>CM046880.1:254260623-255533123 GCA_025667525.1 Glebionis coronaria
TATATATATATATATATATATATATATATATATATATATATATATATATATATATATATACATATATAATATATATATATATATATATATATATATATATATATATATATATATATATATATATATATATATATATATATATATATATATATATATATATATATATATATATATATATATATATATATATATATATATATATATATATATATATATATATATATATATATATATATATATATATATATATATATATATATATATATATATATATATATATATATATATATATATATATATATATATATATATATATATATATATATATATATATATATATATATATATATATATATATATATATATATATATATATATATATATATATATATATATATATATATATATATATATATATATATTTTGGGTATGGATCCGTGTGTGAGCACCCTGCGATGGCATATGTTTGTATTTTATTTCTCTTTGGATATGCATCCATAGCTAGCAAGCCGGTGAAACTTCTTAAACTTGTAATTTCCTTTTGACTGGACACATCCGAGAATCATGTCAATGTTTCTTATTTTATCATAGCTTGGCTGATTAGCCAACATGAGTTAACTTGATTGAACTGATTAACTTGTCATGGTTTGGCTATTTTTGCAAACATGTTGTGATGTGGTTGTATGTGTTTCATAATGGCCTTTGTGTTTGATTGGGTTGTGATGTCTTCGAGAGAGTTATGTATACGTCGAATGATTTTGTATCGATGAATTCGTTTTTGACGAACTAGGTTTGTATGTGCGTAATATTGCAATAAGGTGATTTTGTACGACTAGTATTGATTTCTTCGTCTTTTATTTTCTTAACGTTTTCGATAGGGTTATGTGCGACCCGTGCGATTTCCTTGTGAGTAACTGTTATTTTTATGAGACGATGAACCAAGTGAAAGGACGATTCGAACGTTGAAAGACATGCTCCGAATGTGTGTGATTGATTTTGATAGTTGTTGAGATCGACGCTTGCCGTTGGTAGTATCTTTGTACAACGACATTTGCCAAGTTAACAATGAAGATGCAACATTTGAAGAAATATGTTGATGAAAATGTGAATCGCCAGATGGATAGAATGAAGTAGGAAAAAGTCAGTTGAATGGACTTGAAATGATTTGGGAGGCTACGGAAGAAATGGTGTAGATTAAGAATCACTTGTTGACTACGGGAAGCTGTGAGAAGAGATGTGTTGATAACCGTAGGAAGAAATTAGGAAATTGAAGTGGAGACCATAGATCGAGATGTTAAGAGACTGAAGCAAGGTATAACACTCATTGTGAAGGTGTGATGGAACCCGAGACGTGAACCGAAGTCCACATTGGAACGTGAATACCTCTTTAGTAAGAAGTACCCTCATCTTTCTAGTAGTACGAAATGCGAGTATAAGAACCGGAGAGCATCGGGACGTCACTCCCTTAAGGAGGGGAGGATGTGATACCCGTGAAAGTGCCGTATGATGCTAAGTTATTGTCTCAAGAGTTGTTCAGTATGAGCATCTCTCTTAAGTTGCGACTCACTTGAAGATGTGATATCCCGAGCCCAACGTTATTTATGTAATCCTATTTTACGAACATTTTTGAAATTTTTAAGAAATTTTGTTTGCTATATATTTGACGGTTTAAGTTGAAACCAACGTTTAAGGTCATAATTTTAACGTTTGACGATTTAAGAAGAACCGATAACGACTACGATACCGACGGATGCCCAAAACTTACATTTTATTATCGATTGATCGATATTTGAGTTTTTCGAGATTTTTATTTTTATTACGTTTTAAGTCGAGTCGGAACCATATGTATAATCGTTTTGTGTGCGTTTGAACCATTTAAAGGTATTTTGAGGTAGCCGGGACTAAACCCGACTCCCGTAAAATTTTAAAATTGACTACTAGTCATAATCCCGCTCTTTAAATACTTGTTTGCCATTTAAGGCCAAAAGAAAGCCATAATTGCATTTTGGTCCCTCCTAACCTTACAAAATAAACAAACAAACACACACACCCCATTTTAACACTTCAAAAATTTCTCTCTTCCCCTCTTTATTCTCTCAAACCCACGACCAACACCACCATCACCAATCCACCACCAAAAATTTGATTTTTGTAAAATCTAATCAATGCCCCATGTTTATTTTATCAAGATAAGTAAATCCCACCAATAATATCCAACATGTAACATCTTTAATTTTCCAAAAATTTATTCATATGAACAAGTGGGTTTTGATCTAATTTTTCTCATTTATGTTTTTAATTTGTGTTTAGGATTGAAGGAAACCATTTAAACAAGCTTGGGATTAATTTTTCTTGGTGTTCTTGCTTCTCCAAACCCACGGCCTAATTGGGGGTGTTTGGTTTCTTTGATTTTGACCTTGATTGGTTATGAGTATGTGTTTATATCTATGTTTTTATCATTTTTAAATTGTTTAATTACATTGCATGTCTAGCTCTTGAAATGGGTTTTATTAGTGATTGTTCATACAAGTGATTAGGTATGATAGGGTTGGTCTAGGATGATTATTAGTTGTTATTAGGGGTATAGGAATGATTGAAATGGGTCGAAATGATGTTTTGATGTGATTTTTGAAAGGGTATTTTAGATCAGAAACTTTAGGGGTATTTTTCGTGGTTTTAAGTCTAAGTCCAGGTTTAGAAGATAGGATATTATTGTAGAGCTTCTTTCTAGCTTCGTTTTGGTATAAGGTAGAGCTTACGACTCCAAACGAGTCAAAAGTTACGCTAGATTGAATTTTCGTGTACTGGGAGATGAAAGTCGACATAATCCGAAATTATGTTCGATTTTTGGTCAAATCTCGGGGACTATAAGTTGAGTTTTAAAAATGATTGGGGGCTGTTCTCAGGGAATAAACTTATCATTTTGAGTCTATTTTCATAATCAAGTGTCGTTTTTGTAAATGGTTTCGGTTAAGGAAGTCAAAATAGTTTTACAAGTCGAGGGTGCAAAACAGTCCGGTTTTTAAAGTCTAAAGATGTGACGAGCAGTAGGTCTTAGGAGTGATCTCTTTTTATGAAATTTAATAAGGGCTTTATACAGGTTGTAAAGGATTTTTACAAATTTTCTCGTAATTTTTTGTGATGTCTAAGTATAGGAAAACAACCCGTACATTTGGTATGTACCGGCAGAATTGTAAAATGCGCAATAGTTTTAATAAAGTATAAAAGTGGACGTGTCTAGTAAATATCACTTGTATGGATTTTTGGCGTGAGTTTATATGAAATTTGAGTGTTCTTAATTATGTACATACACTACTTGAAGGTACTTGAATGTGTTGATTCATTACGTGTTTACTCGTTAGGTGTTGTATTTGATTTCCCGGGGCATCCTCATCGTCGGTGATCGACTTCGTTTACGCCGTAGTTACTAATACTACCACTACTACCTAAGGTGAGTCTATAGCCTCGCTCTTTACTTATTTCAAATGTTTTTTACCCGCGAGGGGGATACATGCTAATTGAAATGAAAATGAACATAAGTCATGAGTGATTGTTGGACCCGAATGTTGCCTTGAATTGTGTTGAGTACCTAGTTGCAAAAGTCCCTAAATTCGTGAACTATTAACTATTGTCTTGCCCTTGTGTGGGTTGGAGATAGCCGCTTATACAATTGATAGTACTATGGGGTTGACTACCTTATCCGAGACGAGAGCTAGTACGTTGAGTACCCTCTGCGGACGGATAACTTGTGATAAGAAATAAGGTATAATTTCAACTGATGCCTTTAGAAGGGGCACTGGTTTCATCTTAATCATGCCGGACAATGTGGCGCGGGTGATTGAGTTAACGGATTAGTGTCACGAGCTTAAACACAATTATTAGCTATTGCTAAAGATAATATCCTTGAATAATAGATTGTGAGTACGACAATGCTATTGAATGATCATGATTGGTTTTTAATACTTATGTTCAACTTATGATTTGATAAACCTATAGATTCGCTCAACCCTTATGTTGACAGTTTTAAGCATGTGTTTCGGGTAACCAAGATTGATAGCAGCGGAGCATGCGAGGATGGAAGTTGTTGTGGCTTGGTGGTCTACTTTGTTTTCCTCCCTTTTAGCACTTAAACATTTTATATTATGTCATGTGAACAAAAATGTACTTTTGGGTTGAGATTCAGTGGGGACCTAACGCAAACTCTGTTTTGAAATTTCTATGGGGTTTGGGAAATGGTAGACAATGATGTTTTAACACTGTTTTAATTAATGTTTAAATTCCTACGTCTCTTTGAGTCGTTTAATATAGCTTATGTGTGATGATAACTACGTAGCACCCAAATGTTGTAGTTCCGTTGCGCATAGCATTTGTTGGGGGTGTTATAATGATGGAGTTACTTCAAGCACCCACCGAGGGTTATGGAGAGGCTATTGTGATTCCCGCTATCCTTGCGGAGAATTTTGAAGTAAAAACGGGTTTGTTGTCGATGATCCAAAACAACAAATTCCGTGGTGATGAGAAGGATAATCCACACAACCATATCCGCCAATTCAATCGTCTTACCGCCACTTGCAAGTTTAAGGATGTCTCTAATGGCTCGATTAAGATGATGCTTTTTCCGTATTCTCTAGCGGGGCCCGTTAAAATTTGGTTGGAGAAAGAGCCACCCAATTCTATATTGACGTGGAAGGATCTCGTGTCTAAGTTTGTGAACCAATTTTTTCCGCCCTCTAAGACTACGCACTTGAAAAACGAGATTTCAAAATTTTCACAAGAGTTTAATGAAAGTTTTTCAACGGCTTGGAATAGGTTTAAGGAAATGTTACATGAATGTCCTCATCACGGTTTTTCCGACTTGCATCAAATTGACACGTTTTACAATGGACTTAATGATCATGAGAGGGATTATCTTAATGCAGCCGCGGGTGGTAATTTTTTGTGTAAAACGGTTGAGGAATCTTTGGTGATAATTGAGAATAGATCTAAGGTGTATAGTCCTCGTAGCACGTCTAGTGTTCGTAAGGCTTCATCTTCGGCTTCACCTTCTTTGTCTACTACCATCGATGCTTGCCAAATTGAGGCGAACTTGGAAAACAAAATCTTTGATAAGCTTAAAGGTCTTTTGAAAGAGTTCAAAATTGGAGAACCAAGTGCTCCCGCTAAGGCTAAAGCGGTTGAGGTTTCATGCATGTATTGTGGTGGAGGTCATGATTTCTCCGAGTGCATTACCAACGGTGGTAACACTTCGAGTGCCTACGCGACCACGGGAACTTACAACCAAAACGGTCAAGTTACTTCACCGGGTTTTGGTTCAAATCAAAATGCTAACAACAACTATCGCAACAATCAAGTTGGTTTCAAAAACAATTACAACAAGGGAAACTATGGTAATCAAGGGGCTAATAATCAAGTTTCAAACAAAAATCAAAATGATTTTCAAAACAACAACAAAAGTTTGCAAACGTTGAAAGATCTTCCAAATGAATTTGTTGAATACGCTAATGGGAATGATGCTAGGTTTGACAATATTCAAAGAGAAATCATTAGCCTAAGATCCGAGTTTAAGAACGACTTGAAGAAAGAGTTGAAAAATGAGTTAGCAAATGAGCTTAAAATCCATACCAACAAGATGGAAGGAAATGTAACTAGTTACAACAAAACCAACAAAAAATGGAACAAGGGCAACATGAGATTAAACAAGAAATGATTAAGGCCGAGAAGAGGCAATCCATGTTTGAGGATAAAATCTCATCTATGTTTGAGGCAATTATGTGTAAACCGTCTTCGAGTAGTCTTCCTAGCAACACCGTATCAAACCCTAAGGGTGAGATGAAAGTGATTACCACACGTAGCGGTAAGACACTTAAGGAACCGACTCCTCAACCAATTGCTCCTACGGAGGAAGCAATTGAGAAAGAACCCGAGGTAGTGGTCCAAAAGGAGCATGTCCCAATCCCACGAAGTACCGCTCATGCCACACCTACGGTTGACCCATTACCAACATTGGAACCTGAGATTCCAAAGGCTATGCCTATGCCTTAACTCACACCACCTTTGCCCTATCCATCGAGACTTAGAAAAGGAGAAACGTCAAGAGCGCGACAATTACCAATTTGAGATTTTTATGAAAATGTTTCGTGATTTGCACTTTAATGTGAGTTTCGCCGATGCTTTGGTCATGATGCCTCGATTTGCCGCTAACTTTAAGAGTATGTTGAACAACAAGGAGAAATTGCACCAATTATCTAGTTGTTCGTCGGTTTATCTTAATCGCATACCTCAAAAACTCGGTGATCCTGGTAAATTTTTGATCCCTTGTGCAATCCAAGATATGGAAGAATGCTTTGTCTGGGCCGATCTTGGTGCTAGCATTAACTTGATGCCACTTGCAATCTTCAAGTCGCTCAATCTTCCTAATCTTACTCCTTCACTAATGTCTATCGAGTTGGCCGACCATTCCACGATTCCCGTATGTGGATTGGCGGAAGACGTTTTTGTGAAAGTGGGGAAGTTATACTATCCCGTAGACTTTATCGTTGTTGATATTCCCACGGATCCTCAAGTTCCTCTCATTTTAGGTCGTTTGTTTTTAGATACGTCTATGGCTTTGATCGATGTTCATGCTAGAAAGATCACCTTACGTTTCAACGACGAGGAGCTTGTTATAAACGCAACTCAAAAGTCTCAAATTTATCATGTTTATTCTGTTGCAACCATAAACCTCGTTGATATGATCGACATGGTTTGCGAGGAATTTTCACAAGAAGTTCTAGGTTTTGGTGATGATGAAAATGGTGGAAATCCCACTATGTTAGATCCCATCCTTGATAACTCGACACCAACCTTCACTCCATTTGAAGGTGGTGGTTTTACGTTGGAAGAATTCGATGTTCCACGTACTTGTAACGAAGACCTCGACAACGATGAGGACTTCTCGATTATCAAGGATTTTCTTAACGATTTCCCATTTCCTCCACCCGAGGAGGTTATGAGTACCGAGCCTAAATCTTCACTTGAGGAACCACCTATCCTCGAGTTGAAAGATTTACCTCCTCATCTCGAATATGTCTATTTGGAGGAGGGTGACAAGTTACCGGTTATTATTGCAAAGGAACTTTCGAATGATGAAAAAACCGCACTTGTCGATGTTCTAAAGGATCACAAAGGGGCAATTGCGTGGAAGTTATCTGACATTAAGGGAATCGATCCCAAATTTTGTACCCACAAAATCTTAATGGAGGAGGATTACAAGCCCGCAATCCAATGTCAAAGGAGGGTGAACCCCAAAATTCAGGACGTCATCAAAAAGGAAGTCCTTAAACTCCTTGACGCGGGAATGATTAACCCTATTTCCGATAGCCCTTGGGTGAGTCCTATTCATTGTGTCCCTAAGAAGGGAGGAATGACCGTTGTGCCAAACGATGCCAACGAGTTAATTCCCACTAGACTCGTGACCGGATGGAGAGTGTGCATTGACTATCGTAAGTTGAATGAAGCCACACGAAAAGACCATTTTCCCTTGCCCTTCATGGACCAAATGTTGGAGCGTCTTGCGGGAAACGATTTCTATTGCTTTTTAAATGGTTTTTCCGGTTACTTCCAAATCCCCATCGATCCTCGTGATCAAGAAAAAACTACGTTTACGTGTCCATATGGAACGTTTGCCTATCGTAGAATGCCATTCGGACTTTGCAATGCACCAGGAACCTTTCAAAGGTGCATGATGGCTATTTTTCATGATATGATCGAGAAGACGATGGAAGTCTTCATGGATGACTTTTCCGTGTTTGGTAATTCGTTCACTTCGTGTTTGTCGATGAAACCAACCTTGTGCTCAATTGGGAAAAGTGTCATTTTATGGTTAAAAGTGGAATCGTCGTAGGGCACAAGGTCTCGAAAGCGGGGATTGAGGTAGATCAAGCTAAGGTAGACGTCATCGCCAAATTACCTCATCCCAAAACCGTTAAGGGAGTTAGGAGTTTCCTAGGCCACGCAGGCTTTTATCGTCGATTCATCAAGGATTTTTCAAAGATCTCTCGACCCATTACACATCTTCTTGAAAAAGAGGCACGTTTTGTCTTTGACGAAGATTGTGTACGAGCCTTTGACATCCTTAAGAGGAAACTTACCGAAGCTCCCATTCTTGTTGCTCCCAATTGGAACCTTCCCTTTGAGCTCATGTGTGATGCTAGTTATTACGCTATTAGGGCCGTATTGGGGCAACGTCATGAGAAGCACTTCTTGCCTATTCACTATGCTAGCAAGACGATGACCGAGGATCAACTTAAATACACTACAACGGAGAAGGAGTTCCTTGCCGTGGTGTATGCATTTGAGAAATTTCGACCTTATCTCGTCTTGACGAAATGCATAGTGTATACGGATCATGCGGCTATCAAGTATCTTATGGCTAAACAAGATGCAAAGCCGAGATTACTTCATTGGATTCTCCTCCTTCAAGAATTTGATCACAAAATTGTTGACAAAAAGGGAGCCGAGAATCTAGCGGCCGATCATCTTTGTCGTTTGGAATATCCTCACCAAAGCGTTTACGAGCCCAAGGAAATCACCGAAACATTTCCGCTCGAGACACTTGGTGTAGTGAATTCTAAGTTTGATTCTTCCACCCCATGGTTTGCGGACTTTCCAAATTTCCATGCGGGTAACTTCATCATCAAGGGTATGACGACTCAAGAAAAACGAAAATTCTTTCGTGACGCCAAGTTCTACTTTTGGAACGACCCTTACTTGTTTCGAACTTGTGCGGATCAAATCATCCGACGTTGTGTATTTGGCACCGAAGCTTCAACCATCCTTAGAGCTTGTCATGAGGGACCCACGGGTGGTCACCATGGTGCTAATCTCACGGCTAAGAAGGTGTTTGATGCCGGCTTCTTTTGGCCTACTATTTACCGAGATGCACAAGATCTTGTGAAGTCATGTGATTCATTCCAACGACAAGGAAAAGCCTCACAAAAAGATGAGATGCCACAAAACATCATCCAAGTGTGTGAGATCTTTGACGTTTGGGGCATAGACTTTATGGGGCCGTTCCCATCATCTCGTGGTAATAAGTACATCCTTGTTGCGGTTGACTACCTATCTAAGTGGGTGGAAGCTAAGGCTTTACCCACCAATGATGCTCGTGTGGTAGTCAAGTTTTTGAAAAGCTTGTTTTCTCGGTTTAGAACCCCTCGTGCGATCATAAGCGATCGTGGAACCCATTTTTGTAACGACCAATTCGAAAGGGTCCTAAGGAAATATGGGGTTACACATCGGCTTTCTACGGCTTATCACCCGAAAACGAGTGGGCAAGTCGAGGTTTCAAACCGAGCGTTGAAGAGTATCTTGGAGAGATCCGTTGGGGAAAACCGACAATCTTGGCCGGATAAGTTGGACGATGCTTTATGGGCCTTTAGGACCGCTCATAAGACGCCCATTGGGTGCACTCCCTATAAGCTTGTGTATGGCAAAAATTGTCACTTGCCAATTGAATTGAAACACAAGGATTATTGGGCCCTTAAGCATTGTAATGATGACATGGAGACCGCGGGAAAACACCGGAAAATGAAATTAAATGAATTGGATGAATTAAGGGATATTGCTTATGAAAATTCATTGATTTATAAAGAAAAAACTAAAAAGTTGCATGATTCTAAAATTAAAAACCGGGTTTTTAACATTGGGGATCAAGTTTTGCTTTTTAATTCTCGTTTGAAAATCTTTTCCGGAAAGTTGAAATCCCGTTGGTCTGGTCCATTCACCGTGACCCAAGTTTTTCCATATGGGACCATCAAGCTAGCTCAAAATGATGGCCCCAATTTCAAGGTGAATGGACATAGGTTGAAGCAATACTTTGGCGGGGAAGTTCCAAATCACCTTCCCCAATGATAATTAGTATTAAGGGGATCGAGTCGAGCTCATGACTCGGTAATCAAAAAAGAGGTGCCTCGTGGGGGAGTCCCATGCTTATCCTACGTACATATTATCGCTTTCTAATGTAGTAACGTGTGGGTATTTGTGCCCTTCCAACCTTTGTTTCGTGGTTGTTTGAGAATTGTGGACTTTAGATGATCATGATCTTCACGATTGGAGCCTCTCGTGTTCGTTTTATGGGAACACTCGATCGTTTGCTTTGAAGACTTTCTCAATATCCATGAGATATCCTTTGATGTTCTAACCTTAGGTTTATAGCACACTTCATAAACGACTTTAAATTTAATGGTTACACCCTTTCCATGCTAGATTAGGCATTCGACTACGTCTCTAGTATGGGGGTGTTGGCACCCCTAGACTCAAAACATTGAGGATAATGTTTAACTTTAGTATAGGGGGGTGAATAGATACTTGCCTTGCCAAACCTTAACGCTTTCCAAAGTTATCTTTTTGTTTGTCGTTTTGTTGCAAAATAAGGCTAAAAATGGCCAAATTTTAAATTTTTTCTCATGTTTTATAAGTGTTTGAAGACACGAATGTAGGTTTTCCGATGGCGAGAATAAGAGTAATTTTTGACTCGACCGTGCGTGTTGAGCACTTAGCTTTGATTCCTTAAATTCACATTAGGCTAAGTCTCTTAAATGAGGACGAAAAATGATAGGGTTAATTATAAGTTACTATGCTAAACGTAGAGTACTCGTATTCTTTCAAAAACTCATGTGTTCTGGTTGTTTGCTTATTCTCCCTTCGCATGTAAATATTTTTTACTTAATAAATATTGACTTAGCGATTTAGTTGGGATTGTTGCATTTCTAGTCTTTTCTAGTAGCTTCTGTGTAATTAAATTGGGAAGACATTAAGGTATCGCCAGCGTCACGGTTTTGAAGTATTGGCACCCGAATAATCAAAAGCTTCACCCAATAATAAGATTTCAAGTGCTCACATAAATCAAGCAAACAATTTGAAGCCCCACAAGGCCGGAAAATCTATGCAAAATTGAAAGTGAATCAATCCTTAATCTTCGAAGCTTTAAAGATCCAAAATTCGCCTTAGCGTGAGGATATACGTCTTTGGCTAATAAAACTACCGATGAGGTGGATAATAAAAGGCAAGGCAAGACCGAAGTCATAATAAAAGCTTCATGGCGAAGTTGAATAAAAGATGGAGGTAAACCAAAGATAATAAGGCCCTTCCGTTAGGGGGCGTATAAAAGTCTTGGTAATAAGTCTCGTGTTCAAAACCGTTATAAAACCGTGTTTATCGATCCTTCTTGTTGACTTAATTTTTTGACATGGTTGTCTATTAGGAGGGGTTATTTATTTGATGGTCTTGGTTGCACCGTTAGGACTCTATTTTTATACCTAAATCTCTATTATCGCATAAGTCAAACAATGTATCCTCGTGAAACATTCAAGACAAAATAAAATATAAGAGATACAACTTAGGAAATTGGGAGGATAAGTACGTGATTAGGGCATATGAGTAGTGTTAGCATTACTAACTTATAATGACAATGATCTCGTTGCACGCTTGGCATGGAATTGGGGTGAAAATCGAGGACGATGAAATTATTTCTAACGAAGCATTCACGTGTTCTTATTCTAGGAACCTAAACGTCCCATTTTGTGATGAAAATCATACATTATGTCTAAAACGCAAGTAGTAGTAGCAATAGTAGTGTAGCTAGTTTATCATTCAATAAAGTGAATAAAAATAAAATTTGGAGGTGTTACGATACTTTATTCTAGCATTGCGTGAGGGCACGGCAATGGTTTAGTATGGGGGAGTGATGAGACTGCTTTTATACATAGTCTCATCGTCCAAAAAGGGCTTGCAATGCATTAAATATCATCAAAATACCCATATATATGCTTGTGTTTGTTATTTTGTGTATTTTAGGTACGGATATTGAGAAAATGACAAACGATCACAAGAATCATGCAAAAACGAACACGGGAAACGAAGCCGTACAATGAACCAAGCCCTATTGAAGTTTTCCCAAGAAAAACCCTTGAAAATTTGAAGAATTATGAAGAAGGGTCCTCCAATATGGAAGAATTGACACTTTATACCCTCGTATCCTCATAATTACAAGTTTGGTCCCTAAAGTTTGCCAATATTGCATAAAGGGCCCTCCACTTTGAAGAATTGGCAATTTTAGCCCCTCAACAAAGCTAAAATGTCAATATTTATCATCCTCAAAGTCAAACATACCAAGAAGGACTCCAAGTTACAAGAATTACAAGATTGGTCCTTTGAAAATATCAAAATTACCAAAAGGACCCTTCACTTTGAAGATTTGGCAAAAATGGTCCCTCATCAAACATGAATTGGCAATTTCAGTCCTCCAAAATGTCAATCATACAAGTTTAGACCATTATCCTTGAAGAAAATACCAAATCAGTCCTTCAAAAATCATAAATTGGCAAGAAATACCCCTGAAATCATTTTACAAAACTTTTTGGGGCGAAAGTGTGAAAAAGGAAAAGTTGTTGTGAAGGATTTAGGCGTTGATGGGTTTTTAAACTGAAAGACAAGAAAGAAAGAAGTGACGGGCCAAAATGGGGCGACACAATACTTACCTTAACCAACCCAGTGGTGACACGTGCCCCACTACCTCTCCACAACCAATCAAAATCCACCATTCCTCCACCTAAGCAATCCACTCACCCTATTAATTTAACTAATCACAACTGATTAGTTTAAATTGGCGCCTAACACAAGTTTAAAAAACAAAATCAGATCAAAACCACCACTATTCACATGATGAACACGTTTGGGTATTCCTTAATTACCATGAATTAACCCATAAACTTTTCAAGAATAGTGATTAGGGTGCTAATAAACACAACCCAACTCATAAACTTGGCACCCCACCAACCAACAGCCCCATACAAGATTCCCCTGCTACACTTTGGGAGAAAATGACAAAAGTTGCCAGCCATCCAACGACCAAGCTTCTTGCTTCAAACTTAAGCACCTTTTTGAGCCTTTGATCAACTCCACATGCTTGCTACTTCACAAACGTCCAAGAAGAACTCCCATGTACTCAAAAAATTCAAACCTGCAAGGGCAAAATGGGGACTTCAAGCATTAGGGTTTTACATTTTTCCTTGCATTTCTAGAACCTTTGTAGCCTATATAAAGGCATTTAGGCTTTACATTTCAGCTGCTTTTGGTTTTTCCTTGTTCACAAACTTGTAAATCCTCTTTTCTAATTAATGAAATTGTGTTAAGTTTGTTCAAGAAAGACCAAGTTCCATCATTTGTATCTGCTATTTATTGTTCTTAGTTTGATAATTTTGAATCTCAAAACCTGTTTTTAAGGAGGGTGCAAAAGTTTGCATTTTTCCTTCAAACTTGATATTTTGCTAAGTTCTTGTTCAAACCTTGGAATTCTTGGGCTATAGGGCTGATCATTGCATCATGATATTGTGTTATCAAGGTGTGGTGAGGCTTATAACTTGGGGATAATCAAGTGTTGGGTAACAAGGTTGCATCAATCAAGGCTTTTCACTTTTCTAATTTTACTATCTTATTCTTAACCTTGTTGAATCTTAGAAGGGTTGCTGTTGGAAGCTTGTGCTTGTTCTTGCTAGTACATAAGCTCTTACATTCGTGGGTGTGGATGTACATCCATGAGGTTTGTCTTAAAACCTTGAAAATCTGATAAATTTTAGATTTTTTTATAGATTTGTGCTCTACTTGTGTTCTTATGAATTTTGTGGCTTAATCTTGCCTGAATCTGCTATATACATCTGTTATTGTGTTAATTTGGGCTTGGGTGGTCTTAAATCTCACTTTTGATTTGAAAAACATGGTTTTGAAAAGTTAAAAGGGTGTTTGGGATTACCTGTTTGAGATTAAAACTTATTATTGTGTTGTTAGAAGTGTGTATTTGTGGTTGTTATCTGATATATGCTTGGTTGAGAGTATTTTGCTGCAAGTTTTCAGTCTTGAAACACTAAATCAAACATTGTGCTATAACTTGTTGATTTTAACTGTTTTTGACCTAAGATTTTAGTGAAATCTAGAATTTGTGCATGCTTAGGGTTAAAAGTTGTTTAAACATCATTATTATAACATATGTGATAGATTTGGAGGTTTAAATCTGGCTTGTTGGTCAATTGTATCAGCAAAGCATAAAACTGCATGTGTTAGTGTTCATTAGTAACTTAAGGTGCTTGAATCTTGCTTAATACTTTGAGTCATTGCATGAAACCTGTGTAGACTTGTTTATTTGAGTTTATAATAGCTTGTGAATGCATTTGGTTAAGTTTGGCTGGCTGGATATTGCTCTAAGTGCTTATTGAACCTAAACTGCTTATTTGTTCATGTCTGTGAGTGATCTGGTGATGTTTTGAATTAACTGTACAAATTGGCTTGTTGGATTATTGATTTATTTGTTAGTATTGACTCCTTATGATCCAATGATCATTTGGGTTCCTTGCTGAAACCTAAATCTCCAAAAAAGTCACTAAAGACAAAAAGTCAAACAAGTCAAGCAGTGGAAAAAGTTTCCACTGCTCAACACCCAAAACTAGCTCCTGCTAGTGTTAATTTGTTCTCAGGTTATCAATAAGATATAATTGCTTATCCAGACCTGCAACAACTTATTTTTTGTGGTAGATCTTCATTATTTGACCCATTTGATTAGACTGAAGCTTATTGGACTTTGACTTTGATTTTTTGCTAGAAAACCAACTTATTTGACTTTTTCATAAGTGCTTATTTGTTTTTTCCAGCTTATTGAGTCAGCTTATTTGAAAACTTTTGGTTGATTTAGCTTATTTAAGTCATTTAAAAGCTTTAGAAACTTGAATCAGCTTTTGGGGTGGCCTAAAACTCAAAAACGACTATTTTGTCGTTTTCTGTATATTGCTTATTGCATTTTCAGGCTTATTCCTTTGGCTGATTTCAAATTTCTTTTTACAGAAGTCTTATTTAGGTCAAAAGAAGCTTGTGTGTCTAATTTGAGCTTATGGCATTAGCTTATAGCTTAATGGGCCAAAAACCCCATTAAGAATAAGCTGTTTGATATAAGCTTGCTTATTTCACACTTTCAGCTTTTGGGCCTTTGGAAAAAGTTGTTTAAAATTAAATTTTGAGTCAAGTAGTGTTTTTTGGGCTTATTTGGGCCACTTTTTTCCTTTTGGGCTAAGTTTGGCCCATTAAGGAATCTGTTTTGGGTTTAGCCCATTTTCTAGGCCCATTAAGGGTATTTAGGTAATTTCAAGTTCATTTCTGAGTTATTTAGGTTAAATTAAGCTAGTTTGCAACTTTTTAGAATTTTTTAGGATTTTTGGATTTTTATTAATATTTTAATATTATATTATTATTAAAAATTAAAAGTCGGATTTTCTAAGTTTTTATATTTTTCCTAGGTTCTATACACTTAATTAGGAAATTTACAACTTTCTAAATATTTTTAGGATATCTCAATAATTTTCTAGAATTATTTTAAGTTTTTATAGTTTTTAATAGTTTTTAATTGTTTAAAAATAGTTTTTAGTGGTTTTAAAATTTTGAAAAGTACTTTTTAGCTTAATTAGGTTTTTTTTAAGGTTTACAAACTTTAAGATCTTGATTGGGACTTTTTATTAGTTAATATTGATTTTTATGGCTTTAATTAGCATTAAAAAAATTAATATCTAATTAATTAAAAGGTTTTAGCAAGTTTGGATTTTTTGTAAACCCTTAGAAAATTTTAGTGGATTTTTAGTGATTTTTAGGAATTTTTAGGGTTAAATTTAATTTTGCTGCTTTTTACGGTTTTACGTGTACGACCTTTTGTCTTAGTGTAATCCGTCGTCGTAACCGTCATTCTCTTCTTACCCCCTTTATATTTTATTTCTCATAACCATATAATCACAAAGTTAATCATCTCTTAACACAACGCACTTGCCTCCTTGAGAACGATCCCCACTTTGGGTCATTTGTACACGGTTTCCTAAATCGTCGTGCTTACCCTATTTGCCCTCTTTTCCTAAAGAGTGGTAAAAACTCTAACATCACAAACCACCAAAATCCTCTCATTCCTTCCTCTTTTTCCGTCCACTCTCTCCCCCTAAACACCCATTTTGATCAAAATTAACCACAAAATCCTATGTTATTTACACACATGATGAAGCCCTTTTGAAGCTCTATAGATTGGTGGTGATTTTAACATCCAAAGAGGAGATTTCTTGGTGTCTTGGGGCTGATTTTCTACAAATTGTTCTTGAAGATTGGTGATCTTGAAGTTGATATCGGTGTACCGCAAGTTTTACCAACAAAAGTCAAGATTGATCTTAACTTTCATAATCTTGGTGGTAACAAGATCATCCTTCTCATTTTCTTTGTTATTTTTGTAAATGTAAAATGTATTTTATTTCCTAATGTATATGTATATGATGATATATGATGATAAAAATATTGTGTGGGGATCATGTGTTGATAAACATGGATGAAAGGATTGAAAACTACATGTAAAAAGGTTAAAATCTTGCTTAATAAGTAGGCTGTATAAAAACAGTAAACAACCATATGTTAAACTGATGAAATGGTATAGATAAATTAATATACAGTAAGTATTAGGACTTGTACACATGTGAGAGTTGTCCATGCAATGAAATCATTATAATGAGAGAGATATGATCAAAACAAGATGGAAGTACCAATCTGAATAGTCTGTTTTGTGAGGACTGTTAGAGACACTTAGAATTAGATTGAGTAGTAGCTAAAACTAAGTTAATTGTAGAACATAATATTAAGTTTATGTCATCCAAAATGAGCTTCTATCTCTTTGTAGAACTCAAGATATGGTAAAAATGGTGAAAGTGAAAGTAAAAATAAGATTTTGTGAAATAAAAGTATATAGTATAATATTAGCACTCAAGTAAATAATACATAAAATGTAAACTTAAAAAAACCAACTAACTTATATATTACATTTATATAAGTATGTACATTAATAAATAAATGAGACATTTTATAAAATTGGCAATTTGATAAGTTTTATAAGTTATAAAACTATAAACATGATTTTTACGTCTTTTCGGCTAAAACTGTAAAATTAACGTTTTCGTCAATTAAAACTTAGATGGTCGGACCCGTCTAAGGTAAACTTTTTATAACTCATATACTGATGTAAAAGTACATATTACAAGTAAAAACCGATAAAACCCGAGATTTATAACATATGGACATTAACGGGCCAAATTAGCCTTATTGGACTATTAATCCAACTAATTTGGCTAAACACTAATGGACTTACTCTTTGGGATTAACCCACTTGGGCCCAACATGTAAGTATAGGACTGATTTTAAAAGTATAAGATGGACTAATATAAGGTAATGGGCCTATAATGGGCTTATTGGGCCTTGACAAGTAAAGAAGTTAAACTACTGAAACTAGTATGAAAATTTAACAATACATGACACAATAATCAGTAAATAAAGATGTACAATCCCAATTGATCATTGATGCGAAAAATCTAGTTTTCCCAAAATTAACCTTTACTAGATTATGACACGGGCAGTGTACCATTGTCAGTTGTAAAATAGTATTAGCAAATATCGGGTTCGAACACAGGGACTATTTATAGTTGGAAGTATTAGTTTATAAAAACGCGTAACGAGTAACAAGTTGGTTTTAGTCTTAGTGAAGACTTGCTTATAATAACAGTAAAAATATTTAAGATTTCAAATATGAATAAAAGAAACGCTTGCTTGGACCGTTAATGAATATGCGTTATCTCTTAGGTATGAAAATATCGATAAACTTCTAATGTAAAATCCTAAGTTCCTTTCGAATACCGGATTTCTCCAATTCCCTAACCATGCAACGATTCCTTTCGAATACCGTTAACACCTCAAGATATTGTGCATAAAGTTCCAAGCTGATGTGTGAGAATTAATTTATAAGCTTCCTTTCGAATAGCTTACCAACTCCTAAACCGATTTCTCTTAATTTAGTAGCTAGCGTTTGTGTGAATAACTACTTGTAAAAATTGTTGTTAATGACTCCTTTCGAATATCATTCACTTATAATCAACTAAAGACAGGCCGATTAATTCGTTCCTATTTTAGTAAAAATTACGGATTCCTTTCGAATACCCGTTTTTAGATTACCAAACAAGAGTATAAACAATTTTAACAAGATAATTAAGTTATTAACCCAAACGGATCCCCAATTAATCTCAACACATCAATCGAATTTCAAACCCAAAACCTAACACATAAACATCACATAATCCTAGCAAACGTATTAAGAAATTAGCTACTCATGATCGTAACAAACACAATTAAATATGTAAAAGACATACTTCAAATTGCAATTAAAATGATAGAAGATTCAATACCAAACTGAGAAATAGGTTCCAATGATCTCCCAAATTAACAAAGTAGAAATTGAAAACAACGATTGTTCAACAGAAAATTATGATTATGATGATGTGTGATGATAGATGATGCTTCTGTGTATGATGGTAATGCTTGTTATTTGATCTTCCACTCACTCCTTTGTTATATATTCCTCCTGGTAGTTTAAAAAAAAACGTTCAGCCATAATGTCCCACTAACTCTTTGGGCTCCCCCTTAATTAGGAATAAAAACACAATTTCGTAACTGCATCTGTTGCGCCGCAACTCATGTGTCTTGCGCCGCAACTAGTGATCCGCAAGCACCATGATCTGTAGCCCCTTCAATTGCGCCGCAATAGGTAGGAGTTGCGCCGCAACACGGCTTCCGAAGCTGGTACTGATTTGGGTGTCAATCACTTGCGCCGCAGTAGGTAGGAGTTGCGGCGCAACATTAGACCAATTGATCCCTGACTTGTTTGCTTAGCTCCTTTTGGTCCCAAATCGCCTCCAATAACTCCAAACATAACTAAAACCTGTTGAGTTCAAGTTTCCTGGTACACAGTGCAATAAAGCTTGAGGATTGATCCAGCAAAGAGAACAACAGCATCACAAGAACCAATAGAACCGCCGCACCAAGGAACACTAGAAGCTTCTCCAAAGCTTGTTACAAATCAGCATCGTGTTGAATCTTTACAGCAACATGAGCAGATTTGATGAGCCTTTACCAAGTAGCTGCTCGCTCTTGGGCTAGCCAGTCTTTCTGGTGGAATAAGCATCACCCTGGGAGACTAGAACCCAGCCCAACTCTTAGAACGTGAATCAATGGTGAGTGGGGGTACCCTGATGATTTTAGGCAAACCATCACAGCCGTCAACGGATTTGATATGTCTTTACCAGAAGCCGTACCCTTCTGGACTCGCCAATTCTTAGCAATGAAGCATCGGTGAGTTGAACACCCTATAGCTTTAAGCAAGCTATTACAGCTATCAACGGATTTGATAAAATCTTTACCAAGAGCCGTACCCCCTTGGATTAGCCACTTTTCAGTCTAGGACCATGGCAAGTGAAAACCATCCAGTTTTGGGTAACCTGGCAACCATCAACGGATTTGATGTGTCACACCAAGAGCCGTACCCTCAAGGTGAATCAACTCTTTCTTGTCGGTAAGACATGGTGAGTTGAGAACCTATAAAACACACTTTACACAAAATATAAGCAATACGGGGTCTATCCATTACGTTTAGGACACAAAACATAACAAATATCGCTATGAAAAACTCGTATAAATGAGCGATATCAAACCCCCCATACTTAAGCATTTGCTTGTCCCTAAGCAAATCCGACTCAAACCGTAATGGATATAGGGGACAAAACTAACTAATTTCCCGACTCACCCCCCCATACTTGACTAACACATTGTCCCTAATGTGTTCCATCAAAAGAAAATCTAACTAAAAGGGAAATTAAAATAAAATTAGAAAAAAAATAAAAGGGAAAAAGAGAGATAACACCGTGCTAGTTCCGTTTGATGTGGTATGAATTCCGAGTCTACTCCGCACGTGCTGAACTTAATGCCAGTCTTGGTAAGGTACAAACACATAAACAAACACGTTAATGAGCATAAACATATATCCTAAGCAACGAAAGATTAAATAGTTCCAAACGCGACCCGACACAACTGAAAAGTAAATAGTTCGACATCATAAAGTACAACAACAATCAAATAAGCCCCACAAACGGCTTCAACTTCTTCACTCATCATCAGTAGGTGGTGGTTGGTACCACATGGGAGGTGGGTTGTATTCAGTCCACCCACTCGCTGCCTCGGGATGATGCACATGGTACTGGGAAGTGGTCATATATTCCCACATGGGCTGGTATCGCGCCATGTGGTACTGCGTATAATCCCCAAACTGGTGAACATCCGAGCGGGTCCTATCGACCTCTGTCCTGATCTGATGAACCTCTGCATATGTCTCGTCCACTCGGCGCCCAATCCTATACAGTTCCTGCATCATGGGGTTAAAATCAAACGGGCCAGGTTGTGGGGGAACCGCTCCCGCTGCGTTCGCGTTACCCTCTTCCTCCTCATTCTCTTCCTCAGCACCGTCACCCTCTTCCTCTTGCACATGACCAACATAAACTCTGCTTGCGGTTATAATTTTTGCCCGAAGCAAATCATTCATTGTAACCATCTTCCATCCCACTGGTGGACTGCACTTTTGAATCCCCGCCTGAGTCAGAACACCCAACTTCTTTGCTATCCTCGTAATAAAATGGCCACAAACCATAGGCCCTGCGGCTTGTCGTCCCGACCCTTTCTCGTTCATATACTCAACCAGTGCCCACGGGGCATTCACATACTCAGTCGGGTCCCTTTTTGCGAAGAAATACAACAGCCACAAATCATCGAGATAAACTTTGTCCTGATGCTGAAACCGGTGCAAGAATGAATTGGAGATTCCTTTTTCAAGCACTCTAAATATTGGATTCGTGAGATTGTTCGCTTTATTGGTGGAGGCGTGAGGCCTATGTCCGGACAAATCAAACCACACCTCATTTTTCTTACTCCGGATTGCATTCCAGTTCCAACTTCCCTCAACAATATAATTTGCCATATTGGGTTTATCCATATATTCAGCTTCAGTGAATAAACCCGTCAAATACCCAAAATGTGGCAGGGTGACCTCATGAGCTTTCCCCCCTAACCGAAACTGGATTATCTTTGCATCGTAAACCTCATAACTATTATCTGGGACCGGGTCAACTGTCAAGGTAGAGTAAAACTCGAGACAAAGTTCTCGATAAATATTCTCTCGGACACTGAATGCTTTCTTCCAAACTTCCACCTCAAAAGGTGCCGCTCCTACCCATTTTACAAACCGAGTAGTCAGGAACGGGTTCAACTCTGCAGTTATTCCCAAAGTATCGAGCATACCCCAATCCAAGAACTTCGGGGGATGAACCGTTTTATCCTGAAGTAAAGCCAAGTTGTTATTAAATCTGATTTTTTCATCAGCCGTGCATCCCGGCCATTTGAGCCAAGGGTGCGCTTCCTGTCTCATAAGCATTGATTCAGTGGATGGAACCGGTGGGCGGGTCACTCGATGCGCAGTGGATGATTCTCCCACTTCCGGCTCCTCAACCGCTTGACGTTTGCCCTACAAAAACAAACAAAAACAAAGACAAAACAAACTATATTTGTTAGACTAAAAGAAACAAACAAAAACAAGCTGAGGCCCTTCTTGCGCCGCAACTACTTCCTCTTGCGGCGCAAGTGGGTATTTTCTGGGCGAAATCTGCAGCAACAAAGGAAATCCGACATGACCAAATCAAAACCTAAGAATCCTAAAGCTAAACGATATTAGGCTAAAACTTATCTTAATTAACTAATGTTACTACTAAAGAACCCTAATTAAACTTTCCCCCAAATCAATTGCAAATCAAAAACCCTAATTAAACTAACATTAAGAAATTAAAAGGAGTAAACAAACATACCAATCTCCTCATGGATGAATTGATTGATTTTTAGAAAAGATGTGATGAGAAATCGAATTGAGATGAGTGTGTGTTTTTTTTTTTTTTCTTCTCTTTTTGTTTTTTTTTTTTCTGGTCTGAGACCCTACTTTTAACCACACCTGATGGTCTTGCGGCGCAGGAAAAAGAGTTGCGGCGCAAGAAAAAGAAACACCCAAATTACAACCACCCTCGGATCCGGACTTGCGGCGCAGGATAATAAGATGCGGCGCAAGTGAGGAGCCGAGGTGTTTTATTCCGTTTGTTTTTTTTTTTTTTTTTTTTTTTTTTTTTTTTTTAAATTACTTAAACACTTATACAAAACCATACTTTTAAAACTCCTAAGTTACTAAAATAACTAGAATCAGCAAAAATAACCAAAATAAGAGAAATTAAAAGAGAAATGATACAACAAACCGGGGTTTAATCCGGAAGTGCTCGTTTTTTTCCTCGAGTCATGAGCTTGACTCCTCGTTGTGCCGAGAATCTAGAACGGGTAAAACCCATCCTCCATCGTCATACCGTTCTCCTCATCTTCCTCATGATAAAGTTTGACTCTTTGACCATTAACGATAAATGATCCGCCCTCATCCGTTTCTAGCTCCACATATCCACCCGAAAAGACCCGTCTCACCAAGTAAGGACCCGTCCACTTTGATCTCAACTTAGGTGCTTTAAATTTGTACTTCGATTGAAACAAAAGCACCTTGTCCCCTTCCTTAAACTCTTTCCGCCTAATTTTCAAATCATGGACCATCTTAGTTCTCGCCTTATAAAGAGCGGAATTCTCGTATGCGTTCCATCTTAACTCGTCTAACTCATGGAGTTGTAGAGATCTGGTTTCGCCACTAGCTAGTAAATCCATGCTACAATCTTTAAGCGCCCAATACGCCTTATGCTCTATCTCCATGGGTAAATGACACGTTTTCCCATATAGCATCTTGAACGGGGTGGTCCCAATCGGAGTCTTGTAAGCTGTCCTAAATGCCCATAATGCTTCATCCAATTTCTTTGACCATAAAGACGGGTTATTGTTGACCGTCTTCTCCAAAATCCGTTTAATCGCCCGATTGGTGTTTTCGACTTGCCCACTTGTTTGAGGGTGGTAGGAAGTCGAAAACCGGTGTTGTACCCCATATTTCTTCAAAACTTTTTCCATTTGGGTGTTTGCAAAATGGGTTCCCCGATCACTTATCAAAGCTTTTGGCATGCCAAACCTACAAAACAAACTTCGTAAAAAATCAATAACAACGTTAGCATTATTAGTAGGTAGTGCCTTTGCCTCGACCCATTTAGATACATAATCCACCGCCACCAAGATGTAGACATTTTTGTTCGACGGTTTAAACGGCCCCATGAAATCAATTCCCCAAATATCAAAAACTTCGCACACTTGTATACTTTGTTGCGGCATCTCGTCTCGTTTTGTAACCGTACCTTGCCTTTGACACGAATCACATGTCCTCACTAAGGTGTGTGCTTCCTTAAAAATAGTAGGCCAATAGAATCCCGCATCAAACACCTTCTTTCCCGTCACGGTTGGACCATAATGCCCTCCCGTTGGACCATGGTGACATTCATCGAGAATTCGCCTTGTATCGGCTCCATAAACACACCTTCTCACCATTCCATCGGCACACATTCTAAATAGAAACGGCTCCTCCCAAAAGTAATACTTGGCATCCGAGTATAGCTTTTTCCGTTGTTGATAAGTAAGCAATCTACTAACGACTCCACCCGCTAAATAATTGGCTATGTCGGCGTACCAAGGACCCCGTTCACCAAATGCTTTTCCAACAAATGCCAATCTTTCATCCGGAAAGGTGTCTCGAATATCCTCCTCATTCAAAGCTCCAAGACTCGGATTCTCCAAACGGCTCAAATGATTCGCCGCCACATTTTCTCTACCCCGCTTATCTTGGATCTCCACATCAAATTCTTGCAAAAGTAAGATCCACCTAATCAATCTCGGCTTCGCATCTAACTTTGAAAACAGAAACTTCAAGGCCGAGTGATCCGTGAACACTACCGTTTTACTCAATACCAAATAAGACCGAAATTTATCGAATGCGAACACAACAGCTAGTAATTCCTTCTCGGTAGTGGTATAATTTTGCTGAGCTTCATTTAATGTCTTGCTTGCAAAATAAATCGGCCTAAAATGTTTCTCAATCCTTTGACCCAATACCGCCCCTACCGCAAAATTGCTCGCGTCACACATCAACTCAAAGGGTAGATCCCAATTTGGCGAGATTAGAATGGGTGTGTTCGTTAATCTTTCCTTCAACAATTCAAATGCCTTCATACAATCCTCCGAAAATTCGAACTTTGTATCCTTCTCTAACAAACGAGTCATCGGCCTAGTTATCTTTGAAAAATCCTTAATAAACCGCCTATAAAACCCCGCGTGTCCTAGAAAGCTTCTAACTGATTTCTCGTTCGTTGGAGGTGGTAACTTTGCTATAACTTCAATCTTTGCTCTATCAACCTCAATTCCCGCCTTAGAAATTTTGTGCCCCAATACTATTCCTTCCTTCACCATGAAATGGCATTTTTCCCAATTAAGCACCAAATTTGTTTCTTCACACCGTGCTAGCATCTTATCTAAACTTTCTAAACAACCATCAAATGAACTCCCATAAACCGAAAAATCGTCCATAAAAACCTCCATAGAATTCTCAACCATATTCTGAAAAATCGCCATCATACACCTCTGAAATGTTCCCGGTGCATTACATAACCCGAATGGCATCCGTCTATAAGCAAAGGTACCGAAAGGACAAGTAAATGTTGTTTTCTCTTGGTCCTCGGGGTCAATTGGAATTTGAAAATAACCCGAGAAACCATCAAGAAAACAATAAAACTCGTTTTCCGCCAACCTTTCTATCATTTGATCCATAAATGGCAATGGAAAATGATCCTTTCGAGTCGCCTCATTTAACCTCCTATAATCGATACAAACCCTCCAGCCCGTCACTGTTCTTGTCGGTACCAATTCGTTCTTTTCATTCAATACCACAGTCATTCCACCTTTCTTGGGCACACAATGGACCGGACTAACCCAGGGGCTATCTGCTATCGGGTAAATTATACCTGCATCCAAGAGTTTAACAATTTCCTTTTTGACCACATCTTGCATATTCGGGTTAAGTCTCCGTTGTCTTTGGACAACGGGTTTTACATTATCTAAAAAGTTGATTTTATGTTTACAAAAATCAGAACTTATACCCGGAATATCAGAAATACGCCAAGCGAAAGCCTTTTTATGGCTTTTAAGGACCGTTAGTAATTTAACCTTCTCGTCTTCCAAAAGTGAGGACGAAATAATAATTGGGAGACTAGAATTACCATCTAAGAATGCATACTCTAGATGTGCCGGTAATTGCTTAAGTTCCAAATCCTTCGGGGGATCCTCAATAGAAGTTTTGATCCTCTCCCCGTCGTTAACTACCAACTCCTTCACTTCATTCGAGCTTTCCTCATCATTCGCCTCTTCTTTAACAATGGAATTCAGCATTTCCATTTCCGCCTCTGCTTCCAAAATGCCTTCCCAATCGAGGTCATAAGCTTCATCTATAACATCAATTCTAAAACAAGATTCATCAGTAGAATATGAATGTTTCATTGCTTGATTCAAAGAAAATGTTGCCCTTTCATCACCCAAACCCAAAGAAATTTCGGTATCCCGAACCCGGATGATAGCATCCGCGGTGTTCAAAAATGGTCTACCCAAAATGAGAGGAACTTTTTCATCCTCCTCCATTTCAAGAATAACAAAATCCACGGGATATAAAAATTCTCCAACCCGTATGAGCATATTTTCGGCAATACCCAATGGATATTGATAAGATCGATCGGCCAATCTTATGCTCATACGTGTTGGGGTTAAAACATTTGAAGACAATTTAGTGTAAATAGAGTAGGGCATTAAGTTAATGCTTGCCCCTAAATCCGCTAATGCACTAAAAGTAAATGTATCGTTAAAAGTGCAAGTTAAAAGAAAACTTCCAGGGTCTTCAAGTTTCGGTGGGATAGACCTCTTTACAATTGCTGAACATTCGGCATTTAAGAACGCGGTGATTTTCTCCATGTAATCACCTTTCCCGCTCACGAGTTCCTTCATGAATTTTGCATAATTTGGCATACCCGCAATAAGATCAACTAAAGGAACATTAATCTTAACAGTTTTCATTAACTCGATGAATTTCCCGTATTGTTCCTTTTTCTTTTCTTTTCGAAGTCTATGCGGATATGGGATATGTGGCTTGTATGGCCCTTTTGGTTCGATTTCCGGTTCTTTTTCTTTATTATCACCCTTTGGTTCCTTCCCAGGTTTCGACTCCATTTCTATCTCTTCCTCGTCGTCCGAATCACTATCGATGGGTTCATGGTTCTTTTCGAAGTCTCGGATCTCGAGTTGCGGCGCAACTACATTATCTTGCGGCGCAATTGGTTGGTCAATGACAATCGGGTTCCCCACGGAGTACGAGTTGCGGCGCAAGTCCCTGTTGTTGCGGCGCAAAATGTCTGTTTCAGCTGAAATTTCCGTTTTGTCTTTGTTCAGCACCATTTTTCGGTCCCCCCCATACTTAGGTCCAGACCTAGTCTCCACAACGTTCACTTGCTCATCACGATTATTTGGTGGTACATACTTTGACCCTTGGTTCGATGATCCTCCGGTGTTGTTTTGATTTTGCCTCGGATTTGGTTGGGTTGAACTTGGCATTTGACCCGTTGGTCGGTTCGAGAACTTTTCACTTAATCTTTCAAATTTTCGCTCCAAGTCTTGCATGTTAGCTTGGGTGTTCCGTTGGTTTTGCTCCCATTTTGCGGTGAATCCTTTCATGGAGTTAGCCATAATATCATTTGCCGCCTTTTGGGAGTAGACAAAATCTTTCATCATTTCCTCAAAATTCTGTTCGGTATGCTCCTCCTTTTGTTTCGATTGGTTGGGTTGAAATCTCGCCTCATTTCTGTTTCCCTGATTCTTATTTCCATACCCACTATTTCCCGGGTTTTGATACCCATAGTTGGCATAGTTAGCCTCCTCAGATTTCGGCTCACAATCATCCGTATAGTGAGGTCCCCCGCATTTCCCGCAACCGTTCTTCACTAAGTGTACATCTTTTTCCAAACGACCCATTCGGTTTTTCATTTCATTACCCAAGGCTTTAATCTCGTTCACCACTTCTTTGTTGCTACCACTACTACCTCCTTCTTCAACTTGGTTCACCGTTCCTCTAACTCTCCTATTCCTATTAACCCGATCCCTAGCAATATGAGCTTGAACTTGGTCTTCCATCATTCGATGAGCCTCGTTTGGTGACTTGTATAGGAAACTGCCACCACCCGCCAAATCCAAGTCGTGTTGAGAACGACTATCCAAACTGTAGTAGAAGATATCAATAACTTCATCTTTATCTAACTCGTGCCCATGGCAGTTCCTTAACAATTCCTTAAGCCTAATCCAAGCACTTGTTATGGTCTCGTTGTCCCATTGTTGAAAAGAACGGATTTGGTTCAATAGCTTCCTGCGCAAGATGGGTGGAAAAAATCTTGTTACAAAAAGCTCCCTCATTTCTTCCCAAGTTGCAATCGTACCCGGCTCTAATTCATTAAACCACGTTTTCGCCTCTCCCGTGAGAGACGATGGAAACAAACTTAGCATAACGCTTTCCTCGTGACCCGCTCCATATCGAAACATTCTACATGTCTCTATGAAACTCGCCACATGCTTGTGCGGGTCGGACTTGAAATGTCCGTCAAAAGTACTATCTTGAATCATCTTTAAGTGATGACCTTTAACGGAAAAGTCATCCCCCAAATCCGGTGCCACAATAGCCGACCCATTCGTCTGTGGTACCATCCTATTCCTATCGATCATCGGTATGTCAAAAGGATTGGGTGGGTTTTCTAGTCTAACATCATCGTCTCCGTTGTCTGACATTTCTTCTTCAAAAACTAGTTCAACTTTATCCTCGGAGGATATGCTTTCACTATAAACTACCGAAGCGGCTGCTCCTAAACCCCGTTTCCTCAAAAGTTTTTCCGGATCCGAAAGAGGACTTTGCACTTGTTTCCCTTGGGATCTCGTGTACATACACAATCAATAATCCTGAAAATCACAACACAAACAAAAATACCCGTGAAAAATATTCAAACAAGTAATCAAACAATAAACTAAAAACTTCAACTAAATCAAGTCCCCGGCAGCGGCGCCAAAAACTTGATGCGAAAAATCTAGTTTTCCCAAAATTAACCTTTACTAGATTATGACACGGGCAGTGTACCCTTGTCAGTTGTAAAATAGTATTAGCAAATATCGGGTTCGAACACAGGGACTATTTATAGTTGGAAGTATTAGTTTATAAAAACGCGTAACGAGTAACAAGTTGGTTTTAGTCTTAGTGAAGACTTGCTTATAATAACAGTAAAAATATTTAAGATTTCAAATATGAATAAAAGAAACGCTTGCTTGGACCGTTAATGAATATGCGTTATCTCTTAGGTATGAAAATATCGATAAACTTCTAATGTAAAATCCTAAGTTCCTTTCGAATACCGGATTTCTCCAATTCCCTAACCATGCAACGATTCCTTTCGAATACCGTTAACACCTCAAGATATTGTGCATAAAGTTCCAAGCTGATGTGTGAGAATTAATTTATAAGCTTCCTTTCGAATAGCTTACCAACTCCTAAACCGATTTCTCTTAATTTAGTAGCTAGCGTTTGTGTGAATAACTACTTGTAAAAATTGTTGTTAATGACTCCTTTCGAATATCATTCACTTATAATCAACTAAAGACAGGCCGATTAATTCGTTCCTATTTTAGTAAAAATTACGGATTCCTTTCGAATACCCGTTTTTAGATTACCAAACAAGAGTATAAACAATTTTAACAAGATAATTAAGTTATTAACCCAAACGGATCCCCAATTAATCTCAACACATCAATCGAATTTCAAACCCAAAACCTAACACATAAACATCACATAATCCTAGCAAACGTATTAAGAAATTAGCTACTCATGATCGTAACAAACACAATTAAATATGTAAAAGACATACTTCAAATTGCAATTAAAATGATAGAAGATTCAATACCAAACTGAGAAATAGGTTCCAATGATCTCCCAAATTAACAAAGTAGAAATTGAAAACAACGATTGTTCAACAGAAAATTATGATTATGATGATGTGTGATGATAGATGATGCTTCTGTGTATGATGGTAATGCTTGTTATTTGATCTTCCACTCACTCCTTTGTTATATATTCCTCCTGGTAGTTTAAAAAAAAACGTTCAGCCATAATGTCCCACTAACTCTTTGGGCTCCCCCTTAATTAGGAATAAAAACACAATTTCGTAACTGCATCTGTTGCGCCGCAACTCATGTGTCTTGCGCCGCAACTAGTGATCCGCAAGCACCATGATCTGTAGCCCCTTCAATTGCGCCGCAATAGGTAGGAGTTGCGCCGCAACACGGCTTCCGAAGCTGGTACTGATTTGGGTGTCAATCACTTGCGCCGCAGTAGGTAGGAGTTGCGGCGCAACATTAGACCAATTGATCCCTGACTTGTTTGCTTAGCTCCTTTTGGTCCCAAATCGCCTCCAATAACTCCAAACATAACTAAAACCTGTTGAGTTCAAGTTTCCTGGTACACAGTGCAATAAAGCTTGAGGATTGATCCAGCAAAGAGAACAACAGCAGCACAAGAACCAATAGAACCGCCGCACCAAGGAACACTAGAAGCTTCTCCAAAGCTTGTTACAAATCAGCATCGTGTTGAATCTTTACAGCAACATGAGCAGATTTGATGAGCCTTTACCAAGTAGCTGCTCGCTCTTGGGCTAGCCAGTCTTTCTGGTGGAATAAGCATCACCCTGGGAGACTAGAACCCAGCCCAACTCTTAGAACGTGAATCAATGGTGAGTGGGGGTACCCTGATGATTTTAGGCAAACCATCACAGCCGTCAACGGATTTGATATGTCTTTACCAGAAGCCGTACCCTTCTGGACTCGCCAATTCTTAGCAATGAAGCATCGGTGAGTTGAACACCCTATAGCTTTAAGCAAGCTATTACAGCTATCAACGGATTTGATAAAATCTTTACCAAGAGCCGTACCCCCTTGGATTAGCCACTTTTCAGTCTAGGACCATGGCAAGTGAAAACCATCCAGTTTTGGGTAACCTGGCAACCATCAACGGATTTGATGTGTCACACCAAGAGCCGTACCCTCAAGGTGAATCAACTCTTTCTTGTCGGTAAGACATGGTGAGTTGAGAACCTATAAAACACACTTTACACAAAATATAAGCAATACGGGGTCTATCCATTACGTTTAGGACACAAAACATAACAAATATCGCTATGAAAAACTCGTATAAATGAGCGATATCAATAATCATCATCATATTTATAAAATCATCATATATATACATAGTTATTACTTTTATAAAGTCATTGGACAAAAGTCTAAGACGAGTATTATTTGTCTAGGTTTTCGTGATTGAAGCACGTACCGTACATTCAAATCGCTGATAACCGCCTTTCCCAATCAACGTGAGTTCATAGCTTCGCACTCTTTTAAATGTTTTATGAAATGTTTTATAAACCCGCGAGGGAGATGACATGTTAGTTTTAATAAAATAGGACACCAGTTGTCCCAATTGTTTGCTTATTGACTTGGACCCGAATGATTGTATGAACCGATGAATGATTATATGACCCGATAAATGAAATGAAATGGATTACTAAAGTTAGGTTATGTCACTAAAAGTCCCATTAGCATGAATTGTGAACTACCAGGATTTGGTAGACGCTTATGCATATAATAGTACTATTTGGGGACGATCACCCCAGTTCGCGCCTTGACGGTTAATCCCCGTCGTGCCACATTGATTGGTAAGCGAATTTATGTATGAGAAGATTTCCATAGCGTGATTTTTGTGACGACACGCTATCTTAGATGGGCAAATTAAGTTTCGGGTTAGCTACCCGTTGTTTGTTATAGTAAGGTAGTAATGTCATACGGCTTATAATAATCCAATAACGGAAATACTGCTATACGCATTGAATTACAATATATTGCCTGACTAGCAATACGGGGTCTTATTATTTTCGTGTTTTGGTTTTACAAAACCATTTTCTTATAACGGTTTTTATTAAACTATATACAACGTTATAAAACGTATTGTATGATGTTTTTACGACAATGGTTCGTATAATAGATTTGAAGGCTGAAGCCTATATTATGATTTACGACTAAGAGTTGTATAAAATGTTTTGGCCTATTTTATGGCCTATTACAAAGATTTGTACAAAATGATTTTTGGGTAATAATTTTATATCGATGATATATTAATGGATTTCATAAAAATCTATAATTCACTCGGCGTTTTCGCTGACCTTTTCTTTTAACATGTTTTATCTCAGGTACTTGAAGGTAATTCTCGGGAAGACAACAAGAATTTATGGCCCGTACTTAAATAACAATTTCCATTCAAATGTTTTTTAAAATTGTATGAAATACTATGACTTGGGACCTATGTAAATTTGATATTCATGAATGGAAAATGCTTTATTATTAAATGAAGCGATTTTAAGCGTTGTCTATGATTTGAGTAATGTGCTATCCCGTAACACCAACGACTCTTCCGCTGAACAAAAGTATGAAAATTTGGGGGTGTTACACAAACTTCACTCCTATTCTAGATGGTGATAAAGTGTACTTTGGAGGACGTTTTGGGACAATTACAGGAAAATGCACTCTTATCACTAACAACTTAAGGTTTGATGAAGTCTTCCTGGTAAAAGAACTTGACTATAATCTTTTTAGTTTGTTACAAGTTTGTAACAACAAAAATAAAGTTCTTTTTACTGACACAGAATGTTTGGTGTTGAGTAAAGACTATGTGTTACCTGCTGATAAGTTCACTGAATTTAGAACACCTAGACATAATGACATTTATAATGTTAATCTACAAGGGATTAAAATGAGTAATAACTTGTCATGTCTAGATGCTAAGGTTTTAGCAGATGAGAGTAACTTATGGCACATAAGGTTAGGGCACATTAACTTTAAGAACATGAATAGACTTGTAAGGCATGATCTTGTTAGAGGATTACCTTTAAAAGAATTCCCCAATGATCATAATTGTGTTGCATATCTTAAGGGAAAATAGCACAAGGCCTTATTTAAGTCTATGAGTGTTCACTCTAGTTCTAAACCCCTACACTGGCTTCACATGGACTTATTTGGACCCACTAATATAGAGAGTTTAAATGGAAAATCTTATTGCTTGGTGGTCACTGATGACAGTTCTAGGTTTACATGGACTTTCTTTTTAGCCAAGAAAAGTGATACTGCTAAAACTTTGATTAATTTTATTAACCAAATGGAAAAGAAATCTGGGTTTACAGTTAACATTCTTAGAAGTGATAATGGTGGTGAGTTTAGAAATGACCTTTTAGATGCCTTCTGTGTTGATAAGGGAATTACAAGGGAGTTTAGCATAACTAGAATTCCACAACAAAATGGTGTAGCTGAGAGGAGAAATAGAAATCTTATTGAAGCAGCTAGAACCATGTTAGCAGATGCTAAGTTACCCATTGCTTTTTGGGCCGAGGCTGTGAATACTACATGCTATGTTCAGAATAGAGCCGTGGTCAACAAAATTCACAATAAGACCCCCTATGAGCTCTTTTGGAACAGAAAACCTAATATATATTTTCTTAGACCCTTTGGATGTCATGTAGTAATTCTTAACACTAGTGACAACCTAGGTAAGTTTAATTTAAAAGGTGACGAGGGATATTTTGTGGATTATTCAATGAGCAACAGAGGGTATAGGGTTTACCACAAAAGGGATAAAGTCATAACAGAAAACGTGCATGTTGAATTTTTGGAGAGTAAACCTAGTGAATCTACAAATGGACCAGATTGGCTTTTTGATGTAGAGCCATTGTCTAGATCCATGAATTATTTGCATGTTACTAATCCAGTTGTCTTGGAGAACACTCCAAAGATTGTGGAAGCATATATTGTTGATAATGCAGGTACACAAGCTACAAAGGTGATAGGATCAGAAGCAGATGAGTTCACTCCCACATTTTCCTTTGTGGACTTACCCATTTAGAGTGAATAATTCATCATAGCATTTTTGATCCCAAACTTAGATCGATTAGCTTTGTGTTAACGAGATTGAATCAAGATTAACACTTAGAGAAACTTTGTGTTATGAAACAATCTAAGTGCTATGCGGAATTTAACACTTAGAACAAGAACACACAAAACAAAATAACCCAAACTTTCACTTTGATTGATGATCAAAACTTGCGTACAATGAAAGTGGAAAACATATATATAACTAAAACCTAAAGGTCTCCTTTTATAGAATAAGGAACCTTGTACAAGAGTCTACGTATCAACTAGTTTAGGTAAAGATAAACATAGAAAATACAATGTCAAACATATCTTTACTAGAAGTACAAAACGTGTAGACTAAGTATTCTATCAGTGGTTGAACTTCTTCTTGTCAGCGCTTCAATATCTCTTGTCAGTGTCTAGTTGTCAGCGCCTCATTATCTCTTGCCAGCGTATAAGTTCTTCTTGTCAGCGTCCCAGTGACTTGGCTATTTTTATACCCAACAATCCTCCCCTAAACTTGATATCTATTCTAGTAATCAAGTTTTATAATAGAATCAAAATATAAGGAGGATTCTTACAAACTAATCTTCTTTCTTAATAAGGGAATAAATAAATCTAACTAAATCCTTACTAACATCACTGGTATAATCAACCTCCAATGGTGTAGATATCATCAACTTCAAAACATCTTGTGACATAAGATATTCAGCATCAACCAAAAGATATTCTGAAAATTTCGATGTACTAAGATGATATACACCAGCAGCTGAGTAAATATGCCATGTCATTCCACTAATAGCATCCAGATCCAACCAAACTGGATCCGCTTCATTTGGCTCAACCATTCTCTTGAATGTGGACCAAATGTTTATTCTATTTACTGAAGTAGGTTCTTCAGCCTCATCCTTAGCCTTCATCAACTTCCATAAGTCGTCAAGTCTTGTCTATCAAAACTGGCAAACATAGACATGAAAAAAGTAAAAGTGTGTACCTTATCACCAGTCCTGGTGATCATCTAAAAACCACTTGCATCTTCTTTATATTTAATTATGGGGTTTCTAAAGTCAAGAGGCAACACTTCTACAAAATTTGAAGCCTCCAATGGTAAAATCTTCATACTCTTCCTTAAAATAGCCTCACTTGGATTTAACGAATCAAGCTTTGGAAACTCAATTGACAATCCCTTCTTCACTAGCCTAGAAACTATAGATGCCTTCTTAATCCTCATCTGTTCCTCCATTTCCTCTTGTCTTTCCTTTGAGAGTAGCCCAAAAGTTCTATCCTTACACAAAGAATCCCAAATAGGATAAGCCAAACACTCCAATTGATCAAAACTAAGACCTCTAAACTTTGCATAAGTCCACCCAGTCTGATGATATCTTTACAGCAAATAATACAATTCTCTCCTTACTGTTTTAGATTCTAGTTTGATATTGCTAGGTTTATTCTTCTCCCATACCTTCAGATCATCCTGCAATTTCAAAATCCCTTCAAGACACCAAATCTTCTCATACATAGAAACATTTGGATCACTCAAAACTTCATATTCATATTTAAAAAAAAGCTCAACAATCTTAGGGATATTCAAATCAAATTTCATCTTTAATTCTATAAGCTTTTGTAAACCCAACTCCTCCCCATATTCTAGCCTCTCATGCTCTTCAAGTATCATTACACTTGAATCAATACTCTCATCATCACTTCCTTCATTATTGCTTTCAGAAGTAGTCACAATTTGTGACTCAATAGCAGTCTTCTTCATCTTATCCTTTTCCAAAAGTTGTACAGCCAAAATGGAATCAAAAAGTACCTGGGCTACATCCTTGGGAACCTCTACTTCTACCATAATCCCTTTACCTTTATCCAATACATCAATAGAAGGTAAAGAAGTTGATGGTACCTGTGTAGACACATCCTTAATGATAGTTGATGACTGGGATTCACCAATTACACCTATAGTTTTGTCAGCGTCCAAAACCTGAATGTCAATGCTTGCTTTGTTCTTATCAGCGCTTGATATACTCTTGTCAGCGACTGACTTTGTGAACTGCCCATCATCTCTACAAATGACAACTTTGTAGGAGTAACCAGTGAAGCATCCAAACCTGGTTGCTCTTTCAAACCTGTAAGGGCTTCAGCTACATCCAATGAATTTCCAAAAGAAGCACCTTCATGTGAGCCTTTGTCACTCACATGTACCTGTTCATCCTTCCCTTTGGAAGAATCCTCCTACATAGTACGAATATTAGCAGCCTCCAAAACAACTATCCTCTTCCTCAATGAAATGAGTTCAAGGCCTTGAGCATTGACAACTTGTACAAGGTTTGTATTTTGCTTTTGCAAGCTTATACAAACCATCGTCAATTCCATTACTGATAAGGGTTTCATACTTCCCTCCTCTAGTATGGGAAGCTTCCCTCCCATAAGAGACACATTGAGCATGGGTGTGAACTTAAAGATGGTAGGACTGATGTGGCCTGCATCGAAGCGAGTACCACTAGTCCCATCCTCACCCATATCACCAACCATACTTGTGGTGGTGGTTCTCTCTGCAACATGGCTAGGACCACTAGAGGAGAACACTCTCTTAATCCTTTGGTGTTTTTCTAACCTATAATCATGGGGTTCAAAGGAAGATGAATGAAGGTCTGTTTGAGATTGTTGGTGAAGGGTGTCAGCGTCAAGATTGGTAGTGTCAGTGTTGGGGTTGGAGGTGTCAGCGTTGGTATTGGGAATGTCTGCGCCTAGTGATGAAGGGTCAATGTTCATGTGTTGGGGTGATGGTGGTTGGTCTGGAATAGGGTCTTGAGCAGGTTGTGGTGGTGTTGGTGGATGGTTTGCAGTTGCTTGTATGACAACATGCATAGCTGGGCTAAGAGGCAAGTCCCTATATGGTGTTGAATTCATGTTGCCAAACATAGTTTTCTTTTGTTCAGGGACTTTATAAAAATGATCATGGTCCCTGGTATAATAGCCTTGCATCTCAAAAATCATTTGCAAAAATCTAGGATACGCAAGAGTCATCTTGGTATCCTTGTTGTGAAACATGCCATCAAAAATCATTTTTGAAAATTTATAATTTTGCCCTCTTGCAATACAAACAATGGCACTCCCGATAGATCAGTTGATTTCATTGAATGAAGAGCATTTGGGACTTAAACATTGAAGGATAACATGAATGAGGAACTTCTAGGATGGAGGAAATTGTTGTTTGGTATATCGGTTTAAGTTCCCAACAGGGGGCAAATCATAACCCAAACCTCGAAGTCCCAACTCTAGCTCGTCAATGGGAAGGGTGGTTATACCATCAGCATCTTTAAGATGCATAGCTTGGCGAACCAAAGCTTCAGTAACCACCCATTCGACCCCATGAACAGTAGCATATAATGTAATCACTCCATCAACTGTTCTGGAATGAACAGTGTTCCAAAACTACTTGATGTGTGTGATAGGGACAAGTGAAGTGTGAGTAAGAGCATACCTTAGAGGAGAAGCATTCAAATACGCAATCATCTCAGTATATTAAGGATGAAGAGTATATCAGCAACCAAATACGCCACCATGTTGTGCTGGCTCTTGAATTCCAACTCCACATTATCTGGTTTGAACTTTGGGGCCATTTGAAATGTATATGAAAACTTGTAAGTGACAAACAATGAAGGTATGAAGGTTGGAAAGTTTTGCTAGACCAGAATATTTGTTACCTTGTTGAAACAATATGAGCCGTATTTATAGGCAAGAAACTAGCACACTATTGGTTGAAAAAGAAGGCAAAGATATTCAAAGAGTAATGATGTAAATCTTGAAAATATATAACTTATCTATGCATTAATAAAAAGTTACCAAGTTGCTAAAATTACGGCCTAAATTTTCGTCAAAAACAACAACTTGGTGGGACCCAATGTTTGTCAACGGTCAAAAATTAATTGTCAGCGTAACGGCTATATCTTGTCAGCGTGTAAATTTTGCCATGTCAGCGTTCAAATTGATCCTATCAGCGTCTGGAGTAAAATATGTCAGTGGCCAAAAATAAAATAAAGAAGAAAATAAAAAGACTTTATCAAAGACATTTACCCTAATGAAGATAACTTAAACTCTGACACAGAATGAAAATAGCATTCTCTGTTCAATTATACACACTTGCATAAGCAAGATAGACATAATTGCCCTCAAGTGAACCTTGTCAAAGTAAGTCCTTAGAAATGAAGTAATCTCTATGTAAACACTTTGTAACTCCCAGGGTAACCCAATATAAATATTTATACCAAGTCTCCCAACCGACCAATACCAAATCTAGGTCAAAAAGTCTTGGCAGTATACAAAGTATAAAAAGTTTCATGCCACAGTGCCTCAAGGATTAGAAATTCCAACAAATTCTTAAAGAATAAGTCTTCACTATTTCTAATCCCCACTCACCTGTGGACACAATCTAAAATTGTGATAAGAGCATTCTAAGAATACCCAAGATCCTAGAGGTAGCCTAAACCTCCCCTTAAACTAGGATAAACACAGTTGTAAAATAATGTATATGTGAAAATTTTTTATTTCAAGATAGGAATGTAAACATTCCAACCATCATAAATAAACCTTTGACACAGTACTTGAAACTCAAAGGATCCATAAGCAACTCTATATCCAATTGTACAATGCTCATAATCCTGCATGATTAGATGAAAACCACAAAAACTAACATGTTGCTGTCAGCGTCCATTGTGACACTTATCAGCGTCTCCATAAACACTTGTCAGCGTTAGAAAATAATAGTGGAAAGACCTAATACTTTTACAAAGACCAATAGCAGTCCATATCCTGTACATACTTTTACAATAAGTTCCCAAAAACACATTTAGGTAAGATTGATCATTCCAATACTTGTTACCAAGTACTGAAACCTCCCAGCATCAAAAGGTTTAGTTAACAAATCTGCCACATTTTCTTCGGTGTCAACCCTATCTGGTTGTATTAAACCTTTTTCAAAATAATCTCTTATAAAATGATGTCTAATTTCTATGTGTTTTGTTTTAGAATGATGTACATGATTCTTAATAATGCATAATGTACTCTTATTATCTACAAAAATCTTGGTATGCATAAAATTATACCCATAATCCAACAGTTGGTTCTGAATCCATAATACTTGTCCACAACATACAGCTGCAGCAACATACTCAGCTTTAGCTATAGAATTAGCAACCACTGTTTGTTTCTTGCATTGCCAAGATATCAACCTACTTATAAGGAATTGGCATCCACTAGTGGTGGATTTCCTGTCAAACTTGTCACCACGATAGTCACTATCTGAATACCCAATAAGCTCCAATGGAGAATCTTTAGGATACCATAATCCCAAAGAGAGATAGCACCTAAGGTATCTAAAGATTCTTTTAACAGCATGAATATGACATTCCTTAGGATTCACTTGATGACGTGCACATGCACACACAGCAAACATGATGTCAGGTCTAGAAGCTATAAGATACATCAATGATCCAATCATTGAACTATAATGCCTGACATCCACATCTTTTCCATCTCCAGTCTTTCCCCAAGGGTGTTCTCTATCCATGGGTGTGCTAGCCCGTTTTTCATGTGGAGAAAAGCCAAACTTCTTCAAGATTTCTACTACATACTTTTCTTGAGAGATAAAGATACCATCTTCTTTCTGTTGGACTCTTAAACCTAGAAATAAGTTCATCTCTCCGATTACACTCATCTTGAACTTGTCTGTCATGAGCATGGAAAAGTCTTCACTTATCTTTGGACTTGATGAACCAAAGATGATGTTAATCCCATATCAATCCATAACACAAGATTTAAAGAGATATTTAGAGAGAGAAAGAGAAGAAAAGTAGAGAGAGAAACAAGAGAGATTTTGGAAGGTTTATGTTTACTAGAGAGAGAAAGTAAAATGAACCAACACACTCTTCCACACATGGAAGAGGGTATATATACCCTTGGCATATGGGTCGTGGGTTTAGAATCCTTGGGCCGGGCTTGGCTTTGTTTTGGGCTTACGCCCTAACTTATACAATATTAGCTTAAAGTCCAAACCCGGTTTTCCCGACTAACCTATTACAATACAAGACCATTAACGACTAAGATGACCTATTACATTCTTGTTCGACTATATAAAATATAGGGCTAACAATCTCCCCCAATGTATCGGTCATCTTAAAAAGCTTAAAAATCATAAGATGGTTGAGTGAATACATTCTTGTAGAGGAGATCTTCCTGCTTTGGTCTTGTATCTTGGTCTTGATCTTGTTTGTAACAGCTTTGTTCCTTCATGCCATGTGATCCTTATCTTGAGCCTTTGTCTTTTGACTTAGAGTGCTTGAGATATTCAATCTATCCTTGATAGTGTTCATCTTGTGCTCTTGTGGCAAGATGACCTATTACATTCTTAAGTATCTTGATTATCGCCATCTTGTGATCTTGTGACTTCTGAATCGACATTGGTTACACAGCTACGCCACCTTCTTGATATGCATAAATATATATAGACACGGATGAAATGGCTTTGAACTAACTCGTTAGCGTTTTACCTTCGGTCGGTGAAGATCGTTAGACGGTATTAGATACCGGACCTGTGATCGGGTAGATTCGATTAAGAACCTCCTTGATAGGGTTTCCCGGCAGTAGTAGCCAGTTCTCTTTACTCGACCGTCTCAAAGCAGACTGCGAACGTAAAGAGTGAATCATAAGGATAATTATCCGTCTGATTAGAGTCGTCAATTCAGATTTCCTGGAACAAGTTTGATTCTAAAAGAATCTCACCAATGTTGCTTTCCAGCTTGTCACAAGCTTGATTCATAGAGAATCTTGCGAGTTACCTACCGCAGTGCTGTTTGATGTTGACACTGGAAGGATTTCCATTCGTCACTGTGAACACTAATGAGTGTCACTCTGAATGTTCTGGCAAGATCACATGGATTTTACGAAGAAACCTAGAACAAAGTTTGAATCAATTAAGAATCAAACTTAGTTGCATTCCAGTTCTCACAAGTTTGATTCGTGTAGAATTGCACAAGTTACCTACCATGAGCTTGTTTGATGCTGGCTCAAGCAGGATTTCCATATTCATTGTGAATCGTATCACTCAGATGTTCTGGCAATATCACAAGGATAATGCGTAGGACTCAATTGTGTCTTAATGAGATGATAGATAGATCTCGTTTTGGCTCTAGACTCAACAAGTGCATTTTGGTAATCGGAGGCTGGAGCAGACTGCCACCTTTTCAATAATAACTAACTCGGAGTGAGAAATTCATTAGATACGTGTTAATCTCCATGACAATGAGACAAGTTTCTTTTGAGAGAAACTCGAATGGCTAGGGAAGGGTTGTGCATCGCATCACTGGGTCCATGACACTTGTCTTCAAAAGATGTGTTAACCCGGTTTCTGCCTAAGTTGCATAGAATATTCAACTCCTTCAATGCTTACCAATACGTCATCAATAGCACCTTGTTATGATTATTCCAGTGCTAACTTAAGTAATTGGTCCGCATTCAGCTTCATTCAACTCCATCTTTCTTAAGGACAACTATTTCTAGCTATTGAATGTCCTTGGGTAGATCCCTCCGGTTCTGGTTGGATCATAGGACTTAGTTTCCAATCCTAAACCACCTTTTGACTCCATCATTCCGTCGTGGATAGTAGGTTGTTTTGGGTAATGATCGTAACCATAAAACCATTGAAAACCATTCAAAGTGCTTGATAAAAATCAAAACTTTTAACACTTTGAAAGTTTTATATTTTCAAAAAGCTCCCCTACACACATACATCGATATACGAAATAGTTTAGCATGTGAAGGAAAGAGTTGCACTTGAGTCTTTAAGATCACATGTTGCGATATATTACATTTTAATCACATTTTCTCCCCATATCTCTAATATAAAAAACATAATATTAGAGATATCAATTGATTAAAATATGACATTTTCTAAAAACCGATTGGGAGAGAAACATGTGTGCACGCATGAATTATGGAACATATTCAGTCGAGTCGCTCTCCCTCAACAATATATGTGTGTCTTGAGACAAAATTTGACAAAATTTTAGAAAAACGACACCACAAAATATGTTGAGGTACGGAGATGAGATGCCTTGTCCGATATAATTTATTACTTATGACAGTTTTAAACCATTTTCGGAATGTGTTGGATACATAAAATATGACAATTTCTTAGATGTACCCAAGAGCATTAAAGTCTTGATTTTAAAACGCTCCCCCTCAAAAATTGATCAAAATAACATATGACAATTTTGAGATATAAAAACCGCATATGAGGAAGGGAGTGTTGACACACAATTTTGAAAGATTTAGAAAAACCTTTTGAGAAATTCTTGAAAAGTTGTGTTCAACGGTTTTAGAATAATCAGGATAAAAGACTTCTCTTCTATTGCTTAGGGAAAGCGCACTGAAACGTACACTTCCCTGTCGGGTCCGATTTTCATGAGCTCAAAACTTTGATTGATTTGTGACTAGCTCATGACCGAGAAAAATAAATTTCCCGTTGTTAAGGATAAGTTATCATCCGTGATAAACTTTCTTTAAGTTGAAGTTCGAGGTCTAAGCTGGCATTTACTTAGAAATTGTTTTTCATGAGCTTAAAAACTTTGAATGTTTTTATGAGAAGCTCATGACCGAGAAATATGAATTTCTTGTTGAAAAGGATAAGTTATTGTCCGAGATAAACTTTCCTTATTTGAGGTCCGAGTCCTAAGCTGTGATGTGCTTAGAAGTCATTGTGAGAGAATATCAAGTAGCTTCATTTGCCAAAACCTCCAAGTCTTCTGGAGTCCTATACTTTCGAGAGAGCTTTTGTAAACAAGTCTGCCAGCTGGTACTCAGTTCTGACAAAGTATAATTCCACGATGACGCGCTCCACTTATTCCTTGATGAAGTGATATCTGACATCGATGTGCTTGGTGCGGGAGTGCTGAACCGGATTGCAAGATATGGCTATGGCCGACTTTGAGTCACAATACATAGGTATTTTATCAAAGTAGAAGCCATAATCCGTGAGTTGAGTTCTCATCCAGAGGACTTGAGCACAACACGCGGATAGAGCCACATATTCTGCTTCAACTGATGAGAGCGAAGTGCAATCCTGCTTCTTTGACGACCAGCTGACAAGCTTGTCTTCCCCTAGAAATTTTATGCTACCAGAAGTGCTTTTTCGACTATCAAGACAACCTGCGTGATCAGAATCTGAAAAAGTTGTTAGATGAAAACCGGTTTCCCTCGGATACCAGAGTCCCATGTGAATGGTATTCTTAAGGTACCAAAAGAGCCGTTTAACCTCTTTGAGGTGCTTTTGAGTAGGTCTGGCTTGATATCGTGCACAATAGCATGTGGCATGATGAATATCAGGCCTGCTGGCTGTAAGGTACATAAGTGACCCGATCATACTGCGATATCGCGTTTGGTCTACGGGATACGAGTACAAGTCAGCGTCTAGGGATGTGGTCGACAATGGTGTACCAACGCGAGCACAAGAGGTCATACCATGCTTTTTAAGTATCTCTTGAGTATACTTAGCTTGGTTAATGAAGATACCACGTGGGGATTGATGAATCTGGAGGCCTAAAAAGAATTTTAGCTCCCCCATAATTGACATTTCAAATCTGCTGTGCATTAATTTTTCAAACGTTTTGAAAGTTTTGGGTTCGTAGAACCAAAAATAATGTCATCAACATAAACTTGCACCAGCATTATGTCATACCCATATTTATTAGTAAAGAGAGTAGGATCAATAGAACCTTTGGAGAATCCTTTGGACACCAAGAAGTTTGAAAGTTCTTCGTACCATGTCCTTGGAGCTTGTTTAAGTCCATATACAGCCTTCTTGAGACGATAGACTTTGTCAGGATGATGAGGATCGATGAATCCTTCTGGCTGATTCACATACACTTCTTCCTTCAAATGACCGTTGAGAAAAGCAGTTTTAACGTCCATCTGAAAAACCGTGACGCCTTTATGTGCAGCATAAGCAAGGAATATCCTGACTGCTTCCAAACGAGCGACTAGAGCGAATGATTCATCGTAGTCTATGACTTCTTGTTGACGGTATCCCTTAACCACAAGACGAGATTTGTTTTTGATGATGGTTTGTTCTTCGTCCAGTTTGTTTTTCCAGATCCATTTGAAATCTAAAATTGACATTCCATAGGGTCGGTCAACAAGTTCCCAAACATTTAGGTGTTCAAACTGATGAATTTCGTCTTGCATTAATTCAATCCACGCATGATCAATCATGGCTTGTTTGATGTTTGTAGGTACAGTTGAACTCACGGTGAGTGCATACATACACACATCGCCATCGGTTTCGAGTTGTCTGCGTGTTCGAACCGGTTGTGAAGGATTTCCAATGACTTGGTTCAATGGATGATCACGTGTCCAATGGTGAGTGGATGGATATGGTTGGTAGAATGTATGCATGTTGGACGGATCAACATGTTGAGTAGAAGACTCTCCGACTTCGTGTATCGGTGTACCGAACGGATTGATAAATTCTTCTTCGTCAGGTTGTGCATCGACTGCTTGATTGTTGTTTCCTCCTTCAGCATTGACGGTTGGTGATGTTGGTTGTATGACTGTTTCTTGAGTTTGTTGAGTATCCACTGGAATTGTCTCTTGAGCAACGGTTGCTGAAGTAGATGCAGTTGTGTCTTGTTGACTTTGTTCGGGTGCATCAGCAGTATTGACAGCGGAAGGCTCTGACACAACTTGATTGTTTCCATAATAATATTCATCAAACATTGGATCATATAAATCAACCAACTCACTCATTTGTGTCGTATCCATCGAGTCTGCTTTAGGAGTACTTTGTTGACATTCTTGCACGGGACGTACACTGTTTTGTGTAGGTGCCATTGCTGGACATTGAGGTGCGGGACTTGAGCTGTTGTGATCAGGTATCATTTGTGGAAATTCGTCAAAGTTCACATGAATTGTTTCGAAAATAATCTTTGTTTTCTTGTTGTAAACTCGATATCCTTTCGACAATGTAGCATACCCCACAAAAATACATGCAGCACTTTTTTCTTTCATCTTGTCGAGATTCTCACCGTATTTAAGAATGTAGCATAAAGATCCAAATACGTGAAAGAATTTGACAGTAGGTTTCCTGCCATTGATGATGTGGTAAGGTGTCTTTTCATGTCTAGGGATGACGAGAGAACGATTCTGAGTATAACAGGCAGTTGCAATTGCTTCAGCCCAGAAGAATAGCGGTAATTTTGAAGCAGAAAGCATTGTTCGAGCAGCCTCAACCAAAGTACGGTTCCGCCTTTCGACAACGCCGTTTGTTCAGGAGTTCGAGCAATAGACTTTTGATGTTCGATGCCTTCTTCTTGAAAGTAAGATTGCAAGTTCTTGTTCAAAAATTCAGTACCCCTATCCGTTCTTACGGTTAAGACTTGAGCTTGAAGATTGTGTTGTATCATCTTGAGAAAGTTTTTGAGAACCTCTGGTGTTTCATCTTTGGACCTTAAGAAGAAATTCCATGTGTATCTAGAGTAATCATCAACAATCACGAGAATATACTTTTTCCCGTTAATACTCTCTACACGCATGGGACCATACAAAACCATGTGTAGAAGTTCCAATCGTCCTTTTGAGCTTGGGGTAGTCTTTGATTTGAAAGACTTCCGTTTTGCTTTCCCCAACTCACAAGAAGAACAAAGAAGGTATTTGACGAATTTTAACTTTGGGAGACCGGTCACAATATCATTTTTCGAAAGATGGTGTCTAAGTTGAGATGTGATAATCATTGATGCCATAACCATGCTTGAGATGATGAAGCTTTAGCCATTAAGCAAATTGGATTTGTTGAGGATGTGTCTTAAAGAGTTACTGTGTAGAGATCAGAACCACGAGAACCTGTAAGAAGGTCATTCCCATCGTAGTCTCTAACATAGCAAGTAGATTTTCGAAAAGCCACTTCCAAATCTGCATCACAAAATTGACCAACCGAGAATAAATTGTGATTCAGTCCCTCGACGTAATAAACCCGTTTGATAGTTAGATTTCCTTGAACCAAATCGCCATATCCAAGTATCAGTGCAAACTGATCATTTCCAAACCGCACCGTACCCATAAACTTATCCACGAAGTTAATGAGAAGCTTGAGATTTCCCGTCATGTGCTTTGTGCACCCAGAGTCCATTATGAATAGGATGATTTCGACGAGCTGCAGAAGAATTAGAAGACAATGTAGCATTTGACAAATGGGAGCCCTTGATAGAAACGGGTTCCAAAATAGTAGTGGACCTAGATTCTAAAGGCAAGCTAACACTCATAGACCCAATTAGAATAGGGGTTGTCTTAGGTACCCATTTGTATCCATGTGGTGTAAATCTTGAATACCCCCGTGTACATGTCCTAATCATGTTCTCATAAAGCTTCTTTAACCTGCTTTGTTTACGTAGAGTAGTGGATTCTAACGCACTTAGTTTCTTAAGTGGTTGATCAGTGGATTGGTTCAAAGTTCTTGTGGGTTCACTAGTACTAGTGGGCACACAAATAGGCTTCCTAGTTCTAGTATTCACGCCATTATGATTAAGAGCACAAGCATCATGATTGAAAGTACGAACACATTTGCCACATTCAACACAAACAAATTCAACATTCGAGGTCTTAGCATTTAAATTGTCATTACTATTAGTCGACATATGTATCTTCCTGTATGTTTTATTATACTAAGCCCATTGGCCTTGTGGCCCGTATTCATTGTAAGTAGGGCATCACATTCTGTATTGTATTATATATTGGGATTGCATAATGGAATAGAGGGCAAGCCGATTATTCACCAAATTACATGGTATCACAGCCTTTACTCTCCTAAAATCTCTCCTATCTCCTCCCCAATACACAGATTATTCTTCTATTTTTTTTTCTAAACCCTAATCTGCCGTCATCTTAATCTCATGTCTGGTGAAGACGCAAACAACCCTCCTCCACCAACAGTTGACATGGAGAAACCCTTCGGGGTCACGAACATCAAGTCTCACGTTCCCCTCATGCTCGATCTTGATCAACTCAACTATGATGCATGGTGTGAACTTTTCACATCCCACTGTCACAGCTTTGGTGTCCATGGTCTCCTAGATGGCACGTTCACGTCTACTAGTGAAACTGCCAATGAATGGAAGAAACTTGATTCATTGGTTAAAGTATGGATTTATGGCACTATTTCTACCTCGCTTCTGCAGACCGTCCTCAAGCGAAACGTCACAGCCAAGGACGTTTGGAAAAGTCTTGCTGATCTATTTCATGATAACAAAGAGGCACGCTCCATGGAGCTTCATGAAGAACTTCGGTCTTTGAAGATTGGATCACTTTCCATCGCCGAATATTTTAGGAAGATTAAAGTCATCTCTGATCTCCTCTCCAACATCGACTCTCCGGTCTCCGAGAAGAACTTACTCATGTATACTGCTAATGGTTTGACGGATAAATACGAGCATGTTGCTAGTATTATTCGTCATACCAAGACACCTTTAACACTCTTAGAGGCTCGTTCCATGCTTCTTCTTGAGGAGTCGCGTCTCAGCCGCAAACAAGGGCGTGAATCGGCTCATGACACCCCTTCCTCCTCCACTGTTTTGATGGCCTCCGGATCTGGTACAAATAAAGCTCGTAACAACAAAGAATTTTGTAGGAACTTTCAGCGTGGATTTTGTAGGTTTGGCGAACGTTGCCGTTTTGTTCATTCACGCGGGACTAATACTAGTAAACCCCAACAGTGGGGTTCTCATTCTGGTGCTTCTCCATCCATTATTCGTGGACCTCAGCCTAACTTTAGGCCCAATAGTAGTACCATGTGGCCTAGACAACCCACTCCACCACAAGCCCACATCACTACTTCAGCCAATGGACTTTTAGGCCCAGCCCCATATCCATACACGTCTTATGCTACTGTTGATCAACCAACTAATTTACCTCGAGCGTTCAATGCAACCACTCTTCGCTATGCGGACAACAATGAAGACTCAGGGTGGTATATGGACACCGGTGCAACCTCACATCTCTCGGCGGATGCAGGTAATCTCACTACTATTTTTAATAAACGCATTAATACATCTATTATTGTTGGTAATGGGGACACCATCCCGGTTACCAACTCCGGTACTTGCACTTTGCCATCTTTACATCGTCCATTATACCTTCAAAATGTCCTTGTTACACCTCACATAATCAAAAACCTAATCTCTGTACGGCAATTTACCCGTGACAACTTATGTAGCATTGAATTTGATCCTTTTGGTTTTTCTGTGAAGGATTACCGGACGCATCGCCTTCTCCTCCGATGTAATAGCACCGGGGATCTCTACCCATTCCACACATCTACTACCACACCTACAGCTCTTTTGTCTTGCAATAAGTCAACGTGGCATCAACGACTCGGGCATCCCGGCGATGATGTTTTACGTTTTTTAGCTTCAAATAAGTTTATTTCGTGTAATAAAACAAAGTCTTCCACTTTGTGTCATGCTTGCCAGCTTGGTAAGCATGTAAGACATCCTTTTATGCATTCTACTTCTATTGTTAAGAACATTTTTGATATCATCCACTCGGATGTGTGGACTTCACCCATTCCAAGTGTAAGCGGTTTTAAATATTATGTTATTTTTCTTGATCATTTCTCTCATTTTCTGTGGGTATACCCCCTTCATAAGAAGAGTGATGCTTTTAGTAAGTTTCTTCAGTTTCGTGCCTACGTGAGAACTCAATTTAACAAGGAAATAAAATCATTCCAATGTGATCATGGGGGTGAATTTGATAACACAAAACAACACGATCTCTTCAAAACCAATGGGATCCAATTTCGTTTCTCATGCCCTAAAACTTCCCAACAAAACGGAAAGTCAGAACGTATGATTAGAACAATTAATAACTTTATACGCACCCTCCTCTTCCAAGCTCACTTACCACCACAATATTGGACTGAAGCCCTTTTCATGGCTACACATCTCCTTAACATTCTCCCATCCACTGCTATCAAAAATGAAATTCCATATACTAAACTTTTCAACAAACAACCATCCTACACTCACCTACGTGTCTTTGGTTGCCTATGTTATCCATACATACACACCATTCACAAGCTTCAAGCTAGATCCATACCATGTGTCTTCCTTGGCTACCCAACCAACCACCGTGGCTTCCGTTGTCTAAACCTTGCCACCAACAAAATTATTATATCGCGCCATGTTAACTTTGACGAATCCAGCTTTCCATTTGGTTCCGTTACCCCGACACACGCCCCATCCTATGACTTTCTAAATGTAAGTGACACACCCTCCCCTATACAACTTAAACTCCTCACCTCACCTACAATACCTCTCCAACCTCACCTTGATACACACACCACGACAACCAACTCTACCCCACGACCTGTTACACCATCACCCGTGGCTCACCCTACTTCACCTTCACACGCCGAACCACCACATCCCTCAACAGACCACCAACCTACCCCACCACCTTCGCACGCTTTACAACAACCTGAAAACACCTCTCAGCAACCCGCTAACACAAATCCAAACAACAACACAACCGCACGTCACCCCATGGTCACACGTTCACAAGTTGGCACGATCAAACCTACTAAACGCTTCACTCTTCATGCGTCCAATTTGTCACCCATTCCTAAATCTCATATTCAAGCTTTTCGTAGCCCTCATTGGCGAAGTGCTATGCAAGATGAATTTAATGCGTTGATTAAAAATGGTACGTGGTATCTCGTCCCGCGTCCGCCCCATGTGAATGTTGTTAGGTCTATGTGGCTTTTTAAACATAAATTTAATGCAGATGGAACACTTAGCAGGTACAAAGCTCGCCTTGTGGCCAATGGGAAAAGCCAACAGCTAGGCATCGACTGTGACGAGACTTTCAGCCCTGTGGTCAAACCTGCTACGATACGCACTGTCCTTAGTCTTGTAGTGTCCTGCAATTGGCCTATTCACCAGCTTGACGTGAAGAATGCTTTCCTTCATGGTGAGCTTAGCGAGACTGTCTACATGCATCAGCCACCTGGTTTCACTGACAGTGCACACCCAGATTACGTATGTCACTTACAGCGCTCTCTATATGGTCTGAAACAGGCACCCAGAGCATGGTTTCAACGTTTTGCCAGTTATGCAGTCCGAACCGGTTTTTACCATAGTAAAACCGACACGTCTCTCTTTATCTTTCGAAGAGGCAGTGATACAGCTTATCTCTTACTTTATGTTGATGATATCATACTGACAGCTTCTTCCTCAGATGTTTTACAGCACATTATTTCATCGTTACATGGAGAGTTTTCTATGACCGATCTTGGGCAACTTAATTACTTTTTAGGCATTGCTGTAACTCGCACAACTAATGGCATCTTTCTTTCTCAAACTAAATATGCCACGGAGATTTTAGAGAGAGCAAAGATGCTTAACTGTAACCCATGTAGGACACCTGTTGACACAGAAAAGAAGCTAGGTCCCGAAGGATCTCCTGTTGATGATCCTACCCACTACCGTAGTCTAGCAGGCGCTCTACAATACCTTACTTTTACTCGACCTGATTTATCTTATGCAGTTCAACAGTTATGTCTTTACATGCATGATCCTCGCAAGCCACATCTTCATGCTATGAAGCGTGTACTTCGTTATCTTCGGGGCACCATCGACCTTGGTTTACAGTTGTTCAGGTCCTCTACATCCCAACTCACCGCCTACTCTGATGCTGATTGGGCAGGATGTCCCGTTACTCGCCGGTCTACGTCCGGATACTGTGTTTTCCTTGGTGACAACCTCCTGTCGTGGTCCTCTAAACGACAAGAGACGTTGTCTCGCTCTAGTGCAGAGGCTGAATATCGAGGGGTTGCAAATGCCGTGGCAGAGACATCTTGGGTTCGCAACCTCCTCCGTGAGTTACATACACCTATTTCTACAGCAACCTTAGTCTACTGCGATAATGTTAGCGCTGTATACATGTCCGCAAATCCAGTGCAACATCAGCGCACCAAACACATCGAGATCGACATACATTTCGTTCGAGACAAAGTAGCCACTGGTCATGTTCGTGTTCTTCACGTTCCGTCACGGTTTCAGTATGCAGATATATTTACCAAGGGACTTCCATACCAGTTGTTTGCAGTTTTTAGATCCAGTTTGAGCGTCCGTAAATCTCCCACTCCAACTGTGGGGGTGTATTAGTCGACATATGTATCTTCCTGTATGTTTTATTATACTAAGCCCATTGGCCTTGTGGCCCGTATTCATTGTAAGTAGGGCATCACATTCTGTATTGTATTATATATTGGGATTGCATAATGGAATAGAGGGCAAGCCGATTATTCACCAAATTACAATTACATGTAGTTACAGACGTCTTATTCTTAGAAAACTTAAAATTCCTACGGTGGTCTTCTACTTCCAACTTCTTTCCTTGACTATTGTTAGGCATGACCTTATCTTGCAATCTATTGCTCTTAAGTTGTGGTCCACTAACGCTAGTAGTGGGGATTACTCCTGTAGAAGAAGACACACGTTGATTAGTTTTCTTAATATTCTGAGGTAACCGCGATGTTCCAGTTTGAGTGGGCTTAGTGTTCATCTTATACATTCCAGGTGCTATCACATTGGTACTCTTATCATTTCCTATCTTAGGCAAAGTCTGTGGGGATTGTCCCAAATAGACGATTTAGGGCATTTAACCGCATTCGGTTGACGAACGGCGGATGGTTTACCCAAAACATACTTTCCTTTCATTTTCTCAATGAGTTTCTGTAACTCACTTATGGCTATGTCCCTTTCTTTTAGCTGAGCTTTCAAATCATTTATTTCGAAATCTTTTTCATTTAGTAGACGAAACGAAGAAGCTGATATTTCTTGACACTTTTTTATGATTATGAGATTTTTCACCTTTTTGTAAAGCAAGTTCAAGAGAAATGGAGTGTTTCTCAAGTTGAGAAAAACTTTTCGAAAGTTTGTTATATGACTGAATTTGTTTTGAAAGCTCTACTTCAAGATTGCGACATTTCTCGTCCGATTCTGACACTAGACATGCTACATGACAATATTGATCAAGATCGGTATACACACCAAGTATAGCATTCATATGGTCAGCATAAAAGTATTCCTTAGAAAGTAGATCAATTTCGTTAGAAAGTTGGTGTTCTTGTGTTTTTAATTTAGTTTGAAGAAAATCAACTTCATCTTCAAGAGATTTAACATAACTTAAATCAGTTAACATTTCCTCAGTGAGAGCATTATAAAACATTTCCACATTTTTTGAAAGATCATAAATTGTTGGAACAATGCATTGTTGAATGATGACTTCTACTTGTGGGTTAGGTTTAATATTCCAAATGGTATCCCTAGAAACTTTTTCATAGTCGACGACACCTTTGTACAAATTTAAAACCCCTTGTTTTATAAACTCAAATTACTGAACACTTTTGCTTTTCTCATCCCATTTATGTTTTTCATCCGAAATTTGTTTTTCTAACAAAATTGATTGCTTTTTGAAACTCCTTTTTAAAGAAACTTTCTTTTAGGGTTCATCACTTGGTGGTGGAACACTATTGTACATCTTTTGTTCTTTGGAAAGTTCTTTTTGAGGAACAAACTTAATATAATTATCAGAATCAGAAAGGTTTATTAAATCACTTAAGTTTGATCGACTTTCTTCTTGTTGACAAATGATTTCATCGCAGTCAGGGGAAAGCATAAGAGCAAGATTATCAACATAACAACCGATATCATAAAGAGCAGGCTTGGTACTTTGAACTTTCTTGAGATATTTAGGCTTGACAAAACTCGTTTTCATATTTCTATTGAGCATATTCATAGTTTGAATAGAGTGACCCGTTTTGTAAACAATTTTGTTTAACGTGTCGACTCTCTTTTCCAAAGCAAGAATTTTTTCAATATCCTTTTCTTCACGAGTTTTATAAAGCCCAGTTTGTTCTTTGTTAACCGACTCTAATTCAGTAATTTGGAGTTTAGGTAGCAGCAGTTGTTCTTCAAGGTCCAATATCTTTTGTTTTGACATATGAATTTCGTGTGTTACTTCAGAACAATATTGTTCATTGAGCACCTTACGTTCATATACCTAACCATTAGCAATCGCAACCCGTTGATCAGCTTCTTTTACATAATCATACTCTTTAAGCCTGTCTATCTCCTCGGCTAAGGATGTGTTTGCTTACTTCAAACGTTTATTAGCCTCTTTGTTTTCCTCAATTTCATGTTTTAAAGAATCAATAATAGACGCAAGCAAATCACGGTCCTCATCCGAGTCAGTATCCTGAACAGCTTTTCCGTCATAATTACACATATGATGTGAATCCGTAGAGAAATTGCTATCCTCCATGTCCATTACATATGTGTCATTGATGCTTTCAGGTTGCTCAGGATGACGTCATTCATTAGCAAACCCATTATAGTTATCATGTGATGGTACCTTTTCAAGTGGGTCAGAATCATAGATGGGTCCACAATTTCCAGCAATCTCTGGAATCACTTCTTGAATCTTTGCCATGCACACATAGTGTGCCTCTAACTCTTGATCATCGGCTTCATCATCAGTGTCATCACGCCAGTCAACTTCATCTGCTGTGAGTGGAATTCTGCTTCTTCTTTCTTGCACAGCAACATCTTTTCCTTGTGATATCCCGAATCCTTAACCCGTTTTGGCTTCTTGCATTCCCTAGCCATGTGCCCAAATCCCTTGCAGTTGAAGCATTGAATCCCAGTCTTCTGCACAACCGAAGTGCCTACCGTATCTGTAGCCCCAACTTGATTCAGCAACCTCTTATTATCATACCTAGCATCACGATCATACCTAGGTGCATGATCAACTTCCTTATATCTAGCATTGGATGATGATCTGAGGTTGTTGTTGGTAGGTTTGTAGATCTTCTTATAAGTTGTGGTGAGTAAAGACATGAGTTCCTCAATCTTCTTGTCCCTTGAAGTTTGTTCATCATCACTGTCTCCATCTGACTCGGTGTCATACTTTGGAGGTGGAGTGGGGACAACTGCTTTTGCTTTGTGTTTAGCAATAGCTAGAGGTTTGGTGGATGAGCTTGATGACTTTGAGGAATGAGTAGGTGGTTGTTGACGGGGAACGGGTTTTGTTGAAGTAGCAGCCACAAAAGCAATAGAATTTGCAGACCGTTCTGCCTTTTCAGCCCTTAGTTCATTCACTTCATTCTGATGTTGTTTCAAGATATCATACAGTTTGTGATAGGAGATGGTCTTGATATCTTCCCTTTGTTTAACCAAGGTCACAAACCTTTTCCATTCCGGTTTGAGTTGAAGTAGAAACTAAACATTGGCATGATGATTGGAGATGGTGCACTGATTTCTGACAAGCTCATTCATCATTTTGTAGAATCTCGAGTAATACGAGTCAGTGGATTCACCATCTTCAGATGTAAATTTTCCAAACTCCCAAAGTAGATTAGTCTCGAGATCTTGAACATTGATCGACTCACCTTGCTTCAATCGATGAATTGCATTCCACATTTCCATAGCCTTAGGACATGCATAAACTGTGGAATAGATATCGTTATCAATTCTAGTGAGTATGAAGTTTACAGCATCAACTTCAGCTTGGAGGAGTTTCTTTTTCTCAGCAGAACATGTGTCAAAATCCTCCATAGCTAGTATAGTTGATGAAGTACCATCCTCTGCCTGTGTTGTAATTGGTCTGAATTCAAAAACTGGAGGTGGATTCTCAAGGTAGTGACGAAGAGCAGTTCGGTTTTCTTTTCCGTCGAGAAATCTAAGAAAACGAGATCTCCATTCAACGTAGCAACCGGCACTGAGCACAGGTGGATTACCGTTGCCACCTTGTTCCAAACGAATTTGATTAGCAGTTGCAATGTTGATGTTGTTGTTAGACATGGTGAATACTTGTGGATGAATTGCAGATCTTAGTGGATTTGTTATGATGATGTGTGGTTAAAATTGAAATTCCGAAAATTCAAAAAAAAAAAAAAAATTTCAGTCCGACAATAAATTCCTCAGTCTGACAAAACGGTAAGCCGAAAAATTTTGTATCGCCAAATTTTGAATTTGAGTTAGAAATAGCCAAAAACTAGTAGGGAAAAAATTTGATTTTACTTGACCTAAAAATTTTAACTCATTTTTTTTATTCTTCGTGTAAACTACGTTCCGAAACTAGTCTAGATAGTGGCTAAGTCTAAAAATTACTCAAACAAAATATCCATCGGAATGTCCATCGAAATACATGTCGGAATGTCCATCGGAATACCTGTCGGAATGTCCATCGGAATACCTGTCGGAATGTCTGTCGGAATGTTGTATCAGAATACCCGTCGGAATGTACTATCGGAATACCTGTCGGAATATCTGTCGGAATGTTCTATCGGAATATGTGATCGCAATACCTATCGCAATGTTACCTGTCGGAATGCTGAGATCGCAATGTGCCGTCGGAATGTTCAGATCGGAATATGGCTGAAACAAATTTGGAAGAGTAACGACTCAAAGATCCCTTAAACCCGTCAGAATCCCAGATCGCAATGCACGTGTAACACCTGGTAATGTCCTACCTTATAAAATGACTATTTTACCCTTTGACTTTTTATTTAGTCAACTACGTGATTTAACTGTGTTGGAACCAGGAAGTTATCCCGCGTTTTCTGAAAAACTGTTTGATGACGAGTAATGACTTGACACTGTACTCAGTCATTATTTTGAACACATTCTGTGAATCTGACCAAAATGCTGAGACGGTCAATGAATTGACGATAATCCGTGAGATTATTCATTATCTGTGAATTATGTGCTTAACTGTTTAGTTTTTAATAGCGTGATCATATTTTCATGAACAACGTATTTAAATATTTCTGTATATGTTTATATATGCCTGTATTTTAGTATTTTTGCTATTTATAGTAATAAATTGTATTTTCTATGAATATTTAATTAACGTATCGCGTTTTCGTATTTTACGTCGTTTTTACGTTTAACCGTCGTTAGCATGCATAAAATACTTTATAAATCATAAAGTGTTAGTTTTCGTCGAAAAACCATAAATTTAATATATTTCGTCAAATTTTTTAAGTTTTACGTAATTTTAAACTTAACTATATACATTTCGATATTTACCTAAAACTAACTAACTTTTTACCTTAAACCTTCTAACTAGTTACCATAGTAAAATTTTTGAAATATTTACCCATGTGGGACCCCCCATAACCGGCCAAAAACTCTACCACATGCAAGATAACCAATGTTTTATTCTTCGCCAAAATAAGCTTAAACCTTACACACCCTAAACTATTTTAACTTATTACCCATATTTACCTCAACTCACACCTCACTTTCACTCATTCACTTCACTAAAAAAAACACACAACTCTCTTTCTCTCTCAAAAACACAAGACACAAACACAAACACAAAAACCTCCATTGTTGATTTCTTGAAGCTCCATTTCAAGAATATTTAGCACAAAACAAATACATCCTAGGGTTTATACAAGCATAAAGAAGAATGGGTTTTCTTGGTTTGTTGATTTAAGAAGTTTTTGGTTGAAGTTTATAGAAGTTGGGTTTTGTTGATTTTTAGTTGATTAGAGCGTAGATCGGGTTATCGTGGTTACGTATAATCGTTACTCAAGGTTATTTCTTGAACCTTTTTTGATTCTTTCTTTTTCATGCATAATCTATGTAGATCTATGCATGCATGTTACTCATCAACTATTTTCTTGAAATAAAAGATAAAAATTATTTTTGGTCATGAAATATTTAGATCTATGAAAATTATGTGTAGATCTATTAGATCCATGCATAAAAATGTTTTAATTGAAAGACTTGTAAAATATAAAAATGTATATTTTTAGATTTATGGACTTGAAGACAAATCTTGTATTTTGAGTGTGTTTATGAATAATTGAAGGGAACTAGTAGTGTTACTACTAGTGGGTACGCTTGAAAATGGTCGAAAACGAGTTTTTACGAAAAGTATATAAGCTGTCCGACTTTTTTAAGAGGCATAGAGTGTCGTAAAAATTGTTTTGACACTAGTTTACTACGATATTTTGAAATGTAAGTTATTACCTTTGTTTCGATATATTATGGGCTAAAAACGGAGTAAAAATGAGTAAGATATGGTCGTTTAAATTTAGTTGTCGGAAAACTTAATTTTTGTGAAAAAGACTATAATTAGCTTGCTATCTAGATTTTTAAAGTGGTCGAAACGACGTTTTCGAGTTAAGCAGAGTTGTTTTAAATGTCGAAATGGGTACTAAATGGTATGTATAAATGTTGGACTCGTTTTATGAAAGGATATAAGCGCGAAATGTGAATACTTGGTTCATTGTTAAAAGTTTGAGCATTGAAAGTGGAAATTGATACTATTGCGGGAAAATGACTTGTTGAAACATTGGCGATTGAGAAAGTGTTGAAATTAGGGGTTTTAGGACGAGATTTGGGTACTTACTAAAAATGGCAAATTTTTATGTGACGCCGAAAGGCTGCCGAATTTTCGTTAGAAATCGTGTTAGAAAATTTATTAAGATAAATGTGGGTAAATTAAAATTTACGCCGAAAGGCTGTCGAAATTTCGTCGAGTCAAAAATAAATATTTTTGTCTAAGTATATACTATAATGCTTATAACGATATAATATCTACAAGTCACGATTTTAACTACAAAATAATATATACAGGATTGATGAGTAACGTACGTGACGAATTATTGTGACTTAATTACTAGCGCCTAAACTATAGTATTATATTTAGGTTGTTGCTAGAGTTACTCACTACTATTTGATCATACTTTTGCGGTTTGAATCGTTGCTTGAGGTGAGTTTATAGATCCCTATTAAACTGTTTTATATGTTTAATGTTTTGGGATGTGATAAATGCTTTTGATGCTTGCTTCTGGACGCAAGTAAAACTAGATTTCTATGAACGTTTTGTGAACACTGTTTATGAGATAGCTTAAGTTGCTTTAGCCGCAGTCCCCACTATCGTGAATCGTTAATTACTCTGCTGGAGTAAGCTCTTATGATATGGATAGATCTATTGAGGGTTGACAACCTCCACTCGGGCATTCTGACGCCGGACGAGTGTATACTATTTGTGTGAACGAAGTTATCTTGGCTAGGTGCTCTATTGGGGCAAAATTTATGTATACAACCTATTGTATGCACTGGATCATTAGTTTCGATGTCACGAGCTTAGTTATCATAAATATTGTGACCACCCAATTTATCCTACACTTGGCACTATACCTCCTATAGTTGCATGTGTACATGAAATGAAATCTGAAATCGAATTACTATGAATTTTTACTTGAAACCTGTATTCTCACCAACTTTATGTTGACCCAATTTAGCATTTATCTCAGGTAATTGATGATGATTTGTATCTGCTGTGTCAAGTAGTTGGAGTCCGCATGCATTTGATGGATATCTTCGGACATTTATCTACTTATGCTTTTGAACTGTTATCTCGTTGATGTTTAAAACTTTTATATTCCGCTACGCTATCTTTTGAAACTGAGACCTTTTGTACTTTGATGATTTTATTAAATTCAACGAGGTATTTTTATAAAACGTCTCATTTAGAGTCGTTGTCTTGTACTTTGAACTATGATACAATGACGTAACAGCCCCCGAGCTTCACCGCTTCCGCGTATCACATTTTGGGGTGTTACAGCACGACCGGAATATCCAGATCGGAATAAGGTATCGCAATACAGTGATCGCAAAGTAGAACCAGTTGGTTATTGCGATCAAATCCCTCTCACTTGTACTTTCCGATGGTGAAACTAGCTTGAATTTCGGATTGAAGAAAAACAAGAAATTTCGCAACTTTTGATCCAAAAGATTTGTGTTTCAGCCAAAACCAAGATACCTAAATCACTACTACTAGTATGTAGATGATTTGTATCAAGAAAAGACCATAAAAACACAAAAAGAAATTTTGGGACGTAGGATTTAGATAAAAATAGCCACGAAAAATCAAGAACACAACACACGAATCTTCAATCACCTATCCACTATAGGCTCTGATACCAAATGTTAATCCCATATCAATCCATAACACAAGATTTAGAAGAGATATTTAGAGAGAGAAAGAGAAGAAAAGTAGAGAGAGAAACAAGAGAGATTTTGAAAGGTTTATGTTTACTAGAGAGAGAAAGTAAAATGAACCAACACCCTCTTCCACACATGGAAGAGGGTATATATACCCTTGGCATATGGGTCGTGGGTTTAGAATCCTTGGGCCGGGCTTGGCTTTGTTTTGGGCTTACGCCCCTAACTTATACAATATTAGCTTAAAGTCCAAGCCCGGTTTTCCCGACTAACCTATTACAATACAAGACCATTAACGACTAAGATGACCTATTACATTCTTGTTTGACTATATAAAATATAGGGCTAACAGATGATATCATCGACATAGACCTGAACAAGGAGAAAGTCCTTACCAGTCTGCTTGGTAAATAAATTTTGGTCTATGGTGACCCTCTTAAATCCATTTTCCACCATATAGGTGGACAATGTTCCATACCATGCTCTTGGGGCTTGATGAAGTCCATACATTGCTTTCTTCACCATATACACTTTGTTTGGATGTTCTGAATCTTCAAAACCCAAAGGCTGCATCACATAAACCTCCTCTAAAATTGTGTCATAAAGAAAGGCACTCTTCGCATCCATTTGATAAACTGTGAAGCCCATGCAAGAAGCATAGGCTAGGAAAATCCTTATCGCTTCAATCCTTGCAACAGGTGCAAAAACCTCTTCATAGTCTATCCCCTCTTCTTGTGTATAACCTTGAGCAACTAAATGTGCCTTGTTTCTGACCACAATGCCTCTTTCATCTTTCTTGTTTCTCAGAACCTACCGTGTCCCAATAGGTCTTACATACATTGGACAATCCACTAACTCCCAAACATTTTGAATAGCAAATTGGTGAAACTCATCCTACATTGCTTCCACCCAACTTGGTTTTTTGAGAGAATAAAAAATCTTCTTAGGTTCTTGTTGTGACAAAAAAACAAGCAAACAAACATGCCTGTACAACAAGGGTATCAACCTTCTTGTGGATATTGGCAATGAAACCTCCTTGATACTGATGAGACCTTCTTGTTTGAACAGGAGACAAAACATCACCAATGATTAGAGAAGGAGGATGATTTTTGATAGTAGTTGAAAGTGTTCCTCCTTCAATAAGTGTCTTGTCTTCAATCTCAGCTTCCATGTTGCCAATATCATCTTCATTGCTACTCCAATCTTCTCCACACTGAACCTCTTGATTTAGTATGGAAGACTCACCTTGTTCAAAAGTATGGGAAGGGAATGGATGCCCAAACAGGTTGTCAGGGTCTGATCTGTCAGTGTCTGAGTTTAACCTGTCAGCGTCTGATTTGTCTTTATCAACGTCTGAAGATTCATGCATGTTGTCACCAACTGGTTTTTCTTGTGGACCAACTTTCTCCTTATCAGCAGCAACAGCTTGTGCAAATCCATCAGTCCATATAGGAATGGTAACATACTCAAGTATGGGGTCTGATTTGACTGCATGTGATCCTTGTACCTGGTCAACCAGTTTACCTGAAATTTCAATAATAGGTTCTTCCACAACACTTGAATCCTTTTTCACAATGTCTGGATTAGTAACAGGCATATAATTCAAGGTCCTAGATAAAGGCTCTAGATCAAAGAACCAATTTGGTCCACTCTCGGGATCACTAGGTTTACTCTCTAAAAACATAACATGTACCTTTTCAAGTATACGTTTTTCTTTCTTATTGTAAATCCAATGTCGTTTACTCTGCACTGAATAACCCATAAAGTAGCCTTCATAAACTTTGGCACTAAACTTTCCTAAGGCATCACTAGTATCTAGAATCACTAGATGACATACAAAGGGTTTAAGAAAACCAATATTAGGTTTCCTATTCCAAAATAGCTCATAAGGTGTCTTATTATGGATTTTCTTGACCAAAGCTCTATTCTGAACATAACAGGCTGTATTCACAGCCTCAACCCAAAAAGCAATAGGAAAATAAGCATCAGCCAACATTGTCCTAGCTGCTTTTATGAGCGTCCTATTCTTCCTCTCAGCCACCCTATTCTGCTGTGGGGTTCTAGCTATGCTAAACTGCGTAGTAATCCCTTTATTAACACAAAAGGCATCTAACAATTGGTTTCTAAACTCACCACCATTATCACTTCTAAGTATTTTAACCTCATTCCTAGTCTTTTTCTCAATCTGGGTAATAAAGTTAATCAAAATTGTGGAAGTTTCACTTTTTAAAGCTAAAAAGAAAGTCCAAGTAAATCTAGAAAAATCGTCAGTTATAACCAAACAATAAGATTTACCAATTAAACTTTCTATATTAGTTGGACCAAATAAGTCCATATGTAGTAAGTGAAGTGGTTTAGAACTAGAGTGCACAAGTTTAGACTTAAATGAGACTTTGTGTTGTTTGCCTTTAAGATATGCAACACAAGAATGATCATTGTGGAAAGCCTTTTCAGGCAAACCATCAACTAAACCATGTCTCACAAGTCTGTTGATGTTCTTAAAGTTTATGTGCCCTATCCTTCTGTGCCATAGATTACTTTCATCTACTGAAGCTTTAGCATATAGACATGACAAATTGTTGTTCATCCTAATTCCATTAAGATTTACATTATAAATTTCCTTATGCCTAGGTGTTCTATAGTCAATAAACTTCTCACCAGGCATCTTAAAGTCTTTGCTTAACACCAAGCATTCAGTATCAGTGAAAAGAACCTTATTCTTGTTATCATAAACTTGTGATACACTAAATAGATTAAAATGAAGTTCTTTTACCAGAAATACGTTTTCAAAATGCAAATTATTGGTGAGAATAGTGCCTTTGCCAGAACTTGTACCATATCCTCTTCCAAAATACACTTCGTCGCCATCTTTAATGAGGGTAAAGTTAGTCAAGTAATCTTCCTTCCCCGTCATTTGCTTAGAGCATCAACTGTCCCAATATCTATAATCATTGACCTGCTTTTGAATGCCCTGCACATAAAGAAAACAAATTAGTTTTCTTTGGGAACCGAAGCCTTAGTAGACTTGGATTCATATGGTTGTTCAACAAGAACTGACTTATGCCTTGTAACAACCCCCTGTTCATCCCTTTGTGCCCTAAACAACCAGTTTGTACCAATTGGTTTAGAAATAACTTTTTCAAGATATCTAAACCTATTGTACGTCATAGAGAAACCATTAAAATTAGGGTTTTTGATCTTGTTTAGGTCTCCATGACAAACTGGATGAAGCTTTAGATCCTTGTCCCATGAGTTTCAAATACCTCCCATTGCTTGGTCTAACATATGATCTAACAGCAGCCAGTTGTGGCATTTTCATACCAAACTTGAAGCTGTCAGCGTCTATTTTGGTACTGTCAGCGTCACATTTGTACCTGATTGAAGTAAAATTACACCTCTTGTTTAGGAAACAAAAGAGCGTAAATGAGCGGTAAGTATTAAGTGATGATTTAGGAAAATCAAACACTAATGACCTAAAGGTGAAAGTTCGTTTCCCAAGGAGGTATATGTGTGTGACTAAAATGAAATGAGATTTGAGATTAATATTTGAAAGAAGGGGATGAGAAAATAGAATGACGAAGACGTGAAAATTATTACTACGACGACTAAAATTAAAACCGTAAAAAGAGCTAAAATAAAAATAAATTCTAAAAATTCCCAAAATATTACCAAAATTCAAAATAAATAAACTAAGAGTTTAAAAATGATCAAAACTTTTTCAAATCTTTTAATTAATTAAATATTAATTTTTAAATGCTAATTAAAGCCCTAAAAATCAAAATAATTATTAAAAAGCCCAAATAAAGATTTTTCACTTTGTAAACCTCTAGAATAACCAAATAAGACTAAAAGACTATTTTTATAAATTTTTAAACTAATTAAAACTATTTAAAATGATTAAAAACTATTAAAAACTTAAAATAATTCTATAAATTAGAAAAATGATGATGAAATTAATCTAAGAGTTGCAAAAATCCTATTTTAATGTATTAAAACTAAGAAAAATATAAAAAGTTCAAAAATGTGAAATTTGAAATTTAATAATAAAATAATATTAAAATAATATTAAAAATCCAAAAATTATAAAAAATTCTAAAAACTTGCAAACTAGTATATTTTAACCTAAGTAATCAGAAAATGAAGGTGAAATGACCAAATTACGCTTAATGGGCCCCCAAATGGGCTAAAATAGAAAACAGTCAACCTTAATGGGCTAAATGGGCCAAAAAAGTCAAACTTGGCCCAAATGACCTGAAAAAGCCCTATCTGACTCAAAATTTAATTCTAAACACAAAAGTCTGAAGGCCCAAAAGCTGATTTTGAGCTTATCACAGCTTAAAAGGTTAACAACTTATTCTTATTGAGCCAATAAGCCCATTAAGCAATAAGCCAATGTCATAATCTCTAACTAAACACACAACCTTATTTTGAGATGCCTAATATATCTATGAAAAGAAATTTTGAAAAAGCACACTCAATAAGCCAGAAATAAGCAAAGTAGAATTTCACTAAAAGACAAAATAGTTGACTTAGAGTTCTAGACCACCTCAGTCCTTCTAATAAGTTGCAAAAGACTCTAAATGACTTAATTAAGACAAATCAACAAAGAAAATTTCAATAAGCCAAGCCAAATAAGCACAAAAAGCTGATAAGCACTTATTTAAAAGTCAAAGTTATCGGTTTTCTAGTCAAACATCAAAGTCAACCCCTCAAATGCTCCAAAATGAACAAATGGGTCAAATAAGTGACACCTATTACAGATTCAACGTTGTTGCAGGTTAAAATAAGCTAGAACAACTTATTTATAAGCACCAGTTGAAATAACACTAGTAGTGGCTAGCAACAGGGGAAAGGAGTTCCCACTGCTTTGACTTTTTGACTTGCTTTTTTAGAGAGATCCAGTTGGATTCAAATGGAAACAAGGGCACCCTTGTAATCAGTGGATCACAAGGAGTCTATATCAACAAAGAAATCACAATTTGGTTCACTCAATAAGCACAGAATAAGCAAACAGTTCTCAGATATGCCACAGACCTTGAAAATAAGCAGTTATGAACAAATAAGCAGATTGAGAATGAATAAGCCAGCCAAAATGAACCAAATGCATACACAAGCTATAATAAAGTCCAATAAGCACAAATAAACTTGTTTCAAGCAATGGATCAAAGTTAATAAGCAGATTCAAGCACCAAAAGTTACTGATTAGCAAAAGTGATTATCCAAAATCCTTTTGCTGATTTATTTGACCACCAATCTAATTTAAAGACTTCAAATCCCCTTCCCTGATTAAGTTAACCAAGATTTAGCACTTGTTAACCCTAGTCTACCCTTAGATCTAGGTGTCCCAAAAATATTATCCAAAATACCCAAGTTAAACAGATTTTATAGCCTTTTGATTGATTTGGTTGTTTCAAGCCACAAAACTTGCAGATAATGAACACTTAGCACCAGATAAACATATACCAACCCAATAGAACCAAAAACAACAACACAAGTTGCCTTAAATCCCTTTGAATTAGTTAACCCAAACACCCCTTTGGAATGTGATTTCTCAATCTTCCAACGGATTATTATGATTTAACCTTTCATACAAGATCTAATCAACCTTAACAACAATAATCCAACCTCAGAAACTCAAATCAACCACCAATTCATAGATTCACAATAAATCATGCAAAAATCACCAAATATTCAACAAAAATCAGAAAAATAAAAAAGGAAAAGAGATGCAAACCTCCAAGACTTACATCCAAGCCTTGGAATGTTTGAGTTGAGGTGCTAGCAAGAACAAGAACCAGCTTCCAAAGCTGCTAAGATGAACAAACAGAAAAGTGAACAATAAACAGATTATAACCTTGATTTTGAAAACAAGTGTTCTAAACCTTTAAACCTTTTCTCAAAATCAACAAAACATGTATATGGAACTCAGATTTCAGCTATTCAATCACCAAACTTTTATAAAACATAAAAGAAAACTCACAATTTTTCAGAAACTCAAATTTTATTTAAATAAAAAGGAATTACAAAGAAATAGCTAAAATCTGGAACAAAGGGGATCTCACATGTTGAGGCCTCCTTTTATAGACGAATACAAGGTATGAATAAGCAAAACCCTAAACTATGAAATCCCAAAAGTGCCCTTGAAATCTTCTAGACGCATTTGTTGTTTGAGCTATCCAAATGAATCAGAGACGTTCATTTTAGCTTTAGGGTTAAGCAATAAGTGTTGGCTGTTGATTTGTTCACGTGTCTTTACTTAGAGAGGAGGGTGTGATATGATTGGGTAACGGGTTGAATGGTAGGGGCCATTGGTGAGTGGGATTGAGGGTTTTGTGTGTGGGATGGGTTTTCAAGTGTGTGAATCAAATGTGGGACTGGGTAATTTAAATTAACCCTTTGTTTTATGTTGAGTGGTAATACAAGGCTTTTAGCCAAGTATAAAAAGTTATCGTCCGATCTTTTCGAATTGATTATTGGTAGAAAGTGTGACTCAATTGTTCTTGGTGGAATAATAAATGGCTTGGTTGATTATCTATTTTAAAACTAAAGGTAAAATGAAAATGTCATTGAGTAAAATTAAAGCTTTAAAATATAAACTAAAATGACGAGTTAAAATAAATGATTGAAAACTTAAAGAAAACAAAATTAGAAAAATACTTGGTAAAATTAGAGATTTCGGTAAGCGTGCAATTTGCGGAAATTAAAACTTAAACAAATAAAAACTTAGTAAAAACAAAACTCAAACCATCGGAATAATCCCAATTTGGATCAAATCGGAATACTGGTCGGAAAGTATGATCGGAATATGGAAAATGAATGCTTCAATCGGAATGTTGGAAAACAGAACTAATCGGAATACCCAATAATACCCACGTTGGAATGATGGTGCAATCGGAATGCTGTCGGAATATTGTGAAACGGTCCCAATCGGAATGTCTTAAAATCAAGCTATCAGAATAAGATAAAATCACTCCAATCGGAATATCAAATAAGTCATGCAGTCGGAATGTAAGAAAGAAATCCAGATCAGAATACTTTACAAGACACTCACGTCGGAATGTCAAAGAATCCCACAATCGGAATATTAAAACCCCAATCCGATCAAGTGATCGGAATAACAAGGTGGTTGTCGGAATGCTTAATCGGAAAAGGGTTTACCTTTTTCTGATTATCTAGAGATTCGAAAATAAGCTAGTGATAAGCTATGTTTGTTAAGCTAACACTAAAACTTCACCAAATCAGCAATGAAATAAACTAAATAAGCTCGAATAACAACTTTTCCAAACTTTAAATAAGCAATCTTTTAAATCAAACCATAAAAATTGAAACTTTTTAAGAAAACGTTTTAAAAAGTAAATAAGCTAAACATACAAATAAGCCAATAAGCACAAAGATCTTAAAGCTTAACCGTATGAAAGCTTAAGTATGATAAAATTACGAACTTTTTAATCCTTAAAACATCAAGATCAAACACGGATCATCAACATTTCGGATCGAAATTAACTAAAATAAAGAAAGGTAGAAAGAGATTAAAGATTAAAAGCTTAAACTTAAACTTGATTAATGAAATCCAAATACAAAAAGCTTAATCTTCAAAGATTAAAAGAAAGAAAAGATGAAAACTTAGTGAGAGAAAGTTGGAACTTTCTCTCTCTAAAAACTAGAAAGGAAAAATGAAAAATGAAACTAGCTAACTCTCCTCCTAATGTGATTAGGAGGGTATTTATAGGGAAAATGGGAAGTGCATGTGTGGTGTGCTTCCTTCTTTCTTTTCTTCTCGACTCGATTTAATTCTTTGTCTTTTCTCGATGTCGTCTCGGGATTTGAACTTGTCTTAATAATTTTCTTCTTTAATTTAGACTTGAGTTCTTCGACTTCATTAAAACTTCCGTCTTTAGACTTTTTCTTCGATAAATCCTCAGAATAGGTCTTGGACATCCGTTCTTTAAGCACTCTTGATCTCTTGACTTCGTCTTTTCTCGTTTTCTTCGATAAAAGCCCGTGAAAGCCCGTGTTTTCTTCCTTTTTCATCTTTTGGTCCTAAAACACAATAAAAACACAAACCACGCATAATTCTGACTTTTACGACATAAAATACACGTTTTGGTCTTGTTAATATTGGAAATAAGTGATAAAAGGATAAGTGTTTTCACACTTATTAAATCCCCTACACTTTACCATTGCAATGCCCTCATGCAATGCATTAATTTTAAAGCACGATTTACATTTTCCATCATGAATAACCCACCTTGGCCTTTATTAAATACTAAATATAAAAAGATAGAAACAAGTAAAGAAATTAAAGACTTACATTGGGTTTTGGCTGCCATGAACGTTTATCATCCTCAAGTTTCACGTTCCCCATACTAGACTTAAAAACGAGATCATTGTTATTATAAGTTAGTAAACTAACACGAATTCATGTGGTCCAATTATTACTTAGACTCCCTTATTCCTAGGTGTATCTCTTATATTTTATTTTTGTCTTGAATGATCACGAGGATGCATTGTTTGACTTATTTCGATAGTTATTTAGGCCGAAAATAAAGTGGACGATTTAATCAATAGTTAGCTAAAGGACAAAATCTTTTAAAACTGCTTCTCGGGACCTCTTAAAGTTCATATCTTGGCATAACTCGCTTCACGATTTGAGACCTTTCTCGGACCGATATTTGGCAGCGACTTCATACTTCGAATCTTGAGAGACCTTCATGAAATAATGGTCTTCTCTTTATAATAGGAATTTCTTCACTTGAACTTTTTGAGAGATTCTTCATATTTGGACCACGACTTTTTCATTTTTCTCCAATCTTTATTTTGGACTTTGATATACAACGATCCGCCTCCTTTTAGGACTTGGATCTATTTATCCTCATACATTGCTAGGGTCTTTTCGGATAGACTTCTCCATGATCTTTTGGGGAGTATTTGCTTTTTGTCGTGTAGCTTGATCCTTCATATTGATTTTCGACAAATGATTCTTCACATCACTTTTGGATCTTTAGCAACGAACTGCAGCCCTCATGCCTTGTTAGGGCCTTTTCGGACTCGCCAATCTTCGCATCCCGCTTCAATAAGTTATGCCTTGGCTATGAACTCTAATTAATACCGAGCAACTTTTAAACGATCTTGGGCTAGGAGCTAAGTAACTTTTCAAATCGTACAACCTTATTTATTGCAGATAAATTTATTAACAAGCCATGGGAGAATAGGCTCATAATTAACTCACATAAATTCACGAATGAATACCAAACTTATAACTGACTCTATCATCTCTCGTCCTCCACAGTTTAAAATCTCAAGGAATGAGACTCGTGGATGCTTAGCCTATTAAATCAAAGTTTTAGGTTTTTGAGTCATCTATAGGATTTTGCAAATTCTTAGACTTTTTCAAGTTTAAAATCGCATTTTAAAGTTCCTTTGATAAACGACTCTCTAGGATCAGTTATAGGAACTTGCGAAAAGTTCTTTTTCTTAACCCGTGAGAGTTAAGACTTTCGCGTTTTAAAGCTCCCTATATAAAAGCCTAGCAAAACTTGACTTAAACACGTTAAGGATACTAGCTAGAGTAAACTTAGATAAGTAAACTCGGGTTGAGTCAAAATATTCACGACTTTGAAAAACTTAAAAATCAAGTTTTCCGGTTAAATTGAGGGAAAATTCATGGAAAAGACCAATTACTTCGGTAGAAGTCCCCCTACACTTGATATAAACATTGTCCTCAATGTTTAAGCATGTGGGATTAAACTCCCCTACACTTATGACATTGTACACTTTGTTTAAATCTTGCTAAGGAAAGGACAACTATAGTGATTTCAATGTGAACATATAAAATATGAAATATTGAATCACGACAGTTTAGGATAGAACCGGGAAGATGGGAACACGGAATCACGGTTCGTCAAAAGTCATCGAGGTGCTCTTTGAAGCTTGAATCCCTACACAAAATAAGAAACTAGACAACCAACACATACGGGGCTCCCCTACACTTATTATGAAAACGATAAAGGATAGATCACGGGTTGCCTCCCGAGAAGAGCTTGTTTTTTATAACCGAGTCACGAGCCTGACTCGACCCAAAATTACTTCATGGGAAACGTGGTGAGGGATGGAATCATCTCATGAGAGATGTCCTCACCAAAGTATAGCTTCAAACGCTGGGCATTCACCTTGAAATTGGGCCCATTTGGCTGAGAAAGCTCAATGGTGCCATATGGGAAGACTTTGGCAACGGTGAATGGACCAGACCAGCGGCTCTTCAACTTGCCCGAGAAGATCTTCAACCGAGAGTTAAAAAGTAAGACTTGATCACCAACGTGTAACTCTCGGTTCTTAATTCTTGCATCATGGATGATCTTGGTCTTCTCTTTGTAGATCAATGAGTTCTCGTAAGCTTCATTCCTCAATTCATTAAGATCGTTGAGTTGAATCTTGCGAAGATCACCGGCTTTGTTGATGTCGAAGTTAGCCCACTTCAAGGCCCAGTATGCCTTTATGTTCCAACTCGATAGGGAGGTGGCCTGCTTTCCCGTACACAAGATGATAAGGTGTGCAAACAATCGGGGTCTTATACGCGGTACGGAAAGCCCACAAAGCATCGTCTAACTTATCGGCCCACGCGGCACGATGCTCTCCCACAGTACGTTCCAGAATTCGCTTTAATCCACGGTTGGAAATCTCGGCTTGCCCATTGGTTTGGGGATGATAAGCGGTGGAAAGACGATGATTAACACCATACTTAGCCATGACTCTTGCAAATTGATCATTGCAAAAATGAGTCCCGCGGTCACTGATTATAGCACGATGAACACCGAATCGAGCAAAAAGCTTCTTCAAAAAGTTCACAACCACCCTCGCATCGTTCATTGGGAGAGCCTTAGCTTCAACCCATTTAGAAACGTAGTCAACGGCTACGAGGATGTACTTGTTCCCTTTGGATGATGGAAATGGCCCCATAAAGTCGATGCCCCATACGTCAAAGATTTCACATTCTTGTATGAAATTTTAAGGCATCTCATCTTTATGTGTGATCTTGCCTTGTCTTTGGCAAGCATCACAATGTTTAACCATGTCGTGAGCGTCACGATAGATGGTGGGGCAATAAAATCCAGAGTCGAATACTTTCTTCGCGGTGTAATTGGGACCAAAGTGACCACCGGTGGGTCCTTTATGGCAAGCATCAAGGATTTGAACCGCTGCCGGCCCATCAACACATCGACGAATGACAAGATCCGCACATTGTTTGAAGAGGTAAGGGTCGTCCCAGAAATAATGTTCAATATCCTTAAAGAACTTTTTCTTTTGTTGGGACGTTAACCCTTCCTTGAGAATTCCACCCGCTAAGTAGTTTGCAATGTCCGCAAACCACGGGGTGTCATCAAGATTGGAGTTGATAGACATTAAGGCCTCAAGGGGAAAAGAGTCATTGATCTATTGATTCGAATGATCCCCTTGATAAGGATCCTCAAGTCTACTTAGATGATCCGCGGCTAGGTTTTCCGCTCCCTTTTTGTCACGAATTTCAATGTTGAATTCTTGAGGAGCAAAACCCAACAAAGAAGTCTTGGCTTAGAATATTGCTTAGTCATCAAGTACTTCAACGCGGAATGATCGGTATACACGATGGTGGTAGAAAGGACAAGATAGGGGCGGAATTTTTCAAAAGCATACACTACAGCTAAAAGCTCTTTTTCGGTAGTGGTATAATGCAATTGATCCCCCGTCATTGTCTTGCTAGCGTAATGGATTGGTTGGAAGTGTTTGTTCACTCTTTGGCCCAAATCCGCTCCAATAGAAAAGTTGCTAGCATTACACATCAACTCAAAAGGTAGCTCCCAATTAGGGGTAACCAAGACCGGTTCCTTAGTTAGCTTATCCTTAAGAAGATTGAAGGATTCAAGACACTCTTTGGAAAAGATGAAAGGAGTATCTTTTTCCAAGAGGTGGGTCATCAGGCGAGCGATTTTAGAAAAATCTTGGATGAATCGACGATAGAAGCCCGCATGACCAAGGAAACTTCTCACACCCTTCACGGTTAAAGGTGGATGTAATTTGGCTATGACATCCACTTTAGCACGGTCAACTTCAAGACCGGCTTTAGAGATTTTATGTCCAAGCACAATGCCTTCTTTTACCATGAAATAGCATTTTTTCCAATTTAGAACAAGGCGAGTGTCTTCGCACCGCTTAAGCATACGTTCTAAATTGGCAAGGCAAGCAGAGAAAGAATCACCATAAACCGAGAAATCATCCATGAAGACTTCCATAGTTTCTTTAACCATGTCATGGAAGATAGCAATCATACACCTTTGGAATGTCCCAGGAGCATTGCGTAAGCCGAAAGGCATTCTTTTGTAGGCAAATGTTCAATAAGGACAAGTGAATGTGGTTTTCTATTGGTCTTTGGGATCGATGGGAATTTGAAAATACCCGGAGAAACCGTCTAAAAAGCAGTAATAGTCATTACCCGCTAGACGTTCAAGCATTTGGTCCATGAAAGGAAGGGGAAAATGATCCTTTCTCGTAGCATCATTGAGTTTGCGATAGTCTATACAAACTCTCCACCCTGTAACGAGACGAGTAGGAATCAACTCGTTGTTTTCATTGGGCACAACGGTGATTCCGCCTTTCTTAGGCACACAATGGACGGGACTAACCCATGGTGAATCCGAGATAGGATAGATCATTCCCGCATCAAGAAGTTTGATAACCTCTTTTTTGATTACGTCATGGATCTTAGGATTCACCCTTCTTTGGCTTTGAATAGTGGGTTTAAAGTCGTCCTCCATGAGAATTTTATGTGTGCAAAAGTGAGGATCAATTCCACGAATATCAGAGATCTTCCAAGCAATCGCTTTTTTGTGATTCTTCAGCACGACGATAAGTCGGGATTTTTCTTCCTCTTTCAAATCCTTAGCGATGATGACGGGTGACTTCTTGTTATCTTCAAGGAAAACGTACTCGAGATGAGACGGTAGGTCCTTAAGCTCTAAATCCGGAGGATTTTCGATGGAAGGCGTAGTCAAATTCAGTTCATCGATAGAGATATCCTTAGGAGATGGTGGAGAAGTATGGTCCTCATTGAGAAGTTTCTCAATGGTACGAATGTCTTCATCCCAATTGGAGGGAGAATCGTCATATTTTAAGTCCACATCTCCCAAAGTTGCTTCAAATTCTTTCAAGATGAAATCACTTTCTCCAAATGGAGTTAGTGATGGAGCAATAGAGGCAACGGTCTCAACTGTGGGTAGAGAAGAAGAACCACTTTTACAAGCGTCTTTGAAATGTTCTTCACAAGCCTCATCAAGAACATAAATGAACTTAACACTCTCGTTTTCCGAAGGCTGCTTAGAAAGTTTACCCATGTTGAAGATGATTTTATCGTCACCAACTCTCATGATTAATTCGCCCGCGCCTACATCAATGAGAGTGCGACCGGTCCTCAAGAACAGACGTCCAACGATTAATGGAACACGGGGGTCCATCTCGTAGTCAACAACAACAAAATTCGCCGAAAAGGTGAATTTGTCGACACCAACGAAGACATCTTCGGCTATCCCCACTGGATAAGCAACCGTACGGTTGGCTAATTCCAAAGTCATTCGTGTGGGGACTAGCTCGGGGAGAGATAATTGCTTCCAAACAATTAATGGCATTAAGTTAATACTAGCACCTAGATCGGCTAGGGCCATGCAATTCTCTACTCCCGGGAAGTTGCAAGGAAACAAGAAACGACCCGGATCACCAAGTTTGGTTGGTAATTTCCTTAAGAGCACTGCGGAGAAATTCTCATTAAGTTGGGTCTGAGCAATATCGAGAAGTTTCTCCTTATCACTGAGAAGATCTTTAAACATTTTAGCATATTTGGGCATGTGAGCGAGAGCCTCAGCAAAGGAGATATTGAAATTCAGTTGTTTGAACATTTTAAGAAAGTTCGAAACCTGAATATCATCCTTGTTCTTTAATTTCTCTTTCCTCAACCTCGAAGGATAAGGTATATTGGGTTGAGATGAAGGCTTTGGGATAGAATTCGCACTCACATCCTTAGGTGGTGGAGGGGTAGAAGTAGCAGGTGGTGGAATTGGAGAAGTAGAAGTTGGAGGAATAGAAGATGGGGGAATTGGAGAAGGAGACTCGTTTTCCTTTGTCACAATCACCGGTGTAGGTGTAGGAAGCTCGGGTTCCTTTAAACCTTTTCCACTGCGAGTGGTGATTGCTTTCATCTCCCCTCTTGGATTAGCAACGGTGTTACTCGGAAGAGAACCCGATCCAGAGGCTTGATTACTTAGGAAGAAACTAGCCATCATGTTCCTCAATTCATTCGTTTGACTTGCCAAAGTGTTTCGCATATCAGCTCGAAGATCATTCCCTTGCTTCACCATATCTGCTTTCATGTTGGCCATTTCCCGCTGAAGATTTTTCACGATCACATCATTAGTCCTCATGTAGGTTTCAACATCTTGGTGTAATGCGGTGGGTTGGTTAGGAGGAGGAGCATGGTAGGCGGGTGGTTGATAAGCAGGTTGTTGGTAAACTTTGGGTATTTCTTTGAGGTGGATATGGGTTTCTTTGGTTTGGATATTGATTTGGAGCACGTGGTTGGTTTTGATTGTTGCGATTAAGGTTGTTCGGGTTTTGTGGGGGGAAACCGGGAGGTGAAAGGAAGTTGTTTGAGCGATAGCTGAGCAAGTTGCGGTCACCTTGAGGACGTGCTTGATAGCCTCCCGTAGAATAGGTACCGTTGGCGGCATACGCATTTTCCGGATTGTCGTGAGTTGAAGGACAATCGGTGTATGAGTGAGATCCCCCGCATATATCACAAGATTGAGTCATAGCATTGGCTTGGGCAGTGATAGCTTTGGTGTTATTGGCGGCTTGGAGAGCAAGTGATTCAACAAGCGAAGTAAGCTTATCAAGTCTCTTGTCGCTCTCATTAGTGCTAGCACTAGCCACATTGGTCCGAACACTCTTGGTTTGCCCTCTAGACTTGTTCTCAAATAATATCCCAAGTAGCATTATAAGACTTAACCAAAAGATTACCCCTCGAGGCACTATTTAGTGAATCTTGGTCATTCATGCTTAAACCATTGTAAAAAAGTATTAATTTGGTGCACTTTGGTAAAACCATGTTGTGGGAACTTTCTTAAAAGTTCTTTAAAACGATCCCAAGATTCACTAAAAGTCTCATCGTACTTTTGTTCAAAAGTAATGATTTCATTCCGCAAAGCGGTAGTACGAGAGGGTGGGAAAAAGTAGTTTATGAATTTGGTCTCTAAGTCCGTCCACGTAAGAATACTTTGTGGCGGTTCCTTATCAAGCCAATGATGGGCTTGTCCCTCTAAGGAGAAAGGAAAAAGTTGCAAGCGAATTACCTCTTGTGAAACCCCATTGAATTTGACCGTATTCGTGAGTTGAAGGAACCTTTTGATGTGGTCATGAGGATCATCAGTGGTACGCCCCAAGAATGGTTGAGCAGAGACCATTTGAATAAAGCCGGATTTGAGCTCAAAGTTGTTGGCTCCAATCGCGGGTATGACAATAGCATCGTGGTTGCCCTCTACATGTGCTTGCAAAAGTTCGATCATAGGACGATTGTCCGGTAGAGGTTCATTGTTGTTATTATTCATGTTGTTTTGAGGTGGATTATTATTGTTGCTGTGTACACCGGCCATGTCTAAGTTATCGAGAGTCTCGGGCTCTTGATAAGACATTGATCGAGTGCGCATACACCTGCAAAAGAACTAACAAAGCAAGAAATATTTTTGGTTTTTTATGTTTTTTAATTTTTTTGTATTTTTGAAAATTTTATATTTTTTTAGGATTTTTGAAAATTTTAAAGCAAGGAAAATAACGTTCAAAGATGAACGGATCCCAAAATCCAACGCGTCTCTCACTAAAAACCTTTAATCTTAACTAAAAGAGCCGGCAGCAGCGCCATTTAATACAAGGCTTTTAGCCAAGTATAAAAAGTTATCGTCCGATCTTTTCGAATTGATTATTGGTAGAAAGTGTGACTCAATTGTTCCTGGTGGAATAATAAATGGCTTGGTTGATTATTTATTTTAAACTAATGGTAAAATGAAAATGTCGTTGAGTAAAATTAAAGCTTTAAAATATAAACTAAAATGACGAGTTAAAATAAATGATTGAAAAGTTAAAGAAAACAAAATTAGAAAAATACTTGGTAAAATTAGAGATTTCGGTAAGCGTGCAATTTGTGGAAATTAAAACTTAAACAAATAAAAACTTAGTAAAAACAAAACTCAAACCATCGGAATAATCCCAATTTGGATCAGATCGGAATACTGGTCGGAAAGTATGATCGGAATATGGAAAATGAATGCTTCAATCGGAATGTTGGAAAACAGAACTAATCGGAATACCCAATAATACCCACGTCGGAATGATGGTGCAATCGGAATGCTGTCGGAATATTGTGAAACGGTCCCAATCGGAATGTCTTAAAATCAAGCTACCGGAATAAGATAAAATCACTCCAATCGGAATATCAAATAAGTCATGCAGTCGGAATGTAAGAAAGGAATCCAGATCGGAATACTTTACAAGACACTCACGTCGGAATGTCAAGAAACCCACAATCGGAATATTAAAACCCCAATCCGATCAAGTGATCGGAATAACTAGGTGGTAGTCGGAATGCTTAATCGGAAAAGGGTTTACCCTTTTCCGATTATCTAGTGATTCGAAAATAAGCTAGTGATAAGCTATGTTTGATAAGCTAACACTAAAACTTCACCAAATCAGCAATGAAATAAACTAAATAAGCTCGAATAACAACTTTTCCAAACTTTAAATAAGCAATCTTTTAAATCAAACCATAAAAATTGAAACTTTTTAAGAAAACTTTTTAAAAAGTAAATAAGCTAAACATACAAATAAGCCAATAAGCACAAAGATCTTAAAGCTTAACCGTATGAAAGCTTACGTATGATAAAATTACGAACTTTTTAATCCTTAAAACATCAAGATCAAACACGGATCATCAACATTTCGGATCGAAATTAACTAAAATAAAGAAAGGTAGAAAGAGATTAAAGATTAGAAGCTTAAACTTAAACTTGATTAATGAAATCCAAATACAAAAAGCTTAATCTTGAAAGATTAAAAGAAAGAAAAGATGAAAACTTAGTGAGAGAAAGTTGGAACTTTCTCTCTCTAAAAACTAGAAAGGAAAAATGAAAAATGAAACTAGCTAACTCTCCTCCTAATGTGATTAGGAGGGTATTTATAGGGAAAATAGGAAGTGCATGTGTGGTGTGCTTCCTTCTTTCTTTTCTTCTCGACTCGATTTAATTCTTTGTCTTTTCTCGATGTCGTCTCGGGATTTGAACTTGTCTTAATAATTTTCTTCTTTAATTTAGACTTGAGTTCTTCGACTTCATTAAAAATTCCGTCTTTAGACTTTTTCTTCGATAAATCCTCAGAATAGGTCTTGGACATCCGTTCTTTAAGCACTCTTGATCTCTTGACTTCGTCTATTCTCGTTTTCTTCGATAAAAGCCCGTGAAAGCCTGTGTTTTCTTCCTTTTTCATCTTTTGGTCCTAAAACACAATAAAAACACAAACCACGCATAATTCCGACTTTTACGACATAAAATACACGTTTTGGTCTTGTTAATATTGGAAATAAGTGATAAAAGGATAAGTGTTTTCACACTTATTAAGTGGTAACTGGGTTCATCATGGTAAACAGTAAACATTTTGATCCGTTTTTGTAGGAGTGAAAGTGTTTGGCGCGTGTTATTGGGTTTGAACTTTGGGAAATGGCATTAATAGTCCTTTTGTTTTGGAGAAAAGGGTAAAACGTGTTTTTTCAACCATCAAACTCAATTCCTTTGTTAATGAAGTTTATGATTTCACACTTTTGCCCTAAAACTTTGGCAAAAGGTTTTCAAGGGTTGTTTTTGCCATTTTTGCATAGTTTGAGGACTGATCTTGGACATTCTTGATCTTAAAGGTCTTCAATGTATCTTTGACTTCATGAGGGACCATTATTGACAATTTAGAATTGTTGAGGGACTAAACTTTCCAATTCTTCAAAGTTGAAGGACCATTTTGTAATTTTGACAAACTTAAGGGACCAAACTTGTAATTATGAATATACAAGGGTTTTAAGTGTCATTTCTTCATATATTGAGGATCAATCTTGTACATCTTCAAGTCTTCAAGGGTTTTTCTTGGATAAATCATAAACTAGGGCCCGGTTCATTGTACGGCTTAGTTTGTCGTGTCCGTTTTTCCTTATTTCTTGTGATCTTTTGTCTTTTTCATGATATACATACCTAAAACACACAAGTAAACAAATACAAGCATATATATGGTATATTAATGACATTTTATGCATTTAAAGCCCGAAAAGAACGATGAGATCATGTATAAATGCCATCTCATCACTCCCCCATACCAAGCCATTGCCGTGCCCTCACGCAATGCTAGAATAAAGTATCTAAACATCACCAAAAATCAATTTTATTAACCTTTATTAAAAATTAAAAGACTTGTAACAATGCTACGAAGATGTGTAAAGACATAATGCATGATTTTCATCACAAATGTGACTTTTAGGGTCAATGAATAGAAACAAGTAAATGTCCCATAGAGTAAATTTTGTCATCCTTGATTGTCATACATTCCATGCTAAGTGCAAAAACGAGATCATTGTTGGTACAAGTCACAATGCTAACACTACTCATACGTCCAAATTGTGTAATACTTTTTCTCCCCGCAATCCTAGTTATTATAAAAGAAAATGGGTTTCTAGAATTTTTTAACTATTTGTCATGGATCATAAGTGATTCATATTGACTTATTTGAGTATTTATTAGTTGGAAAGTAAAGTAGCACGATTTAATCGATAGTTAGCCGAAGGACAAAATCTTTTAAAACGGCTTCTCGAGTATCTCCTTAAGTTTATATCTTGACATAACTCGTTTCACGATTTGAGACCTTTCTCGGAACGATATTTGGCATGTACTTCATACTTTAAATCTTGGGAAGACGTTCTTGAAATTATGGTCTTCTCTTCATATATTGGAATTTCTTCACTTGACGTTTTTGAGCGATTCTTCATACTTGGACCACGACTTCATCATTTTTCTTCAATCTTTATTTTGGATTTTGATATACAATGATCCGCCTCCTTTTCTGACTTGGATATATTTATCCTCATACCATGTAAGGGTCTTTTTGGATAGACTTTCTCCATGAACTTTACGGGAGTAATTTCTTTTCGTCGTGTGTCTCGATCCTTCATATTGATTTAGGAATAATGATACTTCACATCATCTTGGATCTTTAACAACAAAATAGAGCTCCTCATGCCTTGTTAGGGCCTTTTTGAATCTTCACCGATCTTCGCGTCCCGCTTCAATAAGTTATGCCTTGGCTATGAACTCTATTCAACCCCGAGAAACTTTTAAACGATCTTGTGCTATAAGCTAAGTAATCTTTCAAATCGTACGACCTTACTTATTGCAATTATTTTTATTCCTAATGCATTGATCTTATGGGAGAAAAAGTCAAAATTAAAAACATATGAGTTTTTGAAAGAACATTTTCATGTTCTACATTTAGCATGATCACTTGTCTAACTCTATCATCTCTCGTTCTTCACTCTTTAAAGACCTCTAATTAAAGAGACTCGTGAATACTTAGCCATGCAAGTCAAAATTAAGCCAAATTTTGATTAGCTTTTATTAAGACTATATCAAATCGAAGTTTTGGGTTTTCAAGTCACCTATAGGATCTTGCACTTTCCTGGAATTTTTCAAGTTTAGAGAATGCATTTTATAGTTCCCATGATAAGTGACTTTCTAGGATCAATTATGGGAACTTGCGAAAATTTCTTTTTCTTAACCCGAATGAGCTAAGACTTTCACGTTTTAAAGTTCCCTATATAAAAGTCTAGCAAAACTTGAATTGAGCGGGTTAAGGAATGTAAAGGGCTCCAAATTCCCATCAAGTCAAAAATTAGCTCTTATTCTACCCATCGGAAAATATACATTCGTGTCTTAAAAACACTTATTAAAAAAAAAATTGGCCATTTTTAGCCTTATTAGCAACAAACAAAACATTGAAAGTTGGAAAACGTGAGGGCGTAGCAAAGCAAGTATCTATTCACCCCTATACTAAAATTAAACATTGTCCTCAATGTTTCGAGTCTAAAGGTGGAGCACCCCCATACTAGAGACAAAGAGTTGAATGCTTAGGATCTAGCATGGAAAGGGTGATCAACAATATATCTAAAGCCGTTTATTAATTATGCTAAAAGATAATTGTTAGAACAATAAAGGATATGTCATGGATTTGTGAAAACTTCTTCAAGCAAACGATGGAGGCTCACGTAAATGAACACGAGAGTCTTCAATCGTATTGATTATGATCAAGATAACACAATCACAAACAACCACGAGACAACGAGTTGGAATGGTAAAAATACCCTCTCATTATTTATTAGAAAGCATAAAAGGATGCAAATGAAGTCTAGCTCAGTTGGATGGATGCATTTGGTTATAGTCTCCATATGGGGGAGGTCAGGGGTTCGACTCCTGTCATTCCCCATGTGGGGGATTTTCCCAGAATTGGTAGCCGGGTTTGAATCCCATCGCAATGCCTTGAAGCCCCTTAATGGGAAACTGGATGGCTAGCATGGGGGTTGATATTCTCTTCGTGAGATGATTCGAACTCGGGTCGAGAGACTTGGTGCCTCGGTGGCACGCAAGATACTCCGCTGCACCAAACTGCCGTTCAAAAAAAAAAAAGAAAGCATAAAAGGATAAGCATGGGATTTCCCCCACGAGAAACCTCGTTTTTGATTACTGAGTCATGAGCTTGACTCGATCCCCTCAATGCTAATTATCATTGGGGAAGGTGACTTGGTCGAGGTCATCCAATGAAGGAACTTCCCCACCAAACTAGTGCTTAAGCCTATGTCCATTCACCTTAAAGTTAGGACCATCATCTTGAGCTAGCTCGATGGTCCTATACGGAAACACTTGTGTAATGGTGAAAGGACCCGACCAACGAGATTTCAATTTCCCGGAAAATATCTTTAATCGAGAGTTAAGAAGTAACACTTGATCACCAACGTTAAAAACCCGGTTTTTAATCTTTGCATCATGAAACTTTTTAGTCTTTTCTTTGAAATCAATGAATTTTCATAAGCATTATCTCTTAATTCATCCAATTCATTCAATTGTTTTTTCCGGTGATCCCCCGCGGTCTTTAAATCAAAATTAGCATGCTTAAAGGCCCAATATGCCTTATGTTCCAATTCAATGGGCAAATGAAAATTCTTCCCATAGACTAACTTATAAGGAGTACAACCGATAGGTGTCTTATAAGCGGTCCTAAAGGCCCATAAAGCGTCATCGAGTTTGTCGGACCATGAAGCACGGTTTTCTCCAGTCGACCTCTCTAAAATCCTCTTCAAAGCTCGGTTTGAAACCTCGACTTGCCCACTCGTTTGCGGGTGATAAGCCGTAGAAAGGCGATGAGTAACTCCATATTTCTTTAAGACCTTCTCGAATTGGTCATTACAAAAATGGGTTCCACGATCGGTTATAATAGCACGAGCGGTTCCAAACCGAGAGAATAGTTGCTTCAAAAACTTCACTACCACACGAGCATCATTAGTAGGTAAAGCCTTAGCTTCTACCCACTTAGAAAGGTAGTCGACGGCGACGAGGATATACTTGTTACCATGAGACGATGGGAACGACCCCATAAAGTCTATGCCCCAAATGTCGAAAATCTCACACACTTGAATTATATTTTGCGGCATTTCATCACGTTGAGACGATTTTCCTTGACGTTGGCACGAATCAAACGACTTCACAAGTGTGTGTGCATCACGATAAATAGAAGGCCAAAAGAAGCCGGCATCGAACACTTTCTTAGCCGTGAGATTAGCACCGTTGTGACCACCAGTGGGCCCCTCGGGACAAGCTCTAAGGATATTAGAAGCTTCGGCACCAAAAACACAACGTCGAACGAGTTGATCCGCACAAACCCGAAAGAGATAAGGGTCGTCCCAAAAATAGAACTTGACGTCACGAAAGAATTTTCTCTTTTGTTGTGTCGTCATACCCTTGATTATGAAATTGCCTGCATGGTAATTTGCAATGTCCGCAAACCATGGGGTGGTGTCTTTAGAATTCACTACACCGAGAGTCTCGAGAGGAAATGTTTCGGTGATTTCCTTTTTCTCGAAAACATCTTTGTGAGGATCTTCTAGACGAGAGAGATGATCGATCGCTAGATTCTCGGCTCCTTTTTTGTCCAACACGATGAAATCAAATTCTTGGAGGAGGAGCATCCAACGAAGCAATCTCGACTTAGCATCTTGCTTAGCTAAGAGATACTTGATAGTCGAATGGTCAGTATACACGATACTTTTAGTTAAGACGAGATAAGGTCGGAATTTCTCAAAAGCATAGACCACGGAAAGGAATTCCTTTTCCGTTGTGGTGTAATTTAATTGAGCCTCTGTCATCGTCTTACTAGCATAATGGATAGGACGGAAATGATTTTCATAACGTTGCCCTAAGACGGCCCCTATATCATAATCACTTGCATCGTACATGATTTCAAAGGGTAATTCCCAATTAGGAGCAACAAGATTGGGAGCTTCGGTAAGTTTCCTTTTGAGAGTTTCGAAAGATCTAACACAATCCTCATTGAAATTAAAAGGAGCATCCTTCTCGAGAAGGTGTGTCATAGGTCGAGAGATTTTCAAAAAGTCTTTGATGAAACGACGATAAAAGCCCACGTGGCCTAGGAAACTCCTAACTCCCTTAACGGGTTGGGATGAGGTAACTTGGCGCTGATGTCTACCTTAGCTTTATCGACCTCAATCCCCGCTTTCGAGACCATATGTCCTAAGACGATTCCTTGTTTACACATAAAATGAAATTTTTCCCAATTAAGCACAAGATTGGTTTCTTCACAACGTTTTAACATTTACTCGAGATTAGATAAACACGACGTGAACGAATTGCCAAACACCAAAAAGTCAACCATAAACACTTCCATCGACTTCTCAATCATATCGTGAAAAATAGCCATCATACACCGTTGAAACTTCCCCGGTGCATTGCAAAGTCCGAATGGCATCCTACGATAATAAAATGTTCCATAAGGACACGTAAACGTAGTTTTCTCTTGATCACGAGGGTCGATAAGGATTTGAACGTAACCGAAAAAACCATCTAAAAAGAAATAGAGTTCATTTCCCGCGATTCGCTCCAACATTTGACCCATGAAGGGCAAAGGAAAGTGGTCTTTACGAGTGGCGTCATTTAACTTTCGGTAGTCAATACTCACCCTCCAACCGGTCACAACACGAGTGGGAATTAACTCATTGTTTTCATTAGGCACAACGGTCATTCCTCCCTTTTTAGGGACACAATGGATTGGGCTCACCCATGGGCTATCGGAGATAGGATAAATCATTCCTGGGTCAAGGAGTTTTAAAACTTCCTTTTTTATGAGATCGTGAATTTTGGGGTTTACCCTTCTTTGAATTTGAATTGCGGGTTTGTAGCCCTCCTCCATTAAAATCTTGTGAGTACAAAATTTTGGGTCAATACCCTTAATGTCGGAAATTTTCCACGCAATTGCCCCTTTATGAGCTTTAAGAACTTTCAAGAGCGCGGTTTTTTCATCATTAGCAAGACCTTTTTCAATAATAACCGGCAACTTGTCATCACTTTCCAATAATGCGTATTCAAGGTGAGATGGAAGATCTTTCTATTCAAGGATAGACGGTTCCTCGATTGAAGATTTTTGCTCAACACTCGTAACTTCCATCGGCGGAAGAAATGGTAGAATAGAAGTATCATTACTAACAATCTCCTTATCTTCATTGTCGATTTCATTTAAAGTAAAATCGCCTCCTTGGAATGGAGTGAGATTTGGTGTAGAATTAGCAAGAATCGGATCCAAAATAGTGGGATTGCCACTTGACGAGCTATCGGAAAAACCTAACACTTCTTGTGAAAACTCATCGTAAACCACATCAACTAAGTCGATGTGATTGATGGTAGCGATTGTATAAACATGAGAAGGTGTCGAGTTTTGAGAAGCGTTTATAACAAGTTCCTCTTCGTTGAATCTCAAAGAGATAGTTCTTGCATGAACGTCAATAAGCGATCTTGAGGTGTCTAAAAATGGACGACCTAAAATTAGAGGAACTTGAGGATCCGCGGGGATGTCAACTACTATAAAATCAACGGGATAGTAGAACTTCCCCACTTTCACGAAAACATCCTCGGCTATTCCACACGCTAAAATCGTAGAATGATCGGCCATCTCGATAGACATGTTCGAAGGAGAAAGAGCTAGAAGCGAAAGCGATTTCCAAATGGGAATTGGCATCAAATTAATGCTCGCACCAGGATCGGCCAAGGCGAGGCATTCTTTCATATCTTGTATATCACAAGGAATGAGAAACTTTCCAGGGTCACCAATTTTTTCTGGTATGCGGTTAAGCTAAACAGAAGAACAATTAGCAAGCTTTAAAAGCTTTTCCTTATCATTCATCATACTTTTAAAAGTGGAAGCGAAACGAGGCATATATAACAACACGTCGGCTAAACTTACATCAAAATGAACTTGTTGAAACATTTTTATAAAACGCTCGATTTGTTCTTTGTTACGTTCTTGCAATTTCTCTTTGTTTCGTCTCGAAGGGTAAGGTAAGGGTGGTGTGGGTTGGACATTAGGCAACGGCCTTGGAATCACTGGTTCCATGATTGGTATTGGTTCAACCGTAGGTGTGGCATGAGCGGTACTTCGTGGGCTTGTGATATGCTCCTTTTCGATCATCACCTCGGGCTCTTTCTCAATTTCCTTCTCCGTAGAAGTACTTGGACGAGAGATTGGTTCCTTGAAAGTTTTACCACTACGTGTAGTAATAACCTTCATTTCTCCCTTCGGGTTTGCAATGGTATCACTAGGAAGACCACCCGAGGAAGAGGGTTTACACATGATTGCTTCAAACATTTTTGCCATTCGGCCTTCAAATTTTAATTGCCTAGCATCCGCTTTTAACAATTCTTGCTTAATCTCATTTTGTCCTTGTTCCATCTTTTGTTGATTTTGTTGAAGGCGTTGAACGTTTCCTTCCATTTTATTAGCATGAGTCTTAAGTTCATTAGCAAGTTCGTTTTTAAGCTCGTTTTTCAACTCGGATCTTAAGCTAATCATCTCACGTTGCATGTTATCAAACTTAGTATCATTTTCCTTTGCATAATCCAAAAAATCTCCATTAAGATTTTTAGTGTGAGCATTTTGAAAACCTTGTGTAGTGTTTTAAAAATCACGGTTTTGGTTTTGATTTGCAACTTGTCCATTCCCACTTTGATAATTCTGTTTGTTATAATTACGTGAATTGCCTGGATAACCACCATTTTGATTGTTGTTTCGATAGTTATTAGCATTTTGATTTGGTGGAGCTTGATTTGGGCGGTAACCTTGGCCGTTTTGGTTGTAAGTTCCCGTTGCTACGTAAGCACTCAAAGTGTTACCACCGGCGGTACTGCACTCAGAAAGATCATGAGCTCCACCACAAGACAAACAACTCTTATCAACCGCTTTAACCGATGCGAAATTCAAAGCATCTTGTGCTTTCCAATGAGTCATAAGATTTGAAAACCTATCGAAAAACCGATTTTCCTCGTTAGCTTCATCATGTAAGGCATTAATGTGACGAGACGATGACGACGATGACGAACCCATATTGGCAACACTCGGTGTGTTACGAGGGTTATAAACCTTAGATCTATTCTCGATAATCTTTAAAGCTTCATCGGTCGTTTTGCACAAAAATTACCACCCGCGGCGGCATTCAAATAATCTCGTTCATGATCATTAAGCCCATTATAAAAAGTATCTATTTGATGCAATTCCGAAAAATCATGGTGTGTACATTCATGTAACATTTCCTTAAATCGTTCCCATGCCATTGAAAAACTCTCATTATTACGTTGTGTAAACCTTGAAATCTCATTTTTCAAATGTGTTGTTTTAGATGGTGGAAAAAATTGGTTCACAAACTTAGAAACGAGATCACCCCATGTCAAAATCGAATTTGGCGGTTCTTTCTTGAGCCAAATTTTGGCGGTTCCATCTAACGAGTACGGAAACAACATCATCTTAATGGCGTCATGTGGAACATCCTTAAACTTTCTAGTTGCGGTGAGACTATTAAAATTCTTTATGTGGTAATGCGGGTTGTCTTTTTCATGACTATAAAAACTAGAAGGGGGGGGGGGGGGGTGGTTGAATAGTCTCTTATATTTACTTGTTAAAATGTGGTTTTCAAAAATCCTTTTTTCAAAAACTTAGGCTTGAGGAAATATGTGAAATCTTCTTATGTACAATATGAACAATGATAGTGTAACTAAACTAATATTAAAAAAAATATATGCACAAAGAATAAAGAATGTAAAGAGTTAAGGGTAAAGAAAGATCAAACCGAACACCAAGGATTTATAGTGGCTCGGCAACGAAGCTCACTCCTCGTTCCTACTCCACTCCTCGAGTACTCCTTACTCGAGAGTTCACTACACAACAAGCTCCTTATGGTGGAGAAAACCGTACACGTAGCTTAACCAATTTCCGACTCTAAGCTAAAAGTCGAGCCCTAATCGTAGCTAGGACCAATCTACACAACTATACTTAGTACATACACAACTTCCAAATAGACACAACTACTTGGATCTTCACAACTATGACACAACTACAAATGTATAAAGTTAGATCTTCAATGGATCATTGGTGGTGGACTCAACACTTCACAAGGATAGTGTTCTTCTCTTTGCACTTGGAGAGGAAGGGATGGAAGAACAAGATTCACTTCTTAAACAAGTAGTAATCAAACAAATGATCAAAGATTTGAATGATTAAAGAAGTGTGTTTGAATCTGAAAATAGATGTGCAAAAGAGGTGAATTGAAAAGCTGAGAATGGTCCACTATTTATAGGACAAAGGGCCAACGGCTATATCTGCCCGCGGTTCCTTATCTTAGCCCGCGGTACCTTATCGATAAGGAACCGCCTAGGAGCTAAGGAACCGCTGGACTAGACTCCGCTCCCTTTTTGTCCTTTAGTGGTGGAGGTCATATCTGGTGTAAAAAATATCCTGATAGAATATTCCTAACCAAATAAGAATATGCCATTTTCAAATTTTGAAATAATTAATTTAATAAAACATTTTCTTAAAAAGAAAGTTTAATTAAAAGTTGTCACACTTAATAAAAAGTGAGTTTTAAGAAAAGATTAAATCACTTGGTCACTTGATTAAGGTTAGTTCTTGTTTATCCATACCTTAAGTGAAAATGGGTAAAATGAAAAATACTTGAACTCAAGAATTCGTTTTTCGTTGTTTTCGTAAATGCTTGTTTTTACATATTGTCGTAATCAAAACTAAGCGAGACCGAAAAATGCAAGTAACGTTTTTAGGCATTATTGCATTAACAATCTCCCCCTTTTTGATTCCGAAAATACATAAACTCAATCACATAAAAAAACAAGATTTTTGAAGACGAGTTTATTCATTTCTCCCCCTTTGTCGAAGCAAAAAGGTTGCACAAGTCGGTGTTGAAGAGACGGACTTTGCAAAGACTCCCCCTTGGTGCTTACTACCCCTAGCTTGTGGCACCGAGAAATCGAGATATGGTGACAAGCTACATATAAGGGTTAGTTGTACAAAAGAAACAACCAACAAGATATAGCAATAGGTCACAAAATAAAAGAGAAGAAAACAAAAAGACAAAGATCCAAGATAGGTTACTTAAAAAAAACATCATACAAAGATGTATGGAAAAAGAAACAAGCCAAAATCATAAATCTAATCCTAGTTATTCTAGAATTCTAAGATTTGCTTGAATTTGGTGTCTTGTGGATAAGCAACCAATTCTTATATGAAAGACAAGGTAATGGCGGAGGGTGGTGGTGGTGTCTTATTGGAGATCTCATAATCATAGTGAAGAGGAGGCTTGATTAAGAGACTCTTGATGTAGCTCAACTCCTCATAGATGTGTGCCATAGCAAGATGTTGATATTGACAAAAATGACAATATGTTCCATGGTGCATGACATTATCATGAGAAGGAGGAAGAACACTAAAGGGTGGTGGTGGAAGAATAGATGTTCCACAATCAACATTCTTGGTATGAGAGATGTGATTAAGAGTGTTCTTGGGTGAGTTTGGATTGTAATGGTTTTTGGGTGAGTTGGGATTGAAAGTAATTGGAGAAAATGGAGGAGATTCAAGGCTTTCAGTGGGAGAGTAAGACATTTTGAGATGTGAAGTATTGCAAAATGCTTATGGTTTAAATAGGGAAGGCTTAGGGTATTTTTGGGGTGGTCAAAGGTTTTGAAACAAAGATTCTCAAAAATGTTGGAGCAAATCTGGAGTTTCAGTCAAAAACCCGAAAAAGGAAGGCACTCGGTTCCTTATCAAGGCTGGCGGTACCTTATCGATAAGGCACCGCGGTTCACATATGGAACCGCCTGCAGAGGCTGTGTTTGGTGTTTGGAGGAAGATTTTTCAGCAAATCTTATTTTTCTAGTCTAACTTATCATAGGGATATGCTTAAAAGCAAAGATAGACAAAGAAAACATATGCAAACTTACCAAATAGAGATTTGACCAAAATACATGGATTAAAAAAATCGATGTAGGAGGTGTGTAAGACAAGACCTTAAGTCATGACACAATGATCCTCCATGATTCTATCTTGTTCTTGATATGTTTGAGAGAATCATACATATGAATTATGTAAGCTCTAGATTAATAGCGAGAATCTATGAAAAATCGTTTTTAGATTGAATTAACAATGTCAAACGTATCTCTAAACCATTTTCGAAAGAGACTTTGAGAATTTTGAAAAGGAGAAGAGAGGGTTTTTCAAAAAGAGTTTGGAAGACTCAATGACTCAAAGTGGTAAAAGAAAACACACATAAAGAAAAGAAATTAAGGAAGATGTTCCATTAATCCTTGACCTAGACGCAAGTAATTAAAAGGTTCCCTCTTAAGTGGCTTAGTGAAGATGTCGGCTAAGTTGTCTTTGGAGGGTACCTTCTCAATTGAAATGTTCCCCTTTTGAAAATTATCCCTAAGGAAATGGTGTCGAATTTCTATATGTTTGGTTCGCGAGTGTTGCACGGGATTCTTGCTAAGGTCTATAGCACCTTTATTATCGCACATGATAGGAACATCATCAAGAGAAATCCTGTAATCAAAAAGCGCTTGCTTCATCCATAGAGCTTGTTGGCATGCTTTTCCGGCACTCACATACTCGGCTTCCGTGGTGGATATTGCAAGAGCGGTTTGTTTCTTGGAGAACCAAGAAGTTAAACAACAACCCATGAAGGTAAAAACTCCACTAGTCCTTTTCCGGTCCACAGAGTCTCCCGCATGATCCGAGTCCGCGTAGACAATAGTTTCTACGCCGGTTCCTTTAGGATACCATAATCCTAAATGTATAGTGCCTTTAATGTATCAAAAGATACGCTTAACCGCTTCGAGGTGAGAGGATTTGGGAGCCTCTTGGAAGCGAGCACAAAGGCAAACACTAAACATGATATCCGGTCGACTTGTCGTTAGGTACAACAAACTACCAATCATACCTCTATATTTGGTGTTGTCTACCAACTCACAATCATCACCTACGGTGAGTTTAGTATCCGAGGCCATAGGGGTCTTCATTGGTCTAGATTCTTCTAATCCAAATTTCTTTAGCATTTCTTTAGCATACTTAGATTGACTAAAGAAAATACCATCGTCCATTTGTTTAATTTGGAGTCCTAAAAAGAAGTTAAGTTCTCCCATCATACTCATTTCAAACTCATCATGCATGATTTTGGCAAAGTCATCACACAATTCTTGACAAGTTGAGCCAAATATAATGTCATCAACATATATTTGTACGATTATGAGGTGAGGACCTTTCTTCTTTGTAAAGAGCGTATTGTCTACCATCCCCATGGTATACTCATGTTTAACAAGAAACGCTTTCAGTCTATCATACCAAGCTTTGGGTGCTTGTTTGAGACCATAAAGTTCCTTCTTAAGCTTGTAAACATGATCCAGTTTCTCAAAATCAATGAAGCCGGGAGGTTGAGCCACATATATCTCCTCATTGATCAAACCGTTAAGAAATGCACTCTTTACATCCATTTGTTGAAGCTTAAAGTCTAAGGCACAAGCTGTCACACCCCACCATGGCGGAATATAGGGCGCGACGTATGGATATCCATGATCTCTATAAAAGAAAACCCTATGCCCTTACATATGTTAGCTAACTCCTCCCTTTTGCCCCAACCTTAAAGCTACTGTTAAGGCCCGGATATATATATATATATACTTTTGTCTATCCGGATTTTACTGATTTTGAACATACAAAAAGTTTGTTATGATTAGGGGGTCTTACCCTAAACCATTTGCTTATCCCTCCTCCAGGACTCTTATTTAATATATAAACCAACTCCCATGCTCATTAGAGGGCTCACGTGTACTCCTAAGTACCCCAATAACCCTAAAACATTAATTGAAAACCCGCTAATTTTAAAACTGTTTTGACCTCCGACTGTTGTAACCTGTTTTTGACCCACTTCCCGACCTCCAATTTAGTTCTCGTTTCTTGCATTTGAAAGCCAACTCAATTACCTTTTCAGGGATACTTGGATCGCAAAATAAGAGTCACACCCCACCATGGCGGAATATGGGGCGCGACGTATGGATATCATCACAACATGGCGTGTCTATAGAGATAACTAAATGGAATAAGAAATGTCATAAAATGGTGACACAAAAGTCATGACAATATCGCAACAATGCAGGAGTCTAGGTAAGTAGGTAACAGTCCTACCACTTACCCGAGACAAACAAATAACATAACCAAAACAAACATATAGGTGCCAACAGTATCACTTATTAAATGAACAAATAAAACTAAGTGACGAACCTCAAAACCAGGGTTGTCACATCACTCCCTCCTAATAGAAATCTCGTCCCGAGATTTACTCCTTAGGATCAAACATACCATTAGCAAACAACTGAGGATACTTGTTCTAAATGAACTCCTCTCTTTTCCACGTGAACTTTAGTTCTAGTCTCAAATTACCACATATACTAACCAAGAATATTTAAATTCATTGCCAAACTCTTGACCTCACAGTCAATAAATCTCACAAATGACTCTTTGATAAAACAAAGACTCTTATCAACACAAGTCCCGAATAACCGTACATGCAAATATGCATTCTCAAACAACATTTACCAATCTTAATACATGAAATATATCATATATACCACTCAATTTCCCCCATGTAATTCTATGCTCATAAGCTACTGGTCCGATCTTTCCAAAGATCATAAATGGACCTACAAAACTCTACATCAACTCTTCCATTTTACCAAATCATACCACCCGTTACTATGGGTGAAACTTTATACATAACTTTGTCACTAACTCTAGTGGTTTCCTCCTTTTCTACATAGCATCCCTTGTTGCTCTCATCCTATCCACAAACACCATTACCATATTAGTAGCCTCTTTTACCAATTCTAGTCCACAATGGGGACAACTCACCCTATCCTTTCATATAGTGCCTCAAATGGAATTTATCGACTTCTAGTATGATAACTATCATTATATGAAAACTCAGCCATCGCTAATGAGTTTCCTAACTCCCTCTAATCAATTACTCATGCCCTCAGTGTAACTCATAAGGTTGTATAAATATCTCACTTGCCCATCCTTTTCTAGTAGCTGGATATACTCATATCCAATCATGTTCATCAACTCCCTTTAGTCCGTACCCCAAACTACTTAAAAATTCCAATTTCCTTACGAAGTGACCTATGACGGTCTTTCACATATCCGTTAGTTCTTCCAATCCAAATCAATTTATGATCTATACACATCATCAAAAGGACGGTTATCTCAGTTAGTCTATCAACTGCCATCCAAACCCATGCTACAACTACTTCCATTAAATTTGGATAGCTCATAGTAGCACCTATACACTTCTTTCTCACTTTTCTTCATGATTTTTTTTATACTTAACACTTCCTTTATACCTACACAATGTCTTACCTTCAAGGTCATATTTCTCCTCATCTTGTCTCAGTTAGACCAAGCCCTTCGTCCCTATGGCACATCACACCTATAACTCCTCATCCATTCGATTATCGATACCAAGCCTCCCAGTCAATCAGTATAGGTCAGTGCCATTTCCTTTTCCACACTACGACAGTATTAGCCTGCGTTGTGCTTTATTCTACTCATTAAGGTCTACGAAAGTTTTACCTTCGATTCCTATCTCGATCTATTTCATTCATGCTTCGCTTCTATACACACTTCCTTCTTCTTCCTCAACTCCTACCATACATCACGATGTGATGCTTCCCATCGTTTCTTCCCTTGCCATAATCCTTCAGAAGGCATTCCATACATTTTAGGCTAACTTTTACGCAAAACCCTCTATTCCATCACATCCGTACGCAATCCTTCCAACTTCTCAACTACGTGACTTCTCATTCCTCTTGAAATATGAGATGAATTAGTTAGTCTATCGACTGTCACCCAACTCTCGTCGTACTTATTCCTCCACCCCATTATGTATCCCTTTCACCAATTTCGTCCTTACATCGCCCTTTCTAAGCTACTCCTATCTATGTAGGAAGTATAGACTACGTCCCTTTTCTCCATATGATTGTCTAAGCCACGCAACATACATGTTGATGCATTCTCTGCTTTAGACAACTCAACTCGTGCAACCTACATCCTTCATCCAAGCCACCCTAATACGTCATCCATATATTTTAAGTTCGTCTCAGCTTCTCTTCATTCTTCTTATTCCATGTCTCATTAACCATGCTTTCCTTTCTTAGATGGTACTTGGCCTTGCAATTTTCTTTCATCACTTAACTCCTCCCATCACCTTTTCCAAATGTTCAATCAAGATGATTAAATATATGTTGGAGACGTTCATGATCTGTATAGATCATTCTCTATGTCTCGTACCCCAAATGCCTCTAGCATTCTAGGCAGATATAACAGTCCAACTCCATTGACTAAGTCTTGTCTAGTTCTTCCAAATCTTCCGTTCCTGCATCGTGTAAGCAATCGCCTTTCTTTGTCGTTCCCGTACACCTCCAAATCCTTTCTCCACGTATCGTCACGCTTCGGGAATCTAGCCAGTCCTTCCGATAATGCCAAGATCTGCTCATTATCCAATCCACCTCTTCAGCCTCCAAAACGCTTCCTCATCCTTCTTCACTTCGGCCTTGCTGGTTTCATGATACACCATCATCTCTAACTGCTCATCATAGTAAACTTAATACTAAAACCCACACTTGAAAATCTCACGTATAATTCCCTTTCCTAACAACTCCAAAACCAACTCATAATTCGCCTCACTCTCTTTCTAAGATTTGAGTAGATCAAGATATCGTCGATTCTCCCGATGACAACTCGTTTATACACGTTCATGCACACTCGGTTCATTGACTCCATGAAAAACGCTAGTGCTTTGGGCGAAGCCCAATGCATAACCGTAAACCTAAAGCGTTCATACAACATCCTTAGCAGTTTCAACTATGTCCTTCTTGGACCCTCTCTTAGCGGCAATACGAATAAATTCCTACACTATCCCGTCCAACAAAAATTCCATACTTCATTCATCAGATCTATGGAAATCACTAGTGCATTAGATAATGCATAGCTGTCTTTCCCAAAGATCTTTCATAACACCTTCACAAAACCGACTATCTAATCACTTCTCCACGAAACTTATTCAGCTCAGCTTCACTCTGATACTCGATCTGCCCTCTTCTTCACGAACCATACGTAAATTTCCCATCATAGTGCTTGTCACCTTTCCAGTCCTTGCAACTTTTGTGACTCCTTCGAAATATCTTGCATCCTTCTTGCAGCCGACACGTAGTCCTTTCAGCTCCTTGCTTCGCGATGTAGCTCTTTACGCCCTCCTTCTCGTCTCCATGATGTTACCTAGGAACTTCACACTACCAGTAGCTTCTAACTTCAACTCATCTACCACAATATTTCTAAAAGTACTTCAACCCTTCAATGGCTCACTCTTCCTTACTTGCTGTATTTCACCGTTAATCAGCGTCCTACCAATCATTCTTTCACATTCCTGTTTTCCTTCACGTGTCTACTACTACCTTGCCTCCATAACTATACCAATCCCTTGCGTGTTATTTGCCCAATATTTCCAATAGCAAAAACTTTCTACTCTACCCTCACATCCGCTAGTACTTCCATAAATCTCCTAATGATACCTCAACCAACTTCTTATAGCATGACATCTCATTCCCACTACCAGTCAACTAACTTTACTTACTCTCTTATTCCCGTAACCAATCTAAGTTCCAAAACTCCACAAATCTTAATCATTCCTTCAACACAACCTTTAAACCAAAACACATCTCTCCATTATAGTATCTAACCATAAGTAATACTACCCAACTCTATCCTCTCATCCTAACGTTCCCACAACCGAATAAATAAATCAACCATGACATGTAACCCAAAGAATTCCAAACAATCGTGTCCCAAAATAAAATATAGGGTAAAACGAACACTAGCCAAAACAACTGAAAACAAAACAATGTAATCCGAAAGATCAATGGAGTGTGCCAAAAACGAATAATTTGACTTGTCACGGTTAGTATTACCAAATTTCGATACCTCAGAAAATTTTTAAACTTTCACCCCATTTAGTTACTCCTCATAAGAACCAAACTTCAATACTACCAAAATTAATCATACTCATTTTTAATCAATAACTCATCCGTTTATCTTCATCATTTTATCCAGATATCAACTAGTTAGTATACTACAATCTTATACTAACCATTATCTTATTTACCCATATTAAACTTATTTCACTTGTTATTATGAAACTAATACATGTTTATAAAATACAGTGTTTTATTTTCATTTTATTCTATATTATTATTATTATTTTATAAAATCCATTTAGGCTGGTTATAACTAAACTACTACACGTTTACAAGGTGTGGTGTTATTATTATCATTACTATAATAAAATCTCCCTTTTACTCTTGCCATCTAGTTAAATACTTCTAAAATTTTAATTACACTTAAGAAAATTTTTGTAAAATTTCTTTACCCCTTTAAAATGTATTATCACATGTTACATAGAAGACTAATCCACTTATTTTCAAGACAACTTTTTTTATAACTTACTACTACAACAAAAAAAATGAAAGTTACGATATCATACCATACACCTACATATTATTTTCAAAACCGTTTCCTAAAATTAGCCAGACTTATTTGCAAGAAAATTTAGTAGTTAGCATTAATAAAAATACATACCTAAATGTAGACACACATCCAAAAGACTCAAAACGTCGTTGGAACTCCATCAACTCTAGCACCATAAAACACGAGCAAACACAAGGTACGTTCAAGTTATAATAACTACTGAACGACCATACAACATAACTTAACATACACTAGTATATATATACATCCGCATATATATACCTATTAAATCACCCAAAACATACTCGTTACCATACGTATCAGATCAATCAATCGCGTCATACACTCGTTTTTTTTTACGAGTAACCACCATCTTACCACAAGGCATAAAACCCATCACTAAAACCAGTCAAATATTGTGTGACCCCATAATCACACAACATGACTATAACCTAAAACAATAACACACTCAAAAATATCCATATCGTAGGCAACCGTTACATAAACCCATATACTATACATATACCAATAATCCACATCTCATCATATACAAGCATGTACTAACCCTTTTTCATGCAATCATACTTAGGAACCCGTTGAAGTTGTGGTACTTGTATAACTATGTTGGCCACCATGCTTATACAATTAACCTTTCCCCAATGCACTCCCACCTATGATGACACTTATAAGAATCAATACAACACATAACACATAAATCTATCAACTGACCTAAGCACATAACCACATAAACAATAAGGTCTAAAACTCCAACTATTTAAATAACATAGTCAAACTCTTGAAATACATAAATCCATAGTCTAGCTAAAACAACATAGACTAAATCCAAAACGAAAACATAATCAGTTATAAGTCATGTCGCCCATAAGAGTGGAAACAGCTTAAAATCCTTCATATACACCTACTCCTACTAACTCGAACCACCACAAGATTCTTAGGGAACATGATTTAAACATCAAAAGGAAAATAATATCCCTCAGGTACATAAAATAACTCAACAAAAGATAGAAACTACCATGTACCAAATTATGTACTATAATGTACAATTTAAGCAGAATACAACAATGACTAGCGTGGACGATTATGGTTCAACCCGCACTAGTCACAACCCGAAAAGAAAATAACATGTGGCTAAGTATGAACTTACTATGGTTCAATTCATACTAGTCAAACATCACAATAAATAACATCAAAACACATCAATTATTATATAATGCACACATACTCCTATGACGCCTATATGCAGGACCCTTAAGCTATAGACTAGGCTACACGATTACGCAACCTAATTCTCTATAACCATTGTCTCTGATACCATTCTGTCACACCCCACCATGGCGGAATATGGGGCGCGACGTATGGATATCATCACAACATGGCGTGTCTATAGAGATAACTAAATGGAATAAGAAATGTCATAAAATGGTGACACAAAAGTCATGACAATATCTCAACAATGCAGGAGTCTAGGTAAGTAGGTAACAGTCCTACCACTTACCCGAGACAAACAAATAACATAACCAAAACAAACATATAGGTGCCAACAGTATCACTTATTAAATGAACAAATAAAACTAAGTGACGAACCTCAAAACCAGGGTTGTCACACAAGCGTAGGCTAAAAGGATTCTAATGGATTCTAATCTAGCTACCAGTGCATATGTCTCGTCATAATCAATCCCTTCTTGTTGATTATAGCCTTGTGCTACAAGTCTAGCTTTGTTACGAGACACAACACCATTCTCATCTAAGTTATTCCTATATACCCATTTGGTTCCTATAATGGTAGAACTTCTAGGTGGAGGAACAAGTTCCCAAACATCATTGGCAACGAATTGATTCAATTCTTCTTGCATCGCAATAACCCAACTCTCGTCCATCAAAGCTTCTTTAACATTATTTGGTTCAATCAAGGAGATGAAACAAAAGAAGTTGCTTTGGTTTTGGACTTGAGATCCTAGGGTCCTTTGATTTAAGTCATCAATGATATTATTGAGAGTATGATCCCTAGAATCCATAATGTTTACTTCCTTTTCAACACTAAGGTCTTCAACTCCTATTTTTCTTACCTCTTTGGCTTTTACTAATTCTAATTCATCCAAGTCATCATCAACCAATGGTGGTGTCTTGGGTGAGGGAGGGGTTTCATCAAAGGTTATGTTTAGTGATTCTTCAATAACCCCCGAGGTTCTATTTAGGACAATGTAGGCTTTGCTAGTTTGGGAATAACCTAAAAGGATACCTTCGTAAGACTTTCGGTCAAACTTGGTAAGGTAGTATTTGGTGTTGAGGAAGAACTTGCTTCCAAACACCCTAAAGTATTCCAATGAGGGTTTCTTACCTTTAAGAATCTCATAGGGGGTCTTTCCTAGGAAAGGTCGAATAAGAATTTGGTTGAGAATATAAGTCGATGTGTCCACGGCATTGCACCAAAACATTTGAGGCAAAGATTGCTCGTTTAGCATCGTCCTACTCATCTCTTGGAGAGTCCTATTCTTCCTTTCAACTAACCCATTTGATTGTGGAGTGCGAGGAGTCGAGAAGTTATGGGTAATACCATGAGCTTCACAAAAGGCACCAAATTGCACTTCATTATCAAATTCCCTACCATGATCCGTCCTAATAGAGACAATTGGACATCCTAGTTGATTTTGTATTCTTCGACTAAAGATTTCGAAATGATCGAAAGCTTCATTCTTAGATGCCAAAAATCTAGTCCAAGTGAATCTAGAATAGTCATCAACTATACCTAGGGTATAAAGGTTACCTCCATAACTCCGTATGGCGGAAGGTCCAAAAAGATCCATATGTAGGAGCTCTAAGCACCGAGAGGTCGAAACCAAATTCTTGGCTTTGTGACTTGAGTGAACTTGCTTTCCAACTTTGCAAGCATCACAAAAGTGACTATCAAACTTCATCTTGTGGAGGTGTCTTACCAACTCCTTAGAGACTAAAGATTTGAATTAAACGCATATTAGCATGACCTAATCTCATATGCCAAAGAGTGGAACTATCATCTATAGTCGCAAGACATATGTTGTCTTTTGACTTCTTATTAACCTTCATGACATAAAGCCCATGCTTTCTAACACCTTTTCCAATTACTTTTCCATCTTTTACGATTTCATTGTCATGTTCCGAAAAGATGACCTTACACTTATTGTCACAAATTTGACCTACACTTAAAAGGTTAAACCCTAAGTTATCTACGTGCTCAACATTTTCAATGGTCATAGAGTCAAGGGAAACCGTACCTTTGCCAATAATATTACCACGTAGACTGTTGATGCAAAAGTTGGGTGATCCTTCCTAGACCCGAATTAGGCTTAATTCGGGTTGGCTGGGCTCCGGCTCCTGCACCAAGTGAATCGTTTGGTTGGGATCCTGCACACTAAACAACACACGTTAGGCTTACCGTGGGAATGTTTCCCACGATTAGACTCCAGCGTGAAAGTAAGTAATCGGTTAGGGTTTTATGTGAGTTGAGAGTATAGAACGTAATACCTTTGTGGAACCCTTGGGGGTTCCTTTTATAGGCAGTGGAACCCTAGTGGGCTGCCACTGATACTTCGGCCCCAAGGAAAGGATAACTATCAGAATTAGAATTATTGTCATCTTCAAATTATAGTAGTGAATATCCTCCACTTTTGGGGTAAACCTATTCCTAGACAGAATATGATTCTATCTAACCCTATGTCGGCCGCACCGGGTCGTGGGCCGCACACATGTGTGCGGTTACTGTTCATCCAAGCCCATAAGCCTGAATGACATTATCCCACCCATCTGTGATGGGCCGGATGCGGGTAGTACCCGTGGGCCGGGTTTCTGACCCGGCTGGGGACTATACGTCATCATGTCCCCCCAGTCTAGTTGTTACAGCCGTAGGCGTAACCTCTAGACTATCAAGGTGCCCCCTGGACATACCAAGAAAGACCTAGGGAATGAAAAATATTAAAAATTGTGTTTCGACCGCACGTGGCGACCCGCCTTAGGAATATTTTTTGAATAGCACCTCAGCCGCACGTAACGGCCAAGAGAAATTAAATGTAGCATTAAATATGGTCTTACGTAAGAGCCGCATAACCCGACACAAGAATAAAAACATTAATGGTAGTCAACTTTCCAGTCGCACGCCTGCAAAAGTGCACCATTAATGCCCACCCTTGAGCCACGTAAAAAACTGCCAAGAAGTGACCCGTGAGTCCCCCTCTGATCTTGCAGAAGTGTCAGAAATCCTATCCGTTAGATAGGTGTGGTGGCCTACACGTGTCGAACATCCACGTTACCTCGGAAACCGAGGCAACCCTATATAAGAGTTGGTACGTGTGTTTGTTACACACACAACTCACCCCTTCTTCCGCCATTGTTAATCTCAAGCTTCTACCTCCAAAACTTTGCCTCTTTTCCACGGATTTCCTCCGCCGCAGGTTAGATCATCACGCCCTTTAAAACCTTTTTATAAAACATGGTAAAGGACAACCCACTTATCACGGACATCCTTAACGTGATGTCGGCGGAAAAATACATCGACTTTCTGTCGAAGTATTATATTCCTGAAAGCGTACACCCCACCTATCCAGGTGAAGGTGAAGCGATTACGGATGCACCGGCGGGGAAAATAGGCGTATACACGCGCCTGTTTGACTCGGCCAACTACCGTATCCCCCTATCCAAATTCTTGGTAGACCTCCTATTATATTATGACTTCCACATAACCCAGCTTCACTGCATAGGGGCGTGTAAAATCAACCAGTTTGAAATTACATGCCATACCTGCGAAGTAACCCCAACCGTGAACCTTTTTAGGGCCTTTTATTTCCCTCAGCTAGTGAATGGGTGGCTGTCGTTTAAAAAACGACCCGGAAATGCCCCTATGACGTATAGGAAGCCTCTAGACTCCCTTAAGAACTGGTAGGACCATTACTTCTTTGTAGATGAGAAGGTGTTCCCTACTCCTTTCGTACTCAAAACCAAAGCCCCCAAAGACTATCCGCCCAAAGCCAAAGATTATAGCAACAAGGACTTAAAAATACTAGATACCCACCGCACATAATTCCATAGAGGGTTGCCGGAACACTTTCTGTGCTTAGTAGGGATAAGCCGCCGCTACTTTGGGAGGGATGACTTATACCCGTGCTTCCTGACGGAACAGGGAGAGGGTAGGTCTATTTATATGTTGTAGATTTGAATTGTCATGCATATTTGTAGAACTTTACTAACCCATATACGTGTAAATGTCCGCAGAAATGAACCTACACGGACTAATACGCCAGGGCGACCCAATGAGGGTGGCCGAAGGGTTCCGACCTCTGAAGGAGAATGAGATCCCCCTGCTAGAGGCGACCGCTGACCGCACCATGCCGCTGGAAGAGACGTCCGAGCCCAGATCGGATGAAGAAGAGCCCGCCATTGAGAAATCCCCATTGGATTTCCTTAATGAAGATGGCGAAGAACCACTGTTGGAGGGGGGGCACCACCAACCAAGAAGAGGAGAATGACCCTAATGAAGACACTACTCAGGCATCCGGGTCCGCCCCGCTTACTTCTAGGAAGAGAAAGACCACTAGAAGGGTGGCAAAGACGATAGGGGACGAGGCCGGAGCCGCGAATGCACCCCCAAAGAAACTGAGGAAGGATCATCCGCAGTACCAAGAGGGAAGTGGTACTGCGACCGCTCAGGCCGACCCCACCCCGAACATGGGAGGGTCAATCTTGCGAGTCACTCCCGTGAGTGCCGTAGCTCCTACCTGCCCAAACCCTGCCATTGATACCTCGTAAGTGCCCTTCGAACATGATTCGTGTCACTATATAATGCGTAGACTAATATTGCCATGTCAAATAACAGGCTAATCCGGCGGCCGTAGCGCAGGAGGAAGAAGTGGGGAGGAATCCATCCCCCGCACCAACTAACAAACCCCCATCCCCCGCTGCAACACACGCCAAGGAGCCACACCCCGAGGGGACAGAAGAAAGCCTGCGCCTAGCATGGAACCTGTCAAGTTTGACAAGGCTGGAGGCAAAATCTGAGTGCTCAGAATTCTATGAGCACATCACCCCGCCCGTCCTCGCACAAGATCTAGACGAGTTGGATCATGAGGCCCTCCTTGAGCAATTTGACGTGTCGTCCGCACACCAAGTGACGGTGGGAGCCGCGTTGAGACGCCGTTTAATCAAGGCCCTCACAAATGTAAATCGGGCAGATAAGAAGATAGCCCGTCGTGAGGCGATGGTCGTGAAGAACGAGAAGACCATCGCATCCTTGCAGGCAGCGCTGGTGATAGCCGAGGCGACGGTAAAAGAGCAAGCTCATCACGCCGACACCCGAGAGAAGCGCATTGCCGAGCTCGAAGTCCTTGTAGCCGCATCAAACGAGAAGGTATACTTTCAAAATTTTTGTACATATACTCAAGCCTTGGGTATTCATTTGACCCAAGAAAAGTATATATCCTTGTACTAACTCCAAATTTTATATGCAGGTGTCTGCGGCCGAAGCTGCTACCAAGGCCGTGACCGTGCAATCCTTCAACATCGCCCATGAGCGTGATGTGCTGAAGGATGAGTTGACACGGTCCCAGACCAACTTTGAAGAGCAGGCTGCCTCAGCTGATGAGAAGCTAAGCAAGATGGTCGTAAGTTGTGCTGAGAGACTATGTCCTCCCCTGCTATCCGCTATAGCTGGACGCAGGTGGATAATCGGGCAAGGACAGTGACTTGCTATGAGCAGGGCACTGGAAGCTCCACACCTATTGCAGGCATTCGTCGGGGTCGTATCCGATGGGATCGACCGTGGTAGACATGAGGGTTTGGTCAAAGCTGCAGAACTGATAGGAAAAAATGAAGACATCATGCAGCATCCCTATCACAACCCCTCAGCTGCGGATAATATGACCGCGTCCATGAATGCCTTGGCGAAAATCCAACACCCTCTCCTGGATGAGCTTGAGACACTTAGGGACGCTCCAAACGAGGCAATAATGTCCCGGCTGACTGTGGATCCCATTCCTTTGCCCTTGGCCAGTTATGATTCCGTATCCAAAACAATGAAAGGCGAGAAACTGCTTGTAGAAGCATTGGATGCTATTGCGGTCAAAGCCCAGGATGGGAAGGATGCTCGTGAGGAGGTCCTCCGTGCTCTAATTAAAGAAGGGAAGGACATAGAAAAATTCCTACCCCCTTGTAATTTATCAGTTGTAAACACTTGTAATTTTATTCGTCCGTGTATGTACACGGCTAAGACATATGTGAAATGAGTGCCTTTTATATAAAAGTCCGTGATGACCACGGCCATTTTGTTATTTATATTTGAAACTTGTGTATTTTCATTTTGTTTGAACATTATATGCCAATACCGCATGACATGGCACGTCTTACACAAAAAAAGGGAAAATAACTACAAGCCTATAATCTACTAGACATGCGACGTGCGTCTTTACTATGCGGAGCACTGCGTGAGTACGGCATACGAAACTTACCACAACGTCTTGTGAGTAAGGTGCCTAGTAAGGATACATGATCCGTGCGGCTGGGGTTGCATCCCTCTTACGCGGCAAGTTGAATTAGTAGGTTCACTTAATCCTCTTACCCCGCCTGGAGGCGTATAGTACATGTACAGTAGTTTGAATGAATGCATATGAATGAAACATGGCATATTATAATACAAGTAAAATTCATACGACTAAGTAAAAAATGATTTGCACGAAACAAGCCGTGGAGCTAGCTAGGCACCACGGCATTTTATTAGAACGTTTACACTTTTTTTTAACAATAATGACAAGTCCTAGAAAACAAGAAAGGAAACTAAACAAACATAAGAAGAAAAACAGATAGACCGCATGGTTCTTCATTAAAGCCACATATAGCGAAGCACCCATGCCGAAGCCGTAGCTTTCAAAGATAGCACCTTTTGAGATTGGAAACGTTCCATGTGCGTTCGAGGTCGCGACCATCCATGTCACGTAACTTGTACGCGCCTCGCCCTAAGGCTTCCGTGACTTCATATGGTCCTTCCCACTTAGGACCCAGCTTTCCTGTATTTTCCGCTCGACTTGCTTCGTTAGCACGATAGACATAATCTCCCGACCGAAAAGAAACACCTTTGACCTTGGCATCATAATAAGCCTTCATTTGAGCCTTGGACTTAGCCTCATTGATGGCTGTTATCTCCCTTTTTTCTTCCAACAGATCCAGGTTGATTCGCAGCTGCTCGTCGTTCGTGACGACGTTAACCTCCGCCGTGCGGATGGTAGGCATTCCTATTTCTGCTGGTATGACAGCTTCAGTGCCGTAGGCCAATGCAAATGGAGTGTTGGCTGTTTTGATCATAGTTCTATGCGCCCATAGCACATGTGGTAACTCATCGACCCATTTGCCACTTCGTTCATCCAAACGCGCCTTGATGCCATTTCCCAAGCTTCTATTTGCTCGTTCGACGAGGCCATTTGTCTGCGGATGCTTAACCGATGCGAAGCGCCGCTTGGTGTTCAATGATGCACACCAGTCTTTGAATGGATTGTCCGTGAACTGTTTACCGTTATCCGAGATGATTTCTCCTGGTAGGCCAAAACGGCACACAATATGTTCCCAAACAAACTTTTTAACTTGCTTGCCTGTGATAGACTTGACTGCCTTGGCCTCTATCCATCGTGTGAAGTAGTCCATCGCGACAATCAAGAATTTAACTCCCCCCGCAGCTATAGGAAATGGTCTTGCAATGTCGATTCCCCACTTATAGAATGGCCATGGGGACGTGATAGGTGTAAGCTCCTACCGCGGGTGCCGCGGCACTGGCCTATGCACTTGGCAATCACTACACTTGCGAGTCATGTCGCGCGCGTCTCTGTGCATGGTAGGATAATAATATCCTGTCCGTAAGGCTCTAGCTACCACGGATCGTGGACCTGCATGCATGCCGCACAACCCTTCGTGTATGTCACTGATTACGTAAGCGGCCTGACGTGGTCCAACACACCACAGCCACAGCTGCAAGAAAGAGCGCTTGTAAAGGATGCCTTCTCGAAGTTCGAAGTGTTGCGACTTCCTCTTGATGCGCCGTGCTGCTTTTTCCTCGTCTGGAAGGGTCTCACTAGTCAAATAGTTGATAATCGGGGTCATCCATGTAGGTCCATCATCCTCAACTATAGTAGCGACCTCCCCTTCCGTTGTAGATTTCTCCTTGAGTATTTCCACCAAGACTTGTTTAGACAAGTGAGCGAAGCTTGTGGATGCGATCTTGCTAAGAGCGTCTGCCTTCTTGTTTTCGCCTCTTGGTACTTGTTTGATGGAAAACTTACTGAAAGCCACGATTAGTGACTTGACTTTTTCCAAGTACCTGACCATGTTGTCTTCCTTAGCTACATATCCACCTAGAATATGGTTCGCGACAAGCCGTGAGTCCACGTAGGCCTCAAGGTTGCGGACTCCCATTCTAGTGGCGATTTTTAAACCCGCAATTAATGCTTCATATTCCGCTTCGTTGTTGGTGGCCGTGAACTCAAAACGGAGGGCGTACGTGAATTCCATTCCTTCCGGATTTGTGAGGATGAGACCAGCTCCGGACTCGTCCGTACACGAAGATCCGTCCGTGAATAACACCCATGAATCTGTTGGAGTCTCGTCTTGTTTAACGATTGGCCCTTCCTCATCCGGCTTCTCAATCAGGAAATCTGCCAAGATCTGGCCTTTCACAGCCGTCCTTGGCCTATAAGATATATTGTGCTCCCCCAATAAGATGCTCCATTTTTGTAGCCTCCCTGCCACATCCGGTCTAGAAATGACCTGCTTGATTGGCTGGTCCGTAATAACTACAATTGGGTGCGCCTGAAAGTACCGGCGCAACCGCTTTGTAGCAAACACTAGTGCTAACACCAATTTTTCCATAGAGGAGTAATTCAGCTCCGGCCCTTGTAATGTTCTGCTTATAAAGTAGACCGGAGTTTGCACTGTATCTCTATCTGTCATGAGTATCGCGCTTATTGCGCCATGAGTGGCTGAGAGATACATAATGAGTTCCTCCTTTGGCCGGGGAGCTACTAGCATAGGGAGAGATGCAAGATGCTGATTGAGTTGGCCAAAAGCTTCCTCGGCTTCCTTCGTCCACCGGAAGTCTCCCTTCCTAATGCACTTCTTGAGTGTCTTAAATAGGGGTAATGACTTCTCTGCGGATTTGGATAGGAACCTGTTCAGCCCGGCTAGTTTCCCATTTAAAGATTGCACCTCTTTCCGCGTCTGAGGGGATGGCAGCTGTATCACTGCGTCCGTTTTCTCTGGGCAAGGTTTGATGCCGTTTGGATCGATCAAATATCCAAGGAACATTCCCTCCGTTGCCCCAAACGTGCATTTCTTTGGGTTTAGCTTCATGTTAATCCTCCTCAGTGTGTGGAATGTCTCTTGGACATCCCGGAGAAGTGCATCCTCCGTATGACTTTTTATAACCAAGTCATCCACATAGACTTCCAAGTTGCGGCCTATCTGTGATTCAAAAGCTTTGTCCACCAGCCGCTGGTATGTAGCACCGGCGTTCTTTAGTCCAAACGGCATTTTCGTATAGCAATATACGCCCTGGCTTGTATGGAATGCCGTTTTTTCTTCATCTTCCTCCGCCATCTGGATTTGGTGATACCCTTTATATGCGTCTAAGAAGCATTTAAAAGGATATCCACATAAGGATTCTACCTTCCAGTCTATTTTTGGTAACGGGTAACAATCCTGTGGACAGGCTTTGTTCAGATCCGTAAAATCCACACACATGCGCCAACTTCCGTCATGTTTTTGACCATGACCGGATTGGATAACCACTCGTGGTAGTATACCTCGCGCATGATACCTGCATCCACTAGTTTCCGTACTTCCTCCAATATCACCTGGCTGCGCTCAGGCGCCTGGCCGCGCTTCTTTTGCTTGACGGGTTGGTACCTTTGGCGGATCTGGAGCTTATGCTCTGCTATCGCACGTGGCACGCCTGTCATATGCTTTGGCTCCCATGCGAATATATCTAAGTTTGCACTTAAAAGAGAGCACATGGCCCTTTTGCCGCTATTCGAGAGCGCCCCTCCTATGGATATCTCCTGTTCCGGGTAGTCAGGATGAATTGCCACCTTCCAATTAGGAGGCGGTGATCCATCCTTGGGTGGAACCGGTGGAGCCGGTGTTGTCACGGTATGACACTCGGATGCTGGTACGATTGTGTTGTAAATGGTGACGATTCCTCCATCAATGGGGAATTTGATCATTCCGTGTGTCGTGGAGGGTACCGCCCGTATAGCCAGAATACCTGGTCTGCCTATGATCCCATTGTACGGAGAATGTGAGCGTATCACCATGAAGTTCATCCATGCCGTAGTGGAGTGTTCTTCGTTTCCAATGGTTACAAGCAGACGCAGTTGCCCTATCGGCCATATAGTGTCTCCACTAAAGCCAGTGAGCGGCGACGTGGTCAGTACTAATTGGCTTCTGATTTCTGGGCGTAACTGCACAAAATAGTGTTCATACAGTACTCTGCTGACGACCCTCCATCCACATACATGCGACGAACATTGTGTGTTCCAATGCTTATCTCAATGGTGAGAGGAGCATCGATCACATCGCTTGCTGTGATGGGAGGGAATGAGATTTCCCTGCCGCGTGAAAATATTTGGCCAACTTTCTGCCTCGTGCGGCGTTGTCTGGATTGGATCATGTATATAGTCGAAGGTTTGTCCTTTTGGGGATCCTTCTTATCATACTTTTTGTTGTCTTTTCCATCCTTCCAATCCTTAACTAAGTGCTTGAGTTTACCTGATTTGATCAGTGACTCAATGTGCTTCTTGAGCTGGATGCACTCCTCCGTACCATGGCCCTTGTCGTTATGGAATTCGCAGAAGCGATTTCCTTGCCGACGTTCCGACGGAGTTGTCATTGGTGGCGGCCTTGGAAAGTTTGCCCCTTCCGTCAGCAAGATCTCCCGGTAGGACATCTTTAGGGGGGTAAACTTATCGTCTGGCCGTCCTCCTTTGTTTTGGCTCTTATAGTCTGAGCCCTTGCTATTGTTCTGGTTGCCTTGACCCCCCGACTGTCTCGGAGACTGGTCATTTGACCGGTACCCATTTCCTCTGGATGGGTAAGCCGTGGCCACAGCTGTTTCTCCTTCTATGAAAATTCTGACCCTTTCCATGAGGTCATCATATCTCTCTGGACGCTTGTCATTGAGGCGCCTGATTAATTCCCTGTCTGTTATGGCATGCATGTAGTCAGAGATTTTCTGGAGTTCAGGCATTGTTTTTGTGCGCGTGCACTCATCATTGAAGCGTTCGATGAAGGATCCTGTGGACTCCCCAGGCCGTTGTTTGACAGTCGCCAATGAGACCGGATCCCTATTATACTTCTTCCTCTGAGTATAATTGTTCTTGAACGCAGTGCGTAGTTCCGTGAAACTATCAATGCTCCGTGGAGGCAGTCCCTCAAACCAGTCACGGGCATTTCCGATCAGAGTTGAATTGAACATTTGGCACCATATAGGCATCGGCCATCGTTCAATTTTAGCCTACGTATCAAATATTTTAAGGTGATCATCCGGATAACCAGTTCCATCATAGGTTTTGACACACGCCGACATGCGGCGTTTGGTGTCTTCGGAATAGTTCCGTATGCGGAGGGTGAATGGGTCTTCCCTGGGATCCGCCCATGGCCGGGTGAGCCTAGGGTCATCCCACGGTTCACACCACGGGCGGGAAAGATCCTCCGCTTCTATATCTCGATAATACGGGCCACCATAATACTCATCATTGTTTGGTGGTGGTGGAGGGGTACGCCTAGGTCGGCGACGCTTATGAGGATGGTCATCTGAGTCCTCCCCTGACGGGTCTGGAGACGGCGGTGTTGCCCCATCCTTTGGGTAGGGACCACTTTTTTGGGATGAACCAGGAGCCTTTTTCCCAGTGTTCATCCTGTCCCACACGCTCGTGCGGCGAGCGGTTCTGGCTAGCTCTCGATGGTCGCTCGGGTGAACCATCAGACTTATCTCCTCCTTCTCGAGACTGCATTAGTTCCTGTATGAGGCGATCTCCTATGCGCTCAAACACATTCCTGGGTTGAGGGGTTTCCTCAAAGATGCTCTGCTCCTGAGGCCGAGCTCTCCTTTTCCTCTGATTTTGGGAAGAGGTGATTGGTCCGGTGTCACCAAAGTTGAGTCTGGATTGGAGGTTCCTCCCCAGATTCAACCTTGATGCGATCCCCGGGACGATCCTATCAAAGTTCTGCGTGAGAACTCGAGTGAGATCCTCCTCGCTGAGTGGTAGGACTTCTACTTCCTCCTCCGCTGACGGTCTGCACAGCTCCTTGTTAGGAGGGTTGGGCGCACTCCCTGGGTCAGGGTTGTCCAGGGTTGAAGTAGGTGGGGGTGTTATGGAGATCGTGCTCGTCACCCCCAAGGGCTGAAAACCGCCACGGTTACCAGGTCCGCCTGCAAGGCGGCTAGGTGATTGATTGCGGATGAGTATCCCTTCCCCTTGGGACTTCTGATTTCTAGGATTTATGTTCCTGGGATTGCCCTACGGATGCCCCTTCATCATTGGAAATTTAGAATGAGGTTTTGTTCTAGCTTAGTGTAATGGGTCCCACGGATGGCGCCAACTTGTTGATGCAAAAGTTGGGTGATCCTTGCTAGACCCGAATTAGGCTTAATTCGGGTTGGCTGGGCTCCGGCTCCTTCACCAAGTGAATCGTTTGGTTGGGATCCTGCACACTAAAAAACACGCGTTAGGCTTACCGTGGGAATGTTTCCCACGATTAGACTCCAGCGTGAGAGTAAGTAATCGGTTAGGGTTTTATGTGAGTTGAGAGTATAGAACGTAATACCTTTATGGAACCCTTGGGGGTTCCTTTTATAGGCAGTGGAACCCCAGTGGGCTGCCACTGATACTTCGGCCCCAAGGAAAGGATAACTATCAGAATTAGAATGATTGTCATCTTCTAATTATAGTAGTGAATATCCTCCACTTTTGGGGTAAACCTATTCCTAGACAGAATATGATTCTATCTAACCCTATGTCGGCCGCACCGGGCCGTGGGCCGCACACATGTGTGTGGTTACTGTTCATCCAAGCCCATGAGCCTGAATAACATTATCCCACCCATCTTGATGGGCCGGATGCGGGTAGTACCCGTGGGTCGGGTTCCTGACCCGGCTGGGGACTATACGTCATCATAGACTACTTGCAAATGTGACATTACCTCCATCATATGCTTTGTAGTGCGAGAACAAACTTCGATTACCCGTCATGTGTTTAGAACATCCACTATCCTTAATCCACTCGTCGGGCTCCAAATCAATTCCCAAGCATATCTAGGTAACAACACACAAGATCAAACATTTGGTCCCCAATATCTCATGGGTCCAAAATTGTTAGTTCCAAACATCCCTTCCATTTGGTTGGGATTCATAAATGAAGGAGGGGTTCCCCATGGAGAACAAAATGGAGGAGGGTAGTAATTCATATAACCATTTTGTTGTTCATTATTTCTCCTGGGTGTATTTGATCTAGGTTTAGAGTTATGATCATTTCTTCTAGGTGTTGGGGTTTTACTTCTAGATCGTGAATTATTTTGATTATCTCTTCTAGGCGTTGTCGTTCTACTTCTAGGCTTAGACTCATTCCGTATTCTAGGTGGAGTAGAAGATGGTCTTGATAAACTTCTATTTCCCATGAGAGGTTTACTTAATGGCTTGTAGAACTTATCAATAGCATTGTCGTCAAGTATGGGTAATTTTACCTTATTAACAATAAGATGCTTTGGTTTTTCACCTGATTTTAACTTTTCATAAAGTTCATGATTTTCACAAAACTCCTCTTCTGGCTGCGGTACCTTATCTATGGTGGCGGTTCCATAGTGATAAGGAACCGCCCCATACAATCTGGGACCGCGTACAGTGGGTGATTTTTGTGAAAATCTGACTTGTTTAGGTTCACTAGTTGAGGCTTCATTTGAGTTAAAACCTAGACCAAGTCTTTCCTTAGAATGAACTTGTTTGTTTAACATATCATCAAGAGCATTGGTACCTTTCATGAACTTTTCCAATTTAATGGAGGTGCTCTTGAGATCTTCATTCTCTAATCTAAGTTTCTCACAACTTAAGCAACCTAAATCAACTTCTTTATTTTTTTCAAGTATTGCCAATTTCTCCCTAAGTTCATTGATCTCATTTTCAAGCTTAGTTTTGGTTGATTTTAAGGTTTTATTCTTTTCTATGAATTTAAGACTAAATTTGTGTAAACTATCATATTTGCCTTCAAATTCATTATCATCAAAAGTGGATCTATCATTGCTATAATATTCGGTTTCGGAATGTACCTCTTTAGAAGTGTGAGCCATAAGACATTTCTCTTCTTTGGGGTTGTCATCGTCATCTTCACCGCTATCGCTCCAAGAGCCACTAACGAACGCCGTGTGATTCTTATCGCGAGAGGGCTTTGGACAATCACCAATGAAGTGATTTGGATCACCACATCTAAAGCAATTCATATCCCCTTTTTCGTTCTTGACAAACCGAGTCTTTGAGAATGGTTTCTTATCATTGTTGGGTTGCCTAACGTGTTGACCTCGTCTCTTGAAGAACTTCTTGAAATCTCTCACCGCCAATGCATACTCCTCGTCATCGCTATCCGAGGAAATATCATGGTCACTTTGTGCCTTCTTGGCTTTAAGTGCAAGAGATTTTCTTTTACTCTTGGTTTCCACTAATTCCGAGTCCTTCAAAATTATCATCTCATGAACCTTCAAGTTGCCTATGAGTTCATCGAGTGATAAGTTGAGAGATCTTTCGAGTCTTCAATCGCTGTGACTTTTGCTCTCCACTTTGGATGTAAAGCCCATAGAAACTTCCTAACATTGTTCTTGCTAGAAAAACCTTCATCAAGTGCTTTTAGACTAGTAATAATGGTGTTAAACCTAGCAAATGCACTATCAATAGCTTCATCTTCTAAGATGACAAATTGTTCATATTGTTGGACAAGAAGATCGATTTTGCTTTCTTTGACTTGGCTATTACCTTGGTGGGTTACTAAAAGAGTGTTCCAAATATCTCTAGCGGTTTCACACATAGAAATCCTTTCATACTCTTTCTTAGGTAAAGCATTATAAATCACCATTTTAGCCTCATTATTTTTTGAAAGTTCTTTTTAGTGTCGTCATTAGCTTTGTCAAAAATGACCAATTATTTTGTTTTAGAAACTTCATTAAATTGATAAGGTAAAAAATCACCATTGGTAATAACATGCCAAAGATCTAAATCTTTTGATTTCACATAAGTTTCAAATCTATTTTTCCAATAAATAAAACTATCGGTTTCAAAAAGTGGTGGTCTTTGCATAGATTGCCCTTCTAGGTATTTGTTGGAATCCATAGATCGATTCAAGTTTTAAAATACAATATACTTTAAAAATTCTTGATCAACCTCGCTCTGATACCAATTGTAGAAACTAGAAGGGGGGGTTGAATAGTTTCTTATATTTACTTGTTAAAATATGGTTTTCAAAAATCCTTTTTCAAAAACTTAGGCTTGAGGAATTATGTGAAATCTTCTTATGCACAATATGAACAATGATAGTGTAAATAAACTAATACTAACAAAAATATATGCACAAATAATAAAGAATGTAAAGAGTTAAGGGTAAAGAAAGATCAAATCGAACACCAAGGATTTATAGTGGTTCGGCAACGAAGCTCACTCCTCGTTCCTACTCCACTCCTCGAGTACTCCTTACTCTAGAGTTCACTACACAACAAGCTCCTTATGGTGGAGAAAACCGTACACGTCGCTTAACCAATTTCTGACTCTAAGCTAAAAGTCGAGCCCTAATCGTAGCTAGGACCAATCTACACAACTATACCTAGTACATACACAACTTCCAAATAGACACAACTACTTGGATCTTCACAACTATGACACAACTACAAATGTATAAAATTAGATCTTCAATGGATCTTTTGTGGTGGACACAACACTTCACAAGGATAGTGTTCTTCTCTTTGCACTTGGAGAGGAAGGGATGGAAGAACAAGATTCACTTCTTAAACAAGTAGTAATCAAACAAATGATCAAAGATTTGAATGATTAAAGAAGAGTGTTTGAATCTGAAAATATATGTGCAAAAGAGGTGAATTGAAAAGCTGAGAATGGTCCACTATTTATAGGACAAAGGGCCAACGACTATATCTGCCCGCGGTTTCTTATCTTAGCCCGCGGTACCTTATCGATAAGGAACCGCCTAGGAGCTAAGGAACCATTGGACTAGACTCCGCTCCCTTTTTGTCCTTTAGTGGTGGAGGTCATATCTGGTTTAAAAAATATCCTGATAGAATATTCCTAACCAAATAAGAATATGCCATTTTCAATATCAAATAATTAATTTAATAAAACATTTTCTTAAAAAGAAAGTTTAATAAAAACTTGTCACACTTAATAAAAAGTGAGTTTTAAGAAAAGATTAAATCACTTGATCACTTGATTAAGGTTAGTACTTGTTTATCCATATCTTAAGTGAAAATGGGTAAATTGAAAAATACTGGAACTCAAGAATTCATTTTTCGTTGTTTTCGTAAATGCTTGTTTTTACATATTGTCACAATCAAACTAAGCGAGACCGAAAAATGCATGTAACGTTTTTAGGCATTATTGCATTAACAATGACCTCTAAACTTATTTGCTTGCAACATCGACATTAAACCCGTCTTAATCTCGAAATTCTCCGCAAGGATGGCGGGAATCACAATAGCTTCTCCAAAACCCTCGGTGGGTGCTTGAAGCAACTCCATCATAGTACGATTAGCCATGGCGACTATTGGTTCTACAACGGGTTCAACAATTGGAGTTTGTTCTTCAATCAAAGGCTCTTGATTTCCTTGACTTTGACGACGTTTACGAGCTCGTTTTGCTTGATTACGAGTTAGCATAAACTTGACGAAGAATGGGAGGTGAGAAAAGAAGATTCTTTTTGGGTGTTTTGTGGATTTTCAATTTTTTTGTGTTTTTGATTGTTTTTAATTTTTTTGGATTTTGTGTATCTTCATAGACAACAATCTACCAAATCTCTCCTCGAATTAAACTTTTGATTAAAGAAGCCTCGAAAGAATGAAAACAATCGCTTGGAGTGAACGCCTTCGAATGACTTTAGAACTTTGGTGAAAACCAAATTGTTCAAGAGGTTTTAATCACAAAGAAAACCAAGTAAATATATATGATACGTAATAATACTTTGGGCGGCAAAACCCTCGATTAGCCTTTAATCTCAAAATACTCACAAGCAAGCGGGGAAACGAGGCGGCCCGAAGCACTTAAGAGCCTTTTTCCTTAGGGTATATTTTATAATACCCGCCTTATACCCAACTTATAGTTTGTATTTTTCAAAATCGAGCTTCACGAAAGTATTTATCTATTTTTGCCTTTTTCTTTTTGTTTGAGATTCGAATACAATAGTTAGGAGATCAAATCCCAATTAAGGTTATGTTTTCACACTTTTGGAGATATTTTGTATTTGTTGTGATACTTAATACAATATAGTAATAATAATTTCACAAGAAAAATGAAAAAAACCGATAATACGTATTAATAGAGTTCTACTAATACAAATACTATTTATGTAAAACCCGTATTTAAAAATCAGAATATTTAAATACGCGGTTTAATATTTATAACTATATACGTATTAATTATTGACAGAGATATAAACGCAGAAGTTATACGCAATCTCAGCTTATTTAAATACTACAATAAGATAACAAACTAGATTACGTAAACTACGCAGCACGTAAACATTAATATTAGGCACGTTTATTCGTACTACGTATAATTAATTAATACAACAAAGACTACGTAAATTAATACTACTTATAGCACATACAAGATATTTCACGGCATAGTTTATACGAGAAACCGTACACGTATTTATTTAACGCGTACGTTTTATTAAACGAATAAAGTTTTGGGGCTGTTTTTGACAAAATAAAATAGAGGAGGACTTGGGCTCAAGGCCCAAGTGTTTTGTTTCTTTCTTGGCCGGGTATAACAAAAGAAAGGACGGGGCTTTTTGTTTATTCTCTGCCGACACAAAAAATAACACACACAAGAAACCTTAAATCCAAACACAAAGCAGCCGCCTATTTTTCCTTGGCTCTCTCCTTCCCTGCCGCGACCCAAACCAAGAAATAAGAAGATTTACTAGCGTGTTTGATCCAGAAATCAAGAAAGACGAAGGTTGCTGTCTTAAAACCCTAAACGATTAGTAAGCTTGTATAAACCCTAATTCGTTCTAATTAATTTCTTTTAATCCGATTCATTGGGGTTTAAAACATGTTTTTTTTGAATATTATGAGGTGGGCTGTGTGTCGGGATATTGCTATGTTTATTTGGCACACAAACCGAGAGTCAAAAGACTCTCGGTGATTGATTTACACAACCAGCCGCAATTAATTAGGGTTTGGTTTGGGTTTGCACTAACGGGGGGAAAATAGAGAACAAGCAGGGGGAAAAGGTCGTTCCACCAGTGGGAACCGAGACCATATAGGTCTCGGTGGGATTATTATGAATAGCAGGGGGAACCCCGAACTGCCAGTGGGAAAACTGGCAGTAAAGGGGGTGTTTGGCAGTGGGTTTAAACTGGGATTTAGGGCTGTTTGGCTACAGGTTTTACGGGTGTTTGGCAACCCGGATTAGAAACAGTTAAGGGTGCGTTTGGGACTGTTTTATCAGTATATATTTTTAGGAAATTAGTAGAAACGTTTTTAAAAAAAAATAATAAAGATTTTAAATTATACCTTTTAAATTAGTTTACTTTAAATAAATGTTTTAAAATGTAATTGGTAAAATTAAATATAAACAAGTTTATAAAATTTAAAAGGGTATAATTTTATTAAATGAAGTAAATTATTTCGGGAACTTACTAATTTAGGAAACTTTTGTTTTCAGCAGGTTACCTAATATAAGGTTAATATAGCGTCATAATACTTTATGCCAAAATTAATAGTAGAACAATAATACGTTAAAAGAATTATAAGCAAGATCAGATTTATCAGTTAAAAAGCGTTTAGAATTACAGAATTTTAGAATCAAAATAAATAAATAAATAAGAAACCAATAATATCAGTAAAATTTAATAACGGATATCAGTTAACTTATTCGCGTCTTTTATTCGTGTAGCACGCGTGAAGCCCGAGTAGTATTCGTTCAGTCTTCTTTCAGTCAGTTACTGGACTAGAGGTACGGATTTCCGTCCTTTCAGTAAGGACTTCCTTTCTTATGCATGATTAGGATTCCCCGTCTGTAGTCAATTGTTTTCCCCAGTACATGTTTAAGCTTATCAGTAATCATATTAATAACAGAATAAATTGCCTGAGCATTATATACAAGCATGTTTAGTGTATGTACTAGTTACGGAGGTACCGTAACCACGACACTAGAGGCACCGGTGTCGTGACTCACATGCAGGAGAGTGATATCCTGCATCGTCCCACTCAGCTCAGCTTGGCCATTTTATCAGTATTATAGTGGGGCGTATGGATGCATCCTAGGCTATAGTTTACAGTTTAGCAGGTGAATGTGGTGTGTGCTCTACATCCTTCACATTGGAGCTGATCCCTCCACCCAGCACAGTTATTTAGAGGTCACCCCTCTATAGCATGACGAGGACACCCCTCTATGTATTCATGCAGCAGTTGATTTAGTTCATGACCTATATAAGCTCTTGGCAAACTAAAATACAGAAAATGCATGTTTTCAGAATTAATAAGTTATATTTCAGTTTCAGTATATATGAAAAGGTTTATCAAATTTTATACAGAGTTGTACCACATGTCATATCAGTCTCATAGTTTCATTGTAGTTTTCTTATTCCATTACTTTCAGTACATCCTATTTATGCCATATCCGTCCACTGAGCGTTATGCTCAGCTGTAGTTTCCTTTCATGTTTCCAAACGGCAGGTACACAGGGACGATCTTAGGACTGCTAAGAGAGTACGTGCATTGGATGGGAGCTATCCAGACTCCTTTATTTTATGCATGCATACTTTACATCTCTTTGGTTGTTGGACATTGTTTCGTCCTTTTTCTTTCTGTACTTAGTCTTTATATTTGGAGCTTATGTTGGACTACCGATGTTTGATTCCGGTATTTTCCGTATGGTCATTTAATGTTTAATACATTGCCTTGCATGCTTTGATGATACGCCATAAATACACGTAACGGTCCATTTATCCAAGTGGGGTGTTACAATTATGGTATCAGAGCGCAAGGTTCGACCTGTAGGCTCTAAAACTTGACCTGTGACTAGTGGGTAGTCATCAGGAACTCCTTGTATTTTGGCGTCGTTATCTTCCATGCTACTTATATATTTTATCAGTAAATTTTTTTTTTAAAATTTTGATTAAGTAAACGGCTGGTACAGGACTGGCCATACTTAATCACATGTGATTTCAGCGAAATTTCGTTTTGGTGAACTGACCATAGGCGTTCACCCTTGTTATTTAAATTTTGTATGGATGAACTGACCATAGGCGTTCATCCTTACTCATGTCAGATTTATGTTTCAGAAATTGTCATTTTGTGAACTGACCCTAGGCGTTCACCAGTATTCATGTCATATTTTGTTAGCTATACCTTCATGAATCACACTAAGCATATTCAGATATATTACCCCAGATTTTTGCAGTTTTATCAACTCATCCTCTTATATTTCAGATGCCACCCAGACACGAAACCGAGAATGATCCTAACGCAGCTGTCATTGCTGCTGCTGTTCAGGCTGCTATACAGGCCATGTTACCCCAAATTCGTGATGAGATCCGAGCTGAATATCAAATTGGACCTCAGCAGAATAACAACCCTCCTGCTCCACCACCTACTACGTTACCCGCTTGGCTGGATCTGTTCAACAAGCAGAAGCCCCGACTGTTTGAGCAGACTGTAGCTCCAACTGATGTAGAAGACTGGATCTACCATATAGAGAAAATTTTTGGAGCTATGGGTTGTGGTGATGTTTTCAAAGTTAGGCTTGCAGTTTACAAGCTGGAGGGTCCTGCTCTACATTTGTGGAGGTCTCAGAAACTGTCCAATGGGGGAGATGCTTGGGAGCTTGCATTGACCTGGGCACGTTTCAAGACGATGTTCTATGACCAGTTTTTCCCGCATGCGGAGCAAGCTAAGATGAAGAGGGACTTTCACGTTATTCGTCAGAATAATGGCGAGAACAGTATAGAGTTCATGCACCGATACCTCAGGATGGCTGGATTCTTAGGGGAGGCTGCGGGTACCGTAGAGGAGCAAGTGAAGCAATTTCGCTGGGCTCTTCACACTAGGACTGCAGATAGATTGATGAGTGCCACATTCACTAATGTGTCACAAGTAGCTAATGCAGCTCGGGACATCGAGATGCTTTTTGAGAGGGACGAGCTCGAGAATTTAGAGCGCCCGGAGAAGAGGTACATCTCACTCCACAGACTTAAACAATTTAGCCATTATTGCTTGGCAACTTATATGCTATTAAAATCTTACAGACACAGAGGAGGAGACCGATCCCAATCGGCTACTCCGCATCAGAACTACAGGAACCACGGTCAGTCATATGACCGTAATCGGTCAGATAGGAGGAACGGCGCTGATAATTACCGCGGCAGCTCCAACTCCTCTGGCAGCTACAGGTGAGCCTTTAAGCTCCAAGAATACTAAACTATCGTGTAAAACAGATCTTAAATTTATGTGTAAATTCCAACAGAGATGCTGGACAGGGGCGTGACCAAAACAACAGGGGTCAACAGGTTGCCCGACCGGCAAATTCTGGTAATTGTAAATTTCAGTCAAACAGCTTCATTTCACTTTAAGATATCAGCATCATGACACGTGTTTGTCATCGTGAATCAGGTCCTCAGCAAACCAGAGTTGCTTCTGCCGTGTACACTTATCCCACTTGCGTCACATGTGGAAAGAAGCACACGGGACCGTGCCGTCGTGGTATGAGTGGTTGCTTCCAGTGTGGCCAACCGGGCCATCTGAAGAGGGATTGCAAGAGCGGGAATGCTGCTGGTACCTCAGGCCAGGCTCCTCAGATGTTACCTCCGCCACCACCACTACCACCAACCACTGGTCGTGTCTATACTACTACCCGTGAGCAAGCAAATAAGACCGCAGGTACCATTACTGGCATTTTATTTATACACGGGCATGCTGCTTGCGTACTTTTCGATACAGGCGCCACCCACTCAGTTATTTCCACTTCATATGCTGTTAAAATAAACATGACCCCTATGCCACTAGACAGTGTACTTAGTATATCAACCCCCATGCGAGACTCTGTACTCATTACACAAGTGTATAAAGATCTCCCTCTTGAGTTTGATGATAAAATCCGTCCAGTCAGTGCTCTTCCTTTGGATATGTGTGATTTCGATATTATTCTGGGTATGGATTGGTTATCGGTTCATCATGCCACCATAGATTGCCATGCTCACCAGGTCATCTTTGGGGATGTCCAGACACCAGAGTATATTCACCGAGGCTTCCTACCAGGAAAACATGTTCAGATCATTTCAGCTTTACAGGCTCGTACCTTACTATATCATGGTTGCGAGGGTTTCCTAGCCACAGTTCATGACACGACTTCGGAGACACCTTCAATTCATGATCAGCCAGTTGTGTCAGACTTTCCAGATGTCTTTCCCGAGGAACTTCCAGGTTTACCTCCCATGCGAGAGGTAGAATTTGGCATCGATCTCATTCCAGGTGCAAAACCAGTATCTAAAGCTCCTTACCGTATGGCTCCTGTAGAGCTTAAGGAACTGAAGGATCAACTTCAGCAACTTCTCGAAAGGGGTTTCATTCGTCCTAGCGTATCACCATGGGGCGCTCCCGTTTTGTTTGTCAAGAAGAAGGATGGTAGTATGCGTTTGTGTATTGACTACCGTGAGTTGAATAAGCTCACTATTCGTAACCGTTATCCACTTCCTCGTATTGACGATTTATTCGATCAGCTTCAGGGTGCCAAGCACTTCTCAAAAATCGATCTACGGTCAGGCTACCATCAGCTGCGTGTAAAAGAGCAGGATATATCCAAAACTGCTTTTCGCACGAGGTACGGTCATTACGAGTTTGTTGTTATGCCATTCGGTCTCACGAATGCGCCCGCAGTATTTATGGACTTAATGAACAGAGTTTTCCACGAATTTTTAGACAAGTTTGTGATCGTATTCATCGACGATATCCTCATTTTCTCCAAATCCAAAGAGGAACATGAGAACCATCTCCGTACAGTTTTGCAGATTCTCAGACGAGAAAAACTATACGCTAAATTTTCGAAGTGCGAGTTTTGGCTGAATACAGTGGCGTTTCTAGGCCATATTGTTTCCGCAGAAGGAATAACTATGGATCCTGCAAAGGTGGAGGCTATCACCAAATGGCCAAGACCGACATCTGTCACAGAGATACGTAGTTTTCTTGGGTTGGCGGGTTATTACCGCAGGTTTGTGGAAAACTTCTCACGTTTGGCGTTACCATTGACCCAACTTATGCGAAAGGGTGAGAAGTTTATATGGACCGAGGAGAGAGAAAAGAGTTTTGAGGAACTCAAGCATCGATTGATCTCAGCACCGATACTTACTCTTCCATCTGGTACAGGTGGTTATCAGATATACAGCGACGCATCCGGAAAAGGATTAGGTTGTGTTCTTATGCAGCATGGGAAAGTCATCGCTTATGCTTCGCGTCAACTAAAGCCGTATGAGAAAAATTATCCTACTCATGATCTAGAGCTCGCAGCAGTCGTCTTTGCCCTTAAAATCTGGAGGCATTATTTATACGGTGAGTCGTGTGATATATTCACCGATCACAAAAGTCTCAAGTATATATTTACACAGCGAGAGCTGAACATGAGACAAAGGCGATGGTTAGAACTACTAAAAGACTATGACACTAATATTCAGTATCACCCAGGCAAAGCAAACGTAGTAGCAGATGCCCTTAGCAGAAAGTCAGGTATGGTAAATGGCATCAAGGTTCAGGAAGAAATTATTCGGGATTTAGAGCGGTATGATATTGAGCTCTTAGTGCGCGGACAAAGGGGATACTGGGCTAGTTTGAGAGTAGAACCAGATTTACTCTCTAGGATTAAAGCCGCACAAAAGGATGATGGTGAAATCTGGGCAATTGTCCAGAACATTGACCGTCAGACCGAATTTCGCATCGATGACGACGGTATAGTATGGCAGGGTACCAAACTCTGCGTTCCAGAAGATCCTGCTCTTAGAGAAGCCTTGATGACTGAGGCTCACAGCTCTCCGTTCTCTATTCATCCAGGTTCCACTAAGATGTACCATGATCTTAAGCAGCATTTTTGGTGGAGCGGAATGAAGCAAGATGTCGCAACTTTCGTTTCCAAATGTCTGACCTGCCAGCAGGTTAAGATAGAACATCAGCGTACCAGCGGGTTACTTCAGCCATTAGAAATTCCAATGTGGAAATGAGACAAGATTTCTATGGATTTTGTTACCGGTTTACCACAGACTCAGCGGCGACATGATGCAATCTGGGTCATTGTCGACCGCTTGACCAAATCAGCACATTTCATTCCTATCCGTAAAGATTTTGCAGTTAGTAAATTGGCAGATCTATTCACCAAGGAGATTGTACGACTACACGGTACACCTTCAGAGATTATATCAGATAGGGACCCACGATTCACTTCTCACTTCTGGGGAGGCCTGCATAAAGCTTGGGGAACTAGGCTCAAGCTCAGCACAGCTTTCCATCCACAGACGGACGGTCAGTCAGAGCGTACTATCCAGACCTTAGAGGACATGCTACGCGCCTGTGCATTAGAATGGACAGGACACTGGGATGACTATATTTGCTTGGTCGAGTTTGCCTACAACAACAGTTGGCATGCTAGTATCAAGCGTGCTCCATTCGAGATGTTATACGGCAGGAAATGCCGTGCTCCTATTTGTTGGGATCAGGTTGGGGAACGTTTGATTGAGGGACCAGAATTGATAGAAATGACCAATGAAAAGGTCGCCATCGCTAGGGCAAAACTGCAAGAAGCGCGTACTCGCCAGAAGAGCTACGCCGACAAGCATCGCAGAGACCTATCATTTCAGATTGGGGATCGTGTGTTCCTCAAAGTATCACCCGCACGCGGCGTCAGACGTTTCGGCCTTAAAGGCAAACTTAGCCCTCGCTACATCGGACCATTTGAAATCCTTGAACGCGTCGGGGAAGTATCGTATCGGTTGGCGCTGCCGCCCCAGCTTTCACACGTCCACAACGTGTTTCATGTCTCATTACTCAGGGGGTACAACTATCACGAGCTTCACAAAGTAAATTATCCACTCGATCAGATTCGGGAGGATTTATCCTATATTGAGGAACCCGAAGCGGTTTTAGATCGCCAGGATCGAGTCATGAGAAGGAAGACCATTCCTTTCGTCAAGATCCTGTGGAGGAACCATACCGAGCGGGAGGCCACTTGGGAAACAGAGGAGTCCATACGGACTTCTTATCCTCACTTCCAGTTTTGATTCGGGTATGTCTTTTCAGCTTTTATGTCGTTCAGTTTATTAGCATTCCAGCTTTTACTTCAGTCAGCTTAAATACCTTGTAATTCGAGGACGAATTTCTCTTTTTTAGAGGGGAAGAATTGTAAAACCCGGTATAGCCGTATCTTTAATTCGGGGACGAATTATTGTTTTTTAGAGGGGAAGAATTGTAAAACCCGCATTTAAAAATCAGAATATTTAAATACGCGGTTTAATATTTATAACTATATACGTATTAATTATTGACAGAGATATAAACGCAGAAGTTATACGCAATCTCAGCTTATTTAAATACTACAATAAGATAACAAACTAGATTACGTAAACTACGCAGCACGTAAACATTAATATTAGGCACGTTTATTCGTACTACGTATAATTAATTAATACGACAAAGACTACGTAAATTAATACTACTTATAGCACATACAAGATATTTCACGGCATAGTTTATACGAGAAACCGTACACGTATTTATTTAACGCGTACGTTTTATTAAACGAATAAAGTTTTGGGGCTGTTTTTGACAAAATAAAATAGAGGAGGACTTGGGCTCAAGGCCCAAGTGTTTTGTTTCTTTCTTGGCCGGGTATAACAAAAGAAAGGACGGGGCTTTTTGTTTATTCTCTGCCGACACAAAAAATAACACACACAAGAAACCCAAAATCCAAAAACAAAGCAGCCGCCTATTTTTCCTTGGCTCTCTCCTTCCCTGCCGCGACCCAAACCAAGAAATAAGAAGATTTACTAGCGTGTTTGATCCAGAAATCAAGAAAGACGAAGGTTGCTGTCTTAAAACCCTAAACGATTAGTAAGCTTGTATAAACCCTAATTCGTTATAATTAATTTCTTTTAATCCGATTCATTGGGGTTTAAAACATGTTTTTTTTTTAATATTATGAGGTGGGCTGTGTGTCGGGATATTGCTATGTTTATTTGGCACACAAACCGAGAGTCAAAAGACTCTCGGTGATTGATTTACACAACCAGCCGCAATTAATTAGGGTTTGGTTTGGGTTTGCACTAACGGGGGGAAAATAGAGAACAAGCATGGGGAAAAGGTCGTTCCACCAGTGGGAACCGAGACCATATAGGTCTCGGTGGGATTATTATGAATAGCAGGGGGAACCCCGAACTGCCAGTGGGAAAACTGGCAGTAAAGGGGGTGTTTGGCAGTGGGTTTAAACTGGGATTTAGGGCTGTTTGGCTACAGGTTTTACGGGTGTTTGGCAACCCGGATTAGAAACAGTTAAGGGTGCGTTTGGGACTGTTTTATCAGTATATATTTTTAGGAAATTAGTAGAAACGTTTTAAAAAAAAAATAAAAAAAATAATAAAGATTTTAAATTATACCTTTTAAATTAGTTTACTTTAAATAAATGTTTTAAAATGTAATTGGTAAAATTAAATATAAACAAGTTTATAAAATTTAAAAGGGTATAATTTTATTAAATGAAGTAAATTATTTCGGGAACTTACTAATTTAGCAAACTTTTGTTTTCAGCAGGTTACCTAATATAAGGTTAATATAGCGTCAGAATACTTTATGCCAAAATTAATAGTAGAACAATAATACGTTAAAAGAATTATAAGCAAGATCAGATTTATCAGTTAAAAAGCTTTTAGAATTCCAGAATTTTAGAATCAAAATAAATAAATAAATAAGAAACCAATAATATCAGTAAAATTTAATAACGGATATCAGTTAACTTATTCGCGTCTTTTATTCGTGTAGCACGCGTGAAGCCCGAGTAGTATTCGTTTAGTCTTCTTTCAGTCAGTTACTGGACTAGAGGTACGGATTTCCGTCCTTTCAGTAAGGACTTCCTTTCTTATGCATGATTAGGATTCCCCGTCTGCAGTCAATTGTTTTCCCCAGTACATGTTTAAGCTTATCAGTAATCATATTAATAACAAAATAAATTGCCTGAGCATTATATACAAGCATGTTTAGTGTATGTACTAGTTACGGAGGTACCGTAACCACGACACTAGAGGCACCGGTGTCGTGACTCACATGCAGGAGAGTGATATCCTGCATCGTCCCACTCAGCTCAGCTTGGCCATTTTATCAGTATTATTAGTGGGGCGTATGGATGCATCCTAGGCTATAGTTTACAGTTTAGTAGGTGAATGTGGTGTGTGCTCTACATCCTTCACATTGGAGCTGATCCCTCCACCCAGCACAGTTATTTAGAGGTCACCCCTCTATAGCATGACGAGGACACCCCTCTATGTATTCATGCAGCAGTTGATTTAGTTCATGACCTATATAAGCTCTTCGCAAACTAAAATACAGAAAATGCATGTTTTCAGAATTAATAAGTTATATTTCAGTTTCAGTATATATGAAAAGGTTTATCAAATTTTATACAGAGTTGTACCACATGTCATATCAGTCTCAAAGTTTCATTGTAGTTTTCTTATTCCATTACTTTCAGTACATCCTATTTATGCCATATCCGTCTACTGAGCGTTATGCTCAGCCGTAGTTTCCTTTCATGTTTCCAAACGGCAGGTACACAGGGACGATCTTAGGACTGCTAAGAGAGTACGTGCATTGGATGGGAGCTATCCAGACTCCTTTATTTTATGCATGCATACTTTACATCTCTTTGGTTGTTGGACATTGTTTCGTCCTTTTTCTTTCTGTACTTAGTCTTTATATTTGGAGCTTATGTTGGACTACCGATGTTTGATTCCGGTATTTTCCGTATGGTCATTTAATGTTTAATACATTGCCTTGCATGCTTTGATGATACGCCATAAATACACGTAACGGTCCATTTATCCAAGTGGGGTGTTACAATTTATGGTTAATATTAAATACAAAATGACAAATTAATCACGACACACCTCCCCGACAGCGGCGCCAAAATGATTGAGGTAAATTTACACCTCTTGTTTAGGAAAACAAAAGAGCGTAAATGAACGGTAAGTATTAAGTGATGATAATCAAACACTAATGACCCAAAGGTGAAAGTTCGTTTCCCAAGGAGATATATGTGTGTGACTAAAATGCATTGAGATTTGAGATTAATATTTGAAAGAAGGGGATGAGAAAATAGAATGACGAAGACGTGAAAATTATTACTACGACGACTAAAATTAAAACCGTAAAAAGAGCTAAAATAAAAATAAATTCTAAAAATTCCCAAAAAATTACCAAAATTCAAAATAAATAAACTAAGAGTTTACAAATGATCAAAACTTTTTCAAACCTTTCAATTAATTAAATATTAAATTTTAAATGCTAATTAAAGCCTTAAAAATCAAAATAATTATTAAAAAGCCCAAATAAAGATTTTTCACGTTGTAAACCTCTAAAATAACCAAATAAGACTAAAAAACTATTTTTATAATTTTTTAAACTAATTAAAACTATTTAAAATGATTAAAAACTATTAAAAACTTAAGATAATTCTAGAAATTAGAAAAATGATGATAAAATTAATCTAAGAGTTGCAAAAATCCTATTTTAATGTATTAAAACGAAGAAAAATATAAAAAGTGCAAAAATATGAAATTTGAAATTTAATAATAAAATAATATTAAAAATCTAAAAATTATAAAAAATTCTAAGAACTGGCAAACTAGTATATTTTCACCTAAATAATTAGAAATGAAAGTGAAATGACCAAATTAGCCCTAATGGGCCCCCAAATGGGCTAAAATAAAAAACTGTTAACCTTAATGGGCTAAATGGGCCCAAAAAGTCAAACTTGGCCCAAATGACCTGAAAGAGACCTATCTGACTCAAAATTTAATTCTAAACACAAAAGTCTGAAGGCCCAAAAGCTGGTTTTGAGCTTATCACAACTTAAAAGGTCAACAACTTATTCTTATTGGGCCAATAAGCCCATTAAGCCATAAGCCAATGCCATAAGCTATAATTAAACACACAACCTGCTTTTGAGATGCCTAAGAGATCTGTGAAAAGAAATTTTGAAAAAGCACACTAAATAAGCCAGAAATAAGCAAAGTAGAATTTCACTAAAAGACAAAATAGTCGACTTAGAGTTCTAGACCACCTCAGTCCTTCTAATAAGTTGCAAAAGACTCTAAATGCTTAATTAAGACAAATCAACAAAGAAAGGTTCAATAAGCCAAAATAAGCACAAAAATCTAATAAGCACTTAATTAAAAGTCAAAGTTATTGGTTTTCTAATCAAACATCAAAGTCAACCCCTCAAATGCTCCAAATGAACAAATGGGTCAAATAAGTGACACCTACTACAAATTCAAAGTTGTTGTAGGTTAAAATAAGCTAGAACAGCTTATTTATAAGCACCCGTTGAAATAACACTAGTAGTGGATAGCAGAATGGGAAAGGAGTTCCCACTGCTTTGACTTTTTGACTTGCTTTTTTAGAAAGATCCAGTTGGATTCAAATGGAAACAAGGGCACCCTTGTTATCAGTGACAAGAAGTCTATATCAACAAAGAAATCACAATTTGGTTCACTCAATAAGCACAGAATAAGCAAACAGTTCTCAAATATGCCACAGACCTTGAAAATAAGCAGTTATGAACAAATAAGCAGATTGAGCATGAATAAGCCAGCCAAAATGAACCAAATGCATACACAAGCTATAATAAAGTCCAATAAGCACATATAAACTTGTTTCAAGCAATGGATCAAAGTAAATAAGCAGTATTAAGCACCAAAAGTTACTGATTAGCAAAAGTGATTATCCAAAATCCTTTTGTTGATCTATTTGACCACCAATCCAATTTCAAGCCTTCAAATCCCCTTCCCTTATTAAGTTAACCAAAATTTAGCACTTGTTAACCCTAGTATACCCTTAGATCTAGGTGTCCCTAAAATTTTAGCCAAAATACCTAAGTTAAACAGATTTTATAGCCTTTTGATTGATTTGGTTGTTCAAGCCACAAAACTTGCAGATAATGAACACTTAGCACCATATAAACAGATACCAACCCAATAAAACCAAAAACAACAACACAAGTTGCCTTAAATCCCTTTGAATCAGTTAACCCAAACACCCCTTTGGAATCTGATTTCTCAATCTTCCAAAGGATTGTTATGATTTAACCTTTCAAACAAGATCTAATCAACCTTAACAACAATAATCTAACCTCAGAAACTCAAATCAACCACCAATTCACAGATTCACAATAAATCATGCAAAAATCACCAAATATTCAACAAAAATCAGAAAAATGAAAAAGGAAAAGAGATGCAAACCTCCAAGACTTACATCCAAGCTTTGGAATGTTTGAGTTGAGGTGCTAGCAAGAACAAGCACCAGCTTCCAAAGCTGCTAAGATGAACAAACAGAAAAGTGAGCAATAAACAGATTATAACCTTGATTTTGAAAACAAGTGTTCTAAACCTTAAAACCTTTTCTCAAAATCAACAAAACATGTATATGGAACTCAGAATTTAGCTATTCAATCACCAAACTTTTATAAAACATAAAAGAGAACTCACAATTTTCAGAAACTCAAATTTTATTTAAATAAAAAGGAATTACAAAAAATAGCTAAAATCTGGAACAAAGGGGCTCTCACATGTTGAGGTCTCCTTTTAGACGAATACAAGGTATGAATAAGCAAAACCCTAGACTATGAAATCCCAAAAGTGCCCTTAAAATCTTGTAGACACATTTGTTGTTTGAGCCGCCCAAATAAATCAGAGACGTTATTTTAGCTTTGGGGTTAAGCAATGAGTGTTTGTTGATTTAGCCACGTGTCTTTACTTGGAGAGGAGGGTGTGATATGATTGGGTAACGGGTTGAATGGTGGGGGCCATTGGTGAGTGGGATTGAGGGTTTTGTGTGTGGGATGGGTTTTCAAGTGTGTGAATCAAATGTGGGACTGGGTAATTTAACTTAACCCTTTGTTTTAAGTTGAGTGGTAACTAGGTTCATCATCTTAAACAGTAAACATTTTGATCCGTTTTTGTAGGAGTGAAAGTGTTTGGCGCGTATTATTGGGTTTGAACTTTGGGAAATGGCATTAGTAGTCCTTGTGTTTTGGAGAAAAGGGTAAAACGTGCTTTTTCAGCCATCAAACTCAATTTTGTTAATGAAGTTTATGATTTCACACTTTTGCCCTAAAACTTTGGCAAAAGGTTTTCAAGGGTTGTTTTTGCCATTTTTGCATAGTTTGAGGACTGATCTTGAACATTATTGATCTTCAAAGGTCTTCAATGTATCTTTGACTTCATGAGGGACCATTATTGACAATTTAGGATTGTTGAGGGACTAAACTTGCCAATTCTTCAAAGTTGAAGGACCATTTTGTAATTTTGACAAACTTAAGGGATCAAACTTGTAATTATGAATATACAAGGGTTTTAAGTGTCATTTCTTCTAAAATTAAGGATCAATCTTGTACATCTTCAAGTCTTCAAGGGTTTTTCTTGGATAAATCATGAACTAGGGCACGGTTAATTGTACGGCTTCGTTTCACGTGTCCGTTTTTCCTTGTTTCTTGTGATCTTTTGTCTTTTTCATGATGTCATTAATATATATGGTATATTAATGACATTTTATGCATTTAAAGCCCGAAAAGAACGATGAGGTCATGTATAAATGCCATCTCATCAGTACCTGTCAGCGCTTGATTTGTTTCTGTCAACGCCAAAACGAGGGTTTGCTACAGGAACCCACTGTCTGTTTGACCAAGTGTTGGTCTTTTGAAAAGGCCTATGTCCATGAGAGTTAGTCCCTTTAGTAAAGAATGGAGCTGGTCTAGTAACCTGTGGACTTGGTTGGACATAAGGTCTGGGTTTGACCATGGTTGACTTATATTAGCATTGAATTTTGAAGCACTGACACATTTATAAGCCAAATGAGAAAAACTCCCACATATATAACAAGCTTTTCAAGACATAACCTTAGGTCCAGATTGAAAGAACTGATTGTGGTAAAATACGACCTTTTAGGAAAAAGGCGTAAAAGCGGTAAGTATTAAACAAATGATTTAAGGAAAAATCAAGTGTTAATGACCCAATGAAGTTCGTTTCCCAAGGAGGTATATGTGTGTGACTAAAATGTAAATGGTTTGAGATTAATATTGGTTAGAAGGGGATGAGAAAACAGAGTGACGAAGACGTGAAATTAATTACTACTACGACTTAATGTAAAACCGTAAAATGAGCTAAAATAAATATTAATTCTAAAAATTACCAAAAATTCACCAAAAATCAAAATAAATAAACTAAGAGTTTACCAATGATCAAAACTTTTTCAAACCTTTTAATTAATTAAATATTCAATTTTTAAATGCTAATTAAAGCCCTAAAAATCAAATTAATTATTAAAAATCCCAAATAAAGATTTTTCAACTGGTAAACCTCTAAAATGACCTAAAAAGATTAAAAACTATTTTTAGAAATTTTTAAACTAATAAAAACTATTTAAAATGATTTAAAAACTATTAAAACTTAAAATAATTATAAAAATTAATCTAAAAGTGATAAAATTAATCTAAGAGTTGCAAAAATCCTATTTTAATGTATTTAAGCTAAGAAAAATGTAAAAAGTTGAAAAATGTGAAATTTGAAAAATAATAATAAAATAATATTAAAATAATATTAAAAATCCAAAAATTATAAAAAATTCTAAAAACTTTCAAACTAGTTTATTTTGACCTAATTAAACAAAAAATGAAAGTGAAATGACCAGAATACCCCTATTGGGGCCTCAAATGGGCCAAAACCAAAAACAGTCAACACTTATGGGCTTTTTAGCCAAAAAAGTCAAACTTGGCCGAATTGACTTGGAAAAGCCCAATCTGACTCAAAATTTAATTCTAAACACAAAACTCTAAAGGCCCAAAAGCTGAAAGTGAGCTTATCACAACTTATTAAGCAAACAGCTTATCCTTATTGGGCCAATAAGCCCATTAAGCAATAAGCTAATGCCATAAGCTCTAATTTAACACACAACCTTCTCTTGGGATACTAAAGAGATCTGTAAAAAGAAATTTTGAAAAAGCACACTCAATAAGCTAGAAATAAGCAAAGTACAAATCCACAAAACGACAAAATAGTCGGGTTTGAGATTTAGGGCACCTCAGGACTTGATTTAACTTGCAAAATGTCACAAATGAACTCAATATGCCAAAACAATCAACAAAATTCCAATAAGCAAAACCAATAAGCCAGAATAAGCCAATAAGCACTTATGAAAAAGTCAATTAAGTTGGTTTTCTAGTCAAACCTTAAAGTCAACACACCAAATGCTCCAGTATGAACAAATGGGTCAAATAATGAGCACCTATTACAAAATCCAAGTTGTTGCTGGTTAAAATAAGCTATTTTAGCTTATTGATAAGATTAAACCCAAAATACACTAGCAGTGGCTAGCAGCAGGGGAAAGGAGTTCCAACTGCTTTGACTATTTAACCAAGCTTTTTAGAGAGATCCAGTTGGATTCAAATGGAAACAAGGGCACCCTTGTGATCAGTGAATCACAAGGAGTCAATATCAACAAAGAAATCACAATTTGGTTCACACAATAAGCCCAGAATAAGCAAACAATCACCAGATATTGCACAGACCTTGGAAATAAGCAGTTATGAACAAATAAGCAGTTTTAGCATGAATAAGCCAGCCAAATTGAACCAAATGCATACACAAGCTATAATAAAGTCCAATAAGCACAATTAAACTTGTATCAATCACTGAAACAAGGTATGGAACAAGATCAAAGCAGATTATAGTTACTGATATGAACTACAAGAACACATGCACAGTTTGCTGATCTAATTGACCACATATCCAATTTCAAGCACTTAAATCTATTTCCCTGATGTTATTAACCTAGTTTAATCACTTGTTAGCCCTAGTCTATGATCAGATCTATGTTTCCCTTAAACCACAACCAATTTTATCAAGTAACAAAGATTTTATAGCCCTTTTATGGATTTGGGTGTTTCAAACCACAAAACTTGCAAATAAGTGACCAAGTATACCAGATAAACAAGTACCATCAGATAATAACACAAAAAAACCAAACAACAAGCCTCAAAACTTGTTTATGTAGTTAACCCAAACACCCCTTAATAATCTGTTTTGACAAACTTTCAAAGGACATAACAAATTCAACCCACAAATCAAGTTAACAACACCTCAATAACATCAAACAAGAACATATAAACCAGATTCATCCATAAAAACACATATTCAAGAACAATCATGCAATATCACCAAAATTCAGAAAAATAAAGAGAAAATTGAAAAGGGAGAAGGATGAAAACCTCCAAGACCTACATCCAGGCCCTGGATTGTTTGAGCTGAGGTACTAGCAGAACAAGTACCAGCTTCCAATGTACCTGCTAAGAAGAACAAACCAAAGTGATGAACAAATATCAAACACTTTCTGATTTTTGAAACACAAGTCTTATTGATTAAAACCTTGCCTCAAAAACCTTCAAACATAAAAGTGGAACTCAGGTTTAGGCTATTCTAACACCAACTTTTAATAAACATAAAAGAGATTTCATAAATTTCAGAAAATCAAATTTTATTAACTTAAAAAGGAATTAAAAAGATTGATAGCCTAAAACTGGAACAAAGGGACTCTCAAAGGTTGAGGTCTCCTTTTATAGACATATGTGAAGCTAACACTTTTCACAAACCCTAGAAGTGAATTTCCAATATTGTCCTCAAATTTTTCTAGACGAATCTTTGGTATATGCTGTCCAAAATGATCATAGACGTTTATCTTAGCTTTGGGGTTAAGCTAGGAGTCTTGGCCGTTGATCCTGACACGTGGCAGTACTTGGAGAGAAAGTTGTCGCATGATGGGTGAAACGGTTTTGGGTGTGGGACCCTTTGGTGAGTGGGAGTGAGGGTTTTAAGGTTGGGATGGTTTTCTGGGCATGTGAATTAAGCGTGGGTAAGGGTAATTGAAATTTACCCTTTGTTTTAAGTGGGGTGGTAACTGGGTGGGATGAATGGTAAACAGTAAGGTTTTGATCCGATTTTGGGGGAGAAAAGGTGTTTGGCGCGTGTTTGTGTATTCAAAGTTTGGAAATGGCAGCCTTGGTCCTTGTTCATTGGCAAAGTGTGTATAACAAGAATTTCAGCCCATAAAAACGTATTCCTTTGTTATTAAACTTTGGTTTTTCACACTTTCGCCACCAAACTTTTCCAAAAAGGTTTAAAGGGTTATTTTTGCCATGTTTTTATAATTGAAGGACTGATTTTGGAATTTGTTGATATTCAAAGGTCTTCAATGTAACTTTGACTTCATGAGGGACCATAATTGACAAATTAGATTTGATGAGGGACTAATCTTGCCATTTCTTCAAAGTTGAAGGACCTTTTGTGTAATTTTGACAAACTTAAGGGACCAAACTTGTAATTATGATTTCACAAGGGTTTTAAGTGTCATTTCTTTATTGTTTGAGGATCAATCTTGCATATCTTCTAGTCGTCAAGGGTAAATCTTGGATATTTCATGAACTAGGGCCCGGTTCTTTGTACGGCTTCGTTTCTCGTGTCCGTTTTTCCTTGTTTTCTTGTGATATTTTGTCTTTTTCATGATATCCATACCTAAAATACACAGGTAAACAAACACAAGCATATATATGGTATTTTATGACATTTTTATGCATTTAAAGCCCGTAAAGAACGATGAGTCATGTATAAATGCCATCTCATCACTCCCCCATACTAATCCATTGCCGTGCCCTCACGAAATGCTAGAATAAAGTATCTAAGCATCACCAAAGTTCAATTTTATTACCCTTTATTGAAAAGTAAAAGACTTGCAACAATACTACGAAGATGTGTAAAGGCATAATGTATGATTTTCATCACGAATGTGACTTTTAGGGTTAAAGAATAGAAACAAGTAAATGTTCCTTAGAGTAAATTTCGTCATCCTTAATTGTCATACATTCCATGCTAAGTGCAAAAACGAGATCATTGTTGGTACAAGTCACAATGCTAACACTACTCATACGTCCAAATTGTGTAATACTTTTTCTCCCCGCAATCCTAGTTATTATAAAAGGATATGGGTTACTAGCATTTTTTAACTATTTGTAATGGATAACAAGTGATTCATATTGACTTATTTGAGTAGTTATTAGTCCGAAAGCAAAGTAGCACGATTTAATCGATAGTTAGCCGAAGGACAAAATCTTTTAAAACGGCTTCTCGTGTATCTCCTTAAGTTCATATCTTGGCATAACTTGTTTCACGATTTGAGACCTTTCTCGGACCGATATTTGGCATGTTCTTCATACTTCAAATCTTAGGAAGACGTTCTTGAATTTATGGTCTTCTCTTCATATATTTGGAATTTCTCCACTTTACGTTTTTGAGAGATTCTTCATATTTGGACCACGACTTCATCATTTTTCTTCAATCATTATTTTAGACTTTGATATACAACGATCTGCCTCCTTTTCGGACTTGGATATATTTATCCTCATACCTTGTAAGGGTCTTTTTGGATAGACTTTCTCCATGATCTTTAGGGGAGTAATTGCTTTTCGTCGTGTGTCTTGATCCTTCATATTGATTTAGGAATAATGATACTTCACATCATCTTGGATCTTTAGCAACAAAATAGGGCTCCTCATGCCTTGTTAGGGCCTTTTTGGATGATCGCCAATCTTCGCGTCCCGCTTCAATAAGTTATGCCTTGGCTATGAACTTTATTCAACCCCAAGCAACTTTTAAACGATCTTGCGCTAGAGGCTAAGTAACCTTTCAAATCGTACGACCTTACTTATTGCAATTATTTTTATTCCTAATGCATTGATCTTATGGGAAGAAAAAGCCACAATTAAAGACATATGAGTTTTTTAAAGAACATTTTCATGTTCTACGTTTATCATGATCACTTGTCTAACTCTATCACTTCTCGTTCTTCACTATATAAAGACCTCTAATTAAAGAGACTCGTGAATACTTAGCCATGCAAGTCAAAATTAAACCAAATTTGGATTAGCTTTCATTAAGACTCTATCAAATCAAAGTTTTGGGTTTTCAAGCCACCTATAGGATCTTGCACTTTCTTGGACTTTTTCAAGTTTAGAGAATGCATTTTATAGTTCCCTTGATAAGTGACTTTCTAGGATCAATTATAGGAACTTGCGAAAAGTTCTTGTTCTTAACCCGAATGAGCTAAGCCTTTCGCGTTTTAAAGTTCCCTATATAAAAGTCCAGCAAAACTTGAATTGAGCGGGTTAAGGAATGTAAAGGGCTCCAAATGCCCATCAAGTCAAAAATTATATCTTATTCCACCCATCAGAAAATATACATTCGTGTCTTAAAAACACTTATGAAAACTAAAAAAAGTTTTAAAATTTGGCCATTTTTAGCCTTATTAAAAACATAACAAAACATTGAAAGTTGGAAAACATGAGGGCGTAGCAAAGCAAGTACCTATTCACCCCCATACTAAAAATAAACATTGTCCTCAATGTTTCGAGTCTAAAGGTGGAGCACCCCCATACTAGAGACGAAGAATCGAATGCTTAGGATCTAGCATGGAAAGGGTGATCAACAATATATCTAAAGCCGTTTATTAAGTATGCTAAAAGATAATTGTTAGAACAATAAAGGATATGTCAATCGATTCGTGAAAAACTTCTTCAAGCAAACGAAGGAGGCTCACGTAAACGAACACGAGAGTCTTCAATCGTAGATGATGATGATGATCTAGATAACACAATCACAAACAACCACGAGACAACAAGTTGGAAGGGTACAAGTCCCCTTAATAGTGATTAGTAAGCATAAAAGGATAAGCATGGGATCTCCCCCACGAGGCACCTCGTTTTTTATTACCGAGTCATGAGCTCGATTCGATCCCCTCAATGCTAATTATCATTGGGGAAGGTGACTTGGTCGAGGTCAACCATTGAAGGAATTTCCCCACCAAAGTAGTGCTTAAGCCTATGTCCATTCACCTTGAAGTTAGGACCATCATCTTGAGCTAGCTCGATGGTCCCATAAGGAAACACTTGTGTAACGGTGAAAGGACCCGACCAACGAGATTTCAATTTCCCGGAAAATATCTTAAGTCGAGAGTTAAAAAGCAACACTTGATCACCAACGTTAAAAACCCGGTTTTTAATCTTTGCATCATGAAACTTTTTAGTCTTTTCTTTGAAAATCAATGAATTTTCATAAGCATTGTCTCTTAATTCATCTAATTCATTCAATTGTATTCTCCGGTGATCTCCCGCGGTCTTCAAGTCAAAGTTTGCATGCTTAAGGGCCCAATATGCCTTGTGCTCCAATTCAATGGGCAAATGACAGTTCTTCCCATACACTAACTTATAAGGAGTGCAACCGATAGGTGTCTTATAAGCGGTCCTAAAGGCCCATAAAGCGTCATCGAGTTTGTCGGACCATGAAGCACGGTTTTCTCCAATTGACCTCTCTAAAATCCTCTTCAAAGCTCGGTTCGAAACCTCGACTTGCCCACTCGTTTGCGGGTGATAAGCCATAGAAAGACGATGAGTAACTCCATATTTCTTTAAGACCTTCTCGAATTGGTCATTACAAAAATGGGTTCCACGATCGCTTATAATAGCACGAGGGGTTCCGAACCGAGAGAATAGTTTCTTCAAAAACTTCACTACCACACGAGCATCATTAGTAGGTAAAGCCTTAGCTTCCACCCACTTAGAAAGGTAGTCCACCGCGACGAGGATATACTTGTTACCATGAGATGATGGGAACGGCCTCATAAAGTCTATGCCCCAAATGTCGAAAATCTCACACACTTGAATTATGTTTTGCGGCATTTCATCACGTTGAGACGATTTTCCTTGACGTTGGCACGAATCACACGACTTTACAAGTGCGTGTGCATCACGATAGATAGAAGGCCAAAAGAAGTCGGCATCGAACACTTTCTTAGCCGTGAGATTAGCACCATGGTGACCACCCGTGGGTCCCTCGTGACAAGCTCTAAGGATATTAGAAGCTTCGGCACCAAAAACACAACGTCGAACGAGTTGATCCGCACAAACCCAGAAGAGATAAGGGTCGTCCCAAAAAATAGAACTTGACGTCACGAAAGAATTTTCGCTTTTGTTGTGTCGTCATACCCTTGATTATGAAATTGCCCGCATGGTAATTTGCAATGTCGGCAAACCATGGGGTGGTGTCTTTAGAATTCACTACACCGAGAGTCTCAAGAGGAAATGTTTCGGTGATTTCCTTGTTCTCGAAAACATCTTTGTGAGGATCTTCTAGACGAGAGATATGATCGGCCACTAGATTCTCGGCTCCTTTTTTGTCAAGCACGGTGACATCAAATTCTTGGAGGAGGAGCATCCAACGAAGCAATCTCGGCTTAGCATCTTGCTTTCCTAAGAGATACTTGATAGCCGAATGGTCGGTATACACGATGCTTCGAGTTAAGACGAGATAAGGTCAGAATTTTTCAAAAGCATAGACCACGGCAAGGAATTCCTTTTCAGTTGTGGTGTACTTTAATTGAGCCTCGGTCATCGTCTTACTAGCATAATGGATAGGACGGAAATGCTTTTCATAACGTTGCCCTAAGACGGCCCCTATAGCATAATCACTTGCATCGCGCATGATTTCAAAGGGTAATTCCCAATTAGGAGCAACAAGAATGGGAGCTTCGGTAAGTTTCCTTTTAAGAGTTTCGAAAGCTCTAACACAATCCTCATTGAAATTAAAAGGAGCATCCTTCTTGAGAAGGTGTGTCATAGGTCGAGAGATTTTCGAAAAGTCCTTGATGAAACGACGATAAAAGCCCGCGTGGCCTAGGAAAATCCTAAATCCCTTAACGGTTTTGGGATGAGGTAACTTGGCACTGACGTCTACCTTAGCTTTATCGACCTCAATCCCCGCTTTCGAGACCTTATGTCCTAAGACGATTCCTTGTTTACACATAAAATGACATTTTTCCCAATTAAGCACAAGATTGGTTTCTTCACAACGTTTTAACATTGCTCGAGATTAGATAAACACGACGTGTACGAATTGCCAAACACCGAAAAGTCATCCATAAACACTTCCATCGACTTCTCGATCATATCATGAAAAATTACCGTCATACACCGTTGAAACGTACCCGGTGCATTACAAAGTCCGAAAGGCATCCTACGATAAGCAAACGTTCCATAAGGACACGTAAACGTAGTCTTATCTTGATCACGAGGGTCGATAGGGATTTGAAAGTAACCGGAAAAACCATCTAAAAATCAATAGAATTCACTTCCCGCGAGTCGCTCCAACATTTGATCCATGAAGGGCAAAGGAAAGTGGTCTTTACAAGTGGCGTCATTTAACTTTCGGTAGTCAATACACACCCTCCAACTGGTCACAACACGAGTGGGAATTAACTCGTTGTTTTCATTAGGCACAACGGTCATTCCTCCCTTTTTAGGGACACAATGGATTGGGCTCACCCATGGGCTATCGGAGATAGGATAAATCATTCCCGCGTCAAGGAGTTTCAACACTTCCTTTTTAATGACATCGTGAATTTTGGGATTCACCCTTCTTTGACTTTGAATTGCGGCTTTGTAGTCCTCCTCTATTAAAATCTTGTGAGTACAAAATTTTGGGTCAATACCCTTAATGTCGGAAATTTTCCACGCAATTGCCCCTTTATGAGCCTTAAGAACTTTCAAGAGCTCGGTTTTTTCATCATTAGCAAGACCTCTTGCAATAATAACCGGCAACTTGTCATCACCTTCCAAGAATGCGTATTCAAGGTGAGAAGGAAGATCTTTCAATTCAAGGATAGGTGGTTCCTCGATTGAAGATTTTGGTTCAACACTCATAACTTCCATCGGCGGAAGAAATGGTGGAATAGAAGTATCGTCACTAATCAACACCTCATCTTCATTGTCGATTTCATTTGAAGTAAAATCGCCTCCTTGGAATGGAGTGAGATTTGGTGTAGAATTAGCAAGAATCGGATCCAAAATAGTGGGATTGCCACTTGACGAGCTATCGGAAAAACCTAACACTTCTTGTGAAAACTCATCGCAAACCACATCAACTATGTCAATGTGATTGATGGTAGCGATTGCATAAACATGAGAAGGTTTTGAGTTTTGAGTAGCGTTTATAACAAGTTCCTCTTCGTTGAATCTCAAAGTGATAGTTCTTGCATGAACGTCAATAAGCGATCTAGAGGTGTCTAAGAATGAACGACCTAAAATTAGAGGAACTTGAGGATCCGCGGGGATGTCAACTACCATAAAATCAACAGGATAGTTGAACTTCCCTACTTTCATGAAAACATCTTCGGCTGCTCCACATGCTAAAATCGTAGAATGATCGGCCATCTCGATAGAAATGTTCGAAGGAATAAGAGCCGGAAGCGAAAGCGATTTCCAATGGAAAATGGACTCAAATTAATGCTCGCACCAAGATCGGACAAGGCGAGGCATTCTTTCATATCTTGTATGTCACAAGGAATGAGAAATTTTCCGGGGTCACCAACTTTTTCTGGTATGCGGTTAAGATAAACCGAAGAACAATTAGAAAGCTTTGAAAGCTTTTCCTTATCGCTCATCATACTTTTAAAAGTGGAAGCGAAACGAGGCATATACAACAACGCGTCGGCTAAACTCACATCAAAATGCACTTGTTGAAACATTTTTATAAAAAGCTCGATTTGTTGTTTGTTACGTTCTTGCAATTTCTCTTTGTTTCGTCTCGAAGGGTAAGGTAAGGGTGGTGTGGGTTGGACATTAGGCAACGCCTTGGAATCTCGGGTTCCACAATTGGTATTGGTTCAACCGTAGGTGTGGTTTGAGCGATACTCCGTGGGATTGTAATATTCTCCTTTTCGACCACCACCTCGGGTTCTTTCTCGATTTCCTTCTCCGTAGAAGTACTTGGACGAGAGATTGGTTCCTTGAAAGTTTTACCACTTCGTGTAGTAATAACCTTCATTTCTCCCTTCGGGTTTGCAATGGTATCACTAGGAAGACCACCCGAGGAAGAGGGTTTACACATGATTGCTTCAAACATTTTTGCCATTCGGTCCTCAAATTTTGATTGCCTAGCATCCACATTTAACAATTCTTGCTTAATCTCATGTTGTCCTTGTTCCATCTTTTGTTGATTTTGTTGAAGACGTTGAACATTTCCTTCCATTTTATTTTCATGAGTTTTAAGTTCATTAGAAAGTTCGTTTTTAAGCTCTTTTTTCAACTCGGATCTTAAGCTAATCATCTCACGTTGCATGTTATCAAATTTAGCATCATTTGCTTTAGCATAATCCAAAAATTCTCCTTGAAGATTTTTAGTGTGAGCATTTTGAAAACCTTGTGTAGTGTTTTGAAAATCACGGTTTTGGTTTTGGTTTTGATTAGTGACTTGTCCATTCCCACTTTGGTAATTCCCTTTGTTGTAGTTACATGAATTGCCTTGATAATTATCACCTTGGTTGTTGTTTCGATAGTTATTAGCATTTTGATTTGGTGTTGCTTGATTTGGGCGGGAACCTTGGCCGTTTTGGTTATAAGTTCCCGTTGCTACATAAGCACTCGAAGTGTTACCATCCGCGGTAATGCACTCGGAAAGATCATGAGCTCCACCAAAAGACAAACAACTCTTAGCAACCGCTTTAACCGAAGCGGAGTTCAAAGCTTCTTGAGCTTTCCAATGAGTCATAAGATTAGCAAATCTATTGAAAAACCGATTTTCCTCATTAGCTTCATCATGTAAGGCATTAATGCTACGAGACGATGACGACGATGACGAACCCAAATTGGCAACACTCGGTGTGTTACGTGGGCTATAAACCTTAGATCTATTCTCGATAATCTTTAAAGCCTCATCGGTCGTTTTGCACAAAAAATTACCACCCGCGGCGGCATTCAAGTAATCTCGTTCATGATCATTAAGCCCATTGTAAAAAGTATCAATTTGATGCAATTCCGAAAAATCATGGTGTGGACATTCATGTAACATTTCTTTAACGCGTTCCCATGCCATTGAAAAACTTTCATTATTTCTTTGAACAAATCTTGAAATCTCATTTTTCAAATGTGTTGTTTTAGATGGTGGAAAAAATTTGTTCACAAACTTAGAAACAAGATCACCCCATGTAAAAATTGAATTTGGCGGTTCTTTCTCAAGCCAAATTTTAGCGGGTCCATCTAACGAGTATGGAAACAACATCATCTTAATGGCGTCATGTGGAACATCCTTAAACTTGCTAGTGGCGGTGAGACGATTAAAATTCCTTATGTGGTAATGCGGGTTGTCTTTCTCATGACCTCTAAACTTATTAGCTTGCAACATCGACATTAAACCCGTCTTAATCTCGAAATTCTCCGCAAGGATAGCGGGAATCAAATTGGTCTCTCCAAAACCCTCGGTGGGTGCTTGTAGAAACTCCATCATAGTACGATTAGCCATGACGACTTCTTGTTCTACAATAGGTTCAACAATTGGAGGTTGTTCTTCAATCAACGTCTCTTGATTGGCTTGCTTTTGAAGACGTTTACGAGCTCCTTTTGCTTGATTACGAGTGATCATAAACTTCACGAAGAATGGGAGGTGAGCAAAGAAGATTCTTTTTGGGTGTTTTTGAATTTTCAATTTTTTTGTGTTTTTGATTGTTTTTATTTTTTTTTTGGATTTTGGTGTATCTTCGTAGACAACAATCTACCAAATCTCTCCTCGAATCAAAGTCTTGATTAAAGAAGCCTCAAAAGAATGAAAACGATCACGTGGAGTGAACGCCTTCGAATGACTTTAGAACTTTGGTGAAACCCAAATTGTTCAAGAGGGTTTAATCACAAAGAAACCAAGCAAATATATTATACGTAATAATACTTTGGGCGGCAAAACCCTCTATTAGCCTTCAATCTCAAAATACTCACAAGCAAGCGGGGAAACGAGACGGCGCGAAGCACTTAAGAGCCTTTTTCCTTAGGGTATATTTTATAATACCCGCCTTATACCCACCTTATAGTTCGTAATTTTCAAAATCGAGCTTCACGAAAGTATTTATCTATTTTTGCCTTTTTCTTTTTGTTTGAGATTCGAATACAATAATTAGGAGATCAAATCCCAATTAAGGTTGTGTTTTCACACTTTTGGAGAGATTTTGTATTTATTGTGATACTTAATACAATATAGTAATAATAATTTCACAAGAAAAACCCAAAAAACCGATAATACGTATTAGTACATTTCTACTAATACAAATACTATATATGGTTAATATTAAAAACAACAAGACAAATTAATCACGACACACCTCCCCGGCAGCGGCGCCAAAATGATTGTGGTAAAATACGACCTTTTAGGAAAAAAGCGTAAAAGCGGTAAGTATTAAACAAATTATTTTAGGAAAAATCAAGTGTTAATGACCCAATGAAGTTCGTTTCCCAAGGAGGTATATGTGTGTGACTAAAATGTAAATCGTTTGAGATTAATATTGGTTAGAAGGGGATGAGAAAAGAGAGTGACGAAGACGTGAAATTAATTACTACTACGACTTAACGTAAAACCGTAAAATGAGCTAGAATAAAAATTAATTCTAAAAATTACCAAAAATTCACCAAAAATCAAAATAAATAAACTAAGAGTTTACCAATGATCAAAACTTTTTCAAACCTTTTAATTAATTAAATATTCAATTTTTAAATGCTAATTAAAGCCCTAAAAATCAAATTAATTATTAAAAAGCCCAAATAAATATTTTTCAATTGGTAAACCTCTAACATGACCTAAAAAGATTAAAAACTGTTTTAAGAAATTTTTAAACTAATAAAAACTATTTAAAATGATTTAAAAACTATTAAAACTTAAAATAATTATAAAAATTAATCTAAAAGTGATAAAATTAATCTAAGAGTTGCAAAAATCCTATTTTAATGTATTTAAGCTAAGAAAAATGTAAAAAGTTGAAAAATGTGAAATTTGAAAAATAATAATAAAATAATATTAAAATAATATTAAAAATCCAAAAATTATAAAAAATTCAAAAAACTTGCAACCTAGTTTAATTTGACCTAATTAAACAGAAAATGAAAGTGAAATGACCAGAATACCCCTATTGGGCCCTCAAATGGGCCAAAACCAAAAACAGTCAACACTAATGGGCTTTTTAGCCCAAAAAGTCAAACTTGGCCTAATTGACTTAGAAAAGCCCAATCTAACTCAAAATTTAATTCTAAACACAAAACTCTAAAGGTCCAAAAGCTGAAAGTGAGCTTATCACAGCTTATTAAGCAAACAACTTATCCTTATTGGGCCATTAAGCCCATTAAGCAATAAGCTAATGCCATAAGCTCTAATTTAACACACAACCTTCTCTTGGGATACTAAAGAGATCTATAAAAAGAAATTTTGAAAAAGCACACTCAATAAGCCAGAAATAAGCAAAGTACAAATCCACAAAACGACAAAATAGTTGGGTTTGAGATTTAGGGCACCTCAGGACTTGATTTAACTTGCAAAATGTCACAAATGAACTCAATAAGCCAAAACAATCAATAAAATTGCAATAAGCACTTATGAAAAAGTCAATTAAGTTGGTTTTCTAGTCAAACCTTAAAGTCAACACACCAAATGCTCCAGTATGAACAAATGGGTCAAATAATGAGCACCTATTATAAAATCTAAGTTGTTGCTGGTTAAAATAAGCTATTTTAGCTTATTGATAAGCTGAAACCCAAAATACACTAGCAGTGGCTAGCAGCAGGGGAAAGGAGTTCCCACTGCTTTTACTATTTGACCAAGCTTTTTAGAGAGATCCAGTTGGATTCAAATGGAAACAAGGGCACCCTTGTGATCAGTGAATCACAAGGAGTCAATATCAAAAAATAAATCACAATTTGGTTCACACAATAAGTCCAGAATAAGCAAACAATCACCAGATATTGCACAGACCTTGGAAATAAGCAGTTATGAACAAATAAGCAGTTTTAGCATGAATAAGCCAGCCAAATTGAACCAAATGCATACACAAGCGATAATAAAGTCCAATAAGCACAATTTAACTTGTATCAATCACTGAAACAAGGTATGGAACAAGATCAAAGCAGATTATAGTTACTGATATGAACTACAAGAACACATGCATAGTTTGCTGATCTAATTGACCACAGATCCAATTTCAAGCACTTAAATCTCTTTCCCTGATGTTATTAACCTAGTTTAATCACTTGTTAGCCCTAGTCTATGATTAGATCTAGGTGTCCCTTAAACCACAGCCAATTTTATCAAGTAACAAAGATTTTATAGCCCTTTTATGGATTTGGGTGTTTCAAACCACAAAACTTGCAAATAAGTGACCAAGTATACCAGATAAACAAGTACCAACAGATAATAACACAAAACAACCAAACAACAAGCCTCAAAACCTGTTTATGCAGTTAACCCAAACACCCCTTAATAATCTGTTTTGACAAATTTTCAAAGGACATAACAGATTCAACCCACAAATCAAGTTAACAACACCTCAATAACATCAAAGACCTACATCCAGGCCCTGGATTGTTTGAGCTGAGGTACTAGCAGAACAAGTACCAGCTTCCAATGTACCTGCTAAGAAGAATAAACCAAAGTGATGAACAAATATCAAACACTTTCTGATTTTTGAAACACAAGTCTTATTGATTAAAACCTTGCCTCAAAAACCTTCAAACATAAAAGTGGAACTCAGATTTAGGCTATTCTAACACCAACTTTAATAAACATAAAAGAGATTTCATAAATTTCAGAAAATAAAATTTTATTAACTTAAAAAGGGATTACAAAGATTGATAGCCTAAAACTGGAACAAAGGGACTCTCACAGGTTGAGGTCTCCTTTTAAAGACATATGCTAAGCTAACAGTGTTCACAAACCCTATAAGTGGATTTCCAATATTGTCCTCAAATGCTTCTAGACGAATCCTTGGTATATGTTGTCCAAAATTATCATAGACGTTTATCTTATCTTTGGGGTTAAGCAAGGAGTCTTGGCCGTTGATCCTGACACGTGGCAGTACTTGGAGAGAAAGTTGTCACATGATGGGTGAAACGGTTTTGGGTGTGGGACCCTTTGGTGAGTTGGAGTGAGGGTTTTAAGGTTGGGATGGTTTTCTGGGCGTGTGAATTAAGCGTGGGTAAGGGTAGTTGAAATTTACCCTTTGTTTTAAGTGGGGTGGTAACTGGGTGGGATGAATGGTAAACAGTTTTGATCCGATTTTGGGGGAGAAAAGGTGTTTGGCGCGTGTTTGTGTATTCAAAGTTTGGAAATGGCAGCCTTGGTCCTTGTTCTTTGGCAAAGTGTGTATAACAAGAATTTCAGCCCATAAAAATGTATTCCTTTGTTATTAAACTTTGGTTTTTCACACTTTTACCACCAAACTTTTCCAAAAAGGTTTAAAGGGTTATTTTTGCCATGTTTTTATAATTGAAGGACTGATTTTGGACTTTGTTGATTTTCAAAGGTCTTCAATGTAACTTTGACTTCATGAGGGACCATAATTGACAAATTAGATTTGATGAAGGACTAATCTTGCCATTTCTTCAAAGTTGAAGGACCTTTTGTGTAATTTTGACAAACTTAAGGGACCAAACTTGTAATTATGATTTCACAAGGGTTTTAAGTGTCATTTCTTCATTTTTTGAGGATCAATCTTGCATATCTTCAAGTCTTCAAGGGTAAATCTTGGATATTTCATGAACTAGGGCCCGGTTCTTTGTACGACTTCGTTTCTCGTGTCCGTTTTTCCTTGTTTCTTGTGATCTTTTGTCTTTTTCACGATATCCATACCTAAAATACACAAGTAAACAAACACAAGCATATATATGGTATTTTATGACTTTTTATGCATTTAAAGCCCGAAAAGAACGATGAGATCATGTATAAATGCCATCTCATCAAGAACCCTGTCCCATTAACACTAGCTTGGCTTTGTGGTGACTTAGGTTTTCTATACATTTCTGCATACTTAACACTAGGTATTCTATTAACATATGAGCCAAGGACAACAGGTTTTCCGGTAGAAGGGTTTGTCACAGTTATGGGTGTAGACTCAAGTGGACTCTCACTAAGCATTCCACCTTTAACAAACAATGTAAGATTGGCTTTCTTCCATTGTTCCAAGTTAGTCACTTTCTACTGGTACTCCTCTACTGGAGTAAGAGCTCTTGGTGGAGGAATGAATTCCTTTTCTTGAAGTTCTGGTATACCAGTCCAAGACAAATCCTTTCTCAGGACACCTGAAAGTTTCAAGCATGTAGTGGAACATCAGCATACTCTTTTAGCCCAATCCCAAACATATCCCTAGAATCTCTTTTCTCACTTACACATTTTTCTAGGGTTTGAGAGGCTTTATCAAACTTTTGAATTTTAAGCCCTACATTCTCTTTATCTTTAATGGCCTCATCTAACTTAAGTTGTATTACTCCTTTGGATCTCATCAGTATGTCCCTAAGTTCAACACTAACTTTGAGGTCATGAGACAAAACATTAATTTGATCTTTTAGGTCAAATTCCATTTTCTTTTATTCTTCTACAGTCTTTTCAGTATGAACAAGTGCCATTTGATAATTAGATAGCTTGCGTTTTTCATCAAAAACATCTGATTTTAACTTTAAAATTTCTTTGTTAAGTTTTACAGTGTTTAAACGACAGCCTTTACTACAGAAAGCATCATCATATACCTCATTATCTGATAAATACGAACAATGTGCCATGAGAGCAAAGTGAACATGCTCTTCTTTTTCCTTCTCTGCAATCAAGGCCTTGTTCTCTTCCATATCCTTTGCCAAAAAGCTCTAGTCCCATCCAACACCATCAATGTCTTGCATGGCAACCATAGCCTTTGTGTCTTCAACCTTGATGATTTGGCTTGAAGGCTTTCCAGCATCAGATGTTCTTGGAGATCTGTATTCCCTCATAAAGTGACCCATCCTATGGTAGTTGTAACACTCAACCTTGGATTTATCAAACCCAGCAGTGTCTTTAGCATTGAAGGTCATCTTCTTTCTGAATCTCCTAATCCATTTGTTGGCCCTTATGCTTGCAAGTGCCATATTCCATTTAATATCCATCTCTTCCAAATTCTCCTCACTGATTTGCTCAAGGTCCTCATATGTAATCACTGAACCATTAGGTAATGCAGCAATGTATGCACACACTATGTTTAGATCAATACCAGCAGGTATAATCCTTGGTGAATCAACATTGTATGTGTCAGCGTCTGAATGTGAAGTGCTGACAAAGGTTGATCCACCGCTGACACAAGGTGATCCAGTAACAGGAAACATATATGATTCTCTCTTATCAACTTGAGCTTCACTATGTGAGATGAAAGCCATGTTTCCAGAGGTAGATTTGCTTCCATGATCCAACAGGATTTCATTCTCTAAAATCTTTAGCTTATTGTAGACGTCATACAAAGTAGAACTCTTGTGGGCATTGGTAGCAATGATAGACCTGGCTTCAATTTTCCATGCATCACCAAGACTTTTAAGGAAATTAGTGATGATATCAGCATCATTATACTCTGTTCCCAAAAAGGATAATTTGATAGTGATGTCTAGAAGCCTGCTTCTTACCTCACTTAGCTTCTCATTGGGAAGAGCCTTGAACACAACATACTTATGTAAAAGTTGCTTCTTCTTTTTTAGGGCAGTATCATCATTACCATCATAGTTGATTTAAAGAGCTTCCCAAAGTTCTTTGGCAGACTCAAAACCTATATACTTGTGTTGATTGTTTGGACCCAAAGAGAGTTTGAGAATGCTTAAAGTTTTAACGTCATTCCTTCTCTTTACAATATCCTCAGTTAAGACAGCTCTCCCATCCGTAGGTCTTTCTTTTTGATCTTCAGCAGTTGAACCCTCAACTGATCTTAAAGCAATAGCAGCAGCAATCTTAGCAGCATTATCGAATGTGTTTCTATATTCAATAATTTCCTAGAGAGTGTGATCATGAATTTGAAGGTATTGTTCAAAATTGAACTTCCATCACTGAAAGTTGTCAGGGTCTAGCATGGGGATGTTTAGGTTGTGACTTGATGTGGAGGAGGTCATCAAATCTGGAGTAGACATCTTGTCTAGTTTTTAGGGTTTCTTGAATAATTAGGGTTTTTGGCGATTTAGGGTTTTTAGGGTTTCGTGTTCTTTAGATCAAAGTTCCTCAACAAGCTCTGATACCACTTGTTTATCCCAAACTTAGATCGATTCGTTTTGTGTTAACGAGATTGAATCAAGATTAACACTTAGAGAAACTTTGTGTTACGAAACAATCTAAGTGCTATGCGGAATTTAACACTTAGAACAAGAAACACACAAAACAGAATAACCTAAGGTTTCACTTTGATTGATGATCAAAACTTGCGTACAATGAAAGTGGAAAACATATATATAACTAAAACCTAAAGGCCTCCTTCTATAGAATAAGGAACCTTGTACAAGAGTCTACGTATCAACTATTTTAGGTAAAGATAAACATAGAAAATACAATGTCAAACATATCTTTACTAGAAGTACAAAACGTGTAGACTAAGTATTCTATCAGTGGTTGAACTTCTTCTTGTCAGCGTTCAATATCTCTTGTCAGTGTCCAGTTGTCAGCACCTCATTATTTCTTGTCAGCGTTTAAGTTCTTCTTGTCAGCGTCCCAGTGACTTGGCTATTTTTATGCCCAACAAGCATCTGCTGCTGAAAGAGAAGTGGAGGGAAAGCAACAAGAAGAATAAGTCAATGAATCAATTTTATCCGCTGACAAAAGTAATTCAGTCGCTGACACACCTGATCCAGCCATTGACAGCTTGCTTTCATCCGCTGACAAGGAAGTGCTTGAACTTGTTGAAGATTCCATACATAATGAAGGTGTCAGCGTCATCAATTTAAACGCTGACAACATGTTTTCTAAAGTGGGTATTGAAATCATGATGATGGGGATTATGGTACCTTGGAGTCTACAGTGCATGACAACACATTGTTTGGGGGAGGAATTGTCACTAAAGTATCCAAAATTCATCCTCCCACCTAAATAATTGGTCCCATCAATTCACCAGTTCAAACAAGAAGAAATAAGAATCCTCAAGGAGGATTCATTGCCAACATTCACAAAAAGGAAGATACCCCTTTAGGTAAAAAAAATGTTCATTTGCTTGCTTTCTGTCACAGAATGAGCCCAAGAAGATTTTTGATGCTCTTCAAGAACCAAGCTGGGTTGAAGCAACGCAAGATGAGCTTTATCAGTTTGCAATACAGGATGTTTGGGAGCTTGTAGATTGTCCCAAGCATGTGAGACCAATTGGAGCATGTTGGGTTTTAAGGAACAAGAGAGATGAGAGAGGTATTGTGATCAGAAACAAGGCAAGATTGATTGCTCAAGGTTACATAAGAAAAATTCATTGACTATGAAGAGGTTTTTGCACCTGTTGCTAGGATTGAAGCAATAAGGATTTTCCTAGCCTATGCTTCTTGCAAGGGTTTCACATTCTACCAGATGGATGTCAAGAGTGCTTTCTTGTATGGAACTATTCAAGAGGAGGTATATCTCATGCAACCTCCTAGTTTTGAAGATTCAAAGCATCCAAACAAGGTATATAGAGTTAAAAAGGCAATGTATGGCCTTCATCAAGCCCCTAGAGCATGGTATGGTACTTTATCCACTTATCTTGTGGAAAATAGTTTCAAGAGGGGCACCATAGACCAAACTCTCTTTACCAAGCAGAATGGGAAAGATTTTCTGCTTGTCTAGGTCTATGTTGATGATATCATTTTTGGATCTTCTAATCTAAAGATGAGTGAAGAATTCTCCAAGCTTATGACTAAAAAATTTCAAATGAGTGCAATGGGAGAGATGAACTTTTTCTAGTTCTGCAAGTCCAATAGAAATAAAATGGTATCTTCATCTCTCAGGACAAGTATGTAGATGAAATTTTGAAGAAATTTGGCTTTTTCCCACATGAAAAACGGGGTAGCACCCCCATGGACAGGGAACACCTCTAGGGAAAGATTGGAGATGGAAAGGATGTTGATGTTAGGCATTATTGGTCAATGATTGGATCATTTATGTATCACACTGCCTCAAGACCTGACATCATGTTTGCTGTTTGTGCATGTGCACGTCATCAAGTGACTCCCAAATAGTGTCATCTTCATGCTGTCAAAAGGATCTTTAGGTATCTTAGGTGCTATCCCACTTTGGGATTATGGTACCCTAAAGATTCTCCATTGGAGGTTGTGGGCTATTAAGACAGTGATTATGGAGGTGATAATAATGATAGGAAGTCCACAACTTGTGGATTTCAATTGCTTGGGAGCAGACTTATCTCTTGGCTATGCAAGAAACAAACAGTGGTGGCTAATTCAACAACTGAGGCTGAGTATGTAGATGTTGCTGCATGTTGTGGGCAGGTACTATGGATTCAAAACCAATTGTTGGATTATGGGTATAATTTTATGCATACCAAGATATTTGTAGATAATAACAGTACCTTATGCATTATTAAAAATCCTGTTCATCATTCTAAAACTAAACACACAGAAATTAGGCATCATTTTATAAGGGATTGTTTTGAAAAACGTTTAATACATCCATATAGAAAAGACACAGAAGATAATGTGGCTGATCTTTTAACTAAGCCTTTTGTTGTTGGGAGGTTCCAGTACTTGGTAACAAGTATTGGAATGATCAATCCATAAAATATGTGTTTTTGTTGAATTTCATGTATAGTATGTACAAGATGTGCACTATTATTATTACATGTAAAAGTGTTAGATTTTCCACTATATTTTCAAACCGCTGACAAAGGCATTCTATCCGCTGACAGCATATGTTAGTTTTAGTGGTTTTTCATGTAATCATGCAGGCATGTTTAGCATTGTGCATTAGGATACAAAGTATGTTAGTTCAAGTTGGGATTTCTAGAACTTGACCAAGTCCACCCAACTGAAGCAGTTTTGAAGAAAAATATGGTGCCTTCTCCATTGGTGACTTCTAATTTAGCTGTTATTGTACCTTTGGACTTCAAGAATCCAATCTTCAAGTATGAAGAAGATTATGTGGGATTCTGGAAGATCACCAGGGCTGGTGATAAGGTACATACATTTACATATTTGGTATCATTGTTTGCTAGCATGAACAGGGAGGAAATAGAAACTCTTTGGAGTTTAATGAAGGAGGTGTATGAGGCTGAAGCTCCTTCATCAATGAATGGAATAAAGATCTGGACAACATTTAGAAGAATGTTTGCCCATGATGATGTTGATCCAGTATGGTTGGATCTGGATTACTTGAGTGAGTTGAAGTGGCATTTGTATTCTGTTGCTGGTGTTTACCATCTCAGCACTACAAAGTTTGTAGAATACTTGTTGATAGATAAAGAATATCCTCTATCATATGAATTGTTGAAGAAGTTGGTATGCACCAAGCCTGAAGTTGATTACACGAGTGACATTAGCATGGACTTTCTAAGGTTTATATATGCTCAGATTAAGGAGTAGGTTTTATTTGTAAGAATCCTCTCTTGTATTTTGTTTTTATTCAGAAACTTGAATATTAGTATAAGTATCCAGTTTAGGGGAGGATTGTTGGGAATAAAAATACCTAAGTCACTAAGCCGTTGACAAAGGGATTATGGACGCTGACAATAGCAATTGAGGTACTGACAGATTGGACACTAACAAGACAAATCAAGGTGCTGACAAAGGAAATCCTTGTCACAAGACAACTACTTAGTCAACACGCTTTGTATTTTTAGGAAAGATATGATCAACATCGTATTTTCTATATTTATCTTTTCCTAAAATAGTTGATAAGTAGATTATTGTTCAAGACTCCTTGTGTTATAAAAGGAGGTCTTAGGGTTTGATATTGATATACGTTTACTCACTTTCATTGCACGTAATCGATCATTAACAAAGTGAAAGTTTGGTATACATTGTGTTTTGCATTGTTCTTTGTTCTAAGTGTTAATTCCGCATAACACTTAGATTGTCATAAACACAAAGTTTATCTACGTGTTATACTTGATTTAATCTCATTAACACAAAGCTAAATTGATCTAAGTTTGGGATAAACAGTAGTTACTTTTCCGGTCTAATATTACTCTCACAAGAGTTGCGGGATCGAGAATGCATGGTCTTAAAAAGGCGGCGGATATAAATTATTGCGTGAGTTTTATTTTTCTTTTTAGTGAGTGAGTAGCTACTTATCTAAGCATGACATAAGTTTATTACACATAATACGATCAATTTATTATTTTGAGACGGACTTATATTGATTGTGGGCGGTTTTTCAAGTAATGGATGAGATGCTTAAAATTGTGCTTCCTTATTTTGAGATTTTGCATTTTTAATATTTCACGCCAAATTAAGAAAATTTGCTCAAAAGAAATTTGCTCGAATAATAACCAGTTTAGTGGAATAATAAGTGGGAGTATATAGTTAACACAATTAATTTTTATGAATAAGTCGATGCACTTTTCCTTATGAATAACAATGATCTCATTTTTAAGCTTGGTATGGGAACGTGAAAATTGAGGGTGTCAAATATTCATGATACCAAAAGCCCTAATCAAAGTCACTGATTTCTTTACAAGTTTCTTCTATCGAACAATTTCAAAGTAAAAAAATAAAGTGAAATTGTATATCTTTTGATTCTTTTGAAAAGCTTTTATGTTTTTCGTTTTATAAGTTCCCATTAGAGTAGTATAGTGTCATAGTATGTATATAATATAATAAAGACCAAAATATGTTAATTATGATGAAAAATGTAAATTTGTGCTTTAAAATCGTGCATTGCCTGAGGGCATTGCAATGGTCAAGTGTAGGGGCATTTGATAAGTGTGTAAACACTTACCCTTTTACCATTAAAAACAAGGAAAAACCAAACCAAAACGTGAGATTATAAATGTAAAAGTCGAAATTACGCGTAGTTTTGTTTGTTTGTGTAAAATAGGTACAAAAGGACAAATGAAGAAAACACGGGATTTCACGATCGATTTATGAAGAAAAAGTCTGATGAGATGGCATTTATACATGATCTCATCATTCTTTTTGGGCTTTAAATGCATAAAATGTCATTAAAATACCATATATATGCTTGTGTTTGTTTACTTGTGTATTTTATGTATGGATATCGTGAAAAAGATAAAAGATCACAAGAAACAAGGAAAAACGAACACGAGAAACGAAGCCGCACAATGAACCGGGCCCTAGTTTATGATTTTTCAAAGAAAAGACCTTAAAGATTTGAAGATGTACAAGAAGGATCCCTTATCAAAGAAGAAATGATACTTAAAACCCTTGTATATTCCTAATTACAAGTTTGGTCCCTTAAGTTTGTCAAAATTACAAAATGGTCCCTCAACTTTTAAGATTTGGCAAGTTTAGTCCCTCAAGATTAAAAATTGTCAACATGGTCCTCCATAATGTCAAATATCCAATAAAGACCTTCAAAGATCAAGAATGTCCAAGATCAGCCCTTGAAAATATTCAAAATGGCAAAACAAGTCCTTGTTATCCTTTGTTACAAAGTTTGGTGGCCAATATGTGAAAACTGAAAGTTTATTAACAAAGGAATACGTGTTATTGGGCTGAAAAACATAGTTTACAACATTTTCCAAAGACCAAGGGCCAAAGCTGTGCACTTAAACATTCAAACTTCATAACACGCGCCAAACAAATAATTCCCCACTTTTTCAGATCAAAACACCCACTATTCACACGTATGAACCCAGAATTAACTTTCACCATTCAAGGGGTAAATCTAAATTAAATTTACCAAAATATAATTCACCCTCACACGTTCATATCCCACACTTGAAATCCCACACCACTCCACTCATGGTCCCTACCCCATTCAGCCTTCAACCAATCACCATACGACTTAGCCTCCAAGTAATGCCACATGGACAAATCAACAGCCCACAACAAATACTTGCTCCCAAAGGCCACTTTTGATTTTTACACACAACCTACTGATTTGTGTTTGTGCTTTAAGTTTTATTGTTGAGATCTGTTATTTGTTACCTAATTGAGCTATTTGAATCATAAAATCAGTAGGTTGTGTGTAAAAATCAAAAGTTTGTTTGAAAAGGTACTAATATAAGGTTGTTTGGATTTTGGGATCAAAAGGCCTTGTGGCCTTGTGCCCTTGGTTCTTGGGGTTTGGATACTCTAAACAAGGTATTTGTCACTGGTTTTAGTCATTGGTTAAGTGTTTTTAAGGTTTGGAAAAGGTTTTGCAACTTTTGGAAAAATTTGATAAAAGGGCTTGAAAATGGTCAAACACATCAGCAAGGATTAAATGCTTGTTGTTTGGATTTAGAGTCTGATTTTTAGTTTGGGAAGAGTTTTAGTGATAAGCTATCTGTGCAATATCTGTTTGTGGAATTTGGTGGCTTATTGAGTGTGCTAGAGCTTATTGAAGTTGGCTGAAGTGGTCGTTTGTATCAGCAAAATGACCACCTCAATTTTGCTTTTCATTTGTCATTCTAGTGTATGCCCTCTATTGTGGTGCTTGTTATTTGTTATTGTGCTGCTTGTGAGTGTATTTGGCTATTTGGTGTACCTGTTTGAGTGCTTATAAGCCAACTAGCTTATTGGCCAATTTTGTCCAAAATCTGTCATCATTTGGCTAACTGACCTCTTGATTCACAAGGACTCAGCCTTGATTCCTTCACAAAATTTGCTTATAACAAGCTCATAAACAATCCCTGTCAATTTGGTTAAGTTTGGTATACTTTGACTTTTGGTCAAATAAGCTATATTTGGCTTACTTTTCAGTTCTGCTTATTGGCACATGCAACAACTTACTTTTTGTGATAGGTTTCATTCTTTTGAGTTTATTATCATATTTGAGAAGTTACAGGTCTTTTGGTTAAGCTTTTGCTAGAAAACTAGCTTATTTGGCTTTTTCAGCCAGCTTATTTGCTTCTACAGCTTATTCCACTTGACTTTTTGTGATTTTTCTTTTTGATTATTCTTAGGTAAGCTATTTGTGAGCTTTTGCAAAAAGAATCAGCCTTTGAAACCCTCTAGAACTAAAACCCGACTATTTTTTCTTTTAGTGAAAAAGTTCTTTTCAAGTTTCTGGTTTATTACTTGAGCAAAAGGGTTTAGAATCTCAATAAAAGGTTTTGTGCCTAAGCAAAGCTTATGGCATTGGCTTATAGCTTAATGGACTTATTGGCCCATTAAGAATAAGATGTTGGCTTATTAAGCTTTGATAAGCTCATTTTCAGCTATTGGGCCTTTAGACTTTTATGCTTAAAATTGAATTTTGAGTAAGACTGGTGATTGATGAGACTGTAATTATACATAGTCTCATCGTCCAAATCGGGCTTACAATGCATAAAATATCATTAAAACTGCCAAATATATGCTTGTGTTTGTTACTTGTGTATTTTTAGGTACAGATATTGAGGAAATGGCAAAAGATCACAAGAATCATTCAAAAACGAACACGGGAAACGAAGCCGCACAATGAACCGGGCCCAAGTTTGGATTTTACAAAAATGCCCTTGATGTTTTGAAGATTGGCAACTTTAGTCCCTCAATTTTTGAAGACTTGACAAGTTAAGACCTTGAAGAAATCAAGTTATGCAAGAATGGTCCTTGAAGTTTGAAGACATTACAAGAAAAGCCCTTAGGAAATGAAGAAATTACATTTGAAATCCTTATTTATGGTTTGAAAAGTAATTGTGCCATTTTCAGCAAGTACTCCAAAGTTGTTACAAGCTTATTAAGGCGTTGACAAGGTTTATTTACAAAGTGAACAAAAATGAAGACTTGAGGGGCCAAAATAGGGAGACAGCCAAACATTCACCCACCAATACCATCACTCCACGTCACCCACTTTAAAACCTCCACCAATCACGTATCATCTTTCCCCCACGTCATTCCCCACTATCCATTTTAATTTAACTGATTTTTAAATCAGTTTATTTTTTGGTGGCAAACAAGAATTTGAAAACTTAATTACCCATTAAGCAGATTAAACACCCACCTGCTTAGACCCAAAACCCATAAACCCTAAATTCCTAAAATCCTTAATTCAAAGGGGTTTTACCTAATCTACTCCAGATTCATGATTAAGCTTACCCTCACCCCATCCCACACCAAAACCATGACCCAAGACAACCCTATGTGACTGTAGGGACCTCCCCTGCACGTCACTTTCTTCCCCAAACCCAATGCCCGACCAAACCAACGTCTCACATGCATTCCTTGGCCCCCAATGCCAAATGAACGCCCAAGATCAACAAGGATAGCTGTCAACAGTACAAGAGTCACAAGATGCCATTTTGACTGATTTTGAAGATTGAAGACCAAGGGCTTTTTGGAGATTTCAGCAACTAGGGTTTTAGTTTCTAGTTTATTCCATTCACTAGTATATATAGAGGTCGTATGTGACCCTATATGTTTGTTCCAGTTTTTAGGCTTTCACATTGTAATCCCTTTTTAATGATATAAAAGTTTGGTGTTTGTTTAAATCAATTTAATTCCTTTTTATAATTATTAAAAGTTGTGTGTGTGTAGAAAGCCTAGCTGAGTTCCATTTTTAAAATTGTGTAACACTTGTGTGTTTGAAATTTGAGTTTTCAAAAAAGGGTTTCAAAAGGTTTTTAAATTTTCACAAATCCAAGGTTCATGAAGTGAAAGTGGATTGAACCATTGGATTTCTGATAATTTATACTTGTTTTCAGAAGTACTTCATTGGTTGAAAGGTTTTTGAAAAGGTTTTAAAAAGGTTAAAAAAAATCAGAAAGTATACTTTTGCTTGTGTTTTTCATTTCTCTTAGCAGGTTTTTGGAGATTTGTTGTTCAAGGCTCAGCATAGGCCCGGGCCTATTGGTGAAGGCTAAGCAGCCTTGGTTGGGCCTAGATGTAGGCCCAACAAGGTAGTCCCTTGTTCCTATTTCAATTTTTAGTTTTTATGAGATTTGCATGAATTTTGTGAGAAAGTGTTTAAATACTGATTATTTGGTTTGATATTGCTAGTTAAGGTGTTTTTTGCATGTTAGTTTGAGTTTGATTCAGTTTGGATAGGTTTTAAAAAGATTTGCTTTGAAAAATTTCATATTTCAGATTTAAAGGAGTGTTTGGGATAAGGGATTAGCCAAGTTTTTTGTCAAAGATTGGTGTTAGTTCCTGTTTAAATACATTTCTTTGGTGCTTGTTATGTGATATGTGCATATAGGTTTCAGTTTGATAGGTTATTATACACATTTGCATGATCAAAAGTGGGTAAAAATATCAAAAATCAGTAACTGCCTATTGAGCTTGATTTTGTGTGAAATTTGCCTTCAAACTTGTAAATCTGTTAGGGTTACAAGCATAGAAGTGTTTTGAATCAGTTTCATGCCATGATATTGATTTGTATGCAAGATATGAGGCTTTGAATTTCATTTTTGTGCAAGTTATTTGTGTCATTTGTGTTCATCAGAAACATAAGCTAAATCAGAAACTTGTTTGTGGTCATTTGGTTTGATTTTGTGAGATACTTGTGTGTTTTCTTGTTGTTCTTGACTTCCCACAACCCAACTGGTTGTGGGAGTGCCCTATTGTCCATCAAAAACACCACAAACTCAAGATCAAGCCCTCTTGATCATATTCTTCACAAGTGAATATATACTCCTTGTGTTCATCAGAAACTCAACCCTAACCTATACACGTTTTTGACTTAAATAGCTTTAATCTTTGAAATCTTGGATTTTTTTTTTTGTTTCTATGATTAAAATAGTATAAGTTTTGAGTTTTAAAAGTTTAAAAAGAAAAAAAAATATAAAAAGTAAAAAGGACTGGCTAGGACTTGAACCTGCGCCATCCTCCTCACAACACACGCGTCTTACCATTGCGCCCTTGGGTCTTTTACTGACCAAGGTTCATTTCAAAAGTTATTTAAGGGGTGTTTGTGTTTTGGCTTATTTAACAATCAGCTAAGTAATAAGCTGATTTCAGCTTATTCTTTCTAGTTGTTTTTCCTTTTAGCATTTTTCTATTGATATTTAATAGGTTAGGGACTTTTTGGTTTAAAAATATTAATTTTCCCGTAATTATTTAATTTACTAGGATTATTTTAAGTTTATATTTTAGAAAGTAATTTAAAAATAGAAAAAGGTAGTTTAAAAATCTGAAAAAATAGTTTTTAGGTTTTAATTATATTTTTGAGGTTTTCAGCCATTTAAGTTTTCAATTTGGCTTATTTTTTATTTTATTGGATTTTAGGGTTTTTAACCAACTTTAAAATTTAATATAAAATTATTAAAAAGGTTTTAGGAAATTTTAATTGCATTTTTGTCTTAGTTACATTATTTAGGATTTTTGGTAATTTTTTAGAATTTTTTAGTGAACTTTGAATTTTTTTGATTATTTTATTATTATTTTATTATTAAAAATTAAAAGTTTAATTTTTTAACTATTTTCATTTTTCTTAGATTGTAGAAACTAAATTAGGAATTTTGTAACTTTCCAAATCTTTTTAGGACTTTTCATTTATTTTCTAGAATTAATTTAAGTTTTAATTGATTTTAATAGTTTTTAAGTGTTTAAAAATAGTTTTATTTGTTTTTAAAATTTTAAAAAATAGTTTTTAGCTTAATTAGGATATTTTTGAGGTTTACAAACTTTAAAATCTTGTTTAGGGCTTTTTAATAATTAATTGTGATTTTTAGGGCTTTAATTAGCATTAAAAAGTCATTATCTAATTAATTAAAAGGTTTTAGCAAGTTTGGATTTTTTGTAAACTCTTAGAATATTATTTTGGATTTTTAGTAATTTTTAGGAATTTTTAGGTTAAAATTTTTATTTTTGTACTATTTAAGGTTTTACGTGAACGCGTTTTCGTCTTAGCTCGATCCGTCTTCGTAACCGTCTTCCTTTCTTATTTTCTTTTCTTTTCTTCTTAATAAAATCATCAATCAAAAATCAATTCAATTCACAACACACGTGCCTCCTCGAGAACGAACTCACTTCATTGGGTCATATCTTGTGGTTTTCCTAAATCACTCGTTAATACTTACCCTAATTACCTTCCTTTTCCTAAAGGGGTAAAATTACAATAATCATTTTTGGCGCCGCTTCCGGGGAGGCGTGTTGTGTTTTGATTGAACCATTTTTGTTTTTTTATATAGCCATAATTAGTATTTGTATTAGTAGCACTCTACTAATACGTATTATCGTTTTTCGGTTTTTGTGTGAATACTATTACTATATTGTATACGTAGAACAATAAATTCACAAGTACTCCAAATACGTGAGAAATCACAACCTTGACTTGGGAGGTCATTACCCAATCATTGTATTCGAATCTCAAACCAAAGAAAAAGGCAAAAATAGATAAATACTTTCGTGAAGCTCGATTTTGAAAAATACAAACTATAAGGTGGGTATAAGGCGGTTGTATTTCACGACCTAAAGGAAAAAGGCTCTTAAGTGCTTCGCGCCGCCTCGTTTCCTCCGCTTGCTTGTGCGTATTTGATTTTGAGAGTGAATCGAGGGTTTTGCCGCCCAAAGTATTATTACATATCATATATATTTTCTTGGTTTCTATTGATTAAACCCTCTTGAACGATTTGGTGTTCCACCATCGTTCTAAAGTCATCGAAGGCGTTCACTCCACGTGATCGTTTTCATTCCTTGAGGCTTCTTTAATCAAGAGATTTGATTAAGGAGGAGATTTGTAGATTTTTGTCTACTTAATACATTCACCAATTTCCAAAAAAGTTAATACAATCAAAAAACCACAAAAAAATTGAAAAATTAAAAACACCAAAAAGAATCTTCTTTGCTCGTCTCCTCGTTGTACGTGACGTTTATGCTAACTCGCAATCAAGCAAAACGTGCACGTAGACGAAAGAACAAAACTCCCACTCCAACTCATTCTAGTGAGGAGTCTCCTATTGACGAACCCATTGTACGAGAAGCACCAACCATGGCGAATCAAACTATGATGGAGTTACTTCAAGCACCCACCGAGGGTTATGGAGAAGCTATTGTGATTCCCGCTATCCTTGCGGAGAATTTTGAGGTGAAAACGGGTTTGTTGTCGATGATCCAAAACAACAAATTCCGTGGTGATGAGAAGGACAATCCACACAACCATATCCGCCAATTCAATCGTCTTACCGCCACTTGCAAATTCAAGGATGTCTCGAATGACTCGATTAAGATGATGCTTTTTCCGTATTCCTTAGCGGGGCCCGCTAAAATTTGGTTAGAGAAAGATCCACCCAATTCTATATTGACGTGGAAGGATCTCGTTTCAAAGTTCGTGAACCAATTTTTTCCGCCCTCTAAGACTACGCATTTGAAAAATGAGATTTCTAAATTTTCACAAGAATCAAATGAAAGTTTTTCTACGGCTTGGAATAGGTTTAAGGAGATGTTACATGAATGTCCTCATCACGGTTTTTCCGACTTGCACCAAATAGACACGTTTTACAATGGACTTAACGATCATGAAAGAGATTATTTGAATGCCGCCGCGGGTGGTAATTTTTTGTGTAAAATAGTTGAAGAAGCTTTGGTCATAATTGAGAATAGGTCTAAGGTTTATAGCCCTCGTAACACACCGAGTGTTGCCAAATTGGGCTCGTCATCATCGTCTCATAGCATTAATGCTTTACATGACGAAGCAAATGAAGAAAATCGATTTTTTGATAGATTTGCTAGCCTTATGTCCCATTGGAAAGCTCAAGAAGCTTCGAATTCCGCTTCGGTTAAAGCGGTTTCTAAGAGTTGTTTGTCGTGTGGTGGAGCTCATGATCTTTCCGAGTGCATTACCGCGGATGGTAACACTTCGAGTGCTTATGTAGCCACGGGAACTTATAACCAAATCGGTCAAGGTTCCCGTCAAAATCAAGCTCCACCAAATCAAAATGCTAATAACTATCACAACAACAACCAAGGTGGAAATTACCAAGGAAATCAAAGGAATTATAACAAGGGTAATTATCAAAGTGGAAATGGGCAAATTTCAAATCAAAACCAAAACCGTGATTTTCAAACATCGACTCAAGGTTTTCAAAATGATCACACCAAAAATCTTCAAGGAGAATTTTTGAATTATGCTAAGGCTAATGATGCTAAGTTTGACAACATGCAACGAGAAATGGTTAGCTTAAGATCCGAGTTGAAAAACGAGTTTAAAAACGAACTTGCTAATGAACTTAAAACTCATGCTAATAAAATGGAAGGAAATGTCCAACGACTCCAAAAAAATCAACAAAAAATGGAGCAAGGTCAACATGAGATTAAGCAAGAGTTGTTTAAAGCGGATGCTAGGCAATCTAAGTTTGAAGACCGTATGGGAAAAATGTTTGAAGCTATCATGTGTAAGCCCTCTTCTTCGGGTGGTCTTCCTAGTGATACCATCGTGAACCCGAAAGGAGAATTGAAGGTTATTACTACTCGTAGTGGTAAAACTTTCAAAGAACCCATTTCTCGTCCAAGTACTTCTATGGAGAAGGAAAAAGAGAAAGAACCCGAGGTGTTGGTTGAAAAGGAGCAAATTCCAAGCCCACGAAGTACCGATCAAACCACACCTACGGTTGAACCCACACCAATCATGGAACCTGAGATTCCAAGGCCTTTGCCTACTATGCCCCAACCCACACCACCTTTACCCTACCCTTCAAGACGAGACAAGGAAAAGGCACAAGAACGAAATAATTATCAATTTGAACTCTTTATGAAAATGTTTCGTGACTTGCATTTCAATATAAGTTTTGCCGATGCCTTAGTCATGATGCCTCGATTTGCCGCGAACTTCAAAAGTATGTTGAATAACAAAGAAAAATTGCAAAAATCGTCTAGTTGTTCTTCGGTTTTTCTAAGCCGCATACCTCAAAAAGTCGGTGATCCTGGAAAGTTTTTAATCCCATGTGCTATACAAGACATGGAAGAATGCTACGCCTTGGCCGATCTTGGTGCTAGTATTAATTTAATGCCTCTTGAGATTTTTAAATCCCTTAATCTTCCCAATCTCACTCCTTCAAGAATGTCAATCGAAATGGCCGATCATTCTACGATTCTAGCTTGTGGAGTTGCCGAGGACGTCTTTGTGAAAGTTGGAAAGTTCTACTATCCCGTAGACTTTATTGTTGTTGACATTCACATCGATCCTAAAGTTCCGTTAATTTTAGGTCGATCTTTTTTGGATACCTCAAGAGCACTCATCGATGTGCATGCAAGGAAAATCACTCTTCGTTTCAATGAGGAAGAACTCGTCATTAATGCAACCCAAAACTCCACACTTTCTCATGTGTATTCTATCACGTCTTTGTACAATGTCAATCCCATCAAAAACATTTGCAAAAAGATTTCAAATAGAGTTTTAGGAGTTGTTGATAAAAATGAAGTTCCGTCCCCTCCGCCGGTGGAGGTTAAGAGTGTTAAGCCTACAATTCCAATCTCGAGTGATTCTTCGGATGATGAATACGTTGATCCCGGTGGGGGAGTTTTCTTTGTTGACAAACGTTTTGAAAATTGCCACCACCTATACCAAAAAGGTTTCAAAATGTGAGAATTTTTAGTGTGACTAACATTGCTTTAGAAACACCAAATATTTTTGACATAATCAAATCGGGTTTTCACAAGGAGAGTTTAAAAGATGAAAAAGGAAAAGATTTTGAATTGAATTTAAAAGATTTTTCTACAATTCTAACTCCGTCATCACCGCATTTATTGAGTACTACAAGCTCGTCTTCTCCTTTTGACGATGCTTTGTGTGGACTTAGTGTGGGGGAAGCCCCTTATGTTCCCTCCCCTTTCTCCACCGAGGACGAGATATTTGATCCTGGAATTGCTTATATAGGGAAATCTCGGTCTTCCACCGATGCAATAAATGGAAAATCTTTTCATTTGATTGGTGCGAGTCTACCTCGAGTAGCTCATGTTTTTAGAGACTTACCCATTGTCCCACCCTTCTATTTCTTCTCACCTATTTTCTTGAAACTCTTTGAGTTTTTGTTGACTATTGATGAAGTGGCGTTGATTAGTTTTTCCAATGAAAATGAGAACGCCATCTTCGATCCCGGTATTTTGCACCATCAAAGGACTTAGTCCTTAATACCGGTTGTTTTTTGGGCCTTGTTTATCATGTAAGCCCCACTAAAAATTGACCATACCATGATTATCCCTAAATGATCACATTTATGGGGATTCGAGTCGAGCTTTTGACTCGGTTATCAAAAACAAGGTGCCTCGTGGGGGAAACCCATGCTTATCCTTGTACATATTATTGCTTTCTAATTAGATTAATGTGAGGGGATTTGTGCCCTTCCAACCTTTGTTCCGTGGTTGTTTGTGCATTGTGTTTTTTAGATCATGATCTTCACGATTGGAGCCTCTCGTGTTTCATTTTATGGGAGCACTCGATCGTTTGCTTTAGAGACATTTCTCAATATCCAAATGATATATCCTTTTATGTTCTAACCTTAGGTTTTTTGCACACTTCATAAACGGCTATTACTTATTGGTTACACCCTTTCCATGCTAGATTAGGCATTCGACTACGTCTCTAGTATGAGGGTGTTTGCACCCCTAGACTCGAAACATTGAGGACAATGTTTAACTTTAGTATGGGGGGGTGAATAGATACTTGCCTTGCCAAACCTTCAAGCTTTCCAAAGTTTATCATTTTGTTTATCGTTTTGTTGCAAAATAAGGCTAAAAATGGCCAAATTTTAAAAAATTTCTCATGTTTTATAAGTGTTTGAAGACACGAATGTAGGTTTTCCGATGGCGAGAATAAGAGTAATTTTTGACTCGACCGTGCGTGTTGAGCACTTAGCTTTGATTCCTTAACTACACATTAGGCTAAGTCCCTTAAATGAAGATGAGAAATGATAGAGTTAATTATAAGTTACTATGCTAAACGTAGAGTACTCGTATTCTTTCAAAAACTCATGTGTTCTCGTTGTTTCCTTATTCTCCCTTCGCTTGTAAATATTTTTTGCTTAATAAATATTGACTTAGCGGTTTAGTTAGGATTGTTGGGTTTCTAGTCTTTTCTAGTAGCTTCCGTGTAATTAAATTGGGAAGACATTAAGGTATCGCCAGCGTCACGGTTTTGAAGTATTGGCACCCTAATAATCGAAAGCTTCACCCAATAATAAGATTTCAAGTGCTCACCTAAATCTAGCAAACAATTTGAAGCCCCACAAGGCCTAAAATCTATGCAAAATTAAAAGTGAATCAAGCCTTAATCTTCGAAGCTTTAAAGATCCAAAATTCGCTTTAGCGTGAGGACATACGTCTTTGGCTAATAAAACCACCGATGAGGCGGATAATAAAAGGCAAGGCAAGACCGAAGTCATAATAAAAGCTTCATGGCGAAGTTGAATAAAAGATGGAGGTAAACCAAAGATAATAAGGCCCTTCCGTTAGGGGGCGTATAAAAGTCTTGGTAATAAGTCTCATGTTCAAAACGGTTATAAAACCGTGTTTATCGATCCTTCTTGTCAACTTAATTTTTTAACATCGTTGTCTATTAGGAAGGGTTATTGATTTGATGGTCTTAGTTACACCGTTAGGACTCTATTTTTAGACCTAAATCTCTATTATCGCATAAGTCAACGATGTATCCTCGTGAAATATTCAAGACATAATAAAATATAAGAGATACAACTTAGGAACAATGGGAGAATAAGTACGTGATTAGGGCATATGAGTAGTGTTAGCATTACTAACTTATAATGACAATGATCTCGTTGCACGCTTGGCATGGAGTTAGGGTGAAAATCGAGGACGATGAAATTATTTCTAACGAAGCATTCACGTGTTCTTATTCTATGAACCTAAACGTCCCATTTTGCGATGAAAATCATACATTATGTCTAAAACGCAAGTAGTAGTAATAGTAGTAGTGTAGCTAGTTTATCATTTCAATAAAGTGAATAAAATGAATTTTGGAGGTGCTACGATACTTTATTCTAGCATTGCGTGAGGGCACGGCAATGGTTTAGTATGGGGGAGTGATGAGACTGCAATTATACATAGTCTCATCGTCCAAATCGGGCTTAAAATGCATAAAATATCATTAAAACTGCCAAATATATGCTTGTGTTTGTTACTTGTGTATTTTTAGGTACGGATATTGAGGAAATGGCAAAAGATCACAAGAATCATTCAAAAACGAACACGGGAAACGAAGCCGCACAATGAACTGGGCCCAAGTTTGGATTTTACAAAAATGCCCTTGAAGTTTTGAAGATTGGCAACTTTAGTCCCTCAAATTTTGAAGACTTGACAAGTTAAGACCTTGAAGAAATCAAGTTATGTAAGAATGGTCCTTGAAGTTTGAAGACATTACAAGAAAAGCCCTTGGGAAATGAAGAAATTACATTTGAAATCCTTATTTATGGTTTGAAAAGTAATTGTGCCATTTTCAGCAAGTACTCCAAAGTTGTTACAAGCTTATTAAGGCGTTGACAAGGTTTATTTACAAAGTGAACAAAAATGAAGACTTGAGGGGCCAAAATAGGGAGACAGCCAAACATTCACCCACCAATACCATCACTCCACGTCACCCACTTTAAAACCTCCACCAATCACGTATCATCTTTCCCCCACGTCATTCCCCACTATCCATTTTAATTTAACTGATTTTTAAATCAGTTTATTTTTTGTGGCAAACAAGAATTTGAAAACTTAATTACCCATTAAGCAGATTAAACACCCACCTGCTTACACCCAAAACCCATAAACCCTAAATTCCTAAAATCCTTAATTCAAAGGGGTTTTACCTAATCTACTCCAGATTCATGATTAAGCTTACCCTCACCCCATCCCACACCAAAACCATGACCCAAGACAACCCCATGTGACTGTAGGGACCTCCCCTACACGTCACTTTCTTCCCCAAACCCAATACCCGACCAAACCAACGTCTCACATGCATTCCTTGGCCCCCAATGCCAAATGAACGCCCAAGATCAACAAGGATAGTTGTCAACAGTACAAGAGTCACAATATGCCATTTTGACTGATTTTGAAGATTGAAGACCAAGGGCTTTTTGGAGATTTCAGGAACTAGGGTTTTAGCTTCTAGTTTATTCCATTCACAAGTATATATAGAGGTCGTATGTGACCCTATATGTTTGTTCCAGTTTTTAGGCTTTCACATTGTAATCCCTTTTTAATGATATAAAAGTTTGGTGTTTGTTTAAATCAATTTAATTCCTTTTTATAATTATTAAAAGTTGTGTGTGTGTAGAAAGCCTAGCTGAGTTCCATTTTTAAAATTGTGTAACACTTGTGTGTTTGAAATTTGAGTTTTCAAAAAAGGGTTTCAAAAGGTTTTTAAATTTTCACAAATCCAAGGTTCATGAAGTGAAAGTGGATTGAACCATTGGATTTCTGATAATTTATACTTGTTTTCAGAAGTACTTCATTGGTTGAAAGGTTTTTGAAAAGGTTTTAAAAAGGTTTAAAAAATCAGAAAGTATACTTTTGCTTGTGTTTTTCATTTCTCTTAGCAGGTTTTTTGAGATTTGTTCTTCAAGGCTCAGCATAGGCCCGGGCCTATTGGAGAAGGCTAAGCAGCCTTGGTTGGGCCTGGATGTAGGCCCAACAAGGTAGTCCCTTGTTCGTATTTCAATTTTTAGTTTTTATGAGATTTGCATGAATTTTGTGAGAAAGTGTTTAAATACTGATTATTTGGTTTGATATTGCTAGTTAAGGTGTTTTTTGCATGTTAGTTTGAGTTTGATTCAGTTTGGATAGGTTTTAAAAAGATTTGCTTTGAAAAATTTCATATTTCAGATTTAAAGGAGTGTTTGGGATAAGGGATTAGCCAAGTTTTTTGTCAAAGATTGGTGTTAGTTCCTGTTTAAATACATTTCTTTGGTGCTTGTTATGTGATATGTGCATATAGGTTTCAGTTTGATAGGTTATTATACACATTTGCATGATCAAAAGTGGGTAAAAATATCAAAAATCAGTAACTGCCTATTGAGCTTGATTTTGTGTGAAATTTGCCTTCAAACTTGTAAATCTGTTAGGGTTACAAGCATAGAAGTGTTTTGAATCAGTTTCATGCCATGATATTGATTTGTATGCAAGATATGAGGCTTTGAATTTCATTTTTGTGCAAGTTATTTGTGTCATTTGTGTTCATCAGAAACATAAGCTAAATCAGAAACTTGTTTGTGGTCATTTGGTTTGATTTTGTGAGATACTTGTGTGTTTTCTTGTTGTTCTTGACTTCCCACAACCCAACTGGTTGTGGGAGTGCCCTATTGTCCATCAAAAACACCACAAACTCAAGATCAAGCCCTCTTGATCATATTCTTCACAAGTGAATATATACTCCTTGTGTTCATCAGAAACTCAACCCTAACCTGGGCACGTTTTTTACTTAAATAGCTTTAATCTTTGACATCTTGGATTTGTTTTTGTGTTTCTATGATTAAAATAGTATAAGTTTTGAGTTTTAAATGTTTGAAAAGAAAAAAAAATATAAAAAGTAAAAAGGACTGGCCAGGACTCGAACCTGCGCCATCCTCCTCACAACACACACGTCTTACCATTGCGCCCTTGGGTCTTTTACTGACCAAGGTTCATTTCAAAAGTTATTTAAGTGGTGTTTGTGTTTTGGCTTATTTAACAATCAGCTTAGTAATAAGCTGATTTCAGCTTATCCTTCCTAGTTTTTTTTCCTTTTAGCATTTTTCTATTGATATTTAATAGGTTAGGGACTTTTTGGTTTAAAAATATTAATTTTCCCGTAATTATTTAATTTACTAGGATTATTTTAAGTTTATATTTTAGAAAGTAATTTAAAAATAGAAAATGGTAGCTTAAAAATCTGAAAAATAGTTTTTAGGTTTTTAATTATATTTTTGAGGTTTTCAACCATTTAAGTTTTCAATTTAGCTTATTTTTTATTTTATTGTATTTTAGGGTTTTTAACCAACTTTAAAATTTAATATAAAATTATTAAAAAGGTTTTAGGAAAGTTTAATTGCATTTTTGTCTTAGTTACATTATTTAGGATTTTTGGTAATTTCTTAGAATTTTTTAATGAACTTTGAATTTTTTTGATTATTTTATTATTATTTTATTATTAAAAATTAAAAGTTTAATTTTTTAACTTTTTTCATTTTTCCTAGATTGTAGAAACTAAATTAGGAATTTTGTAACTTTCCAAATCTTTTTAGGACTTTTCATTTGTTTTCTAGAATTAATTTAATTTTTAATTGATTTTAATAGTTTTTAAGTGTTTAAAAATAGTTTTATTTGTTTTTAAAATTTTTAAAAATAGTTTTTAGCTTAATTAGGATTTTTTGAGGTTTACAAACTTTAAAATCTTGTTTAGGGCTTTTTAATAATTAATTGTGATTTTTAGGGCTTTAATTAGCATTAAAAAGTCATTATCTAAATAATTAAAAGGTTTTAGCAAGTTTGGATTTTTTGTAAACTCTTAGAATATTATTTTGGATTTTTAGTAATTTTTAGGAATTTTTAGGTTAAAATTTTTATTTTTGTACTATTTACGGTTTTACGTGAACGCGTTTTCGTCTTAGCTCGATCCGTCTTCGTAACCGTCTTCCTTTCTTATTTTCTTTTCTTTTCTTCTTAATAAAATCATCAATCAAAAATCAATTCAATTCACAACACACGTGCCTCCTCGAGAACGAACTCACTTCATTGGGTCATAACTTGTGGTTTTCCTAAATCACTCGTTAATACTTACCCTAATTACCTTCCTTTTCCTAAAGGGGTAAAATTACAATAATCAATGATTTTGGGCTTATTTGGTTTAGTTTGGTTTTTATTGGGCTAAAAAGCCCATTAAGCTTACTGTTTTGGTTTATAGCCCATTTGGGGGCCCAATAGGGGTATTTTGGTAATTTCACTTTTATTTTCTGATTATTTAGGTTAAAATAAACTAGTTTGCAAGTTTTTAGAAATTTCTATAATTTTGAATTTTTAATATTATTTTAATATTTAATTTTAGTTTTTACTCACTTTAAATAGTTTTAATTGGTTTTAAATTTTGTAGAAAATAGTTTTTAGTTTAATTAAGTCATTTTATAGTTTTACAAATCGAAAAATCTTAATTTGGGCTTTTTATTAATTATTTTGATTTTTAGGGCTTTAATTAGCATTTAAAAATTAATATTTAATTAAATAAAAGGTTTGAAAAAGTTTTGCTCATTTGTAAACTCTAATTACATTTTTAGTAATTTTTGGTAATTTTTTGGGAATTTTTAGATTAAATTTTTATTTTGTCACTTTTTACGATTTTACGTTTTATCGTCCTAGTTTACTTTTCTCATATCCGTCATTCTCATTTATCAACTTTTCTTTCTTTCATATTAATCCAAAATCATTACAAGTTATGCACCCACAATAAACCTCCTTGAGAAAACGAACCTTGGGTCATTAACATTTTATTTTCCCTGAAATCATTTGTTTAATACTTATCGCATTTACGCCTTTTTCCTAGAAGGTCGTATTTTACCTACAATCATTTTGGCGCCGCTTTCGGGGAGGTGTGTCGTGATTAATTTGAAAATTTTTGTTTTTAATATCTAACCATAAATAGTATTTGTGTTAAATAGAAATCTATTAACATGTATTATCGGTTTTTTCGTTTTTCTTGTGAATTATTATTACTATATTGTATATGTATCACAACTAATACAAAATATCTCAAAAAGTGTGAAAGCACAACCTTAATTGGGAGTTGATCTCCTAATTATTGTATTTGAATCTCAAACAAAAAGAAAAAGGAAAAAATAAATAAATACTTTCGAGAAGCTTGATTTTAATCAATACAAACTATAAGGTGGGTATAAGTGATGAGACTACTTTTATACATAGTCTCATCGTCTAAAACGGGCTTAAAATGGTTAAAATAACATAAAAAGTGCCAAATATATGCTTGTGTTTGTTCAATGTGTATTTTAGGTACGGATATTGAGAAAATGATAAAAGATCACAAGAAACAAGCAAAAACGAAAACGGGAAACGAAGCCGCACAATGAACCGGACCCTAGAGTTGATTTTACAAGAAAAGTCGTTGAAGAATTGAAGATTGTACAAGAAAGGTCCTTCATTATTGAATAATTGACACTTTAAACCCTTGTATATTCATAATTACAAGTTTGGTACTTAAAGTTTGTCAAAATTACAAAAAGGACCCTCAACTTTGAAGAATTGGCAAGAATGGTCCCTCAAAATTGAAGACTTGTCAATTTTAGTCCTTAATGAAGACAAGAATACAAGTGAAGACCTTAGAGAATAAAGACATGCCAAAAACATCCCTTAAAATATCAAGATATCACAAAACAAGTCCTTATTCAAACCTTTGGAATGTTTTTGGGGCCAAAGTATAAAAACCAAAACTTTATTTACAAAGGAATTCGGATTGTTGGCTGATTAAACCACAAATGAAACATAAGGAATAATAGAGGAGTTAAACATGTGAGACAAGCAAACATACCTTGACCAATACCATTGTGACACGTGCCCCACTCACTTAAAACTACCAATCACAACCCACCATTCAGCCACCTCACATCCCACTTATACCGGTTTATTAACTAATTATTTAATTAGTTTAAGTTGGCCCCTAACACCACATTTAAACCCAAAACCAGATCAAACACATGTTCTTCGTGTTCTTAACCAAAATTGGGTTTTCCTTAACCACTAACAATTACAACCTAATCTGCTCTAGAATTAAGACTAAGGTTACACTAACCAAAACCCAACTCATAAACAAGCCACCTCATCACTCACTTCATCACATGAGGGTCCCCCTGCTACATACTTTTTAGAAGAGGACAAGAATTGCCAGCATATCAACGACCCAAAAGCCTTGCTTTCATCCTAAGCACAAAAGCAACGCTCAAAATTACAAAACAACAAGAATGGTCACATGTTTCTCCTACAAACGTCCAAGTCAGTCAACACATATTCAAATTTCAAGGGGCATAATTGGGACTTCACCAACTAGGGTTTCTAGTTTTTATTCAGTATTCTAGATAACTTGTATCCTATATAAAGGCATTAGGGTTTTACCTTTCATTTTGTTCTTGGTTTTTCCTTTGGTCAAGGTTCTGTAATGCTTTGTTCATGAATGAAAAAGTTTGAATGCTATTGACTAAAATCCAAGATCCAATTTACTTTTACTGCAATTGTTACATGTTTTAAGTTTGTGTTTAAAGTTTCAAAGTTTGGTTTTTACTTATTGTGCAAGTTGTATAAAAAGTTTCCAAAACCTGAATTTTTCTAAGTCTTTGGTACAAACATTTTGAAAAGCATCAAAAACCACCTTGGTTCGGGGATGATCAAAGAACATGGTGGACATGATATAGTTCTAGTGAGAGAAAGTTAGAGAGAAGTGAAGGAAAGTGTGTGTTTTATTTCAAGTGAAATGAAAACAAGAAAAAATACACTAAACTTCCACACCCACATGGAGAGTCATGGGGGGTATTTATAGGCCTAACTAAACTAGATTATCCATCCTTTACATAGTAAGTCCCTGCGTATAGCAATGGATGTATATCTAGTCCAACTCACGTGAAAGGCGCCAGCTTACCAAAAAGTAAGTCTAACACACTTGAAATTTTTGTGCTTTGATTGATCATCTCACCCTTATAAGAAGATTATCAAGGTGGAGTGAGATCTAGGCTTAGGGATATTCAAGGAGTGGGGTATAAAGCTTGAAAGAATATGTTTCATTTTCCATTTTTCTTTTTATATAATCTGTTTGTGCTAACTCTGTTGATCTTAGCAGTGTTTTGTTGGAAGCTTGTGGTTGTTAAGCTACCACATAAGCTCTAAAATTCGTGAGTGTGGATGCACATTCATTAGGTTTGTCATATTTTCTCAAAAAATCTGTCAAATCTTGGTGATAAGTGATTTTAGGTGCCTACTGTTGTTTGTTGTTATTTGATGCATGAATATTGTTCTAAGTGCATGATAATGTTATTATGATGTATTTTTAAGCTTATTCAAGTCTCAAAAACATTTTTCCTTTGTTAATTTGATTTCAAAATTTAAAAGGCTGTTTGGGATTGTGTGTAATGTGATTTATTTGTGAGATTGAGTATTTATTTAGGGGTCTTTTGTGTTTTTAACTGATATTGAAGTGGTTGTGTGCTGATATCTGTAAGTCTTGTGCTTTCAAACATCAAATCTTAATCTTTAGTCTACCTAGCTTGTTTTAGGTCATTTTGGACTGAAACTTGGTGAACACCTAGATTGCATGCTATACTAGGGTTAACAAGTATTAAAAAAAAATTGTGTAACCTGTTAAGTAGATTTGAGGGATTGAAATTGGATTTGTGGTCAAGTAGTTCAGCAATAGGTCACTTGTTGTTCATCTTTGTTCATCAATAAGTCACATATGCTTGAATCTAGTTCTAATCTTAGATTTTGTGCTTGAAACAAGTTTATTTGGGTGTCACGAAGTCTGTTATTGCTATTGTATGCTTTTGGTGGAATTTGGTCTGCTTATACTAGCCGAAACATTGGCTTATATCATCAGATCTGCTTATAATCATGACTGTGTCATATCTAAGCACTGTTTGATTAAACTATATCATTTGGCCTGTTGAATTTGTGTTTTTATGCTTGATTGTGACTCCCTACAACTCACTGGTTGTAGGGGTTCCCTTATTGTCCAAAATCATCAAGTGAATCTCTCTTAAAAAGCAAGTCAAAAAAGTCAAGCAGTGGGAACTCTTTCCCACTGAAAGTTCCCACTGAAAGTTCCCACTGATAGTGTTATTTGGTCAGCAACTTATTATTAAGCCATTTTAGCTTATTCTATTGTGCAACAACTTAGAGTTTGTAATCAGTCTTACTAATTTGACCCATTTACTAGATCTGTAGCTTTGAAGCCTTTGACTTTTAAGTTTGACTAGAAAACGAATTGACTTTTGTTTTTCAAAACAACTTATTTCTTTTTCTAGCTCATTGAGTGTGCTTATTTGAAATCTTTTTGTTGATTAAGCATAGTTCTGTCATTAAAAACCTGTTGCAACTTGAATCAGCTCTTGAAGTGGTCTAGAACTCAAAAATGACTACTTTGTCATTTTATGTAGAGAGCTTTAGCTTATTTCAAGCTTATTTCTTGAGCTTTTTCAAAAATTCTTTTTACAAACAGCTTTATAATCTCAAAAGAAGGATGTGTGCCAAATTTCAGCATATGGCATTAGTTTATGGCTTAATGGGCCAAAAATCCCATTAAGAATAAGTTGTTTTCGATTAAGATGTGATAAGCACTGATTCAGCGTTTGGACCTTTAGAGTTTTGTGTTTAAAATTGAATTTTAAGCTTATCTGGAAATTTAGGGCTTATTTGGTGATTATTTTTTCTTATTGGGCCTAAAAAAGCCCATTAAGGGGACTGTTTACTGTTTTGGCCTATTTGGAGGCTCATTAGAGGTATTTTGGTTATTTCACTTTCATTTCTGGTTTTATTAAGTTAAAATAAAGTAGTTTTCAAGTTTTTAGAATTTTTTATAAATTTTGAATTTTTAATATTATTTTAATTTTTAATTTTATTTTTAATCATTTTAAATAGTTTTAATTAGTTTTAAATTTTTCAAAAACACTTTTTAGTTGAATTAAGTTATTTTAGAGGTTTACAAATTGAAAAAGCTTATTTTGGGCTTTTTATTAATTAAATTGATTTTTAGGGCTTTAATTAGCATTAAAAAATTATTATTTAATTAAATAAAAGGTTTGAGTAAGTTTTGATTTTTGGTAAACTCTAATTGCATTTTTAGGGATTTATTATGATTTTCTAGGAATTTTTAGGGTAATTTTTAAATTTCGTCACGTTTTACGGTTTTACGTTTACGTCATTCATCGTAGTTTAATTTTATTCGTAACCGTCACCATTTTCCTGTCTTCTTTTATTTCTTAATATTAATCTCAAAGTTAATCAAGTCTTAACACACACACACACCAAGCCTCCTTGAGAACGATCTCATACCAAGGGCCATAAGTGTTTACATTTACCTAAACGTACACTTAATATTTACCACTTTTGCCTCGTTTTCCTAAACGAGTGTGAAAATACAACTATCATTTTGGCGCCGCTACCGGGGAGGCGTGTTGTATTTAGATTTGAACAAGTTTTGTTTTGATATTATCCATAATAAGTATTTGTGTGATTAGCACTCTAATCATACGTATTATCGGTTTTTGTTTTTTGTGAGATATTATTACTATATTGTATACGTATCATAATAAATTCCCAAGTACTCCAAAAGTATGAAAATACAACCTTGATTGGGATTTCATCACTCAATCATTGTATTCGAATCTCAAACAAAGAAAAAAAGGCAAAATAGATAATTACTTTCGTGAAGCTTGATTTTGATAAACACAAACTATAAGGTGGGTAAGGCGGTTGTATTTCACGACCTAAAGGAAAAGGCTCTTAAGTGCTTAGCGCCGCCTCGTTTCCTCCGCTTTCTTGTGCGTCTTTTGAGAAAAAGGGCTAATCGAGGGTTTGCGAACCAAAGTATTATCTACGTATCATATATATTTTCTTGGTTTCAAAGATTAAACCCTCTTGAACCTTTTGGTGTTCCACCGACGTTCTAAAGTCATCGAAGGCGTTCACTTCACGTGATCGTTTTAATTCCTTGGGGCTCCTTTAATCGAGAGATTTGATTTGAGGAGAGATTTGTAGATTTGTGTCTACGTAATACATCACCAAAATCCAAAAAAATTAAAAACAATCAAAAGCACACAAAAATTGAAAAAGTAAAAACACCCAAAAGAATCTTCTTTACTCATCCTCACGTTGTACGTGACGTTTATTCAAACTCGTAACCAAGCAAGACGTGCACGTAAACGTAGAAACCGAAAGGAAGGAACACCTTCTAGTTAAGAATCTCCTATTGACGAACCCATCGTAGAACAAGAAGCTGCCATGGCTAATCGTACTATGATGGAGTTACTTCAAGCACCCACCGAGGGATATGGAGAAGCGATTGTGATTCCCGCTATCCTTGCGGAGAATTTTGAGGTTAAGACGGGTTTGTTGACCATGATCCAAAACAACAAGTTTCGTGGTGACGAAAAGGACAATCCTCATAACCACATCCGCCAATTCAACCGTCTTACCGCGACTTGCAAGTTTAAGGACGTCTCGAACAACTCAATTAAGATGATGCTTTTTCCGTATACCTTTGCGGGGCCCGTTAAAATTTGGTTAGAGAAAGAGCCACCCAATTCTATATTGACGTGGAAGGATCTCATTTCGAAGTTCGTGAACCAATTTTTCCCGTACGCTAAGACTACGTACTTGAAAAACGAGATTTCAAAATTTTCACAAGAGTACAATGAGAGTTTTTCGACGGCTTAGAATAGGTTTAAGGAAATGTTGCATGAATGTCCTAATCACGGTTTTTCTGACTTACATCAAATCGACACGTTTTACAATGGGTTGAACGACCATGAACGAGACTATCTCAATGCCGTCGCGGGTGGTAATTTGTTTGTGTCAAACGGTCGAGGAAGCATTGTTGATCATTGAGAATAGGTCCAAAGTTTATAGCCCTCGTAGCACATCGAGTGTTCACAAGGCTTCGTCTTCGCCTTCATTGTCACATACCATCGATGCTTGCCAAATAGAGGCTAATTTGGAGAACAAGATTTTTGATAAGCTTAAGGGACTTTTAATTGAGTTTAAAGTTGGTGAACAACCCACTCCCGCTACGGCTAAAGCGGTTGAGTTTTCTTGTATGTATTTTGGTGGAGGTCATGATTTCTCCGAGTGCATTACCAACGGTGGTAACACTTCGAGTGGGCCTACGCGGCCACGGGAACTTATAACCAAAACGGTCAAGTTACCCGCACTAATCAATTGACTCCACCAGTTTTGCCACCAAATCAAAATGCTAACAATTATCGCAACAATCAAAGTGGTTACTAAGGAAATCAAAGGAACAATTATAAGGGTAACAACTATGTGAATCAAGGGACTAGTAATCAAGGGCAAAACAAAAATCAAAACCGTGATTTTCAAAACAACAACAAAGGTTTGCAAAACGTGAAAGATCTTCCAAATGAATTTGAAAATTATTCAACGGCTAATGATGCTAGATTTGATGATATACAAAGGGAGATAATTAGCCTTATATTCTAGTTTAAGAATGATTTAAAAAATGAGTTGAAAAACGAGCTTGCAAATGAACTTAAGACTCATACAAACAAAATGGAGAGTAACGTGCAAAGGTTACAACAAAATCAACAAAAAATAGAGCAAGGCCAACATGAAATTAAACAAGAGATGCTTAAGTCGGATAAAAGGCAATCTAAGTTTGAGGATAGAATATTAAGCATGTTTGAGGCTATAATGTGTAAACCGTCGTCTTCAGGTGGTCTTCCTAGTAACACCGTGTCGAACCCGAAGGGAGAGATGAAAGTGATTACCACACGTAGTGGTAAGACCTTTAAGGAACCGACTCCTCAACCAATTACTCCTACGGTGGAGGAAATTGAGGAAGAACCTGAGGTGGTGGTCGAAAAGGAGCATATCCCAATCCCACAAAGTACCGCTCAAACCACACCTACGACCATCATTGGAACCTGAGATTCCAAAGGCTATGCCTATGCCCCAACCCACGCCACCCTTACCTTACCCATCGAGAGTTTGTAAGGAGAAATTGCAAGAACGTGACAACTACCAATTTGAGATTTTCATTAAGATGTTTCCTGATATGCATTTCAACATATGTTTTGCCGACACTTTAATCATGATGCCTCGATTTGCCGCCAACTTTAAGAGTTTGTTAAACAACAAGGAGAAATTGCAAAAATTGTCTAGTTGTTCATCGGTTTATCTTAACCGCATTCCTCAAAAAGTCGGGGACCCCGGTAAATTTTTAATTCCGGTTGGTATTCAAGATATGGAATAATGCTATGCCTTGGCCGATCTTGGTGCTAGTATTAATTTTGACGCCTCTTTCCATATTCAAGTCGCTCAATCTTCCTAATCTTACTCCTTCAAGAATGTCTATCGAAATGGCCGTTCATTCTACGATTCCCGCATGTGGATTGGCCGAAGACGTTTTTGTGAAAGTGGGAAAGTTCTATTATCCGGTAGACTCTATCGTAGCCGATATTCCTACGGTTCCTCAAGTTCCTCTTATTTTAGGTCGTTCGTTTTTGGATACGTCAATGGCATTGATTGATGTGCATGCTAGGAAAATCACCTTACGTTTCAACGACAAGGAACTTGTTATAAACGCAACTCAAAACTCCAAACTTTCTCATGTTTATTCTATCGCGGCCATAAACTATATTGATATGATCGATGTCGTTTGCAAAGAATTTTCACAAGAATTTTTAGGTTTTGGTGATGAAGAAAATAGTGGCAATCCCACTATGCTCGATCCTATTCTTGATAACTCGACACCATCCTTCACTCCATTTGAAGGAGGTGGTTTTACTTGGATGAGTTCGATGTACCTCGAACTTATAACGAAGACCTCGACAATGATGAGTACTTTTCGATTTTGAAGGATTTTCTTAACGATTTCCCATTTCCTCCACCGGTGGAGGTTATGAGTATCGAACCCAAATCTTCAATCGAGGAACCACCAATCCTCGAGTTGAAAGATCTTCCTCCTTATCTTGAATACGTATTCTTGGAAAGAGACGATAATTTGCCGGTTATTATTGGGAAGGATCTTTCTGATGATGAAAAGACCGCACTTATCGATGTCTTGAAGGATCACAAAGGGGAAATTGTGTGGAAATTATCCGACATTAAGGGTATCGACCCAAAGTTTTGTCCACACAAAATTTTAATAAAGGAAGACTACAAGCCCGCAATCTAATGTCAAAGAAGGGTGAACCCCAAAATTCACGACGTCATCAAAAAGGAAGTCCTTAAACTCCTAGACTCGGGAATGATTTACGCTATTTCCGATAGCCCTTGGGTGAGTCCCATTCATTGTGTCCCTAAAAAGGGAGGAATGACCGTTGTGCCAAATGATGACAACGAGTTAATTCCAACTCGAAACGTGACCGGTTGGAGGGTGTGCATTGACTATCGTCAGTTGAATGACGCCACTTGTAAAGACCGTTTTCCCTTGTCCTTCATGGATCAAATGTTGGAGCGTCTTGCGGGAAACGATTTCTATTGCTTCTTAAATGGTTTTTTCGGTTACTTCAAAATTCCCATCGATCCTCGTGATCAAGAAAAAACTACGTTTACGTGTCCATATGGAACGTTTGCCTATCGTAGAATGCCATTCGGACTTTGTAATTCACCGGGAATTTTTCAACGGTGTATGATGGCTATTTTTCATGACATGATCGAGAATACGATGGAAGTATTTATGAATGACTTTTCCTTGTTTGGTAGTTCGTTCACTTCGTGCTTAGGAAATTTGAAACACATGTTGAAACGTTGTGAGGAAACCAACCTTGTGCTCAACTGGGAAAAATGTCATTTTATGGTTAAAGAAGGAGTCGTCTTAGGGCACAAGGTCTCGAAAGCGGGGATTGAGGTAGACAAAGCTAAGATAGACGTCATCGCCAAATTACTTCATCCCAAAACTGTTAAGGGAGTTAGGAGTTTCCTAGGCCACGCGGGATTTTATCGTCGATTCATCAAGGATTTTTCAAAGATATCTCGACCCATTACACACCTCCTCGAAAAAGATGCACCTTTTGTCTTTAACGAAGATTGTGTACGAGCCTTTAAAATTCTTAAGAGGAAACTTACCAAAGCTCCCATTCTTGTTGCTCCTAATTGGAACCTCCCCTTTGAACTCATGTGTGATGCAAGTGATTACGCTATTGGGGCCGTTTTGGGGAAACGTCATGAAAAGCACTTCTTTCCTATCCACTATGCTAGCAAGACGATGACCGAGGCTCAACTTAAGTATACCACAACGGAAAATGAATTCCTTGCCGTGGTGTATGCATTTGAGAAATTCCGACCTTATCTCATCCTGACCAAAAGCATAGTGTATACGGACCATTCGGCAATCAAGTACCTCTTGGCTAAACAAGATGCTAAGCCAAGGTTACTTTGTTGGATTCTCCTCCTCAAGAATTTGATGTCACAATCCTTGAAAAAAAAAAGAGCCGAGAATCTAGCGACCGATCACCTCTCTCGTTTGGAAGATCCTCACCAAAGTGTGAACGAGAACAAGGAAATCACCGAAACATTTCTTTTCGAGACACTTGGTGTAGTGAATTCCAAGGAAGACTCATCTACACCATGGTTTGCGGACATCACAAATTACCGTACGGGAAACTTCATCATTAAGGGTATGACGACTCAACAAGACGGAAATTCTTTCGTGACATCAAGTTCTACTTTGGAACGACCCTTACCTATTTCAGACTTGTGCGGATCAAATTATTCGACGTTGTTTGTTTGGCACCAAAGCTTCTAATATCCTTAGAGCTTGTCACGAGGGACCCACGGGTGGTCACCATGGTGCTAATCTCACGGCGAAGAAGGTCTTTAATGCCGGATTCTTTTGGCCTACAATTTACCGAGATGCACATGCACTTGTCAAGTCGTGTGACTCATGCCAACGTCAAGGAAAAGCCTCACAAAACGATGAAATGCCACAAAATATCACCCAAGTGTGTGAGATCTTTGATGTTTGGGGAACTGATTTTCTGGGGATGTTCCCATCATCTCGTGGTAATAAGTATATCCTTGTCGCCGTTGACTACCTATCTAAGTGGGTGGAAGCTAAGGTTGTGCCCACGAACGATGCTCGTGTGGTAGTCAAGTTTTTGAAGCAATTGTTCTCTCGGTTTGGAACCCCTCGTGCAATCATAAGCGATCGTGGAACCCATTTTTGTAATGACCAATTCGAAAGGGTTCTAAAGAAATATGGCGTTACACATCTGCTTTCTATGGCTTATCACCCACAAACGAGTGGGCAAAAGGTTTCAAACCGAGCTTTGAATAGGATCTTGGAGAGATCAATAGGAGATAACCGACAATCGTGGTCGGATAAGTTAGACGATGCTTTATGGGCCTTTCGTACCGCTCATAAGAAACCCATTGGGTGCAATCCTTACAAGCTTGTGTATGGGAAGAATTTCCACTTTCCCATTGAACTCGAACACAAGGCTTATTGGGACCTAAAGCATTGTAATGATGACATTGAGACTACGGGAAAACATCGGAAAATGCAATTGAATGAATTGGATAAATTAAGGGACATTGCTTATGAAAATTCATTGATTTATAAATAGAAAACTAAAAAGTTTCATGATTCTAAAATTAAAAACCGGGTTTTTAACATTGGAGATCAAGTGTTGCTTTTTAACTCAAGATTGAAAATATTTTCCGGCAAGTTGAAATCCCGTTGGTCCGGACCATTCACCATTACCCAAGTGTTTCCTTATGGGACCATCGAGCTAGCTCAAAATGATGGTCCTAATTTCAAGGTGAATGCTCATAGGTTGAAGCACTACTTTGGTTGGGAAGTTCCTTCTTTGAACTACCTCGACCAAGTCACCTTCCCCAATGATAACTAGTATCGAGGGGATCGAGTCGAGCTCATGACTCAGTAATAAAAAAACGATGCCTCGTGGTGGAGTCCCATGCTTATCCATGTACATATTATCGCTTTCTAATGTAGCTTATGTGAGGGGATTTGTGCCCTTCCAACCTTTGTTCCGTGGTTGTTTGTGAATTATGGTTTTTAGATGATCATTATCTTCACGAGTGGAGCCTCTCATGTTTGTTGTACGTGAGCACTCGATCGTTTGCTTTGAAGAATTTCTCGATATCCATATGATATATCCTTTGATGTTCTAACCTTAGGTTTTTAGCACAATTCATAAACGGCTATTGATTTAATGGTTCCACCCTTTCCATGCTATATTAGGCATTCGACAACGTCTCTAGTATGGGGGTGTTCTACCCTTAGACTCGAAACGTTGAGGACAATGTTTAACTTTAGTATGGGCGGGTGAATAGATACTTGCCTTGCTAAACCTTCACGCTTTCCAAATTTTATCTCTTTGTTTATCGTTTTGTTGCAAAATAAGGCTAAAAATGGCCAAATTTTAAAAAATTTCTCATGTTTCATAAGTTTTTAAAGACACGAATGTAGATTTTCCGATGGCGAGAATAAGAGTAATTTTTTACTCGACCGTGTGTGCTGAGCACTTAGCTTCGATCCCTTAACTTTATATTAGGATAAGTCTCTTAAATGAGGATGAGAAATGATAGAGGTTAATTATAAGTTACTATGCTAAACGTAGAGTACTCGTATTCTTTCAAAAACTCATGTGTTCTAATTGTTTGCTTATTCTCCCTTCGCTTGTATATATATTTTGCTAATAAGTATTGGCATAGCGGTTTAGTCTTAATTGTTGGTTTCTAGTCTTTTCTAGTAGCTTCCATGTAATTAAATTGGGAAAACATTAAGGTATCGCCAGCGTCACGGTTTTGAAGTATTGGCAACCTGAATAATCAAAAGCTTCAGCCAATAATAAGATTTCAAGTGCTCACCTAAATCAAGCAATAATTCGAAGCTCATAAGGCCAAAAAATCTCTACAACATTGAAAGTGATTAAGCCTTAATCTTTGAAGCTTTAAAGATCCAAAAATCGCTTTAGCGTGAGGAAATACGTCTTTGGCCATAATAAAAACCTCATGGCGAGGTTAAATAAAAGGCAAGGCAAGACCGAAGTCATAATAAAAGCTCCATGGCGGAGTTGAATAAAAGATGGAGGTAAACCTATGATAATAAGGCCCATCCGTTAGGGGGCGTATAAAAGTCTTGGTGATAAGTCTCATGTTCAAAACCGTTATAAAACTGTGTTTATCGATCCTTCTTGTTGACTTAATTTTTTGACATCGTTGTCTATTAGGGGGTTATTGATTCGATGGTCTTGGTTACACAGTTATGACTCTATTTTTGGACCTTAATCTCTATCATCGCATAAGTAAAAAATGTATCCTCGTGAACATTCAAGACAAAGAATAAAATATAATAGATACCACTTAGGATTAAGGGAGTCTAATACGTGATTAGGACATATGAGTAGTGTTAGCATTACTAACTTATAACGACAATGATCTCGTTGCACGCTTGGCATGGAATTGGGTGAAAATTGAGGACGACGAAATTATTTCTAACAAAACATTCACGTGTTCTTGTTCTATGAACCTAAACATCCCATGTTGCGATGAAAATCATACATTATGTCTAAAACGCAAGTAGTAGCAAGTAGTAGTAGTGTATAAGGTTTACGTTTCAATAAACATCCGTAAAAATGAATTTTAGAGGTGCTACGATACTTTATTCTAGCATTGCGTGAGGGCACGGAAATGGTTTAGTATGGGGGAGTGATGAGACTGCTTTTATACATAGTCTCATCGTCTAAAACGGGCTTAAAATGGCTAAAATATCATAAAAAGTGCCAAATATATGCTTGTGTTTGTTCAATGTGTATTTTAGGTACGGATATTGAGAAAATGACAAAAGGTCACAAGAAACAAGCAAAAACGAACACGGGAAACGAAGCCGCACAATGAACCGGACCCTAGAGTTGATTTTCTAAGAAAAGTCCTTGAAGAATTGAAGATTGTACAAGAAGGGTCCTTCATTATTGAATAATTGAAACTTTAAACCCTTGTATATTCATAATTACAAGTTTGGTCCTTAAAGTTTGTCAAAATTACAAAAAGGACCCTCAACTTTGAAGAATTGACAAGAATGGTCCCTCGAAATTGAAGACTTTTCACTTTTTGTCCTCCACGAAGACAAGAATACAAGTGAAGACCTTGAAGAATGAATACACGCCAAAAATAGCCCTTCAAATATCAAGATATTACAAAACAAGTCCTTATTCAAACCTTTAGAAAGTTTCTGGGGCCAAAGTATACAAACCAAAACTTTGTTTACAAAGGAATTCGGATTATTGGCTGATTAAACCACAAATGAAACACAAGAAATAATAGAGGGGTTAAACATGGGAGACAAGCAAACATACCTAGACCAATACCCTTGTGACAAGTTCCCCACTCACTCAAAACCACCAATCACAACCCACCATTCAACCACCTCACACCCCACTTATACCGGTTTATTAACTAACTATTTTATTAGTTTAAACTGGCACCTAACACCACATTTAAACCCAAAACAAGATCAAACAGATGTTCTTGGTGTTCTTAACCAAAATTGGGTTTTCCTTAACCACTAACAATTACAACCTAATCTGCTCCAGAATTAAGATTAAGGTTACACTAACCAAAATCCAACTCATAAACATGCCACCTCATCACTCACTTTGTCACATGAGGGTTCCCCTGCTACATACTTTTGAGAAGAGGACAAGAATTGCCAGCATATCAACGACCCAAAGCCTTGATTTCATCCTAAGTACAAAAGCAACGCTCAAAATCACAAAACAACAAGAATGGTCACATGTTTCTTCTACAAACGTCCAATTCAGTCAACACATATTCAATTTTCAAGGGGCATAATTGGGACTTCATTAACTAGGGTTTCTAGTTTTTATTCAGTATTCTAGATAACTTGTATCCTATATAAAGGAATTAGTGTTTTACCTTTCATTTGTTCTTGGTTTTTCCTTTGGTCAAGGTTCTGTAATGCTTTGTTCATGAATGAAAAAGTTTGAATGCTATTGACGAAAATCCAAGATCCAATTTACTTTTACTGCTATTGTTACATGTTTAAAGTTTGTGTTTAAAGTTTCAAAGTTTGGTTTTTAAGTATTGTGCAAGTTGTTTCAAAAGTTTCCAAAACCTGAATTTTTCTAAGTCTTTGGTACAAACACTTGAAATTTTTGGGCTTTGATTGATCATGTCACCCTGATAAGAAGATTATCAAGGAGGAGTGAGATTTAGGCTTGGGGATATTCAAGGAGTGGGGTACAAAGCTTGAAAGAATCTGTTTCATTTTCCATTTTTCTTTTTATATAATCTGTTTGTGTTAACTCTGTTGATCTTAGCAGTGTTTTGTTGGAAGCTTATGGTTGTTAAGCTACCACATAAGCTCTAAAATTCGTGAGTGTGGATGTAAATTCATTAGGTTTGTCATATTTTCTCCAAAAATCTGTCAAATCTTGGTGATAAGTGATTTTGGGTGCCTACTGTTGTTTGTTGTTATTTGATGCATGAATATTGTTCTAAGTGTACGATAATGTTATTATGATGTATGTTTAAGCTTATTCAAGTCTCAAATGTTTTTTCCTTTGTTAAATTTGGATTTCAGAATTTAAAAGGTTGTTTGGGATTGCATGTTATGTGATTCATTTGTGAGATTGAGTATTTATTTAGGGTTCTTTTGTGTTTTTAACTGATATTGAAGTGGTTGTGTGCTGATATCTGCAAGTCTTGTGCTTCCAAACATCAAATCTTAAACTTTTGTCTACCTAGCTTGTTTTAGGTCATTTTGGACTGAAGCTTGGTGAACACCTAGATTGCATGCTATACTAGGGTTAACAAGTATTAAAACAAAGTTTGTGTAACCTGTTAATTAGATTTGAGGGTTTGAAATTGGATTTTTGGTCAAGTAGTTTAGCAATAGGTCACTTGTTGTTCATCTTTGTTCATCCGTAAGTCACATATGCTTGAATCTAGTTCTAATCTTGGATTTTATGCTTGAAACAAGTTTATTTGTGTGTCTCTTAGTCTGTTATTGTTATTGTATGCTTTTGGTGGAATTTGGTCTGCTTATACTAGCTTAAACATTGGCTTATATCATCAGATCTGCTTATGATCATGTTTGTGTCATATCTGAGCACTGTTTGATTAAACTGTATCATTTGGCCTATTGAATTTATGTTTTTCTGCTTGATTGTGACTCCTTACAACTTATTGGTTGTAGGGGTGCCCTTATTGTCCAAAATCATTAAATGAATCTCTCTTAAAAAGCAAGTCAAAAAAGTCTATCAGTGGGAACTTTTTCCCACTGAAAGTTCCCACTGATAGTGTTATTTGGTCAACGGCTTATTATTAAGCCATTTTAGCTTATTCTATTGTGCAACAACTTATATTTTGTAATCAGTCTTACTCATTTGATCCATTTACTAGATCTGGAGCTTTGAAGCCTTTGACTTTTAAGTTTGACTAGAAAACTAATTGACTTTTGTTTTACAAACAGCTTATTGCTTTTTCCAGCTCATTGAGTGTGCTTATTTGAAATCTTGTTTTTATTAAGCTTAATTTTGTCATTAAAAACCTATTGCAACATGAACCAGCTCTTGAAGTGGTCTATAACTCGAAAACGACTATTTTGTCGTTTTGTGTAGAGAGCTTTGGCTTATTTCAGGCTTATTTCTTGAGCTTTTTCAAAATTCTTTTTACAAACAGCTTCAAAATCTCAAAAGAAGAATGTGTGTCAAATTTCAGTTTATGGCATTAGCTTATGGCTTAATGGGCCAAAAAGCCCATTAAGAATAAGTTATTTTCTATTAAGCTGTGATAAGCACTGATTCAACTTTTGGGCCTTTAGAGTTTTGTGTTTAAAATTGAATTTTAAGCTTATCTGGAAATTTGGGGCTTATTTGGTGATCATTTTTTCTTATTGGGCCTAAAAAAACCCATTAAGTGGACTGTTTACTGTTTTGGCCTATTTGGAGGCCCATTAGGGGTATTTTTGTCATTTCACTCTCATTTTTGGTTTTATTAAGTTAAAATAAAGTAGGTTGCAAGTTTTTAGAATTTTTTATAAATTTTAAATTTTAAATATTATTTTAATATTTAATTTTAATTTTTAATCATTTTAAATAGTTTTAAATTTTTCAAAAATACTTTTAGTTTAATTAAGTTATTTTAGAGGTTTACAAATTGAAAAATCTTATTTTGGGCTTTTTATTAATCAAATTAATTTTTCGGGCTTTAGTTAGCATTAAAAAATTATTATTTAATTAAATAAAAGGTTTGAGTAAGTTTTGATTTTTGGTAAACTCTAATTTCATTTTAGGGATTTATTGTGATTTTCTAGGAATTTTTAGGGTAATTTTTAAATTTCGTCACATTTTACGGTTTTATGTTTACGTCATTCGCCCTAGTTTAATTTTATTTGTAACCGTCGCCATTTTCCTTTCTTCTTTTCTTTCTTAATATTAATCTCAAAGTTAATCAAGTCTTAACACACACACCAAGCCTCCTTGAGAACGATCTCACATTAAGGGGTCATAAGTGTTTACGTTTTCCTAAACGTACACTTAATACTTACCGCTTTTGCCTCGTTTTCCTAAACGAGTGTGAAAATACAACTATCAATAAGGCGGTTGTATTTCATGACCTAAGGGAAAAAGGATCTTAAGTGCTTCGCGCCGCCTCGTTTCCCCCGCTTGCTTGTGCGTGTTGAGAGAAAAAGAGTTAATCGAGGGTTTTGCCGCCCAAAGTATTATTACGTATTAATGTACTGGATTTTACTAGTTGAAAAGTTCGTTTCTCGGTATCTTCTCGAATTGATTTCCGGTTCAAAGTGTGACTCAGTCGTTCTTGGTAACAAAAAGAGAATTGTTGGGTGTCGTAAACTAATTTAAAATAAAGACTTGAAACAAATAAAAATAAAGTAAAGATGGTAAAAAGAAATACTGAAAAATAAAACTTGACGGAAAATTAAAGACGAGAAATTAAAAACGTGACAAGAAATAAAAAGACAAACTTAAAAGTAAATAAGGTAAACTAAAATTAAATGCGAGTAAATTAAAAGTGCGATTAAGTAAAAAGGCGGGAAAAATAAAGTTTAAAACTTAAAAACATGAATTTAAAAATAAACTAAAATTGAAATTATAAAAACTAAGAAAAAGTGCTCATTCGGATTATACCCTTCATCCGGAACAATTCTGTTCATTCGGAATATAAAGCTTCATCCGGAACATTCGTTCATTCGGAATGTTAGCTTCATCCGGAACATTCATTGATTCGGAATATGGGCTTCATCCGGAACATTCACTGATTCGGAACAAGAACACTGATTCGGAACATTTATACTGATTCGGAAAAATTAAACTAGAAAGCTCATTCGGAACATAATGGTTCATTCGGAACATTTTCTCAAAAACTTTGATTCGGAATATCTAAAAAACTCATGCGGAATAAATTGATTCGGAACATTTGAAAAACCTTGATTCGGAACTTAGTTTCATCCGAAACATTCAAAGAAACTGATTCGGAACATTTTAAAGACTTTGACTCGGAATATTTATACTCATCCGGAATATTAATTACTCCGGATGAACAAGCTGATTCGGAAAATTAAAAATCAAAAGCTTCGTTCGGAATAAATGTTCTGATTCGGAACAAAACTGGGCAATGTTAACAGTAGCGAAGAACAAGGAAATGAAATAGGATACGAATTTGAACAAAATCAATCAAGATCAACCAAAAGATTAAACCAAAACAACCACAAATGATCTAATAACAATAATCAAACAATCCAAATCAATAAAACTAGCAATCATAACCAAATCAATCAAAACCCACTTGATTGAAAACCATAAAAATAAAAGAACATAAACATAAAGATTAAAATTAAGACAAATCAAGAAAGGAAGATGAGAGATTAACAATGAGAGTAAAGATTCAGTAACAATAAAATTAACTTACTTGAAAATTAAAGGTGCATGACAAGTAATTAAAGTGCAAGAATTTAAGATACAGAATATGAAAATGGTGGAAGAGGTAGTTTGTCAAGCTACCCAACAACTACAAATGAAATGAAATGGATCTATTTATAGTGGATTAGGGAGGTGCTTAGTGGAAGCTTCCTCCCTCTTTCTTCTTTCTCTAATTATCCTTTAGTCCTTAATCTTCTTAATACTTCGACTTTTGACTTTGTCTCGGGATTAATAAACTCGTCTTGTAATTTCTTCAATAAGTTAGACTTGAGTTCTTCGGCTTTTAGTAAACTTCATTCTCTTGACTTTTTCTTCGATAAATCTTCAGAATTGGTCTTGGACTTCCGTTCTTTTTGCACTCTTGACTTCGTTGATAGGTGTGTAAACACCCATCCTTTTTACCACTTAATTACAATAATAACCGAGCCAAAACGTGTATTTTATGTCTTTTATGTCGGAATTATGCGTGGTTTGTGTTTTTGTTGTGATTTAAGACGAAATTGTGAAAAGTGGAGAAAACACGGCATTCACGGGCTTTTATTGAAGAAAAAGATGAAAGATGAAGTCGAGAAGTCAAGAGTGCAAAAAGAACGGAAGTCCAAGACCAATTCTGAAGATTTATCGAAGAAAAAGTCGAAAGACGGAAGTTCACTTAAAGCCGAAGAAATCAAGTCTATTTTATTGAAGAATTAAAAGACGAGTTCAAAGAAATCCCGAGCCAAAAGTCATTAAAGTCCAAGATTAAAGAAGATTTAAAGGCTTAAGGACTAATGGTGCAATTAACAAAGAGATTAAGAAGGAAGGACTAAGCATGCAATTAAGGAGAAAGGAAAGAGGGGAGGAAGCTTCCTAAGCATTCCTTCATCCTCCCCTATATATAGATTAGATCTTAATCATTTTCATTTTGTTGGCTAATAGTGACAATTAGTTCTTCCACTTTTAATTACCTTGTCATTTAAATACTTGTCAAATTTAAAAACTTGTCTTGCACCTTAATTACCATTTAATTTCAAGTAAGTTTTTCTTTTAATTCTTGTTAATCTTTATCCTTATTGTTTGATCTCATCCTACCTTTCTTTAATCTTTGATTTTTATTGTTTATGTTCATGCTCATGTTCTTATGTTCTTATTTTGATCAAAGTGGGTTTTGATTATCTTGATTTAGTTCTGTTAGTTTTGTTGTTTTGGATTGATTGTTTATGATTAATAGTTGTTTATTGATTAGTTTGATTTAATCTTGTGGTTGATTTTGCTTAAGTTTGATTAGATTCGTGTAAATATTTTGTTCCCTGTTCTTCAGGGTGTCTGTTCTTTGTTTCTGATCTTTCCCAGGAAAAACAAGCCAAAGTATTCTGAGTAAAGGATTCAAAGTACTCTATTTAGAATATTCAATATTCCGAATAGGGAAGATATTCTGAATAGGCCAACTATTCCGGATAGAGCAAGTATTCCGAATAGCAAGATTATTCCGGGTAAAGAACTTATTCCGGAGAGGCATTATATTCCGGATAGGGAACTTATTCCGGATAGGTGACAATATTCCGAATAGGGAAACATTCTGAATAGACCAACTATTCCGGATAGAGTTCGCATTCCGAATAGGACGTAATATTCCGAATAGGCCCAGTATTCCGAATAGACCAATGTTCCGAATAGAGGATTATTCCGGATAGGTGACATATTCCGAGTAAGCCAAATATTCCGAATAGGGGTATTTATTCCGGATAGGTAATTTTCAGTTTCTTTAATTCTAGTTTTTAATTTTCTGCTTTTAATTTCGAGCTTTATTTTTCCCGCCTTTTTCCTTACTTGCACTTTAAGTTTAATTGCCTTAGATTTATTTTAGCCTTGCCTTAGTATTAAGTTTTAGTTGCGTTTTAAGTTTGCCTTAGTTAGATTTAAGTTTGCGTTATTTACTTTTAGTGCCCTTTAATTTCTCGTCACGCTTTTAAATACTTGCCTTTTATTTTAAGTTAGATTTAGATTTAAATTACTACACTTTTACTTTAATTGTTTTGCACATTTTATTTAAAAACAACAAAAATATTTGTTTCACCAAAAACAATAGAGTCGTACTTTAAGCCGGAAATCAATTCGTTAAGATTCCGAGAACACGAACTTTAATTTTTATACGAGGTGTCAAAAGCCTTGTATCAAATGGCGCCGCTGCCGGCTCTTTTCGTAATGATTAACGGTTTTCTGTGAGATACGCGTTGCTTTTTGGGATCCGTTCACTTGTGAGCGTTATTTTTCTTGCATAAAAAATTCAAAAAAACCATAAAAATTAAAAATTGATAAAAATCCATAAAAATTAAAAATTTCAAAAACCCAAAAAGATTTTATTTTTATTGTGTATATATATTGTCTTTGTGTTTGGTTTCTTTTTCTTTTGCATTTTCAGGTGTATGCGTACTAGATCTTCTAATTATCAAGAGCCCGAGCCTCGAGAAGATTTAAGTATGTCAGGTGTTAACAACAATAATAATCCACCGCACCTCAACAATAACAACAATCTTCTTCCACAGCCTGATCTTCGGACAATGGAGGAGCTTTGTCAACCTACCATGTTTGGACGAGGAGGACCGATTGCGCCGATGCAAATCACGGCTCCGGAGTTTTTGTTGAAGCACCACATGATCCAGCAAGTGCAAACAAATCCTTTTAGAGGAATGCCTGATGATGATGCCAACAAACACCTCGACAAGTTCATTACAATCACCCAAAGCATGAAGTTGCCTGGTGCCACAATGGATGTTCTTCGCCTTCAACTCTTTCCACATACTTTATCACATCATGCCGAGAAATGGTTTGATCGTCTCCCGAAGAATTCTATTCACACTTGGGATGACATGACTCAACGCTTTTTGTCGCGCTACTTTCCACCATCCATAGTCACGAGCCTTTGCAATCAAATCAGCGGTTTCATGCAAGATCCCGATGAATCTCTTTTTGATGCTTGGGAAAGATATAATGTCTTGATTGATCGTTGTCTAAACCACAACATGCTCCCTGTCACATTGATTGATACTTTCTACAACGGTTTGACTTTTCGAGATCGTGATACGATTAATGCAGCCGCCGGTGGCACATTTATGAAAAGGAGGCCCGAGGATTGTAGAGAGCTAATTGAGAACATGACTACTCACCACAAAAACTGGGTTTCCTCTGCTTCTTCAAGGAACAACCCGAGAGTCAATGTTTCTTCTACTTCAGCAAACCCTGATATGACCGAACTCACCCGCATGATGACTGAAATGAGCAAAAGTATCTTGCTTCTCGCTTCAAACCAACAACAACAAGTTAAAGCGGTTTCACCTTCTTGTGAAACATGCGGCGATCCTCACTCATACATCGATTGTCCTTCTACACAAGGAAATCCGGAAAATGTGTATGCAGCTTATGGTAATTATTCACAGGAAAATTACCAAGCTCGACCACAAGGGGATAGAAATTTGCTGAGTTACCGATCAAACAACTACCTTTCACCCGGTTTTTCTCCTCAAAACCAAAACCCCGCCACAACTACAATAGAAGCAACCAAATCCCACCAAGAGCTTCTAATCCTTATCACCCACCCGCTCAACAAGCCCCACCCATAAATCCCGATGTTGAAGCCATAACGAGAACCCAAGGTGAGGAAATCAAGAATCTGCAGAGTCAAATTATCAATCTTAAAGGAGATATTACCAAGCAAGGAAATGAGATAAGATCCGAGCTTAGAGATAATATTCAATCCTCCTTCAGTACTCAAACGAATGATATAAAGAATATGCTTGCTAGTTTCTTGCCCGCAGCTCAACCTTCTACTTCAAGTTCTCTACCTTCAAACACCGTCACCAATCCGCGAGCAAATGTGAGTGCTATTACTACTCGTAGTGGAATTACCATTGTCGATCCACCTATCCCACCCCCATCATCTACACCTCCTCCACCACCATTTATCCCTACTCCTCCTACACCTAGTATTAGTGCACCATTACCGTCTCTGCCTCGTCATGCCGATGTACCTAGGAAGGACCCTTCAACATATCAACCTTTACCTGCTACACCTACACCTTCACCACCAAAACCCAATATCCCTTATCCCTCTCGTTTAGGCAAGACCAAAATGCTAACCAAGGATGACTCTCAAGTGTCGAGCTATGTGAAGATGATCTCTCAAATGAACTTCAACATTAGCTTTCTCGAAGCACTTGTCCACATGCCGAAATTTGTCAAAGCATTCAGGGAATTGCTAAACAAGAATGAAAAGTTGATTGAGCTCGCCAACACACGCTTAAATGAAAACTGCTCTGCAGTTATTCTTAAAGAACTTCCGGAAAAGCTTGGAGATCCCGGTCGTTTTGTGTTGCCTTGCGTTTTCAACAAAACTGAAGAATTTACTGCCCTAGCTGATCTCGGGGCCAGTATTAATTTGATGCCTTTGAGTGTTTGGAAAACACTATCATTACCCGGCCTTACTCCAACAAAGATGACTCTTGAACTTGCAAATCTCACTCTCGCTTACCCCGTTGGTATAGCCGAAGATATGTTCATTAAAGTTGGCACATTTACTTTCCCGGTCGACTTTGTCGTTGTTGATTATGAAATGGACCCTTGTATTCCTTTAATACTTGGTCGGCCATTCTTGAGAACCAGACGAGCTCTAGTTGATGTTGCCGAAGGTGAGTTAATCTTAAGAGTCGGGAATGATTCACAAGTTTTTAAAATAGGGAAGCTTACAAGCAAATCCTTTGGAAGAGAATCCGTGAATATGATTAATGTGCTCGATGATTTTGTCATCTACAACAATCCGCTATTCGACTCTTGCATTGATAATCCACTTTTTCAAGATGATGTGGATGATTCTCTCTCCAATTTAGAACCTTCTCCTATTTATGATTCTCCACCGATCTTTGATGCTTATGAGGATGATTCTAGCTCAGATTCGGATGATTTTGATGATTGTACCTCCGAGTATCCCGAGATGCCCACTTTTGATGATTTTGATGAGGCTGATACTCTTTCGAGTGATTCTTCACATGATGAAGATCCTCCGCCATCACTCGATCCTACTTTGGACGATTACTCATTTGAGGAAGATTTCTCTGCTTTTCTTAACACTTACTTCCCTCATGAGAGTGATGCACCTCCTTTTGATTTTGAAGATTATCGTCTTGATCCTACTTTGGATTTGAAGAACATTCTTTCAAAGGAGAAGAAACCGGTCGACACCAATATCCGCAGCACATATGATTTAACACCTCTTTGTCCCCCTTCTGAGGACGAGGTTGTGCTTCTTCGCGGATCTTCTTCACATTCTGCTGAGCCTGAGTGCTATTTTCCCCTAAAGGAAAAGGTGTTCGACCCCGGTATCGATATTCTGCAGCCATCTCAGTATCCACCTGATGAAATAAAAGGAAAAATCTTTGGAAATTTTGAAGACATGCTTGCACCTCACCATACTTGCTCCCACCGTGCTCCATCGCTGCTTAAGGGAACCTTGCCTACTCTTCTATGGCTTGCCTTGTTCGCCTTAAGCTTGTGCTATTTGATGGACGAAAACTATGTCTTTGATCCTGGTGGATATGTTACATGCTTCTTCCTATGAAGATCAAGGTCGAGTCAGGCTCACGACTCGGTTAACAAAAATCAAGCGCTTCTTGGGAGGCAACCCATGCATCTATCTTTTATCTTTCTTTATCCTAAGTGTAGGGGAGACCCGTTGGTGTTTGCTATTTCCTCTCCTCTCTTAATCAGGGATTCGAGCGCTCAATGATCCACTCTTGATGATTCTTGACGACCTGTGATTCCGTGTTCCTTTCTTCCCGGTTCTATCCTAAACTCTTTTCGATTCACTATTTTATATTTTCTCAATATTAAAATAGGAATCTCTTTAGTTGTCTCTTCCTTAGCGAGATTTAAACAAAGTGCACAATGTCCTAAGTGTAGGGGAGTTTACTCCCACATGCTTAAACATTGAGGACAATGTTTATCTTAAGTGTAGGGGGGACTTCTATCGAAGTTAAGTGGCTCTTTTCCTTGTATTTGTCCTCATTTTAACCGGAAAATCAATTTTTCGACATTTTTCAAAATTTTTAATCTATTTTGGCCTATTAGTTTTTCCCTTTGTATAGTTATTTTCTTTCCTTGCTAGAATAAAATTTTAATAAAGTGGTTTTAATTTTCAAACGTTGTGAATCTTTTGATTCAACCCGAGTTTACTTATCTAAGTTACTCTAGCTAGTATCCTTAACGTGTTTAAGTCAAGTTTTGCTAGGCTTTTATATAGGGAGCTATAAAACGCGAAAGTCTTAACTCTCACGGGTTAAGAACAAGAACTTTTCGCAAGTTCCTATAATTGATCCTAGAGAGTCGTTTATCAAGGGAACTTTAAAATGCGATTTCTAAACTTGAAAAAGTCTAAGAATTTGCAAGATCCTATAGGCGACTCGAAAACCCAAAACTTTGATTTAATAGGCTAAGCATCCATGAGTCTCATTCCTTGAGATTTTAAACTGTGGAGAACGAGAGATGATAGAGTCAATTATAAGTTCGGTATTCTTTCGTGAATTTATGTGAGTTAATTATAAGCCTATTCTCCCATCGCTTGCTAATAAATATATCTGCAATAAATAAGGTTGCACGATTTGAAAAGTTACTTAGCTTCTAGCCCAAGATCGTTTAAAAGTTGCTCGGTATGGATTAGAGTTCATAGCCAAGGCATAACTTATTGAAGCGGGATGCGAAGATTGGCGAGTCCAAAAAGGTCCTAACAAGACATGAGGGCTACATTTTGTTGCTAAAGATCCAAAGTGATGTGAAGAATCATTTATTGAAAATCTATATGAAGGATCGAGACACACGACGAAAAGCAAAAAAAAAAAAAAAAAAAAACTCCCAAAAAGTCATGGAGAAGTGCATCCGAAAAGACCCTAGCAAGGTATGAGGATTAATAGATCCAAGTCAAAAAGGAGGCGGATCGTTGTATATCAAAGTCCAAAATAATGATTGGAGAAAATGAAGAAGTCGTGGTCGAAGTATGAATCTCTCAAAACTTCAAGTGAAGAAATTACTATATGAAGAGAAGACCATAATTTCATGAACGTCTCTCAAGGTTTGAAGTATGAAGTCGCTGCCAAATATCGGTCCGAGAAAGGTCTCAAATCGCGAAACGAGTTATGCCAAGATATGAACTTTATGAGGTCCCGAGAAGCAGTTTTAAAAGATTTTGTCCTTTAGCTAACTATTGATTAAATCGTTCACTTTATTTTCGGCCTAATAAACTATCGAAATAAGTCAAACAATGCATCCTCGTGATCATTCAAGACAACAATAAAATATAAGAGATACACCTAGGAATAAGGGAGTCTAAGTGAGTAATTGGCCCACATGAGTTCGTGTTAGTTTACTAACTTATAATAACAATGATCTCGTTTTTAAGCTTGGTTTGAAGAAAGTGAAAACTTGAGGATGATGATTATTCATAACATTTCCATAACCCAAGGTATGCTTTTTGATTTCTTTACTTTGAATGTTTATAGTTTTCTATCTCTCTAATAAAGGCGACTATGAATTGATTATGATGAAAAGTGTAAACGTGCTTTGTAACTAATGCATTGCATGAGGACATTGCAATGGTCAAGTGTAGGGGATTTGATAGGTGTGTAAACACCCATCCTTTTTACCACTTAATTACAATAATAACCGAGCCAAAGCGTGTATTTTATGTCTTTTATGTCGGAATTATGCGTGGTTTGTGTTTTTGTTGTGATTTAGGACGAAATTGTGAAAAGTGGAGAAAACACGGCATTCACGGGCTTTTATTGAAGAAAAAGATGAAAGATGAAGTCGAGAAGTCAAGAGTGCAAAAAGAACGGAAGTCCAAGACCAATTCTGAAGATTTATCGAAGAAAAAGTCGAAAGACGGAAGTTCACTTAAAGCCGAAGAACTCAAGTCTATTTTATTGAAGAATTAAAAGACGAGTTCAAAGAAATCCCGAGCCAAAAGTCATTAAAGTCCAAGATTAAAGAAGATTTAAAGGCTTAAGGACTAATGGTGCAATTAACAAAGAGATTAAGAAGGAAGGACTAAGCATGCAATTAAGGAGAAAGGAAAGAGGGGAGGAAGCTTCCTAAGCATTCCTTAATCCTCCCCTATATATAGATTAGATCTTAATCATTTTCATTTTGTTGGCTAATAGTGACAATTAGTTCTTCACTTTTAATTACCTTGTCATTTAAATTCTGGTCAAGTTTAAATACTTGTCTTGCACCTTAATTACCATTTAATTTCAAGTAAGTTTTTCTTTTAATTCTTGTTAATCTTTATCCTTATTGTTTGATCTCATCCTACCTTTCTTTAATCTTTGATTTTTATTGTTTATGTTCATGCTCATGTTCTTATGTTCTTATTTTGATCAAAGTGGGTTTTGATTATCTTGATTTAGTTTTGTTAGTTTTGTTGTTTTGGATTGATTGTTTATGATTAATAGTTGTTTATTGGTTAGTTTGATATAATCTTGTGGTTGATTTTGCTTAAGTTTGATTAGATTCGTGTGAATATTTTCTTCCCTGTTCTTCGGGGTGTCTGTTCTTTGTTTCTGATCTTTCCCAGGAAAAACAAGCAAAAGTATTCCGAGTAAAGGATTCAAAGTACTCTATTTAGAATATTCAATATTCCGAATAGGGAAGATATTCTGAATAGGCCAACTATTCCGGATAGAGCAAGTATTACGAATAGCAAGATTATTCGGGGTAAGGAACTTATTCCGGATAGGCATTATATTCCGGACAGGGAACTTATTCAGGATAGGTGACAATATTCCGAATAGGGAAACATTCCGAATAGACCAACTATTCCGGATAGAGTTCGCATTCCGAATAGGACGTAATATTCCGAATAGGCCCAGTATTCCGAATAGACCAATGTTCCGAATAGAGGATTATTCAGGTGACATATTCCGAGTAAGCCAAATGTTCCGAATAGGGGTATTAATTCCGGATAGGTAATTTTCAGTTTCTTTAATTCCAGTTTTTAATTTTCTTCTTTTAATTTCGAGCTTTATTTTTCCCGCCTTTTTCCTTACTTGCACTTTAAGTTTAATTGCCTTAGATTTATTTTAGCCTTGCCTTAGTTTTAAGTTTTAGTTGCGTTTTAAGTTTGCCTTAGTTAGATTTAAGTTTGCGTTATTTACTTTTAGTGCCCTTTAATTTCTCGTCACGCTTTTAAATACTTGCCTTTTATTTTAAGTTAGATTTAGATTTAAATTACTGCACTTTTACTTTAATTGTTTTGCACATTTTATTTAAAAACAACCAAAATATTTGTTTCACCAAAAACAATAGACGCGTACTTTAAGCCGGAAATCAATTCGTTAAGATTCCGAGAACACGAACTTTAATTTTTATACGAGGTGTCAAAAGCCTTGTATCATTCGTCTTTTGTCTTTTTATTCGATAAAAGTACGTGAATACCCGTGTTTTCTCCCCTTTTCACATTTTCGTCCTAAATCACAACAAAAACGCAAACCACGCATAATTCCGATATTTATGACATAAAATACACGTTTTGGCCTGGTTATTATTGTAATTAAGTGGTAAAAGGATGGGTGTTTTCACACCTATCAAATCCCCTACACTTAACCATTGCAATGTCCTCATGCAATGCATTAGTTACAAAGCACGATTACACTTTTCATCATAATCAATCCGTCTTGGCCTTTATTAAAGAGATAGAAAATTATGAAACAAGTAAAGAAATCAAAAACATACCTTGTGGTTTTGAAAATGTCATGAATTATCATCATCCTCAAGTTTTCACTTCTCCAAACCAAGCTTAAAAACGAGATCATTGTTATTATAAGTTAGCAAACTAACACGAACACATGTGGGCCAATTATTCACTTAGACTCCCTTATTCCTAGGTGTATCTCTTATATTTTATTATTGTCTTGAATGATCACGAGGATGCATTGTTGACTTATTTCGATAGTTATTTAGGCTGAAAATAAAGTGGGACGATTTAATCAATAGTTAGCTAAAGGACAAAATCTTTTAAAACTGCTTCTCGGGACCTCATAAAGTTCATATCTTGGCATAACTCGCTTCGCGATTTTAGACCTTTCTCGGACCGATATTTGGCAGCGACTTCGTACTTCAAATCTTGAGAGACGTTCATGAAATAATGGTCTTCTCTTCATAATAGGAATTTCTTCACTTGAAGTTTTGAGAGATTCTTCATACTTGGACCACAACTTCTTCATTTTTCTCCAATCTTTATTTGGGATTTTGATATACAACGATCCGCCTCCTTTTAGGACTTGGATCTATTTATCCTCATACCTTGCTAGGGTCTTTTCGGATAGACTTCTCCATGGTCTTTTGGGGAGTTCTTGCTTTTTGTCGTGTGTCTTGATCCTTCATATTGATTTTCGATAAATGATTCTTCACATCACTTGGGATCTTTAGCAACAAAATATAGCCCTCATGCCTTGTTAGGACCTTTTTGGACTCGCCAATCTTCGCATCCCGCTTCAATAAGTTATGCCTTGGCTATGAACTCTAATCCATACCGAGCAACTTTTAAACGATCTTGGGCTAGAAGCTAAGTAACTCTTCAAATCGTACAACCTTATTTATTGCAGATAAATTTATTAGCAAGCGATGGGAGAATAGGCTTATAATTAACTCACATAAATTCACGAAAGAATACCAAACTTATAATTGACTCTATCATCTCTCGTTATCCACAATTTAAAATCTCAAGGAATGAGACTCGTGGATGCTTAGCCTATTAAATCAAAGTTTTGGGTTTTCGAGTCGTCTATAGGATCTTGCAAACACTTAGACTTTTTCAAATTTTAGAATTCGCATTTTAAAGTTCCCTTGATAAACAACTCTCTAGGATCAATTATATGAACTTGCGAAAAGTTCTTGTTCTTAACCCGTGAGAGTTAAGACTTTCGCGTTTTATAGCTCCCTATATAAAAGCCTAGCAAAACTTGACTTAAACATGTTAAGGATACTAGCTAGAGTAAACTTAGATAAGTAAACTCGGGTTGAGTCAAAAGATTCACAACGTTTGAAAATTAAAACCACTTTATTAAAAATTTATTCTAGCAAAGAAAGAAAATAACTATACAAAGGTAAAAACTAATAGGCCAAAATAGATAAAAAAAATTTGAAAAATGTCGAAAAATTTATTTTCCGGTTAAAATGAGGGCAAATACAAGGAAAAGACCACTTAACTTCGATAGAAGTCCCCCTACACTTAGTATAAACATTGGCCTCAATGTTTAAGCATGTGGGAGTAAACTCCCCTACACTTAGGACATTGTGCACGTTGTTTAAATCTCGCCAAGGAAGAGACAACTAAAGAGATTCCTATTTTAATATTGAGAAATATAAAATAGTGAATCGAAAAGAGTTTAGGATAGAACCAGGAAGATGGGAACTCGGAATCACGGGTCGTCAAAAGTCATCAAGAGTGTGTATTTGAAGCTCTAATCCCTGCACATGATAAGAAAGAAAGCAAGAAACACCAACGGGGCTCCCCCCTACACTTATGCTGAAAACAGAGAAAGATAGATAATCGGGTTGCCTCCCGAAGAGCGCTTGTTTAGATTATCCGAGTCACGAGCCTGACTCGTCCCCGAATTAAATGGTCCATGGGGAAGCCTCAAATGTAATACCGGGATCAAAGACCTTGTCCTCGTTCCCGGAGGACATCAACAAAGGAGCGGCGGGGGAATAAGTCTTAAATGGGAGAATGGTTCTTTCAACATACGAAAAGTATGTGAGATCAAGATCCACGGGAGGTGGGGTGGGTAAAGTAAGCACATTGTCATCCCCTAAAGACAATGGATGTTGAGCACTCGGCAAAGCCGTAATGTTATCAATCATGAAATAGTAAATGTCACCTCCCGGGTCAAAGCACTCATCCTCCGTAATAGTGGCTAAAGGGGAGGATGAAAGGTGCTCGGGAGGGGGACTTGGGACAATACCTTCCTGCAGCAAATTATCAAAAATAATATCCCCTCCGTGTCATCATCATCAATACCCGGAGGTATTGAGTGAATGTCGATTTCTTCTAGCAATGGGTCATTATCTTCAACGGGAGGAATAGATGGAGGTAAAGACTCGGAAAGAGGAGGAGAAGTAAACTCTTCGATTTGAGCAATAAGAAGATGCACTTTCCGTAATCTGTCACGGAGAATCACGTCTTCCACCTCATCTTTAAGAGCAAGTTCATCGGTGAACTTCTCGTAAGCCGGAGAGAATAAATCGTCATCGCCCGCATCTCCCGGTGGAGATTGAGAAATTCCAAAAGTGAAATTCTCATAGCATGGATAAAAATCGTCATCATTAGGATCGACCTCTTCCGTAAGAGAAACGTCATCCTTAGACTCCATAGCAGTAGGCATGTCACAAACCTCATCATCAAATAATTTATCGAGGCCAAAATCACTAATCTCACTCAATGAATCATCATCCTTAGACGCATTAGGAATATCGAGAGTAGGAGCAGAAACTTCAGTAGATGGGTCGAGAGCGTAGACATCATCGTCGTCATCATCATCATAATAGACGGGACCATTCCAATTAGGAGTGACATAGTCGGCTAACTCCTCCTTGATAACCTCCACATCTTTAAGAAGCTCATGAAGCAATTTTTGTTGTTCATCTCCCCGAGTATGTTCAATTAAACCAATTCTATCCCACACTGTAATTAAACATTTTGGTGTAGAAAAGAAGGGAAAACGACCAAATTGGCTCAAAAAGGTGTTGGTGGTTTTCAAGGTTTCGTCCACATCAAGCAAAGGTTGCCTTTCCTGATGCAAGTCAGCTCGGATTTGAGCTAAACTTTCTAAAACATGGTTCAAAGAAGTGAGTTGTTGGTCAAGACTAATTTGCTGAGAGGATTGATGATTGAAGGTGTGATGTGGGGGTTCAAAGTTATACACACTGGGATGATAGCACGGAACTTTCTCAAAAACCTGCGACGGATCACAAGAAGAAGCATCGTGAGGGCCCCCACAAATATAGCACCATGGGTATGGAGAAAAACTGGGTGTGTCATGTGGATAGCTATTTCCATTGTCATAATTGTAACCCGGTTCTTGCCTGTGAGCATACGGGTATCGAACCGGGCACGAAACATGCCAATGAGAATCGCTTCCAAAATAGATGCACGGGGAACAAGAGGTGGATTAGAAAAGGAGAAATTAGTCGAGTTGCACCATGGACAAAATCCGAATTGGGTATTTTCGATATCGTTTCCGCACCGCTCACATGTACACCATTGACAAGAGTCGTTCCCGTATAACCTCCCACACCCGACGCAATGGACATAAGAATCCATAAAGAAAAATAGATAAGCAAGAAGAATATTTTTGGTGCAAAACATTTGAAAAAGAAATGCTTTTTATGATTTTTCAAATGTTTTTTGGATTTTTGAAAATTTTTGACATGAAAAATAACGTTCACGAGTGAACGGATCCCAAAAGCCAACGCGTCTCTCACAAAAAACCGTTAATCTTCACGAAAAGAGCCGGCAGCGGCGCCATTTTAATGCAAGGCTTTAACCCAAGTATAAAATCTTATCGTCCGATCTCTTTGAATTGATTATTGGTTCAAAGTGTGACTCAGTCGTTCTTGGTAACAAAAAGAGAATTGTTGGGTGTCGTAAACTAATTTAAAATAAAGAGTTGAAACAAATAAAAATAAAGTAAAGATGGTAAAAAGAAATACTGAAAAATAAAACTTGACGGAAAATTAAAGACGAGAAATTAAAAACGTGACAATAAATAAAAAGACAAACTTAAAAGTAAATAAGGTAAACTAAATTAAATGCGAGTAAATTAAAAGTGCGATTAAGTAAAAAGGCGGGAAAAATAAAGTTTAAAACTTAAAAACATGAATTTAAAAATAAACTAAAATTGAAATTAATAAAACTAAGAAAAAGTGCTCATTCGGATTATACCCTTCATCCGAAACAATTATGTTCATTCGGAATATAAAGCTTCATCCGGAACATTCGTTCATTCGGAATGTTAGCTTCATCCGGAACATTCATTGATTCAGAATATGGGCTTCATCCGGAACATTCACTGATTCGGAACAAGAACACTGATTCGGAACATTTATACTGATTCGGAACAATTAAACTAGAAAGCTCATTCGGAACATAATGGTTCATTCGGAACATTTTCTCAAAAACTTTGATTCGGAATATCTAAAAAACTCATGCGGAATAAATTGATTCAGAACATTTGAAAAACCTTGATTCAGAACTTAGTTTCATCCGTAACATTCAAAGAAACTGATTCGGAACATTTTAAAGACTTTGACTCGGAATATTTATACTCATCCGGAATATTAATTATTCCGGATGAACAAGCTGATTCGGAAAATTAAAAATCAAAAGCTTCGTTCGGAATAAATGTTCTGATTCGGAACAAAACTGTGCAATGTTAACAATAGCGAAGAACAAGGAAATGAAATAGGACACAAATTTAAACAAAATCAATCAAGATCAACCAAAAGATTAAACCAAAACAACCACAAATGATCTAATAACGATAATCAAACAATCCAAATCAATAAAACTAACAATCATAACCAAATCAATCAAAATTCACTTGATTGAAAACCATAAAAATAAAAGAACATAAACATAAAGATTAAAATTAAGACAAATCAAGAAAGGAAGATGAGAGATTAACAATGAGAGTAAAGATTCAATAACAATAAAATTAACTTACTTGAAAATTAAAGGTGCATGACAAGTAATTAAACTGCAAGAATTTAAGATGCAGAATATGAAAATGGTGGAAGAGGTAGTTTGTCAAGCTACCCAACAACTACAAATGAAATGAAATGGATCTATTTATAGTGGATTAGGGAGGTGCTTAGTGGAAGCTTCCTCCCTCTTTCTTCTTTCTCTAATTATCCTTTAGTCCTTAATTTTCTTAATACTTCGACTTTTGACTTTGTCTCGGGATTAATAAACTCGTCTTGTAATTTCTTCAATAAATTAGACTTGAGTTCTTTGGCTTTTAGTAAACTTCCGTCTCTTGACTTTTTCTTCGATAAATCTTCAGGATTGGTCTTGGACTTCCGTTCTTTTTGCACTCTTGATTTCTTGACTTCGTCTTTTGTCTTTTTATTCGATAAAAGCACGTGAATACCCGTGTTTTCTCCCCTTTTCACATTTTCGTCCTAAATCACAACAAAAACGCAAACCACGCATAATTCCGACATTTATGACATAAAATACACGTTTTGGCCTGGTTATTATTGTAATTAAGTGGTAAAAGGATGGGTGTTTTCACACCTATCACATATCATATATATTTGCTTGGTTTCTTTGTGATTAAACCCTCTTGAACAATTTGGTTTTCACCAAAGTTCTAAAGTCAATTGAAGGCGTTCACTCCACATGATCGTTTTCATTCTTTGATGCTTCTTTAATCAAGAGTTTTGTTCGAGGAGAGATTTGGTAGATTGTTGTCTACAAATACAAACAAAATCTAAAAAAATAAAAACAACAAAAACACAAAAAAAATTGAAAATCAACAAAACACCCAAAAGAATCTTCTTTGCTCACCTCCACGTTCTACGTCATGTTTATGCAAACTCGTAATCAAGCAAAACGAGCTCGCAAACGTCGTCAAAACCAAGGAAATCAAGAACCTTTGATTGAAGAAGAACCTCCAATTGTCGAACCCGTTGAAGAACTAATAGTCACTATGGCTAATCGTACTATGATGGAGTTGCTTCAAGCACCCACCGAGGGTATTGAAGAAGCTATTGTGATTCCCGCCATCCTTGCGGAAAATTTCGAGATCAAGACGGGTTTAATATGCTTCAAGAAAACAAGTTTTGCGGACATGAAAAAGATAACCCACATTATCACATACGGAATTTCAATCGTCTCACCGCAACAAGCAAGTTTAAGGATGTTCCACATGACGCCATTAAGATGATGTTGTTTCTATACTCGTTAGATGGACCCGCTAAAATTTGGCTCGAGAAAGAACCGCCAAATTCGATTTTGACATAGGGTGATCTCGTCTTTAAGTTTGTGAACCAATTTTTCCCGCCATCTAAAATGACACATCTGAAAAATGAGATTTCAAGGTTTACACAACGTTCTAATGAAAGTTTTTCAATGGCATGGGAACGATTTAAGGAAATGTTACATGAATGTCCTCGCCATGATTTTTCGGAATTGCATCAAATTGATACTTTTTATAATGGGCTTAACGATCATGAACGAGACTATTTGAATGCCGCCGCGGGTGGTAATATTTTGTGCAAAACGACCGATGAAGCTTTAAAGATTATCGAGAATAGATCTAAGGTTTATAACCCTCGTAACACACCGAGTGTTGTCACTATGGGTTCGTCATCATCGTCTCGTAACATGAATGCCTTATATGATGAAGCAAATGAGGAGAATCGGTTTTTCGATAGATTTTTGACGCTTATGACACATTGGAAAGCACAAGATGCTTTGAATTCCGCATCAGTTAAAGCGGTTGAAAAACGTTGTATATCTTATGTTGGAGGTCATGATTTTTCCGAGTGCATTACCGCTAGTGGTAACACTTCAAGTGCTTACGTAGCAACGGGAACTTACAACCAGAACGACCAAGGTTCCCGCCCAAATCAAGCTCCCCAAAATCAAAATGTTAACAACTATCGAAACAACAATCAAAGTGGTGGTTATCAAGGCAATCAATGTAACTACAACAAGGGTAATTACCAAAGTGGGAACAATGGGCAAGTGCAAAATAAAAATCAAAACCGTGATTTTCAGAATACTACACAAGGTTTTCAAAAGGCTCACACTAAAAATCTTCAAGGAGAATTTTTGGATTATGCAAAGGCAAATGATGCTAAGTTTGATAAAATGCAACATGAGATGATTAGCTTAAGATCCGAGTTGAAAAACGAGATTAAAAACGAACTTGCTAATGAATTGAAAACTCATGCTAATAAAATAGAAGGAAACGTTCAACGTCTTCAATAAAATCAACAAAAGATGGAACAAGGTCAACATGAGATTAAGCAAGAGTTGTTAAAAGCGGATAAAAGGCAATCTAAATTTGAAGATCGAATGGCTAGTATGTTTTAAGCAATCATGTGTAAAACCTCTTCCTCGGGTGGTCTTCCTAGTGATACCATTGTAAACCCGAAGGGAGAAATGAAGGTTATTATTACTCGTATTGGTAAAACTTTCAAGGAACCAATCTCTCGTCTGAGTACCTCTACGGAGAAGGAAATCGAGAAAGAACCCGAGGTGATGGTCGAAAAGGAGCATTTTACAAGCCCACGAAGTACCGCTCATACCACACCTACGGTTGAACCAATACCAATTATGGAATCTGAGATTCAAAGGCTGATGCCTATGTCCCAACCCACACCACCCTTACCTTACCCATCGAGACGAAACTAGCAGAAATTGCAAGAACATAACAAACAACAAATTGAGCATTTTATCAAAATGTTTCAACAAGTACAATTTAATGTGAGTTTAGTCGACGCGTTGTTATACATGCCTCGTTTCGTTTCCACTTTTAAAGGTATGATGAATGATAAGGAGAAGCTTTCAAAGCTATCTAATTGTTCTTCGGTGTATCTTAATCGAATACCGGAAAAAGTTGGTGACCTCGGGAAGTTTCTCATTCCTTGTGATATACAAGATATGGAAGGATGCCTCGCCTTGGCCGATCTTGGCGCGAGCATTAATTTGATGCCCTTTTCCATGTGGAAATCGCTATCGCTTCCGGCTCTTACTCCATCGAACATGTCTATCGAGATGGCCGATCATTCTACGATTCTTGCATGTGGAGTAGCCGAAGACGTTTTCGTGAAAGTGGGGAAGTTATACTATCCCGTTGATTTTATCATAGTGGACATCCCCGCGGATCCTCAAGTTCCTCTAATTTTAGGTTGTCCATTTTTAGACACCTCAAGATCGCTTATCGATGTTCATGCTAGAACAATTACTTTGAGATTCAACGAATAGGAACTTGTAATAAACGCTACTCAAAACTCTACACTGTCTCATGTGTATGCAATCGCTACCATCAACCATATTGACTTAGTCAATGTGGTTTGAGATGAGTTTTCACAAGAAGTGTTAGGTTTTTACGATAGTTCGTCAAGTGGCAATCCCACTATTATGAATCTGATTCTTGCTAATTCTACACCAAATCTCACTCCATTCCAAGGAGACGATTTTATATTGAATGAAATCGACAATGAAGATGAGGTGATTATTGGTAATGATACTGTCATTTCACCATTTCTTCCGCCGATAAAGTTATGAGTGTTGAACAAAAATCTTCAATCTAGGAACCGTAAATCCTTGAATTGAAAGATATTCCATCTCACCTTGAATACGCATTCTTGGAAGGTGATGACAAGTTGCCGGTTATTATTGCGAAAGATCTTTCCAATGATGAAAAAGTCGCACTTTTGAAAATTCTTGAAGCTCATAAAGGGGCAATTGCGTGAAAAATTTCCAACATTAAGGGTATTGACCCAAAAATGTGTACTCACAAGATTTTAATGGAGGAGGACTATGAACCCGCAATTCAAAGTCAAAGAAGGGTAAACCCCAAAATTCACGATGTTATTAAAAAAGAGGTCTTAAAAGTTCTTAACGCGGGAATGATTTATCCTATCTCCGATAGCCCATAGGTGAGGCCAATCTATTGTGTTGGGAATAAAATGTAGCCAGTACACTTGGACGCTGACAAGAGCAATCTGGACGTTGTTAAGAAGAAATCAAGCGTTGACAAAACAAGCGTTGACAGGAAGAAGTCAAGCGTTGATAGGATGAAGTCAAGCACTGATAGAAGACTTAGTTTACACGTATTATGTTTCTAGTTTGTTTCTAGTAAAGATAAGATCAACAATGTATTTCTTATGTTGATCTTTACCTAAAATAGTTGATACGTAGTCTCTTGTACAAGGCTCCTTATGTCTATAAAAGGAGGCCTTTAGGTTTTAGTTTGATATACGTTTAACACTTTCATTGTACGCAAGTTTGTTTTATCAATCAAGTGAAAGTTTGGTTTACATTGTTTGTGTGTTCTTGTTTGAGTATTAATTCGACATAATACTTAAATTGTTTTATACACAACAAAGTTTCTCTAAGTGTTTAACTTGATTTAATCTCATTTACACAAGCTAGATCGATCTAAGTTTGGGATCAACAAGTGGTATCAGAGCTTGTTGAGAAACTTTGATCTAAAGAACACAAAAACCCTAAATCGCCAAAAACCCTAATTTTCAAGAAACCCTAAAAATAACATGTCTACTCCAGAATTAAACTCCTCCTCCTCCTCAACCCCCAACATCAAGATTCCCATGCTAGACCCAGACAATTTTGAGCTATGGAAGTTTAACTTTGAACATTATCTTCAAATCCATGACTACACCCTATGGGAAATTATTGAATATGGAAACACATTCAATAAAGCTGAAAAGATTGCAGCTGCCATCTTGACAAGAACAAATGTTCAAGGCTCTACTTAAGAGGATCGAAAAGAAAAACCTGAAGATGGTAGAGCTGTCTCTACTGAGGACATAGCAAAGAGAAGGAATGACATGAAAACCCTAAGCATTCTCAAACTCTCTTTGGGATAAGAAAATCAGCAGAAATATAGAAGCTATGAGTCTGCAAAAGATCTTTGGGCAGCCCTTGAAGTTGCTTATGCTGGTAATGTTGATACTGTACAAGAGAAAAAGAAGCAACTCTTGCATGAGTATGTTGTTTTTAAAGCTCAACCCAATGAAAAGCTAAGTGGAGTGAGAAGCAGAATTCTTAACATCACAAGCAAGCTGTCCTTTATGGGAATAGTGCTTGGTGATGTTGATATCATCACCACTTTTCTTAAAAGTCTTGGTGATGCATGGAAGATTGAAGGAAGGTCTATAATTGCTAATAATAGTCACAAAAGTTCTACTTTTGATGATGTTTACAACAAACTGAGGCTGGTAGAGAATGAAACTCTTTTGGATCAAGGAATCAAGTCTACCAATGGAAATATGGCCTTCTTCTCACATAGTGAAGGTCAATTTGATCAAATGGAGTCATACATGCACCCCGTTACTGGATCAACTTGTGTCAACGTTGGGTCAAGCTTTATCAATGCCTCACATTCAGACACTGACACATAAAATGTTGACTCTCCAAGAGTTAAGCCTGATGGTATTGATCTAGATACTGTTTGTGCATACATTGCTTCATTGCCCAATTGTTCAGTGATTACATATGAGGACCTTGAGCAAATTAGTGATGAGCATTTGGAGGAGATGGACATAAAGTGGAATATGGCTCTTGCAAGTATAAGAGAAAACAGATGGAATCGAAGATTTAAGAAGAAGATGACTTTTAATGCTAAGGACACTGCTGGATTTGTTAAATCCAAGGTTGAGTGTTATAATTGTCATCGAATAGGACACTTTATGAGAGAATGCAGATCTCCAAGAAGATCTGATGCTGGAAAACCCTCAAGCCAAATCATCAAGGCTCAGGATTCCAAAGCTATGGTTGCAATGCAAGAGATTGATGGTGTTGGCTGGGATTAAGCTATTTGGCAAAGGATGAGGAAGAGAACAAAGCTTTGGTTGCAGAAAAGGAAGAAGGAGAGCATGTTCACTATGCTCTCATGGCACACTCTTCATCTTCATCAGACAATGAGGTATATGATGATGCATTTTGTAGTAAGGGTTGTCGTCTAAACACTGAAAAACTTAACAAAGAAGTTTTAAAATTGACAACAGATGTGGTTAATGAAAGATGCAAGTTATCTAACTATCAACTTGCTCTTACTCAAACTGAAAAGACTGTAGCTGAATATAAGAAAATGGAGTTTGACCTAAAAGATCAAATAAATATTTTAAATCATGATTTAAATGCTAGTATTAAGATTAGAAACATCATGGAGAGAGCCAACAGTGCTTTACAGGCTAAGTTAGATGAGGCTATAAAAAAAGATAATGTTGATCTTAAAATTCAGAGATTTGATAAAGCCTCACAAACCCTAGAAAAATGTGTTAGAAAACAAAGGGATTCTAGGGATATGACTGGGATTAGTATGAAAGAGTATGCTGGTGTTCCACCACCTGCTGGGAACTTCTATGGTGTACTTAGAAAGGACTTGTCTTGGACTGGTTTACCAGAACTCCCAGAAGAGGAATTCATTCCTCCACCAAGAGTTCTTACCCTAGTAGAGGAATACAAGCAGAAGTTGACTGATTTGGACTAATGGAAGAAAGCCAACCCTACCTTGTTTGTTAAGGGTGGCATGCTTAGTGATAGCCCAAATGAGTCTACACCCATAAAAGTGACAAACACAACCAATGGCAAGACTGTTGACCTTGGCTTAAACTTTGATAGAAAACCTAGTATTAAATATGCAGAAATGTATAGAAAACCTAGGTCACCAAAAAGCTAAATTAGTGATAATGGGACAAGTTTCTTTTCTTCTAGACCTAGAGCTATGTCTAGAAAAGCATGTTACACTTGTGGAAGTTTTTCACATTTAGCTTATAAGTGTGTCAATGCTTCAAAGGTCAACGCTGACAAAAAGTCAAACACTGTCAAACCCAAATCTTTTGTCCAGCATAGTCCACAAGTTGTTATACCAGCCCCATTCTTTACTAAAGGGTCTAATACTTATGGACAAAGACCTTTTCAGAAGACCACTACACGGTCGAACAGACAATAGGTTCATGTAGCAAACCCTATGTTCAACGCTCATAAGGGTAATTTCAGCGTTGATAAGAACAAATTGAACACTGACAGGAACGTTGCCAGACCAAATAATGGTAGATATTTGCAACCAAAGGGAAAAGGGTCTAAAGCTTCTTCTAGCTTGACATGGAGACCTAAGCAAGATCAAAACCCTAATTCAGATGGGATTTCTATGACCAGTAACAAATTTCATTATATTTCAAAGGTCATAACAAAACCAATTGGGGTTAACTGGGTGTTTAATCCAAAAAGGGATGAACAAGGGGTTGTCATAAGGACTAAGTCTGTTCTTGTTGAACAACCAAATGAATCCAAGTCTGCACAGGCTTGGGTTCCCAAAGAAAAATAATTTGTTTTCTTTATGTGCAGGGCATTCAAAAGCAGGTTAATGATTATGGCTATTGGGATAGTAGATGATCTAGTCACATGACGGGGAAGGAAGATTATCTGACAAATTTTATCCCCATTAAAGATGGTGACAAAGTTTTCTTTGGAGGCGGATATGGGACTATCACTGGCAAAGGAACTCTTCTCACCAACAATTTGCGTTTTGAAAACGTGTTCTTGGTAAAAGAACTTGACTATAATCTGTTTAGTGTATCACAAGTTTGTGATAACAAAAATAAAGTTCTTTTCACTAATACTGAATGCTTGGTGTTGAGCAGAGATTTTAAAATACCAGATGAGAAATTCATTGATTATAGAACACCTAGGCATAAGGACATTTATAATGTGAATCTTAATGGAATTAGGATGAATAATAATTTGTCATGTCTATATGCTAAGGCTTTAGTTGATGAGAGTAATCTTTGGCACAGAAGATTAGGGCACATTAATTTTAAAAATATAAATAGACTTGTGAGACATGGTTTAGTTGATGGTTTGCCTGAAAAGGCTTTCCACAATGACCATTCTTGTGTTGCATGTCTTAAAGGCAAATAGCACAAGGTCTCATTTAAGTCTAAACAAGTGCACTCTAGTTCTAAACCACTTCACTTGCTACATATGGACTTGTTTGGTCCAACTAATATAGAAAGCTTAAATGGTAAATCTTACTGTTTTGTCATCACTGATAATTTTTCTAGATTTACATGGACTTTCTTTTTAGCTTTGAAAAGTGACACTGCTGATACTTTGATTAACTTTATTACCCAAATTGAAAAGAAGTCTGGTAATGAGGTTAAGATGCTTAGAAGTGATAATGGTGGTAAGTTTAGAAATAAGTTATTAGATGATTTTTGTGCCAAGAAAGGGATTACTAGACAGTTTAGTGTAGCTAGAACCCTACAACAAAATGGGGTAGCTGAGAGAAAGAATAGAACCCTCATAGAAGCAGCAAGGACTATGTTGGTTGATGCTCACTTTCCCATTGCTTTTTGGGCTGAGGCTGTGAATACAGCCTGTTATGTTTAGAATAGGGCATTAGGCAACAAGATTCATAACAAAACACCTTATGAGTTACTTTGGGGCAGGAAACATAATATTGGTTTTCTTAAACCTTTTGGATGTCATGTAGTTGTGTTGGATACTAGTGATGCCTTAGGTAAGTTTAGTGCTAAAGGTGATGAAGGCTACTTCATGGGTTATTCTGTGCAGAGTAGAGGATATAGAGTTTACCTTAAGAAAGAACAATGTATACTTGAAAAAGTACATGTTAGGTTTTTAGAAAGTAAACCTAGTGATCCTGAAAGTGGTCCAAATTGGTTATTTGACTTGGAACCTCTATCTAGGACTTTGAATTATATGCCTGTTACTAATCCAAACATTGTGAAGGTGACTTCAAATGTTGTGGAATAACCAATTGTTGATGTTTCAGGTAAATAGGTTGATGAAGAGGTTGGATCACAAGCAGACAAATCAACACCCATACTTGAGTATGTTACCATTCCCATATGGACAGATGCATTTGCTGCTGCTGCTTCTGGAAAGGAAAAAGGTGGTCCCCAAGTATCACCAGTTGAAAACATGCATGATCTTTCAGGCGCTGACAAAGGAAATACTGGCGCTGACAAGCCAAATTCAGGCGTTGATGGCTCAAACGTTGACAGCTTTGGTTCAGGCGTTGACAGATCTTTTTACCATCTTTTCTCTTCCAATAATTTTGAACAAGGTGAACCTTCAAACAGAAATAGAGAGGTTCATTCAGATGATGATGGAAGAGAGTCTGAGGAGGATATTGGTAACATGGAAGATGAGATTGAGGATAATACACTTATTGAGGGAGGAGTGCTCACTTCTACAATCAAAAATCACCCTCCTTCTCTAATTATTGGTGATGTGATGACTCATGTGCAAACTAGAAGATCTCATCAGAATCTTGGAGGATTTATTGCCAATATTCACAAGAAGGTTAATACCCCTCTTATTCAAGCATGTTTGTTTGCCTGTTTTCTGTCACAACAGGAACCTAAGAATATTTTTGATGCTCTCAAAGAACCAAGATGGGTGGAAGCAATGCAAGATGAGCTTCACCAATTTGCTATCCAGGATGTTTGGGAGTTGGTTGATTGTCCCAGACATGTCAGACCTATTGGGACAAGATGGGTTCTTAGAAACAAGAAGGATGAAAGAGGCATTGTGGTCAAAAACAAGGCACGTTTAGTGGCTCAAGGATATACACAAGAGGAAGGGATAAACTACGAGGAGGTCTTTGCACCTGTTGCAAGGATTGAGGCTATAAGGATTTTTCTAGCCTATGCTTCCTTCATGGGCTTTACAATCTATCAAATGGATGTGAAGAGTGCTTTTCTTTATGGCACAATTGTAGAGGAGGTTTATGTTATGCAGCCTTCTGGTTTTGAAGATTCAGAACATCCTGACAGGGTGTATAGAGTGAAGAAAGCTATGTATGGACTTCATCAAGCCCCAAGAGCATGGTATGGCACATTGTCCACCTATCTGGTGGAAAATGGATTCAAAAGGGGCACCATAGACCAGACCTTATTTACAAAGAAGACTGGTAAGGATTTCTTACTTGTTCAGGTTTATGTGGATGATATCATCTTTGGCTCTTCAAGTCCAAAGATGAGTGAAGACTTTTCCAAGCTTATGACAGACAAGTTCAAGATGAGTGCAATGGGAGAGATGAACTTTTTTCTTGTCACACCTCACCATGGCGGAATATGGGATGCGACGTATGGATATCATCACAACAATACCGTGTCTACAGAGAGAACTATATGAATTAGAAATGTCATAATAGGTGACACAAATGTCATGACAATATCTCATCAATGCAGGAGTTTAGGTAAGTAGGTAACAGTCCTACCTCTTACCCAAGACAAACAAATAACACAAACAAATCAACATATAGGTTCATAGTATCACTTATTGAAACAAACAGAAAAATAAACTAAGAAAGAACGGGGATCTCCTTCTAAATGCATTCCTACGCGACTCCAATCCTAGCCACATATGTTCTCACGCTTAACCACTTTATCGCCTAAAAGAGACACTAAAACACGTCAACATAATGTTGGTGAGAGTCACAGGTTTAGACTCCAACCAAAAATAGATTATAATAAGGTGTGAAAAACCATAATACACTAAACATATGGACAATGTGCTACAAGTATGCATTAACAACTAACATTTAAGATCAATCATTCCAAACCAAATCCAAGGCTCCACGCCTTACCAAACACCATGTTACCATAGGCGCCCATACACCTGTGTACCAATCCCATGGCCCCGCCTTGTCATTATCCATTGGTCCCATACATGCTCACACATCTATGTACCTCCCCAAGGCCCCGCCTTGTCAACATCCCCTTGGTACCAAGTCAAACCAAAATAACTGAGACAGTACGTGTCCCCCGATCCAAATCATAAACACAATCAAGAATCACATAGCAGTTAATCACATAAGTGCACACACAAGTCCATCACAAACCATAAAAACATTCACAGCATTAGTTACAAAACCATACCGTGTCTCTTCCATCCCATCTGGAAGTCAAAATCATTACAAAGACATGGGACTATGAACCTCACCTAATTGAGCTTCTCCAAAAATCCGCGCACTAGCAAAAAGCTAACAAACAAAAGCACACAACCAAAACATGAACCAAACACTAAGATGGCTCATCAACCCATGATGGACATCGAAACTTCTCCCATATATATACCTCATTTATATGCTCTAATCATATCATTACACCCCTCTATAAAGCCCTTAACTAAGTTTACTTCATAACCCATCTCGTTAACATTTTACCCAAAACAGTCCCGGTTTTTAGGTCTCCAAACTATAAACCAAAAGCCCACCTAACCATACCCATGACCTTTGTAAAAGAAACCCTATGCCCTTACATATGTTAGATAACTCCTCCCCTTTGTCCCAACCTTAAAGCTATTGATAAGGCCCCGATATATATATATATATAAATATATATATATATATATATATATATATATATATATATATATATATATATATATATATATATATATATATATATATATATATATATATATATATATATATATATATATATATATATATATATATATATATATATATATATATATATATATATATATATATATATATATATATATATATATATATATATATGATTTAAGTTTATTTGGATACTAAACTTTATTTGAATATTAAGGGACTAATCTCCACCACTCATCTCCATCTTAATCTAATGGATAAGATTAAACATAAAACTAATTTCCTCTTTTTTTTCAAACATTAATATCTTTTAAACCATCGATCGTTATACGAAAAAAAAATATACCATTACGACGTGCATTTAATTATCTTTCTACAGATATGCTATATGATATACTTTCGACAAATTTTTTTTTTGTTTTTTTCGTAATTTATCATATATGATACTAAATATCATATATGATAGTAACACTGGTATCATATATGATATAACTTATCATATATGATATAAACCAATATCATATATGATTCTGTAATAATTTGTAACATAACACTAATATCATATATGATAAAACAATATTATCATATATGATATTTTACGCAAATTAAAAAAAACGAATTTTTTTTTCTTCAAAAGTATATCATATTGCATATCTGTAGAAAGCTAATTAAATGCTCGTCGCGATGGTATATTTTTTTCCGTTTAACACTTAACGGTTTAAAAGATATTTAAGTTTTAAAAATAAGTGAAATAATTAAATAATTTTAATCTCAACCATTAGATATTGTGAGTATGGATGGTAAGGATGAGTCATTTGGTATCCATGATAGATATGGTATCCAAAATAACTTTACTCATATATATATATATATATATATATATATATATATATATATATATATATATATATATATATATATATATATATATATATATATATATATATATATATATATCTATACTCCCTTATAAAGCATGCATATCCCCGACCAAAATCCAACCCTCACATTTTAAGATTCAGACTTCCTAACCTACATCAAAACCTAAATTTACACACACCAAACCAATACCACAACCTACAAAATAATTTAAAATTCCATCCAAACCACAAAAACCTACTATCATATAAAGAAAAACCCACTATCACTCATCCTATTCATTCACTTAAAAAAAACTCTTGTCAATCTAACTGACTAAAAACACAAAAATATATAATAGCTTCATCTCATAAAACACTTCCGTATATCACAGCTGCTGGACCTAATTCCTTTCGACCCACAGATACCCGATCTCATATCACCATCCGACCTTACCAACAAGGTTTTTTCATGTTTGCAAGTATTTATTAATATCTTATCTTATCTTACTATATTATAAAGCATTTGGGACTTTTGTAACAAAGTTTTGGTTGGCTGAATTTTAAGACTTTTTTACTTAATATATAAAGCAAGTTTTTAGATATCTTCCTCACATTAACAACATTTTGTAACAAACTTTTATAACAACCTATTAAAATAACTTTTTAGCTTTAAATTGAAATATCTTTTTATATATTTATTATTTACATAATCTAAATTCACCATATTTTCTAAAATTTCGTGCTCTTTAATTCAATATCCATTTCGAAATTTTTTATTAACTTTTAGTTTTTTTCATTTATAACGGGTTTATTTTGATTTAACTTTTTTACCATCTTAAATTAATCTGAATACGAACTTGATAGATAAGATAGTAGCATTTGTTTGCTTTAAAATCGTCATTAAGTACTCGCCGCCGCTTTGCGCGGGCACCATACTAGTATATTTTAATGGATCTATGATTATCAAGTAAATATTGACTTTTTTTTATAGATCTACAAATTTAACTTCAGTATTTGCGTTTTTGCAGCCGGAAAACCGTCACACTGCTCTCCCGCCTGAACGTTTCCTCTGTCGACATTTTAGATAAGTATTTGTTTGTTAATGAACTTATTGTGGATAAAAGTTAGTGCATTAAACAAAATAAACTGAATTAAATTAAATCTATGATGGCATACAACAAGTCCAAAAGATGTTTGTAATTAACTTATTGTGGATAAAAGTTATTGTTTGTTAATGAACTTATTGTGGATATTGTTACAGGTTGGCATACAACAAGTCCAAAAGATGTTGCATCTTTTTTTTCTCGCTGGAACACCCAATTGCTTCCATTGAGTAAGTTTAGAGGATTTTTTATATTAAGAGAGATTTGACTTTTATTATTGTTTTTTGATAGATATATACTTTTCTTGTAGATGATAATTGTCGGAGTTATTTCGCCGCTGTCGATCTTGCCGGAAATTTCTTCTCCACCGCCGCTGTCTCATTACTGGATAACATAACCGTATACTGTATTTAACTGAATTTGATTAGAAAATAATGCAGTATTTATTTATTTATTTATTTATTTATAATTGATTTTTTTAATTTGTAGGTACTAGGTAGTCAATTATGATGCTTTATTAGGCTAGGCACAACGTATGGGGGTCGCGACCTAGTTTTTTCGGCCGGCGACCTAGTGCGACCTATTTGCCATAACCCGGCGACCTAGTGCGACCTAGTTGAAAAAAAAAAAAAAAATTTTTAAACACAATAAATTTAATAAAAACATTACATTTATTTAAAAAAAAACATTACACAATTATTCGAAATTAAAAAACATTACAATAATCCTAGTAATTTAAATTATAACGTTCCTTGATTCTGTCCTTCATTTCTTGTTGTGCTTGCTGTTTGGCTATCGGCAAGTTGGGGTCGATTTCCGAGTTGTAGAACATCAAGTCTTTATCTCGTTTGTTTGATTCAGCAAGCTCGATAGCCCGACGTTGTAACTCGAGCTTTTCTCTTTTGATTTCCGCGTTTTTCTCCTACAAATCCAACTCCCGTTGCTTCAAGTCAAAGTAGGAATCTTGTTGTTGCTTCTTCTTTCCCCATCCAATGTCTTTCATCTTCTCCCATTTGTAGCTTACAGCTTCAACAAATGAAGACTTCCCAGTTGACGAAGAGGTTGATGACTTCTTTTTAGCACGATCACGCCCCATTGGTCGATTTTCTTGTTTTTCTTCTTCAGAATCATCGTGCACATCCATGTAACTAGCGTGTCCAGAACCAGAAGTGGTTTCAGAAGTCTTGGCTTTTTTGCTAGACGATTTCTTTGTAAACCGTGGCATTTCAACCTCTATCCAACTCGGGTGATCTTTGAGCACCTTCCACGCCTCCCGGTATTGAAACTCTTTATTGTAAGTCACTTTGTATTCAGCACAAGCTTTTTGGAAATCAGTGAGATCATTTGCACCACTATCATGAGTACGCTCAACGTTATTCATAATACCACAAAATGCACCAACACTAGACGCAACCTGTTTTTCCATTTGCTCACAACCGCGTCATACCCTCTAGCAGAACCCGTCTCGGTTTCATAGTACTTCACTACTTTTAGCCAAAAGCCTTTGATTTTTGACTGTTTCCTTGGATGCAATTCTCGGAAATATATCGATCGGTCCAGCACGGATTGAAATAGGAGCCGTTCGATAGGAAGCTTTGAAAACACAGTGCACCCATGTAAATAAGGAACGAGATTAATACAGAGGTAATCGTTAGGTTGTGTCGAGTCAAATCTGCTCCGTTTTTTTTTTCCGTTGCAGAAAAAAGATCCCTTCCCCCCGCTTTCAAAAATGATGAATATGAAGTCCGGGAGGCTGCAGGTACTATGGATCCTCTGACTCCCAATCGGGTTGCCTTCCCCCCTCTCACCCAGGCCATATGGAGTATAGCCAAGTGGTAAGGCATCGGTTTTTGGTACCCGGCATGCAAAGGTTCGAATCCTTTTACTCCAGATTCTCAACAGATAAAAAAAGCTAAAGAGAAAAAAGCAATAGAAAAAAGAGAAGGGCAAAGCTATAGCTAAAGAAATAGCTAATTCAGGATGATATAGCTCGACTGTTAAGGAAGAGGGAGATATAGCTCGACTGTTAAGGACAGGAGGGGAGAGTTCGACCGCCCTAAGCCAACCAGAACGGCAAAGAAGAGTTCTATTCGGCGACCGGTAGGGAGAGGATGGGAGGAGAGAACGTCGACCATAAGGGAGACAGCAGTTACTTCGATGTGAGCACCTCAAATCTCGGGACAGTGGAACGTGTAACCCGCCTGCTGTTCCATTCAACTACATTTGTTCCTGTAATCCATAGCCTAACAGAACGCAGCAGCGAGGGACAACCCGCCCATACAGCCAGCGGGGAGGATGGCACTACTGGCAAAGACCGTCTGGCGAAAACGCCGCAGGCGCGAAGCGTGGTAGGCCTGCGCCGGGGGAGCATAGGGAGGAAAGGGAGCCCGGACGGTGGAAGAGCCAGGGGAGGCCGGGTCATTTGACGGAAATGGAAGGCTTTGGACTATGAACCTATTAAAGACCAACCTCTGCATAACGCACACTCCTCCTCACTTGTCCATTCTTTTGGTGGCTCAGTTGTATCAACCTGTTTCTTTTTCGTAGCACGTCTTGAGGGCTTCTTAGGTTTGATTGGGGACATTTCTTCCACATCGTCTTCAAGGTTGTATGCACCATGAAAAGACCCGTGTCCCGAACCTTGACCCATAGATTGATCTTGGCTAGGCCCGTCACCCACATAGTTGTCTTGGTTGTATATCATATTCTCAAATTGTGCATCAACCTCAAAACGATTAATCGGAGAATACTGTTGGTTTCGATAGGAAGTAGTGGAAGAATCCATAGTAGGCCGATACACACCCGAAGGCGATTCGTAGTTAGGTTGTTGGTTATCACGTTGTGGGGGATAAAAAGGACGGTTTGAATAGTTAGGTTGTTGGTGTGATTGATATTCAAAACCGGTGGGTCTAAACCGGAATTGTGGAGACACACCGGATAATCGAAAATTCGAGTCCGGTGTCACATGTGGAACAGATTCTTGACGAACTCGGGATTTTGGGGTTTTGTTTTGGGGAGTTCTCTTGCTAGACATTTTTAATGTGTGTTGAAATTTGTGTGTGAAATGTGAAATGTAAAAAATATTGAAAGAATGTATTGATTTATATAGGTTTTAAAAAAAATTTGAATTTTTTTTTTTTTTTAAATGTAACGGTCATATTATTCAAACGGTCAAATTTTCCACAAGTTTTTGAATGGGTCGCGGTTAAGGTCGGTTTCGCAGGATTTGCACCGGCGACCGAATCGCCGCAACGCGACGATTCGGTCGCGACCGAGACTCGACCGAATGTTTTCCGAGGCGTTGTGCCCAGCCTTATTGCATAAAAGGAAGTTTGAAAAGTTGGTCTCCGTCACGTGTGAAAGTGTGAAACACATAAATCGAGATTGTAGCATTTCCCAAAAAAAAAATTTTACATGTCGCTATAAATACATTATAATATTATATAACTTTAAATAAAGAAACTTCAAAATTTTAAAAGGTATTCAACTGCTCCAAATAATTTGAAACAAGAGAAATAATATATAAAATGTTGAATGTGATTTCAGGTAAAGTAGTAGAGAAAAAAGAACATTTATTAGTTTTTTAAGTATATTTTTATAATTTTGTTGTAAAGTTGTTTATAATCTGTTGGTTTTGCTTTTCAATTTTTTGTATCTTATTGAATATTTTGAATTGGTCTTTAAAAAATTTGAATGTCAGTAAATTTAAATTTGTTTTTTTGTATTAATTTGGAGTGATTTCAAACTTTTAAAATCTGATTTTTAAAAGTAGTCAAATCAGTTTACCTTTTTAAAAGTTTAGAATTTTAAAAATATTTGAGATTTTCAAAAAGTTCAACAAGTTATCTGATTTAAAATTGGGTCAGGTTATAAAGACCCTCCCAAAACTCCCATCTATACCCCCCCTGATTTTTTATTTTTTTTTATTTTTTTTTATTTTTTTTATTTTTATAATTTTGGTTTTGTTATAAAACTATGAATCAGAAAATACGGAATCAAAAAAATAAAGTTTAAAAGGTCAAAACTGTTAAACTGATAAAAATACGAAATAGAAACTGATAAAAATCATGTCCAGAAAAAACCTGGGAGACAAAAAAGTACACAATTAGTGTACTTTTTGTACTTTTTTTTTGGTAGGGGGGGTACCAATAGGGATACCCTTTAAAATTTGAAAATGTTTGAAAGCTAAGGGACTGTTTAGTTGGAGAAAATTTTTCCACTTTTCTAGAAAAATTTTCATTTGAAAAGTGAAAATAGAAAACCTGTTTAGCAACATCATTTTTCAATATTTTTCAAAAATTACAAAATTTTGATTTCTAAATTTATATAGAAAATTAGAAAACTCCATTCTACCCTTTTCAAAATTTTCACCTCATACCCACCATTGTTTTATTTAACCCATTTCAATAACACGTTATTCTATTCAGTATTCACCGTTCATCATTATTTTAACGTTTCGTCAGAAAATTTACGTTTTCGTCAGTAAATTTACGTTTTCGTCTGTAAATTTATGATTTCGTCTGTAAATTTACGTTTTCGTCAGTAAATTTACGTTTTCGTCTGTAAATTTACGTTTTCGTCAGAAATTTACGTTTTCGTCAGTAATTTTACGTTTTCGTCAGTAATTTTACGTTTTCGTCAGAAAATTTACGTTTTCGTCAAAAAATTACGTTTTCGCCAGTAAATTTAGGTTTTCGTCAGAAAATTTACGTTTTCGTCAGAAAATTTACGTTTTCGTCTGTAAATTTACGTTTTCGTCTGTAAATTTACGTTTTCGTCAATAATTTACATTTTCGTCAGTAATTTTACGTTTTCGTCAGTAATTTTACGTTTTCGTCAGAAAATTTACGTTTTTGTAAGAAAATTTACGTTTTCGTCAGAAAATTTACCTTTTCGCCTGTAAATTTTGGTTTTCGTCAGAAAATTTACGTTTTCGTCTGTAAATTTACGTTTTCGTCTGTAAATTTACGTTTTCCTCATAAAATTTACGTTTTCGTCAGTAATTTTACGTTTTCGTCAGTAATTTTACGTTTTCGTCAAAAAATTTACGTTTTCGTCAAAAAATTTACGTTTTCGCCAGTAAATTTAGGTTTTCGTCAGAGAATTTACGTTTTCGTCAGAAAATTTACGTTTTCGTCTGTAAATTTACGTTTTCGTCAATAAATTTACATTTTCGTCAGTAATTTTACGTTGTCGTCAGTAATTTTACGTTTTCGTCAGAAAATTTACGTTTTCGTCCGAAAATTTACGTTTTCGTCTTTAAATTTACGTTTTCGTCAGTAAATTTACGTTTTCGTCTATAAATTTACTTTTTCGTTAGAAAATTTACGTTTTCATCAAAAATTTACGTTTCCGTCCGTACATTTACGTTTTCGGCAGTAAATTTACGTTTTCGTCTGTAAATTTATGTTTTCATCAGTAAATTAACGTTTTCGTCAGTAAATTTACGTTTTCGTCTTTAAATTAACGTTTTCGTCAGTAAATTTGAATTTAAAATTTTATGACGAAAACGTAAATTTAATATTTCTGACAAAAAAGTAAATTTACTGACGAAAACGTAAATTTACAGACGAAAACGTATACTTATTGACGAAAACATAAATTTACTGACGAAAACGTAAATGTACTGACGGAAACGTAAATTTTTGACGAAAACGTAAATTTTCTGTCGAAAACGTAAATTTAGTGACGAAAAAGTAAATTTACTGACGAAAAGTAAATTTACTTACGAAAACGTAAATTTACAGACGAAAACGTAAAATTACTGACAAAAACGTAAATTTACTGACGAAAAAGTAAATTTTTGACGAAAACCTAAATTTACTGACGAAAACGTAAATTTACAGACGAGAACGTAAAATTACTGACGAAAACGTAAATTTACTGACGAAAACGTAAATTTCTGACGAAAACGTAAATTTACTGACGAAAATTTAAATTTACAGACGAAAAGGTAAATTTGCTGGCGAAAAAGTAAATTTTCTGACAAAAAAGTATATTTTTGACGAAAACGTAAATTTACTGCCGAAAACCTAAATTTACAGACGAGAACGTAAAATTACTGACGAAAACGTAAATTTTTTACGAAAACGTAAATTATCTGACGAAAACCTAAATTTACAGACGAGAACGTAAATTTACAGACGAAAACGTAAATTTACTGACGAAAACGTAAATTTTCTGACGAAAACGTAAATTTACTGGCGAAACGTAAATTTTCTGACAAAAAAGTAAATTTTTGACGAAAACATAAATTTACTGACGAAAACCTAAATTTACAGACGAGAACGTAAAATTACTGACGAAAACGTAAATTTTTTACGAAAACGTAAATTTTCTGACGAAAACCTAATTTACAGACAAGAACGTAAATTTACAGACGAAAACGTAAATTTACTGACGAAAACGTAAATTTTCTGACGAAAACGTAAATTTACTGGCGAAAACGTAAATTTTCTGACAAAAAAGTAAATTTTTGACGAAAACGTAAATTTTACTGACGAAAACCTAAATTTACAGACGAGAACGTAAAATTACTGACGAAAACGTAAATTTTTTACGAAAACGTAAATTTTCTGACGAAATTCTAAATTTACAGACGAGAACGTAAATTTACAGACGAAAACGTAAATTTACTGACGAAAACGTAAATTTTCTGACGAAAACGTAAATTTACTGACGAAAACGTGAATTTTCTGACGAAAACGTAAATTTTCTGACGAAAACGTAAATTTAAAGACGAAAACGAAAATTTATAGAAAAAACGTAAAATTACTGACAAAAACGTAAATATACTGACGAAAACGTAAATTTATACACTAAAACGTAATAATACTGATAAAAGTAAAAAACTAATTAAAACGTAAAAAAAATTACGAAAATATGAAAAAGAACACGGGAAAAAACAGACGAAAACGTAAAAAAAAACTAGCAAAAACGTGAAAAAAAAGTTGATCATGAAAAAAATGGTTGAAAATAGTTTCGTTTAAACATTATTTATTTTTTTAGAAAATGAAAAATATTATCTAAACAAGTTTTCAAAATTCTCAACTCTTTTCTAGAAAAGAAAAGTCTTTTCTTTTCTAGAAAATTAGAAACAGAAAATTATAAAAATTTTTCCACAACTAAAAGCCCCTAAATTTTTTCGAAAGCCGAGTTTCAAACTTCGAGAAAGCCTTGAAAATTTTGAAATTGGGGCATTTACATATATATCCTTCAGATATGGGGCATTTAAAAAAGACTTGATGGGATTGTACCCTATGACCAGATGAAAGGAATCTGATGCAAGATTTTGGTTCGACAAATTGGACTCTATATAATACGAGTTTGCATGAGGATTTTTTTTACATATACAACATATCTCTCAAAAGACGTTATAATTAGAGTGCCAAATATGTTTTTGTTAATTATTGAAAATTTTATTTTTAATATTAAAAAAAATATAAGGTGTTTTCTACTTATGTATTATTAATGATAGGTTCAATATGCACGCAAAAGAGAGTGTATGAGCTCTAATAAAACTTATTTAACACATCAAATTGGTCACTCAATATTATATTTAAAGTTTTTTTCTAATTTTTAAATAATTTTTAATTTTTTTTGCGTTTTTTTTTTAAACCCGCGTCCGTTTAACTTTTGCCCGTTTAGCCCGTGTCCGTTTAACTTACCGTCCGTTTAACCTGTCGTTCATTTTGCTTGCCTTACGTTTTGCCCGTTGCCCGGCTCATCAGACACGCCCATTTCTCCACCTCTAACAACAAGTTTTAAAAATCCATTAGATATGCTTTTAAATCTAACAAAGGAGTTCAACCCACAAAAACTTTGAAGCGCGAATCTAAGAAATGGGTTAAACAAAAATATTTTTTGCTCCGATTTGTTTCTTTCGAAAAAATGATACGTTCACATACAAGTAATGTGTAGTTTTGTACCAATAAATCAAACTAGCACATTTGATGCACCCATAGTTTTAAATGAATACACAAAACGACGATATTAGAATAAAGCAACCATGCGAATACGAAAACATTGCAAGAGGTGTTAATAAATCCGACCCGACTCGAACCCAAACCCGACCCGAGTATATTCGGGTCGGGTTAGTCGAGTTCAAATTTGAATTCGGGTTAATCGGGTCAACTCAACTAACTTAAATTCGAAATCGGGTCAGACATCGGTAAAAAAATATACTTAATTCGGGTTCAGGTCAACCCGAACAAGTTTTTTTTTTAATGTTTTATTATTTATTAATAATTGTATTTAATTTCTATTTAAGAAAAGTTTTTTTTATAAATATTTTACTAATACTCGGGTTGACCCAAACCTGAATAGACCCGACCCGAGTAGACCCGACTCGAATAGACCTGAATCCGACCAACCCGAATTTAACTTGGGTCGAGTAAATTATTTTTACCCTCAATCCAAATTTGACCCGACCCGAATAACCCAAAGCCAATTAACCCGTCCCGATTCACACCCCTAATTGCAACCATGCCATCTAGAAAACTATTCGCCATCAATGTAAAATCACTAATAAAAAAGCTAAAATATATGATACAATTTAAAATGCTTTAGAGCTTAGATGTAGAAAAAAATTTCTAGCCTAACAATATTTCTATCCCAAGCCCGACACCAATACCTCTGTCTAAAAAAAAGCACCTCCTGGTTCGTTTTCTTTATCTAGCTTCATCTTCTTGATCAAACACAACAACCGGATTTATAAAAAAATAAAAAAAATAATTAATTTTCACGAATACGTGAAGTTTGGTGTGACCCTCGCGTTTTCGCGGAAACAAGGGTTGGCGCGCCGTGTGGTTGGCGTTTAACGCCAACCCACCCTGAGCTCTTAAATAAAATTGACATAGTCGTCAATGATAAGCACACGGACGAATAGTCCCTTATAAATAGCTGCCGCTAGGCGCGGGTACTCGGCTAGTATATATATATATATATATATATATATATATATATATATATATATATATATATATATATATATATATATATATATATATATATATATATATATATATATATATATATATATATATGTATATATATATATATATATATATATATATATATATATATATATATATATATATATATATATATATATATATATATATATATACTTTTGTCTATCCGGATTTTACTGATTTTGAACACACAAGAAGTTTGTTATGATTAGGGGGTCTTAAACTACTCCATATTCTTAAACCCAATGCAGATACTTCCTATAATATATAAACTAACTCCCATGTTCGTTTGAAGGTTCAAATGTAAACCTAAGCACCCCAAACAAATCATAATATAAAATAAAAACATGCTGATCCAAAAACTGTTTTGACACCCGACTGATGTAACCTGTTTTTGACCCACTTCCCGACCCCCAATTTAGTTCTTTTTTCTTGATTTTGAAATCCACTCAATTACCTTTCCAGGGGTACCAAGATCGCAAATTAAAAGTGTCTAGAACTCTAGATATGATCAAAACAATGACACAAACATTCTGCTAAGTTTTTAAAAACGAATTTAACACAATTAACCTAATTAATTACTATCACCATATATATTTATGAACCCTAATTATTCTAATCATGTTTATATCATTAATTATAGATTTCATAATTAACCTAACCCTAGATCCATCATTTATTGATTAAGAAAACATTAAAAACAATTTAATTGAAAAGGGATTTGAGGTTTTACCTTAAGATTAATGGAAGATAAAAAAAAAACAATGAAACCCTAAAACAAATCTTGTGAACCGTCTACTTTTATTTTTCTCCAGGGATTTATGATGTGTTTTGGTTTATAACAATGCTTTATATAATTAACATACTAATCCTAGCCCAATACAATGTTTCCTTTTTCTCTTTTTTCCTTTTTTTTCTTTCCTTCCTTATGTTTTAATTGCATATACCGACTATATACCCCATAATTTCGTTTTTTTATTTAATTTATTAATACTTGTAATAATAATATTGCCTTAATTTCCTTAATTTATTTCAGCTCCTAAAGCCTCCAAAACCTCAAAACCGTAAAACTAGTCAAATTTACGCGTATACGGTAAAATACGTAAAATATACAGTTTTATAAAAAATCTTAGATTATGAAATAAACTATATAACTAAGTCCTAAATGACTTAAAACCATCCCGAAAAATACTCCCGTGACTAAATACCTCTTCCGAAACCCCTAAATGCAAAACCCTAAACCGTAAAAATACGATTTTCTATAAAACCTATACGTATACGTAAAACCACTAAATAACACCATCTCATTTCATAGTCACTACCATGTGAGCTCATGAACATGAAATCATCACACATCGTTTCACTCACAAGGTACCCCGTACCGGAAACGATATCCAAACCACAATCTATACGCACCAATTAGCACATAAACACGTAAAGACACGTAACTAGCACAAAATAAAACTAAGTGACGAACCTCAAAACCGCGGTTGTCACATCACTCCCTCCTAATAGAAATCTCGTCCCGAGATTTACTCCTTAGGATCAAACACATCATTAGCAAACAACTGAGGATACTTGTTCTAAATGAACTCCTCTCATTTCCCTGTGAACTTTAGTTCAAGTCTCAAATTACCACATATACTTACCAACAATATTTAAATTCATTGCCAAACTCTTGACCTCACAGTCAATAAATCTCACAAATGACTCTTTGATAAAACAAACTCTTATTAACACAAATCCCGAATAACCGTACATGCAAATATGCATTCTCAACAACATTTACAAATCTTAATACACGAAATATAACATGTATACCACTCATTTCCTTTGGGTAATTCTATGCTCATAAGCTACTGGTCCAATCTTTCCAAAGATCATAAATGGACCTACAAAACTCTACATCAACTCTTCCATTTTACCAAAACATACCACCCGTTACTATGGGTGAAACTTCCTACATAACTTTGTCATTAACTCTAGTGGTTTCCTCCTTTTCTACATAGCATCCCTTGTTGCTCTCATCCTTTCCACAAACACCATTACAACATTAGTAGCCTCTTTTACCAATTTTAGTCCACAATGGGGACAACTCACCCTATCCTTTCATATAGTACCTCAAATGGTATTTATCGACTTCTAGTATGATAACTATCATTTTATGAAAACTCAACCATCGCTAACGAGTTTCCTAACTCCCTCTAAATCAATCACTCATGCCCTCAGTGTAACTCCTAATATTTTTTAAATCTCTCACTTGCTCATCCTTTTCCAATTAGCTGCATATACTCCTATCCAATCATGTTCATCAACTCCCTTTAGTCCGTACCCTAAAAATTCTAATTTCCTTACAAAGTGACCTATGACGGTCTTTCACATATCCATTAGTTCATCACAACAAGGCTCTTCCAATCCAAATCAACTTATGATCTATACACATCACCAAAAGGACGGTTATCTCAGTTAGTCCATCAACTGCCATCCAAATCCATGCTACAACTACTTCCATAAAATTTGGATAGATCATTAGTAGCACCTATACACTTCTTTCTCACTTTTCTCCATGAAAGAATTTTTCCCTGATACTCAACACTTCCTTTATACCTACACAATGTCTTACCTTCATCATAGTGCTCCTCATCTTGTCTTAGTTAGACCAAGCCCTTCGTCTCTCATGACACATCACATCTATAACTCCTCAACCATTCGATTATCGATACTAAGCCTTCCAATCAAACAGTATAGGTCAATACCATTTCCTTTCAACACTACAACAATATTAGCATGCTTAGTGACTTAGTCTACTTATTAGGCTATACCAAAGTTTTACCTTCGGTTCCTATCTCGACCTATTTCATTCATGATTAGCATCTATCCATACTTCCTTCTTCTTCCTTAGCTCATGACATACATCACGATGTTATGCTTCCCATCTTTCATGTCATCTATACCTCAAATTTTATCCAAGTAGCTTCACTTGTTTTTCCTCACGATCAGTTCCCCTACTCCCTCCTAATAGGGACAAACTAGAGTTTTATGTGATCCCATGCGGATCACACTATCATCTTATACCCATATTAGTTTCCATTTGTCTAAACTAAGACATATTTTAAATTCTTATTCAAATCTCATACTTCTATTTTGATCTTGCACCCAACATGAGGTACTCATCAACTTCTAGGAATACTTGGTTCTCTCCTTCCATGGTTCTCCCTTATTCCTACACTATCCCGTCCAACAAGAATTCCATACTTCATTCATTAAATCTATGGAAATCACTAGTGCATTGGATAATGCATAGCTGTCTCTTCCAAAGATCTTTCATAACACCTTCACAAAACCGACTCTCTAATCACTTCTCCACGAACTTATTCAGCTCAGCTTCACTACTCATCCCTCGATATTGATTGCCACAAAGATTCTATCCGCGTAGTCACTCGACTTCCCTTGTTACCTCCACGAGTTCTTAATCTCCCATGTTATGTATTCAATTCATCACGATCAACTAGTTCAGCTCTTTGTAACTCCACTCCGGTACTCGATATGTCCTTCTTCGTCACGAACCATACGGAGATTCCCATCATAGTGCTTGTCACCTTTCCAGTCCTTGCAACTTGTGTGAGTCCTTCGAAATCTCTTGCTTCCTTCTAGCAGCCGGCACGTAGTCCTTTCAGCTCCTTGATTCACGATGTAGCTCTTCACGCACTCATTCTCGTCTCTATGATGATACCTAGGAACTTCACACTACCCAGTATCCTCTAACTTCAACTCATCTACCACAATATTTCCAAAGGTACTTCAACCCCTCAATGGCTCACTCTTCCTTACTTGTTGTAATCGCCATTAATCAGCCTCTTACCAATCATTCTTTCACATCCATGTTTTCCTTCATGCGTCTACTACTACCTCGCCTCCATAACTATACCAATTCCCTTGCATGTTATTTGCCCAATCTTTCTATTAGTAGAAACTTTCTACTCTACCCTTACATCCGCTAGTACTTTCATCAATCTCATAATGGTACCTCAACCAACTTCTCATAGCATGACATCTCGTTCCCACGACCAGTCAACTAACTTTACTTACTCCCTTATGAACCAATCTAAGTTTCCAAACTCCACAAATCTTAATCATTCCTTCAACACAACCTTTAAACCAAAACACATCTCTCCATTCTAATATCTATCCATAAGTAATACTACCCAACTCTATTCTCTCATCTTAACGTTCCCACAACCGCATAACTAAATCAACCATAACGTGTACCAAAAGAATTCCAAACAATCGTGTCCCAAAATAAAATATAGGGTAAAACGAACCCTAGCCAAAACAACCGAAAACAAAACAATGTAATCCGAAAGATTAATGGAGTGTGCCAACAACGAAAAATTTAGACTCGTCACGATTAGTATTACCAAATTTCGATACCTTAGAAAATTTTAAACTTTCTCCCCAATTAGTTACTTCTCATAAGAAACAAACTCCAATACTACTAAAATCAATCATACTCATTTTTAACCATAAACTCATCTTTTATCTTCATTATTTTATCAAAGATATCAACTAGTTAGTATACTACAATCTTGTTCTAACCATTATCTTGTTTACTCATATTAAACTTAGTTCACTTGTTATTATGAAACCAATACATGTTTATAAAATACAGTGTTTTTTTATTCTATATTATTATTATTATTATTATCATTATTATTATTATTATTATTTTATATAATCCATTTAGGTTGGTTATAACTAAACTACTACACGGTTACAAGGTGTGGTGTTATTATTATCATTACTATAATAAAATCTCCTTTTTTTACTCTTTCTCTCTTAGTTAAGTTCTTCTAAGATTTTAACTCCACTTAAGAAAATTATTATAAAATTTCTTTACCACTTTAAAATATATTATCACATGTTACATAGAAGACTAATCCAATTATTTTCAAGACAACTTTTTTTTATGACTTTCTTCTACAAACTAAAAAAAAATATGTAAACCACGATACCATACCATACACCTACAAATTATTTTCAAAATCGTTTTCCTATAATTAGCCATACTTATTTGCAAGAAAATTTAGTAGTTCGCATTAATAAAAATACATACCCGAATGTAGACACACATCCAAAAGACTCAAAACGTCGTTGGAACTCCATCAAACTCCAGCACCATAAAACATGAACAAACACAAGGTACGTTCAAGTTATAATAACTAGTGAACGACCATATACCATAACTTAACACATAGTAGTATATATACATCCGCATATATATACCTATTAAATCACCAAAAACATACTCGTTACCATACATGTAACCACCATCTTACCACAAGGCATAAAACCCATCACTAAAACCAGTCTATATCGTGTGACACTATAATCACACAACATGACTATAACCCAAAACAATAACATACTCAAAAATATCCATATCATAGGCAACCGTTACATAAACCCATATACTATACATATACCAATAATCCACATCTCATCATATACAAGCATGTACTAACCCTCTTTCATGCAATCATACTTAGGAACCCATTGAAGTTGTGGTACTTGTATAACTATGTTGGCCACCATAGTTATAGACTTACCCTTTCTCCAATGCACTCCCTCCTATGATGACACTTATAAGAATCAATACAACATATAACACATAAATCCATCTACTCACATAAGTTCATAAGCACATAAAATAAGGTTCAAAACTCCATCTATTAAAATAACATAGTCAAACTCTTGGAATACATCAATCCACAGTCTAGCTAAAACAGCATAGATAAAAACCAAAACCAAAACATAATCAGTTATAAGTCATGTAGCCCATAAGAGTGGTACCAGGTTAACATCCTTCATATCCACCTAATCATAGTAACTCGAACCACCACATGATTCTTAGAGAACATGACTTAAACATCAAAAGAGAAATACTATACATTAGATACAAGAAAATAACTCATCAACTATTGTGAGAGTAATTCATATACCAAAAGAAAAAACAATAATTAACAGGTGACTAAGTATGGGCAACTACAGTTCAACTCATACTAGTCAAAATTCACAGAAAATAAAATTTAGGAAAATATAATCAAAACCATACACATAACCCTATGACGCCTATATGCAGGGATCCTTAAGCTATAGACTAGGCTAGGCAACCTAATTCTCTATAACCCTTGGCTCTGATACAATTCTGTCACACCCCACCATGGCGGAATATGAGACGCGACGTATGGATATCATCACAACAATAATGTGTCTATAGAGAGAACTATATGAATTAGAAATGTCATAAAAGGTGACACAAATGTCATGACAATATCTCATCAATGCAGGAGTCTAGGTAAGTAGGTAACAGTCCTACCTCTTACCCAAGACAAACAAATAATACAAACAAATCAACATATAGGTTCATAGTATCACTTATTGAAACAAACAGAAAAATAAACTAAGAAGGAACGGTGATCTCCTTCTAAATGCATTCCTACGCGACTCCAATCCTAGCCACATATGTTCTCACGCTTAACCACTTTATCACCTAAAAGAGACACTAAAACACGTCAACATAATGTTGGTGAGAGTCATAGGTTTAGACTCCAACCGAAAATAGATTATAATAAGCTGTGAACAATCATAAACCACTAAACATATGGACAATGTGCTACAAGTATGCGTTAACAACTAACATTCAAGATCAATCATTCCAAACCAAATCCAAGGCTCCCAGCCTTACCAAACACCATGGTACCATAGGCATCCATACACCTATGTACCAATCCCAAGGACCCGCCTTGTCATTATCCATTGGTCCCATAGATGCTCACACATCTATGTACCTCCCCAAGGCACCGCCTTGTCAACATCCCCTTGGTACCAAGTCAAACCACAATAACTGAGACGGTACGTGTCCTCCGATCCAAATCATAAACACAATCAATAATCACATAGCAGTTAATCACATAAATGCACACACAAGTCCATCACAAACCATAAATACATTCACAATGTTAGTTACAAAACCATACAGTGTCTCTTCCATCACATCTGGAAGTCAAAATCATTACAAAGACATGGGACTATGAAACTCACCTGATTGAGCTTCTCTAAAAATCTCCGCACTAGCAAAAAGCTAACAAACAAAAGCACACAATCAAAATATGAACCAAACACTAAGATGGCTCATCAACCCATGATGGACATCTAACATTCTCCCATATATATACCTCATTTATATTCTCTAAGCATCTCATTACACCCCTCTATAAAGCCCTTAACTTATTTTACTTCATAACCCGTCTCGTTAATATTTTATCCAAAACAGTTCCGGTTTTTAGGTCTCCAAACTATAAGCCAAACGCCCACCTAAGCATACCCATGACCTCTGTAAAGGAAACCATATGCCCTTAAATATATTAGCTAACTCCTCCCCTTTTCCCTAACCTTAAAGCTACTGATAAGGCTCCGATATATATATATATATATATATAGATACTTTTGTCTATCCGGATTTTACTGATTTTGAACATACAAGAAGTTTGTTATGATTAGGGGGTCTTAAACTACTCCATATTCTTAGCCCCAATGCAGATACTTCCTATAATATATAAACCAACTCCCATGTTCGTTTGAAGGTTCAAATCTAAGCCTAAGCACCCCAAACAATTCAAAACATAAAATAAAAACATGCTGATCCAAAAACTATTTTGACACCCGACTGATGTAACCTGTTTTTGGCCTACTTCCCGACCCCAATTTAGTTCTTTTTTCTTGATTTTGAAAGCCAACTTAACTACCTTTCCTGGGGTACCAAGATCGCAAATTAAAAGTGTTTAGAACTCTAGATATGATCAAAACAATGACACAAAAATTCTGCTCAGTTTTTAAAAACGAATTTAACACAATTAACCTAATTAATTACCATCACCATATATATTTATGAACCCTAATTATTCTAATCATGTTTATATCATTAATTTACTGATTTCATAATTAACCTATGTGACAATCCGTCAATTTATGGTTTATATTTTATTCTCAAATATTATTTAAAAGCATTATTTTAATGTTATATTATGAACTCACTTATTTTTGGGAAGAAATTTGGATTTACTTCTTGAAGTAGCATCGACTACGTCTAAACCGGAGGATTCTACGTTACGTGCTTGCGTTTACATACACCGTTTTGGTGACAGTCCGACATTTAAGAAAATAAATTTATCCGTGAATATTATTTTGGGATTTTAAATTTGTGTTGGTTTATAAACTCACAAATTTACGAGAAGAAATTAGGACTTACGTGAATAATTTAACGTCCTTTACGACTAAACCGGAAACCTTAGGATTACGTATTTACGTTTTCGAACTCCGTTTTTGATGAGACAAATTTTATTAGATTTGTTTTGTGCCGTTGATTCATAATTTATAAAAACGTTTTTCGTAAAACGACCCGAGGGCACGCAAATCTAGGAAACTAGAATCGAGGAGTAGCCGTAAATTAGTGGGATGAGACAAGTTTTACACTTGCCCACCCCACTATATGGATGGCTAGATAAGCTCCAACACACTCCATGATGTGTCAAAATTTCAACTAACAAGTTAACACTTGTTAACTTGAAGCTTACAAAGTAAGCTACCAACATCAAAACCATTTCTTCCAAACCATTCACTCATTCCATCCCATGCAAACCACTCATACTCTCCTCCCTCTCTCTCAATATTTCGTCCACTCTTCAACCAAAACAACCCCCATTTTATCTTGATTCAATCATAAATCATATGTATAATTTACATATGATAAAAACCCATTGAAGTTATAAAGATTGGAGGTGATCTTAACATGTAAAAAGGAGTTTTCAAGGGAGTTTGGGGCTGATTTCTCAAGGAGTTTTCATGAAGAACAAGGGCTGATTTTTGGAGGAATCTACAAATACTTGGTGATCCTAGAAGTGATGTTGATATCTCATAAGATTGGTTACCCAAAACCAAGTCTTGTTCATCATCAACCCCGTCTTTTCATCACTTTGGTGGTATAGAGATTGTTCTTCCCATCCTCTTGTTATTTTGATTATGTAATCATGTATTTTCTTTCTTATTGTATATGCATATGATGAATATATGATGATAAAAATATTGTGTGGGGATCAAGTCTTGATAAATGTTTTTAAAAAGATGAAAAACCATAAGAACCAAGGCTAAAATCTTGCTTAAATTGTTGACTGTATAAAAACAGTAAGTAACCAAGTTATGAACTGATAAAATTGCATGGTAGAATCGATTTACAGTAAGTGTTATATGTCATACACATGTGAGAGTTGTCCATGCAATGGAATCATCAAAATGAGTGAGATATGATCAAAACAAGATTAGTGTACCAATCTGAATAGTCTGTTTTGTAGGGACTGTTAAGGATACTTAAACATGGAATGAGCAGTAGCTAAAACTAACTTATTTGTAGCACATAATATGAAGTTTATGTCATCCAAAAATGAGCTTCTATCTCCTTATAGAACTCAAGATATGATAAAAATGGTGAAAGTGAAACTAAAAATCAGATTTTGTGAAATTAAAGTTTAATACTATTATATAAGCACTCAAATAATATAGTATAAAATGTGAAATTAAAACCCACTTACTTATATATTACATTTATATAAATATGTATAAGGATAAATAAATGGACATTTTATAAAAATGATAGTTTGGTAAGTTTTATAAGTTATAAAAACTATAAACATGATTTTTACGTCTTTTCGGCTAATACCGTAAAATTAATGTTTTTCGTCAATTAAAACTTAGACGGTCGGACCCGTCTAATGTAAAATTTTTAAAAGTTATATACTGATATATAAGTACCTAATACAATTAAAAACCGATAAAACCCGAACTATATAACATATGGACATTAACGGGCTAAGTTAGCATTATTGGACTAATAATCCAACTAAATGGGCTAAACACTTATAAATTTACTTATTGGGCTTAACCCACTTTGGCCCAACATGTAAAGTATAATACTGATATTAAAAGTGTAATTGGGATAATGAAAAGTATTGGGCTTGTAATAGGCTTATTGGGCCTAAAACATGTAAATAATTAAAACTAGTAAACTAGTATAAAAGTTACCAATACATAACACTAAAATGAGTGAATGAGAATGTATAAACCCACTTGATCATCATAATATATATAAAATCATCATATGTATACATAATTGTTATTTTTATAAAGTCATTGGACAAGAGTCTAAGACGAGTATTATTTGTCTAGGTTTCCGTGATTGAAGCACGTACCGTACGTCCGAATTGCCGATAACCCGCCTTCCCACATCAACGTGAGTTCATAACCTCGCACTCTTTTAAATATTTTTATGAAATTTTTTATAAACCCGCGAGGGAGATAACATGTTAGTTTTGATAAAATAGGACACCATTTGTCCCGATTGTTTGTTTATTGATTTGGACCCGAATGATTGTATGACCCGATGAACGAATATATGACCCGATAAATGAAATGAAATGGATTATTAAAGTTAGGTTATGTCACTAAAAGTCCCATTAGCATGAATTGTGAACTACCGGGATTTGGTAGACGCTTATGCATATAATAGTACTATTTGGGGATGATCACCCCAGTTCGCGCCTTGACGGTTGATCCCCGTCGTGCCACATTGATTGGTAAGCGAATTTATGTATGAGAAGATTTACAAAAGCGTGATTATTGTGACGACACGCTAATTTAGATGGGCAAATGAGTTTCGGGCTAGCTACCCGTTGTTTGGTTTAGTAAGGTAACAATGTCATGCGGCTTGTAATAATCCAATTAACGAAATACTGCTATATGCATTGAATTACGATATATTGCCTAACTAGCAATACGGGGTCTTATTATTGATTTTATGTTCGTGTTTTGGTTTTACATAACCATATACATATAACGGTTTTTATTTAACTTTATACAACGTTATAAAACGTATTGTATAATGTTTTTAACGACAATGGTTCGTATAATGATTTTGAAGGCGAAAGCCTATATTATGATTTTGATAAGGATTTGTATAAAATGACTTTGGCTATTTTATGGCCTATTACAATGATTTGTACAAAATAATTTTTGGTAATAATTTTATACCGCTGTTATATTGATGGAAATTATTAAACTCTATGAATTCACTCGGCGTTATCTCTGACCTTTTCTTTTAACATGTTTTATCTCAGGTACATGAAGGTAATTCTCTGGAAGACAACAAGAATTCATGGCCCGCACTTAAATAATAATTTCCATTCAAATGCTTTGTAAAACCTGTATGAAATACAATGACTTGTGACCTATGTAAATTTGATATTTATGAATGAAAATTCTTTATTATTAAACGACGCGATTTTTAAGCGTTATCTATGATGTGAGTAATGTGCTATCCCGTAACACCAACGAGTCTTCCGCTGTATTGAATTGTATAAAATTTGGGGGTGTTACAGTTTGGTACCAGAGCTCTCGTTATAGAGAACGAAAGATTTTTAAAACCAAGGTTTTGAATAAAATATTTCAAAATCTTTTAACTATAAACATTTTTCTAAAAATGTCTAAAAATCTTTTGACTATAACGGTGCCGAAGAATTCCCGAGTTACCGACAAGGCCAGACTGAGAAGTGTTATTTTAATATATATATATATATATATATATAACTTGGATTATATCAATATATATATATATATATATATATATATATATATAAATATATATATATATATAGATATATATATATATATATATATATATATATATATATATATATATATATATATATATATATATATATATATATATATATATATATATATATATATATATATATATATATATATATATATATATATATATATATATATATATATATATATATATATATATATATATATATATATATATATATATATATATATATATATATATATATATATATATATATATATATATATATATATATATATATATATATATATATATATATATATATATATATATATATATATATATATATATATATATATATATATATATATATATATATATGATGTAGTTTTATTACATGATTGTTTGATGGTTATTTTGATATTTATACGAGGTATTTATACGACGTAGATTTTCGCAAGGAACCCTAAATTCCCTAGTAACTTAACCGAAGCTATCCCCGTAGGAATTCTAGCTATTCTTGATCTAAACCAAGTTGCGGATATTTATGATCCCAACAAAATGGTTAATATTCGTAGAAATGTTGATATTAGTTGATTGTGATATTAAAGAAGAATTGGCGAGATTATATCTGATATCGATGTCATGACGATCTTTCCTTATAGAGTGGAGTTTGACAAAACGTTACCACCTAGAAAGATGTCATCTGATTCGTTGTCATCCAATTCTTAAATTGAAATCCAAAGGGTGAATGTTGCACTTGAGGCTGTCATTGGAACCATTACCCAAAAGCCTCATGCCACTAGTACCTTTCCGAGAAGTCTAATTGAATGATCGAGTCATTTTAGACTAGTGACTCATTTGATAACTATTGTTGTAGGAGCTATAGGATTGGAAATTAAGAGTTGTTCACATCGAACTTTTATTACCCTATTAAGGTCTAAGAATAAAGATTGAAAGTATTGGAGAATAAAGTAGGATATCGCATTGAGTATGATTTGGCTGAAACTTGAATAAAGAAAAATTTAACCCGTATGGAATATGAGATTGATAAGAGGAAGTCGTTAAGTTATGTGATTGAATTGAAAGGTTTTAAATGATTGTCGGTTCGTGTTAAGGGTTGTTCCTAGGCCATTGTCCACTGACGAGGATGCCCAGTGTCCAAGAAATAAATTGAAGAAATCTTCTTCTGAATCGGTACCGATGGATCTTTCGGGACATGTGGAACACCTAATGACTCTTGTAGATTAGTATTCATTGTGGTATCTTTTAAAAATAATCCCTAACTTAACCGAGACATCAGTTGGTAGGATGAGTTCTTGGAATTGTATGACATAGTGACACGTAATGTGTTACGGTACAATTTTGACTTGTTTGTGATTAATGAAAAGACTACCTTTGATTGCTAAATTCTACATGTATCGATGTTATCTATCTTTTATTGCTTCATCCTAATGTTCGCATTAGTGATGCAACCATTGAACAAGTACTCATCTCGATTTGAGTTACATTGTGGATTATTCTTTTTGAGTGCCATCGAGGTCATGAACCTCATGATTAATTGGCTAAGCTCATTTCCTATTATATTGTAGTTAGTTCTTGGTGAACAACTTTTCATCACTCTTTTGCAGATCACTCATTGTTTTATAAGTTGAAACAATATTACTTGAGAAAATTTGAATTTTCATCACCATAAGGATTATTTAAAGTGAGATTTATAAATAATCGTTATCGAAATGAAGTTATTTATGAAACACCTTGGAAAACTTAATTGTTTTCATAACAAAGAAAATCTTTGTAAATTTATTTTTGATTCTTATTTAAGAATTAAGCATGAAAATGTTTTTATTATAAACATGATGATAAAATTTTGACGAATTGAGTATTGCATCGTTAATCTTGAAATTGTATATAGTTGCGCGCCTACATACAATTTGGAATGGACCATGCAAGGCTGATTAGTAGTCACCATAAAACTGATTAATAAACACTACACTTTCTTTAAAGATTGTGAAAGATTAAATTTTATGAGATCTGTAAGAAGTGAAAAATAGGGACATAGTGTTAGGGACACCTACATATGTGCCTGTAGCATCTATTCTTCTGAGTCGAATTTACTCATCTGTGGATATTGTCTTATTTGACAATTGACAATTCTTTCTTGTCCAATTCTCCCGTAGTGATATTCTTAGGAAAAGTATCTGATTACCGAGTGTTGATACCCGACTGGATGTATCGACGTTCCTATCATTTCTTTTGATTAGATTTCATTTGAATGACCTGGGTAACGATCTGAGGAGCTTTCGAATGCGTACTCAAATTATGAAAACATGGGATATATTCATATTCATTAAATGTTTTCGTCTGTATCTGATTTGAAATTCTCTCCCGTAGATTATGCGTTGACCTTACTCTTTTAAGGTTAGTTATGTCTCCAGATATCCTTGAACTTGTGAAGGATTATGAGTTATTATTAGTCTTTTGAGAAATTCACATCTTATCGACGACAATGAAACTGGAAAGTTAATAGTGCCAGTAGAATGGATTGATTGATTATGACATGATGACATTGTCTTAATTGATGGGACCTCGAATAGAATTCCCCTAAATAATAAGATGTTGATTATCAAAAGTGATCTAAATAATTCTTGATGGATGACCATATCCTGCATTTAGACTTGAAATTATACCGTGAATGGTTGTGAATTAGTCATAGATATTATAATCTAGAAAGAACCTAATATGAATTTATTAAAAGATGTTCATGCTATCTGAAACTTTAGGAGGTATTTGCTGGTGAATTACCTAGACTTTTGCCATTAAGGCAGGATGAATTTGGTATTGATTATATTCTTGGTGCTGCACCTGTGGCGTGTGCACTATACGACAACACCATCTGAATTAAAAGAAATATCGTGCAACTGAGCTAGTTGTCGGAGAAAGCTTTTATTCTACCAAGCTCGTCATCATGAAGAGCTATGGTGTTATCATTCCTTATGTTTATTGATTACCGTAAACTAAGTAAATTGACGATTAATATCTATATCCACTACGCAAGATGATAGATTTGTTCGATCATTTATAAGGTTCTAGCGTATGTTTTAAAAATTTGATCCACGGCATGGTTATCATCAACTTCGCATCCGCGAAAAAGATTATCTATTCCAATCACTACATCCGAGACTCGTAATAAATATTATGAGTTCATGTTATGTTGTTTGGATTGACTAATGCACATGTAGCATCCATAAATTTGGTGAATCACGTGTGTAGGCTGTAATTTGATAAATTCATACTTGTGATCATTAAGAACCATCTGTTTGTTTATAAGAATAAGAAGGAGTTAATAATTATTTATAGACTGCCCTGAATTGGCCGAGTAATGAAAAATTTGTACCTTAAATAATTAACATTTAATTTAAGGCTTAATCCTTTATATTAGTTGATCGTGTGATTAATAGAAAATGGAATATATTGACTCTTTAAAAAAAATTAAGAGCCCTTTTAAGACTTTGGGTTTTACCAAAAAGCTAGTGCAAATATGTTTTGACAAATGTTTTAACAAAGGATTTTTAAGGAATCATTCCTTATAACTAAATCATTTAACTAAACTCCTGTTTAGGGGTAAATGTTTGTGCGTAACTCAAAACAACCTAAAAGGGATTGAGGAAAACATTTAAAACATGACTTGGAATTTGAATCGCAAATTTCTGCTTTTCAACTAAGAAATTTTTTGACCAAAGTATAAACAAAGATTTTTCGAACATTTACGGATCTCAATAATTATTTTAATTATTTTCGATAAATCAACAAAAATCTTGTTAATTAAATTTAAATTTATTTTGAACACTTTTATAAAATTGGTCGAACTGAGAAAATTTAAAACTTTTACGTTTACATTTCATAAAATTAATTATTTATTATTTAATTACTTGTAATAATTATCGACGCTTTGGACGCCGGACTGAGCAAAACTTATAAAAATGATAGATGAGACAAAATTAAGACTTATAAAATATGAAGAAAGAAAGAAATTCTGAGTGAATTTTGGTTATGATAATTATTTCACCAGGAAAGGTGAATATAGATACTGACGTATTACGTAAAAAGGATAAAGAATAAATTAGGATGTGTTCCTTAATAATGACTGTGCAAAATAAATTTCCGAGCAATTTAAAATATAGCTGATACTTGTAAAAAGGATAATATAGATAAAAAAAGGGGTTTGCGACTAATGTGAACCATTAGAATGGAGAAGCTTATGGCGTTAAATGCTTTTAAAGACCACTTGTGGTTGCCTAAATATGGAGATTTTGAGAAAAGGGGTTGGCGACTAATGTGAACCATTAGAATGGAGAAGCCTATGGCGTTAAATGCTTATAAAGACCACTTGTGGTTGCCTATGTATGGAGATTTTGAGATTTAGTTATGTTGGAATCTTATAAGTTTAAGTATTCTATTTACATCAATCCTGGTCTAATGTATCTTTATCTGAAGAAGTTGTACTAATGGAAAATTATGAAGGCAGACATCGCCTCATACATTAGTAAACGTCGACCTATTGCAAAGGTCATCATCTGAATTTGATTCGATTTGGGTCATCGTCGACAGACTGACCAAATCTGCTAATATCATTCCTGTTAATGATAGATTCTTGATGAAGAAACTGACTCTTTTGTATTTAAAAGAGTTGTGTAAAAATAGTGTGCCGTATCAATCATCTCTATCAAGATCCTCGCTTCGCATCGAATTTCTAGAGATTTGCTCATAAGTCATTGGGAACGAACCTTGATGAGAGTACTATTTACCACCCCAATCGAAGGGACGAGGCAAAGTAACGATACAAAACACTAGAAGTCTTGTGTTATGCTTGAATAATTGATCTTTGGTAATAAAACGTATAATCGCTTTCATTTGGAGAGATTATCATTGAAAACTATCGTATTAGGATCAAGATCGAATCTTGTCAGGATATACATTAGAGCATCTGTAAGCAGGAGTTGGGATGAAGACATCCGACATACACCCATTGTGAGTTGGACATGTCTTTTAGGTTTAAGGTTTCCTACGATGGCGAACCTAACCTTACAAAATACTCGACCCGCGAGACCTGAAATGATTGTTGAAATTAGGATCTAATTATTGACTGCCGGTAGTGGGCAGGAGGTTATGTGAATATGAAATGTAGATCTTGAAGTGCCAGATGGGTAGCGAAGTTATGCCAAAAATTTTAACCATGGAAAAATGAATTGATGATCTGGAAGATCATAGGATATAAGTCCCCGTTGTATGGGACCATTGAGATGATGTAAAAGATTGGTTTGAAAGGCATATAAGCTGGATCTACCCTAGGACTTCAAGAGCTGCGTGAATTATGTTTCGTATACGAACTTGATAAAATGTCTATCAAGTGAGAATCTGATCACTTCTTGATAAAGTTTAGATCGGCGAAAAGTTGCATTCATCAAAAACCCGTGAACATCATGGATAGAGAAAGTAAAGTCAACATTAAGCCTGATCTTATTCCCGTAGTTATGTTTGATGAAACTCGCGTATTGTAATTAATTACACTTGTGAGAAAAGACCGAATGTGGAGGAAATACCCACATGGCTTTAACTCTATAAGAAGCGAGTAGTAAGGTAAGATGATCTTTGAGGACAAAGATCCTGTTTAGGGGTAAATGCTGTGAAAATCCGTCAATTTATGGTTTATATTTTATTCTCAATATTATTTAAAAACATTATTTTAATGTTATATTATGAACTCACTTATTTTTGGGAAGAAATTTGGATTTACTTCTTGAAGTAGCATCGACTACGTCTAAACCGGAGGATTCTACGTTACGTGCTTGCGTTTACATACACCGTTTTGGTGACAGTCCGACATTTAAGAAAATAAATTTATCCGTGAATATTATTTTGGGATTTTAAATTTGTGTTGGTTCATAAACTCACAAACTTACGAGAAGAAATTAGGACTTACGTGAATAATTTAACGTCCTTTACGACTAAACCGGAAACCTTAGGATTACGTATTTACGTTTTCGAACTCCGTTTTTGATGAGACAAATTTTATTAGATTTGTTTTGTGCCGTTGATTCATAATTTATAAAAATGTTTTTCGTAAAACGACCCGAGGGCACACAAATCGAGGAAACTAGAATCGAGGAGTACCCGTAAATTAGTGGGATGGGACAAGTTTTACACTTGCCCACCCCACTATATGGATGGCTAGATAAGCTCCAACACACTCCATGATGTGTCAAAATTTCAACTAACAAGTTAACACTTGTTAACTTGAAGCTTACAAAGTAATCTACCAACATCAAAACCATTTCTTCCAAACCATTCACTCATTCCATCCCATGCAAACCACTCATACTCTCCTCCCTCTCTCTCAGTATTTCGTCCACTCTTCACCCAAAACAACCCCCATTTGATCTTGATTCAATCATAAATCATATGTATAATTTACATATGATGAAAACCCATTGAAGTTATAAAGATTGGAGGTGATCTTAACATGTAAAAAGGAGTTTTCAAGGGAGTTTGGGGCTGATTTCTCAAGGAGTTTTCATGAAGAACAAGGGCTGATTTTTGGAGGAATCTACAAATACTTGGTGATCCTAGAAGTGATGTTGATATCACATAAGATTGGTTACCCAAAACCAAGTCTTGTTCATCATCAACCCCATCTTTTCATCACTTTGGTGGTATAGAGATTGTTCTTCCCATCCTCTTGTTATTTTGATTATGTAATCATGTATTTTATTTCTTATTGTATATGTATATGATGAATATATGATGATAAAAATATTGTGTGGGGATCAAGTCTTGATAAATGTGATTAAAAAGATGAAAAACCATAAGAAACAAGGCTAAAATCTTGCTTAAATTGTTGGCTGTATAAAAACAGTAAGTAACCAAGTTATGAAATGATAAAATTGCATGGTAGAATCGATTTACAGTAAGTGTTAGATGTCATACACATGTGAGAGTTGTCCATTCAATGGAATCATCAAAATGAGTGAGATATGATCAAAACAAGATTAGTGTACCAATCTGAATAGTCTGTTTTGTAGGGACTGTTAAGGATACTTAAAAATGGATTGAGCAGTAACTATAACTTACTTGTAGCACATAATATGAAGTTTATGTCATCCAAAACTGAGCTTCTATCTCCTTATAGAACTCAAGATATGATAAAAATGGTGAAAGTGAAACTAAAAATCAGATTTTGTGAAATTAAAGTTTAATACTATTATATAAGCACTCAAATAATATAGTATAAAATGTGAAATTAAAACCCACTAAATTATATATTACATTTATATAAATATGTATAATGATAAATAAATGGACATTTTATAAAAATTGTAGTTTGGTAAGTTTTATAAGTTATAAAAACTATAAACATGATTTTTACGTCTTTTCGGCTAATACCGTAAAATTAACGTTTTTCGTCAATTAAAACTTAGACGGTCGGACCGTCTAATGTAAACTTTTTAAAAGTCATATACTGATATATAAGTACCTAATACAAGTAAAAACCGATAAAACCCGAACTATATAACATATGGACATTAACGGGCTAAGTTAACATTATTGGACTAATAATCCAACTAAATGGGCTAAACACTTATAAATTTACTTATTGGGCTTAACCCACTTTGGCCCAACATGTAAAGTATAATACTGATATTAAAAGTGTAATTAGGATAATGAAAAGTATTGGGCTTGTAATAGGCTTATTGGGCCTAAAACATGTAAATAAGTAAAACTAGTAAACTAGTATAAAAGTTACCAATACATAACACTAAAATGAGTGAATGAGAATGTATAAACCCACTTGATCATCATAATATATATAAAATCATCATATGTATACATAATTGTTATTTTTATAAAGACATTGGACAAGAGTCTAAGACGAGTATTATTTGTCTAGGTTTCCGTGATTGAAGCACGTACCGTACGTCCGAATTGCCGATAACCCGCCTTCCCACATCAACGTGAGTTCATAGCCTCGCACTCTTTTAAATATTTTTATGAAATGTTTTATAAACCCGCGAGGGAGATAACATGTTAGTTTTGATAAAATAGGACACCATTTGTCCCGATTGTTTGTTTATTGATTTGAACCCGAATGATTGTATGACCCGATGAACGAATATATGACCCGATAAATGAAATGAAATGGATTATTAAAGTTAGGTTATGTCACTAAAAGTCCCATTAGCATGAATTATGAACTACCGGGATTTGGTAGACGCTTATGCGTATAATAGTACTATTTGGGGACGATCACCCCAGTTCGTGCCTTGACGGTTGATCCCCGTCGTGCCACATTGATTGGTAAGCGAATTTATGTATGAGAAGATTTACACAAGCGTGGTTATTGTGAAGACACGCTAATTTAGATGGGCAAATGAGTTTTGGGCTAGCTACCCGTTGTTTGGTTTAGTAAGGTAACAATGTCATGCAGCTTGTAATAATCCATTTAATGAAATACTGCTTTATGCATTGAATTACGATATATTGCCTGACTAGCAATACGGGGTCTTATTATTGATTTTATGTTCGTGTTTTGGTTTTACATAACCATATACATATAACGGTTTTTATTTAAATTTATACAACGTTATAAAACGTATTGTATAATGTTTTTAACGACAATGGTTCGTATAATGATTTTGAAGGCGAAAGCCTATATTATGATTTTGATAAGGATTTGTATAAAATGACTTTGGCTATTTTATGGCCTATTACAATGATGTGTACAAAATAATTTTTGGTAATAATTTTATACCGATGTTATATTGATGGAAATTATTAAACTCTATGAATTCACTCGGCGTTATCGCTGACCTTTTCTTTTAACATGTTTTATCTCAGGTACTTGAAGGTAATTCTCGGGAAGACAACAAGAATTCATGGCCCGCACTTAAATAATAATTTCCATTCAAATGCTTTGTAAAACCTTTATGAAATACAATGACTTGTGACCTATGTAAATTTGATATTTATGAATGGAAATTCTTTATTATTAAACGACGCGATTTTTAAGCGTTGTCTATGATGTGAGTGATGTGCTATCCCGTAACACCAACGAGTCTTCCGCTGTATTGAATTGTATAAAATTTGGGGGTGTTACAACCTAGCCCTAGATCCATCATGTATTGATTAAGAAAACATTAAAAACAATTTAATTAAAAAGGGATTTGAGGTTTTACCTTAAGATTAATGGAAGATAAAAAAAACAATGAAACCCTAAAACAAATCTTGTGAACCGTCGACTTTTATTTTCTCCAGGGATTTATGATGTGTTTTGGTTTAAGACAATGCTTTATATAATTAACATACTAATCCTAGCCCAATACAATGTTTCCTTTTTCTCTTTTTTCCTTTTTTTTTTCTTTCCTTCCTTATGTTTTAATTGCATATACCGACTATATACCCCATAATTTCGTTTTTATTTTATTTAATTTATTAATACTTTTAATAATAATATTACCTTAATTTTCCTTAATTTATTTCAGCTCCTAAAGCCTCCAAAACCTCAAAACCGTAAAACTAGTCAAATTTACGCGTATACCGTAAAATACGTAAAATATACAGTTTTATAAAAACTCTTAGAATATGAAATAAACTATATAACTAAGTCCTAAATGACTTAAAACCATCCCGAAAAATACTCCCATGACTAAATACCTCTTCCGAGACCCCTAAATGCAAAACCCTAAACCGTAAAAATACGATTTTCTATAATACCTATACGTATACGTAAAACCACTAAATAACACCATCTCATTTCATAGTCACTACCATGTGAGCTCATGAACATGAAATCATCACACATCGTTTCACTCACAAGGTACCCCGTATCGAAAACGATATCCAAACCACAATCTATACATACCAATTAGCATATAAGCACGTAAAGACACGTAACTAGCAAAAAATAAAACTATGTGACAAACCTCAAAACCGCGGTTGTCACATTTCTAGGGTTACAAGTTCAGCAGAAAGAAGATGGTATCTTTATCTCTTACGATAAATATGTAGCAGAAATCTTGAAGAAGTTTGACTTTTCTCCACATGAGAAAAGGGCTAGCACACCTATGGATAGGGAACACCCTTGGGGAAAGGTTGGAGATGGAAAAGAGGTGGATGTCAGACATTATAGATCAATGATTGGTTCATTGATGTATCTCACAGCTTCAAGACCTGACATTATGTTTGCTATGTGTGCATGTGCACGCCATCAAGTGACTACCAAAGAATGTCATCTTCATGCTGTCAATAGGATCTTTAGATACCTTAGATGTTATCCAGACCTGGGATTATGGTATCCAAAAGATTCACCATTAGAGCTTATTACATATTCAGACAGTGATTATGGTGGTGATAAATTTGATAGAAAATCCACAACTGGTGGATGCCAATTTCTTGGGAGTAGATTGATATCTTGGCAATGCAAAAAACAAACAGTAGTGGCCAATTCTACCACTGAAGCAGAGTATGTTTCAGAAGCTGCTTGTTGTGGACAAGTCTTATGGATTCAGAACCAGCTGTTGGATTATGGGTATAATTTTATGCATACCAAGATTTTTGTAGACAATAACAGTACTTTATGCATTATTAAAAATCCTGTACATCACTCTAAAACAAAACACATTGAAATTAGACATCATTTTATAAGAGATTGTTTTGAAAAAGGTTTAATACAACCAAATAGGGTTGACACATAAGAAAATATGTCTGATTTATTAACTAAACCTTTTGATACTGGAAGATTTCAATACTTGGTAACAAGTATTGGAATGATCAATCTCACTTAATATGTGTTTTGGGATCATATTGTAAAAGTATGTACAGGATATGCATTGTTATTGGTCTTTATGTGAAATTAGATTTTCCACTTTATTTGTCTAACACTGACAAAGGTTATCGTAACGCTGATAAGTGTTATCGTGACGTTGTCAGCAACATGTTAGTTTTGTGTTTTTGATCTAATCATGCAGGTGTTGTTAGCATTGTACCATTGGATACAAAGTTGCTTATGGATTCTTGGAGCATTATTGAAGCGTGTTTCAATTTATCGATGATGGTTGCAATATTTATATTCCTATCTTGACATAATTTTTTATTACATGCATATTATTTGGCAAGTTATGTATCATAGTTTAAGGGGAGGTTTAGGAACTTTTTAGGACTTTTTGGGTATTCTCATAATATTCTTATCACAATTCTAGATTTTGTCCACTGGTGAGTATGATTTAGTTTACTAATTCATGCGGCACTGTAGCATGCAAAGTTGATATACTATGCACGCTGCCAAGACATTTTGGCCTAGAATTGGTTGTGGTCTGTTGGGAGACTTGGGTATGATTTATTTTGGGCTTACCTCGGAAGTTACAAGGGATTTTATGAGATAACTTCACTATTAAGAACTTTGGTTAGCAAGGGACACTAGAGGACGGTTATGTCTATCTTTCCTAAGCAAGTGTGCATGATTGGACAATGCTTGCCACCCTATAGTAATTTTCAGTTTATAGGTTATCTTCACTAGGATAAATCACTTTGTTAAGGTCCTTTTTCATTTTTATTATTTTTATTATTGGACGTTGACAGATATATTTCCAAACGTTGTTATGGCCAATTTATACATTGACATGGCTTTTTCCAACGTTGACAAGAATATAGCCGTTGGGCGTTGATAGGTTATTTTTTACATTTGACACTCATTGGGTCCTACCAAGTTGTTATTTTTGACGAAAATTGGGGCCGTAATTTTGGGAGTTGATAACTTTTAATTAATGCACAAGATAACTTATTTTCTTTTCAATATTTTCATCATTATATTTTGAAAATACTTGCCTCATTTTTTACCAATCACATGTGCCTATCTCTCCTATAAATTTGGCTCCTTCTTTTTAAACAGGGTACTCTCATATTCTTGTCTAACAACTTTTCTCCTATAATTCATCTTTTATAACCTTTCACAAATAGCTTTCTACATCAATGGCGCCTAAGTTTAAACCAAGTGACTTGATATTGGGATGCAGAATTCAACATAATATGATTGCTTATTTGGAGGCTGATGATGCTCTGTTTCCTTAATACACCCAGATGGTGGCGTATTTGAATGCATCTCCACTTAGGTATGCACTCTCTCATGCTCCTCTCATCCCTATCACTCATATTAAACAGTTTTGGAACACTGTAAGTTCCTCAAGGGTTAATAATGTGACTACATTAACTGCTATTGTCCATGGGCGTCCATGGGTGGTTACTGAAGCCTTGGTTCGCCAGGCTTTGCATCTTAATGATGCAGATGGTATAACCACTCTACCTATTGGTGAGATAGAACAAGGACTTTATTCTTTGGGGTATCTTTCCCTGAAGAGGTTACTTTAAATAAATATAATAAACAGGAATTTCCCCCAACTTGGAAGTACTTAATACATGTCATCCTTCAATGTTTAAGTCCCAAAAGTACTGCACATAATGAAATTAACAGATCAATTGCTAGTGCTCTTGTGTGTATTACTAATGGGCAAAGGTATAATTTTTCTAAACTGATTTTTGATGGCATGTGTAAAAGCAAGGGTAATAAGATGACTTTGGCTTACCCAAGATTTTTACAAATGATTTTTGACGAGCAAAGGTATTGCACCAGTGATCATGATGATTTTTAAGCGATCCCTGTGCAAAAGAAAGCTATTTTTAGTAAGATGAATTCACCCCCTCATAGAGATTTACCCCTTACCCAAGCCATGCTTGCTGTTATTGCAGTAGCACAACCTCCATCAGACCCACAACCACAACTTGACCAATTGCCTGAACCATCACCTTCACCTCAACATATGGAACTTGACCAAGATCCCTTCAACGCTGACACGTTAAATGTTAGCGTTGATACTTCAAATCCAGATGTTGACACCTTTCTACAACAAACCCAAACACCCCTTAACCTTCAAACTACCACCCAATCCACATCATCTTCTACACCACCTGAATTTAGGTTGGTAAAACGCCCAAGGACTACTGGAGTCTTCTCCTCTGGTGGTCCTAGCCATGTTGTAGAGAGAACCACCACCACAAGTGTGGTTGGTGATATGGATGAGGCTGGGACTATTGGTACTCGCTTAGATGTAGGCCAAGCCAGTCCAACCATCATTAAGACCTCATCCATGCCCCATGACTCTATTTTGGGAGGTCAAATCCCCACTCTAAAGGAGGGCAAATTGGAACCATATACAATGTTAGAATTGACGGTTGTCTACATTAGCTTGCAAAAGAAAAATGCAGACCTGGTACATACTGTCTCTACCCAAGGCCTTGAACTCAAGCAATTGAGGGAGAGGATTGTTGTCTTGGAAACTGCTGAATCTAGGAGAAGGCAGACAAGAGTCCTTTCATCAGGGGAGGATTCTTACAAAAGGGAGGAAGCTGCTAAAGAGCCTGTTAATTTGAGTGATAAAGGATCACATGAAGATGCTACAGAGCCAATTAATTTGAGTGGCAAAGGCTCATATGATGGAGAATCTTTGGGTGTGGCTGAAGCTCTTACAGATTTGAAGAAGCAACAAGGTTTTGATGTCTCTTTGGTTACTCCTACAAATTTGAACTTATCCTTTACAGCAATGATGGAGCAGTTCACAAGAAGCACTGACAATAGTAAGGTGAGCGTTGACAAGCAGATTTTGGACGCTGACACACCAAGCACTGACAAGAGTAAGTTGGGCGCTGACACACAGGTTTTGGACGTTGATATACCTGCATATATGGTTGATGTATTCCAGTCATCAGCTATCATCATGGAAGTGTCTTCATAGGTACCATCATAATCTTTACCCATCATTGATTCATTAGATAAGGGTAAAGGAATCATGGTAGAAACAGACGTTCCAAAGGATGCAACACAAGTACAATTTGATTCAATGTTGGCTGCACAATTAATGGAACAAGAAAAGAAGAAGGTTGTTGAATCACCATTTGTGGTTACTTCTGAGGAGTAAGAAGGAAGTAATGATGAAAGCACATATTCAAGTGTTATGATAATTGAAGAACCAGAAAGACTTGAATATGGTGATGAGTTGGCAAGGGAGAAACTTGCATAATTGAAGTTGCTGGTAGATTATGATATGCCAGAAGTTGCCCAGATGTACCATGCTTGGGAGAATAAGGTTATGGAGAATCCAGATATGACATTTTCAGATCAAATTTGGGGTTTGGAGATTCTTCTAAGAGTTCAAAGAGATTGCAAGGTAATTCTGAAGTATAAGGCTAACAAAGTTTTCTCACAGTTGAAGAGAGATAGAAGGGAGCTTTATTACATGTTTCTTAGATGTCATCAAGGAGGATGGACTTTTCAGAAGTTGTAGGGATTGTCCTTTGAAGAATTGGAGTATAAGGCTTATCCTATTTGGGCAAGAGTTCAAGAAATGAACACTATCAGACTTCTTTCAGATGAAAGGAAAGCAGAACTTGCAGAAGAGATGGAGATTCAAAAGGATATGCTTGTTCCAAGGCTATTGAAGAAGGGAGTTACACTTGAGTTTCCTAAAGATTTGAATAAAGTGAATCCCAGTGAAGCTGTTATTAGAAAAAGCATTAAGCTCTCACCCATGTAAGCTTCAGATATGGTAAAAGTGTTACCTCATGATTTCAGAAACCCTGTCATTAGTTATGAAGAAGATGCAAGTGGGTTTTGGATGATTGGCAGATATGGGAAAGAGGTACACACTTTTACTACTCTTATGTCTTTGTTTGCAAGTATGGATAGGGAAAACTTGGCAGACCTTTGGAGGTTACTGCTGGCCAAGTATGAGACTGAAGCACCTACTTCAGTCAATGGAATAAAGCTTTGGTCAACATTCAAGAGAATGTGTGCACCAGAAGAAGAAGATCCTGTTTGGAAGGATCTTGAGGATGATTTCAGTGGACTTCAATGGCGTTTATATTCAGCAGCTGGTGTGTATCATTTGAGTTCTACAAAGTTTTTTGAGCATCTTCTTGTGGATGCTGAGTATCCCATGTCCAAAGAAGTTTTAGAAAAGATGAAGACAACACAGCTGGAGATTGACTACTCAAGTGACGTGGCCAAAGATTTGATTAAATATGTTTATTACCAATTTGATAAGATTTGTAAGAATCCTACTAGTTCTTAGTTTTTATTCAGAAACTTGATTACTAGAGCAGATATCAAGTTTAGGGGAGGATTGTTGGGAATAAAATGTAGCCAGTACACTTGGACACTGACAAGAGCAATCTGGACGTTGTTAAGAACAAATCAAGCGTTGATAGAACAAGCGATGACAGGAAGAAGTCAAGCGTTGATAGAATAAAGTCAAGAACTGATAGAAGACTTAGTTTACACGTATTATGTTTCTAGTTTGTTTCTAGTAAAGATATGATCAACAATGTATTTCTTATGTTTATCTTTACCTAAAATAGTTGATACGTAGTCTCTTGTACAAGGCTCCTTATGTCTATAAAAGGAGGCCTTTAGGTTTTAGTTTTATATACGTTTAACACTTTCATTGTACGCAAGTTTGTTTTATCAATCAAGTGAAAGTTTAGTTTACATTGTTTGTGTGTTCTTGTTTGAGTATTAATTCTGCATAATACTTAAATTGTTTTATACACAAAAACGTTTCTCTAAGTGTTTAACTTGATTTAATCTCGTTTACACAAGCTAAATCGATCTAATTTTGGGATCAACACATTGTGTCCCTAAGAAGGGAGGAAGGACCGTTGTGCCTAATGAAAACAACGAGTTAATTCCCACTCGTGTTGTGACCGGTTGGAGGGTGTGTATTGACTAACAAAAGTTAAATGATGCCACTCGTAAAGACCACATTCCCTTGCCCTTCATGGATTAAATGTTAGAGCAACTTGCGGGAAATGACTTCTATTGCTTTTTAGATGGTTTTTCCGGTTACTTTCAAATCCCTATCGACCCTCGTGATCAAGAGAAAACTACGTTTACGTGTCCATATGGAACGTTTTCTTATCGTATAATGCCTTTCGGACTTTGTAATGCACCGGGAACATTTCAACGGTGTATGATGGCTATTTTTCATGATATGATCGAGAAGTCGATGGAATTATTCATGAATGACTTTTCAATGTTTGGTGATTTGTTCACATCGTGTTTATCTAATCTCGAGAAAATGTTAAAATGTTGTGAAGAAACCAACCTTATGCTTAATTGGGAAAAATGTCATTTTATGTGTAAACAAGGAATCGTCATAGGGCACAAGGTCTCAAAAGCGGGGGATTGAGGTTGATAAAGCTAAGATAGACGTCATCGCCAAGTTACCTCATCCCAAAACCGTTAAGGGGGTTAGTAGTTTCCTAGGTCACGCGGGCTTTTATCGTCGTTTCATCAAAGACTTTTCGAAAATCACTCGACCTATGATACATCTTCTCGAGAAGGATGCTCCATTTAAATTCAATGAGGATTGTTTTGGAGCTTTCGAAACTCTTAAGAAGAAATTTACCGAAGCTCCTATTCTTGTTGCTCCTAATTAGGAATTACCCTTTGAAATCATGTGCGATGCAAGTGATTATGTAATTGGGGTCATTTTAGGGCAACGTTGTGAAAAACTCTTCCGTCCTATCCATTATGCTAGCAAGACGATGACCGAGGCTCAAATGAAATACACTACTATGGAAAAGGAATTCCTTGCCGTGGTCTATGCTTTTGAGAAATTCCGACCTTATCTCGTCTTGACGAAAAGCATAGTATATACGGATCATTCGGCTATCAAGTACCTCTTAGCCAAGCAAGATGCTTAGTCGAGAATCTAGCGGCCGATCATCTCTCTCGTTTAGAAGATCCTCACAAAGATGTATTCGAGAACAAGGAAATTACCGAAACATTTCCTCTCGAGACTCTCGGTGTAGTGAATTCTAAAAACGACACCCCATGTTTTACCGACATGCAAATTACCATGCGGGGAACTTCATAATCAAGGGTATGACGACACAAGAAAAGAGAAAATTCTTTCGTGATGTCAAGTTCTATTTTTGGGATGACCCTTATCTCTTTCGGGTTTATGCGGATCAACTCGTTCGACGTTGTGTCTTTGGTACCGAAGCTTCTAACATCCTTAGAGCTTGTCACGAGGTACCCACGGGTGGTCACCACGGTGTTAATTTCAAGGCTAAGAAAGTGTTCGATGCTGGCTTCTTTTGGCCTACGATCTATCGTGATGCACACGCACTTGTGAAGTCGTGTGATTCTTGCCAACGTCAAGTAAAATCGTCGCAAAAGGATGAAATGCCGTAATATATAATTCAAGTTTGTGAGATTTTCGACATTTGGGGCATTAACTTTATGGGGTCGTTCCCATCATCTCATAGAAACAAGTACATCCTCTTCGCCGTCGACTACCTATCTAAGTGGTTGAAAGCTAAGGCTTTGCCTACGAATGATGCTCGTGTGGTGGTAAAGTTTTTGAAGCAACTATTCTCTCGGTTTGGAACCCATCGTGCTATTATAAGCGATCGTGGAACCCATTTTCGTAATGACCAATTCAAAAAGGTTCTACAGAAATATGAAGTTACACATCGTCTTTCTACGGCTTATCACCCGCAAACGAGTGGGCATGTCGAGGTTTTAAACCGAGCATTGAAGAGGATTTTAGAGAGGTCGATTGGAGAAAACCGTGCTTCATGGTCCGACAAACTCGATGACACTTTATGGGCCTTTCGCACTGCTTATAAGACACCTATTGGTTGTACTCTTTATAAGTTGGTTTATGGAAAGAATTGCCACTTGCATATTGAATTGGAACAAAAGGCATATTGGGCCCTAAAGCATGCCAACTATGACTTGAAGACCGCGGGAGATCATCGGAAAATACAACTTAATGAATTGAATGAATTAAGAGATAATGCTTATGAAAATTCATTAATTTTTAAGGAAAATACTAAAAAGTTTCATGATTCAAAGATTAAAAACCGGGTTTTTAACGTTGGCGATCAAGTGTTACTTTTTAACTCTCGTTTGAAGATATTTTCCGAGAAATTGAAATCTCGTTGGTCGGGTCCGTTCACCATAAAACAAGTGTTTCCTTATGGGACCATCGAGCTAGCTCAAAATGATGGTCCTAATTTCAAGGTGAATGGACATAGGCTTAAGCACAACTTCGGTGGGAAAGTCCCTTCTTTAGACAACCTCGACCAAGTCACCTTCCCCAATGATAATTAGCATTGAGGGGATCGAGTGAGCTCATGACTCGGTAATAAAAAACGAGGTGCCTCATGGGGGAGATCCCATGCTTATCCACGTACATATTATCGCTTTCTAAGGAATTTAATGAGAGGGGATTTGTGCACTTCCAACTCGTTGTCTCGTGGTTGTTTGTGAATATGTTATCTAGATCATCATCATCGCCAGATTGAAGACTCTCGTGTTCTTTTACGTGATCCTTGATCGTTTGCTTGAAGAGTTTTTCACGAATCCATGACATATCCTTTATTTTTCTAGCAATTATCTTTTAGCATAATTCAAAAACGGCTTTAGATATATTGTTTATCACCCTTCATGCTAGATCCTAAGCATTCGACTCTTCGTCTCTAGGATGGGGGTGCTCCACCTTTAGACTCGACACATTGAGGACAATGTTTAATTTTAGTATGGGGGTGAATAGATACTTGCCTTGCTACGCCCTCACGTTTTCCAACTTTCATGGTTTTGTTTTGTTTTGTTGCAAATAAGGCTAAAAATGGTCAAATTTTAAAATTTTTCTTAGTTTTCATAAGTGCTTTTAAGACACGAATGTATATTTTCCGATGGGTAGAACAAGAGTTAATTTTTGACTTGATGGAAATTTGTAGCCCTTTACATTCCTTAACCCGCTTGAATAAAGTTTTGCTAGACTTTTATATAGGGAACTTTAAAACGCGAAAGTCTTAGCTCATACGGGCTAAGAACAAGAACTTTTCGCAAGTTCCTATAATTGATCCTAGAAATTCACTTATCAAGGGAACTTTAAAATGTATTCTCTAAACTTGAAAAGGTCTAAGAAAGTGGAAGATCCTATAGGTGACTTGAAAACCTGAAACTTCGATTTAATATAGTCTTAATGAAGCTAATCCAAATTTGGCTTAATTTTGACTTGCATGGCTAAGTATTCACGAGTCTCTTTAATTAGAGGTCTTTAAATAGTGAAAAACGAGAAGTGATAGAGTTAGACAAGTGATCATGCTAAACGTAGAACATGAAAATGTTCTTTCAAAAACTTATATGTTTTTAATTGTGGCTTTTTCTCCCATAAGATCAATGCATTAGGAATAAATTTATTGCAATAAGTAAGGTCGTACGATTTGAAAGGTTACTTAGCTTCTAGCCCAATATCGTTTAAAAGTTGCTCGTGGTTGAATAAAGTTCATAGCCAAGGCATAACTTATAGAAGCGGGACGTGAAGATTGATGAAGATCCAAAAAGGCCCTAACAAGGCATGAGGAGCTCTATTTTGTTGTGGAAGATCCAAGATGATGTAAAGAATCATTATCCAAAATCAATATGAAGGGTCGAGACACACGACGAAAAGCAATTACTCCCCTAAAGATCATGGAGAAAGTCTGTTCAAAAAGACCCTAATAAGGTATGAGGATAAATATATCCAAGTCCTAAAAGGAGGCGGATCGTTGTATATCAAAATCTAAACTAAATTGAAGAAAAATGATGAAGTCGTGGTCCAAGTATGAAGAATCTCTCAAAAACGTCAAGTGAAGAAATTCCAAAATATGAAGAGAAGACCATAATTTCAAGAACGTCTTCCGAAGATTCGAAGTATGAAGTACATGCCAAATATCGGTCCGAGGAAGGTCTCAAATCGTGAAACTAGTTATGCCAAGATATGAACTTAAGGAGATTAAGAGAAGTCGTTTTAAAAGATTTTGTCCTTTAGCTAACTATCGATTAAATCGTGCTACTTTATTTTCGGAGTAATAAATACTCAAATAAGTCAATATGAATCACTTGTGATCCATGAAAAATAGTTAAAAAAATTCTAGATACCTTTTCTTTTCATAATAACTAGGATTGCGGGGAGAAAAAGTATTACACAATTAGGACGTATGAGTAGTGTTAGCATTGTGACTTGTACCAACAATGATCTTGTTTTTGCACTTAGCAAGGAATGTATGACAATCAAGGATGACGAACTTTACTCTATGAGACATTCACTTGTTTTTATTCATTGACCCTAAAAGTTACATTCGTGATGAAAATCATACATTATGTCTTTTACACATCTTCGTAGTATTGTAGCAAGTCTTACTTTTCAATAAGGGTAATAAATTGAATTTTGCAGATGCTTAGATACTTTATTCTAGTATTGCGTGAGGGCACGACAATGGTTTAGTATGAGGGAGTGATGAGATGGCATTTATACATGATCTCATCGTTCTTTTCTGGCTTTAAATGCATAAAATGTAATTAAAATGCCATATATATGCTTGTGTTTGTTTACTTGTGTATCTTAGGTATGGATATCATGAAAAAGACAAAAGATAACATGGAACAAGGAAAAACGAACACGAGAAACGAAGCCGCACAATGAACCGGGCGGTAGTTTATGATTTCTCAAAGAAAAGACCTTGAAGATTTGAAGATGTACAATATGATCCCTTATAAAAGAAGAAATGACACTTAAAAACCTTTTATATTCATAATTACAAGTTTGGTCCCTTAAGTATGTCAAAATTACAAAATGGTCCCTCAACTTTAAAGATTTGGCAAGTTTAGTCCCTCAAGATTCAGTATTGTCAAAAATGGTCCTCCATAATGTCAAACATCCAATGAAGACCTTCAAAGATCAAGAATGTCCAAGATCAGCCCTTAAATGGCAAAACAAGTCCTTGTTATCCTTTGTTACAAAGTTTGGTGGCCAATATGTGAAAACTGAAAGTTTATTAACAAAGGAATACGTTTTATTGGGCTGAAAAACATAGTTTACAACATTTGCCAAAGACCAAGGGCCAAAGCTGTGCACTCAAAACTTCTAACTTCATAACACGCACCAAACAAATAATTCCCCACTTTTTCGGATCAAAACACCCACTGTTCACACGTATGAACCCAGAATTAACTTTCACCGTTCAAGGGGTAAATCCAAATTACCTTTACCAAAACATAATTCACCCTCACACGTTCACATCCCACCCATGAAATCCCACACCACTCCATTCATGGTCCCTACCCCATTCAGTCTTTAACCAATCATCATACGACTTAGCCTCCAAGTAATGCCACATGGACAAATCAACAGCCCGCAACAAATACTTGCTCCCAAAGGCAAAAAGGAAGGGATAGGATCACTTTGGACAGCTCATCAAGAACAAACGACTGAAGGGAAAATTTGGGATTTCTTAGCTAGGGTTTTCATGTATTCAACATTCTAGAATAGTCCTTTAGTCCTATATAAGGAGACCTCAACATGTGAGAGTCCCTTGTTCCAATTTTTCTCTTAAACATTGTAATTCCTTTTTAAAATTTATAAAAGTTTGGTATTTTGAAAAAATTGAAATTCCTTTTTATGTTTTTGAAAGTTGGTGTTGTTTAAGAATGAAGCTGAGTTCCATTTTATGATATAAATCTGTTTTCATCTTTGGATTGAAGCACATTTTGGTTTGATAAGGTTTTCAAGTTTGAAAAAGTTTGAAATCCTTGAATCTGATTGGTTATTTTACTTGTACTAACCCCTATCCATAAGCCTAAAGCTCTTGCAAGCTTGTTGACACCAAGCTTGTGAAGGGATTTGAGCCTTTGGAAAGGTTGTTTGCTGCCTTGTGTTGAAGATCCTTTGCCATCAAGGTCTGATTCTGCTTTGAACCATCAGCAGACCTTCCTTTCTTTGTTCAAGGACCTTGGTCACTCTCTAGCTGTTGACAGTGGTCCAAGGAGCATAGTTGATCCTCCTAGGAACTTGTGGAGGATAGGTATTGAATCTCTTTAAGTTTCCCCTAAAAAAATCTTTGGTTTATGTATGTTATGATATTTGCTATGTGATTTGGAGTATTTGAGTTTGTGCTTTAAGTTTTATTGTTGAGATCTGTTAGTTGTTACCTAACTGAGCTATTTGAATCATAAAATCAGTAGGTTGTGTGTAAAATCAAAAGTTCGTTTGAAAAGGTACTAAAACAAGGTTGTTTGGATTTTGGGATCAGAAGGCCTTGTGGCCTTTTGCCCTTGGTTCTTGGGGTTTGGATACTCTAAAAAAGGTATTTGTCACTGGTTTTGGTCATTGGTTAAGTGTTTTAAGGTTTGGAAAAGGTTTTGCAACTTTTGGAAAAATCTGATAAAAGGGCTTGAAAATGGTCAAACACATCAGCAAGGATTAAATCCTTGTTGTTTGGATTTAGAGTCTGATTTTTGGTTTGGGAAGAGTTTCAGTGGTCATTTGCATCAGCAAAGTGACCACCTCAATTTTTCTATGCATTTGTCATTCTAGTGTATGTCATGTTGTTGTGTTGCTTGTTATTTGTTATTGTGCTGCTTGTGAGTGTATTTGGCTATTTGGTGTACCTGTTTGAGTGCTTATAAGCCAACTGGCTTATTGGCTAATTTTGTCCAAAATCTTTCATCATTTGGCTAACTGGCCTCCTGATTCACAAGGACTCAGCCTTGATTCCTTCACAAAAGTTACTTATAACAAGCTCATAAATAATCCCTGGCAATTTGGTTAAGTTTGGTGTACTTTGACTTTTGGTCAAATAAGCTATATTTGGCTTATTTTTCAGTTCTGCTTATTGGCACATGCAACAACTTACTTTTTGTGATAGGTGTCATTTTTTAGCTTATTATCATATTTGAGAAGTTACAGGTGTTTTGGTTAAGCTTTTGCTAGAAAACTAGCTTATTTAGCCAGCTTATTTGCTTCTACAACTTATTCTACTTTACCTTTTGTAATTTTTCTTTTTGATTATTCTTAGTTAAGCTACTTGTGAGCTTTTACAAAAAGAATCAGCTTTTGAAACCCTCTAGAACTCAAACCCGACTATTTGGTCTCTGAGTGAAAAAGTTCTTTTCAAGTTTCTAGCTTATTACTTGAGCTTTTTCAAAATTTCTTCTTGCAAAAGGGTTTAGAATCTCAATAGAAGGTTGTGTGTTTAAGCAGAGCTTATGGCATAGGCTTATAGCTTAATGGGCTTATTGGCCCATTAAGAATAAGTTGTTGGCTTATTAAGTTGTGATAAGCTCATTTTCAGCAATTGGGCCTTTAGACTTTTATGCTTAAAATTGAATTTTGAGTAAGACTGGTGATTTTGGGCTTACTTGGTTGATTTTGGTTTTTATTGGGCTAAAAAGCCCATTAGCTTACTGTTTTGGTTTTTAGCCCATTTGGGGGCCCAATAGGGGTATTTTGGTAATTTCACTTTCATTTTCTGATTATTTAGGTTAAAATAAACTAGTTTGCAAGTTTTTAGAAATTTTTTTAATTTTTGAATTTTTAATATTATTTTAATATTTAATTTTAGTTTTTAATCATTTTAAATAGTTTTAATTGGTTTAAAATTTTATAAAAATAGTTTTTATTTTAATTAAGTCTTTTTAGAGTTTTACAAATTGAAAAATCTTATTTTGGGCTTTTTATTAATTATTTTGATTTTTAGGGCTTTAATTAGCATTTAAAAATTAATATTTAATTAAATAAAAGGTTTGAAAATTTTTTCTCATTTGTAAACTCTAATTACATTTTTTGTAATTTTTGGTAATTTTTTGGGAATTTTTAGATTAAATTTTTATTTTGTCACTTTTTACGGTTTTACGTTTTATCGTCGTAGTTTACTTTTCTCGTATCCGTCATTCTCATTTCTCATCTTTTTTTCTTTCATATTAATAGAAAATCATTACAAGTTATTCACACACAATAAAACTCCTTGAGAAAACGAACCTTGGGTCATTAACATTTGATTTTCCCTAAAATCATTTGTTTAATACTTACCGCATTTACGCCTTTTTCCTAAAAGATCATATTTTACCTACAATCAAAGTCAAAATGAAGTCAACTGGACCAAAAGTGCAAAAGGAATGAAGTATGGAGGACTAGAAGCGAAGATTTTGTGAAGAAATGTGCTTAAGATTAGGATTTCCAAAAGAGAGGGACTAAAAGTGAAAGCTGCTCAAAGTTTCTAAAGCCCCAGCCACGTGGACCATTCACAATTCACCATTGCATATCACACTATTCACACTATTCCCATGGATAGTGATCCGTGTGACTATTTACCAGCCAATCCCATGATGCCACGTCATCATCATCTTCACCAACTCATAACCAACGAACCAGACACTTTCAGGCTTCAAGTTCAACATGGTTTTCACTCCTTTTGATGAGACGAATCCAATTGTACCACCCAATTCCATTGTTGTTGCCTAAATCATAAACCCCCAATTTGGTTCTTGACGAACAAACCCTAATCCACTAGTCGGTTTCTTATTGGCTAATTCCCTGGCACCAACTGGCACTCTTGTCATTCTAGAATTCCCTAGTCACCTACACGTTTGCCCAACAACCTCCAACAACCTATAAATACACAAGACGCTCCTCAGTTTCTCATAGTTCATTTCCAGCTTAGACTTTACGCAAAATTTTCTCTCAATTGTAGTTTTGTACTTAATTTAGCATTTGTAATCAATCTGGTACAACATTGTACTTCAAATCACCTTCAATAAATAAAACATCAGATAGTTACTATTTATCGTCTTCCTCAGCTATCTCTACTGTTTCTGGTGTTCATTTTGACTGTTGTTTGTTGATGTTAAGCTTGTTTGCAAGCTTTTGTAGCCACTAGTTCTCCAATTGATCCATTGAGTTGATGTTTCAAAGTTTTGGAGGGAAAGTTACAGTTTGAAATCACAGAGTTCAAATCTGTGATTTCTGTTGTTAATGTTGATTATTTGTGGTGATTAGGTGATATTATAACCGTCTGAGTGATCTTCATCAAAGGTCTAGGCCTGGATGTGAGGTTATCTCTTGATTTACCATTTTTAGGCACAAAAATAGGTTTTACTTGCAAGTTTATGATCAAATTGCTCTTGCTTGAAATATTTGCTTAATCTTGTTTCATTTGATCTTGAGTGGCTGTTAAAGTATCCGTTTTAGCCTTTTGTTCATTAGATCTTACTTATCCTTTGTTAATTTTCCATTTCAGCTTAATAAGGTATGTTTGGATTAGCTTTTTATGGATTTGTTGTATAAGCTGTGGTTGTTAGATTGTTAGCATCACATTAGGTTCCTATTAGAAGTATTAAAACAGTCAAACGTTAGCCATTAGCTCAGTCAAACAGGATAAAAATTGTGAATGTGTTTTGGATAAATTTCATATCCAATAGCCTAATCAGTCGTTTTCAGTTGCCTATATATTCTTCATTAGTAAGGTTTAGGACTTGAAATTTGGGGCAAAATATAGCTTATAGTACAGATTTTCATAGTCTAGTTATAAGTTTTTCAAATTGTTCATTAGATAAGCCTATAATAAGCCTAGAAAATAGTTGTTCAACCATTAATCCAACTGTTTGCTTATTTGATTTTCAAAGTAGCTTATCGAGAGTTCCACTAGTTTAGTTCTTTCACAAAAGTTGCTAGAAAACATCTTAATATCATTTCTGTGAGTTTGAAGCTTTCTTGGAAAAGTCAAAAAGTCAACATAGCTTATTTATAAGTTGTTTTGGTCAAAGGATTGTTTTGGCGTATTAAAAGTGAAAATTGGAAAAGTGCTCAGATAGAACTTAATATTTTTAGCTTAATATCATTTTCTATAAGTTTCAGCTTAATTGAATAAGCCAATCTCTCTATCTCTTAAATGTAGCTTATTGAGAAATTATGTTTGGGAGTTCTAGCTTATTTCATAAGCTCTTATTGATTTTGGCTAGTTCATTGTCCATTTCAAGCATTTTAAAACTGGTTTGAATCAATTTGGTTAAGAAATAAGCTTGGAATAGCTTAATTGTGTGTAAGCCCGTTTTTGGTTTGAACACTTTGTTTAATCGCTTATTAGTCCTTCCGGTTTTTGTTCTTTCATTTACTTCACGTTTTGTATATTGCATCTAGGTCCATTACTTTCCCTTTTATTTTCTTTTGGCCCAAAAGACAACTAAGCTGATTTTATCTTTGGGCCAAGCTATTACATTTGGGCTCGTTTGGTTTTTGGTTTAGAACTTGGGTCGGGCTACATGTTTTAAACCCGGTTTAGTATTAAAAGTAATAAACATTTTTCAAAACTCATTTTAAATTAAAAAATAGATTTTAATAAATAAATAATATAAAAAATCAATTTTCAACTTTTGGCATTTTTACATTTACGTTTTGGGTATTTTTATATTTTGCATTTTCCTCATTTGCATTTACGTTTTATATTTCATTTTTGTGCTTTACACACTTGTACTTTGTGCTTTAATTGTGGTACGTGCACTTTGTTTTTAGTATAGTACATATACGTAGTAGATACTATTTTTACCATTTTTACGTGCTTTGTTGAATTAGAAATAGATACCAAATCGTTTATTGAACCAAAAACGATTAATCTATACGTTGAAATTTGATATCAATTCGAGTCGATTCGAGGAAACATGATTATACTAAAAAAACGAATATTATAGATCAAGAGACAACTAGGCCTAATAGAGGAACCTCCACTGGTTGAGCAAGATCCTACTCGAAGTCAAGGAAGAAAAAGAAAGAGAATGGATTTGGAGCCTGAGATAACAATCCCTTGGTTGGAATGCAATAGAGTACCCTTTGAGAATGTTCCTTTCGTGAATGCTATCCTAATTGTAGAGCCTGAGTGGGAAATCTTCTTCATCGATAAGTTTGGTAATAAGTAATTTCAGAGGATGAATGACATTCATAAGTGTACTACTGAAGGTCTCCTAATCTACCTAGTCATGGTTGATCACTTTTAATCTGAGGAGAATGGGAGGTTTGCAAACAAACTCAGGGAGATAATTGGTAGAAGACCTGATAAATAAAAATTAATTTGATAGGTGTGTAAACACCCATCCTCTTTACCACTTAATTACAATAATAACCGAGCCAAAACGTGTTTTTTATGTCATTTATGTCGGAATTATGCGTGGTTTGTGTTTTTGTTGTGATTTAGGACGAAAAGGTGAAAAGTGGAGAAAACACGGGCATTCACGGGCTTTTATCGAAGAAAAAGACGAAAGACGAAGTCAAGAAGTCAAGAGTTCAAAAAGAACGGAAGTCCAAGACAAATTCTGAAGATTTATCGAAGAAAAAGTTAAAAGACGGAAGTTTACTAAAAGCCGAAGAACTCAAGTCTAAATTATTGAGGAATTACAAGACGAGTTTAAAGAAATCCCGAGACAAAGTCATTAAAGTCCAAGATTTAAGAAGATTAAGAACTTAAGGACTTAATGGTGCAATTAAGGAAAGAAGAAAGAGGGGAGGAAGCTTCCTAAGCACCTCCCTAATCTCCCCTATAAATAGATTAGATCATCATTTCATTTTCTCTTGTTGGCTAGTTTGACAAACTATGCTCTTCCACTTTAATTTTTGCACATTTAAATTCATGTCCATTTACATTAATTGTCTTGCACCTTAAATACATTTAATTTCAAGTAAGTTTCCTTTTAATTCTTGTCAATCTTTATTTTATTGTCAATCTCCTATCTACCTTTCTTTATTTGATCTTAATCTTCATGCTTTATTGTTTGTGTTCATGTTTTTGATTTTTATTGATTTAATTAAGTGGGTTTTGATTATTTTGATTAGTTTTGTTAGTTTTATTGATTTGGATTGTTTGTTTATGATTAGTAGATGTTATTTGGTTAGTTTAATTTAATCTTTTGTTTGATTGTGATTGATTTTAATTAGATCCGTAGTTTTTTCCTTTCTCCGTGTTCTTCGCTGTGTTACTTTGTTCCCAGGTACATTCCGAATCAAAGGCCAGATATTCCGAGTGAAGATTGTTTGTTGATTATTCCGAATAGAGGGCGTTCATCCGGAATAAGTGACATATTCCGGATCAGCCTCTCATTCCGAATCAACCAAACATTCCGGATCAAGGGTTTAGCCAAAGTTTTCATCCGGAATATCCAACATTCCGGATCAAGGAGATATTCCGGATCAGTCTTGTTAATTCGGAATAATTCAACATTCCGAATCAAACCTTTCATTCGGAATACCAAATATTCCGGATCAAGGAGTTTTATTCGGAATAATTAATTATTCCGGATAAAGGTCTTCATCCGGAATCTTCAACATTCCGGATCAAGGGAAACATTCCGTATCAAGGACCAGCAAGGAAAATATTCCGGATCAGCAACATTCCGGATCAAGACATAAGTATTCCGAATCAAGACTTTATTCCGGATAAGTGACATATTCCGGATAAAGGATTTATTCCGGATCAAGGGTTTTGGTAAATATTCCGAGTGAAGAAGAATCATTCCGAACGAAGGTGACATTCCGGATGAGTGATTATTCCGAACGAAGGTTTATTCCGGATGAGCTATTTTCGGGTTCTTTTTAGTTTCAGTTTTTAACTTTCTGTTTTTAATTTTGCTTGTTTTTAACTTTCTTGTTGTAGTATAGTGGTAAGTATTCCCGCCTGTCACGCGGGTGACCCGGGCACGTCACCGGCAGCGGTGCCATTTTAATGTAAGGATTTTGTATGTAAAAATTTATCGTCACAGTCTCTTCGAATTGAAAAATGGATTAACTATGCGACTCAGTCGTTCTTTGGTGAAACAAATAGTTGTGTCGTTGTAGTAATTAAAAAGTGCAAAGACGTAAAAGTAAATGACGTGAAAGTAAATCTAAATCTAATTTAAAATAAATGGCGAGAATTTAAAAGCGTGACGAAAAGTAAATTGCACTAAAAGTAAATAACGCAAACTTAATACTATCTAAGGCAAACTTAAAACGCAACTAAAACTTAAACTAAGGCAAGGCTAAAATAAATCTAAGGCAACTAAACTTAAAGTGCAACTAAGGAAAAAGGCGGGAAAAATAAAGCTTGAAAATTAAAAACATAAAGTTAAAAACTGAAACTAAAAAGAACCTGAAAATAGCTCATCCGGAATAAACCTTCATTCGGAATAATCACTCATCCAGAATGTCACCTTCGTTCGGAATGATTCTTCTTCACTCGGAATATTTACCAAAACCCTTAATCCGGAATAAATCCTTTATCCGGAATATGTCACTTATCCGGAATAAAGTCTTGATTCGGAATACTTAAGTCTTGATCCGGAATGTTGCTGATCCGGAATATTTTCCTTGCTGGTCCTTGATACGGAATGTTTCCCTTGATCCGGAATGTTGAAGATTCCGGATGAAGACCTTGATCCAGAATAATTAATTATTCCGAATAAAACTCCTTGATCCGGAATATTTGGTATTCCGAAAGAAAGGTTTGATCCGAAGTGTTGAATTATTCCGATTAAACAAGACTGATCCAGAATATCTCCTTGATCCGGAATGTTGGATATTCCGGATGAACACTTTGTCTAAACCCTTGATCCGGAATGTTTGGTTGATTCGGAATGAGAGGCTGATCCGGGTTATGTCACTTATTCCGGATGAACGCCCTTTATTCGGAATAATCAACAAACAATCTTCACTCGGAATATCTGGCCTTTGATCCGGAATGTACCTGGGAATACAGTAACACAACGAAGAACAAGGAGAAAGGAAAAAACTACGGATCTAATTAAAATCAATCAAAATTAAACAAAAGATTAAATCAAACTAACCAAATAACATCTACTAATCATAAACAAACAATCCACATCAATAAAACTAACAAAACTAATCAAAATAATCAAAACCCACTTAACTAAATCAATAAAAATAAAAAACATGAACACAAACAATAAAGCATGAAGATTAAGATCAAATAAAGAAAGGTAGATATGAGATTGACAATAAAAATAAAGATTGACAAGAATTAAAAGGAAACTTACTTGAAATTAAATGTATTTAAGGTGCAATACAATTAATATAAATGGACATGAATTTAAATGTGCAAAAATTAAAGTGGAAGAGCATTGTTTGTCAAACTAGCCAACAAGAGAAAATGAAATGATGATCTAATCTATTTATAGGGGAGATTAGGGAGGTGCTTAGGAAGCTTCCTCCCCTCTGTCTTCTTTCCTTAATTGCACCATTAAGTCCTTAAGTTCTTAATGTTCTTAAATCTTGGACTTTAATGACTTTATCTCGGGATTTCTTTAAACTCGTATTGTAATTCTTCAATAATTTAGACTTGAGTTCTTCGGCTTTTAGTAAACTTTCGTCTTTTGACTTTTTCTTGGATAAATCTTCAAAATTGGTCTTGGACTTCCGTTCTTTTTGCACTCTTGACTTCTTGACTTCGTCTTTCGTCTTTTTCTTCGATAAAAGCCCGTGAATGCCCGTGTTTTCTCCACTTTTCACCTTTTCGTCCTAAATCACAACAAAAACACAAACCACGCATAATTCCGACATAAATGACATAAAATACACGTTTTGGCTCGGTTATTATTGTAATTAAGTGGTAAAAAGGATGGGTGTTTACACACCTATCAAATCCCCTACACTTGACCATTGCAATGTCCTCATGCAATGCATTAGTTACAAAGCAAGACTACATTTCCCATCATAATCAATCCATATTGGCCTTTATTAAAGAGATAGAAAATTATAAACATTCAAAGTAAAGAAATCAAAATCATACCTTCGGGTTTTGGAAATGTTATGAATGATTATCATCCTCAAGTTTTCACTCTCTCCAAACCAAGCTTAAAAACGAGATCATTGTTATTATAAGTTAGCAAACTAACACGAACTCATGTGGGACAATTATTCACTTAGATTCCCTTATTCCTAGGTGTATCTCTTATATTTTATTTTTGTCTTGAATGATCACGAGGATGCATTGTTTGACTTATTTCAATAGTTATTTAGGCCGAAAATAAAGTGAACGATTTAATCAATAGTTAGCTAAAGGACAAAATCTTTTAAAACTGCTTCTCGAGACCTCATAAAGTTCATATCTTGGCGTAACTCGCTTCGCGATTTGAGACCTTTCTCGGACCGATATTTGGCAGCGACTTCATACTTCAAACCTTGAGAGACGTTCATGAAATAATGGCATTCTCTTCATAATAGGAATTTCTTCACTTGAAGTTTTGAGAGATTCTTCATATTTGGACCACGACTTCTTCATTTTTTTCCAATCTTTATTTTGGACTTTGATATACAACGATCCGCCTCCTTTTACGACTTGGATCTATTTATCCTCATACCTTGCTAGGGTCTTTTCGGATACACTTCTCCATGATCTTTAGGGGAGTATTTGCTTTTCGTCGTGTGTCTCGATCCTTCATATTGATTTTCGATAAATGATTCTTCACATCACTTGGGATCTTTAGCAACAAAATGTAGCCCTCATGCCTTGTTAGGGCCTTTTCGGACTCGCCAATCATCGCATCCCGCTTCAATAAGTTATGCCTTGGCTATGAACTCTAATCCATACCGAGTAACTTTTAAACGATCTTGGGCTAGAAGCTAAGTAACTTTTCAAATCGTACAACCTTATTTATTGTAGATAAATTTATTAGCAAGTGATGGGAGAATAGGCTTATAATTAACTCACATAAATTCACGAAAGAATACCAAACTTATAATTGACTCTATCATCTCTCGTCCTCCACAATTTAAAATCTCAAAGAATGAGACTCGTGGATGCTTAGCCTATCAAATCAAAGTTTTGTGTTTTCGAGTCGCCTATAGGATCTTACAAACTCTTAGACTTTTTCAAGCTTAGAAATCGCATTTTAAAGTTCCCTTGATAAACGAGTCTCTAGGATCAATTATAGGAACTTGCGAAAAGTTCTTGTTCTTATCCCGTGAGAGTTAAGACTTTCGCGTTTTATAGCTCCCTATATAAAAGCCTAGAAAAACTTGACTTAAACACATTAAGGATACTAGCTAGAGTAAACTTAGATAAGTAAACTCGGGTTGAGTCAAAAGATTCACAACGTTTGAAAATTAAAACCACTTTATTAAAATTTATTCTAGCAAAGAAGGAAAATAACTATACAAATGGAAAACTAATAGGCCAAAATAGATCAAAAATTTTGAAAAATGTCGAAAAATTGATTTTTCGGTTAAAAATGAGGACAAATACAAGGAAAAGGCCACTTAACATTGATAGAAGTCCCCCCTACACTTAAGATAAACATTGGCCTCAATGTTTAAGCATGTGAGAGTAAACTCCCCTACACTTAGGACATTGTGCACGTTGTTTATATCTTGCTAAGGAAAAGACAACTAACGAGATTCCTATTTTAATATTGAGAAATATAAAATAGTGAATCGAAAAGAGTTTAGGATAGAACCGGGCAAATGGGAACACGGAATCACGGGTCGTCAAGAATCATCAAGAGTGGATCATTGAGCGCTCGAATCCCTGATTAGTAGAAGATAGGAAATAGCAAACACCAACGGGTCTCCCCCTACACTTATGGTAAAAACAAAGAAAAAGATAGATAGATAGTCGGGTTGCCTCCCGAGAAGCGCTTGTTTTGGTTAACCGAGTCACGAGCCTGACTCATCCCCGAATTAAATGGTCCATGGGGAGGCCTCAAATGTAATACCGGGATCAAACACCTTGTCCTCGTTCCCGGTTGACATCAACAGTCTCTTCGAATTAAAAAATGGATTAACTATGTGACTCAGTCGTTCTTTGGTGAAACAAATAGTTGTGTCGTTGTAGTAATTAAAAAGTGCAAAGACGTAAAAGTAAATGACGTTAAAGTAAATATAAAACTAATTTAAAATAAATGGCGAGAATTTAAAAGCGTGACGAAAAGTAAATAGCACTAAAAGTAAATAACGCAAACTTAAACTATCTAAGGGAAACTTAAAACGCAACTAAAACTTAAACTAAGGCAAGGCTAAAATAAATCTAAGGCAATTAAACTTAAAGTGCAACTAAGGAAAAAGGCGGGAAAAATAAAGCTTGAAAATTAAAAATAGAAAGTAAAAAACTGAAACTAAAAAGAACCTGAAAATAGCTCATCCGGAATAAACCTTCGTTCGGAATAATCACTCATCCGGAATGTCACCTTCGTTCGGAATGATTCTTCTTCACTCGGAATATTTACCAAAACCCTTGATCCGGAATAAATCCTTTATCCGGAATATGTCATTTATCCGGAATAAAGTCTTGATTCGGAATACTTAAGTCTTGATCCGGAATGTTGCTGATCCGGAATATTTTCCTTGCTGGTCCTTGATACGGAATGTTTCCCTTGATCCGGAATGTTGAAGATTCCGGATGAAGACCTTGATCCGGAATAATTAATTATTCCGAATAAAACTCCTTGATCCGGAATATTTGGTATTCCGAATGAAAGGTTTGATCCGGAATGTTGAATTATTCCGAATAAACAAGACTGATCCGGAATATCTCCTTGATCCGGAATGTTGGATATTCCGAATGAACACTTTGGCTAAACCCTTGATCTGGAATGTTTGGTTGATTCGGAATGAGAGGCTGATCCGGAATATGTCACTTATTCCGGATGAACGCCCTTTATTCGGAATAATCAACAACCAATCTTCACTCGGAATATCTGGCCTTTGATCCGGAATGTACCTGGGAATACAGTAACACAGCGAAGAACAAGGAGAAAGGAAAAAACTACGGATCTAATTAAAATCAATCACAATCAAACAAAAGATTAAATCAAACTAACCAAATAACATCTACTAATCATATACAAACAATCCAAATCAATAAAACTAACAAAACTAATCAAAATAATCAAAACCCACTTAATTAAATCAATAAAAATAAAAAACATGAACACAAACAATAAAGCATGAAGATTAAGATCAAATAAAGAAAGGTAGATAGGAGATTGACAATAAAATAAAGATTGACAAGAATTAAAAGGAAACTTACTTGAAATTAAATGTATTTAAGGTGCATGACAATTAATGTAAATGGACATGAATTTAAATGTGCAAAAATTAAAGTGTAAGAGCATAGTTTGTCAAACTAGCCAACAAGAGAAAATGAAATGATGATCTAATATATTTATAGGGGATATTAGGGAGGTGCTTAGGAAGCTTCCTCTCCTCTTTCTTCTTTCCTTAATTGCACCATTAAGTCCTTAAGTTCTTAATCTTCTTAAATCTTGGACTTTAATGACTTTGTCTCTGGATTTCTTTAAACTCGTCTTGTAATTCTTCAATAATTTAGACTTGAGTTCTTCGGCTTTTAGTAAACTTCCGTCTTTTGACTTTTTCTTCGATAAATCTTCAGAATTGGTCTTGGACTTCCGTTCTTTTTGCACTCTTGACTTCTTGACTTCGTCTTTCGTCTTTTTCTTCGATAAAAGCCCGTGAATGCCCGTGTTTTCTCCACTTTTCAACTTTTCGTCCTAAATCACAACAAAAACACAAACCACGCATAATTCCAACATAAATGACATAAAATACACGTTTTGGCTCGGTTATTATTGTAATTAAGTGGTAAAAAGGATGGGTGTTTACACACCTATCAAATCCCCTACACTTGACCATTGCAATGTCCTCATGCAATGCATTAGTTACAAAGCAAGACTACATTTCCCATCATAATCAATCCATATTGGCCTTTATTAAAGAGATAGAAAATTATAAACATTCAAAGTAAAGAAATCAAAATAATATCTTCGGGTTTTGGAAATGTTATGAATGATCATCATCCTCAAGTTTTCACTTTCTCCAAACCAAGCATAAAAACGAGATCATTGTTATTATAAGTTAGCAAACTAACAAGAACTCATGTGGGCCAATTATTCACTTAGATTCCCTTATTCCTAGGTGTATCTCTTATATTTTATTTTTGTCTTGAATGATCACGAGGATGCATTGTTTGACTTATTTTGATAGTTATTTAGGCCGAAAATAAAGTGAACGATTTAATTAATAGTTAGCTAAAGGACAAAATCTTTTAAAACTGCTTCTCGGGACCTCATAAAGTTCATATCTTGGCATAACTCGCTTCGCGATTTGAGACCTTTCTCGGACCGATATTTGGCAGCGACTTCATACTTCAAACCTTGAGAGACGTTCATGAAATAATGGCCTTCTCTTCATAATAGGAATTTCTTCACTTGAAGTTTTGAGAGATTCTTCATATTTGGACCACGACTTCTTCATTTTTCTCCAATCTTTATTTTGGACTTTGATATACAACGATCCGCCTCCTTTTACGACTTGGATCTATTTATCCTCATACATTGCTAGGGTCTTTTCGGATACACTTCTCCATGATCTCTAGGGGAGTATTTGCTTTTCGTCGTGTGTCTCGATCCTTCATATTGATTTTCGATAAATGATTCTTCACATCACTTGGGATCTTTAGCAACAAAATGTAGCCCTCATGCCTTGTTAGGGCCTTTTCGGACTCGCCAATCTTCGCATCCCGCTTCAATAAGTTATGTCTTGGCTATGAACTCTAATCCATACCGAGCAATTTTTAAACGATCTTGGGTTAGAAGCTAAGTAACTTTTCAAATCGTACAACCTTATTTATTGTAGATAAATTTATTAGCAAGGGATGGGAGAATAGGCTTATAATTAACTCACATAAATTCACGAAATAATACCAAACTTATAATTGACTCTATCATCTCTCGTCCTCCACAGTTTAAAATCTCAAAGAATGAGACTCGTGGATGCTTAGCCTATCAAATCAAAGTTTTGGGTTTTCAGTCGCCTATAGGATCTTGCAAACTCTTAGACTTTTTCAATCTTAGAAATCGCATTTTAAAGTTCCCTTGATAAACGACTCTTTAGGATCAATTATAGGAACTTGCGAAAAGTTCTTGTTCTTAACCCGTGAGAGTTAAGACTTTCACGTTTTATAGCTCCCTATATAAAAGCCTAGAAAAACTTGACTTAAACACGTTAAGGATACTAGCTAGAGTAAACTTAGATAAGTAAACTCGGGTTGAGTCAAAAGATTCACAACGTTTGAAAATTAAAACCACTTTATTAAAATTTATTCTAGCAAAGAAGGAAAATAACTATTCAAATGGAAAACTAATAGGCCAAAATAGATCAAAAATTTTGAAAAATGTCGAAAAATTGATTTTTCGGTTAAAATGAGGACAAATACAAGGAAAAGGCCACTTAACATCGATAGAAGTCCCCCCTACACTTAAGATAAACATTGTCCTCAATGTTTAAGCATTTGGGAGTAAACTCCCCTACACTTAGGACATTGTGCACGTTGTTTAAATCTTGCTAAGGAAAAGACAACTAACGAGATTCCTATTTTAATATTGAGAAATATAAAATAGTGAATCAAAAAGAGTTTAGGATAGAACCGGGCAAATGGGAACACGGAATCACGGGTCATCAAGAATCATCAAGAGTGGATCATTGAGAGCTCGAATCCCTGATTAGTAGAAGAGAGGAAATAGCAAACACCAACGGGTCTCCCCCCTACACTTATGGTAAAAACAAAGGAAAAGATAGATAGATAGTCGGGTTGCCTCCCGAGAAGCGCTTGTTTTTGTTAGCTGAGTCACGAGCCTGACTCGTCCCCGAATTAAATGGTCCATGGGGAGGCCTCAAATGTAATACCGGGATCAAAGACCTTGTCCTAATCCCGGTTGACATCAACAAAGGGGAGGCGGGAGGATAAGTCTTAAACGGTAGAAAGGTCCATTCAACATACGAGAAGTATGTGAAGTCTTGATGCACGGGAGGTGGGGTGGGTAAAGGAATCCCATTGTCATCCTCCAAAGACAATGGATGCTGACCAATTAGAAAAGCCGTAAGGTTATCAATCATAGAATGGTCATTTTCACCTCCCGGGTCAAAGCACTCATCCTCATTTCCCGGAGAGTGAAATTGATACATCAACCGCTTGGGCGTGCATTGAGAGGGATGAGGGGGCAATATAGTAGGAGAAGTAAGAGAATAATTACCTTCCACCTGCGGTACCTTTCCAGTAGAATCAGAACTCTCCACCTCTGCGATAGAAGGGGGCATGGCTAACAAAGTGTGTTCAATAATAGCAGGAGAATAAGAGCTATCAATGTCCTCAATCCCTTCGTCAAAGAGAGGATTCACCTCACTAGATATGTAAGCGTCATCGAAATCAAATAAAGGGTTCGAATAAATCTTGAAAATTTCCTTCGGAATGTCTTCATCAGATAGTGACTCGTCATCATTAGAAGTAAAATCATCATCCTTGATCAAAAAGAGGATTAGAGAAAGCCAAATAATCCTCTCCCAAAGTGTTGGTGGAAGGAACATCATCAGAAGAAAGTACATCATACTCATCGTCACTGTCGGATGTCAACTCAGATTCACTTGGAATTGGGACAAGGTTATCAGCACTAGACTTATTGAATTCGTCGGATTCCTTTGCAAGAATTGTGCTAAGATCCTCATCCCCTAGGATGGGTGAATCCTTAGGTTCCAGGGCCGGCAAGTCGGGAGAAGGAATAGAATTCTCATCGTTCCAAGAAATAGGACTCTCATCGTCATCACTATCATAATAATATGGAGGCACAAGAGGAGGAGTATAAGCATTAAGGTTAGATACTTGCTCTTGTTGCTGATCCGCTTGATATTTCTCCATGATCTTGTTGCAAGCTTCTTGAACTTTGTGAAAGTTGTCAAAAATTGTGGCAAGTTGCTCGGGAGGAAGTGCACAAAAGGGTTGATGATTGACGGTGTGACGTGGGGGCTCAAAGTTATACACACTGGGATGATAGCACGGAACTTTCTCAAAGACCTTCGACGGATCACAAGAAGAAGCATCGTGAGGGCCCCCACAAATATAGCACACCACAGGTATCGAGAAAACCTGGTGCATCATGAGGATAAGGATTGTCATAGACGGGAGAAGGTGAGAAAGTATTGTAAGAGGAGAAGTATGAATTTGTTGAATTACAAAATGGACAAAATCCAAATTGTGTATCGTCGATATCAAAACCACACCGCTCACAAGTACACCATTGACATGTTTGAAAACCATGCCATGATCTCCCACACCGTACGCAAGACGAATCCATGAAGAATTATAAATAAGAGGGGTAAAGAAAAGAATTAAACATAATAGAGGATAAAGAGGAATATTTTTGGTGCAAAACTTTGAAAAAGAAATGCTTTTTATGATTTTTTTCAAATGTTTTTGGGATTGTTTTGAAAATTTTTGATACGAAAAATAACGTTCACGAGTGAACGGATCCCAAAAAGCAACGCGTCTCTCACAGAAAACCGTTAATCTTTACGAAAAGAGCCGACAGCGGCGCCATTTTAATGTAAGGATTTTGTATGTAAAAATTTATCGTCACAGTCTCTTCGGATTGAAAAATGGATTAACTATGCGACTCAGTCGTTCTTTGGTGAAACAAATAGTTGTGTCGTTGTAGTAATTAAAAAGTGCAAAGACGTAAAAGTAAATGACGTTAAAGTAAATCTAAAACTAATTTAAAATAAATGGCGAGAATTTAAAAGCGTGACGAAAAGTAAATAGCACTAAAAGTAAATAACGCAAACTTAAAACTATCTAAGGCAAACTTAAAACGCAACTAAAACTTAAACTAAGGCAAGGATAAAATAAATCTAAGGCAATTAAACTTACAGTGCAACTAAGGAAAAAGGCGGGAAAAATAAAGCTTGAAAATTAAAAACAGAAAGTTAAAAACTGAAACTAAAAAGAACCTGAAAATGGCTCATCCGGAATGAACCTTCGTTCGGAATAATCACTCATCTGGATCGTCACCTTCGTTCGGAATGATTCTTCTTCACTCGGAATATTTACCAAAACCCCTGATCCGGAATAAATCCTTTATCCGGAATATGTCACTTATCCAAAATAAAGTCTTGATTCGGAATACTTAAGTCTTGATCCGGAATGTTGCTGATCCGGAATATTTTCCTTGCTGGTCCTTGATACGGAATGTTTCCCTTGATCCGGAATGTTGAAGATTCCGGATGAAGACCTTGATCCGGAATAATTAATTATTCCGAATAAAACTCCTTGATCCGGAATATATGGTATTCCGAATGAAAGGTTTGATCCGGAATGTTGAATTATTTCGAATAAACAAGACTGATCCGGAATATCTCCTTGATCCGGAATGTGGGATATTCCGGATGAACACTTTGGCTAAACCCTTGATCCGGAATGTTTGGTTGATTCGGAATGAGAGGCTGATCCGGACTATGTCACTTATTCCGGATGAACGCCCTTTATTCGGAATAATCATCAAAAAATCTTCACTCGAAATATCTGGCCTTTGATCCGGAATGTACCTGGGAATACAGTATCACATCAAAGAACAAGGAGAAAGGAAAAAACTACGGATCTAATTAAAATCAATCAAAATCAAACGAAAGATTAAATAAAACTAACCAAATAACATCTACTAATCATAAACAAACAATCCAAATCAATAAAACTAACAAAACTAATCAAAATAATCAAAACCCACTTAATTAAATCAATAAAAATCAAAAACATGAACACAAACAATAAAGCATGAAGATTAAGATCAAATAAAGAAAGGTAGATAGGAGATTGACAATAAAAATAAAGATTGACAAGAATTAAAAGGAAACTTACTTGAAATTAAATGTATTTAAGGTGCAAGACAATTAATGTAAATGGACATAAATTTAAATGTGCAAAAATTAAAGTGGAAGAGCCTAGTTTGTCAAACTAGCCAACAAGAGAAAATGAAATGATGATCTAATCTATTTATAGGGGAGATTAGGGAGGTGCTTAGGAAGCTTCCTCCCCTCTTTCTTCTTTCCTTAATTGCACCATTAAGTCCTTAAGTTCTTAATCTTATTAAATCTTGGACTTTAATGACTTTGTCTCGGGATTTCTTTAAACTCGTCTTGTAATTCTTCAATAATTTAGACTTGAGTTCTTCGGCTTTTAGTAACCTTCCGTCTTTTGACTTTTTCTTCGATAAATCTTCAGAATTGGTCTTGGACTTCCGTTCTTTTTGCACTCTTGACTTCTTGACTTCGTCTTTCGTCTTTTTCTTCGATAAAAGCCCGTGAATGCCCGTGTTTTCTCCACTTTTCACCTTTTCGTCCTAAGTCACAACAAAAACACAAACCACGCATAATTCCAACATAAATGACATAAAATACACGTTTTGGCTCGGTTATTATTGTAATTAAGTGGTAAAAAGGATGGGTGTTTACACACCTATCAAATCCCCTACACTTGACCATTGCAATGTCCTCATGCAATGCATTAGTTACAAAGCAAGACTACATTTCCCATCATAATCAATCCGTATTGGCCTTTATTAAAGAGATAGAAAATTTTAAACATTCAAAGTAAAGAAATCAAAATCATACCTTCGGGTTTTGAAAATGTTATGAATGATCATCATCCTCAAGTTTTCACTTTCTCCAAACCAAGCTTAAAAACGAGATCATTGTTATTATAAGTTAGCAAACTAACACGAACTCATGTGGGCCAATTATTCACTTAGACTCCCTTATTCCTATGTGTATCTCTTATATTTTATTTTTGTCTTGAATGATCACGAGGATGCATTGTTTGACTTATTTCGATAGTTATTTAGGCCGAAAATAAAGTGAACGATTTAATCAATAGTTAGCTAAAGGACAAAATCTTTTAAAACTGCTTATCGGGACCTCATAAGTTCATATCTTGGCATAACCCGCTTCGCGATTTGAGACCTTTCTCGGACCGATATTTGGCAGCGACTTCATATTTCAAACCTTGAGAGACGTTCATGAAATAATGACCTTCTCTTCATAATAGGAATTTCTTCACTTGAAGTTTTGAGAGATTCTTCATATTTGGACCACGACTTCTTCATTTTTCTCCAATCTTTATTTTGGACTTTGATATACAACGATCCGCCTCCTTTTACGACTTGGATCTATTTATCCTCATACCTTGCTAGGGTCTTTTCGGATACACTTCTCCATGATCTCTAGGGGAGTATTTGCTTTTCATCGTGTGTCTCGATCCTTCATATTGATTTTCGATAAATGATTCTTCACATCACTTGGGATCTTTAGCAACAAAATGTAGCCCTCATGCCTTGTTAGGGCCTTTTCGGACTCGCCAATCTTCGCATCCCGCTTCAATAAGTTATGCCTTGGCTATGAACTCTAATCCACACCGAGCTACTTTTAAATGATCTTGGGCTAGAAGCTAAGTAACTTTTCAAATCGTACAACCTTATTTATTGTAGATAAATTTATTAGCAAGTGATGGGAGAATAGGCTTATAATTAACTCACATAAATTCACGAAATAATACCAAACTTATAATTGATTCTATCATCTCTCGTCCTCCACAGTTTAAAATCTCAAAGAATGAGACTCGTGGATGCTTAGCCTATCAAATCAAAGTTTTGGGTTTTCGAGTCGCCTATAGGATCTTGCAAACTCTTAGACTTTTTCAATCTTAGAAATCGCATTTTAAAGTTCCCTTTATAAACGACTCTCTAGGATCAATTATAGGAACTTGCGAAAAGTTCTTGTTCTTAACCCGTGAGAGTTAAGACTTTCGCGTTTTATAGCTCCCTATATAAAAGCCTAGCAAAACTTGACTTAAACACTTTAAGGATACTAGCTAGAGTAAACTTAGATAAGTAAACTCGGGTTGAGTCAAAAGATTCACAACGTTTGAAAATTAAAACCACTTTATTTAAATTTATTCTAGCAAAGAAGGAAAATAACTATTCAAATGGAAAACTAATAGGCCAAAATAGATCAAAAATTTGAAAAATGTCGAAAAATTGATTTTTCGGTTAAAATGAGGACAAATACAAGCAAAAGGCCACTTAACATCGATAGAAGTCCCCCCTACACTTAAGATAAACATTGTCCTCAATGTTTAAGAATGTGGGAGTAAACTCCCTGTTGGGAATAAATTAAGGCCAGATCACTTGAACGCTGACAAGAACAACTCAAGCGTTGACAAGAGCAAAGTGAGCGCTGACAGCTTAAGCGTTGACAAGTTAAAGTCAAGCGTTGACACATTGAAGACAAGCACTGATAGAAGATGTGAGCTACAAGTTTATTATGTTCTAGAATACTTCTAGTAAGGATAGAAACGACAATGTATTTTCTATGTTTATCTTTACCTAGAATAGTTGATACGTAGCTTATTGTACAAGGCTTCTTAGTCTATAAAAGAAGGCCTTTAGGTTAATGTTTAATATCAAGTTTTCATTAAGTTTTTCATTCGTAAACATCTTTCATTGTAAGCAAGTTCGACATTCATAATCAAAGTGAAAGTTTTGTTTACATCTTGTGTTCTTGTTTAAGTATTAAATTCCGCATAATACTTAGATTCATAAAGCACATAACAAAGGTTTCTCTACGTGTTATACTTGATCTAATCTCGTATACACAAAGCTAACCGATCTAAGTTTGGGATCAACAAGTGGTATCAGAGCTTGTTGAGGAACTTTTGATCTTTGAAGAACACCAGAACGATATACGAACACCAAAACCCTAATTTTCTCAAAACCCTAAAAACATCATGTCTGAAGCAATAACCTCCTCCTCCTCATCCTTACCAAACATCAAGATTCCTATGCTTGATGCAACCAACTTTGACTTATAGAGGTTCAACTTTGAACAATATCTGGGGATCTTTGACTACACACTCTGGGACATCATTGAATATGGAAACTCATTCAATAAAGCTCAAAAGATTCTGAATGCCATTGCGACAAGAACAGCTGTTGAAGGATGTCCTGATGAAGATAAGAAAGAAAAACCTGGAGATGGTAGAGCTGTAAGTGCTGAAGATATTGCAAAGAAAAGGGCTGACATGAAAGCCCTAAATATTCTGAAAGTGTCTTTGGGACAAGAAAATCAGCACAAATATAGAAGCTATGAATCTGCTAAGGATCTTTGGGAAGCAATTGAAGTTGCATATGGTGGTAATGCAGAAACTAAAGAAGAAAAGAAAAAGCAACTTCTGCATGATTATGCTGTCTTCAAAGCTCAGCCCAATGAGAAACTGAGCAGTGTGAGAAGCAGATTGCTTGACATCACAAGCAAATTGTCCTTCATGGAGACACAAGTTGGTGATATTGACACCAATGCTACTTTTCTGAAAAGTCTTGGTGAGACATGGAAGATTGAGGCAAGATCTATTCTTGCCAATAATACTCACAAGAGCTCTTCGTTTGATGACATCTACAACAAACTAAGACTGTTGGAAGATGAAAATCTTTCAAGCAAAGCTAGCACCAGCAACATGGCCTTCTTCTCTCATAGTGAAGGTCAATTCAATCAGCAGGACTCTTTTATGCATCCAGTTACTGGATCATCATTTGTCAGCGTTGGAACAAGTCCTGTCAACGTCTCCTTTTCAGACGCTGACACATTCATGAATGACACACCAAGAGTTAAACCTGCTGGTTTGGATTTGGATACTGTTTGTGCTTACATTGCTTCTTTGCCCAATGGTTCAGTGATTACATATGAGGACCTTGAGCAGATAAGTGATGAACACTTGGAAGAGATGGACATCAAGTGGAACATGGCTCTTGCTAGTATAAGAGCAAATAGGTGGAATAGAAGGTTCAAGAAGAAGATGACCTTCAATGCTAAAGACACTGCTGGATTTGATAAATCCAAAGTTGAGTGCTACAACTGTCATCGCATGGGGCACTTCATGAGGGAATGCAGATCTCCTAGAAGATCTGATGCTGGTAAACCCTCAAGTCAGGTTGTTAAAGCTCAAGACTCCAAAGCCATGGTTGCAGTTCAAGGAATTGATGGTACTGGATGGGATTGGAGCTATCTGGCTAAGAATGCTGAAGAGGACAAAGCTTTGATTGCTGATATTGAAGAAGAAGAGCATGTTGAATATGCTCTCATGGCACACTCCTCCTCTTCATCTGACAATGAGGTATATGATGATGCTTTTTGTAGCAAAGGTTGTAGGTTAAACACTGACAGACTTAACAAAGAAGTGTTAAAACTAAAAGAGGACATGAGCACTGAAAGATGTAAATTATCCAATTACCAACTAGCTCTTACTGAAACTGAGAAAACCGTTTCTGAATACAAGAAAATGGAATTTGATTTAAAAGATAAGATAAATATCTTAAAACATGAGCTAGAGGGTAGTATGGATATTAGAAATATCATGTCAAAGGTCAATAAAGACCTACAGGCTAAGTTAGATGAGGCCATTAAGAATAAAGATAATGTTGACCTCAAGATTCAAATATTTGATAGAGCCACCCAAGCCCTAGGAGACTGTGTAGCTAAACAAAGAGATCCTAAGGATATGACTGGGCTTGGGATGAATGAGAATGATTACTCTCTGGTTCCACCACCAGCTGGTGACTTCTATGGTGTCCTTAGAAAGGATTTATCTTGGACTGGTATTCCAGAATGCGAAGAAGAGGAATTTATTCCTCCACCAAGAGTTGTCACCCCAGTAGAAGAGTATCAACAAAAACTGACTGACCTAAATGAGTGGAAGAAAGCTAACCCTACTTTATTTGTTAAGGGAGGTTTGCTGTGTGAAAGTCCCATTGAATCCCCACCCATTAAGGTTACTCACCCAGCTACTGGTGAAGCTGTTGACCTAGGCTCCAACACTGTTAGAAGACCTACCATTAAATATGCAGAGATGTATAGAAATAATAGGTCACCCAAGAGCCAAGTTAACAATCATGGAACAGGTTTCTTTGCTTCTAGACCTAAGAATGTGTCTAAGAAAGCCTGTTATACTTGTGGTAGCTTTTCACATTTGACATACAAGTGTGTCAACGCTCCCAAAGCCAGCGCTGATAGGAACAATTTCAGCGCTGATAGGAAGAAAGTCAACGTTGTTAGGAAGTCAAACGTTGTCAGACCCAGACCTTGTGTGCAGCAAAGTCCACAAGTGATTAGACCAGCCCCATTCTTCACTAGAAGGTCTAACACTTATGGACAAAGACCTTTTCAAAAGACAAATACCTGGTCAAATAGGCAATGGGTTCCTGTAGCAAACCCTAGGTTCAACGCTGACAAGGGTAATTTCAGCGTTGACAGGACAAAATCCAACGCTGACAGAAACGTGTCCAGGCCTAAGTATTTGCAGCCACAAGGAAAGGGGTCTAAAGCTTCTTCAAGCTTAACATGGAGACCCAAGAAAGATCAAAACCCTAATAATAATGGAATTTCAATGACTTGCAATAGGTTTAATTATATTTCAAAAGTCATTACAAAACCAATTGGGGTTAACTGGGTATTTCATCCTAAAAGGGATGAGAATGGGGTTGTTGTGAGAACTAAGTCTGTTCTTATTGAACAACCAGATGAATCCAAGTCTTTTGAGACTTGGGTTCCCAAAGAAAACTAAATTGTTTTCTTTATGTGCAGGGCATTCAAAAGCAGATCAATGATTATGGATATTGGGATAGTGGATGCTCAAGGTACATGACAGGAAAGGAAGACTATCTGACGAACTTCTCTCCTATTAAAGATGGTGATAAGGTATACTTTGGAGGGGGCTACGGCACCATCACAGGCAAAGGAACCCTTCTCACCAATAATCTACGTTTTGAGAATGTCTTCCTGGTAAAAGAACTGGACTATAATCTGTTTAGTGTATCACAAGTGTGTGATAACAAAAATAAGGTTCTTTTCACTGATACTGAGTGTTTGGTGTTAAGCAAGGATTTTAAGATCCCTGATGAGAAGTATATTGAGTATAGAACACCTAGGCATAAGGACATATACAATGTAAATTTAAATGGAATTAAAGTGAATACAAATATGTCTTGTTTTTATGCTAAGGCCTCAGTAGATGAAAGTAATTTGTGGCACAGGAGACTAGGGCACATAAATTTTAAAAATATAAATAGACTTGTGAGGCTTGGTTTAGTTGATGGTTTGCCTGAGAAGGCCTTCCACAATGACCACTCTTGTGTTGCATGTCTTAAAGGCAAGCAGCACAAGGTCTCATTCAAGTCCAAGCAGGTGCATACTAGTTCCAGACCTCTTCATATGCTTCACATGGACCTCTTTGGTCCAACTAATATAGAAAGTTTGAATGGCAAGTCATATTGTTTTGTTGTCACTGATGACTTTTCTAGGTTTACTTGGACATTCTTTCTAGCTATGAAGAGTGACACAGCTGATGTTCTTATTGAATTTATCACTCAAATTGAGAAAAGGTCTGGCAATGAGGTTAAGATGCTTAGGAGTGATAATGGTGGAGAATTTAGGAACAAGAAGCTAGATGATTTTTGTGCCAGGAAGGGAATTACTAGGCAGTTTAGTATTGCTAGAACCCCACAACAAAATGGGGTTGCTGAAAGGAAGAATAGAACCCTAATTGAAGCAGCCAGAACAATGTTGGCTGATGCTCACTTTCCCATAGCCTTTTGGGCTGAGGCTGTTAATACAGCATGCTATGTGCAAAATAGAGCATTGGTTAACAAAATTCAGAACAAGACACCTTATGAGTTACTTTGGGGAAGAAAACCTAATATTGGTTTTCTCAGACCTTTTGGATGTCATGTAGTAGTCTTAGACACTAGTGATGCCTTAGGGAAATTTAGTGCAAAAGGTGATGAAGGTTACTTCATGGGGTATTCAGTGCAGAGCAAGGGTTATAGAGTTTATCTTAAGGAGGACAAACGTATTGTTGAAAGAGTACATGTTAGGTTCTTAGAGAATAAACCTAGTGATCCTGAAAGTGGTCCTAATTGGTTGTTTGATTTGGAACCCTTATCTAGAACTTTAAATTATATGCCTGTCACTAATCCAGACATTGTGAAGGTAACTTCAAATGTTGTGGAGGAACAAGTTTTTCATGTTTCAGGTACACAGGTTGATGAAAGGGTTGGATCACAAGCAGAAAAGGCATCTCCTACATTTGAATATGTCACAATTCCCATTTGGACTGATGCTTTTGCTGCTGCTGCTGCTGCTGGACAAGATAATGGTGGCTTCCAAATACCACCAGATACAAACATGCATGGTTCTTCAGGCGCTGACAAAGGCAAATCAAGCGCTGACAAGACCAATTCAGACGTTGATGGCTCAGACGTTGACAACAACAGTTCAAGCGTTGTTAGCCCAAGCGCTGACAAACAAGGTTCAGACGTTGACAACACCTTTGCACATCTTTTCTCTTCCACTTTTGAACAAGGAGGACCTTCCAGAGTTTATGAAGAGATCCCTGTTGATCAAAGAGAGTCTGATGAAGAAGATATTGGCAACATGGAGCGTGAAGTTGAGGACACCAGACTTTTTGAAGGAGGAGTTCTCACTTCCACAATGAAGAATCACCCCCCATCTCAGATCATTGGTGATGTTATGACTCCAGTTCAGACAAGAAGATCCCATCAAAGTCTTGGTGGATTTATTGCCAATATACACAAGAAGGTTGATACCCCTCTTGTGCAAGCATGTTTGTTTGCATGTTTTCTGTCACAAGAAGAACCCAAGAAGATATTTGATGCTCTCAAAGAACCAAGTTGGGTGGAAGCAATACAGGATGAGCTTCACCAATTTGCTATTCAGGATGTTTGGGAGCTGGTTGATTGTCCTAGATATGTCAGACCAATTGGGACAAGATGGGTTCTCAGGAACAAAAGAGATGAAAGAGGTATTGTGGTCAGAAACAAGGCAAGGTTAGTGGCTCAAGGTTATACACAAGAGGAGGGGATAGACTATGAAGAAGTCTTTGCACCAGTTGCAAGGATTGAAGCTATTAGGATTTTTCTAGCCTATGCATCTTGCATGGGCTTTACAGTCTATCAAATGGATGTAAAGAGTGCATTCTTGTATGGCACCATTGTTGAAGAAGTTTATGTCATGCAACCTCCTGGTTTTGAGGATCCTGAGCATCCAGACAAAGTGTATAGAGTCAAAAAGGCTATGTATGGCCTTCATCAAGCCCCTAGAGCATGGTATGGTACTTTGTCTACCTATTTGGTGGACAATGGATTCAAGAGGGGCACCATAGATCAGACACTATTTACAAAGAAGAAAGGCAAAGATGTGTTGCTTGTGCAGGTCTATGTTGATGATATCATTTTTGGGTCTACTGATCCAAAGATGAGTGAGGATTTCTCCAAGCTCATGACAGACAAATTCAAGATGAGTGCTATGGGGGAGATGAACTTCTTTCTTGGTTTACAAGTTCAGCAGAAAGAAGATGGTATCTTCATCTCCCAAGACAAATATGTTGCTGAAATCTTGAAGAAGTTTGGCTTTTCTCCACATGAAAAGAGGGCTTCTACTCCTATGGATAGAGAACACCCTTGGGGAAAGATTGGAGATGGGAAAGATGTTGATGTCAGGCATTATAGATCCATGATTGGATCCTTGATGTATCTTACTGCTTCCAGACCTGATATCATGTTTGTTGTGTGTGCATGTGCACGCTATCAAGTGACTCCCAAAGAATGTCACCTTTATGCTGTGAAGAGGATCTTTAGGTACCTAAGATGTTTTCCTACTCTTGGTTTGTGGTACCCAAAGGATTCACCATTAGAGCTGATTGCATATTCAGATAGTGATTATGGTGGTGACAAGTTTGATAGGAAATCCACAACTGGTGGATGTCAATTTCTTGGGAGCAGGTTAATATCTTGGCAATGCAAGAAACAAACAGTGGTGGCTAACTCTACAACTGAAGCAGAATATGTGGCTGCAGCAGCATGTTGTGGTCAAGTGTTGTGGATTCAGAACCAGCTGTTGGATTATGGGTATAACTTCATGCATACTAAGATATTTGTTGACAATAATAGTACTTTATGCATCATTAAGAATCCTGTGCATCGTTCTAAAACTAAACACATAAAAATTAGACACCATTTTATAAGAGATTGCTTTGAGAAAGGTTTAATACAACCAGATAGGGTTGACACTGAGGAAAATGTGTCAGATTTATTAACTAGACCTTTTGATACTGGAAGATTTCAGTACTTGGTAACAAGTATTGGAATGGTTAATCTCACTTAAGTATGTGTTTTGGATTCTTTTTGTAAAAGTATGTACAGGATGATGCATTATTATTATTGGTCTTATTGATAATTTAGATTTTCCACTATATTTTTCTAACACTGACAAAGGTTGTTTGAACACTGATAAGTGTTTTTGCAACGTTTTCAGCAATATAATTGTCTAACGCTGACAAAGCTTCTTTCAACGCTGTTATGTGTTATCGGGGCGTTGTCAGCAACAATGTTAGTTTTGTGGTTTTCAATCTAAATGTGCAGATGGTGTTAGCAGTATACCATTGGATACAGAGTTGCTTATGGATCAAAGGAGAAGCATTTGGACATGTTTTTGTTTATGGATGATGGTTGGAATGTTTCATTCCTATCTTGACATAAATTTTTTATGTTCATGCATATTTTTAGCAAACTCTTTGTATTTTTGTTTAAGGGGAGGTTTTAGGAACCTTTAGGATTTTTGGGTATCCATATGATACTCTTATCACAATTCTAGATTGTGTCCACAGGTGAGTATGGGTTAGTTTTACTAAACCACGAGGCACTGTAGCATGCATAGTATATCAACTTTGCATGCTGCCAAGACATTTTTGGCCTAGAATTGGTTGTGGTCTGTTGGGAGACTTGGGAATCACTTTGATATGGGATTTACCTGGGAGTAACAAGGATTTTATGAGGTAACTTGGTTGTTAAGAATTTTGGTTAGCAAGGGACACTAGAGGACTGTTATGTCTATCTTGCTTATGCAAGTGTGCATAACTAGACAGTGCTTGCCGCCCTATAATAATTATCAGCTTTTGGTTATTTTCTCTAGGATAAATTACTTGTTAAGGTCATTTTTCACTATTTAAAACAATTTTATTTTTGGACGCTGACAAGATTTTTCCAAGCGTTGTTGTGACCAAATTGGACGCTGACATGGCTTTAGGCGAACGTTGACAAGATTATAGCCGTTGGGCGTTGATGGGTTATATTTGACCGTTGACAATCAATGGGACCTACCCAGTTGTTACTTTTTGACATATTTTCAAGCCGTAATTTTAGGAGTTGTTACTTTCATTAAATGCATGAGATAACTTATAAACTTTTTCAATATTTTCATGATTCGTTTTTGAAAATCTTTGCCTATTTTTGGGCCAATCACATGCATTCATCCACTCCTATAAATTTGGCTCCTATTTTTAAACAGGGTATCTATAATTCTTGTCTAACACTTTTCTCTTATCAACCTTCATCTTCTATACTTCAAATTAACAGCTTTCATCAATGGCACCCAGATTTAACTCAGCAGAATTGGATTTGGGGTTCAAGTCTCAACACAACATGATTGCTTATCTTGTTGCTGATAATACTTTGTTCCCTCAATACACACAAATGGTGGCGTATTTGAACGCATCCCCATTAAGGTATGCTCTTTCTCATGCACCACTCATTCCAGTCACACACATTAAACAGTTTTGGAACACTGTCAGTTCCTCAACAGTTAATGGAGTGACCACATTAACTTCTATTGTTCATGGGAGATCTTGGGTGGTTACTGAGGCCTTGGTACGTCAGGCCTTGCATCTTGATGATGCTGATGGTATAACCATTCTTCCCATAACTGAAATAGAACAAGGGCTTAGGGCTTTGGGATACCCTATTCCTGATGAAGGTACTCTTAACAAGTACCATAAGCAGGAATTTCCCCCAGCCTGGAAGTACCTCATTCACATTCTCCTTCAATGTTTGAGTCCCAAATGTACTGCACACAATGAGATCAATAGATCCATTGCAACTGCTATTGTGTGTATTGCAACAGGGCAAAAATATAACTGGTCTAAAATGATTTTTGAAGGAATGTGTAAAAACAAGGGGACAAAAATGACTTTAGCTTATCCCCGTTTTCTGCAAATGATTTTTGATGATCAAAGATATTGTTCAAGGGATCACAATGACTTTTATAAAATCCCTGAACAAAAGAAAGCTATTTTTACCAAGATGAATTCACCACCTCAAAGGGATTTACCTTTAACCCCAGCCATGCTTGCTGTTATTGCAGCAGCACAACCCCAACCAGACCCCCAACCTCATATTGAACCTCACCCAAAACTTGAACCTATTCCTGAACCTTTACCCTCACCTGACCAAATGCAAATAGACCAAGAACCCTTTGACGCTGACACATCTAATGTGGGCGTTGATGTGCCTATTTCCAACGCTGACACTCAACCATTACAATCCCAAACACCCCTTAACCAACCCACATCTACCCATTCTTCCACACCATCTTCCACACCACCTGAATATAGGTTGATCAAACGCCAAAGGACTGCTGGAGTGTTCTCCTCTGGTGGTCCTAGCCATGAAGCAGAGAGAACCACCACCACAAGTGTGGCTGGTGACCTGGATGAGGCTGGGACTATTGGTTCTGGCTTAGAAGCTGGCCAAGGCAGTCCCACCATACTTAAGTCCTCATCCATGCCCAATGAACCTGACTTGGGAGGTCAAATCCCCATTTTAGAAGAGGGCAGACTGGAACCAATGACTCTTTTGGAATTGACGGCTGTCTGCATTAGCTTGCAAAAGCAGAATGCAGACTTAGTACAAATTGTCAGCAACCAAGGCCTTGAACTCAAGGAATTGAGGGAGAGGATTGTTGTTTTGGAGAGTGCTCATGCAAAGGGAGGTATGGAGGAGTCTTCCAAAGGGGAGGAAGATCAAAGAAATCTGAGTGATAAGAGCAGTCAAGATGGTCAATCATTGGATGTTGCTGAAGCTCTTACTACTTTGAAGGAACAAACAGGTTTTGATACGTCCTTGATCTCTCCAACCAATTTAAATTTATCATTTACAGATATGTTGAGAGAGGTTACACAAGGCGCTGAGGGAAAATATTTGAGCGTTGACAAGACAAATTTGGACGCTGATAGAAGTATTTTGGGCGCTGATAGAGGAAATTTGGGCGTTGACAGATCTGTATATGGAGGTGATGTATTCCAGTCATCATCTATCATCAAGGATGTTCCTACTCAGGTATTACCATCTACCTTACCAACAATTTCACCATCAGATAAGGGTAAGGGTAAGTTGGTAGAAGAAATTGTTTCAAAGAATGCAGCTCAGGTTGAATTTGATAGAAGATTGGCTGAGCAAATGATGGAACAAGGTGAAAAGGAAAAGTCACCATTTGTTGTGACTTCTGAAGAGGAAAGTGATGGAGCTAGCTCAGATTCAAGTGTGATGATTGTTGAACCAGAAAGACTTGAGTATGGTGATGAGCTTGCTAGGGAAAAGCTGAGAGATTTAAAGTTGCAGATTGATTTTGATATGCCAGAGGTGGTTCAGATGTACAATTCTTGGGAAGAAAGCTGTATGGATAATCCAGACTTGACCATTTCAGATCAGATATGGGGTTTGGAAATTCTTCTTAGAGTTCAGAAGGATTGTAAGGTGATTTTGAAACACAAGGCAAGCAACATTCTCTCTGAGTTGAAAAGGGATAGAAGGAAGCTCTACTTTATGTTTCTCAAATGTCATGGAGTTGGATGGAAACATCAGAAGCTGAAGGCTTTGACATTTGATGAGTTGGAACATAGGGCTTATCCTATTTGGGTGAAAGTGCAGGAAGAAAACACTTTCAGACTTCTTTCAGATAAAAGAAAGGAGCAACTTGCAGAAGAGATGGAAATCAAGAAAGCTATGATAGTTCCCAGACCAGTGAAGAAGGGATTTATACTTGAGTTTCCAAAAGATATGAATCAACTATATCCAAGTGAAGCAGTTATTAGAAAGAGCCTCAAGCTCTCCCCATTAGAAGCTTCAGATATGGTGCATGTGTTACCACTAGATTCCAGGAATCCAATTGTGAGTTATGATGAAGATGAATGTGGATTCTGGAAGATTGGAAGATATGGCAAGGAGGTACACACTTTTACCACTCTCATATCTTTATTTGCAAGTTGTGATAGAGAAGACTTGGTGGACCTTTGGAGGTTGCTAGAGACCAAGTATGAGGCTGAAGCACCAACTTCAGCTAATGGAATAAAACTTTGGACCACATTCAAAAGAATGTGTGGGACAAAAGAAGAAGATCCTGAAATATGGAAGGATCTTGAAGATGATCTCAGTGGTCTTCAATGGAGGTTATATTCAGCTGCTGGTGTATACCATTTGAGTTCTACAAAGTTTGCTGAGTATTTACTTGTAGATGCTCAGTATTTCATATCCAAGGCTGTTTTGGAAAAGATGAAGGACACCCAGTTGGAGATAGATTACACAAGTGACGTGGCAAAGAATTTGATCAGATTTATTTATTACCAATATGATAAGGTTTGTCAGACTCCTGCAAGTTCTTAATGTTTATTCAGAAACTTGATCATAAGAGTGGATATCAAGTTTAGGGGAGGATTGTTTGGAATAAATTAAGGCCAGATCACTTGAACGCTGACAAGAACAACTCAAGCGTTGACAAGAGCAAAGTGAGCGCTGACAGCTTAAGCGTTGACAAGTTAAAGTCAAGCGTTGACACATTGAAGACAAGCACTGATAGAAGATGTGAGCTACAAGTTTATTATGTTCTAGAATACTTCTAGTAAGGATAGAAACGACAATGTATTTTCTATGTTTATCTTTACCTAGAATAGTTGATACGTAGCTTATGGTACAAGGCTTCTTAGTCTATAAAAGAAGGCCTTTAGGATAATGTTTAATATCAAGTTTTCATTAAGTTTTTCATTCATAAACATCTTTCATTGTAAGCAAGTTCGACATTCATAATCAAAGTGAAAGTTTTGTTTACATCTTGTGTTCTTGTTTAAGTATTAAATTCCGCATAATACTTAGATTCACAAAGCACATAACAAAGGTTTCTCTACGTGTTATACTTGATCTAATCTCGTATACACAAAGCTAATCGATCTAAGTTTGGGATCAACACTCCCCTACACTTAGGACATTGTGCACGTTGTTTAAATCTTGCTAAGGAAAAGACAACTAACGAGATTCCTATTTTAATATTGAGAAATATAAAATAGTGAATCGAAAAGAGTTTAGGATAGAACCGGGCAAATGGGATCACGGAATCACGGGCCGTCAAGAATCATCAAGAGTGGATCATTGAGCGCTCGAATCCCTGATTAGTAGAAGAGAGGAAATAGCAAACACCAACGGGTCTCCCCCTACACTTATGGTAAAAACAAAGAAAAAGATAGATAGATAGTCGGGTTGCCTCCCGAGAAGCGCTTGTTTTTGTTAACCGAGTCACAAGCCTGACTCGTCCCCGAATTAAATGGTCCATGGGGAGGCCTCAAATGTAATACCGGGATCAAAGACCTTGTCCTCATTCTCGGTTGACATCAACAAAGGGGAGGCGGGAGGATAAGTCTTAAACGATAGAAAGGTCCATTCAACATACGAGAAGTATGTGAAGTCTTGATGCACGGGAGGTGGGGTGGGTAAAGGAATCACATTGTCATCCTCCAAAGACAATGGATGCTGCCCAATTGGCAAAGCCATAAGGTTATCAATCATAGAAGGGTCATTTTCACCTCCCGGGTCAAAGCACTCATCCTCATTTCCCGGAGAGTGAAATTGATACATCAACCGGTTGGGCGTGCATTCAGTGGTATGAGGGGGCAATATAGTAGGAGAAGTAAGAGAATAATTACCTTCCACCTGCGGTACCTTTCCAGTAGAGTCAGAACTCTCCACCTCTGCGATAGAAGGGGGCATGGTTAACTAAGTATGTTCAGTAATAGCAGGAGAATAAGAGCTATCAATGTCCTCAATCCCTTCGTCAAAGAGAGGATTCACCTCACTAGGTATGTAAGCGTCATCAAAATCAAATAAAGGGTTCGAATAAATCTTGAAAATTTCCTTCAGAACATCTTCATCAGATAGTGACTCGTCATCACTAGAAGTAAAATCATCATCTTGATCAAAAAGAGGATTAGAGAAAGCCAAAGAATCCTCTCCCAAAGTGTTGGTGGAAGGAACATCATCAGAAGAAAGTGCATCATACTCATCGTCACTGTCGGATGTCAACTCAGATTCCCTTGGAATTGGGACAAGGTTATCAGCACTAGACTTATTGAATTCGTCGGATTCCTTTGCAGGAATTGTGCTAAGATCCTCATCCCTTAGGATGGGTGAATCCTTAGGTTCCAGGCCCGGCAAGTCAGGAGAAGGAATAGAATTTTCATCGTTCCAAGAAATAGGACTCTCATCGTCATTACTATCATAATAATATGGAGGCACAAGAGGAGGATTATAAGCATTAAGGTTAGATACTAGCTCTTGTTGTTGATCCGCTTGACATTTCTCCATGATCTTGTTGCAAGCTTCTTGAACTTTGTGAAAGTTGTCAAAAATTGTGGCAAGTTGCTCAGGAGGAAGTGCACAAAAGGGTTGATGATTGACGGTGTGATGTGGGGGCTCAAAGTTATACACACTAGGATGATAACACGGAACTTTCTCAAAGACCTTCGACGGATCACAAGAAGAAGCATCGTGAGGGCCCCCACAAATATAGCACACCACGGGTATCGAGAAAAACCCGGTGCATCATAAGGATAAGGATTGTCATAGACGGGAGAAGGTGAGAAAGTATTGTAAGAGGAGAATTATGAATTTGTTGAATTGCAAAATGGACAAAATCCAAATTGTGTATTGTCGATATCAAAACCACACCGCTTACAAGTACACCATTGACATGTTTGAAAACCATGCCATGGTCTCCCACACCGTACGCAAGACGAATCCATGAAGAATTATAAATAAGAGGGGTAAAGAAAAGAATTAAACATAATAGAGGATAAATAGGAATATTTTTTGTGCAAAACTTTGAAAAAGAAATGCTTTTTATGATTTTTTCAAATGTTTTTGGGATTTTTTTGAAAATTTTTGATACGAAAAATAACGTTTACGAGTGAACGGATCCCAAAAAGCAACGCGTCTCTCACAGAAAACCGTTAATCTTTACGAAAAGAGCCGGCAGCGGCGCCATTTTAATGTAAGGATTTTGGATGTAAAAATTTATCGTCACAATCTCTTCGGATTGAAAAATGGATTAACTATGCGACTCAGTCGTTCTTTGGTGAAACAAATAGTTGTGTCGTTGTAGTAATTAAAAAGTGCAAAGACGTAAAAGTAAATGACGTTAAAGTAAATCTAAAACTAATTTAAAATAAATGGCGAGAATTTAAAGCGTGACGAAAAGTAAATAACACTAAAAGTAAATAACGCAAACTTAAAACTATCTAAGGCAAACTTAAAACGCAACTAAAACTTAAACTAAGGCAAGGATAAAATAAATCTAAGGCAATTAAACTTAAAGTGCAACTAAGGAAAAAGGCGGTAAAAATAAAGCTTGAAAATTAAAAACAGAAAGTTAAAAACTGAAACTAAAAAGAACCTGAAAATGGCTCATCCGGAATAAACCTTCGTTCGGAATAATCACTCATCTGGAATGTCACCTTCGTTCGGAATGATTCTTCTTCACTCGGAATATTTACCAAAACCCCTGATCCGGAATAAATCCTTTATCCGGAATATGTCACTTATCCGAAATAAAGTCTTGATTCGGAATACTTAAGTCTTGATCCGGAATGTTGCTGATCCGGAATATTTTCCTTGCTGGTCCTTGATACGGAATGTTTCCCTTGATCCGGAATTTTGAAGATTCCGGATGAAGACCTTGATCCGGAATAATTAATTATTCCGAATAAAACTCCTTGATCCGTAATATTTGGTATTCCGAATGAAAGGTTTGATCCGGAATGTTGAATTATTCTGAATAAACAAGACTGATCCGAAATATCTCCTTGATCCGGAATGTTGGATATTCCGGATGAACACTTTGGCTAAACCCTTGATCCAGAATGTTTGGTTGATTCGGAATGAGAGGCTGATCCGGAATATGTCACTTATTCCGGATGAACGCCCTTTATTCGGAATAAGCAACAAATAATCTTCACTCGAATATCTGGCCTTTGATCCGGAATGTACCTGGGAATACGGTAACACAGCGAAGAACAAGGAGAAAGGAAAAAACTACGGATCTAATTAAAATCAATCACAATCAAACAAAAGATTAAATCAAACTAACCAAATAACATCTACTAATCATAAACAAACAATCCAAATCAATAAAACTAATAAAACTAATCAAAATAATCAAAACCCACTTAATTAAATCAATAAAAATCAAAAACATGAACACAAACAATAAAGCATGAAGATTAAGATCAAATAAAGAAAGGTAGATAGGAGATTGACAATAAAAATAAAGATTGACAAGAATTAAAAGGAAACTTACTTGAAATTAAATGTATTTAAGGTGCAAGACAATTAATGTAAATGGACATAAATTTAAATGTGCAAAAATTAAAGTGGAAGAGCATAGTTTGTCAAACTAGCCAACAAGAGAAAATGAAATGATGATCTAATCTATTTATAGGGGAGATTAGGGAGGTGCTTAGGAAGCTTCCTCCCCTCTTTCTTCTTTCCTTAATTGCACCATTAAGTCCTTAAGTTTTTAATCTTCTAAAATCTTGGACTTTAATGACTTTGTCTCGGGATTTCTTTAAACTCGTCTTGTAATTCTTCAATAATTTAGACTTGAGTTCTTCGGCTTTTAGTAAACTTCCGTCTTTTGACTTTTTCTTCGATAAATCTTCAGAATTGGTCTTGGACTTTCGTTCTTTTTGTACTCTTGACTTCTTGACTTCGTCTTTCGTCTTTTTCTTCGATAAAAGCCCGTGAATGCCCGTGTTTTCTCCACTTTTCACCTTTTCGTCCTAAATCACAACAAAAACACAAACCACGCATAATTCCGACATAAATGACATAAAATACACGTTTTGGCTCGGTTATTATTGTAATTAAGTGGTAAAAAGGATGGGTGTTTACACACCTATCATAATCATGTCTTTAAAGGTGAAGATGGAAGTCATGGGATGTGATCCTTGAAGTACTTAGTTTATTTACAATGTTTTGTAATAGACTGATAGGACTCTGTAAATGATTAAAAAAAGTACTTTGTTTAAAACAAGAATCTTCATCTTTTATTTTCAATATAAGAAGAAGTCTTATTGCTAACTTATAATGAAAATGACTTAGGCTTATTTTATATCCAGATATGGGGAGATTGTTAGGTCAATTCAATGCATAATGGTCTTATTGATGGATTTGAATAACAATAAGCCTAACTATATATAAACCTTGAACGCTAAGAGGTCACTAAGTAAACAGTCACTCACTGAGTTGCCTTCTAGAGCTAAACTTGAGTCCAAGAGAAAGACTCAAGTACACAGTAAGGCGAGTGAATGATGTACATGAGATGAAGAAGGTGATGGGTTCAGCGACTTATGGAAATAGACTCACTGAACCCAATACGATCTCCCTGAAGGAATGATGAAGTCCTGAAGACTAAAGAATAGGCAGGATAAGCTCAAAGTAGATAAGATGTAGTAAAACACGCTTATTGTAACTTACCCTTTTAGGATAGAAAAGGGTACTGAGTATTAGAAAGGACTTTGTTATGATAATTAGAATAGGTATATGAAAAACTATGTACCTTGTACCTTAGCCGAATTAGAGTAATTACACATGAGAATTCCTTGTCTCGTTCCTAGCCTTAGTCTATAAATAGGATCATTGTAAATGAGAGAATTAAGTAATGCTTTGACATTCACAAACAAATTATTTCTTCCAAAAACTATCAAAATCACTTGAGTTATAAACTCATTGTTGTCTTAATCCTCGAGTGTATCAAATCGTTAGGATTGATATTACTCATTATCGAGAAGATTACAACAAACACATTATCTCTTCAATCTCTATTGTAGTTTCACATACAATAGGGTATAATTCTTTGAATAATAAGAGTTAAACATTAAAAATCTTTTGTGTCTTTACTTATTTTCTTTATTGTTTTTTAAGCATTAGTTTACGGTTATCCTTAAATTTAGAAAAAATAAATATAAGACTAATTATGTGTGACAATCCCTCAATTTATTGTCGATATTTTATTCTCAATATTTATTTGAAAACATTATTTTAATGTTACAATATGAACTCACTTATTTTTGGGAAGAAATTTGGATTTACGTCTTGAAGTAGCATCGACTACGTCTAAACCGGAGGATTCAACGTTACGTGCTTACGTTTACATACACCGTCTTTGGTGACAGTCCGAAATTTCAGAAAATAAATTTGTCCGTGAATATTATTTTGAGATTTTAAATTTGTGTTGGTTCATAAACTCACAAATTTACGAGAAGAGATTAGGACTTACGATTTTATTTTAACGTCCTTTACGACTAAACCGGAAACCTTAGGATTACGTATTTACGTTTTCGAACTCCGTTTTTGATGAGACAATTTTTATTGGATTCGTTTTGTGACGTTGATTCATAATTTATAAAAATGTTTTTTGTAAAACGACCCGAGGGCACGTAAATCGAGAAATACCCGTAAACTAGTGAGATGGGACAAAATACATTGTCCCACCCCACTAGCTTAAGTTGGACGGCACAACTTGACACCACACACTAAGGTGGCATCAAGTTAGCTAACTTACAACAAGTGTAAGCTTAGCTTACCCTTTAAGCTTTCAACTTCCCACTTGTTTACACAAAACCACTAGCAACTTCACTTCCACCATTTTCTTACATGCAAATTCTCTCAAAACTCTCTCAATACTCCTCACCCTTCCCATCCAAAATAAAGCTACAAACACCCCTCTTGATCTTTTCTAGCCATGAAACACATGTTTACTAGCTCTATTAAGGAGTTATCTTGAAGCCTTGATCATTTGGTGGACATATCAACATCATTGGAGGTGATTTGCTTGTGTCCTGGGGCTGATTTTCCAACATATGTTCTTGATATTTGATGGTCTTGGAGTTACTTGTTGTATTCATCAAGTCCTTGTCTTCCAAAAACAATGAATACACTTGGTTGGTAAAGAAGATCATCCTCTCCATTTTTCTCTTGTTATTTTGTAAAGAACAAATGTATTTTCTTTCATTTTGTATATGTATATGATGTATATATGATGATAAAAATGTTGTGTGGGGATCAAGTGTTGATAGATATGCTTAAAAATGTTAATAACTAAAAGAAATGAGGCTAAAATCTTGATTATATAGTTGGCTGTATAAAAACAGTATAAAACTAAAACATGAACTGATAAAATTGCATGGTATGATCCATTTACAGTAATTACAAGATGTTATACACATGTGAGAGTTGGCCATGCAATGGAATCAAATTAATGAGTGAGATATGATCAAAACAAGTTAGGTGGTCTAATCTGAATAAGCAGTTTTCTAGGGACTGTTAAGGCATGATAAACTTAAAATGGGAAGTAGCTATATCTAAGTTAAATGTAGCACATAATATGAAGAACATGTCACCCAAAAATGAGCTTCTAATTCGTTATAGAACTCTAGATATGGTAAAAATGGTGAACATGAAGATAAAAATCAGATTTTAAGAATTAATGTTTATTATTATTATATAAGCACTCACATTTTATTTTATAAAATGTATAATAAAAACCCACTAACTTATAAAACTTATTTATATAAATATATAAAAGGTTAATTAAATGGATAAATTATATAAAAGGTAATGAAATAATATTTATAAGTAATAAAAACTATAAACTTGATTTTTACGACTTTTTCGGCTATTGCCGTAAAATTAACGTTTTTCGCCAAATAAAACATAGACGACCAAACCCGTCTAATGTAAAGTTTATAAAAGTCATATACTGATGTATAAGTAACTAATACAAGTAAAAACCGATAAAACCCGAACTATAAGAAATACGGACATTAACGAGCTAACTAAACATATTGGACTAATAATTGGACTAAATAAGTTAAACTCTTATAAAAAGAACTTATTGGGCTTAACCCATTTGGGCCCAACATGGAAAGAATATATACTGATAATATAGGTATAATATGGATTAAAACAAGTTAAAGAACCTATAAAAGGCTTATTGGACTTAAAACGTGAAAATAGTTAAAACTAGCAAACTAGTAAAACGTTGCCAAAACGTAAACACTAAAATGAGTAAACAAGGATGTATAAACCCACTTGATCATCATCATATGTACAAAATCATCATATGTATATTGTTATTTTGATAAAATTCATTGGACCGAGTCTAAGACCGATTATTATTTATATAGGTTTCCGTGATTGAAGCACGTACCGTACGTCCGAATTGCCGATAACCCGCCTTCCCATATCAACGTGAGTTCATAGCCTCACACTCTTTTAAATGTTTTTATGAAATATTTTATAAACCCGCGAGGGAGATAACATGTTAGTTTTTATAAAATTAGGACACCATTTGTCCCGATTGTTTGTTTATTGATTTGGACCCGAATGAATGAATGACCCGATTGTATGACCCGATAAATGATTAAAGGACCCGATAGATGAAATTAAATGGATTATTAAAGTTAGGTTATGTCACTAAAAGTCCCATTAGCATGAATTGTGAACTACCGGGATTTGGTAGACGCTTATGCATTTAATAGTACTATTTGGGGACGATCACCCCAGTTCGCGCCTTGACGGTTGATCCCCTTCGTGCCACATTGATTGGTAAGCGAATTTATGTATGAGAAGATTTCCATAGCGTGACCTTTGTGACGACACGCTACTTTAGATGGGTAAAATTGGTATCGGGTTAGCTACCTGTTGTTGGTTTAGTAAGGTAACAATGTCATGCGGCTTATAATAATCCAAAACTAACGAAATACTATTAGACGCACCGAATTACGAAGTATTGCCTGACTAGCAATACGGGGTCATACTATTGATATTATGTTCGTGTTTTGGTTTTCATAACCATATTCATATAACGATTTTTATTTTCATACAACGTTATAAGACGTATTGTATGATGTGTTTACGACACTGGCTCGTATAATGATTTTTAAGGCAAATGCCTATATTATGATTTTCGATAAGGATTTGTATAAAACGACTTTGGCTATTTTATGGCCTATTAAAATGATTTGTACAAAATGATTTTCAGTAATAATTTTATACTGATATTATATTGATGGATTTTATTAAACTCTATGAATTCACTCGGCGTTATCGCTGACCTTTTCTTTTAAAATGTTTTATCTCAGGTACTTGAAGGTAATTCTCGGGAAGACGACAAGAATTCATGGCCCGCACTTAAACAATATTTTCCATTCAAATACTTTGTAAAACTTTGTATGAAATATAATGACTTGGGACCGATGTAACTTTGATATTTATGAATGGAAATGCTTTATTAATAAACGACGCGATTTTTTATGCGTTGTCTATGATGTGAGTAATGTGCTATCCCGTAACACCAACGAGTCTTCCGCTGTATTGAGTTGTATAAATTTGGGGGTGTTACAGTTTGGTACCAGAGCTCTCGTTATAGAGAACGAAAGATTTTTAAAAACCAAGGTTTTGAATAAAACATTTCAAAATCTTTTAACTATAAACATTTATCTAAAAATGTCTAAAAATCTTTTGACTATAACGGTGTCGAAGAATTCCCGAGTTACCGACAAGGCCAGACTGAGAAGTGTTATTTTAATATATATAAAACTTGGATTATATATATATATATATGATGTAATTTTATTACATGATTGTTTGATGATTATTTTGATTTTTATACGAGGTATTTATACGACGTAGATTGTCACAAGTAACCCTAAATCCCCTAGTAAATTAATCGAAGCTATTCTCGTAGGAATTCTAGCTATCCTAGATCTAAACCAAGTTGTGGATACTTATGATCCCAACAAATGGTTGATATTCGTAGAAATGTAGATATTAGTTGATTGTGATATTGAAAAAGAATTGGCGAGATTAAATTTGATATCGATGTCATGACGATCTTTTCTTATAGAGTGGAGTTTGACAAAACGTTACCACCTAGAAAGATGTCATCTGATTCGTTGTCATCCAATTCTTAAATTTGAAATCGAAAGGGTGAATGTTGCACTTGAGGCTGTCATTGGAACCATTACCCAAAAGCCTCATGCCACAAGTACCTTTCCGAGAAGTCTAATTGAATGTATGAGTCATCTCATATTAGTGACTCATTTGATAATTGTTGTTGTAAGAGCTATAGGATTGGAATTAAGTGTTGATTCATATCGAGCTTTTATTGCCCTTTTAAGGTGTAAGAATAAGATTGAAACTATTGGAAAATGAGGTAGGATATCGAATTGAGTATAAAATTGGTTGAAACTTGGATAAAGTAAAATTTAACCCATGTGGAATATGAGATTGTTAAGAGGAAGTCGTTAAGTTCTGTGATTAAATCATAAGGTTTTGATTGATTGTAGGTTTATGTTAAGGGTTGTTCCTAGGCCATTGTCCACTAACGAGGATGCCCAGTGTCCAAGAAATAAATTGAAGAAATCTTCTTCTGAATTGGGACCGATGGATCTTCTGGGACATGTGGAACACCTAATGACTCTTGTAGATTAGTATTCATTGTGGTATCTTTTAAAAATCCCCAACTTAACTGAGATATCAGTTGGTAGGATGAGTTCTGAGAATTGTATGACATAGTGACACGTAATGTGTTACGGTACAATTTTGACTTATTTGTGATTAATGAAAAGACTACCTTTGATTGCTAAATTCTACATGTATCGATGTTATCTATCTTTTATTGCTTCATCCTAATGTTCGCATTAGTGATGCAACCATTGAACAAGTACTCATCTTGATTTGAGTTACGTTGTGAATCATTCTTCGTGAGTGCCATCGAGGTCATGAACCTCATGATTATTTGGCTAAGCCCATTTCCTATCATATCGTAGTTAATTCTTGATGAACAACTTTTCATCACTCTTTTGCAGATCATACATTGTTTTTATAAAGTTAAAACGGTATCCTTTGAGAAAATTTAATTTTCATCACAATAAGGATTATTCAAAGTGAGATTTATAAGTGATTGTTATCGAAATGAAGTTGTTTATAAAACACCTTAGAAAACTTAATTGTTTTCATAACAAGGAAAATCTTTGTAAATTTATTTTGATTCTTACTTAAGAATTAAGCATGAAAATGTTTTTATTATAAACATGATGATAAAATTTTGACGAACTGAGTATTGCATCGTTAATCTTGAAATTGTATATAGTTGCGCGCCTACATACAATTTGGAATGAACCATGCATGACTGATTAGTAGTCACCATAAAACTGATTAATAAACATTAAATTTTCTTTGAAGATTGTGAAAGATTCAAATTTATGAGATCTGCAAGAAGTGAAAAACAAGGACATAGTGTTAGGGACACCTACATATGTGCCTGTAGCATCTATTCTTCTGAGTTGAATTTACTCATTTGTGAAAATTGTCTTATTTGACAATTGACAATCCTTTCTTGTCCAATTCTCCCGTAGTGAGACTCTTAGGAAAAGTATCTGATCACCGAGTGTTGATACCCGACTGGATGTATTGACGTTCTTATCATTTCTTATGATTTGATTTCATTTGAATGACCTGGGTAACGATCCGAGGAGCTTTCGAATGCGTACTCAAATTATGAAAACATGGAATATATTCATATTCGTTAAATGTTTTCGTCTGTATCTGATTTGAAATTCTCTCGCGTGAGATTATGCGTTGACCTTATTCCTTAGATGAAAGTAGTGTCTCCATATATCCTTGAATTTGTGAAGGATTATGAATTATTATTAGTCTTTTGAGAAGATCACATCTTATCGACGACAATAAAACTGAAAAAGTTGATAGTGCCAGTAAAATAGATTGATTGATTATGACATAACGACATTGTCTTAATTGACGAGAACTCGAGTAGAATATCCCTAAAAGATAAGATGTTGACTATCGAAAGTGATCTAAATAATTCTTGATGGATGATTTTATCATGCATTTAGACTTGAAATTATACCGCGAATGGTTGTGAATTAGTCATAGATATTATAATCTAGAAGAACCTAATATGAATTTATTAAAAGATGTTTATCTTATCCAAAAGTTTAGGAAGTATTTGTTGGTGAATTACCTGGACTTTTGCCATTAAGGCAAGATTGAATTTTGTATTGATTTTATTCCCGGTGCTACACCTGTGGCATATGCATTATACGTCAACACCATCTAAATTAAAGGAATTACCGTACAACTGAGAATTGTCGGAGAAAGATTTTATTATACCAAGCCTGTCATCCTGAAGAGCTATGGTGTTATCATTCCTTATATTTATAGATTACTGTGACTGAGTAAATTGACAATCGAAAACGATATCCATAACTCGAAATGGAAGATTTGTTCGATCATTTACAAGGTTCTAGCGTATGTTTTAAAGATTTGATCCACGGCATGGTTATTATCAACTTCGCATCTGCGAAAAAGGATTATGTATTCCAATCACTACATCCGGTACTTGTAATTGACATTATGAGTTTCACGTGATGTCGTTTGGATTGACTAATACACATGTAGCATTCATAAATTTGGTGAATCACGTGTGTAGGCTGTAATTTGATAAATTCATGCTCGTGATCATTAAAAACTATATGTTTGTCTATAAGAATAAGAATGAGTTAATAATTATTTATAGACTGCCCTGAATTGACCGAACAATAAAAACATGTACCTTGAATATTTAACATGAGATTTAAGACTTAATCTTTTACATTATTTGATCGTGTGATTAAAAGATAATGGAATATAAATTGACTCTTCAAAAATTAGAAGTCATTTAAGACTTTGGGTTATACTAAAAAGAAAGTGCAAATATATTTTGACAAATGTTTTAACAAAGGATTTTTAAGGGATTATTCCCTTATACACAAACCATTTAACTAAACTTCTGTTTAGGGGTAAATGTTTGTGTATACCTCAAGACAACCTAAGAAGGATTGAGGAAACCATTTAAACCATAACTTAAAAATTTAAACGACAATTTTTGCTTTTAACTAAGAAAATTTTGACCAAAGTATAAGCAAAGATTTTTCAAAGATTTACGAACCTTATTAATTATTTTCGATAAATCAGCAAAAATCTTGATAATTAAAGTCAAATTTATTTTGAACATTTTATTATAATTGGTCGAACTAAGAAATTTAAAATTTTTACGTTTACGTTTCATAAAAATTAACTGATTATTATTTAATTAATTGTAATAATTATCGACGCTTTAAACGCTGGATTGAGAAAAACTGATAAAAATGATAGATGAGACGAAACTGAAACTTAGAAAATATGAAGAAAGGTGAACGTAATTACTGACGCATAATATAGAAAGAATATCTGTGTGAATTGTGGACATGATAATTATATCATCATGAGAAGTGAATATAGATACCGACGCATTATGTATAAAAGATAAAGAACCAGTTAGGACATGTTCCTTAATAATGAAGGTGCAAAATAACTTGCTGAACGATATAAAAATAAATAATGTTTGTAAAAAGGATAATATAAATAGTGAAAGGTTTCACGGCTAGTGTGAACCATTAGAATTGAGAAGACGATAGCATTAAATATTTTAAAGTCCATTTGTGATTGTCTAAATATGGAGATTTTGAGATAGAGTTATGTTGGAATTTGTAAGTATAAGTATTCTATGTATGTCAATTATGACTAAAAGTATCTTTGTCTGAAGAAGTTTTACTGATGACAATTATGAAGGCAGACATCGCCTCATACATTAGTAAACGTTTAGCTATTGCAAAGGTCATCATCTGAATTTGATTCGATTTGGGTCATCATCGACAGACTGACCAAATCTGCTAATATCATTCTCGTTAATGATAAATGCAAAAGAGTTATGTCAACATAGTGTGCCTGTATCGATCATCTTTATCAAGATCCTCGCTTCGCATCGAATTTCTAGAGATTTGCTCAGAAATCATTGAGAACGAACCTTGATGAGAGTACTATGTACCACCCCAATCGAAGGGACGAGGTAAAGTAACGATACAAAGTAATATAAGTGTTGTTTTATGTTTGAATGATTGACCTTTGGTAATTGATGAGACTGCATTTATACATGGTCTCATCGTCCAAATCGGCCTTAAAATGCATAAAATATCATAAAATAGACCAAATATATGCTCGTGTTTGTTACTTGTGTATTTTTAGGTACGGATATTGAGGAATTGGCAAAAGAACACAAGAATCATTCAAAAACGAACACGGGAAACGAAGTCGCACAATGAACCGGGCCCAAGTTTGGAATTTTGCAAAATGACCCTTGAAGAATTGAAGATTGGCAAAAATGGCCCCTCATATTTGAAGAACTTGTCACATTTGACCCTCAAAATGTCAGTTGTACAAGTGTAATCCTTAATGTTTGAAGATTGTACAAGATCAGTCCTTGGAAAATCAAGAATATACATTAAATACCCTTTGGAAAAGTTATGGAATTGATTGTGCCACTTTTGACAAGTTGTCAAAAGTTGACAAAGCAAGATTGGGCGCTGATGGAATTAAAAACAAAGTGGAAAGAAGTAAATAGCCTGGGGACCAAATCTGCCAATCCACCAAACCTTCCCAACCAGTCACCACGTGACACCTCAGCCCTACCCACCCATCAACCCATATAACTTACCCAACCCATGACCCTACCCGTCCACAACCCAAGTTTATTTAATAAACTGGGTCAAACCTAGTCAACCCCACTTACCCCACCCCATTTCCCTCCATTAACATTTATTTGAAATGTTTAAATTAACCAAACAGATTAAACCTTTTGCTAATCACCCATAAACCCTAATCCTTCCCAGATTAAATCTCTCATAAAACAAAGGGCTTTGCCCTAATTTTGTGCAGAATGCTAATTAACCATCCCCTAAACCTATCCCACCTCACCCAACAAGCCCACATGCATTGTGGACCCCTCCCCAAGCTTCCCCTGCAACGTCTCTTTCGCACCAAAACCCACACCCGACCAATTTAGCAACTAGGATCACTCCCCTTGGTCCCCAAGGAGTTTTTAACGTCTAGGATTCGCTCAAACATCACTGGCATCACATGGGTGACTTTTGACCAAGATTCGTCCAAGAAGAAAAGGGGCATTTTTGAGATTTCCAGTATTAGGGTTTCAAGGATTGTATTATTTTATTATAGGTTCTAGAATAGTCCATTTAGCCTATAAAAGGAGCTTACAACATGTGTAAAGCCCTTGTTCCAGTTTTTGCAAATCCTTTTGTAATTCCTTTTTTATAATATAAAGTTGGTGTTTGTTCCTTTTATCTTTTATAAAAAGTTTGGTGTAAGTAATGCAAAGACTGAGTTCCATTAAAAAATTTTGAAAGCTTTGTGTGATTAAAGTTTTTTCAAAAAGGTTTTAAAAGTTTCTATTTTCAGAAAATTGAGTTTCTTGGAAAGTGAAAGTGGACTGAGGACTTTGATTTTCTGAGAGTGAAAAGATTTTGAAACGTTTGGTTTAAGTTTTGGAAGAGATTTTTTAAGGAAGAAGATAGAAAAACAGGATATTGGATATTGCTTGTATTTTCTTTTGTTTTTCTTAAACAGGTTTGAGCTTTGTTGTTGATCTTTGTTCAGCATATGCCCGGGCATATAGGAGGTGGTTATGCAACCACAATGAACCTTGGATGTAAGGTTCATTGGTAAGTTTCTTTTCCCTTTAAAATTTTCAGTTTTAAAGTGATTTGATGAGATTTGTTGAATTACATGCTAAGTGTGTATATTTGGTTTGATTTGTGTTTAAAATGGAATGAAATGCATGTTAGATGCTGTATGAATCAGTTTGAGTATGTTTAAAAGTGTTTTACTTTGAAAAAGTTTGGTTTTCAAGTTTAAAGGGGTGTTTGGATCTGCTTTTTATTTGATAATCTTGAAGGATTGTGAGAAGTAAAACGGGTTAGAATTGTTAATTAGGGCTGTTTAGGTTGATTAGTAGTTGTGTGCTTGGATTGGTGCAAGTTTGAGTTAAGTTGGGTGTTTAAAAGAGAAAATAGCATAGCTAAATCTGCAATGGCATTTTTCTGCTTGTTTTGTTCTTAATTTGCTCTAAGCTTTTGTAATCTGTTAAGAGTTAGAGTGATTTAGAGTTTGAGTTTGTTTGTGCATCTGTTTGTGAAGTTGTATGCAAGATTTGGGGCTTTGTAAATCACTAGTGTGCAAGTAAAAAGCTATAACAGCCCCCAGACCTAGTACTTAACACCAGCAACTCTCATTTGCTTCTTGTTGCCTTCTTGGTTGATTTTGCTTGTAAGGTGCTTGTTTACTGCTTGATTTGTATCTGCCTTGACTCCTTGTGCTCCAAAGAGCACAAGGGTGCCTTGTTTATCCAAAAACATCCACAAGACAATCACAAGCCAAGCTCCTCTTGGTTCATATATGCACAAGTATAACACATACTTGTTCATCAGAAAAAACAGCAGACCTGGCCACGTTTTCCTTTGATTCTTGTTAAATCTTGTGTAAAAAGAGTTTTGGTTTGTGTTTTAAGCAACTAAGGAGGTTACTGATTGGATTGAAAAGCAAAAAAAAAAAAAGGGAAATTTTTGTAAAAAGGTCACCCGCAACGGACTCGAACACGCGACCCCTCGCTGGGGGACTAAGCGTGTTTACCATTGATCTAGATGCCTTTTTACGTTTTAGTTTCATTTCATTAGTTATTTGACCTCTTTTTCTTTTCACTTATTTTAAATAAGTCGTAGCTTATTTTCTCATTTTCAGCTTATTTATTAAGCTTTTTAGCTTCTTATCATTTTTCCTAGGATTATAATAGAGTTTAGAATTTTTCTGTTTAAAAATATTATTTTTCCTATTATTTAATTAATTTCTAGGATTATTTTTAGTTTTATTTTTAGAAAGTCATTTAAAAATATTAAACAGTAATATAAAAATACAAAAAAATAGTTTTTAGGTTTTAATTCTCATTTTTGAGGTTTACATATAAAAAAAGTTTTCAAAAACTTTAATTTTTAATTTTATTTGATTTTAGGGTTTTTAGACAACTTTAAAAATTAATATAAAATTAACTAAAAGGTTTTAGGAGCTTTAATTTACATTTTCTTCTTAGTTAGAATATTTAGGATTTTTGAGAATTTTTTAGAATTTATTTGAGAACTTTTAATTTTTTAGAATATTTTATTATTATTTTATTCATTAAAATAAAAAGTTTTATTTTTAATTTTTTTTCATTTTTCCTAGATTCTAGACATTAATATAGGACCTTTGTCACTTTCCATTTAATTTTTAGGCTTTTCAATTATTTTTTTTAGAATTAATTCAAGATTTAATAGATTTTAATAGTTTTTAGGAGTTTAAAAATAGTTTAATTTGGTTTTAAAATTTTTAAAAATAGTTTTTAGTTTAATTAGGTCATTTTTGAGGTTTACAAACTATTAAATCTTGTTTAGGGCTTTTTAATATTTAAAAGTGATTTTTAGGGCTTTAATTAGCATTAAAAAGTCATTATTAAATTAATTAAAAGGTTTTGGCAAGTTTTGATTTTTTGTAAACCCTTAGAATATTATTGTGGATTTTTAGTTATTTTTAGGAATTTTTAGGTTAAAATTTTAAATTTTGCACTTTTTACGTCGTAACTTTCTAGTAGCGTTTTCGCCTTATTTTTCTATTTTTTTTTTCGTCTTCGTAATTTTCTCTTCTTTTTCTTCTTGTTAATAATCAAAAACAAAATCATCCATTCATTACACAACACACGTGCCTCCTCGAGAGAACGATACTCACTTTTAGGGTCATTCACACACGGTTTTCCTAAATCGTCGTGCACGCTTACCCTATTTTATTGCTCTTTTTCCTAAAGAGTAGTAAAATCACTACAATCATTTTTGGCGCCGCTGCCGGGGAGGCGTGTTGTGTTTTGATTGAACCATTGTTGTTTTTCTATATTAGCCATAATAGTATTTGTATTAATAGCACTCTATTAATACGTATTATCGTTTTTCGGTTTTTGTGTGAATATTATTACTATATTGTATACGTAGAACAATAAATACACAAGTACTCCAAATACGTGAGCAATCACAACCTTGATTCGGGATTTCATCACTCGATCATTGTATTCGAATCTCAAACCAAAGAAAAAGGCAAAAATAGATAAATACTTTCGTGAAGCTCGATCTTGATAATACAAACTATAAGGTGGGTATAAGGCAGTTGTATTTCACAACCTAAAGGAAAAAGGCTCTTAAGTGCTTCGCGCTGCCTCGTTTCCTCCGCTTGCTTGTGCGTATTTGATTTTGAGAGTGAATCGAGGGTTTTGCCGCCCAAAGTATTACTACATATCATATATATTTTCTTGGTTTCATTTGATTAAACCCTCTTGAACGATTTGGTGTTCCACCATCGTTCTAAAGTCATCGAAGGCGTTCACTCCACGTGATCGTTTTCATTCTTTGAGGCCTTTTTAATCAAGAGATTTGATTGAGGAGGAGATTTGTGGACTCATTGTCTACTTAATACATTTCACCAAGTTCCAAAAAAGTTAATACAATCTAAAACCACAAAAAAATTGAAAAAACACAAAACACCAAAAAGAATCTTCTTTGCTCGCCTTCTCATTGTACATGACGTTTATGCAAACTCGCTCTAAAGCTAGACGTGCTCGTAAACGAAGAAACAAATCACTCACTCATTCTAGTGAGGAGTCTCCTATTGACGAACCCATTGTACGAGAAGCACCTACCATGGCGAATCGAACTATGATGGAGTTACTTCAAGCACCCACCGAGGGTTATGGAGAAGCTATTGTGATTCCCGCAATCCTTGCGGAGAATTTTGAGGTGAAAACGGGTTTGTTGTCGATGATTCAAAACAACAAATTCCGTGGTGATGAGAAGGACAATCCCCACAACCATATCCGCCAATTTAATCGTCTTACCGCCACGTGCAAATTTAAGGATGTCTCGAATGACTCGATTAAGATGATGTTATTTCCGTATTCCTTAGCGGGGCCCGCTAAAATTTGGTTAGAGAAAGAGCCACCCAATTCTATATTGACATGGAAGGATCTCGTTTCAAAATTTGTGAACCAATTTTTTCCGCCCTCTAAGACTACGCATTTGAAAAATGAGATTTCTAAATTTTCACAAGAATCAAATGAAAGTTTTTCTACGGCTTGGAATAGGTTTAAGGAGATGTTACATGAATGTCCTCATCATGGTTTTTCCGATTTACACCAAATCGACACGTTTTACAATGGCCTTAACGATCATGAAAGAGATTATTTAAATGCCGCCGCGGGTGGTAATTTTTTGTGTAAAACGGTTGAAGAAGCTTTGGTCATAATCGAGAATAGGTCTAAGGTTTATAGCCCTCGTCACACACCGAGTGTTGCCAAAAGGGGCTCATCATCGTCTCAAAGTATCAATGCATTACATGATGAAGCAAATGAAGAAAACCGATTTTTCGATAGATTTGCTAACCTTATGTCCCATTGGAAGGCTCAAGAAGCTTCCAACACCGCTTCGGTCAAAGCGGTTTCTAAGAGTTGTTTGTCGTGTGGGGGAGCTCATGATCTTTCCGAGTGCATTACCGCGGATGGTAACACTTCGAATGCTTTTGTAGCCACGGGAACTTATAACCAAATCGGTCAAGGTTCACGTTCAAATCAAGCTCAACCCAATCAAAATGCTAATAATTATCGCAACAACAACCAAGGTGGAAATTACCAAGGAAATCAAAGAAACTATAACAAAGGTAATTACCAAAGTGGAAATGGGCAAATTTCAAATCAAAACCAAAACCGTGATTTTCAAACTAATGCCCAAGGTTTTCAAAACGATCACACCAAAAATCTTCAAGGAGAGTTTTTGAGTTATGCAAAGGCTAATGATGCTAAGTTTGACAATATGCAACGTGAGATGGTTAGCTTAAGGTCCGAGTTGAAAAACGAGCTTAAAAATGAACTTGCTAATGAACTTAAAAATCATGCAAATAAAATGGAAGGAAATGTCACACGACTCCAACAAAATCAACAAAAAATGGAGCAAGGACAACATGAGATTAAGCAAGAATTGTTAAAAGCGGATGCTAGGCAATCTAAGTTTGAAGACCGTATGGCTAAAATGTTTGAAGCTATCATGTGTAAGCCCTCTTCTTCGGGTGGTCTTCCTAGTGATACCATCGTGAACCCGAAAGGAGAATTGAAGGTTATTACTACTCGTAGTGGTAAAACTTTCAAAGAACCCACTTCTCGTCCAAGTACTTCTATGGAGAAGGAAAAAGAGAAAGAACCCGAGGTTGTGGTTGAAAAGGAGCACATTGCAATCCCACGAAGTACCGCTCAAACCACACCTACGGTTGAACCAATACCCATAATGGAACCCGAGATTCCAAGGCCGATGCCTATGCCTAATTCACCCCCCCAACCCACACCACCTTTACCCTACCCTTCAAGACGAGACAAGGAGAAGGCACAAGAACGAAATAATTATCAATTTGAACTCTGTATGAAAATGTTTCGTGACTTGCATTTTAATATAAGTTTTGCCGACGCCTTAGTCATGATGCCTCGATTTGCCGCGAACTTCAAAAGTATGTTGAATAACAAAGAAAACTTGCAAAAATCGTCTAGTTGTTCATCGGTTTTTCTAAGCCGCATACCTCAAAAAGTCGGTGATCCGGGAAAGTTTTTAATCCCATGTGCTATCCAAGACATGGAAGAATGCTACGCCTTGGCCGATCTTGGTGCTAGTATTAATTTGATGCCTCTTGAGATTTTTAAATCGCTCAATCTTCCAAATCTCACTCCTTCAAGAATGTCAATCGAAATGGCCGATCATTCTATGATTCTAGCTTGTGGAGTTGCCGAGGACGTCTTTTTGAAAGTTGGAAAGTTCTACTACCCTGTAGACTTTATTGTTGTTGATATTCCCATCGATCCTAAAGTTCCGTTAATTTTAGGTCGATCTTTTTTGGATACCTCGAGAGCACTTATCGATGTACATGCAAGAAAAATCACTCTTCGTTTCAATGAGGAAGAACTCGTCATTAATGCAACCCAAAACTCCACTCTTTCTCATGTTTATTCGATCACATCTTTGTACAATGTCAATCCTATCAAAAACATTTGTCAAAAGATTTCAAATAGAGTTTTAGGAGTTGAGAAAAATGAAGTTCCGTCCCCTCCGCCGATGGAGGTTAAGAGTGTTAAGCCTATGATTCCGATCTCGAGTGATTCTTCGGATGATGAACACGTTGATCCCGATGGGGAGGTTTTCTTTGTTGACAAAAGATTTGAAAACTTGCCACCACCTAAACCAAAAAGATTTCAAAATGTGAGAATTTTTAGTGTGACTAACATTGTTTTAGATACACCAAATATTTTTGACATAATCAAATCGGGTTTTCACAAGGAGAGTTTAAAAGATGAAAAAGGAAAAGATTTTGAATTTAATTTAAAAGATTTTTCTACAATTCTAACTCCGTCATCACCGCGTGTCTTGAGTACTACAAGCTCGTCTTCTCCTTTTGACGATGCTTTGTGTGGACCTAGTGTGGGGGAAGCCCCTTATGTTCCCTCCCCTTTCTCCACCGAGGACGAGATATTTGATCCTGGAATTGCTTATATAGGGAAATCTCGGTCTTCCACCGATGCAGTAAATGGAAAATCTTTTCATTTGATTGGTGCGAGTCTACCTCGAGTAGCTCAATGTTATGACTTACCCATTGTCCCACCCTTCTATTTCTTCTCTCCTATTTTCTTCTATCCCATTGGGATTTGTGTTGGAGTTGTGTTGTCTCGTCTTTCATCCGAGAACGAGGACGCTATCTTTGACCCCGGTATACGTTTATCGGATTTTTAAAGTACTTCACGTGCTTTTGGGCCTTGTTTATCATGTAAGCCCCACCAAAAATTGACCATACCATGATTATCCCTAAATGATCACATTTATGGGGATTCGAGTCGAGCTTTTGACTCGGTTATAAAAAACAAGGTGCCTCATGGGGGAGACCCATGCTTATCCATGTACATATTATTGCTTTCTAATTAGTGTAATGTGAGGGGATTTGTGCCCTTCCAACCTTTGTTCCGTGGTTGTTTGTGCATTGTGATTTTTAGATCATGATCTTCACGATTGGAGCCTCTCGTGTTCGTTTCATGGGAGCACTCGATCGTTTGCTTTGGAGGCCTTTCCCAATATCCACATCATGATATATCCTTTTATGTTCTAACCTTAGGTTTTTAGCACACTTCATAAACGGCTATTACTTATTGGTTACACCCTTTCCATGCTAGATTAGGCATTCGACTACGTCTCTAGTATGGGGGTGTTTGCACCCCTAGACTCGAAACATTGAGGACAATGTTTAACTTTAGTATGGGGGGGTGAATAGATACTTGCCTTGCCAAACCTTCACGCTTTCCAAAGTTTATCGTTTTGTTGCAAAATAAGGCTAAAAATGGCCAAATTTTAAATTTTTTCTCATATTTCATAAGTGTTTGAAGACACGAATGTAGATTTTCCGATGGCGAGAATAAGAGTAATTTTTGACTCGACCGTGCGTGTTGAGCACTTAGCTTTGATTCCTTAACTACACATTAGGCTAAGTCTCTTAAATGAGGACGAGAAATGATAGAGTTAATTATAAGTTACTATGCAAAACGTAGAGTACTCGTATTCTTTCAAAAACTCATGTGTTCTCGTTGTTTGCTTATTCTCCCTTCGCATGTAAATATTTTTTGCTTAATAAATATTGATTTAGCGGTTTAGTTTTGATTGTTGGGTTTCTAGTCTTTTCTAGTAGCTTCCGTGTAATTAAATTGGGAAGACATTAAGGTATCGCCAGCGTCACGGTTTTGAAGTATTGGCAACCCGAATAATCGAAAGCTTCACCCAATAATAAGATTTCAAGTGCTCACCAAAATCTAGCAAACAATTTGAAGCCCCACAAGGCCTAAAATCTATGCAAAATTGAAAGTGAATCAAGCCTTAATCTTCGAAGCTTTAAAGATCCAAAATTCGCTTTAGCGTGAGGATATACGTCTTTGGCTAATAAAACCACCGATGATGGCGGATAATAAAAGGCAAGGCAAGACCGAAGTCATAATAAAAGCTTCATGGCGAAGTTGAATAAAAGATGGAGGTAAACCAAAGATAATAAGGCCCTTCCGTTAGGGGGCGTATAAAAGTCTTGGTAATAAGTCTCATGTTCAAAACCGTTATAAAACCGTGTTTATCGATTCTTCTTGTCAACTTAATTTTTTGACATCGTTGTCTATTAGGAGGGGTTATTGATTTAATGGTCTTAGTTACACCGTTAAGACTCTATTTTTAGACCTAAATCTCTATTATCGCATAAGTCAATGATGTATCCTCGTGATCATTAAGACAATATAAACTATAAGAGATACAAATTAGGAATAATGGGAGAATGAGTACGTGATTAGGGCATATGAGTAGTGTTAGCATTACTAACTTATAATGACAATGATCTCGTTGCACGCTTGGCATGGAATTAAGGTGAAAATCGAGGACGACGAAATTATTTCTAACGAGGCATTCACGTGTTCTTATTCTATGAACCTAAACGTCCCATTTTGCGATGAGAATCATACATTATGTCTATAACACAAGTAGAAGTAATTGTAGTATGTAGCTAGTTTATCATTTCAATAAAAGTGAATAAAATTAAATTTTGGAGATGCTTTGATACTTTATTCTAGCATTGCGTGAGGGCACGGAAATGGTTTAGTATGGGGGAGTGATGAGACTACATTTATACATGGTCTCATCGTCCAAATCGGCCTTAAAATGCATAAAATATCATAAAATAGACCAAATATATGCTCGTGTTTGTTACTTGTGTATTTTTAGGTACGAATATTGAGAAATTGGCAAAAGAACACAAGAATCATTCAAAAACGAACACGGGAAACGAAGTCGCACAATGAACCGGGCCCAAGTTTGGAATTTTGCAAAATGACCCTTGAAGAATTGAAGATTGGCAAAAATGGCCCCTCATCTTTGAAGAACTTGTCACATTTGACCCTCAAAATGTCAATTGTACAAGTGTAATCCTTAATGTTTGAAGATTGTACAAGATTAGTCCTTGGAAAATCAAGAATATACATTAAATACCCTTTGGAAAAGTTATGGAATTGATTGTGCCACTTTTGACAAGTTGTCAAAAGTTGACAAAGCAAGATTGGGCGCTGATGGAATTAAAAACAAAGTGGAAAGAAGTAAATAGCCTGGGGACCAAATCTGCCAATCCACCAAACCTTCCCAACCAGTCACCACGTGACACCTCAGCCCTACCCACCCATCAACCCATATAACTTACCCAAACCCATGACCCTACCCGTCCACAACCCAAGTTTATTTAATAAACTGGGTCAAACCTAGTCAACCCCACTTACCCCACCCCATTTCCCTCCATTAACATTTATTTGAAATGTTTAAATTAACCAAACAGATTAAACCTTTTGCTAATCACCCATAAACCCTAATCCTTCCCAGATTAAATCTCTCATAAAACAAAGGGCTTTGCCCTAATTTTGTGCAGAATGCTAATTAACCATCCCCTAAGCCTATCCCACCTCACCCAACAAGCCCACATGCATTGTGGACCCCTCCCCAAGCTTCCCCTGCAACGTCTCTTTCGCACCAAAACCCACACCCGACCAATTTAGCAACTAGGATCACTCCCCTTGGTCCCCAAGGAGTTTTAACGTCCAGGATTCGTTCAAACATCACTGGCATCACATGGGTGACTTTTGACCAAGATTCGTCCAAGAAGAAAAGGGGCATTTTTGAGATTTCCAGTATTAGGGTTTCAAGGATTGTATTATTTTATTATAGGTTCTAGAATAGTCCATTTAGCCTATAAAAGGAGCTTACAACATGTGTAAAGCCCTTGTTCCAGTTTTTGCAAATCCTTTTGTAATTCCTTTTTTATAATATAAAGTTGGTGTTTGTTCCTTTTATCTTTTATAAAAAGTTTGGTGTAAGTAATGCAAAGACTGAGTTCCATTAAAAAATTTTGAAAGCTTTGTGTGATTAAAGTTTTTTCAAAAAGGTTTTAAAAGTTTCTATTTTCAGAAAATTGAGTTTCTTGGAAAGTGAAAGTGGACTGAGGACTTTGATTTTCTGAGAGTGAAAAGATTTTGAAACGTTTGGTTTAAGTTTTGGAAGAGATTTTTTAAGGAAGAAGATAGAAAAACAGGATATTGGATATTGCTTGTATTTTCTTTTGTTTTTCTTAAACAGGTTTGAGCTTTGTTGTTGATCTTTGTTCAGCATATGCCCGGGCATATAGGAGGTGGTTATGCAACCACAATGAACCTTGGATGTAAGGTTCATTGGTAAGTTTCTTTTCCCTTTAAAATTTTCAGTTTTAAAGTGATTTGATGAGATTTGTTGAATTACATGCTAAGTGTGTATATTTGGTTTGATTTGTGTTTAAAATGGAATGAAATGCATGTTAGATGCTGTATGAATCAGTTTGAGTATGTTTAAAAGTGTTTTACTTTGAAAAAGTTTGGTTTTCAAGTTTAAAGGGGTGTTTGGATCTGCTTTTTATTTGATAATCTTGAAGGATTGTGAGAAGTAAAACGGGTTAGAATTGTTAATTAGGGCTGTTTAGGTTGATTAGTAGTTGTGTGCTTGGATTGGTGCAAGTTTGAGTTAAGTTGGGTGTTTAAAAGAGAAAATAGCATAGCTAAATCTGCAATGGCATTTTTCTGCTTGTTTTGTTCTTAATTTGCTCTAAGCTTTTGTAATCTGTTAAGAGTTAGAGTGATTTAGAGTTTGAGTTTGTTTGTGCATCTGTTTGTGAAGTTGTATGCAAGATTTGGGGCTTTGTAAATCACTAGTGTGCAAGTAAAAAGCTATAACAGCCCCCAGACCTAGTACTTAACACCAGCAACTCTCATTTGCTTCTTGTTGCCTTCTTGGTTGATTTTGCTTGTAAGGTGCTTGTTTACTGCTTGATTTGTATCTGCCTTGACTCCTTGTGCTCCAAAGAGCACAAGGGTGCCTTGTTTATCCAAAAACATCCACAAGACAATCACAAGCCAAGCTCCTCTTGGTTCATATATGCACAAGTATAACACATACTTGTTCATCAGAAAAAACAGCAGACCTGGCCACGTTTTCCTTTGATTCTTGTTAAATCTTGTGTAAAAAGAGTTTTGGTTTGTGTTTTAAGCAACTAAGGAGGTTACTGATTGGATTGAAAAGTAAAAAAAAAAGGGAAATTTTTGTAAAAAGGTCACCCGCAACGGACTCGAACACGCGACCCCTCGCTGGGGGACTAAGCGTGTTTACCATTGATCTAGATGCCTTTTTACGTTTTAGTTTCATTTCATTAGTTATTTGACCTCTTTTTCTTTTCACTTATTTTAAATAAGCCGTAGCTTATTTTCTCATTTTCAGCTTATTTATTAAGCTTTTTAGCTTCTTATCATTTTTCCTAGGATTATAATAGAGTTTAGAATTTTTCTGTTTAAAAATATTATTTTTCCTATTATTTAATTAATTTCTAGGATTATTTTTAGTTTTATTTTTAGAAAGTCATTTAAAAATATTAAACAGTAATATAAAAATACAAAAAAATAGTTCTTAGGTTTTAATTCTCATTTTTGAGGTTTACATATAAAAAAAGTTTTCAAAAACTTTAATTTTTAATTTTATTTAATTTTAGGGTTTTTAGACAACTTTAAAAATTAATATAAAATTAACTAAAAGGTTTTAGGAGCTTTAATTTACATTTTCTTCTTAGTTAGAATATTTAGGATTTTTGAGAATTTTTTAGAATTTATTTGAGAACTTTTAATTTTTTAGAATATTTTATTATTATTTTATTCATTAAAATAAAAAGTTTTATTTTTAATTTTTTTTTCATTTTTCCTAGATTCTAGACATTAAAATAGGACCTTTGTCACTTTCCATTTAATTTTTAGGCTTTTCAATTATTTTTTTTAGAATTAATTCAAGATTTAATAGATTTTAATAGTTTTTAGGAGTTTAAAAATAGTTTAATTTGGTTTTAAAATTTTTAAAAATAGTTTTTAGTTTAATTAGGTCATTTTTGAGGTTTACAAACTATTAAATCTTGTTTAGGGCTTTTTAATATTAAAAGTGATTTTTAGGGCTTTAATTAGCATTAAAAAATCATTATTAAATTAATTAAAAGGTTTTGGCAAGTTTTGATTTTTTGTAAACCCTTAGAATATTATTGTGGATTTTTAGTAATTTTTAGGAATTTTTAGGTTAAAATTTTAAATTTTGCACTTTTTACGTCGTAACTTTCTAGTAGTGTTTTCGCCTTATTTTTCTATTTTTTTTCGTCTTCGTAATTTTCTCTTCTTTTTCTTCTTGTTAATAATCAAAAACAAAATCATCCATTCATTACACAACACACGTGCCTCCTCGAGAGAACGATACTCACTTTTAGGGTCATTCACACACGGTTTTCCTAAATCGTCGTGCACGCTTACCCTATTTTATTGCTCTTTTTCCTAAAGGGTAGTAAAATCACTACAATCAGTAATAGACCGTATAATCGTTTTCCTTTGGAGATATTATCATTGATAACTATCGTGTTAGGATCGAGATCGAATCTTGTTAAGATTTAGAAATTAGAGCATCTGTAAGCAGGAGTTGAGATGAAGACACCCGACATACACCCATTGTGGGTTGGACATGTCTCTTAGGTTTAAGGTTTCCTATGATGGCGAACCTATCCTTGCAAAATACCCGACCCGCGAGATCTGAAATGATTGTTGAAATTAGGATTTGATTATTAACTGCCGATAGTCGGCAGGAGGTTATGTGAATATGAAATATAGATCTTGAAGTGCCAAATGGGTAGCGAAGTTATGCCACAATTTTTAACCTTGGAAAAATGAATTCATGATCTGACAAATCATGGGATATAAGTCCCCGTTGTATGGGACCATTGAGATGATGTAAAAGTTGGGATTGAAAGGCATATAAGTTGGATCTACCCTAGGACTTCAAGAACTGCGTGAATTATGTTTCGTAAATCGAACTTGATGGAATATCTATCAAGTAAAAATCTGATTGTTCTTAGTAAAGCTTAGATCGGCGAAAAGTTGCATTCATCAGAAACCCGTGAACATCATGGATAGAGAAAGTAAGTCAACATTTAGCCTGATGTTATTCCCGTAGTTATGTTTGATGAAACTCGCGTATTATAATGGATTACACTTGTGAGAAAAGACCGAATGTGGAGGAAATACCCACATGGCTTTAACTCTATAAGAAGCGAGTAGTAAGGTAAGATGATCTTTGAGGACAAAGATCCTGTTTAGGGGTAAATGCTGTGACAATCCGTCAATTTATGGTCGATATTTTATTCTCAATATTTATTTGAAAACATTATTTTAATGTTACAATATGAACTCACTTATTTTTGGGAAGAAATTTGGATTTACGTCTTGAAGTAGCATCGACTACGTCTAAACCGGAGGATTCAACGTTACGTGCTTACGTTTACATACACCGTCTTTGGTGACAGTCCGACATTTCAGAAAATAAATTTGTCTGTGAATATTATTTTGAGATTTTAAATTTGTGTTGGTTCATAAACTCACAAATTTACGAGAAGAGATTAGGACTTACGATTTTATTTTAACGTCCTTTACGACTAAATTGGAAACATTAGGATTACGTATTTACGTTTTCGAACTCCGTTTTTTATGAGACAATTTTTATTGGATTCGTTTTGTGACGTTGATTCATAATTTATAAAAACGTTTTTCGTAAAACGACCCGAGGGCACGCAAATCGAGAAAACTAGAATCGAGAAATACCCGTAAACTAGTGAGATGGGACAAAATACATTGTCCCACCCCACTAGCTTAAGTTGGACGGCACAACTTGACACCACACACTAAGGTGGCATCAAGTTAGCTAACTTACAACAAGTGTAAGCTTAGCTTACCCTTTAAGCTTTCAACTTCCCACTTGTTTACACAAAACCACTAGCAACTTCACTTCCAACATTTTCTTACATGCAAATTCTCTCAAAACTCTCTCAATACTCCTCACCCTTGCCGTCGAAAATAAAGCTACAAACACCCCTCTTGATCTTTTCTAGCCATGAAACACATGTTTACTAGCTCTATTAAGGAGTTATCTTGAAGCCTTGATCATTTGGTGGCCATATCAACATCATTGGAGGTGATTTGCTTGTGTCCTAGGGCTGATTTTTCAACATATGTTCTTGATATTTGATGGTCTTGGAGTTACTTGTTGTATTCATCAAGTCCTTGTCTTCCAAAAACAATGAATACACTTGGTTGGTAAAGAAGATCATCCTCTCCATTTTTCTCTTGTTATTTTGTAAAGAACAAATGTATTTTCTTTCATTTTTTATATGTATATGATGTATATATGATGATAAAAATATTGTGTGGGGATCAAGTGTTGATAGATATGTTTAAAAATGTTAATAACTAAAATAAATGAGGCTAAAATCTTGATTATATAGTTGGCTGTATAAAAACAGTATAAAACTAAAACATGAACTGATAAAATTGCATGGTATGATCCATTTACAGTAAGTACAAGATGTTATACACATGTGAGAGTTGGCCATGCAATGGAATCAAAATAATGAGTGAGATATGATCAAAACAAGTTAGGTGGTCTAATCTGAATAAGCAGTTTTGTAGGGACTGTTAAGGCATGATAAACTTAAAATGGGCAGTAGCTATAACTAAGTTAAATGTAGCACATAATATGAAGAACATGTCACCCAAAATTGAGCTTCTAATTCATTATAGAACTCTAGATATGGTAAAAATGGTGAACATGAAGATAAAAATCAGATTTTAAGAATTAATGTTTATTATTATTATATAAGCACTCACATTTTATTTTATAAAATGTATAATAAAAACCCACTAACTTATAAAACTTATTTATATAAATATATAAAAGGTTAATTAAATGGATAAATTATATAAAAGGTAATGAAATAATATTTATAAGTAATAAAAACTATAAACTTGATTTTTACGACTTTTTCGGCTATTGCCGTAAAATTAACGTTTTTCGCCAAATAAAACTTAGACGACCAAACCCGTCTAATGTAAAGTTTATAAAAGTAATATACTGATGTATAAGTAACTAATACAAGTAAAAACCGATAAAACCCGAACTATAAGAAATACGGACATTAACGAGCTAACTAAACATATTGGACTAATAATTGGACTAAATAAGTTAAACTCTTATAAAAAGAACTTATTGGGCTTAACCTATTTGGGCCCAACATGAAAATAATATATACTGATAATATAGGTATAAGATGGATTAAAACAAGTTAAAGAACCTATAAAAGGCTTATTGGACTTAAAACGTAAAAATAGTTAAAACTAGCAAACTAGTAAAACGTTGCCAAAACGTAAACACTAAAATGAGTAAACAAGGATGTATAAACCCACTTGATCATCATCATATGTACAAAATCATCATATGTATATTGTTATTTTGATAAAAGTCATTGGACCGAGTCTAAGACTGATTATTATTTATATAGGTTTCTGTGATTGAAGCACGTACCGTACGTCCGAATTGCCGATAACCCGCCTTCCCATATCAACGTGAGTTCATAGCCTCGCACTCTTTTAAATGTTTTTATGAAATATTTTATAAACCCGCGAGGGAGATAACATGTTAGTTTTTATAAAATTAGGACACCATTTGTCCCGATTGTTTGTTTATTGATTTGGACCCGAATGAATGAATGACCCGATTGTATGACCCGATAAATGATTAAAGGACCCGATAGATGAAATTAAATGGATTATTAAAGTTAGGTTATGTCACTAAAAGTCCCATTAGCATGAATTGTGAACTACCTGGATTTGGTAGACGCTTATGCATTTAATAGTACTATTTGGGGACGATCACCCCAGTTCGCGCCTTGACGGTTGATCTCCTTCGTGCCACATTGATTGGTAAGCGAATTTATGTATGAGAAGATTTCCATAGCGTGATCTTTGTGACGATAGGCTACTTTAGATGGGCAAAATTGGTATCGGGTTAGCTACCCGTTGTTGGTTTAGTAAGGTAACAATGTCATGCGGCTTATAATAATCCAAAACTAACGAAATACTATTAGACGCACCGAATTACGAAGTATTGCCTGACTAGCAATACGGGGTCATACTATTGATATTATGTTCGTGTTTTGGTTTTCATAACCATATTCATATAACGATTTTTATTTTCATACAACGTTATAAGACGTATTGTATGATGTGTTTACGACACTGGCTCGTATAATGATTTTTAAGGCAAATGCCTATATTATGATTTTCGATAAGGATTTGTATAAAACGACTTTGGCTATTTTATGGCCTATTAAAATGATTTGTACAAAATGATTTTCAGTAATAATTTTATACTGATATTATATTGATGGATTTTATTAAACTCTATGAATTCACTCGGCGTTATCGCTGACCTTTTCTTTTAAAATGTTTTATCTCAGGTACTTGAAGGTAATTCTCGGGAAGACGACAAGAATTCATGGCCCGCACTTAAACAATATTTTCCATTCAAATACTTTGTAAAACTTTGTATGAAATATAATGACTTGGGACCGATGTAACTTTGATATTTATGAATGGAAATGCTTTATTAATAAACGACGCGATTTTTTATGCGTTGTCTATGATGTGAGTAATGTGCTATCCCGTAACACCAACGAGTCTTCCGCTGTATTGAGTTGTATAAATTTAGGGGTGTTAAATTATGTAACACCCCCATTTTACCTTTACGCAGCGGAACATTGATCTAGGGTATTACTTCATAGAACACAAGTCATAATAATAGAAAACAACTTAAAAGAGTGATGAAATCAACTTTCTTTATATTTCATTGAAAAATCAGAGTTTTACAATATGAGGTTCCCAAAATCTAGAATAATTTCAGTCTTGTGCCTCTTCATACCATCCTCGTGCTGCTTCATGCTATCAGCCACAATTATCTAAAATATATGCTTGACGTCAACAAAAAGGTTGAGTGAATTCATAGGTTTAAAAATTAGTTTGAATACAAGATCCTTTTCCTGAGATACATTGTTATTTGCTCGTAAGTTTGAATAATATGATGATTTAATTGCACTAAGTTATGATACGCGACTAGACATAGGAACCAACAATTTGCCCTTATGAGGAAGTTTGCCAAACTATCCTTATTAGCAAAATAAAGTATGTATGTTTGACCACTGAGGTGCTAGCAAGTGCGACTTGCCCAAACAGGAGATGTCAATCTCCAATAGTACTATTTACGATATTAGCGCTCATTCGGAGAAATGATTAGCGGTTCATAATTAAAAAGGGACTTTCATAGGCAGCTGTAAACATAGTGTCTATGAATCATATCTGGAAAGCATACCAAAGACACTTGTATTCCATTTTTAGCATATATCCCCCTCACGGGTTTTCAAATCATTTAGAAAACATTTAAAAGTGAGGCTATGACCTCACCTTATGTCTACAGAATCCGAGCTATAATCAGATATATTTCTTTCACAGATAAACAACTTGATCATACAAACCACTACTTGGTCTCATAAACAACAGCTTGATCTCACACAAACCTGGATTAATACATTGTGTATAGTATCAAGTCTTTAATTTTTAGTTCAATATTGTTAAGTGTTGGTTCAATATTCTTTTATTAATATTTGGTTGTAATTCTAGCACCATTGTTCGGGCCATCATACTTAGAAGCCATGCAGTCAGAACGTAATATCGAGATGAAACATCTTTGTACAAAGCTCCCTACTAACATGATACTTTCATTACTTCCTCATATTCATAATTAATCTTCTTTAGTTTCAACATTGGCAAAAATAGACCTTTTTGTTACACTTTGGTATAATTACACTTTTAACCCCTTAAGTATATAGTTTTAGTATTTGCATTTTAAACACTCAATATTTAACCTTAGGACCTCAAAATTTCCAAAATTTATTCTTATAGCTTATCATTTCATAAGATGACACTTTTGGCCCAAAATGTTAAATAGTTTCAAAAATGACAGTTTTAGTCCCTATACTTGTAAAAATCACATAACAACCTCAACATGGACCAAATGATCTAGGATTTTTAAAAAAAGTTTCAAAACATGTTTATAATCATAATAAAAACATTTATTAAGAATTATAGCTTTTGAAATGGGTTTTTGCTTATTATTTCATGTAAATTACAAAACTACGATTTTAAGACATTTTTTGCTTATAACTTCCATTAAAATTGATGAAATGACTTAGTTTCTTTTAGATTATCTTTCTCAGATCTTATTAACAGTATAAAAACTCTAAGAAAGTATTATAACAAGATCAAACCATAGCTAAAAAAGTGATTACCTAGGATGCTCCAAAATGGCTCCTAATGGGGTATATGGACTATATCTTCCTCATAACTCTTCAAGAACTCCTAGAACTTCTTCCAAAGCTTTCTACTGATCTTAGGGACTTCTTAGAGCTTAAATGATCGTGTGGGAAGCAAATGTATGTGTTTTTATGTAAGAAATGGAAGGATGATTCTAAAAGGAAGCTAAAGGTTCCTATTTATACTATTTTCAACACTTAGCCTCCAAGTTAAGCCATGAAACATGTAAGGACCAGAGATTAGTGACTAAGAAAGCCTAGGAAAGATCTATGCAAGTCTAGGAGCTGAGTATACAAGCTAGTTCATTCCAATCTTCAATATGTGGTCTAACATGGTTTTAGGTTAGATATGGATAAGAATGGTGATGTGTAGCAAGCAAGGAGGTGATCCACTAGATTGTAGGCAGCCTAAAATATCCTAGGATACTTAAAATATATGTATTTAAATGTTATAATAGGAGGGAAAGGATTTAAAACATGTTTTGGAGGGAAAAACCAAAACCGGGTTCAATTCTAGGGCTTGTAACTTGTAACTTTGTAACTTTGGTGATTAAGGGTTTAGGAATGTGGTTATTGATTGATTAAGGCTTAATTAAGGTTTAGACATTATATTTAAGAGATTTGGGTCCTTGGTTTTAATTAAAAAAAAGGTTTGATGTGAAAATGGGAAGAAAATTTAGGTGGGTTAGGGTTTCTAATGATTTAGGGTTTAATCTTAATAAATGTGATTATCCTTCAAATAGCTACTGATGTAAACTCAATTTATACACCCTACATTGTATTAAATGTGTTCATGAATTCCCTACATTATATGAGTGAAATCTCATATCAATTATATCATAAATCACCCTAAAACACAAAGCAAAATACCTAATTTTGATTCATAAAAGTAGTATTATAGGTATGTTTTGTTGTTTGTGCTTGTATAGGTAAAAAGATACAATTTTGAAGCAAAAAAAGGAATCAAGCATTTATTGATGAAGAAAAGACAAAAGGGGGATGAAAAGTGACAAGTCAATCAAAGTCAAATGACCTTTCTTGACAACTTTCAATGTTGAAGGAATTAATGTGAAAATATGGAAAAGTCAAGAACAAAGTCAAACATGGTCAAAGTATGATTCAACAAGTTCAAGTATTATTTGTGTGCAAGTTTGAAGCTAAAAGGACCAAAATTGACAAGATTGTGAAGATTATAGCTCAAGTTACAAATCTGCCAACATTAAGGGACTGTTTTTGCCAAATGTGAAAGTTCAATCCAAGTATGATCCGTGTGCTATGCTTTTCAACCAATGAGAGGCTTTTATTCATTCAACTAGGATTTCCACATCACCACAATAAATGAAGAAAGAGATGGATGGATAATAAATAAATTCCAGCCAATCATATTTCATTTTCTGGATAATGATCCTGTGCTCTCCTTTCTTCCAACACAAACATGCCACGTGGCCAAGACGAGCCCGGAATCAAGAGAACGAAAGAGCGAGTTTCATGAGAAGGTTTCAACATCAAATATGCTCGAAATCAAGAGACGAAGCCAACCCCGTTGACTAATCAAGCTGAAATCCATCCAACAAGAAACCCCCAAATTTGTTCTTCATCAGTAATTTCTAATCAACTGAATTAAGCCACGTGGAAGCTTGGGATTGACGCGACTGTGACAATCCGTCAATATATGGTCGATATTTTATTCTCAAGTATAAATTAAAACATTATTTTAAAGTTATATTATGAACTCACTCATTTTTGGGAAGAAATTTAGGTTTACGTCTTGAAGTAGCATCAACTACGTTTAGACCGGAGAATTCTACGTTACGTTCTTACGTTTACATACACCATTTTTGGTGACAGTCCGACACTTCAGGAAATAAGTTTATTCTTGAATATTAATTTGCAAATTTAAATTTGTGTTTGTTCATAAACTCACAAATTTATGAGAAGAAATTAGGGTGCATAATTTAACGTCCTTTACGATTAAACCGAAAACCCTAGGATTACGTACTTACGTTTTTGAACTCCGTTTTTAATGAGACAATTTTTATTAGATTCGTTTTATGCCGTTGATTCATAATTTATAAAAACGTTTTTCGTAAAACGACCCAAGGGCACGCAAATCGAGGAAACTAGAATCGAGGAGTACCCGTAAATTAATGGGGATGGGACAAGTTTACACTTGCCCACTCCCATAACAAGTGGCGTCCATAATAAGCTCATGAGAGCTAAGTTGTCAACTTTTAATCAAGACTTTGGACACTTGTCCATGAAGTCTTACAAAACCACTAACTCATGAAACAAACCAACATCAAACCACTTACTCATTTTTCCTTACATGCAAAGTTTCTAAACTCTCTCTCTCTCTCTACTCATTTGTGTCCGTCCCATATCACCCAAAACATCCCATTTGATCAAAAATTCAACCATGAATCATGTGTCTAACTTGCATATGATGATAACCTATTAAAGATAAGAAGAGTGGAGGTGATCTTAACCTATGAAAAGGAGATTACATGTTGTTCAAGGGCTGAATTCATGGAGGTATTCATGCATATGAAGATCTCAAGAAGTTCATTTGCCAAGTTGAAGATTTGGTAACAAGGAACCAAGCCTTGTTCATCAAAATCCCATCTTTCCATCATCTTGATTGGTATAGGGATCAATATCTTCCTATCATCTTGTTATTTTGAATATGTAATCTTGTATTTTCTTTATTTATGTATATGTATATGATGATGAATGATGATCAAAATATTATGTGGGGATTTGGTGTTGATAAATTTGGTTAAAAAGATTAAAAGCTACATGAAAAGATGTTGAAATCATGGGGGTGTTTGTTTTAGCTTATATAGTGGGCTTATAAGCTTATTAGCTTATATAAGCTTATAAGCCGAAACTAAGTGTTTGGTTAAGCTTATATAAGTAGGCTTATAAGCTTATATGTGGGGTTTTTTGTAAGCCCAAAATGTGTGGCTTTTAAGGCTTATATACCAATAATATATAAAAAGACATTTATGCCCACATTTAATAACCATATCATTTAATATTATGTACTTTTTTGTCATTTTACCTTACTAAATTTGATAAGCTAAACCAAACAATAAACATGAGCTTATAAGCTTATCATATATAAGCCATAATGGCTTATATAATATAAGCCTAAGCCAAACTCATAGGCTTAACCAAACACCCTCCATGTCTAAAATAATAGGCTGTATAAAACAGTAAAAGACCATATGATAACTTGTTAAAATGGCTTGGATAATTTAATAAACATTAAGGTATGTGACTTTTACATATGTGAGAGTTGTCCACTCAATGGAATCCATAAAATGAGTGAGATATGATCAAAACAATATTGAAGTTCAAATATGTATAGTCTGTTTTGGACTGACTGTCAGAAATATTTAAAGATTGATTGAGCAGTAGCTGTAGCATAGTTAATTGTAGCACATATTATGTAGTTTGTGCTGCCCAAAAATGAGCTTCTATCTCCTTGTAGAACTCAAGATATGACAAAAATGATGGAAGTGAAAATCATAATCAGATTTGTAAAATAAATGTATATATTTTAAACTTAGCACTCAAGTAAAAATAATATAAAATGTATACCTAAAACCCACTAACTGCTATATTACATATAAATAAGTATATACTTTGATAAATAAATGGGACATTTTATAAAAATGGCAATTTTACAAGTTTTATAAGTTATAAAGCTATATACATAAGTTTTACGTCTTTTCGGCTAAAACCGAAAGATTAATGTTTTCGTCAATTAAAACTTAGACGGTCGGACCCGTCTAATGTAAACTTTTTATAACTCATATACTGATGTATAAGTACATATTATAAGTAAAAACCGATAAAACCCGAGCTTTATAACATATGGACACTAACGGGCCAAATTAGCCTTATTGGACTATTAACCCAACTAATTTGGCTAAACACTAATGGACTTACTCATTGGGCTTAACCCACTTGGACCCAACATATGAGTATAGGCATGATATTAAAAGTATAATTAGGCTAAAATAAAGTATTGAACTCTTAATGGGCTTTTAATGGGCTTATTGGGCCTTAATATGGAATTGGATTATAAAAAGTGTAACTAGTCAAAAATTTGACTAACACATAACACTATAATGTGTATAAAGAGATGAAATACCACTTGATCATCATCATACTTATAATATCATTATATATATACATAGCCATTGTTTTTATAAAGTCATTGGATAAGGGTATAAGACGTGTATTATTTGTCTAGGTTTCCGTGATTGAAGCACGTACCGTACATCCAAATCGCCGATAACCGCCTTTCCCAATCAACGTGAGTTCATAGCCTCGCACTCTTTTAAATGTTTATTGAAATTTTTTATAAACCCGCGAGGGAGATAACATGTTAGTTTTAATAAAATAGGACACCAATTGTCCCGATTGTTTGTTTATTGATTTGGACCCGAATGATTGTATGACCCGATGAATGATTATATGACCTGATGTATGAAATGAAATGGATTATTATTAGTTAGGTTATGTCACTAAAAGTACAATTAGCATGAATTGTGAACTACCGGGATTTGGTAGACGCTTATGCATATAATAGTACTATTTGGGGAAGATCACCCCAGTTCGCGCCTTGACGGTTGATCCCCGTCGTGCCACATTGATTGGTAAGCGAATTTATGTATGAGAAGATTTATATAAGCGTGATTATTGTGACGACACGCTGTTTTAGATGGGCAAATGAGTTTCGGGTTAGCTACCCGTTGTTTGGTATAGTAAGGTAGCAATGTCATACGGCTTATAATAATCCAATAACGAAAATACTGCTATACGCATTGAAATACAATATATTGCCTAACTAGCAATACGGGGTCTTATTATCGATATTATGTTCGTGTTTTGGTTTTACATACCCATATTCATATAACGGTTTTTATTTAACTCTATACAACGTTATAAAACGTATTGTATGATGTTTTTACGCATTTGTTCGTATAATGATTTTGTAGGCAAAAGCTTATAGTATGATTTACAACAAAGATTTGTATAAAATGTTTTTTGGCTATTTTATGGCCTATTACAAAGATTTGTACAAAATGATTTTTGGTAATAATTATATACTGATAATATATTAATGGTTTTTTTAAACTCTATGAATTCACTCGGCGTTTTCGCTAACCTTTTCTTTTAACATGTTTTATCTCAGGTACTTGAAGGTAATTCTCAGGAAGACGACAAGAATTTATGGCCCGCACTTAAATAACAATTTCCATTAAGATGTTTTGTAAAATTAATAAGTGTGGAAACACTTATCCTTTTACCACTTATTTCCAATAATATCAAGACCAAAACGTGTATTTTATGTCGTAAAAGTCGGAATTATGCGTCGTTTGTGTTTTTATTGTGTTTCAGGATAAAAATATGAAAAAGGGATAAAAACACGGGCTTTCACGGGCTTTTATCGAAGAAAAAGACAAAAGACGAAGTCAAAAGATCAAAAGTGCAAGAAGAACGGAAGTCAAAGGCCTATTCTAAAGATTTATCAAAGAAAAAGTCTAAAGACAGAAGTTTAACAAAGTCGAAGAACCAAGTCTACTAAAAGAAGAAAATTAGAAGACGAGTTCAAGTTATCATTCGACTAATCCCGAGACAAAGTCGAGAAAGACTAGTTACTTAAAATATGAGAAGACAATAAGAAAAGAGGAAGAAACAAACACCTTCCACTTCCCCTATATATAGTTTTAGAAAATAGTCATTAAGGAGTTAGTCGTCATTTTTTTAGTCTTTAATTTTTAGTAGGTAATTAGTGTGTTTTTATTTTTCTTCTCTCTAGCTTTTCTTTCAAGCTTAGAAAACCTTCATCTTAATCTTGTAATCTTTGATCTTAATCTTTAATATAATCAAGCTTTTTAATAAATTCTTATTCTACCTTTCTTAATCTTGTGGTGATTTAGTTAATCATGTAGTTGATCTCATCTAGTTGATTATGTGATTGATTTATTCATGTGATTGATTTTATAATTTTGATGTGGTGGATGTTTTAAGCTTATTGTGATTGTTAATTTATTATTGTTTGGATTATTTTTGATTAAGTTGATTTAATAGATTAATAGTTTTGATTAAAAGTTGATTTTAAATGTTTTGATTATTTAGTGTTTTTGTAGTTTTTAATATGTGGCTTATTTAGTTTTTCTCAAAATTTATTTGGTTAATGTTTTGGTTAATTGCTTATTTGGTTTTGCTTATTTTTAGCTTATTTTGATTTTAACTGTTACTGATTCGTCCCTGTTTTCCTATCTTCAGAAAAGGGTTTTGTATTCCGAAGATATCCAATTAATCCGAAGAAAGCTTTTATCTGAAATTCACTTTATCTGAAGTTTGCTGTTTCACTGAAAACTTGTTTATCATAAAAAGTTGTTATTCCGAAAAAAGGTGTCATATTCCGAAAACTCCCATTAGTCTGAAAATCTATACTTTTTCCGAAAACTTGTCCTTTATCCGAAAATTGGTTTATTCCGAAAAACCTTCCTTTTCTGAAATCCCTTCTTTTTTCGAAGATATCACTTATTCCGAATATATCAGATTATTCCGAAATTCTTTAGTTATCCGAAGAGTGTTTCTTTTCCGAATATTTGCTTTTATCCCAAAATACCCTTGTATTCTGAAATTATAGCCTTTATCCGAAAATCACATATCCCGAAAATCTGCATTTATCCGAAATTATTGATTTATCCGAAATTATTGATTTATCCGAAGATATCTGTTATTCCGAAATAGGTGCCTTTATCCGAAATCTTGCCACATTCCGAAAAAAGGGTCATTTATCCGAAGAAAGCATGTTTATCTAAAGATATAAGTTATTATGAATTTGTTGATTTTTCCGAAGATTAGTTTACACAGCTATCAAGGTTAGATTTCTTAGTTATTTTTATATATTTAGCTTTTATGTTTACAAGTAGATTAGACAACCAAAAGCTCCCCCTCTTGGTGACCAACACCAATAATTCCACCATAAACCGTGATCAATTCGATAAGATACCGAGAACGATTGAGTACACATATGCTAAGCCAGAACCATCATATTAAAATGGCGCCGCTGCCGGCTCTTTTCTTAAAGATTAATGGTTTTTAGTGTGAAAATTTAGATTTTGGGATCCGTTCTTTTAGGAACGTTATTTTCAAGCACAAAAAATTTCAAAAATCCTAAAAAATATAAAATTTTCAAAAATCCAAAAACAATAAAAAAGATAAAAAAGACCAAAAATATTTTATTTCATTTTAGTGTATGCGTACTCGATCTACGTATTATTCTGAGCCCGAGACTCTTAGAGACTTAGATATGGCCGGTGTGCATAATAATAATAACAACCCACCTCACCCCAACATGAATAATAATAACAACCATGACCCTCAACCCGACCTTCGCACAATGAAGGATCTTTGTCAGCCAACAAAAAACGGACGAGGAGGACCGATTGCGCCGATGCAATTCACGGCTCCTGAATTTTCGTTGAAGCATCACGTGATCCAGCAAGTTCAAAACGCTTTTCCATTTCGCAAATTACCGGATGATGATGCCAAGAAACACCTCGATAAATTCATAACCGTCACTCAAAGCATGAAATTGCCCGGGGTTTCCATGGATTTTCTTCGCCTTCACCTTTTTCCACACACTTTATCCCACAATGCCGAAAAATGGTTTGATCGTCTTCCCTAAAACTCAATTCATACATGGGACGAAATGACTCAAAATTTTTGTCGCGCTACTTTCCACCATCCATGGTCACTAGTCTTCGCAATCAAATCGGTGGTTTCACTCAAGAACCTGATGAGTCGCTTTTCGATGCTTGGGAACGTTATAATGTCTTTATCGACCGTTGTCCGAACCATAATATGCTCCCCGTCACTTTGATTGATACTTTCTACAATGGTTTAACTTTTCGTGATCGTGATACGATTAATGCTGTCGCCGGTGGTACATTCATGAAGAGAAGACCTGAGGAGTGTAGAGAGCTTATAGATAACATGACCACTCACCACAAAAATTGGGATTCATCTACATCTTCAAGAAATAAACCGAGGGCCAATGTTTCTTCTACTTCATCAAACCTAGAGATAACCGTACTTACTCGCCAAATAGCCGAGATGAACAAAAAATTCTTAACCATGGCTACAAACCAATTTCAACAAGCTAAAGCTTTAGCAACTTCTTGTGAGATTTGCGAGGGTCCACATTCATACAACGATTGTCCTTCTACTCATGACAATCCGAAAAACGTGTATGCTGCTACCGGTAACTTTTCCACGGGAGGCTATCAAGCTCGTCCTCAAGGTGACCGAAGTTTTCTAAGTTATCGTTCAAAAAACTTCCTTTCTCCACCCGGTTTTCCTCCTCAAAACGAAAACAATTTCAGTTGCAACAATCAAAACGAAACTCGAGCTCCTAATCAATATCAAACCAAAAGAAACCCATATCCACCTCAAGGAAATAATCAAGTTTATCAACAACCCACTTATCAACCACCTGCCTACCATGCTCCTCCTTCCAACCAACTCACAGCATTTAATCACCAGGTTGAAACTTACATGAGGACTAATGACGTGCTAGTGAAGAATCTTCAGAGTCAAATCATCAACTTGAAAGGTGACATGGTGAAACAAGGGAATGATCTTCGAGTCGAGCTTAGGAACGATATGTGAAACTCTTTAAGCCATAAAACGAATGACTTAAGGGATATGATGGCTAGTTTCTTCCCAAGTAATCAAACCTCTGGTTCGGGTTCTCTTCCGAGTAACACCGTTGCTAATCTAAGAGGGGAGATGAAAGCAATCACCACCTGAAGTGGCAAAGGTTTAAAGGAACCTGAGATTCCTACTCCTATACCGGTGATTGTGACAAAGGATAACGAGCCCCCTTCACCAATCCCTCCACCTTCTACTTCCACCCCTCCACCACCCAAGGATGTAAGTGAGAATTCCATTCCAAAGCCTTCATCTCAACCCGATATACCTTACCCCTCAAGGTTGAGGAAAGAGAAGTTGAATAACAAGGATGATATTCAAGTTTCAAACTTTCTTAAAATGTTTAAACAATTGAATTTCAACATCTCCTTTGCCGAGGCTCTCGCTCAAATGCCTAAATACGCTAAAATGTTTAAGGATCTTCTTAGTGATAAGGAAAAGCTTCTTGATATTGCTCAGACCCAACTTAATGAGAATTGCTCTACGGTTCTCTTAAGGAATTTACCAACCAAACTTGGTGATTTGGGTCGCTTTCTCATTCCTTGCAACTTCCCCGGGGTAGATAATTGTATGGCCCTAGCCGATCTAGGTGCTAGTATCAACTTAATGTCATTAAGTCTTCGAAAACAATTATCTCTACCCGAGCTAGTCCCCACACGAATGACATTGGAATTAGCTAACCGTACGGTTGCTTATCTGGTGGGGATAGCCGAAGATGTCTTCGTCGGTGTCGACAAATTCACCTTTCCGGTGGATTTTGTTGTCGTTGACTACGACATGGACCCCCGTGTTCCATTAATCGTTGGACGTCCATTCTTGAGGACCGCTCACACTCTCATTGATGCAGCCGCGGGCGAATTAATCATGAGAGTTGGTGACGATAAAATCGTTTTCAACATGGGTAAACTTTCTAAGCAACCTTATGAACACGAGAGCGTTAATTTCATCGACGTACTTGATGAGGCTTGTGAAGAGCATTTCAAAGACGCTTGTAAAAGTGGTTCTTCTTCTCTACCCATTGTTGAGATCGTTGACTCTATTGCTCCCTCACTAACTCCATTAGGAGAAAGTGATTTCCTTGTGAAAGAATTTGAAGCAACTCTAGGGTATGTAGACTTAAAATATGACGATTCTCCCACCGATTGGGAAGAAGACATTCGTACTATTGAGAAACTTCTCAATAAGGACCATATTTCTCCACCTTCTCCTAAGGAAGTTACAATCGATGATCCGAATTTGACTAAGCCTTCCATCGACAATTCCCGAGATTTAGAGCTTACGGATTTACTGTCTCATCTCGAATACGTTTTCCTTGAAGACAATAAGAAGTTACCCGTCATCATTACAAAGGACTTAAAAGAGGATGAAAAATCTCGACTTATCGATGTGCTAAAGAATCATAAGAAAGCAATTGCTTGGAAAATTTCTGACATCCGCGGAATTGATCCTAACTTTTATACTCATAAAATTCTCATGGAGATGACTTTAAACCTGTAATCCAAAGCCAAAGAAGGGTTAATCCAAAAATTCATGATGTCATCAAGAAAGAAGTTATCAAACTTCTAGATGTCGGAATGATTTACCCTATTTCGGATTCGCCATGGGTTAGTCCCGTCCATTGTGTGCCTAAGAAATGCGGAATAACCATTGTTCCCAATGAAAACAACGAGTTGATTCCTACTCGACTTGTCACGGGTTTGCGAGTTTGCATAGACTATCGCAAGCTCAATGATGCCACTCGCAAGGATCATTTTCCTCTTCCTTTCATGGATCAAATGCTCGAGCGTTTAGCGGGTAATGACTACTATTACTTCTTAGACGGTTTCTCCGGGTATTTTCAAATTCCCATCGATCCAAAAGACCAAGAGAAAACCACATTCACTTGTCCTTATGGAACATTTGCTTAAAAAAGAATGCCTTTCGGCTTATGCAATGCTCCTGTGACTTTCCAAAGGTGTATGATGGCTATATTCCATGACATGGTTGAAGAAACTATGGAAGTCTTTATGGATGATTTCTCGGTCTATGGTGATTGTTTCTCAACTTGCCTTGCCAATTTAGAACATATGCTCAAACGGTGTAAAGACACTCGTCTCGTTCTTAATTGGGAAAAATGCCATTTCATGGTAAAAGAAGGCATTGTTCTTGGACATAAAATTTCCAAAGCCGGTCTTGAAGTCGACCGTGCTAAAGTTGATGTGATTGCTAAATTACCTCTACCTTCAACCGTGAAGGGTGTGAGAAGTTTTCTTGGTCATGCGGGCTTCTATCGTCGATTCATTCAATATTTTTCTAAGATCGCTCGCCCGATGACCCACCTCTTGGAAAAAGATACTCCTTTTATCTTTTCTAAAGAGTGTATCGAATCTTTCAATCTTCTCAAGGATAAATTAACTAAGGCACCAGTCTTGGTTACCCCTAATTGGGAGTTACCTTTTGAATTGATGTGTGATGCTAGCGACTTTGTTATTGGAGCGGTTTTGGGACAAAGAGTGAACACACACTTCCAACCAATCCATTATGCTAGCAAGACAATGACGGGGGATCAATTGCATTACACTACTGATAGGTGTGAAAACACCCATCTTTTCTACCACTTAATTACAATAATAACCGGACCAAAACGTGTATTTTATGTCTTTTATGTCGGAATTATGCGTGGTTTGTGTTTTTGTTGTGATTTAGGACGAAAAGGTGAAAAGTGGAGAAAACACGGGAAATCACGGGCATTTACGGACTTTTATTGAAGAAAAAGATGAAAGACGAAGTCAAGAAGTCAAGAGTGCAAAAAGAACGGAAGTCCAAGACCAATTCTGAAGATTTATCGAAGAAAAAGTCAAAAGACGGAAGTTTACTTAAAGCCGAGGAACTCAAGTCTTATTTATCGAAGAATTAAAGACGAGTCCAAAGAAATCCCGAGCCAAAAGTCATCAAAGTCCAAGATTAACAAAGAGATTAAGAAGGAAGGACTTAATGGCGCAATTAAGAAGAAAAGAAAGAGGGGAGGAAGCTTCCTCTAACCTCTCCCCTAATCACCTATATAAACCTCTCATTTTCATTTCATTAAGTTTTGTTGGCTAGATTGACAAACTAGTTCTTCCACCTTTAATTACATGTTTTGCACTTTATTTACCATTTAATTTCAAGTAAGTGTTTCTTTTAATTCTTGCACCTTTACTTTATCTTGTTGATCTCATTCTTCCTTTCTTTAATCTTTGATTTATATGCCTTTTGTCTTGTTAATTTGTTTAAAGATTTCATTTTTATGCTTTTGATTGTTCTAAATCATTTATTTTCATAGCTTATTTTGTTTGTTTTCAAGTTTATATAGTTTTTATAAAAGTTATTTTCGTATAAAAAGTTGTTTTTCTTAAAGCTTATTCATTTCGTGTTTTAAAAGTTGTTAAATTTCTGTTTAGTAGCTTATTTTCATACGTTTTACCTTAGGATTTCGTCTAGTGCTTATTTAGGATTATAGCTTATTGTTATAGCTTATTTTTGGTTATCTTTACTGTATTCCGATCTACCAATCGGAAAGGGGTTTTATTATTCCGACTAGCGTAACTTGCTTGGTCGGAAAAGGGTTTACATATTTCGACGAAAGGGACACAATATTCCGATTGGTGAGTTTAGTAATATTCCGATTGGAGCTGAGTGACAGGTATTCCGATTGGAGATCTTCTTTACATTCCGATTGGTTATTCCGACCAAGCATTCCGACCAGGTAGGTTTTTGGCATTCCGATCGGTGGTGTGTTTGGCATTCCGATCAAGGTAAGGTGACAGCTTTCCGATTGGACTTTCCGATTCTCATTCCGATCTGAGTGGTAAGATTATTCCGATTAGGGTGCTGATCGGAATACATTCCGATCTGGGATTTTTTTTCATTTATTTTTTCTTGTTTAATTTTAAGTTGTTATTTTAATTCTTGTCTAATTTTAATTTCCGTCACGCTTTAATTTTTAGTCGTTTAATTAATTTACTTTCCGTCGCGTCTTTAAATATTGCACATTTATTTTAATTAGATTTAGATTTAATTTCACGCCACTTTACTTTCAACGACATTTACTTTTAAGTCTTTGCACATTTAAATTTAAAAAAAACAAAAATATTTGTTTCACCAAAGAACAATTGAGTCACATAGAGAACCTAGATCAATTCGATTAGACATACATCAACGAACTTAATCTTAATTTTTATACGGGGTGTCAAAAGCCTTGTATCAGATGGCGCCACTGCCGGCTCTTTTCGTCAAGATTAACGGTTTTCTGTGAGAGACGCGTTGTTTTTTGGGATCGTGAGCGTTACTTTTCTTGCATAAAAAATTCAAAAAATCATAAAAATTAAAATTTTCAAAAATCCAAAAAGATTTTATCTTTATTGTGTATATATATTGCCCTTGTGTTTGGTTTCTTTTTCTTTTTCATTTTCAGGTGTATGCGTACTAGATCTTCTAATTATCAAGAGCCCGAGACTCAAGAAGATTTAAGTATGTCAGGTGTCAATAACAATAATCCACCGCACCCTAATAATAACAACAATGTTCTTCCACAGCCCGATCTTCGGACCATGGAGGAGCTTTGTCAACCTACCATGTTTGGACGAGGAGGACCGATTGCGCCGATGCAAATCAACGCTCCTGAGTTTTCGTTGAAGCACCACATGATTCAGCAAGTGCAAACAAACCCATTCCGTGGATTGCCTGATGATGATGCCAACAAACACCTCGACAAGTTCATTACAATCACCCAAAGCATGAAGTTGGCTGGTGCCACAATGGATGAACTTCGCCTACAACTCTTTCCACATACTTTATTACATCATGCCGAGAAATGGTTTGATCGTCTCCCGAAGAATTCTATTCACACTTGGGACGACATGACTCAACGCTTTTTGTCGCGCTACTTTCCACCATCCATGGTCACGAGCCTTCGCAATCAAATCAGCGGTTTCATGCAAGACCTTGATGAATCTCTTTTTGATGCTTGGGAGAGATATAATGTCTTGATCGATAGATGTCCAAACCACAACATGCTCCCTGTGACCTTAATTGACACTTTCTACAACGGTTTGACTTTTCGAGATCGTGATACGATTAATGCAGCCGCCGGTGGCACATTCATGAAAAGGAGACCCGAGGAGTGTAGAGAACTTATTGAGAACATGACTGCTCACCACAAAAACTGGGATTCCTCTGCTTCTTCTAGGAACAACCCGAGAGTCAATGTTTCCTCCACCTCAGCAAACCCTGATATGACCGAACTCACCCGTGTGCTGACTGAAATGAACAGAAGTATGCAACTCTTGGCTTCAAACCAACAACAACAACAAGTTAAAGCTGTTGCTACTCCTTGTGAAACATGCGGTGGTCCTCACTCATACACCGATTGTCCTTCGACACAAGGAAATCCGGAAAATGTGTATGCAGCTTATGGTAATTATTCACCAGAAAATTACCAAGCTCGACCTCAAGGGGATAGAAATCTGCTGAGTTACCGATCCAACAATTACCTTTCACCCAGTTTTTCTCCTCAAAACCAAAACCCCGCCAACAACTACACTAGAAGCAACCAAATCCCACCCAGAGCTTCTAATCCTTATCAACCACCCGCCCAACAAAACCCACCATTAACCCCGATGTTGAAGCCATCATGCGAACCCAAGGTGAGCAAATCAAGAACCCGTAGAGCCAAATTATCAATCTGAAAGGAGATATTACCAAGCAAGGAAATGAGATAAGATCCGAGCTTCGCGATAATATTCAATCCTCCTTCATCAATCAAACCAATGATTTGAAGAATATGCTTGCTAGTTTCTTGCCCGCCGCACAACCTTCTTCTTCGAGTTCTCTACCTTCAAACACCGTCACCAATCCGCGAGCAAATGTGAGTGCTATTACTACTCGTAGTGGAGTCACCATCGTAGGACCACCAATCCCACCCCCATCATCTACACCTCCTCCACCACCATGTGTCCCTACTCCTCCTACACCTAGTATTAGTGCACCATTCCCGTCTCCGCCTCGACGTGATGAAGTCACCACGAATGATCCTTCAACATCTCAACCTTTACCTACACCTACACCTTCACCACCCAAACCTAATATCCCATATCCTTCTCGTTTAGGCAAGACCAAAATGCTAACCAAGGAGGACTCCGACGTGACACGCTATGTGAAGATGATTTCTCAAATGAACTTCAACATTAGCTTTCTTGAAGCACTTGTCCACATGCCCAAATTTGTTAAAGCATTTAGGGAATTGCTTAACAAGAAGGAGAAGCTGATTGAACTCGCCAACACTCGATTAAATGAAAACTGCTCTGCAGTTATTCTTAAAGAACTTCCAGAAAAGCTTGGAGATCCCGGTCGTTTTGTGTTGCCTTGCGTGTTCAACAAAACTGAAGAATTTACTGCCCTTGCTGATCTCGGGGCCAGTATTAATTTGATGCCTTTGAGTGTTTGGAAAACACAATCATTGCCCGACCTCACTCCAACAAAGATGACTCTTGAGCTTGCTAATCGCACTCTCGCTTACCCCGTTGGTATAGCCGAAGACGTGTTCATTAAAGTTGGCACATTTACTTTCCCGGTCGATTTTGTCGTAGTTAATTATGAAATGGACCCTCGTATTCCTTTAATACTTGGTCGGCCATTCTTGAGAACCGGACGAGCTTTAGTGGATGTGGCCGAAGGTGAGTTAATCTTACGAGTCGGGGATGATGCACAAGTTTTCAAAATGGGGAAGCTTACTAGTACAACCTTTGGAGGACGAGAATCAGTGAATATGATTAATGTGCTCGATGACTCTACCGTCTACGACAATCCTCTATTCGACTCTTGCATCGATAATCCACTTTTTCAAGATGATGTAGATGATTTTCGCTCCACTTTGGAAGCTTCTCCCATTTATGATTCTCCACCGGTCTTTGATGCTTACGATGATGATGATTCTAGCTCAGATTCGGATGATTTTGATGATTGTACTTCCGAGTATCCCGAGCTGCCCACTTTCGATGATTTTGATGACGCCGATACTCTTTCGAGCGATTCTTCACATGATGAAGATCCTCTGCCATCACTCGATCCTACTTTGGACGATTACTCATTTGAGGAAGACTTCTCTGAATTTCTCAACACTTACTTCCCTCATGAGAGTGATGCTCCTCCTTATGACTTTGAAGATTATCGTCTTGATCCTACTTTGGATTTGAAGAACATTCTGTCAAAGGAGAAGAAACCGGTTGACACCAATATCCGTTGCACATATGATTTGACACCTCTTTGTCCCCCTTCTGAGGACGAGGTTGTGCTTCTTCACGGATCTTCTTCACACTCTACTGAACCTGAGTGCTATTTTCCCTTAAAGGAAACGGTGTTCGACCCCGGTATTGAAATCTTTAAGCCATCTTAGTATCCACCTGATGAAATAAAAGGAAATATATTTGGAACCTCTGGAAATCTGCTTGCACCACTTCAAGATTGCTTCCACCGTGCTCCATCGCTGCTTAAGGGAACCTTGCCTACTCTTCTTTGGCTTGCCTTGTTCGCCTTAAGCTTGTGCTTATTGATGGACGAAAACTATGTCTTTGATCCTGGTGGATATGTTTCATGCTTCTTTCGTTGATGATCAAGGTCGAGTCAGGCTAATGACTCGGTTAACAAAAATCAAGCGCTTCTTGGGAGGCAACCCATGCATCTATCTTTTCGCTTTCTTTATCATAAGTGTAGGGGAGACCCGTTGGTGTTTGCTCTCTCCTCTCTTCTACTAATCAGGGATTCGAGCTTCAATGATCCACTCTTGATGATTCTTGACGACCCGTGATTCCGTATTCTACTTCTTCCCGGTTCTATCCTAAACTCTTCTCGATTCACTATTTTATATTTTCTCAATATTTAAATAGGAATCTCTTTAGTTGTCTTTCCCTTAGCGAGATTTAAACAAAATGCACAATGTCCTAAGTGTAGGGGAGTTTACTCCCACATGCTTAAACATTGAGGACAATGTTTATGTTAAGTGTAGGGGGGACTTCTATCGAAGTTAAGTGGCCTTTTCCTTGTATTTGTCCTCATTTTAACCGGAAAATCAATTTTTCGACATTTTTCAAATTTTTTGATCTATTTTGGCCTATTAGTTTTTATCTTTGTATAGTTATTTTCTTCCTTTGTTAGAATAAATGTTTAATAAAGTGGTTTTAATTTTTGAACGTTGTGAATCTTTTGACTTAACCCGAGTTTACTTATCTAAGTTACTCTAGCTAGTATCCTTAACGTGTTTAAGTCAAGTTTTTCTAGGCTTTTATATAGGGAGCTATAAAACGCGAAAGTCTTAACTCTCACAGGTTAAGAACAAGAACTTTTCGCAAGTTCCTATAATTGATCCTAGAGAGTCGTTTATCAAGGGAACTTTAAAACGCGATTTCTAAACTTGAAAAGGTCTAAGAATTTGCAAGATCCTATAGGCGACTCGAAAACCCAAAACTTTGATTTAATAGGCTAAGCATCCACGAGTCTCATTACTTGAGATTTTAAACTGTGGAGAACGAGAGATGATAGAGCCAATTATAAGTCCGGTATTCTTTCGTGAATTTATGTGAGTTAATTATGAGCCTATTCTCCCATCGCTTGCTAAATAATTTATCTGCTAATAAATAAGGTTGTACGATTTGAAAAGTTACTTAGCTTCTAGCCCAAGATCGTTTAAAAGTTGCTCGGTATGGATTAGAGTTCATAGCCAAGGCATAACTTATTGAAGCGGGATGCGAAGATTGGCGAGTCCGAAAAGGCCCTAACAAGGCATGAGGGCTATATTTTGTTGCTAAAGATCCAAAGTGATGTGAAGAATCATTTATCGAAAATCAATATGAAGGATCGAGACAAACGACGAAAAGCAAAAACTCCCCAAAAGTCATGGAGAAGTCTATCCAAAAAGACCCTAGCAAGGTATGAGGATAAATAGATCCAAGTCCTAAAAGGAGGCGGATCGTTGTATATCAAAGTCCAAAATAAAGATTGGAGAAAAATGAAGAAGTCGTGGTCCAAGTATGAATCTCTCAAAACTTCAAGTGAAGAAATTCCTATATGAAGAGAAGACCATAATTTCATGAACGTCTCTCAAGGTTTGAAGTATGAAGTCGCTGCCAAATATCGGTCCGAGAAAGGTCTCAAATCGCGAAGCGAGTTATGCCAAGATATGAACTTTATGAGGTCCCAAGAAGCAGTTTTAAAAGATTTTGTTCTTTAGCTAACTATTGATTACATCGTTCACTTTATTTTCGGACTAAATAACTATCGAAATAAGTCAATCAATGCATCCTCGTGATCATTCAAGACAATAATAAAATATAAGAGATACACCTAGGAATAAGGGACTCTAAGTGAATAATTGGCCCACATGAGTTCGTGTTAGTTTACTAACTTATAATAACAATGATCTCGTTTTTAAGCTTGGTTTGGAGAAAGTGAAAACTTGAGGATGATGATTATTCATAACACTTCCAATACCCAAGGTATGCTTTTGATTTCTTTACTTTGAATGTTTATAGTTTCTATCTCTTTAATAAAGGCCAACGTGGATTAATTATGATGAAAAATGTAAACGTGCTTTGTAACTAATGCATTGCATGAGGACATTGCAATGGTCAAGTGTAGGGGATTTGATAGGTGTGAAAACACCCATCTTTTCTACCACTTAATTACAATAATAACCGGACCAAAACGTGTATTCTATGTCTTTTATGTCAGAATTATGCGTGGTTTGTGTTTTTGTTGTGATTTAGGACGAAAAGGTGAAAAGTGGAGAAAACACGGGAAATCACGGGCATTTACGGACTTTTATTGAAGAAAAAGATGAAAGACGAAGTCAAGAAGTCAAGAGTGCAAAAAGAACGGAAGTCCAAGACCAATTCTGAGGATTTATCGAAGAAAAAGTCAAAAGACATAAGTTTACTTAAAGCCGAGGAACTCAAGTCTTATTTATCGAAGAATTAAAGACGAGTCCAAAGAAATCCCGAGCTAAAAGTCATCAAAGTCCAAGATTAACAAAGAGATTAAGAAGGAAGGACTTAAGGGCGTAATTAAGAAGAAAGGAAAGAGGGGAGGAAGCTTCCTCTAACCTCTCCCCTAATCACCTATATAAACCTCTCATTTTCATTTCATTAAGTTTTGTTGGCTAGATTGACAAACTAGTTCTTCCACCTTTACTTTAGTGCACCTTTAATTACTTGCACCTTTAATTACATGTTTTGCAATTTATTTACCATTTAATTTCAAGTAAGTGTTTCTTTTAATTCTTGCACCTTTACTTTATCTTGTTGATCTCATTCTTCCTTTCTTTAATCTTTGATTTATATGCCTTTTGTCTTGTTAATTTGTTTAAAGATTTCATTTTTATGCTTTTGATTGTTCTAAATCATTTATTTTCATAGATTATTTTGTTTGTTTTCAAGTTTATATAGTTTTTATAAAAGTTATTTTCGTATAAAAAGTTGTTTTTCTTAAAGCTTATTCACTTCGTGTTTTAAAAGTTGTTAAATTTCTGTTTAGTAGCTTATTTTCATACGTTTTACCTTAGGATTTCGTCTAGTGCTTATTTAGGATTATATCTTATTGTTATAGCTTATTTTTGGTTATCTTTACTGTATTCCGATCTACCAATCGGAAAGGGGTTTTATTATTCCGACCAGCGTAACTTGCTTGGTCGGAAAAGGGTTTACATATTCCGACGAAAGGGACACAATATTCCGATTGGTGAGTTTAGTAATATTCCGATTGGAGCTGAGTGACAGGTATTCCGATTGGAGATCTTCTTTACATTCCGATTGGTTATTCCGACCAAGCATTCCGACCAGGTAGGTTTTTGGCATTCCGATCGGTGGTGTGTTTGGCATTCCGATCAAGGTAAGGTGACAGCTTTCCGATTGGACTTTCCGATTCTCATTCCGATCTGAGTGGTAAGATTATTCCGATTAGGGTGCTGATCGGAATACATTCCGATCTGGGATTTTTTTTTCATTTATTTTGTCTTGTTTAATTTTAAGTTGTTATTTTAATTCTTGTCTAATTTTAATTTCCGTCACGCTTTAATTTTTAGTCGTTTAATTAATTTACTTTCCGTCACGTCTTTAAATATCGCACATTTATTTTAATTAGATTTAGATTTAATTTCACGCCACTTTACTTTCAACGACATTTACTTTTAAGTCTTTGCACATTTAAATTTAAAAAAAACGAAAAATATTTGTTTCACCAAAAAACAATTGAGTCACATAGAGAACCTAGATCAATTCGATTAGACATACATCAACGAACTTAATCTTAATTTTTATACGGGGTGTCAAAAGCCTTGTATCAACTACAACCGAAAAAGAGCTTTTAGCTGTTGTATATGCTTTTGAAAAATTCTGCCCTTATCTTATTCTTTCCACCACCATTGTGTACACCGATCATTCCGCGCTGAAGTACTTGTTAACTAAACAAGATTCCAAGCCAAGACTTCTTCGTTAGGTTTTACTCCTTCAAGAATTCAAAATTGAAATTCGTGATAAAAAGGGAGCAGAAAACCCAGCCGCGGATCATCTTTGTAGACTCAAGGATCCTTATCAAGGGGAGCTCCCAAATCAAGAGATTAATGACTCTTTTCCCCTTGAGGCCTTGATGTCTATTAACTCCAATCTTGATGAAACCCCATGGTTTGCGAACATTGCAAACTATTTGGCGGGTGGAATTCTCATGGAAGGGTTAACGTCCCAACAAAAGAAAAAGTTCTTAAAGGACATTAAGCACTATTTTTGGGACGACGCTTACCTTTTCAAACAATGTGCGGATCTTGTCATTCGTTGGTGTGTTGATGGGCCGGCAGCTTTGTTAACCCTAGAAGCTTGCCATAAAGGACCCACCGGTGGTCACTTTGGTCCTAACTATACCGCGAAGTAAGTTTTCGACTCTGGATTTTATTGGACCACCATTTATCATGACGCTCATGAAATGGTTAAGCATTGTGATGCTTGCCAAAGACAAGGCAAGATCACACATAAAGATGAGATGCCTCAAAACTTTATACAAGAATGTGAAATCTTTGACGTATGAGGTATCGACTTTATGGGGCCATTTCCATCATCTAAAGGGAACAAATACATCCTCGTAGCCGTTGACTACGTATCTAAATCGGTTGAAGCAAAGACTTTACCTACGAACGATGCGAGGGTGGTTGTCAACTTTCTGAAACAACTATTTGCTCGATTCGGTGTTCCTCTTGCTATCATTAGTGATCGCGGGACTCATTTTTGCAATGATCAATTTGCTCGAGTCATGGCTAAGTATGGTGTCAATCACCGTCTTTCCACCGCTTATCTTCCACAAACAAATGGTCTGTGGAAACCTTGGTTTCCGGATCTTTTAAGCTACTAGGAATGATCATTGTTCATATGATTAACATAATCAAAGCGGAATTAGAAACCATTAACAAGGTGTTTAGGCACAATAACATGAATTAAAACAAAAGGATTGTTCACTATATTAATAATAAACAACCACTAGACGTGTATACATTGAATCCCACGTCTAGTCAACACACGCTTTAGGTTTACATTGTGATTGAAAGTTATGAATAAACCTAATAACCCTTGGTTCCTTTTATAGTGTAAGGACTAGGGTTTTACAAGAGATAATAATGAATAAACAAGTAAATCTTCTATTTAGATAAACATATACAGAATATATCCTGCATATATATCCAAATAGAAGCTTCCATATGCTTCTTTGTCTACGTTTCTGTCAATGCTTGGATTGCATGTGACAATGCTTGAGCCATCAACGCTTAGTTTGCTCTTGTCAACGCTTGGACAATATCTTCATGTTTTCTTCATTTTTGAGTTTCTGCCACATCAGCTTTTTGACCCAACAATCTTCCCCTAGTTGATGTCGGCAAAACTCTTTGTGTATCTCTTGTAAGTTGTACATGATCTTCAAACTGCTTCCCCTAAAGTGTAGCATGTATGTCTTCCCCTTTTTGTCACATCAACAGGGAAGTAAACAATGTATACAATCTTGAAGATTCTCCAAATGTAGGCTCTTTATAATGATCTTGAAGAAAAATAAATAAAGTAATCTTGATGTAGAAGTAGAGTAACCCAAACCTATGTTCCATGTCTTGTACTATCCACGTGACGTCGAACTTATATGAAAACGTTAAAGTATAAGCAGACCTCGATCTCTTGTCAATATTCTCATCCTTTGTGAGACACTGAGCACGATAATGTAACTCCTTCAAGTGTTTTGACAAGTCTTCGTCACCAACCGTATAAGCATGAACAAGTTATCTTTAAAGAATAATGTTAACTAGGCATCATCTTTAAAGATATGATAGAACACAAACTCGCGAAAATCTTCTCCAATCATCAAACTTACCATAAGAATTCTTCCCCTTAAGCTGACACCTCTTCATGACGAATCTCAATCTTCATATCATATGTAAAAGTAAACGAAAGGATAACTCTTTTGCAAGGCTATCTCGATTACAAAATCAAATCCAATAAAATTCTTCATAAATTGTTGCCTAATCGCATTAAAATCATTAATCCCTTTTAAAAATATCCGAGCCATAAATATCAACTTGATATTCTAAATAAGAACGGAGATTCCATGTACCTTTGTGTGTAAATTCCTCCTTTTTGTGTGCTAAAAACGTACCAATTTTCCAAACAGCAGCTATCCTTTAGTTGTCCAATAACCTCCTTTGTCCAATATCCTTCCATGTGTATTGTCCCATATCGGACAACACGTATCAGCGTTTGAAAAAACGTTTCTCGGACAACTCATGTCAACGCTTGTTCTGTCAGCGGTTACTTATTCTCTGTCAGCGTCAATTTAAAACTTGTCTGCGTCTAATCTTCCATCAGTGGGCATCTGTTTCTTGTCAACGTTTAGGATAATCAGTATCGAAGCCCATGTGTTCCATGCACAATCTCAGTAAATAAAATGCAGAATAAAGTGCCTAATAAATAGGTAACCAAATATATAGTAGATATATATTGAATACCCTAAAAATCAGCTATACTCTTCATGTCACTTTCCTATTTAAAGATAAATCTTTAAGAAAGCAATCCCTAAAAATTAGCCAATTTAGAACACCTTTATCTCACCCACGTCTTTGTCTTCCTGATATGTCAGGATCAAATATCATTCGTGAACCCATCTGCTGCATTTTCTTTTGACAAATGTCTTATGATGTCCCAATCCCACGTGATATATTATTGCTATGCAAATTCTTTCACCCTTGGACCACGAAGTACTAATAAAAGGGTAATATAAAATACCTTGTACCACATGACTATTCAATCAATACATACATTCTTTATAGCAACCCATGTGAGCAGAATGTGAAAACATAAACCATACGTACAAACCTTGGAACATCAATACTCTCTTTTGAAGCTTATCATCCCACGTCTTTGATATTGACATCAACAGTGCTGGCAAACACCTTCATGTGATCTTTCTTGGCAGCATATCTTGAAGTTTTTAATAAATCAAAACGTGCAACCTGCTTCTATGTGATGTGAATATTAGCAGCCCATGTACCAGATCATAAATTTCATACCTGCTGCTGATAGCTTCTGAACCATAACAGCCTTTTCTGTTCATCTTCTAAAAAGCACATAACACTAATCGATCTATGGTTTATAACGAAACCCTAACACTTTTCTTCTTATCATATGCGTTATGGAATCACCACAGCCTTAAAAACCTTACTCTTCTGCTTTTTAATTCGATCTAGGGTTTAAGAAACCCTAGTTCATGATTTTATGTGAAAAGAGCAAAACATTAATACCTTAAACAGTGAATTTCGATGCTGAATATCTTCATCATTAGGGCTCAGATCGAAAATCCCTTCGGTGATATTCTATACACAAGTGCCAAGAATCTACATTTCAAAAATCACGAAGATCCAACGGTTAACGAAGGAGAAAACGTGTTTTGAACATGGCTGTTTACAGAAAACTGCATATACTTACTGCTGACTTTGACACTTAATAACATTTTCATGGGGATAAAACTTTACAATCCCTCCGGTGGATGTCTAGATATATGTATATAGAATACACACAATAAATTTCGTGACGATCTAACGGTCGAATTAAAAGTTATGGCCTTCTGAATTCTGCTGCGCACACAAAAACGTCCAGAAAAACCCTAGACGGATTTTTTTTTCTTCACGATACACGAACACCTTGTTGGTCCTAGCATCACGAGCCACGAGGCTCTGATACCAATTGTGGAAACCTTGGTTTCTGGATCTTTTAAGCTACTAGGAATGATCATTGTTCATATGATTAACATAATCAAAGCAGAATTAGACCAACAACCATTAACAAGGTGTTTAGGCACAATAACATGAATTAAAACAAAAGGATTGTTCATTATATTAATAATAAACAAGCACTAGACGTGTATACATTGAATCCCACGTCTAGTCGACACACGCTTTAGGTTTACATTGTGATTGAAAGTTATGAATAAACCTAATAACCCTTGGTTCCTTTTATAGTGTAAGGACTAGGGTTTTACAAGAGATAATAATGAATAAACAAGTAAATATTCTATTTAGATAAACATATACAGAATATATCCTGCATATATATCTAAATAGAAGCTTCCATATGCTTCTTTGTCTACGTTTCTGTCAATGCTTGGATTGCATGTGACAATGCTTGAGCCATCAACGCTTAGTTTGCTCTTGTCAACGCTTGGACAATATCTTAATGTTTTCTTTGTTTTTGAGTTTCTTCCACATCAACTTTTTGACCCAACATGGTCAAGCCGAGATTTCTAACCGTGGACTGAAGAGGATATTAGAGCGAACTATGGGAGAGCATCGTGCCTTGTGGGCCTATAAGTTAGATGATGCTTTGTGGGCTTTTCGTACCGCATATAAGACGCCTATTGGTTGCACTCTATATCGTCTTGTGTACGGGAAGGCATGCACCTCCCTATTGAGTTGGAACATAAGGCTTATTGGGCGTTGAAGTGGGCAAATTTTGATATCAACAAAGCAGGTGATATTAGGAAGATCAAACTCAATGAACTAAATGAACTGAGGAATGAAGCTTATGAGAATTCGTTGATATATAAAGAGAAAACCAAGCTCATTCATGATTCTAGGATTAAGAACCGAGAGTTTCACATAGGTGATCAAGTTTTACTCTTTAACTCTCGGTTGAAAATCTTTTCGGGCAAGCTTAAGAGCCGTTGGTCTGGTCCATTCACTGTCGTCAAAGTCTTCCCTTATGGCACCATTGAGCTTTCTCAACCAAATGGGCCTAATTGTAAAGTGAATGGCCAGCGTGTTAAGTCGTACTTTGGTGAGGACATCTCTCATGAGATGATTGCATCCCTCACCACGTTTCCCTTGAATTAGTTATGGGTCGAGTCAGGCTCATGCCTCGGTTAACAAAAACAAGCGCTTCTCGGGAGGCAACCCGATGATCTATCCTTTTTACCCGTTTTCATAATAAGTGTAAGAGGAGCTACATAGGGTTTGTTGTCTTGTTTCTTATGATGTACAGGGATTAAAGCTTCAAAGAGCACTTTTGATGATATTTGACGACCCGTGATCCCATGTACCTGTCTTCCCGGTTCTATCCTAAACTGTCGTGATTCAATATTTCATATCTTATATGTTCACATTGAAATCAATATAGTTGTCACTTCCTTAGCAAGATTTAAACAACGTACACAATGTCCTAAGTCTAGGAGAGTTTACTCCCACATGCTTAAACATTGAGGACAATGTTTATATCAAGTGTAGGGGGACTTCTATCAAAGATAAGTGGGCTTTTCCATTAATTTGTCCTCATTTTAACCGGAAAATCTAATTTTTCGACATTTTTCAAAATTTTTGATCTATTTTGACATATTAGTATTTTCCTTTGTTATCGTTAATTTTCTTTCATTAGAATAAATTTTAATAAATGATTTTAATAAGTTTAGATGTCTTTGCTATATTAGGCCCGTTATGAATCCTTTGACAGAATCCGAGTTTACTTGTTTAAGTTTACTCTAGCTAGTACCCTTAACGTATTTATGTCAAGTTTTGCTAGGCTTTTATATAGGGAAATTTAAAACGCGAAAGTCTTAACTCTTACGGGTTAAGAACAAGAAGTTTTCGCAAGTTCCTATAATTGATCCTAGAAAGTAGTTTATCAAGGAAACTTTAAAATGCAAATTCTAAACTTGAAAGAGTCTAAGAAGATGCAAGATCCTATAGATGACTTGATAACCCAAAACTTTGATTTAATTGGCTAAGCATTCATGAGTCTCATTCTTTGAGATTTTAAATTTTGGATTTATGTGAGTTAATTATGAGCTTTTTCTCCTATCGCTTGCTAATAAATTTAATTGCAATAAGTAAGGTTGTACGATTTGAAAATTTACTTAGCTTCTAGCCCAAGATCGTTTAAAAGTTGCTCGGTATTAATTAGAGTTCATAGCCAAGGCATAAGTTATTGAAGCGGGATGCGAAGATTGGCGAGTCCGAAAAGGCCCTAACAAGGCATAAGGGCTACATTTTTTTGCTAAAAATCTAAAGTGATGTGAAGAATCATTTATCAAAAATCAATATGAAGGATCGAGACACACGAAGAAAAGCAAATACTCCCCTAAAGATCATGGAGAAGTCTATCGGAAAAGACCCTAGTAAGGTATGAGGATAAATAGATCTAAGTCCTAAAAGGAGGCGGATCGTTGTATATCAAATTCCAAAATAAAGATTGGAGGAAAATGAAGAAGTCATGGTCCAAGTATGAAGAATCTCTCAAAAACTTCAAGTGAAGAATTCCTGTTATGAAGAGAAGACCATAATTTCAAAGAACGTCTCTCAAGATTTGAAGTATGAAGTCGCTTCCAAATATCGGTCGGAGAAAGGTCTTAAATCGTGAAGCGAGTTATGCAAAGATATGAACTTTATGAGGTCCCGAGAAGCAGTTTTAAAAGATTTTGTCCCTTAGCTAACTGATGGGACTGCTTTTATACATAGTCTCATCGTCCAAATCGGGCTTAAAATGCATTAAATATCATTAAAACTGCCAAATATATGCTCGTGTTTGTTACTTGTGTATTTTAGGTACGGATATTGAGGAAATGACAAAAAGATCACAAGAATCAATCAAAAACGAACACGGGAAACGAAGCCGCACAATGAACCAGGCCCAAGAATGGAATTTCCAAAAATGACCTTGAAGAATTAAAGATTGGCAAGAATGGTCCCTTAATTATTGAAAACTTGTCACTTTAGGCCCTTGTAAATCTCAAATATTACAAGTGGGTCCTTAAAGTTTCAAGATATTTCTTATTCAGCCCTTGAAGAATGCCATAATTACAAAAGAGGTCCTTGATGAAAGTTTACAAACATGACATGCCAAAATTGACAAGTTGATGAAAGATGTTTACTAAGGAAAGTGGATTAAATCTGGTACAACTTGATTTGCAAACATTTGTGAAAAGGGAGGGCCAAAACTGCCAGACAATACAACTCCTCCCCACCAATCAACCTGCCACATCACCCCCACTCCACCACTCACAATCCCCCACCTCACTCCCCCTCTGCACGTCAACCTTCCACTCACAACAGGTTTATTTAAATAAACCTGGGTCAAAGCACCAGTCAAACCCCCATCTTTTCCCACCAAACACTTTATTTAAAAACTTAACCCCCTTTTTCAGATTAAACCCATCCTAATTACCTCATAAACCCTAATTTGTCCAGTATCAATTGAATTAAAAACAAAGGGTTTTTGATTCAGCTTTTCCAGATCATTGATTCACTCCATCCTCACCTAAACCCACACACAAACCGTGACCCCAACACACCCATGTGTTGGGTAGGACCCTCCCCTGCCCCGTCTCTTTCACCTAAACCCTAGGAGGGGACAAAACCAACGGATGGATCAAGATTCTTTGTCCCCAAGCACAAATAAACGTCTAGGATGAGCTTCTAACAGCTGGCCATCACTTTCATCACGTGAAGACCTCAAGACCAAGTTCAAATTCATTGACCAAGGGCAAAAATGGATTTTCAGTAGATTAGGGCTTCACATATTTTAGTTTCTACATTGTTCTATTCAGTAGTATAAAATGGGACGTATGTGTCCCATATAACTTGTTCCAGAATTTTTAGCAAAATCTTGTAATTCCTTTTTAATCAATATAAAAGTTGGTATTTGTTTAGTAAATGTAATTCCATTTTATAAATTAAAAGTTGGTAAATGTTTGAGCTAAGATTCTGAGTTCCATTTATATCATCCGTTTTGAGTTCAGATTTCAGAAAGTAAAAAAAAGGGTTTGAGATAAAAAGGTTTTTCAGAAAACCATTTGATTTCTTGATTATCAATCTTACTGTTTCAAAAGCTATTCCCACAAGCTCTTGACACCAGCTTGTGGGCTAAGCTTATTGAAGCTTGCATTTTCTTTCCTTGTTTGTTGTGTTTGTGTAGGATCAAAGCAAGAACAAGCATCATCATCATCATCACTTTGCATCCCCATTGCCCAAAGGTTCAGCTCAGGCCCAGCCTGAAAGGAGGTGGCAAAGCAACCATTGAGGGGCCTGGATGTAGGTCCCTCTAGGTAACTTGTCTTGTCCTTGTTTCAGTTTTCAAAATCTGTGATATTTCTGATTTATGTGACTTTGTGAAGAAAGTTGTTCATGTGTGTGTTAAGTGGTTTAATATTAGCTTAATAGGTTTGTATGCATGTTAGAGTAAGTTTGAATCAATTTGGTTTGGATTTGATGTGATTTGGTTTGAAAAAATCAAAGTTCAGAAAATTAAGGTGTGTTTGGATGTGAGTTTTAACTGAATATTGTGAGAGCAATTGGTGTTAAAATCAGTGTGGGAGTACTTTATTTGCTAGCTAGGTTATTAATCAGTCACAAGGTTTCATTTTAGTAGGTTTTGAAACAAGTTTGCATGATAAAAAATGGGTGAGAAGCATAAAAATCAGCAAAGGTCTTTTAACTACCTGCTTTGTGATATTTGTGCCATCAAATCTTGGTAAATGTTAGATACTGGTTCCACCTAGGGATAGTAATTGCTTATATGTGAATTGGTCAGCTTATATGCAAGATTTGGCTTGTTGAATTTCATTTTTGTGCAAGTAAATATAGTCAACTGTTCATCAGAAACCTACAAGCCCTCACAGTAACTAATTTGTGCATTTTGTGGTTGATTTTGTGAAAGACTTATGTGATTTTCTTGTTTGTTTGACTTCCCACAACCCAACTGGTTGTGGGAGTGCCCCCATTATCCAAAGAAAAGCTCACAAAAGCTTTCCTAAGCTTATAAGGTCAACTGACCAAATTTTTACACTACCAGTGGGAACCAATTTCCCACTGCTAGTATATTTGTTTCCACTGCCTAGCTAAAAGACAAAGACCAATCACATGTCACTTTCAGTAAATTAGGTTTTTTGTCTTTAGTGCATGAAAATGAGAATTAGGACTTGAAAATAGTTTAAATATTTTTCTTATTTATTTTTTGATTTTTCTATTTAATTAGAATTTTTATTACTGTTCATTTGCTATTTTTTAGGTTTAATTACATTTTTAATTAACTTTTTATTATTCTGTTTTTGGCATTTAGTGTGAAAAATTATTATTTTTCAGTTTTAAGATTTTTCTTGGGTTTAGAAAAACATTTTAAGGTTTTTAGTATAAAAAGATTTTACTGTTCACTTTTTTATTTATATTTTATAATTAATTAAGTTTAATTAGGGTTTAAATTCAAACTATTTTTGTCTTCTAGTGAAAAATTTTATATTTTTCAAACTTTTTCATTTTTCTATTGTTCTTTAGAGTAAATTAGGATTTTTAAAATTGTCAAATTATTTTTAGCATTATTTTATTATTTTTTATAATTATTTTAGTTTAAAAATAGTTTTTAGTGATCTAAAAATAAAAAAATAGTTTTTAAAATTTAGGAAAAATACTTTTTATTCTTTAGATAATATAAGTAAGTTATTTGTTCAATAAAATCATATTTTGGACATTTTGATTAATTATATTTAATTTTAGGGCTTTAATTAGCATTTAAAATTGAATATTTAATTAATAAAAGGTTTTAAAATATTTTTATTGGATTTTTATTCTTATTTATATTATTTTAGACTTACTTTAAACTTTTAATTATTTTTTAGGTTTAAAATTTTAATTTTGTAGTTTTTACTGTTTTACGTGAACGCCTTTTTCGTCTTAGCTCGATCCGTCTTCGTAACCGTCATTCTCTTCTCACCCCCATTTCTATTTTTCTTTTTCTCAATATAATCTCAAATTAAAATCATTTCATTACAGAACGCACTAGCCTCCTCGAGAACGAACTAACTTCATTGGGTCTTAACTTGTGGTTTTCCTAAACTACTCGTTAATACTTACCCTAATTGCCTTGTTTTCCTAAACAAGTGCTTATTTTTACAACTATCACTAACTATTGATTAAATCGTCCTACTTTATTTTCTGCCTAAATAAACTATCGAAATAAGTCAACAATGCATCCTCGTGATCATTCAAGACAATTATAAAATATAATAGATACACCTAGGAATAAGGGAGTCTAAGTGAATAATTGGGCCACATGAATTTGTGTTAGTTTGCTAACTTATAATAACAATGATCTCGTTTTTAAGCTTGATATGGGGAACGTGAAACTTGAGGGTGATAAACATTCATGACATCCAAAGCCCTAATGTAAGTCTTTGATCTCTTTACTTGTTTTCTTCCTTCAAATATTTTGTTATTTTCTATCTTTTTTAAGTTTCCTTAATGTCTTATGTTTAATAAAGGCCAAGGTAGGTTAATTATGATGGAAAATGTAAACCGTGCTTTGAAATTAATGCATTGCATGAGGGCATTGCAATGGTCAAGTGTAGGGGATTTAATAAGTGTAAAAACACTTATCCTTTTACCACTTATTTCCAATAATAACAAGACCAAAACGTGTATTTTATGTCGTAAAAGTCGGAATTATGCGTGGTTTGTGTTTTTATTGTGTTTCAGGATAAAAATATGAAAAAGGGAGAAAACACGGGTTTTAACGGGCTTTGATCGAAGAAAAAGACAAAAGACAAAGTCAAAAGATCAAAAGTGCAAGAAGAACGGAAGTCAAAGGCCTATTCTGAAGATTTATCGAAGAAAAAGTCTAAAGACGGAAGTTTAACAAAGTCGAAGAACCAAGTCTACTAAAAGAAGAAAATTAGAAGACGAGTTCAAGTTATCATTCGACTAATCCCGAGACAAAGTCAAGAAAGACTAGTTACTTAAAAGACGAGAAGACAAGAAGAAAAGAGGAAGAAACAAACACCTTCCACTTCCCCTATATATAGTTTTAGAAAATAGTCATTAAGGTGTTAGTCTTCATTTTTTAGTCTTTAATTTTTAGTAGGTAATTAGTGTGTTTTTATTTTTCTTCTCTCTAGCTTTTCTTTCAAGCTTAGAAAACCTTCATCATAATCTTGTAATCTTTGATCTTAATCTTTAATATAATCAAGCTTTTTAATAAATTCTCATTCTACCTTTCTTAATCTTGTGGTGATTTAATTAATCATGTAGTTGATCTCATCTAGTTGATTATGTGATTGATTTATTCATGTGAATGATTTTATAGTTCTGATGTGGTGGATATTTTAAGCTTATTTTGATTGTTGATTTATTAGTGTTTGGCTTATTTTTGATTAAGTTGATTTAATAGATTAATAGTTTTGATTAAAAGTTGATTTTAAATGTTTTGATTATTTAGTGTTTTTGTAGTTTTTAATTTGTGGCTTATTCAGTTTTTCTCAAAATTTATTTGGTTAATTGCTTATTTGGTTTTTCTTATTTTTAGCTTATTTTGATTTTAACTGTTACTGATTCGTCCCTGAACTATCTTCAGAAAAGGGTTTTGTATTCCGAAGATATTCAATTAACCCGAAGAAAGCTTTTATCTGAAATTCACTTTATCCGAAGTTTGTTGTTTCACTGAAAACTTGTTTATCTTAACAAGTTGTTATTCCGAAAAAAGGTGTCATATTCCGAAAACTCCCATTATTCTGAAAATCTATACTTTTTCGAAAACTTGTCCTTTATCCGAAAATTGGATTTATTCCGAAAAACCTTCCTTTTCTGAAATCCCTTCTTTTTCCGAAGATATCACTTATTCCGAATATATCAGATTATTCCGAAATTCTTTAGTTATCCGAAGAGTGTTGCTTTTCCGAAAATTTGCTTTTATCCAAAATACCCTTGTATTCCGAAATTATAGCCTTTATCCGAAAATCACATGTTTTTCCGAAAATCTGCATTTATCGGAAAATATTGATTTATCCGAAGATATCTGTTATTCCGAAATAGGTGCCTTTATCAGAAATCTTGCAACATTCCGAAAAAAGGGTCATTTATCCGGAGAAAGCATGTTTATCCGAAGATATAAGTTATTCTGAATTTGTTAATTTTTCCGAAGATTAGTTTACACAGCTATCAAGGTTAGATTTCTCAGTTATTTTTATATATTTAGCTTTTATGTTTACAAGTAGATTAGACAACCAAAAGCTCCCCCTTTTAGTGACGAACACCAATAATTCAACCATAAACCGTGATCAATTCGATAAGATACCGAGAACGATTGAGTACACATATGCTAAGCCAGAACCATAATATTAAAATGGCGCCGCTGCCGGCTCTTTTCGTAAAGATTAACGTTTTTAGTGTGAAAAATTGGATTTTGGGATCCGTTCTTTTGGGAACGTTATTTTCAAGCACAAAAATTTTCAAAAATCCTAAAAAATATAAAATTTTCAAAAATCCAAAAACAATAAAAAAATAAAAAACCAAAAATATTTTATTTCATTTTAGTGTATGCGTACTCGATCTACGTCTTATTCTGAGCCCGAGACTTTTAGAGACTTAGATATGGTCGGTGTGCATAATAATAATAACAACCCACTTCACCCCAACATGAATAATAATAACAACCATGGCCCTCAACCAGACCTTCGCACAATGGAGGAGCTTTGTCAGCCAACAATGAACGGACGCGGAGGACCGATTGCGCCGATGCAAATCACGGCTCCTGAATTTTCGTTGAAGCATCACATGATCCAGTAAGTTCAAAACGCTTGTCCATTTCGCGGATTATCGGATGATGATGCCCACAAACACCTCGATAAATTCATAACCGTCACTTAAAGCATGAAATTGCCCGGTGTTTCCATGGATTTTCTTCGCCTACACCTTTTTCCACACATTTTATCCCACCATGCCGAAAAATGGTTTGATCGTCTTCCCAAAAACTCAATTCATACATGGGACGAAATGACTCAAAAAAATTTATCGCGCTACTTTCCACCATCTATGGTCACTAGTCTTCGCAGTCAAATCAGTGGTTTCACTTAAGAACCTGATGAGTCGCTTTTCGATGCTTGGGAACGTTATAATGTCTTGATCAACCGTTGTCCGAACCATAATATGCTCCCCGTCACTTTGATTGATACTTTCTACAATGGTTTAACTTTTCGTGATCGTGATACGATTAATGCTGTCGCCGGTGGTACATTCATGAAGAGAAGACTTGAGGAGTGTAGAGAGCTTATAGAGAACATGACCACTCACCACAAAAATTGGGATTCATCTACATCTTCAAGAAATAACCCGAGGGCCAATGTTTCTTCTACTTCATCAAACCCAGAGATAACCGAACTTACCCGCCAAACAGCCGAGATGAACAAAAACTTATTAACCATGGCTACAAACCAATTTCAACAAGCTAAAGTTGTAGCAACTTCTTGTGAAATTTTCGGGGGTCCTCATTCATACAACGATTGTCCTTCTACTCATGACAATCCGGAAAACGTGTATGCTGCTACCGGTAACTTTTCCACGGGAGGCTATCAAGCTCGTCCTCAAGGTGAATGAAATTTTCTAAGTTATCGTTCAAACAACTTCCTTTCACCACCCGGTTTTCCTCCTCAAAACGAAAACAATTTCAGTCGCAACAATCAAAACCAAACTCGAGCTCCTAATCAATATCAAACCAAAAGAAACCCATATCCATTTCAAGGAAATAATCAAGTTTACCAACAACCCACTTATCAACCACCTGCCTACCATGCTCCTCCTTCCAACCAACCCACAACATTTAATCACGAGGTTGAAACTTACATAAGGACTAATGACGTGCTAGTGAAGAATCTTCAGAGTCAAATTATCAACTTGAAAGGTGACATGGCGAAACAAGGGAATGATCTTCGAGCCGAGCTTAGGAACGATATGCGAAACTCTTTAAGCAGTCAAACGAATGACTTAAGGGATATGATGGCTAGTTTCTTCCCAAGTAATCAAACCTCTGGTTCGGGTTCTCTTCCGAGTAACACCGTTGCTAATCCAAGAGGGGAGATGAAAGCAATCACCACCCGAAGTGGAAAAGGTTTAAAGGAACCCGAGATTCCTACTCCTACACCAGTGATTGTGCCAAAGGATAACGAGCCCGCTTCACCAATCCCTCCACCTTCTACTTCCACCCCTCCACCACCCAAGGATGTTAGTGAGAATTCCATTCCAAAGCCTTCATCTCAACCCGATATACCTTACCCCTCAAGGTTGAGGAAAGAGAAGTTGAAGAACAAGGATGATATTCAAGTTTCGAACTTTCTTAAAATGTTTAAGCAATTGAATTTCAATATCTCCTTTGCCGAGGCTCTCGCTCACATGCCTAAATACGCAAAAATGTCTAAGGATCTTCTTAGTGATAAGGAAAAGCTTCTTGATATTGCTTAGACCCAATTTAATGAGAATTGCTCCGAGGTTCTCTTAAGAAAATTACCAACCAAACTTGGTGATCCGGGTCTCTTTCTCATTCCTTGCAACTTCCCCGGGGTAGAGAATTGTATGGCCCTAGTCGATCTAGGTGCTAGTATCAACTTAATGCCATTAAGTATTTTGAAACACTTATCTCTACCCGAGCTAGTCCCCACACGAATGACATTGGATATAGCTAACCGTACGGTTGCTTATACCCCGAAGATGTCTTCGTCGGTGTCGACAAATTCACCTTTCCGGTAGATTTTGTTGTCGTTGACTACGAGATGGACCCCCGTGTTCCATTAATCGTTGGACGTCCATTCTTGAGGACCGGTCTCACTCTCATTGATGTAGCCGTGGGCGAATTAATCATGAGAGTTGGTGACGATAAAATCATTTTCAACATGGGTAAACTTTCTAAGCAACCTTATGAACACGAAAGCGTTAATTTCATTGACGTACTTGATGAGGCTTGTGAAGAGCATTTCAAAGACGCTTGTAAAAGTGGTTCTTCTTCTCTACCCATTGTTGAGACAGTTGCCTCTATTGCTCCCTTACTAACTCCATTTGGAGAAAGTGATTTCCTTGTGAAAGAATTTGAAGCAGCTCTAGGGGATGTGGACTTAAAATATGACGATTATCCCACCGATTGGGAAGAAGACATTCGTACCATTGAGAAAAATCACAATGAGGACCATATTTCTCCACCTTCTCCTAACGAAGTTACAATCGATGATCCAAATTTGACTAAGCCTTCCATCGACAATCCCCTGGATTTAGAGCTTAAGGATTTACCGTCTCATCTCGAATACGTTTTCCTTGAAGAAAATAAGAAGTTACCCGTCATCATTGCAAAGGACTTAAAAGAGGATGAAAAATCTCGACTTATCGATGTGCTAAAGAATCATAAGAAAGCAATTTCTTAGAAAAATTTCGACATCCGTTGAATTGATCCTAACTTTTGTACTCATAAAATTCTCATGGAAGATGACTTTAAACCCGCAATCCAAAGCCAAAGAAGGGTTAATCCAAAAGTTCATGATGTCATCAAGAAAGAAGTTATCAAACTTCTAGATGCCGGAATGATTTACCCTATTTTGGATTCACCATGGGTTAGTCCCGTCCATTGTGTGCCTAAGAAAGGCGGAATAACCGTTATTCCCAATGAAAACAACGAGTTGATTCCTACTCGACTTGTCACGGGTTGGCGAGTTTGCATAGACTATCGCAAGCTCAATGATGCCACTCGCAAGGATCATTTTCCTCTTCCTTTCATGGATCAAATGCTCGAGCGTTTAGCGGGTAATGACTACTATTGCTTCTTAGACGGTTTCTCAGGGTATTTTCAAATTCCCATCGATACAAAAGACCAAGAGAAAACCACATTTACTTGTCCTTATGGAACATTTGCTTACAAAATAATGCCTTTAGGCTTATGCAATGCTCCTGGGACTTTCCAAAGGTGTATGATGGCTATATTTCATGACATGGTTGAAGAAACTATGGAAGTCTTTATGGATGATTTATCGGTCTATGGTGATTCTTTCTCTACTTGCCTTGCCAATTTAGAACGTATGCTCAAACGGTGTGAAGACACTCGTCTCGTTCTTAATTGGGAAAAATGCCATTTCATGGTAAAAGAAGGCATTGTTCTTGGACATAAAATTTCCAAAGCCGGTCTTAAAGTCGACCGTGCTAAAGTTGATGTGATTGCTAAATTACCTCTACCTTCAACCGTGAAGGGTGTGAGAAGTTTTCTTGGTCATGCGGGCTTCTATCGTCGATTCATTCAATATTTTTCTAAGATCGCTCGCCCGATGACCCACCTCTTGGAAAAAGATACTCCTTTTATCTTTTCTAAAGAGTGTATCGAATCTTTCAATCTTCTCAAGGATATATTAACTAAGGCACCGGTCTTGGTTACCCCTAATTGGGAGTTACCTTTTGAATTGATGTGTGATGCTAGCGACTTTGCTATTGGAGCGGTTTTGGGACAAAGAGTGAACAAACACTTCCAACCAATCCATTATGCTAGCAAGACAATGACGGGGGCTCAATTGCATTACACTACAACCGAAAAAGAGCTTTTACCTGTTGTATATGCTTTTGAAAAATTCCGCCCTTATCTTGTTCTTTCCACCACCATTGTGTACATCGATCATTCCACGTTGAAGTACTTGTTAACTACACAAGATTCCAAGCCAAGACTTCTTCGTTGGGCTTTACTCCTTCAAGAATTCAAAATTGAAATTCGTGATAAAAAAGGGAGCGGAAAACCCAGCCGCGGATCATCTTAGTAGACTCGGGGATCCTTATCAAGGGGAGCTCCCAAATCAAGAGATTAATGACTCTTTTCCCCTTGAGGCCTTGATGTCAATTAACCCCAATCTTGATGAAACCCCATGGTTTGCGGACATTGAAAACTATTTGGCGGGTGGAATTCTCAAGGAAGGGTTAACGTCCCAACAAAAGAAAAAGTTATTTAAGGACATTAAGCACTATTTTTGGGACGACACTTAACTTTTCAAAAAAAGTGCGGATCTTGTCATGCGTCGGTGTGTTGATGGGCCGGCAGCTTTATTAATCCTAGAAGCTTGCCATAAAGGACCCACTGGTGGTCACTTTGGTCCTAACTATACTGCGAAGAAAGTTTTCGACTCTGGATTTTATTGGCCCACCATTTATCATGACGCTCATGAAATGGTTAAGCATTGTGATGCTTGCCAAAGACAAGGCAAGATCACACATAAATATGAGATGCCTCAAAATTTCAAACAAGAATGTGAAATCTTTGACGTATGGGGTATCAACTTTATGGGGCCATTTCCATCATCTAAAGGGAACAAATACATCCTCGTAGCCGTTGACTACGTATCTAAATGCGTTGAAGCAAAGGCTTTACCTACGAACGATGCGAGGGTGGTTGTGAACTTTCTGAAACAACTATTTGCTCGATTCGGTGTTCCTCGTGCTATCATTAGTGATCGCGGGACTCATTTTTGCAATGATCAATTTGCTCGAGTCATGGCTAAGTATGGTGTCAATCACCGTATTTCCACCGCTTATCATCCACAAACAAATGGTCAAGCCAAGATTTCTAACTGTGGACTGAAGAGGATATTAGAGCGAACTGTGGGAGAGCATCGTTCCTCGTGGGCCGATAAGTTAGATGATGCTTTGTGGGCTTTTCGTACCGCATATAAGACGCCTATTGGTTGCACTCCTTATCGTCTTGTGTACGGAAAGGCATGCCATCTCCCTATTGAGTTGGAACATAAGGCTTATTGGGCCTTGAAGTGGGCTAATTTTGATATCAACAAAGCAGGTGATCTTAGGAAGATCCAAATCAATGAACTAAATGAACTGAGGAATGAAGCTTATGATAATTCGTTGATTTATAAGGAGAAAACCAAGCTCATTCATGATTCTAGGATTAAGAACCAAGAGTTTCACATAGGTGATCAAGTTTTACTCTTTAACTCTCGGTTGAAAATCTTTTCAGGCTAAGAGCCGTTGGTCTGGTCCATTCACCGTCGCCAAAGTCTTCCTTATGACACCATTGAGCTTTCTCAACCAAATGGGCCTAATTTTAAAGTGAATGGCAAGCGTGTTAAGTTGTACTTTGGTGAGGACATCTCTCATGAGATGATTCCATCCCTCACCACGTTTCCCTTGAATTAGTTCTGGGTCGAGTCAGGCTCGTGACTCGATTAACAAAAACAAGAGCTTCACGGGAGGCAACCCGATGATCTATCCTTTTTACCCGTTTTCATAATAAGTGTAGGGGAGCTACATAGGGTTTGTTGTCTTCTTTATTATGATGTGTAGGGATTAAAGCTTCAAAGATCACTTTTGATGATATCTGACGACCCGTGATCCCGTGTACCCGTCTTCCCGGTTCTATCCTAAACTGTCGTGATTCAATATTTCATATCTTATATGTTCACATTGAAATCACTATGGTTGTCTCTTCCTTAGCTAGATTTAAATAACGTGCACAATGTCCTAAGTCTAGGGGAGTTTACTCCCAAATGCTTAAACATTGAGGACAATGTTTATATCAAGTGTAGGGGGACTTCTATCGAAGTTAAGTGGTCTTTTCCATTAATTTGTCCTCATTTTAACCGGAAAATCTAATTTTTCGACAATTTTCAAAAATTTTGATATATTTTGGCCTATTAGTATTTTCCTTTGTTATCGTTAATTTGCTTTCATTAGAATAAATTTTAATAAATGATTTTAGTAAGTTTAGATGTCTATGCTATATTAGGCCCGTTATGAATCTTTTGACTCAACCCGAGTTTACTTATTTGAGTTTACTCTAGCTAGTATCCTTAACATGTTTAAGCCAAGTTTTGCTAGGCTTTTATATAGGGAACTTTAAAACGCGAAAGTCTTAACTCTTACGCGTTAAGAACAAGAACTTTTCGCAAGTTCCTATAATTGATCCTAGAAAGTCGTTTATCAAGGGAACTTTAAAATGCAAATTCTAAACTTGAAAGAGTCTAAGAAGATGCAAGATCCTATAGATGACTTGAAAACCCAAAACTTTGATTTAATTGGCTAAGCATTCATGAGTCTCATTCTTTGAGATTTTAAATTGTGGAGAACGAGAGATGATAGAGTCAATTATAAGTTTGGTATTCTTTCATGAATTTATGTGAGTTAATTATGAGCTTTTTCTCCTATCGCTTGCTAATAAATTTAATTGCAATAAGTAAGGTTGTACAAATTGAAAAGTTACTTAGCTTCTAGCCCAAGATCATTTAAAAGTTGCTCGGTATTAATTAGAGTTCATAGCCAAGGCATAACTTATTGAAGCGGAATGCGAAGATTGGCGAGTCCGAAAAGGCCCTAACAAGGCATAAGGGCTACATTTTGTTGCTAAAAATCCAAAGTGATGTGAAGAATCAATTATCAAAAATCAATATGAAGGATCGAGACACACGATGAAAAGAAAATACTCCCCTAAATATCATGGAGAAGTCTATCCAAAAAGACCCTAACAAGGTATGAGGACAAATAGATCCAAGTCCTAAAAGGAGGCGGATCATTGTATATCAAATTCCAAAATAAAGATTGGAGGAAAATGAAGAAGTCGTGGTCCAAGTATGAAGAATCTCTCAAAAACTTCAAGCGAAGAAATTCCTATTATGAAGAGAAGACCATAATTTCAAAGAACGTCTCTCAAGACTCGATGTATGAAGTCGCTGCCAAATATCGGTCCGAGAAAGGTCTCAAATCGTGAAGCGAGTTATGCCAAGATATGAACTTTATGAGGTCCCGAGAAGCAGTTTTAAAAGATTTTGTCCTTTAGCTAACTATTGTCCTACTTTATTTTCTGCCTAAATAAACTATCGAAATAAGTCAACAATGCATCCTCGTGATCATTCAAGACAACAATAAAATATAAGAGATACACCTAGGAATAAGGGAGTCTAAGTGAATAATTGGGCCATATGAATTTGTGTTAGTTTGCTAACTTATAATAACAATGATCTCGTTTTTAAGCTTGGTATGGGGAACGTGAAACTTGAGGGTGATAAACATTCATGACATCCAAAGCCCTAATGTAAGTCTTTGATCTCTTTACTTGTTTTCTTCCTTCAAATATTTTGTTATTTTCTATCTTTTTTAAGTTTCCTTAATGTCTTATGTTTAATAAAGGCCAAGGTAGGTTAATAATGATGGAAAATATAAACCGTGCTTTGAAATTAATGCATTGCATGAGGGCATTGCAATGGTCAAGTGTAGGGGATTTAATAAGTGTAAAAACACTTATCCTTTTACCACTTATTTCCAATAATAACAAGACCAAAACGTGTATTTTATGTCGTAAAAGTCGGAATTATGCGTGGTTTGTGTTTTTATTGTGTTTCAGGATAAAAATATGAAAAAGGGAGAAAACACGGGTTTTCACGGGCTTTTATCGAAGAAAAAGACAAAAAAACAAAGTCAAAAGATCAAAAGTGCAAGAAGAATGGAAGTCAAAGGCCTATTCTGAAGGTTTATAGAAGAAAACGTCTAAAGGCGGAAGTTTAACAAAGTCGAAGAACCAAGGCTACTAAAAGAAGAAAATTAGAAGACGAGTTCAAGTTATCATTCGACTAATCCCGAGACAAAGTCGAGAAAGACTAGTTACTTAAAGGACGGAAGACAAGAAGAAAAGAGGAAAAAACAAACACCTTCCACTTCCCTTATATATAGTTTTAGAAAATAGTCATTAAGGAGTTAGTCTTCATTTTTTAGTCTTTAATTTTTAGTAGGTAATTAGTGTGTTTTTATTTTTCTTCTCTCTAGCTTTTCTTTCAAGCTTAGAAAACCTTCATCTTAATCTTGTAATCTTTGATTTTAATCTTTAATATAATCAAACTTTTTAATAAATTCTCATTCTACCTTTCTTAATCTTGTGGTGATTTAATTAATCATGTAGTTGATCTCATCTAGTTGATTATGTGATTGATTTATTCATGTGATTGATTTTATAGTTTTGATGTGGTGGATGTTTTAAGCTTATTGTGATTGTTGATTTATTAGTGTTTGGCTTATTTTTGATTAAGTTGATTTAATAGATTAATAGTTTTGATTAAAAGTTGATTTTAAATGTTTTGATTATTTAGTGTTTTTGTAGTTTTTAATTTGTGGCTTATTTAGTTTTTCTCAAAATTTATTTGGTTAAAGTTTTGGTTAATTGCTTATTTGGTTTTGTTTATTTTTAGCTTATTTTGATTTTAACTATTACTGATTCGTCCCTGTTTTCCTATCTTCGGAAAAGTGTTTTGTATCCGAAGATATGCAATTAATCCGAAGTAAGCTTTTATCTGAAATTCACTTTATCCGAAGTTTGATGTTTCACTGAAAACTTGTTTATCTTAAAAAGTTGTTATTCCGAAAAAAAGGTGTCATATTCCGAAAACTCCCATTATTTTGAAAATCTATACTTTTTCCGAAAACTTTTCCTTTATCCGAAAATTGGATTTTGTTTGGAATCTAAACTTGTTAGATTCCCTGATCATAGATTTAAACATAATTAGGCTGTTAGATAGTCCCTTGCCTATGCCTAGGAGGCAGGCAAGTTTCGCAAGACTCATAGAGATCCAAGTCTCCGTGAGCAACCTCAGAGGAGTCCATGTCAGAGACATTGTCAAGGAAGTCAAAGATTACTTGAAGACATACTCATTGGCTGTGATGGATAACAGCCAAGATGTATCAGGGACTCTGAGGGGTTGAGGGTTAACAGGGGTGGCAATACCCTGTTAACACTCAACACACTTTGGACATGCCATTTGTGTGTTCGAGACTATGAAGAAAAAGGAAACTGCTTTGACAACTGTTTCCTTAAAGCATAATGGAAGACTACCAAGAATAGAAGGAAATCATGTGACTGATGTGGGAACTTGTAAAAGCTTGTGTAGTCACCATCAAGTACTATTTAGGTCAATCTCGTAACACTATAAATAGGATGTGTATCCATGCATTAATGTTTAACACTTTGAGATATTCATAACATTATTCCATAGAACTTAGTGAATCAAACAGCTACGACTGTATTCATAAGTTAGGGTTTATAGTTGTTCAAAGTGTGCACAACACATTGTCATCAAACGGTGTTATCCATAACACTTGTAATTCTTTATTATACAGTAATAAGATTACGTTTGAAAAGTAATACCTTGTGTTGATTAAGTTAAGATTAGGGTTTCTAGCATTGATTAGGGACTTTCAATTTGTATCAGAGCGGTGTTTGATATTAAAACCTTCAAGAAACATCGTTCTCAGTTTTATAATCAAGATCCACCATGCCAGAAACTTCTAACCCACCACTATCACCTTCCACAAAACCATCTTCACCAAGACTCAACCCTCCTGCCAATGACGATGATCTACCCCAACTTCTTGACTCAAGAGGTGGATCACACGTCACTAGTGTACCAGTCTTTGATGAAGAAGATTTTGCCAGTTGGAAGAGTCAATTTCTTGTGTATCTCGATGGACTTGAACCTTTTCATGAAACTCTGCATTAAGGTCTATCAAGAACTCTTGGCTGCTGCGGGTGTCTTCTTCAACATCTGAATCGCTGTCATGAGGATGTGTTGCAGAGATCAAGGCTTTAGAAGATGCTCCTTGGACTACAAATCTTCCAGTCTCTGACTTGTAAATAGTATCAATCAGCCCTTCTTCATAATTATACTCTCCATAAAGCTGAGCAAGGGTGTCATTTTTGATTGAGTTGTTAGCTCTCTGAGTTTGATTCATACTCAGCCACTTTCTAGGAAGGTTGTTGACAAATGTGGCATTGATCTCAGCTTGACCAATAGTGACATCATTCATTGCTAGGTCATTGAGAAGAATCTTCAGGCTTGTATAGGTTTGCTGAACCTTTTCACCTTCCAGTGACTTGAAGGCATTGAACTGAAGGCTGAGTGCCTGAATCTTTGTCTCTCTTGTTTCAGAGGGTCCTTCATGGCCAAGGATGAGGTCTGTCCACATTTGTTTAGCTGTGGGACACTTAATGACAGACTTCATGATATGTTTGGGAAGACAGGATATGATGATGCTTTTGAGACGTTTATCTTGGTTTGCCAATTTTCTATCAGCTGGAGTCCATTGTTTGAGAGGTTTGGGAAGAGGGTTTTCTTCAGTGGATGTAAGCGCCATGGGAATATAAGGACCATTTTCTAAAATTTCTAGATGAAAAGGTTCAAGTCCATCGAGATACACAAGAAATTGACTCTTCCAAGTCCATCTAAAATTTCTACTTGATAAGATGAAAAGGTTCAAGTCCATCTAAAATTTCTAAAATTTCTACTTGATAAGTTTCACTCTGTTAAATCTGAATTGCTAAATGCTAAATCTGAATGTGAAACTCTCAGGCGGGTTAATTTAGAGAAAATATCCCTGCAAAATGAAGTAGCTAGATTAAACTTGAAAAACATTGCCTTAAATGATCAAGTCTCTGAATTAAACAAGATTATTAAAAAATGGCTGTGTGCTAGGTTCACTATAGATCAATTGCTTAATGATGAAGTGCCTGCTGACATTAAAAGGGATATATCTGCTAAGAAAAATAAGCTGAGAATTCTCACCAAACCCAAAGACATTGTCTTCAAATCTACAGAGACAATTCATATGTTAGATACCACCTTGCCTAATGACCCTGTCTCTGAAGATGTGGCTGAGTTACCACCTTTGACCAAACTCTCTGGGGTTAAACCTAGAAGTTCCTCTCGAGCTGCTAAGGATGAACTTAGAACTGATATTGAGAAACCTCCAGCTAAAGTTTTTCATGTGCCTGCTAAAATAACTGGTAAACAAGTAGCTTTTAAGCCTGTTGCTACTAAAGCTGTGAATAAGGTTGACCCTACCACTGAAGATCGCCTGTTGTCTCTAATGAAAGAAGTAGAACTCTTGAAACAACACATTAAGCCTTCCGCTGAATGCTCTACTTCACATGAACCTAAGTCAGTCCTAGGTGAACCCAAAGGGGAAAGGTTAATCAAACCTTATTGCAATGTATGTAAAAACTCTCACCATATGACTTTAGATCATGACAGACACATGGCAGCTAAAAGAGCTCAGACACCCTCTAGGGATAGACCACAGAGTTCCAAAAGACAACAGGGAAATTACAAACCTTATCCTCCCTGTAAATTTTGTGGGTTCACAGACCATCACTTAGACGAGTGTGGTGACTTCCCTGGGTGTGATATATGTGGAAGTTATAACCATGAAACAGTGAACTGTCCCTCCCAACGCCAAAAGTTCTTCAGGAACACAAGATTTGCTAATAAGCAATTCAGGGAACCCACTGGAAAGTTGGTTCACCATAGGAACTAACCTGTTTCTATGTATCTGTGCAGAAATATCTCAAGGAATCGGTATGGTATCTAGATAGTGGTTGTTCTAGACACATGACAGGGATTCAACAATACCTGCACAGATACTCAAAGGAGCCTGGTCCTAAAGTGGTGTTTGGAGATAACTCTTCAGGTGACACAGAAGGATATGGCTCAGTGAATTGCAATGGGATAACATTTACCAGGGTTGCTTATGTGAATGGTCTTAAGCACAATCTTATTAGCATCAGCCAATTGTGTGATGCTGACTATAAGGTTTTGTTTACTAAGACTCAGGGAACCATATTCAACAAAAACAACGATGTTGTGCTTATTGCACCTAGAAGAAGAGATGTTTACGTCATTAACATGGTTGTTTTCTCTAAAGAGAGCTCAAATTGTTTTCTTGCTAAAGCCTCTGAAAGTGTCAATTAGCTATGGCACAAAAGACTGTCTCATCTCAACTTCAAGAACATCAACAAGATAGCCACTTAAAACCTGGTTGCTGGTCTACCTTCAGTAATGTTTTCTAAAGACAAGACTTGTTCTGCCTGTGTCAAAGGAAAGCATCATAGGTCTTCATTCAAGACTAGGCAATCATTTTCTATTGACAAGTGCTTACATCTCCTTCACATGGATTTGTTTGGGCCTGTCAAACCTCAGACCATTAATCACAACAAATTCACCTTGGTTATAGTTGATGAATTTTCAAGATACACATGGGTGTTCTTCCTCAGAAGGAAAAGTGATGCAGCTGAAACCATCATGTCCTTCATCAGACAGGTTGAAAATATGAATGATGTTAGAGTCAAAGCTCTAAGAAGTGATAATGGTACTGAATTTAAGAATCATCAACTTGAATCTTTTTGTGATGAAAAAGGGATTTCACAGAACTTCTCATCAGCTGGCACCCCTGAACAAAATGGTGTGGCTGAAAGAAGAAACAGGACTTTGATTGAAGCAGCCAGAACTATGTTGAATGGTGCAGCCTTACCAAAGCAATTTTGGGGAGAAGCTGTTCACACTGCCTGCTACACACAAAACAGATCAATCATTGTCAAAAGACATGGTAAAACTTCCTATGAAGTTTTCAGAAAAAGATCTCCAGATGTCAGCTATTTTCATGTGTTTGGATGCCCTGTGTTCATTTATAACTTCAGGGATAAACTTGGAACGTTTGATGAAAAAGCTGATGATGGTTTCTTCTTGGGATACTCTCCAACAGCCAAAGCCTTCAGAGTATTCAACATCAGAAGACAAGAAGTAGAAGAAACCTTCCATGTTAGATTCAATGAAGATGATGAAGTCATACAGAGAACAGGAACAGAGGGTGATGAAATTGATTTTAGTGAAAATGTATCTTTCCCAAGTGATGAGTTCACATAACCAAGACCTACCAGTCATCATCACTCCAACACTCTCAATCCTTATGTCCCTGCCTTTGACCCTCTGTCTACTCACAACATAGAAGTTCCTACTTCTCAGGAACTTGATGAAGAAGAACCACAAACCTCTGGTAGTCCTTCTAATGCTATTGATGACTCACCAATTCTTCAAATTCCTGAAGACTTTCCTGTTGATAATGAAGTTGTACCTCTTGATGTGGCTGAAGAAGACTCTGACACTGAAGTAGTCTTTGAAGAAAGCCCTCCTAGTCAGCAGGATGAAACTCAAATTATACCAGCTGTGCCCACAAGTGTTCCTGTCCTTGAGTCCCCAGCCCCTCAAAATAAGTGGTCAAGAGATCAACACATTCTTCTTGTCAACATTATTGGGGAACCTAATGCAGGGGACACAACTAGACAGCGAATCCAAGACTCAGAGTCTGCCTCAGCCAATGAATGTCTCTTTGCTGAATTTCTTTCACAAATTGAACCCAAAAGAGTAGCTGAGGCTCTGGTAGAAGAAGGATGGGTAGCTGCTATGCAAGAAGAAATCAATCAGTTCAAAAGGAACAAAGTATGGACACTAGTGCCAGCTCCACCTGGAAAGAATATCACAAACACTAGATGGATCTATAGAAATAAGATGGATGAAATTGGGAACATCATCAGAAACAAGGCCAGACTGGTGGCACAGGGGTTTTCTCAAACTGAAGGAATTGATTATGATGAAACATTTGCTCCAGTTTCAAGACTTGAAGCCATCATAATCTTCCTTGCTTATGCTGCCTATATGAACATCACTGTGTATCAGATGGATGTAAAGAGTGCATTCCTCAATGGGGATTTGGCTGAGGAAGTGTATGTTGCACAACCTGAGGGATTTGAGAACAACGAGTTTCCCAACCATATGTACAGACTTCACAAGGCCATGTATGGGCTGAAACAAGCTCCAAGAGCATGGTATGAAACTCTTTCTAATTTCTTAACTGAAAATAAATTTGTCAGGGGTTCTATTGATAAAACACTCTTTACCTTCAAGGATAAGAGTGATTTCATCATTGTGCAGATTTATGTGGATGATATCATCTTTGGGTCAACAAATGTCAATCTTAGTAAACGTTTTGCTAAATTAATGACCAAGAAATATGAGATGAGTATGATGGGTGAATTAACTTACTTTTTGGGCTTTCAAATTAAACAATGTCCTAAGGGAATTTCAATTTATCAAGAAAAGTATGTTAAGGATTTACTTAATAAATATGACTTAGCTGATTGTGCATCGGTGAAATGCCCCATGCTTCCACCCAACAACTTGGGCCCTGATGAGTCAGGGGTCTCTGTTAATGAGACTTTATATAGAGGCATGATTGGGTCAATCATGTATCTAACAGCTAGTCGTCCAGATATCCAATTCTCCACATGTCTCTGTGCAAGGTACCAAGCTAACCCAAAAGAATCCCATCTAGTGGCTGTTAAGAGAATTTTCAGGTATATCAAAGGAACACCATCCCTAGGCCTATGGTATCCAAAGGAATCAGGCTTTGATCTCAAGGCCTATTCCGATTTAGATTATGCTGGATGCTGTATTGACAGGAAAAGCACTTCAGGCAGCTGTCAAATCCTAGGAGGAAAATTGGTTGGATGGAGTGCTAAGAAGCAAAATTTTGTGGCTATGTCTTCAGCTGAAGCAGAATATGTCGCTGCTGCCAGCTGTTGTGCTCAGGTGCTTTGGATGAAAATTCAATTGGCTGACTATGAAATTTTATAAAACAAAGTGCCAATCTTTTGTGACAACACCAGCGCCATTGCCATATCTAACAACCCTGTTCTTCACTCTCGTACCAAACACATTGATATCAGGTATCATTTCATCAGGGATCATATAATGAAGGGAGACATTCAGCTGCATTTTGTTCCCACAGAGCTGCAACTAGCTGATATTTTTACAAAGCCTTTGGCTGAACCTACATTCAACAGGCTAGTTGCTGAGCTAGGAATGCTCAATATCTCAAAGACTGTGGCTTGATATTAAATGTGTTCATTAAATGATTGATTTTATATTAAATGTTTTTCACATGAAACTAGGTAGTTACTTTCCAAGTAAATGCAAAAAAACATTCTCAAATATTTAATCATTTATTTTTCGAATAACAAGGAGACAAATAAGTTTTGAAGGTCAAAGGACCCACTTGAGCAGTCATTCTCTCACTTTGCATTTAATGCGGTTGAATAATTGTTTACGTAGTTTGAATATATATATTGTCTCTTCTCTCTCCTCACCCACCACCATTCTCATTTCTCTAATCTATTTCTCTCTCTAAGTACTTCTCTCTCTTAACCCAACCTCCATTTTCATTCATCTTCAACCTTAAATCCATGGCGTATTCAGTTCCCAAAGCAACAAATGTCAACTTCGAGATCAACGAAAGCATCATCGCCTCCAACAACGCCATTGGATGGATAAAGGATCCAAATAGCACCTACTCAGATATGGTTAGCTTCATGCAAAATTATGACCTAAGTGAAGCCTTCACCAAATCCCCATCCACCTTTTACCAAGAATACCTTAGGGAATTTTGGTACTCTGCTGAAGTGGTAGATGACACAATAACATTTAGCCTTTCATGCAATGTACACCCATTCGCTTTCTCCCTTAAAGATTTCTTGAGTGTGGCTGGATTGAAACATGGAGATGAATGCCTTAAGGTTGTTGATAAAAAGGCTGTCAAAGAAGCCCTGGCCACACTCAAACCCAGCCATGATGTAAACCCTGCCCTTACACCAGCTGAGGTCCTCTCCAAATCTCCTTTGAAGATTAAGTACTTCACTCCCATGTGGTGTGTCCTCTTCACCCACATTGTTAAATCCCTGGGAGGAATGCAGGGATCCTAAGATCAGATGTCCTTCAACCATTAAGCTATTGCATATGGGCTGATTTGGGGAGCTGATGTTGATGTTGGAAGCATTCTCTTCTCCAACCTGGTAGAACAGCTGAAGGGAAGAAATCAAGTCAGAGAAAAGAATATCTGCTATGTTCGCTTCCTGTCTCTGATCTTTAAAAGTCTGTTGGGAGACAACTACCACAACACTGAGTTGACTGCACTGAAGCCCTACCGTATCACAGGTGCCATCTACAAAGAAATAGGAGCTGAAGATGTCCCTGTTACCTCTCATATGATGAATGTGGCCAACAAACTATCAACAGCTGAGAAGCCCTTGCTCCCTTCTTCTGAGAAGGTGAATACTTCTAGTGTGTCTGGCAAGTCTAAGTCTTTGACCTCTGGGCAGCACACTACCAAGTCCAAGGCTTCTTCTGGCCAACAGTCTAAGAAGAAGAAAATCCCCTCTTCTTCCCACATCAAAGCTGTTACTAAGGCCAAGGGAAAGAAGACTGACACCTCATCTGTTCCAGATACTCTTGTGGAATCAGACACTTCTGCTGACCAACAACAGGGGTCTAGTGTCTCAAAGTCAGCTGAGACGACAGGAAACCAGCCTAAACCAGCTGATATCTCACAGGTAATCAGTGTACATTTTTAGAGGTTTACAAGAAGCCACTCTCAATTGTCTGTAGGAGAGAGTGGTGAAGTTAGGGTAATCCTCGACCCATAGAAGTCTGTCAATGCACTTAGAACTCCTTAAGACTTCTGTACACCCTGTCTTTACACCAGGGAATGATTCATTTGTGTTTATAAAGCACCCCGATGACCCTGCACCCTCTAGACAGTATTCAGGCTAACAACAACCTGAATACACTTATGTCTCAACCTTGATCAGCTGTACTTCACACAGCCTCTTGGTTCCCTCCTTAAAAGAGTCCCAAATGATTTATCCTTTTCAGGGGGAGTTGAATCATCACCCTCAGCTTTCCTAGGGGCAGCGTAACAGGCGACCTTTAACCACATATGTTTCACTCTTAAAAGATTCCCAAAGGTTTCTTAACCTTTTGGGGGGGCTGAATGATCACCCTCAGCTTTCCTAGGGTCAGCGAATGGCGATCCATAAACAACATATGTTTCACATCAAAAGAGTCCCAAAGGTTTTAACCTTTTGGGGGGCTGAATAATCACACTCAGCTTTCCTAGGGGCAGCGAATGGCGATCATTAACCATATTTTTTTCACACTTAAAAGAATCCCAAGGATTTATCCTTTGGAGTGGCTGAGTAATCACCCTCAGCCTCTCTGGGACTGCGAAATGGCGACAATTCCCCTTATCTTTTTCCTTGTTACTAATTAAAACAATTTGCAGGCTGAGATTGTACAGCCAGTCACTGAATCCCAGGTACAAAAAGAGAAGGAGGCTAATACAATCACTCAAGACAAACCCAATGATGAAGAGCCTCTGTTAAATACTGATGAAGAAATGCTATCTTTGGAGGATGATGTCTCTGATCTTGAGTCAATGCCTGAAGATGAAATCCCTGAAGGGATGTTTGAGGAGGAAGATGAAGAAGATGAGGAAGACCAGCTATCTGTCTCTCCTCCCAAAGAAATAGCTGTGTCCACACCAGCTGACAATCAGACTCCTCCTCCCAAGGACGCTGTTGTTACTCCAAACTCTGCTACCTCAACAACAACAGTCTTCCAACGCCCAGCCTATGATCCAACAGCTGAATTTCTGATGTTTGATCATCCTGCCCAAACCAACTTTGATCTTTTTCCAAGGGGGATGATTATGCTCAACAAAGCCTCAACATACATAATCTTCAGCCTGTTCATCATCAATCAGACATTGAACGATTATCAAGGAATCTGGATGTGATCAAGTCTGAAATGCACAACTTCACGGTTACATTCCCTGGAATCATACAAAAGGCTGTGGCTGAGGCGGTTACTGAACCAATCAAGGATGGTACAAGGAAAGGTGTAGCACAGGGACTTAGTCATCTTTCCACAAGAATGAAGGATGTCATTGATTCAGAGGTCCCTGCCTTACTTCATGAGCATGAGCTCACTATGCACAGACAATTTGAAGTTGTTCGCAATAGGCAATACCGTCATGCAAACTTCATTGTCAGTCGAGTTCAGGCCAACACTAATGCAAATGGCAACCTTCTGCTAAAGATTGCCAGGGCTTCAAGGAAAAGGCAACGTGCTATGGCTGCCTTTGTTGAATAGATTGCAAGGCATTTTCAGACACGTTCATCCAAACGTCTGCGTAGCCAAGATGAACGTGAGGGGGAGAAAGAATCAACACTCAACCTTACATCTGCTAAACAAGGCTCATCATCAACTAACACCACCATTACCCCTGTTCCTCTCCAAGTCATCACACCTGTTATAATACCTGATGATGAGGATAACACTCAGGGGGAGCAACAGAATCAAGATAGAGCTGACTCATCAAGTCCCTGGCTTTGGTTAACACCAGCGAGCCTAGGGATGATGATGAACCAGCTGCCAAGAAGCTAAAGTTCACTGTTAGCTCCCTCCCCAAAGCAATTCAAACTCAGGCTCAGACAGCATTTATCAGAAGAGATGATGTTTTGAAAAACATAAGTGTGGAGTCCTCTGTCTCGAAGAAAGGAAAGGAGATAGTTTTGGTTGACACGTACACCAAACTCAAGAAGATAGCTTCGATGCTAGAGACAGGAGGATCCACCACAAACCTTTGCCAATTCTCAACCTTTACACCTTCCAATGAGATTCCTTTAACCCCTGAAGAAATAGAGAAACAGGCTGAGGAATTCAAGAGATTGAGTGAACTCAAGACAGCCAAAGAATTGAATGAAGCTACTCTAAGGAAGATGACTCCACCTGAAAGAGAAAAGCAAAAACAAAGGTTGAGGGAAATGGAAGCAAAACACGCTGAGGCACTAAGGAAAGTCAAAGCTGACTATGATGCATGCGTTAACAACAGATATACCACTGGCAAGATAACCAAGTTCAAATACACCATTCATAAATCCACAAACACCCCATAGATGATCTTATGGAGGGATAACCAACAGCGAAATATGAATGTGTTTGACAACTTTAGGCTAAAAATACTTGGGTTATCTGAATGGTTCGAACTTGAAGCCTTAGCTGCCAAAAGAACTGGATAGGCCAATTTTCTTCTGCTTAAGACTATTAAGGCCAAGTTTACCTGGATCAAAGAAACAGCTGCCAAACTCAAGATTGATCCCCCTCCACAGCTTTTTGAACAAGAACCCCCAAAGACTGGAAACAAAAGAAGAAGAATCTCTCAACTTATTAAAGAAACTTTTGTTACTGATGATGTTCAAGTGGATGGCATGCACAGGGATTTGATCCTACCCAATGGTATAGTTGGCCCTGTTGATGGTCAGACTTATACAGAGCCTGAAAGAAGAATGGCATTCATGAACAGGGCTTGTCAATATGCATTTCAAAGATAAGATGAGCTGTGCTTAGCTTCAACAATTCAGCTACTTTGTCACAAGAAGTCACTCATGATCAACTCAGAGTATTCCAAGAAGTTTGCAAAGACTTTGCAGGAAGAATTAGATAACAGATTGGACTTGGCTGAAGCTGAAGAAAGGATTAAAAATGATGACTATTGAAGATGTTCACAGCCCAATTTTACCTTCACCTTTTATTTTACTTATGTAATGCACTTGTAATTTTCTTTAAGTATTAATAAAATCATGAGGCATGTTTGTTTAGATCTGTTACGAGTTAGAAGAAGCTGTTAACTCACTTACCTTAACTTAGTTAGATCTAGCATTATTTATGTTTAAATAGGGGGAGATTGTTGGGAATCTAAACTTGTTAGATTCCCTGATCATAGATTTAAACATAATTAGGCTGTTAGATAGTCCCTTGCCTGTGCCTAGGAGGCAGGCAAGTTTCGTAAGACTCACAGAGATCCAAGTCTCTGTGAGCAACCTCAGAGGAGTCCATGTTAGAGACATTGTCAAGGAAGTCAAAGATTACTTGAAGACATACTCATTGGCTGTGATGGATAACAGCCAAGATGTATCAGGGACTCTGAGGGGTTGAGGGTTAACAGAGGTGGCAATACCCTGTTAACACTCAGCACACTTTGGACATGCCATTTGTGTGTTCGAGACTATGAAGAAAAAGGAAACTGCTTTGACAACTGTTTCCTTAAAGCATAATGGAAGACTACCAAGAATAGAAGGACATCATGTGACTGATGTGGGAACTTGTAAAAGCTTGTGTAGTCACCATCAAGTACTATTTAGGTCAATCTCGTAACACTATAAATAGGATGTGTATCCATGCATTAATGTTTAACACTTTGAGATATTCATAACATTATTGCATAGAACTTAGTGAATCAAACAGCTACGACTGTATTCATAAGTTAGGGTTTATAGTTGTTCAAAGTGTGCACAACACATTGTCATCAAACGATGTTATCCATAACACTTGTAATTCTTTATTATACAATAATAAGATTACGTTTGAAAAGTAATACCTTGTGTTGATTAAGTTAAGATTAGGGTTTCTAGCATTGATTAGGGACTTTCAGATTTATTCAGAAAAAACCTTCGTTTTCTGAAATCCCTTCTTTTTCTGAAGATATCACTTATTCCGAATATATCAGATTATTCCGAAATTCTTTAGTTATCCGAAGAGTGTTGCTTTTCTAAAAATTTGCTTTTATCCAAAATACCCTTGTATTCCGAAATTATAGCCTTTATCCGAAAATCACATGTTTTCCTGAAAATCTGCATTTATCCGAAATTATTGATTTATCCGAAGATATCTGTTATTCCGAAATAGGTGCCTTTATCTGAAATCTTGCAACATTCCGAAAAAAGGGTCATTTATCAGAAGAAAGCATGTTTATCCGAAGATATAAGTTATTCTAAATTTGTTGATTTTTCTGAAGATTAGTTTACACAGCTATCAAGGTTAGATTTCTCAGTTATTTTTATATATTTAGCTTTTATGTTTACAAGTAGATTAGACAACCAAATATTCCCCCTTTTAGTGACCAACACCAATAATTCCACCATAAACCGTGATCAATTCGATAAGATACCGAGAACGATTGAGTACACATATGCTAAGCCAGAACCATCATATTAAAAATTGTATGAAATACTATGACTTGGGACCTATGTAAATTTGATATTCATGAATGTAAAATGCTTTATTATTAAACGACGTGATTTTAAGCATTGTCTATGATTTGGGTAATGTGCTATCCCGTAACACCAACGACTCTTCCGCTGAACTAAAATATGAATATTTAGGGGTGTTACAGTTTGGTATCAGAGCTCTCGTTATAGAGAACGAAAGATTTTTAAAACCAAGGTTTTGAATAAAACATTTCAAATTCTTTTAACTATAAACATTTTCTCAAAATGTCTAAAAATCTTTTGACTATAACGGTGCCGAAGAATTCCCGAGTCACCGACAAGACCAGCCTGAGAAGTGTTATTTTAATATATATATAACTTGGATTATATATATATATATATATATATATATATATATATATATATATATATATATATATATATATGATGTAATTTGATTACATGATTGTTTAATGATTATTTTAAATATTTATACGAGGTATTTATACGACGTAGATTGTCACAAGAAACCCTAACTACCCTAGCAAATCAATTGAAGCTATTCCCGTAGGAATTCTAGCTATTCTAGATCTAAAGCAAGTTGTGGATATTTATGATCCCAACAAAATGGTCGATATTCGTAGAAATGTTGATATTAGTTGATTGTGATATAAAAGAATAATTGGTGAGATTAAATCTGATATCGATGTCATGACGATCTTTCCTTATAGAGTGGAGTTTGACAAAACCTTACCACCTGGAAAGGTGTCATCTGATTTAGTATCACCCAATTCTTAAATTTGAAATCGAAAGGGTGAATGTTGTACTTGAGGCTGTCATTGGAACCATTACCCAAAAGCCTCATGCCACTAGTACCTTTCCGAGAAGTCTAATTGAATGTATGAGTCATTTCATACTAGTGACTCATTTGATAACTATTGTTGTAAGAGCTATAGGATTGGAAATTAAGTGTTGTTCATATCGAGCTTTTATTGCCCTATTAAGGTCTAAGAATAAGGTTGAAAGCATTGAAGAATGAGGTAGGATATCGACTTGAGTATAAGTTGGTTGAAACTTGAATAAAGTAAAATTTAACTTGTATGGAATAAGAAATTGTTAAGAGGGAGTCGTTAAGTCCTGTGATTGAATTATAAGGTTTTAACTGACTGTTGGTTCATGTTAAGGGTTGTTCCTAGGCCATTGTCCAATGACGAGGATGCTCAGTGTCCAAGGAATAAATTGAAGAAATCCTCTTCTGAATTGGGACCGATGGATCTTCCAGGACAGGTGGAACACCTAATGACTATTGTAGATTAGTATTCATTGTAGTATCTTTTAAAAATCCCTAACTTAACTAAGACATCAGTTGGTAGGATGAGTTCTTGGAATTGTATGACATAGTGACACGTAATGTGTTACGGTACAATTTTGACTTGTTTGTGATTAATGAAAAGACTACCTTTGATTGCTAAATTTTACATGTATCGATGTTATCTATCTTTTCTTGCTTCTCCCTAATGTTCGCATTAGTGATGCAACCATTGAACAAGTACTCATCTCGATTTGAGTTACATTATGGATTATTCTTTTTGAGTGACATTGATAGGTGTGTAAACACCCATCCTTTTACCACTTAATTCTGGCTAAAACAAGACCAAAACACGTATTTAATATCATTTGTTTGGAATTATGCGTGGTTTTTGTGTTTATTGTGTTTTTAGAGCCAACCAGATGAATATTGGAGAAAACGTGGGATTGCATGGGTTTTATCAAGGAAAAAGGCTAAAGACAAAGTCTATTGTCCAAGAGATGCAAAAGATTTGAAGTCAATGGGCCTATTTGAAGATTTATCGAAGAAAAGGACCAAGGATGGAAGATTTGCATATATCGAAGAAACTCAAGTCTATTAAACGAAGAAATTAAAAGACGAGTTGAATTTAATCGACGACAGATCCCGAATCAGAATCGAAAACGTCAACTTTTCTGAAAAGATGAGAAGACAAGAAGAAAGGGAGAAAGCCCACTCACCAACCAACCACTCAGCCTATAAAAGGAAATCCCTCACAAAATTTTGGAATCTAATTCTTTCTTTCAGTTTCTTTCCTTTCCTATTTCGTAGGAAAACCATCTCCCTTAAGGAGTGGTTCTTCATCCTCTTTGATTTGTTCTTTAATCTTGTAAGCTTGATCCTTTCCTTTTGTTACTGAATCTAAATCATCAATACAAGTGTTCATTTATTTTTTTCATTCATCTTGATCTTCATCACCTTTTTATTTAAAGTTCTTAAGTTTTTATTTAGTTCAAGTTTGATCTTAAAAAGTTGTTAAATTTGTGTTTTTATGATTGGGATTTGATCTTTGTAGTTAGTAGATGAATTGTGGTTAATTTGGTTAAACCTTTTTGCTTATTTAGTTCGATTTGTGGTCAATTCGTATTACCTTGTTCGTGAAGTTACTGCTACTGTTCTTCATTCCAGTATTCCGACTAGTCATCTTAAGTTGTCCCTTATTCGGAACATTTTCAATATTCCGCATAGTCTGCTTGATTTTTCCCTTATTCGGAACATTTTCATTATTCCGGATAGCCATCTTTCATTTTCCTCTATTCGGAATTTTATATATTCCGGGTAGGCCCCTTGGTTTTTCCCTTACTCGGAATATTAGTATATTCCGCACAGCATTATATATTCCGAGTGGTAGAGTATTCCGAGTAACCAAACTTTCCGAATTGTCATCTTTATTCCGCATAGAGTATACATTCCGGGTAGAACAATTTATTCCGCATGGTCTTATTTTTCTGCATGGTCTTAACATTCCGAGTAGCCTTAGTTATTCCGCATGGAGATAGTTTATTCCGAGTAGTATGTTTATTCTGCATAGTCCAATATTTCGCATAGTCGCTATTATTCCGCATAGAGTAACTTCAATGAGGGTATTTCTCAGTCACTATTACTGTTTATTTACATTTTAATTCAAGTTTTACTTTTGATAATTAATTCCTTCTAGCTTACTTTTAATTGCCTTATGCATTTACCTTCTTAGTAGAATAGAAAATCAAAACCCCTTTTTGTCACCAAGAACAAATCATTCCACTTTTAACTGCGATCAATTCGAGGAGATTCCGAGAACGAACTTTCAAACGAGTAAAATCACTTATATCAAATGGCGCCGCTGCCGGCTCTTCTCGTTAAGATCAAAAGTTTTTTGTGAGAACTTGGATTTTGGGATCCGTTCCCCGTGAACGTTACTTTTTCATAAAAATTTTCAAAAAAAAAAATCCTAAAAAATATAAAAATTTCAAAAATACAAAAAAAATTAAAAAACATAAAAAACCAAAAATATTTTTGCTTTGTTTTTCTCTTGTTCGTTCTTTTGCAGGTGTATGCGCACTCGATCCACGTCTTATCAAGAGCCCGAGCCTCTCGATCACTTAGACATGGCCGGTGTACAAAACAACAACAACATACCACCTCCAAACAATAATAATAACAACAACAACCCACCTTTCAACAACATGAATAATAACAACAACAATGAGCCTCAACCGGATAATCGCCCGATGATTGAATTGCTGCAAGCTCATGTAGAAGGCAACACTGATCCAATTGTCATACCTCCAATTGCCGCCAACAACTTTGAGCTAAAATCAGGCTTTATCCAGATGGTCTCCGCTCAACCATTCTTGGGACGTACCATTGATGACCCACATGACCATATCAAGAGATTCTTGCAACTCACCAACACGGTCAAATTTAATGGTGTTCCACAAGAGGTTATCAGGTTACAACTTTTTCCCTTTTCTTTAGAGGGACAAGCCCGACATTGGCTTGCTAAGGAACCGCCACAGAGTATTCTTTCGTGGACGGATTTGGAAACCAAGTTTATCAATTACTTTTTCCCACCCTCTCGTACTACCGCTTTGCGGAATGAAATCATAAATTTTGAACAAAAGTACGATGAGTCGTTTAGTGAATCTTGGGATCGTTTTAAAGATCTTTTAAGAAAATGCCCACAACATGGTTTTACCAAAGTACATCAAATTAATACTTTTTACAATGGTTTAAGCATGAGTGACCAAGATTCACTGAACAGTGCCTCGGGGGGTAATTTTTTGGCTAAGACTTCCAATGCTGCTTGGGACATCATTGAGAATAAATCTCGTGTGCAAACCAAGAGTGTTCGGACCAATGTCGCTAGTGCTAGCACTAATGACAGCGACAAGCGACTGGACAAAATCACTACGCTTCTTGAATCGCTTGTTACCCACATCGTCAACAACACCAACATCAGCAACGCTAAAAACGCTCAAGTTAACGCTGTTAGCCAACCATGCGAGATATGTGGTGGTCCTCATTCTTACACCACTTGTACCGCCACCCAAGACTACCCTGCTGAGAATGTGAATGCGGCATATGGCACCTATCCTCAACCTGCTTATCAAGCTAGACCTCAAGGTGACCGTAATTTGCTTAGCTACCGCTCCAACAACTACCTCTCACCACCCGGTTTTCCTCCAAACAACCCAAACCAACAACAAAACCTCAACCGCCCTCCTCAACAACAACAACAACCTCGTACACCATACATCCCTCCTCACAAGCAGCAACAACCTCCTCAACGTAACAACCAAGTTTACCAACAACCTGCTTATCAACCACCTGCATACAATGCTCCTCCCAACCAACCCACCGCTCTTCACCAAGAAGTGGAAACTTATATGAGGACTAACGATGTGATAGTGGGAAATCTTCATAGAGAAGTGCTCAACCTGAAAGCATACTTGGTCAAACAAGGGAATGATTTGAGAGCCGACATGAGAAACACGTTGGATAGCCAAACTAATGATTTAAAGAACATGATGGCTAGTTTCTTCCAAGGTAATCAACCCTCTTCTTCGGGTACTCTTCCGAGTAACACCGTTGTGAATCCAAGAGGGGAGATGAAAGCAATCACTACTCGAAGTGGTAAAGGTACCAAGGAACCCAAGCTTCCTATACCTCCACCAGTGATTGTGACTAAGGAGTACGAGTCACCTGCTCCTATTCCTCATCCTTCTCCTTCCCCAATTTCTCCACCTCTTCCTTCTACCCTTCCTCCACCCAAGGATGTGAGTGATCCTATTCTTCCAAAGCCTTCCTCTTCTTCCAATATACCTTATCCATCTAGATTGAGGAAAGAGAAGCTCAAAAGCAAGGACGATATTCAGGTTTCTAACTTTCTTAAAATGTTTAAACAACTGAATTTCAATATCTCCTTCGCTGAGGCTCTCGCTCACATGCCTAAATATGCGAAAATGTTTAAAGATCTTTGATAGGTGTGTAAACACCCATCTTTTCTACCACTTAATTACAATAATAACCGGACCAAAACGTGTATTTTATGTCTTTTATGTCGGAATTATGCGTGGTTTGTGTTTTTGTTGTGATTTAGGATGAAAAGGTGAAAATTGGAGAAAACACGGACATTCACGGGCATTTATGGACTTTTATTGAAGAAAAGGGTGAAAGACGAAGTCAAGAAGTCAAGAGTGCAAAAAGAACGGAAGTCCACGACCAATTCGGAAGATTTATCGAAGAAAAAGTCAAAAGACGGAAGTTTATCAAAAGCCGAAGAATTCAAGTCTATTTTATTGAAGAATTTAAAGACGAGTTCAAAAGAAATCCAAAAGTCAAAAGTCCCTTAAGTCCAAGATTAAAGAAGATTAGAATAAAAGGACTAAGTATGCAATTAATGAAGATTAAAAGAAGGAGGGACTTAATTATGCAATTAAGAGGAAAGGAAAGAGGGGAGGAAGTTTCCTTAATCCTCCCCTATAAATAGTTTAGGATTAGTCATTTTTCATTTTGTTGGCTAATGGTGACAATTAGACCTTCCACCATTTAAATACTTGTCATTTACTTTTCTTGTCAATTTAAATTCATGTTATGCACCTTAATTACCATTTAATTCCAAGTAAGTTTTCATTTTATTTCTTGTCAAATCTTTATTTTATCTTGTCAATCTCTTATCTACCTTTCTTATTCTTTGATTCATGTGTTTATGTTATGTTCATGTTCATGCTTTTATTTTGATCTAAGTGGTGTTTGATTATTTTGGTTAAAGTTGTTTGATTTCATGTTTTAAATTGTTTGTTTATGTTATCTATTGATCTTGTTACTATTTAGTTTAGATCGTTTGTGTTTATTTGATTGATTTTTGGTTATATCTGCTATTACTGTATTTCCTTGTTCTTCGGGGGTGTTTGCTTGTTTCTGATCTTTCCAGGAAAAGTTCCGAACCAAGAGGGAGGAAAGTGTTCATTCGGAACTTCTAAAGTTCCGAATCAAGGCTTCATCCGGAAGATTTGGGATTAGAAAAACTTCCGAACCAAACTTGTTCATCCGGAACTTTCAAAGTTCCGGACGAAGTGAAAACTTCCGAACCAAACATACTCATTCGGAACTCCAAAGTTCCGAACCAAGGGTTTCATCCGGAACTTTTCAAAAGTTCCGAATCAATCCAAAGTTCCGAACCAAGGGTTTCATCCGGAACTTTTCAAAAGTTCCGAATCAACTCAAAGTTCCGAATCAAGGACCAAGTTCCGAATCAAGGCTGTTCATTCGGAAGTCATAAACTTCCGAGTCAAGGGTGTTCATTCGGAAGTTCTAAACTTCCGAATCAAGGAGCTTCATTCGGAAACTTCCGAATCAAGGGGTGACCTAATACTTCTGAATCAAGGCAACAAGTGAGAGTTCCAAATCAGTAAGTTCCGAACGAAGCATTGTTTTGGATAAGTGACATATTCAGATCAATTTGTTCCGGATCAAGGATTTTGGTACTATTCTAAGTGAAGAAAAATCATTTCAACCAAAGGTGACATTTAGGACGAGTGATTATTCTGAACGAAGGTTTATTCTGAATGAGCTGTATTCAGGTTCTTATTAGCTTTTGTCTTTAATTTTTATTGCCTTTTATTTAATTGCACTTTAAGATTATTTGCCTTAGTGTTATTTTAGAATTGCTTTAGTTTTAGTCGCACTTTAAGTTTGCCTTAGATAGATTTAAGTTTACGTCATTTTACTTTAGTGCCCTTTAATTTCAGCCTCGCTTTTAAATACTTGCACTTTACGTTAATTAGACTTAGATTTACTTTAAGAGCACCTTTACTTTAATTGTTTTGCACCTTTTACTTTTAAAACACTACAACGACACATCTTTGATTCCACCAAAATAAAACGAAGTCACAGATAGAGAGCTAAGATCAATTCGATTAGACATACTTAAACGAATCTTTTTAATAAGGCAAAAATCTAGTTATTAAATGACACCGCTGCCGGCTCTTTTCATTAAGATTGATAGTTTTCTGTGCTAGACACGTTGCTTTTTAGGATCCGTTCACTTGTGAACGTTATTTTTCTTGCCTTTAAAAAATTCAAATATCCATAAACATTAAAAAATTGATAAAAATACATAAAAATTAAAAATTTCAAAAATCCAAAAAGATTTTATCTTTATTGTGTATATATATTGTCTTTGTGTTTGGTTTTGTTTTCTTTTGCATTTTCAGGTATATGCGCACTAGATCTTCTAATTATCAAGAGCCCGAGCCTCAAGAAGATTTAGATATGGCAGGTGTTAACAACAACAACATTCCACCGAACCTGAATAATAATAATAACAACAATGCTCTTCCATAGCCCGATCTTCGAACCATGGAGGAACTTTGTCAACCAACAATGTTTGGACGAGGAGGACCGATTGCGCTGATGCAAATCAACGCTCCTGAGTTTTCGTTGAAGCATCACATGATTCAGCAAGTACAAACAAACCCATTTAGAGGATTGCCTGATGATGATGCCAACAAACATCTCGACAAGTTCATTACAATCACCCAAAGCATGAAGTTGCCTGGTGCCACAATGGATGTTCTCCGCTTACAACACTTCCCGCATACTTTATCGCATCATGCCGAGAAATGGTTTGATCGTCTCCCGAAGAATTCTATTCACACTTGGGATGATATGACTCAACGCTTTCTATCGCGCTACTTTCCACCATCCATGGTCACAAGCCTTCGCAATCAGATCAGCGGTTTCATGCAAGATCCCGATGAATCTCTTTTTGATGCTTGGGAGCGATATAATGTCTTGATCGACCGTTGTCCAAACCACAACATGCTTCCCGTCACATTGATTGATACTTTCTACAACGGGTTGACTTTTCGAGATCGTGATACGATCAATGCAGCCGCCGGTGGCACATTCATGAAAAGGAGACCCGAGGAGTGTAGAGAGTTAATTGAGAACATGACTACTCACCACAAGAACTGGGATTCCTCTGCTTCTTCTAGGAACAACCCGAGAGTCAATGTTTCCTCAACCTCAGCAAACCCTGAGATGACCGAACTCACCCGCGTGATGGCCGAAATGAGCAAAAGTATTACGCTTCTCGCTTCAAACCAACAACAACAGCAAGTTAAAGCGGTTGCTAATCCTTGTGAAACATGTGGCGGTCCTCACTCATACACCGATTGTCCTTCGACACAAGGAAATCCGGAAAATGTGTATGCAGCTTACGGTAATTATTCACCGGAAAATTACCAAGCTAAACAACAAGGGGATAGAAACCTGCTGAGCTACAGTTCCAACAACTACCTTTCACCCGGTTTTTCTCCTCAAAACCAAAATCCCGCCAACAACTACAATAGAAGCAACCAAATCCCACCTCGTGCTTCTAACCCTTATCAACCACCCACCCAACAACACCCACCCATTAATCCCGATGTTGACACCATCATGAGAACTCAAGGTGAGCAAATCAAGAATCTACAGAGCCAAATAATCAATTTGAAAAGAGATATCTTGAAGCAAGGTAATGACATCAGAACCGAGGTTCGTGAAAATCTTCAATCCTCCTTCATCACTCAAACAACTGAATTAAAGAATCTGTTGGCTAGTTTCTTGCCCGAAGCTCAACCTTCTTCTTCTTCGGGTTCTCTACCTTCAAACACCGTCACCAATCCGCGAGCTAATGTGAGTGCTATAACTACGCGTAGTGGAATTACCATTGTCAATCCACCTGACTCACCACCATCATCTACACCCCCTCCACCACCATGTATCCCTACTCCTCTTACACTTAGTGCTAGTACACCATTACCGTCTCCGCCTCGTCATGCCGATGTATCCTGGAAGGACCCTTCAACATCACAACCTTCACCGACTACACCTTCACCCAACCCTTATCAACCCAGAATCCCATACCCTTCTCGCATAGGCAAGACCAACGATCTAACCAAGAATGATTGTCAAGTATCGAAATATGTGGATATGCTATCTAAAATGACCATCAACATTAGCCTTGTTGAAGCACTTTGCCACATGCCGAAATTTGTCAAAGCATTCAAGGAATTGCTTAGCAAGAAGGAGAAGCTGATTGAACTCGCCAACACACGCTTAAATGAAAACTGCTCTGCAGTTCTTCTTAGAGAACTTCCAGAAAAGCTTGGAGATCCCGGTCGTTTTGTGTTGCCTTGCGTGTTCAACAAAACTGAAGAATTTACTGCCCTTGCTGATCTCGGGGCTAGTATTAATTTGATGCCACTGAGTGTTTGGAAAACACTATCATTGCCCGATCTCATTCCAACAAAGATGACTCTCGAACTTGCAAACCGCACTCTCGCTTACCCCGTTGGTATAGCCGAAGACGTGTTTATCAAAGTTGGCACATTTACTTTCCCGGTCGATTTTGTCGTAGTTGATTATGAAATGGACCCTCGTATTCCTTTAATACTTGGTCGGCCATTTTTGAGAACCGGACGAGCTTTAGTCGATGTGGCCGAAGGTGAGTTAATCTTACGAGTCGGGGATGATTCTAAAGTTTTTAAAATGGGGAAGCTTACAGGCAAATCCTTTGGAGAACGAGAATCAGTGAATATGATAAATGTGCTCGATGACTTTACCGTCTATGACAATCCTCTATTCGAATCTTCCACTGATAATCCACTCTTTGAAGATAATGTGGATGATTCTCTCCCTACTTTGGACGCTTCTCCCGTTTTTGATTCTCCACCGGTCTTTGATGCTTATGATCAAGATGATTCTAGCTCAGACTCGGATGATTTTGATTGTACTTCTGAGTATCCCGAGCTGCCCACTTTCGATGATTTCGATGAGGCTGATACTCTATCGAGCGATTCTTCACATGATGAAGATCTTCCACCATCACTCGATCCTACTTTGGACGATTATTCATTTGAGGAAGATTTCTCTGAATTTCTCAACACATACTTCCCTCATGAGAGTGATGCTCCTCCTTTGGACTTTGAAGATTATCGTCTTGATCCTACTTTGGATTTGAAGAGCATTCTGTCCAAGGAGAAGAAACCGGTCGACACCAAAATCCGTTGCACTTATGATTTGACACCTATTTGTCCCCCTTCTGAGGACGAGGTTGTGCTTCTTTGCGGATCTTCTTCACACTCGGCTGAGCCTGAGTGCTATTTTCCCTTAAAGGAAAAGGTGTTCGACCCCGGTATTGAAGTCTTTAAGCCATCTCAGTATCCACCTGATGAAATAAAAGGAAAAATCTTTGGAACTATTGAAGACATGCTTGCACCGCACCATACTTGCTTCCACCATGCTCCATCGCTGCTTAAGGGAACCCTGCCACTTCTCTTTTGGCTTGCCTTGTTCGCCTTAAGCTCTTGCTTATTGATGGATGAAAACTATGTCTTTGATCCTGGTGGATATGTTTCATGCTACTTCCGTTGATGATCAAGGTCGAGTCAGGCTCACGACTCGGTTAACAAAAACCAAGCGCTTCTTGGGAGGCAACCCATGTATCTATCTTTCCGCTTTCTTTACCATAAGTGTAGGGGGGACCCTTTGGATTGCTATTTCCTCTTCTCACTTCTTAATCAGGGATTCGAGCTTCAATGATCCACTTTTGATGATTCTTGACGACCCGTGATTCCATGTTCTACTTTATCTCGGTTCAATCCTAAACTATTTTCGATTCACTATTTTATATATTTCTCAATATTAAAATAGGAATCTCTTTAGTTGTCTTTTCCTTAGCAAGATTTAAACAACGTGCACAATGTCCTAAGTGTAGGGGAGTGTTCTCCCACATGCTTAAACATTGAGGACAATATTTATCTTAAGTGTAGGGGGGACTTCTATCGAAGTTAAGTGGTCTTTTCCTTGTATTTGTCCTCATTTTAACCGGAAAATCAATTTTTCGACATTTTTCAAAATTTTTGATCTATTTTGGCCTATTAGTTTTTTCCCTTTTGTATAGCTATTTTCTTTCTTTGCTAGAATAAATGTTTAATAAGTGGTTTTAATTTTCAAACGTTGTGAATCTTTTGACTCAATCCGAGTTTACTCTAGCTAGTATCCTTAACGTGTTTAAGTCACGTTTTGCTAGGCTTTTATATAAGGAGTTTTAAAATGCGAAAGTCTTAACTCTCATGGGTTAAGAACAAGAACTTTTCGCAAGTTCCTATAATTGATCCTAGAGAGTCGTTTATCAAGGGAACTTTAAAATGCGATTTCTAAAACTTGAAAAAGTCTAAGAATTTGCAAGATCCTATAGGCGACTCGAAAACCCAAAACTTTGATTTAATAGGCTAAGCATCCACGGGTCTCATTACTTGAGGTTTTAAACTGTGGAGAACGAGAGATGATAGAGCCAATTATAAGTCCGGTATTCTTTCGTGAATTTATGTGAGTTAATTATGAGCCTATTCTCCCATCGCTTGCTAATAATTTATCTGCTAATAAATAAGGTTGTACGATTTGAAAAGTTACTTAGCTTCTAGCCCCATATCGTTTAAAAGTTGCTCGGTATGGATTAGAGTTCATAGCCAAGGCATAACTTATTGAAGCGGGACGCGAAGATTGGCGAGTTCGAAAAGGCCCTAACAAGGCATGAGGGCTATATTTTGTTGCTAAAGATCCAAAGTGATGTGAAGAATCATTTATCGAAAATCAATATGAAGGATCGAGACACACGACGTAAAGCAAACTCCCCAAAAGTCATGGAGAAGTGTATCTGAAAAGACCCTAACAAGGTATGAGGATAAATAGATCCAAGTCATAAAAGGAGGCGGATCGTTGTATATCAAAGTCCAAAATAAAGATTGGAGAAAAATGAAGAAGTCGTGGTCCAAGTATGAATTTCTCAAAACTTCAAAGTTAAGAATTCCTATTATGAAGAGAAGACCATTATTTCATGAACGTCTCTCAAGATTTGAAGTATGAAGTCGCTGCCAAATATCGGTCCGAGAAAGGTCTCAAATCGCGAAGCGAGTTATGCCAAGATATAAACTTTATGAGGTCCCGAGAAGCAGTTTTAAAAGATTTGGTCCTTTAGCTAACTATTGATTAAATCGTTCACTTTATTTTTAGACTAAATAACTATCGAAATAAGTCAAACAATGCATCCTCGTGATCATTCTAGACAATAATAAAATATAAGAGATACACCTAGGAATAAGGGAGTCTAAGTGAGTAATTGGCCCACATGAGTTCGTGTTAGTTTACTAACTTATAATAACAATGATCTCGTTTTTAAGCTTGGTTTGGAGAAAGTGAAAACTTGAGGATGATGATTATTCATAACATTTTCAAAACCCAAGGTATGCTTTTGATTTCTGTATTTTGTATGTTTTTAATTTTCTATCTCTTTAATAAAGGCCAACATGGATTGATTATGATGAAAAGTGTAGTCTTGCTTTGTAACTAATGCATTGCATGATGACATTGCAATGGTCAAGTGTAGGGGATTTGATAGGTGTGTAAACACCCATCTTTTCTACCACTTAATTACAATAATAACCGGACCAAAACGTGTATTTTATGTCTTTTATTTCGGAATTATGCGTGGTTTGTGTTTTTGTTGTGATTTAGGATGAAAAGGTGAAAAATGGAGAAAACACGGACATTCACGGGCATTTATGGACTTTTATTGAAGAAAAGGGTGAAAGACGAAGTCAAGAAGTCAAGAGTGCAAAAAGAACGGAAGTCCACGACCAATTCGGAAGATTTATCGAAGAAAAAGTCAAAAGACGGAAGTTTATCAAAAGCCGAAGAATTCAAGTCTATTTTATTGAAGAATTTAAAGACGAGTTCAAAAGAAATCCGGAAGTCAAAAGTCCCTTAAGTCCAAGATTAAAGAAGATTAGAAGAAAAGGACTAAGTATGCAATTAATGAAGATTAAAAGAAGGAGGGACTTAATTATGCAATTAAGAGGAAAGGAAAGAGGGGAGGAAGCTTCCTTAATCCTCCCCTATAAATAGTCTAGGATTAGTCATTTTTCATTTTGTTGGCTAATGGTGACAATTAGACCTTCCACCATTTAAATACTTGTCATTTACTTTTCTTGTCAATTTAAATTCATGTTATGCACCTTAATTACCATTTAATTCCAAGTAAGTTTTCATTTTAATTCTTGTCAAATCTTTATTTTATCTTATCAATCTCTTATCTACCTTTCTTATTCTTTGATTCATGTGTTTATGTTATGTTCATGTTCATGCTTTTATTTTGATCTAAGTGGTGTTTGATTATTTTGGTTAAAGTTGTTTGATTTCATGTTTTAAATTGTTTCTTTATGTTATCTATTGATCTCGTTACTATTTAGTTTAGATCGTTTGTGTTTATTTGATTGATTTTTGGTTATATCTGCTATTACTGTATTTCCTTGTTCTTCGGGGGTGTTTGCTTGTTTCTGATCTTTCCAGGAAAAGTTCCGAACCAAGAGGGAGGAAAGTGTTCATTCGGAACTTCTAAAGTTCCGAATCAAGGCTTCATCCGGAAGATTTGGGATTAGAAAAACTTTTGAACCAAATTTGTTCATCCGGAACTTTCAAAGTTCCGGACGAAGTGAAAACTTCCGAACCAAACATACTCATTCGGAACTCCAAAGTTCCGAACCAAGGGTTTCATCCGGAACTTTTAAAAAGTTCCGAATCAATCCAAAGTTCCGAACCAAGGGTTTCATCCGGAACTTTTCAAAAGTTCCGAATCAACTCAAAGTTCCGAATCAAGGACCAAGTTCCGAATCAAGGCTGTTCATTTGGAAGTCATAAACTTCCGAGTCAAGGGTGTTCATTCGGAAGTTCTAAACTTCCGAATCAAGGAGCTTCATTCGGAAACTTCCGAATCAAGGGGTGACCTAATACTTCCGAATCAAGGCAACAAGTGAGAGTTCCGAATCAGTAAGTTCCGAACGAAGCATTGTTTTGGATAAGTGACATATTCAGATCAATTTGTTTCGGATCAAGGATTTTGGTACTATTGCAAGTGAAGAAAAATCATTTCAACCAAAGGTGACATTTAGGACGAGTGATTATTCTGAACGAAGGTTTATTCTGAATGAGCTGTATTCAGGTTCTTATTAGCTTTTGTCTTTAATTTTTATTGCCTTTTATTTAATTGCACTTTAAGATTATTTGCCTTAGTGTTATTTTAGAATTGCTTTAGTTTTAGTCGCACTTTAAGTTTGCCTTAGATAGATTTAAGTTTACGTCATTTTACTTTAGTGCCCTTTAATTTCAGCCTCGCTTTTAAATACTTGCACTTTACGTTAATTAGACTTAGATTTACTTTAAGAGCACCTTTACTTTAATTGTTTTGCACCTTTTACTTTTAAAACACTACAACGACACATCTTTGATTCCACCAAAATAAAACGAAGTCACAGATAGAGAGCTAAGATCAATTCGATTAGACATACTTAAACGAATCTTTTTAATTAGGTAAAAATCTAGTTATTAATCTTCTGAGCGACAAGGAAAAGCTCCTCGATATTGCCAACACCCAACTTAATGAGAATTGCTCTGCAGTGCTCTTAAGGAAATTGCCAACCAAGCTTGGTGATCCGGGTCGTTTCTTAATCCCTTGCAATTTCCCGGGAGTAGAGAATTGCATGGCCTTAGCCGATCTAGGTGCCAGTATCAACTTAATGCCTTTAAGTGTGTGGAAGCAATTATCTCTCCCTGAGCTACTCCCCACCAAAATGACTTTGGAATTGGCTAACCGTACGGTTGCTTATCCAGTGGGGATAGCCGAAGACGTCATTGTAGGAGTCGACAAATTCACCTTTCCTGCTGATTTCGTTGTCGTCGACTACGAGATGGACCCTCGTGTGCCACTAATTGTTGGTCGTCCATTCTTGAGGACCGGTCGCACTCTCATTGATGTTGAAGCCGGTGAGCTTATCATGAGAGTGGGTGACGATAAAGTAGTCTTCAACATGGGAAAGTTGTCTAAACAGCCTTATTCATATGAGAGTGTTAATTGTATTGACGTTCTTGATGAGGCTTGTGAAGAACACTTTAATGATGCTTGCAAAAGTATTCCTACCTCTCTTCCCAATGTTGAGACCGTGTCCTCTATTGATTCATCATTGTCTCTATTTGGAGATAGTGATTTATTTTGGAAAGATCTTGACGACACCATGGGAGATGTGAACTTATCTACTAATGATTCTCCCACCGATGGGGATGAAGACATACATTTCTTTGACAAACTTCTTAACGAAGACAATCCTTCTCCTTCATCTCCCACGGTCATTGCTATCGATACTCTGACTTCGAATACGCCTCCCGTCGAAAATCCTCCGGATTTAGAACTTAAGGAGTTGCCGCCTCATCTTGAGTACGTTTTCCTTGAAGACAACGAGAAGTCGCCCGTCATCATCGCAAAGGACCTAAAAGAAGAACAAAAAGCCCGACTTGTCGCCGTGTTGAAAGATCATAAGAAGGCTATAGCTTGGAAAATCTCTGATATTCGTGGAATTGATCCTCACTTCTGCACACACAAAATTCTCATGGAGGACGATTTTAAGCCCACAATTCAAAGCCAACGAAGGGTGAATCCAAAAATACATGAAGTTATCAAAACAGAGGTTATTAAACTTCTTGATGCGGGTATGATTTACCCTATTTCGGATTCACCATGGGTTAGTCCAATCCATTGTGTGCCTAAGAAGGGCGGAATAACCGTTGTTCCCAATGAACACAACGAGTTGATTTCCACTCGTCTCGTTACTGGGTGGAGAGTTTGTATAGACTACCGCAAACTCAATGATGCCACGAGAAAGGATCATTTCCCTCTACCTTTTATGGACCAAATGCTTGAACGTTTAGCAGGTAATGAATATTACTGCTTTCTTGATGGTTTCTCGAGTTATTTCCAAATACCCATCGATCCCCAAGATCAAGAGAAGACAACATTCACTTGTCCCTATGGCACATTTGCGTACAAAAGGATGCCTTTCGGCTTATGTAATGCCCCCGGGACTTTCCAAAGGTGCATGTTAGCTATCTTCCATGACATGGTTGAACAAACCATGGAAGTCTTCATGGATGATTTCTCGGTCTTCAGGGATTCCTTCTCTTCTTGCCTTGCCAATTTGGAACGTATGCTTAAGCGATGCGAAGACACTCGCCTTGTTCTGAATTGGGAAAAATGCCATTTTATGGTAAAAGAAGGCATCGTGCTAGGACACAAGATTTCCAAAGCCGGTCTTGAAGTAGACCGTGCTAAAGTCGATATTATCGCCAAGTTGCCTCCACCTTCAACCGTGAAGGGTGTGAGAAGTTTTCTGGGTCATGCGGGCTTCTACCGTCGTTTCATCAAAGATTTTTCTCAAATCGCTCGCCCGATGACCCATCTCTTGGAAAAAGATACTCCTTTTATCTTCTCCAACGAGTGTCTTGAAGCCTTCAATTCGCTTAAGGATAAGCTAACTAAGGCACCCGTCTTGGTTACCCCTAATTGGGAGCTTCCCTTTGAGTTGATGTGCGATGCTAGTGATTTTGCTATTGGAGCGGTTCTGGGATAAAGAGTGAATAAACACTTCCAACCAATCCATTACGCTAGCAAGACAATGACGGGGGCTCAATTGCATTACACGACAACTGAAAAAGAGCTTTTAGCTGTTGTCTATGCCTTTGAAAAATTTCGCCCTATCTTGTCCTTTCCACCACAATCGTTTACACCGATCATTCCGTGTTGAAGTACTTGTTGACAAATCAAGATTCCAAACCAAGACTTCTTCGCTGGGTTTTGCTACTCCAAGAATTTAAAATAGAAATTCGCGATAAAAAAGGAGCTGAAAACCTAGCCGCGGATCATCTCAGTAGACTTGAGGATCCTTACCAGGGGGATCATCCGAACAAAGAAATCAATGATTCTTTTCCCCTGGAGACCTTAATGTCTATCAACTCGACTTCTGATGAAACCCCGTGGTTTGCGGACATTGCAAACTACTTGGCGGGTGGAATTCTCGTTGACGGGTTAACATCCCAGCAAAAGAAAAAGTTATTCAAAGACATCAAGACTTACTTTTGGGATGACCCGTATCTTTTCAAACAATGTGCTAACTTGATTATTCGCCGATGTGTTGATGGACCGGCAGCTTTGGAAATCCTTGATGCTTGCCACAAAGGACCCAGCGGTGGTCACTTTGGTCCCAACTACACCGCCAAAAAAGTGTTCGATTCGGGATTTTATTGGCCCACCATCTATCGTGACGCTCACAATATGGTTAAACGATGTGATGCTTGCCAGAAACAAGGCAAGATCAGACATAAATATGAGATGCCTCAAAATTTCATGCAAGAATGTGAAATCTTTGATGTTTGGGGTATCGACTTTATGGGGCCATTCCCTTCCCCTAAAGGAAACAAATACATCCTTGTCGCTGTTGACTACGTTTCAAAGTGGGTTGAAGCCAAAGCTTTACCCACTAATGACGCAAGGGTAGTTTGTAACTTTTTGAAAGCTCTATTCGCTAGATTCGGTGTGCCTCGTGCCATTATTAGTGATCGTGGGACTCATTTTTGCAATGACCAATTTGCTAGGGTCATGGCTAAGTACGGTGTAAATCATCGTCTTTCCACAGCCTACCACCCACAAACTAATGGCCAGGCTGAAATATCCAACCGAGGACTTAAGCGAATTCTGGAAAGAACCGTGGGAGAGCATCGTGCCTCATGGGCTGATAAACTTGATGATGCTTTGTGGGCTTTACGTACCGCATACAAGACCCCGATTGGTTGTACGCCATATCGTCTCGTGTACGGGAAAGTGTGCCACCTCCCCATTGAGTTGGAGCACAAGGCTTACTGGGCCTTGAAGTGGGCTAATTTTGATATCAACAAAGCCAGTGACCTACGCAAGATCCAACTCAATGAGATCAATGAACTCCGTAATGAGGCTTATGAAAATTCTTTGATCTATAAGGAAAGAACTAAGCTCATTCACGACTCTAAGATTAAGAACCGAGAGTTCCAAGTTGGAGACAAAGTTTTACTCTTTAACTCTCGGTTGAAAATCTTTTCGGGCAAGCTGAAATCTCGTTGGTCCGGCCCATTCACCATTGCCCAAATTTTTCCATATGGTACTCTCGAGCTCGCTCAACCTAATGGACCTAATTTTAAGGTGAATGGCCAACGAGTGAAGTTGTACTTTGGTGAGGACATCTCTCATGAGATGATTCCATCCCTCACCATGTTCCCCATGAACTAATTTTGGGTCGAGTCAGGCTCGTGACTCGGTTATCAAAAATAAGCGCTCCTCGGGAGGCAGCCCGAGTATCTATCCTTTTATGTTTTAACCTCCTAAGTGTAGGGGGACCTCTATAGGTGTTTGTCTGTGTGTGGTGATGTGTTACAAGGATAAGTGCACTCTTAGAATCTTTGAAGAACCGTGCTCCCGTGTTATCCGAAATCCGGTTCTATCTCTCAACTATCGTGATTCAATTTTCTTCATACTCGCATTTGAAATTGATCACTTTAGTCGTCTCTTCCTTAACTCGAGTTAACCAACGTGCACAATGTCCTAAGTGTAGGGGAGACTTTTCCCACATGCTTAAACATTGAGGACAATGTTTATCTTAAGTGTAGGGGGGACTTCTATCGAAGTTTTAAGTGGACTTTTCCATGAAAATGCCTTCATTTAACCGGAAAATCATCTTTTTCAACATTTTTCAAATTTTTAATTAACTTTGGCCATTTTGTCGTAATTTTTAAATTTTTATCGTTGCTTTCATATGTATATATCCCGCAATAAAGTCAAAAATATTAATAAAGTGGTGTAGCTAGTTTTGAAATCTTTGACATATTAGGCCCGTTGCGATTATTTTGACTCAACCCGAATAGACTTATCCAAGTTTATTCTAGCTAGTATCCTTAACCATGTAGACCTTAATTGGTTTATTAGGCTAAGTATCCACGAGTCTCATTACTTGAGATTTTAAATTGTGGAGGACGAGAAATGATAGAGTCAATTATAAGTCGGTATTCTTGCACAAACTCACTTGGTGTAATTATTTGCCTATTCTCCCATCACTTGATAATAAGTTATTTGCAATAAGTAAGGTCGTACGATTTGAAAAGTTACTTAGCTTCTAGCCCAAGATCGTTTAAAAGTTGCTCGGTAATGATAAAATTTCATAGCTAAGGCATAACTTATGAAGCGGGGCGCGAAGATTGGCGAGTCCGAAAAGGCCCTAACAAGGCATGAGGATTCCATTTTATTGCTGAAGATCCAAAAGTGATGTGAAAAGCATTATTCCCGAAATCGATATGAAGGATCAAGACTCACGACGAAAAGCAATCAACTCCCATAAAGATCATGGAGAAGTCTATCCGAAAAGACCCTAACAAGGTATGAGGATAAATAGATCCAAGTCCGAAAAGGAGGTGGATCGTTGTATCTCAAAATCCCAATTAGAGATTGAAGAAATAATCATGAAGTCGTGGTCAACAAAGTTGGAGTACCCCTCAAAAGTCTCCAAGTGAAGAAACTCTATTAACGATGAGAAGACCATTATCTCAAGCACGTCTCTCAAGATATGAAGTACGAAGTACATGCCAAATATCGGCCCGAGAAAGGTCTCAAATCGCGAACCAAGTTATGCCAAGATATGAACTTTTTGATATCCCGAGAAGCAGTTTTAAGAGATTTTGTCCTTTAGCTAACTATTGATCAAATCGTCCTACTTTGCTTTCAGCCTAAATAAACTATCGAAATAAGTCCAAAAATGCATCTTCATGATCATTCTAAGACAAAAAAAATAAAAAAAATATAAGAGATACACCTAGGAATAAGGGAGTTTAAGCATTTAATTAAGCCATGTGTGTAAGTGTTTGAAATGCTAACTTATAATAACAATGATCTCGTTTTTAAGCTTAGTTTGGGGAACGTGAAACTTGAGGGTGATAAATCTTCGCAGCACCAAAGCCCTAATGTAAGTCCTTGATTTCTTTGCAAGTTATTTCCATCCTTTTGTTTATTTTAAAGTTTTAATTTCTCTTAGTATTTTAATTTTTTTTATTTAGTAGTATTTGAATAAGGCCAAGGTTGATTGATTATGAGAAAAGTGTAAAATTGCTTTATCACTAAGCATTGCATGAGGGCATGGCAATGGTTAAGTGTAGGGGATTTGATAGGTGTGTAAACACCCATCCTTTTACCACTTAATTCTGGCTAAAACAAGACCAAAACACGTATTTAATATCATTTGTTTGGAATTATGCATGGTTTTTGTGTTTATTGTGTTTTCAGAGCCAACCGGATGAATATTGGAGAAAACGTGGGATTGCACAGGTTTTATCAAGGAAAAAGGCTAAAGACAAAGTCTATTGTCCAAGAGATGCAAAAGATTTGAAGTCAATGGGCCTATTTGAAGATTTATCGAAGAAAAGGACCAAAGATGGAAGATTTGCATATATCGAAGAAACTCAAGTCTATTAAACGAAGAAATTAAAAGACGAGTTGAATTTAATCGACGACAAATCCCGAATCAGAATCGAAAACGTCAACTTTTCTGAAAAGACGAGAAGACAAGAAGAAAGGGAGAAAGCCCACTCACCAACCAACCACTCAGCCTATAAAAGGAAATCCCTCACAAAATTTTGGAATATAATTCTTTCTTTCAGTTTCTTTCCTTTCCTATCTCGTAGGAAAACCATCTCCTTTAAGGAGTGGTTCTTCATCCTCTTTGATTTGTTCTTTAATCTTGTAAGCTTGATCCTTTCCTTTTGTTACTGAATCTAAATCATCAATACAAGTGTTCATTTAATTTTTTCATTCATCTTGATCTTCATCACCTTTTTATTTAAAGTTCTTAAGTTTTTATTTAGTTCAAGTTTGATCTTAAAAAGTTGTTGAATTTGTGTTTTTATGATTGGGATTTGATCTTTGTAGTTAGTAGATGAATTGTGGTTAATTTGGTTAAACCTTTTTGCTTATTTAGTTCGATTTGTGGTCAATTTGTATTACCCTGTTCGTGAAGTTACTGCTACTGTTATTCATTCCAGTATTCTGACTAGTCATCTTAAGTTGTCCCTTATTCGGAACATTTTCAATATTCCGCATAGTCTGCTTGATTTTTCCCTTATTCGGAACATTTTCATTATTCCGGATAGCCATCTTTCATTTTCCTCTATTCGGAATTTTATATATTCCGGGTAGGCCCCTTGGTTTTTCCCTTACTCGGAATATTAGTATATTCCGCACAGCATTATATATTCCGAGTGGTAGAGTATTCCGAGTAACCAAACTTTCCGAATTGTCATCTTTATTCCGCATAGAGTATACATTCCGGGTAGAAAAATTTATTCCGCATGGTCTTATTTTTCCGCATGGTCTTAACATTCCGAGTAGCCTTAGTTATTCCGCATGGAGATAGTTTATTCCGAGTAGTATGTTTATTCAGCATAGTCCAATATTCCGCATAGTCGCTATTATTCCGCATAGAGTAACTTCAATGAGGGTATTTCTCAGTCACTATTACTGTTTATTTACATTTTAATTCAAGTTTTACTTTTGATAATTAATTCTTTCTAGCTTACTTTTAATTGCCTTATGCATTTACCTTCTTAGTAGAATAGAAAATCAAAACCCCTTTTTGTCACCAAGAACAAATCATTCCACTTTTAACTGCGATCAATTCGAGGAGATTCCGAGAACGAACTTTCAAACGAGTAAAATCACTTATATCAGACATCAAGGTCGTGAAACTCATGATTAATTGGCTAAGCTCATTTCCTATCATACTGTAGTTAGTTCTTGGTGAACAACTTTCCATCACTCTTTTGTAGATCACTCGTTGTTTTTATAAGTTAAAAAAGTATTCCTTGAGAAAAATTGAATTTTCATCACCATATGGATTATTTGAAGTGAGACTTATAAGTAATCGTTATCGAAATAAAGTTGTTTATGAAACACTTTGGAAAACTTAATCGTTTCCATAACGAAGAACATCTCTATAAATTCATTTTGATTCTTATTCCATAATTAAATATGAAAACATGAAATTAGTTTTTATTTTATACATGATGACAAAGTTTTGACGAACTGAGTATTGCATCGTTTATCCTAAAATTGTATGTAGTTGCGCGCCTACATACAATTTAGGAGGGACCATGCAACGCTGATTAGTAGTCACCATGAAATTGTTAATAAACATTACATTTTCCTTGTAATTGTGGAAAATTGAATTTTTATGAGATCTGCAAGAAGTGCAAAATAGGGACATATTGTTAGGGACACCTACATATGTGCCCGTACCATTTATTCTTCTAAGTCGAATTTACTCATCTGTGGATATTGTCTTATTTGACAATTGACAACTCTTTCTTGTCAAATTCTCTCATGGTGAGATTCTTTAGAAAAGTATCTAATTATCGAGTGATGATACCCGACTGGGTGTATCGACGTCCCTATCATTTCTTTTGATTAGATTTCATTTGAATGACATGGGTAACGATCCGAGGAGCTTTCGAATGCGTACTCAAATTATGAAAACATGGGATATATTCATATTCGTTAATGTTTTAATCTGTATGTGATTTGAAATTCTCTCGCGTAAATTATGCGTTGACCTTACTCTTTTGATGTTAGTTATGTCTCCAGATATCCTTGAATTATAAAGGATTACGAGTTATTATTGGTCTTTTGAGAAGTTCACATCTTATCAACGGTTATGAAACTGGAAAGTTGATAGTGCCAGTAGAATGGATTGATTGATTATGACATAATGTCATTTTCTAAATCGATGGGAACTCGAGTAGAAATCCCCTAAAAGATAAGATGTTGATTATCGAAAGTGATCTAAATAATTCTTGATGGATGACCATATCCTACATTTAGACTTGAAATTATACCAGGAATAGTTATGAACCAGTCATAGATCTTGTAATCTAGAAAGAACTTAAAGTAAATGTATTTAAAGATGTTTCTGTTATCTGAAACTTTAGGAGGTATTTACGGGTGAATTACCTAGACTTTCGCCATTAAGGCAAGTTGAATTTGGTATTGATTATATTCCCGGTGCTACACCCGTGGCGTGTGCACTATACTTCAGCACCATTGAATTAAAAGAATTACCGTACAACTGGGAGAGTTGTCGGAGAAAGATTTTATTCTACCGAGCTCGTCATTATGAAGAGCTATGGTGTTATCATTCCTTATATTTGTTGAATTATCGTGAACTAGGTAAATTGATGATCAAAATCTATATCCACTACCCAAGATGATAGATTTGTCTGATCATTACAAGGTTCTAGTGTATATTCAAAATTTGATCCACGACATGGTTATCATCAACTTTGCGTCCACAAAGAAGATTATCTATTCCAATCACTACATCTAGAACTCGTAATGAACAGTATGAGTTTCATGTTATGTTGTTTGGATTGACTAATGCACATGTAGCATCCATAAATTTGGTGAATCACGTGTGTAGGCCGTAATTTGATAAATTCATGCTTGTGATCATTAAGGACCATTTGTTTGTATCTAAGAATAAGAAGGAGTTAGAAACCATTTATAGACTGCCCTGAATTGGCCGAACAATGAAAACCTATACCTTGAGTATTTAACATGTGATTTAAGGCTTAATCCTTTACATTATTTGACCGTGTGATTAATAGATAATGGGATCTATATTGACTCTTCAAAGATTAGAACCATTTAAGGCTTTGGGTTATACCAAAAAGAAAGTGCAAAAATATTTTGACAAATGTTTATCAAAGGATTTTTAAGGGATTATTCCCTCATACCCAGATCATTTAACTAAACTCCCTTTGGAGTAAATGTTTGTGCATACCTCAAGACAACCTAAGAGGGATTGAGGAAACCATTTAAACCATGACTTGAAATTTGAAACAAAAATTTTTGCTTTTCAACTAAGAAAATTTTGACCAAAGTATAAACGAAGATTTTTCAAACATTTACAGATCTTACTAATTATTTTCAATAAATCAACAAAAATCGTGTTAACTAAATTCAAATTTATTTTTGAACATTTTTCTATAACGGGACGAACTGAGAAAATTTAAAACTTTTTACGTTTACGTTTCATAAAATTAAATATTTATTATTTAGTTACTTGCAATATTTATCGACGTTTTAAACGTAGGACTGAGCAAAACTGATAAAAAGAATAATTGAGACGAAACTAAAACTTAGAACATATAAAGAAAGAATTTCTGAGTGAATTGTGGTCATGATAATTATTTCATCAAGAAATGTGAATGTAAATACTGACACATTATGTAGAAAGGATAAAGAATCAATTAGGATGTGTTCCTTAGTAATAACTGTGCAAAATAATTTGCCCGAACAATTTAAAAATAACTGATGCTTGTAAGAAGGATAATATAGATAATAAAAAGGGGGTTCGCGGCTAATGTGAACCATTAGAAATGAGAGCCGATGGCGTTAAATTTTTAAAAGGCCGCTTGTGGTTGCCTAAATATGGAGGATTTTGAGATTTAGTTATATTGGAATCTCATGAGTTTAATTATTCTATTCATGTCATTTCTGCTAAAATGTATCTTTATCTAAAAAAGTTGTACTGATGGCAAATTATGAAGGCAAACATCGCCTCATACATTAGTAAACATCTAACTATTGCAAAGGTCAAGGATGAACATCCAAAATCCATAAGGATTTCTTCTATAGTTTATTATTCCTGTTTGAAAATAGGATAGAATTACCATGGATTCTTATGATAAATCTTCCAATGCCATCCTCTGAATTTGATTCGATTTGGGTCATCGTCGACAGACTGACCAAATCTACTAATATCATTCCCGTTAATGATAGATTCTCGATGAAGAAATTGACTCTTTTATATTAAAAGGAGTTGTGTAAGCATGGTGTGCCTGTATCGATCATCTCTATCAAGATCCTCGCTTCGCATCGAACTTCTAGAGATTTCCTCAGAAGTCATTGTGAACTAATCTTGATGAGAGTACTGTCTACCACCCCAATCAAAGGGACAGGGTGAAAGAACGATACAAACACTAAAAGGTCTTGTTTTATGTTTGAATAATTGACCTTTGGTAACGAACGAGATAATCGTTTTCCTTTAGAGAGATTATCATTGATAATTATCGTATTAGGATTGAGATCGAGTCTTGTGAGGATTTAAATATAAGAGAATCTGTAGGTGGGAGTTGGGATGAAGATACCCGACATACACCCATTGTGAGTTGGACATGTCTTTTAGGTTTAACGTTGCCTATGGTGACAAACCTAACCTTACAAGATACCTGACCCGTGAAACCTGAAATGATTATTGAAATTAGGATCTGATTATTGACTGCCAGTAGTGGGCAGGAGGTTATGTGAATATGAAATGTAGATCTTGAAGCGCAAGATGGCTAGTGAAGTTATGCCAACAAATTTCACCATGGGAAAAAGTGAATTGATGATCTGAAAGATGATGGGAATTAAGTCCCCGTTGTATGGGACCATTGAGATAATGTAAAAAGTTGGTTTGAAAGGAATATAAGCTGGATCTACCCTGGGACTTCAAGGACTGCGTGAATTATGTTTTGTATATCAAACTTGATAAAATGTCTATCAAGTGAAAATCTGATTATTTCTTAATGAAGTTTTGATCGGCGAAAAGTTGAATTCATCAAAAACCTATGAACATCATGGATAGAGAAAGTAATTCAACTTAAGCCTGATCGTATTCCTGTAGTTATGTTTGATGAAACTCGCGTATTGTAATGAACTACACTTGAGAGAAAGGACCGAATGTGGAAGAAATACCCACATGGCTTTAACACTATAAGAAGCGAGTAGTAAGATAAATTGATCTTTGAGGACAAAGATCCCGTTTAGGGGTAACTTCTGTGACAATCCGTCAATTTATGGTTGATATTTTATTCTCAATTATAAATTAAAAACATTATTTTAATGTTATATTATGAACTCACTCAATTTTGGGAAGAAATTTGGGTTTACGTCTTGAAGTAGCATCGAGTACGTTTAAACCGGAGAATTCTACATTACGTGCTTACGTTTACATACACCGTTTTTGGTAAGAGTCCGACACTTCTGGAAATAAATTTATTCTTGAATATTATTTTGGAAATTTAAATTTGTGTTGGTTCATAAACTCACAAATTTACGAGAAGAGATTAGGACTTACGTGCATAATTTAACGTCCTTTACGATTAAATCGGAAACCCTAGGATTACGTATTTACGTTTTTGAACTCTGTTTTTGATGAGACAATTTTTATTAGATTCGTTTTGTGCCGTTGATTCATAATTTATAAAACGTTTTTCATAAAACGACCCGAGGGCACGCAAATCAAGGAAACTAGAATCGAGGAGTACCCGTAAATTAATGGGGATGGGACAAGTTTACACTTGACCACCCCCATAACAAGTGGCGTCCATAATAATCTCATGAGAGCTAAGTTGTCAACTTTTAATCAAGACTTTGGAAACTTGTCCATGGAGTCTTACAAAACCACTAACTCATGAAACAAACCAACATCAAACCACTTACTCATTTTTCCTTACATGCAAAGTTTCTAAACTCTCTCTCTCTCTCTCTCTACTCCTTTGTGTCCGTCCCATATCACCCAAAAACACCCCATTTGATCAAAATTCAACCATGAATCATGTGTTTAACTTGCATATGATGATAACCTATTGAAGATAAGAAGATTGGAGGTGATCTTAACCTATGAAAAGGAGATTACATGGAGTTAAAGGGCTGAATTCATGGAGGTATTCATGAATATGAAGATCTCAAGAAGTTCATTTGCCAAGTTGAAGATTTGGTAACAAGGAACCAAGCCTTGTTCATCAAAATCCCATCTTTCCATCATCTTGATTGGTATAGGGATCAATCTCTTCCTATCATCTTGTTATTTTGAATATGTAATCTTGTATTTTCTTTATCTATGTATATGTAAATGATGATGAATGATGATCAAAATATTATGTGGGGATTTGGTGTTGATAAATTTGGTTAAAAAGATTAAAAGCTACATGAAAAGATGTTGAAATCAGGTGATAGGTGTGTAAACACCCATCCTTTTTACCACTTAATTACAATAATAACCGAGCGAAAACGTGTATTTTATGTCATTTATGTCGGAATTATGCGTGGTTTGTGTTTTTGTTGTGATTTAGGACGAAAAGGTGAAAAGTGGAAACACGGGCATTTACGGGCTTTTATTGAAGAAAAAGATGAAAGATGAAGTCAAGAAGTCAAGAATGCAAAAAGAACGGAAGTCCAAGACCAATTCTGAAGATTTATCGAAGAAAAAAGTCAAAAGACGGAAGTTTACTAAAAGCCGAAGAACTCAAGTCTTATTTATTGAAGAATTAAAAGACGAGTTTAAAGAAATCCCGAGCCAAAAGTCATTAAAGTCCAAGATTAACAAAAGATTAAGAAGGGAAGGACTTAATGGTGAAATTAAGAAGAAATGAAGGAGGGGAGGAAGCTTCCTAAGCATTCCCTAATCCTCCCGTATATATAGACCATTAGTATTTCATTTTCATTTTGTTGGCTAGAGTGACACTAGTTCTTCCATCTTTATTTACTTGCACATTTACTTTATTGCACTTTAATTACCTTGTCTTGCACCTTATTTTTAAAGTAAGTTACTTTCATTCTTATTGCACCTTTAATTTTCTTGTTTTAATCTCTCATTCTTCCTTTCTTTATATGCTTTAATCTTTGTTTACATGCTTATTGTTTTGCTTATTTGATTAAAGATTATGTTTTTATGCTTTTGATTGTTTTGGATCATTGATTCTTATAGCTTATTTGTGTTTATTTTAAGTTTCTAAAGTTTTTATAAAAGTTATTTTTATATAAAGTTTGTTTTCGTAGATCTTTTTCTATTCGCGTTTTAAAAGTCTTTAAATTTCAGCTTATTGGCTTTTTCTAATACGTGTTTGCTTAGGATTTTAGTCTAGTGCTTATTTGAGTTATAGCTTATTAGTTTAGCTTATTTTGTGTTCTTTTTACTGTATTCCGACCACCAGTCGGAAAAGGGTTTCATATTCCGACCAGCTTCATTTGCTTGGTCGGAAAAGGGTTTGTGTTATTCCGATCAGGGGAGTCTAGCACATTCCGATCAGGTTAAGTGACAGTTATTCCGATCAGGAGTCTATTCTTCATTCCGATCAGGAGGTAAGCACATTCCGATCAGGGTTTGTTTGGTTATTCCGATTAGGTAGGTGACAGCATTCCGATTGGAGTCCGACAACATTCCGATTGGGAGACCACTCCTTATTCCGATCTGAGGCACTCCACATTCCGATCTGAGGTGTTTGTTTGGTTATTCCGATTTGGCCATTGGTGACAGCAGTTCCGATTGGTATTCCGACGACAACATTCCGATCAGGTCAAGGTGAGGGCATTCCGATCGGAATATATTCCGATTGGGTATTGTTTTCTATTTTGTCTTGTTTAATTTTTAAGTTTATGTTTTAATACTTTGTCAAATTTTAATTCTCGTCACGCTTTAACTTTAAGTCATTTAATTATTTTACTTTTCAAAGCTTTTAATATTGCACCCTTTCTTTTAATTAGACTTAGATTTATTTTAACGCCATTTTACTTTTACGTCATTTACATTTACGTCTCGCACCTTTTAATATACTACAACGACACACTTTTGTTTCACCAAAGAACGACTGAGTCGCATACTTAAAACCAGTTTTCAATTCGAAGAGATTGGTTAAACGATATTTTCTTACTAGGTAAAAGCCTTGTATTAAATGGCGCCGCTGCCGGCTCTTTTCGTAAAGATTAACGGTTTTCTGTGAGAGACACGTTGCTTTTTGGGATCCGTTCATTCGTGAGCGTTATTTTCTTGCTTAAAAAATTCAAAAAACCATAAAAATTAAAAAATTGTTAAAAATCCATAAACATTAAAAATTTCAAAAATCCAAAAAGAATTTTATTTTTATTGTGTATATATATTGTCTTTGCGTTTGGTATTGTTTTCTTTTGTCTTAATAGGTGTATGCGTACTAGATCTTCTAATTATCAAGAGCCCGAGACTCAAGAAGATTTAAGTATGTCAGGTGTTAACAACAACAATAATCCACCGCACCTCAATAATAACAACAATGTTCTTTCACAGCCCGATCTTCGGACAATGGAGGAGCTTTGTCAACCTACCATGTTTGGACGAGGAGGACCGATTGCGCCGATGCAAATCACGGCTCCGGAGTTTTCGTTGAAGCACCAAATGATTCTGCAAGTGCAAACAAATCCTTTTCGAGGAATGCCTGATGATGATGCCAATAAACACCTCGACAAATTCATTACAATCACCCAAAGCATGAAGTTGCCTGGTGCCACAATGGATGTTCTTCGCCTTCAACTCTTCCCACATACTTTATCACATCATGCCGAGAAATGGTTTGATCGTCTCCCGAAGAATTCTATTCATACTTGGGATGACATGACTCAACGCTTTTTGTCGTGCTACTTTCCACCATCCATGGTCACGAGCCTTCGCAATCAAATCAGCGGTTTCATGCAAGATCCCGATGAATCTCTTTTTGATGCTTAGGAAAGATATAATGTCTTGATTGATCGTTGTCCAAACCACAACATGCTCCCTGTGACCTTAATTGATACTTTCTACAACGGTTTGACTTTTCGAGATCGTGATACGATTAATGCAGTCGCCGGTGGCACATTTATGAAAAGGAGACCCGAGGAGTGTAGAGAGCTAATTGAGAACATGACTACTCACCACAAAAACTGGGATTCCTCCACTTCTTCAAGGAACAACCCAAGAGTCAATGTTTCTTCCACCTCAGCAAGCCCTGATATGACCGAACTTACCCGCATGATGACTGAAATGAGCAAAAGTATCTTGCTTCTCGCTTCAAACCAACAACAACAAGTTAAAGCGGTTGCACCTTCTTGTGAAACATGTGGCGGTCCACACTCATACACCGATTGTCCTTCGAATCAAGGAAATCCAGAAAATGTGTATGCAGCTTATGGTAATTATTCACCAGAAAATTACCAAGCTCGACCTCAAGGGGATAGAAATTTGCTGCGTTACCGGTCCAACAATTACCTTTCACCCGGTTTTTCTCCTCAAAACCAAAACCCCGCCAACAACTACAATAGAAGCAACCAAATCCCACCAAGAGCTTCTAATCCATATCACCCACCCGCTCAACAAACCCCACCCATTAACCCGGATGTTGAAGCCATCATGAGAACCCAAAGTGAGCAAATCAAGAATCTACAGAGCCAAATTATCAATCTTAAAGGAGATATTACCAAGCAAGGGAATGACATTCGCTCCGAGCTTCGAGATAATATTCAATCCTCCTTCAGCAATCAAACCAATGATTTGAAGAATATGCCTGCTAGTTTCTTGCCCGCCGCTCAACCTTCTTCTTCGAGTTCTCTACCTTCAAACACCGTCACCAATCCGCGAGCGAATGTGAGTGCTATTACTACCCGTAGTGGAGTCACCATAGTAGGACCACCGATCCTTCCCCATCATCTACACCTCCTCCACCACCATTTATCCCTACTCCTCCTACACCTAGTGTTAGTGCACCATTACCGTCTCCGCCTCGTCATGACGATGTTCCCAAGAAGAACCCTTCAACACCTCAACCTTTACCTGCTACGCCTTCACCTTCACCACCCAAACCCAATATCCCATATCCTTCTCGCTTGGGCAAGACCAACGAGCTAACCAAGAATGACTGTCAAGTGCAAAGCTATGTGAAGATGCTCTCTCAAATGAACATCAACATTAGCCTCGTTGAAGCACTTGTCCACTTGCCGAAATTTGTCAAAGTATTCAAGGAATTGCTTAACAAGAAGGAGAAGCTGATTGAGCTCGCCAACACACGCTTAAATGAAAACTGCTCTGTAGTTATTCTTAAAGAACTTCCGGAAAAGCTTGGAGATCCCGGTCGTTTTGTGTTGCCTTGCCTTTTCAACAAAACTGATGAATTTACTGCCCTTGCTGATCTCGGGGCCAGTATTAATTTGATGCTATTGAGTGTTTGGAAAACACTATCATTACCCGACCTTACTCCAAAAAAGATGACTCTTGAACTTGCAAATCGCACTCTCGCTTACCCCGTTGGTATTGTTGAAGACGTGTTTATTAGAGTTGGCACATTTACTTTCCCGGTCGACTTGTCGTTGTTGATTATGAAATGGACCCTCGTATTCCTTTAATACTTGGTCGGCCATTCTTGAGAACCAGACGAGCTCTTGTCGATGTTCCCGAAGGTGAGTTAATCTTAAGAGTCGGGAATGATGCACAAGTCTTTAAAATGGGGAAGCTTACAGGCAAATCCTTTGGACGAGAATCTGCGAATATGATCAATGTGCTTGATGATTTTGTCGTCTATAACAATCCTCTATTCGAGTCTTGCATTGATAATCCACTTTTCGAAGATGATGTGGATGATTCTCTATCCAATTTGGACGCTTCTCCCATTTATGATTCTCCACCGATCTTTGATGCTTATGATGATGATTCTAGCTCAGATACAGATAATTTTGATGATTGTACTTCTGAGTATCCTGACCTGCCCACTTATGACGATTTTGATGAGGCCGATATTCTTTCGAGTGATTCTTCACATGATGAAGATCCTCCGCTATCACTCGATCCTACTTTGGACGACTACTCATTTGAGGAAGACTTTTCAACTTTTCTCAATACTTACTTCCCTCATAAGAGTGATGCTCCTCCTTTAGATTTTGAAGATTATCATCTTGATCCTACTTTGGATTTGAAGAACATTCTTTCTAAAGAGAAGAAACCGGTCGACACCAATATACGCAACACATATGATTTAACACCTCTTTGTCCCCCTTCTGAGGACGAGGTTGTGCATCTTCTTCGCGGATCTTCTTCACATTCTGCTGAGCCTGAGTGCTATTTTCCCTTAAAGGAAAAGGTGTTCGACCCCGGTATCGATATTCTGCAGCCATCTCAGTATCCACCTGATGAAATAAAAGGAAAGATTTTTGTACCTACTGAAGATATGCTCGCTCTTCACCCTTGCTTCCACCGTGCTCCATCTTTGCTTAAGGGAACCTTGCCTACTCTTCTTTGGCTTGCCTTGTTCGCCTTAAGCTTGTGCTATTTGATGGACGAAAACTATGTCTTTGATCCTGGTGGATATGTTTCATGCTTCTTCCTATGATGATCAAGGTCGAGTCAGGCTCACGACTCGGTAATCAAAAATCAAGCGCTTCTTGGGAGGCAACCCATGCATCTATCTTTTAGCTTTCTTTATCCTAAGTGTAGGGGAGACCCGTTGGTTTGCTATTTCCTCTCCTCTCTTCTACTAATCAAGGATTCGAGCGCTCAATGATCCAATCTTGATGATTCTTGACGACCCGTGATTCCGTGTTCCCTTCTTCTCGGTTCTATCCTAAACTCTTTTCGATTCACTATTTTATATTTTCTCAATATTAAAATAGGAATCTCTTTAGCTGTCTCTTCCTTAGCAAGATTTAAACAAAGTGAACAATGTCCTAAGTGTAGGGGAGTTTACTCCCACATGCTTAAACATTGAGGACAATGTTTATATTAAGTGTAGGGGGGACTTCTATCGAAGTTAAGTGGTCTTTTCCTTGTATTTGTCCTCATTTTAACCGGAAAATCAAATTTTTCGACATTTTTCAAAAAATTTTATCTATTTTGTCCTATTAGTTTTTACCTTTGTATAGTTATTTTCTTTCCTTGTTAGAATAAAATTTGAATAAAGTGGTTTTAGTTTTCAAACGTTGTGAATCTTTTGACTCAACCCGAGTTTACTGATCTAAGTTTACTCTAGCTAGTATCCTTAACATGTTTAAGTCAAGTTTTGTTAGGCTTTTATATATGGAGCTATAAAACGCGAAAGTCTTAACTCTCACGGGTTAAGAACAAGAACTTTTCGGGTTTTCCTATAATTGATCCTAGAGAGTCGTTTATCAAGGGAACTTTAAAATGCGATTTCTAAACTTGAAAAAGTCTAAGAGTTTGCAAGATCCTATAGGCGACTCGAAAACCCAAAACTTTGATTTAATAGGCTAAGTATCCACGAGTCTCATTCCTTGAGATTTTAAACTGTGTAGAACGAGAGATGATAGAGTCAATTATAAGTTTGGTATTCTTTCGTGAATTTATGTGAGTTAATTATGAGCCTATTCTCCCATCGCTTGCTAATAAATTTATCTGCAATAAATAAGGTTGTACGATTTGAAAAGTTACTTAGCTTCTAGCCCAAGATCGTTTAAAAGTTACTCGGTATGGATTAAAGTTCATAGCCAAGGCATAACTTATTGAAGCGGGATGCGAAGATTGGCGAGTCCAAAAAGGTCCTAACAAGACATGAGGGCTACATTTTGTTGCTAAAGATCCAAAGTGATGTGAAGAATCATTTATCGAAAATCAATATGAAGGATCGAGACACACGACGAAAAGCAAAAACTCCCCAAAAGTCATGGAGAAGAGTATCCGAAAAGACCTTAGCATGGTATGAGGATAAATAGATCCAAGTCATAAAAGGAGGCGGATCGTTGTATATCAAAGTCCAAAATAAAGATTGGAGAAAAATGAAGAAGTCGTGGTCCCAGTATGAATCTCTCAAAACTTCAAGTGAAGAAATTTCTATATGAAGAGAAGACCATTATTTCATGAACGTCTCTCAAAGGTTTGAAGTATGAAGTCGCTGCCAAATATCGGTCCGAGAAAGGTCTCAAATCGCGAAGCGAGTTATGCCAAGATATGAACTTTATGAGGTCCCGAGAAGCAGTTTTAAAAGATTTTGTCCTTTAGCTAACTATTGATTAAATCGTTCACTTTATTTTCGGACTAAATAACTATCGAAATAAGTCAACAATGCATCCTCGTGATCATTCAAGACAACAATAAAATATAAGAGATACCCTAGGAATAAGGGAGTCTAAGTGAATAATTGGCCCACATGAGTTCGTGTTAGTTTACTAACTTATAATAACAATGATCTCGTTTTTAAGCTTGGTTTGGAGAAAGTGAAAACTTGAGGATGATGATTATTCATGACATTTCCAAAACCCAAGGTATGCTTTTGATTTCTTTATTTTGAATGTTTATAATTTTCTATCTCTTTAATAAAGGCCAATGTGGATTGATTATGATGAAAAGTGTAAACTTGCCTTGTAACTAATGCATTGCATGAGGACATTGCAATGGTCAAGTGTAGGGGATTTGATAGGTGTGTAAACACCCATCCTTTTTACCACTTAATTACAATAATAACCGAGCCAAAACGTGTATTTTATGTCATTTATGTCGGAATTATGCGTGGTTTGTGTTTTTGTTGTGATTTAGGATGAAAAGGTGAAAAGTGGAAAAACACGGGCATTTACGGGCTTTTATTGAAGAAAAATATGAAAGACGAAGTCAAGAAGTCAAGAATGCAAAAAGAACGGAAGTCCAAGACCAATTCTGAAGATTTATCGAAGAAAAAAGTCAAAAGACGGAAGTTTACTAAAAGCCGAAGAACTCAAGTATTATTTATTGAAGAATTAAAAGACGAGTTTAAAGAAATCCCGAGCCAAAAGTCATTAAAGTCCAAGATTAACAAAAGATTAAGAAGGGAAGGACTTAATGGTGCAATTAAGAAGAAATGAAGGAGGGGAGGAAGTTTCCTAAGCATTCCCTAATCCTCCCCTATATATAGACCATTAGTATTTCATTTTCATTTTGTTGGCTAGAGTGACACTAGTTCTTCCATCTTTATTTACTTGCCCATTTACTTTATTGCACTTTAAATACCTTGTCTTGCACCTTATTTTTCAAGTAAGTTACTTTTATTCTTATTGCACCTTTAATTTTCTTGTTTTAATCTCTCATTCTTCCTTTCTTTCTATGCTTTAATCTTTGTTTACATGCTTATTGTTTTGCTTATTTGATTAAAGATTATATTTTTATGCTTTTGATTGTTTTGGATCATTGATTCTTATAGCTTATTTGTGTTTATTTTAAGTTTCTAAAGTTTTTATAAAAGTTATTTTTATATAAAGTTTGTTTTCGTAAATCTTTTTCATTTCGTGTTTTAAAAGTCTTTAAATTTCAGCTTATTGGCTTTTTCTTATACGTGTTTGCTTAGGATTTTAGTCTAGTGCTTATTTGAGTTATAGCTTATTAGTTTAGCTTATTTTGTGTTCTTTTTACTGTATTCCGACCACCAGTCGGAAAAGGGTTTCATATTCCGACCAGCTTCATTTGCTTGGTCGGAAAAGGGTTTGTGTTATTCCGATCAGGGGAGTCTAGCACATTCCGATCAGGTTAAGTGACAGTTATTCCGATCAGGAGTCTATTCTTCATTCCGATCAGGAGGTAAGCACATTCCGATCAGGGTTTGTTTGGTTATTCCGGTTAGGTAGGTGACAGCATTCCGATTAGAGTCCGACAACATTCCGATTGGGAGACCACTCCTTATTCCGATCTGAGGCCACTCCACATTCCGATCTGAGGTGTTTGTTTGGTTATTCCGATTTGGCCATTGGTGACAGCAATTCCGATTGGTATTCCGACGACAACATTCTGATCAGGTCAAGGTGAGGGCATTCCGATCGGAATATATTCCGATTGGGTATTGTTTTCTATTTTGTCTTGTTTAATTTTTAAGTTTATGTTTTAATACTTTGTCAAATTTTAATTCTCGTCACGCTTTAACTTTAAGTCATTTATATATTTTACTTTTCAAAGTTTTTAATATTGCACCCTTACTTTTAATTAGACTTAGATTTATTTTAACGCCATTTTACTTTTACGCCATTTACATTTACGTCTCGCACCTTTTAATATACTACAACGACACACTTTTGTTTCACCAAATAACGACTGAGTCGCATACTTAAAACCAGTTTTCAATTCGAAGAGATTGGTTCAACGATATTTTCTTACTAGGTAAAAGCCTTGTATTATCAAGTCTAAAATAATAGTCTGTATAAAATAGTAAAAGACCATATGATAACTTGTTAAAATGGCTTGGATAAATTAATAAACAGTAAGGTATGTGACTTTTACATATGTGAGAGTTGGCCACTCAAGGGGATCCATAAAATGAGTGAGATATGATCAAAATAATATTGAAGTTCAAATCTGTATAGTCTGTTTTGGACGGACTGTTATAAACATTTAGAGATTGATTGAGCAGTAGCTATACGGGAGTTAATTATAGCACATATTATGTAGTTTGTGCTGCCCAAGAATAAGCTTCTATATCCTTGTAGAACTCAAGCTATGATAAAAATGGTGGAAGTGAAAATCATAATCAGATTGGTAAAATAAATGTATATATTATAAAATTAGCACTCAAGTATGTTGGAAACTCACTTTATGTGACGACATTTAAGAATTCCCGTTAGTTATCATAGTCACGCACAGTCAGTCTAGACTAGGCCCTTTGTAAAGTGCGTGACTATATATACCCCTCCTTAGCTTCCAAGGAGGGGTGTTGATTGTATTTTTGTTCATTCAAGGAACACACACATTTCACATTCAACCTCTCTTTCTCTCTCTCTAAGCCATCAATGGCTTCCACCACCACTTACCACCACATTAGACCACCGGATCCATTTTAGCTTTTCTACATTTGGTATCAGAGCCACGGTTCCATCCTTGGATCGTGTTTACATTTTCGATTTTGGTGGTCTAATCTTTTTCGTGTGTCTCGTCTTATATTTTTTTTGTCCTATATCACAAATTTCTTTGTCACGTCTTATGTTTCTTGTCCACTGTCTCATAATGGTGGTTTTATTACTTTTTGGTTTCATCAAAAAGTTGTTATCTTATCATTTTTCACTGGTCCATATCTATATCTGGTTCTCGGTCCAAATCTATTTGTCACATGGTCAAAATATTGTCCATTTATTATATTTTCACTGGTCAAAGTTGGGTTCACTAGTCAATGTTATTTGTCTGGATTTTTTTTTCCTGGTAATTTTTTGAAGATGAAGGTGATAAACTCAGAAAATCTGCCAGAAAATATGCCCAGAAACAAGATTCCTGAAAAAACGGTACAAGGACCCTTTTGGACTTATCTTCACGGTACATCGCATGGATTGCGATGGAATGGTGTTTTTCACACATTCCGATGGGCTTGACTTACCCATTGCGATGGACTCATTCCGATGAGTCACATTGCGATGGGTGGTCGGGTCTGTCGCAATGGCTCAGCCAAGACGTCATGCTGCCCGATTACTCGCAACATTGCGATGGATGTTTTATATTGCGATGGGTACCATTGCGATGGGTACCATCGCAATGGGTACCATCGCAATGAGGCGGTTGACTTTGCGATGGGTTGATCAGATATTGCGATGCATTTTTTTTGTTTACAAAAGACTCATTGCGACGACTTGACTTGTTTAACACATGAACCGGGACCAAAAAATGTAACCAGGACTGAACCCATCCCACCGAGTCAACTCGGTCATTACCGAGTTGACTCAGTCAAACTCACTGAGTTGACTCGAGACCTCCATCCTTATATCGCCTCAACAAATCCACAAATCTATTCCTACACCCATCGACACCTATCCCATCTAATCACTCAAAACAGAAAACTATGATCTCAGACTCTTTCGATTTGCATGTGTAGATCCTTCAAGATCTTACACGAAAACGAATTTAATCATCACAGATCTATGTAATTGGTTTAACCAATTTTAATTTTCGATAACAAGTTTAGATTAATAACATGCATGTTAAAATCTTATTCCTTGTTTCGATTTTGCTCAACAAAAACAGAAATTAAACCAAAGTAACAAAACATACTTACCCGAGACCTTATACAAGATCTAGAACCAACAATCATTGGTTGTTCTTCGTTCGTGGGAAGATGTATGAGGGTGTGAGACTTGATTTATGTCGGTAACTGAAGATTGAAGGAGATTGAGTATTGATTGTTGGGTTTTTGACTGAGATGAGATGATTATAGAATGAGATTAGGGTGGGACGGAGGTTTTGATGTGGGAGTAGTGAGAGAAGTATGGGACGGAGGAAACGAGGTAGGGAGGTGGGAGATAAGTTAGGTGAGATGGGGGCGGATGAAACGAGGGAAGGTGTTTAGGGTTAATATGATAAGAGTGAAATTAGGGATTGTGAAGTTATTTAACTCAAATCCTTGGACCGGTTTTGGATTGGTGATGGACCGGGTTTGAATGATTGATGATGGGCCGACTTGTCTTAATCTTCTATATTTTGGACTGGGCCTATGAAATTTTTGGACACTCGAATTTGGTTGAATTTTAGATATATGAAATGTTTAAACAGTGTGTTTTATTAACACACATACACACAAATTTTTTTTAAAATTTTTAAATAAATTTGTTGTGTATTATGTTTTAACTCATTATGACATCGGGTCGAGACAAAAAGTGTCGAGAAATTGTTAAGGATAATAGATGCTCAAACAAACAAATTCCTTTTTTGAATTTGTAGTTTTTTTGTCGCATTTGGGGTTCTTTAATTTTTTTCTTGACACCGATTGGGTGACGAGAAATATGACGCGACAAAATTAAAGTGACAAATGTGACAAGGATTTATTTTGACGAGACCAAGAAAAATGGGCGATTTTTTAGTGGCTTCAGATTTTGTTTGATCGGGTATTAATTACGTGACGTTGAAGACGGATTTTTCGAAGGCGTGTATTTATTTTATCTTTGACTAGATAACTTGCTCGTGCTTAATCCTAGAATGAAGACTTGGTTATCTGGTTTCCGGGTTCGGGGTGGATGGTTGATGACTCGGATAACTATCACTTAAAGGGGTTACATTGTTGTACTCAGTGTCACGCGCTTAGTCGACGTGGATAATTTCAAGAGGTGTTGTGCTTATAGACTTCTTCAGTGATGCATTGAGTACTTAGAGATTTCTCCACCGTTCTTCATTCAACAATAGTGCAAGCTTAAGTCACAAGATCGAAGGATTTTTATTCAGCTTCACGTTTGATGTATCCGGTTCATTCTTTCAGTGGTCACTTCAAATTGCTTTCATGTGGTATGGTAAAGGTGGACATGGAGAGTTTATGAGAAGAGATTTTCGATCAACAGCTGATTCTCACAAAATATATAATTCTGCTTATTTATTATTCTCACGAGATTTCAGGTTCACGTGCGTCCAATTTATTGATGGTTCCGACTTTCGAAACCATCAAGGGGGAAGAAGAAGACACATTGAACGCACAACGAGTACACGTGATGAACTTCATACCTTCTTTTGATTTGAAGATATTCCGGGATGACATTTGTCATAGCCGCAGAGAAAATCAGTGCTTTAACTCGTGTCGTTATCAATCAATCTCCAAACGGTACACTACTGATTCGAGGTTTAATTGTTTGATTGTTGCAATTAAACATCATCATTATCCTATATGCATTCCCGGGACTTAATTGACTCTGGTGCATCTCCGGAAGAAGACGTGTGCATTTCCGGGACTTGATTGACTCTGGTGTTACGATGTCAACTTCATGAATGGGATAAAGTGTCCACTTCAGTATTTGAGCTTCATAATTGGGATTGATTTACCTTCTTCAACTATGTGGGGGAAGAAGTGTCTTGATTCTTTCTGGTATGCATAACTTGAACTCTCAGGGGGAAGAAAAATTCAGAAGAATTATTCAAGCGTGAGAAGAGAAGTTGTTGATCTACTTGGGGGAAGCTATTTAAAATGCTTCTACATCAAGTTTACGTGGCATGAATTAGGGGGAAGCTAATTCAGAAGCTTCTCCTTAACCAGAAGTGTATGGGTTACTTAGCTCGTGCCGTTACAGTATTTCTACTACAAGTTAAAGATGAAGACGAAGGCCTTAGAAGACTTCATCAGCATTGGATGCTTCATGGAAGCTCTTGTTCTTAATTATTTTGTACTTGATAGGTAGAATATTGTAAGGAATTCTACACGTCGTCCCATGGGGGAAGATTGTTGGAAACTCACTTTATGTGACGACATTTAAGAATTCCCGTTAGTTATCATAGTCACGCACAGTCAGTCTAGACTAGGCCCTTTGTAAAGTGCGTGACTATATATACCCCTCCTTAGCTTCCAAGGAGGGGTGTTGATTGTATTTTTGTTCATTCAAGGAACACACACATTTCACATTCAACCTCTCTTTCTCTCTCTCTAAGCCATCAATGGCTTCCACCACCACTTACCACCACATTAGACCACCGGATCCATTTTAGCTTTTCTACAAAGTAAAACTAATATAAAATGTATACCTAAAACCCACTAACTTATGTATTACATATAAATAAGTATATACTTTGATAAATAAATGGGACATTTTATAAAAATGGCAATTTGACAAGTTTTATAAGTTATAAAGCTATATACATAAGTTTTACGTCTTTTTAGCTAAAACCTTAAGATTAACGTTTTCGTCAATTAAAACTTAGACGGTCGGACCCGTCTAATGTAAACTTTTTATAACTCATATACTGATGTATAAGTACATATTATAAGTAAAAACCGATAAAACCCAAGCTTTATAACATATGGACACTAACGGGCCAAATTAGCCTTATTGGACTATTAACCCAACTAATTTGGCTAAACACTAATGGACTTACTCATTGGGCTTAACCCACTTGGGCCCAACATATGAGTATAGGCCTCATATTAAAAGTATAATTGGGCTAATATAAATTATTGAACTCTTAATGGGATTTTAATAGGCTTATTGGGCCTTAATATGGAATTGGATTAAAACTAGTGTAACTAGTCAAAAATTTGACTAACACATAACATTATAATGTGTATGAAGAGATGAAATTCCACTTGATCATCATCATACTTATAATATCATCATATATATACATAGCCATTGTTTTTATAAAGTCATTGGACAAGGGTCTAAGACGAGTATTATTTGTCTAGGTTTCCGTGATTGAAGCACGTACCGTACGTCCAAATCGCCGATAACCGCCTTTTCCAATCAACGTGAGTTCATAGCCTCGCACTCTTTTAAATGTTTATTGAAATGTTTTATAAACCCGCGAGGGAGATAACATGTTAGTTTTAATAAAATAGGACACCAATTGTCCCGACTGTTTGTTTATTGATTTGGACCCGAATGATTGTATGACCTGATGAATGATTATATGACCCGATGTATGAAATGAAATGGATTATTATCAGTTAGGTTATGTCACTAAAAGTCCCATTAGCATGAATTGTGAACTACCGGGATTTGATAGACGCTTACTGATAGTTGTAAAATACATCTTTTAGGAAAAAGAGCGTAATTAGGGCAAGTATAAACAAGTGATTTAGGAAAATTACAAGTTATGACCCGAAGTGGGGATCGTTCTCAAGGAGGCAAGTGCGTTGTGTTAAGAATTGATTAATGGTTTGTGATTATATTGATGAAGAAAGAAAATAGAAGAGATTAGAAGAGAATGACGGTTACGATTGTGAATTACAGTAAGACGAATAGTCGTACACGTAAAACCGTAAAAAGTGACAAAATTAAAAATTTACCCAAAAAATTCCTAGAAAATTGCAATAAATCCTAAAAAATATAATTAGAGTTTACAAAAAATCAAAAATCACTCAAACCTTTTATTTAATTAAATAAAAAAATTTTAATGCTAATTAAAGCCCAAAAAATCAAATTAATTAATAAAAACCCACAATGAGATTTTAACTTGTAAACCTCTAAAATACCTTAACTAAATTTAAAACTTTTTTGAATATTTTAAAATTAATAAAAACTATTTAAAAACAATTAAAAACTATTAAAACTTAAAATAATTCTAAAAATTAATCTAATGACAATAAAAATATTCTAAAAATTGTAAAATTCCTAACTTAATGTATTTGATCTAAGAAAAAAGAAAAAACCTTGAAAAATCTAAATTTTAATTTTTAATAATAAAATAATTATAAAATATTAATAAAAATCCAAAATTTATAAAAAATTCTAAAAAGTTGCAAACTAGCTTATTTTAACCTAAATAATGTAGAAATGAAGTTGAAATTACAAAATACCCCTATTGAGCCTAGAAATGGGCTAAAAGTCCAAACAGACCCCTTAATGGGCTATTTAAGGCCCAATAAGAAAAATGTTGTCCAAATAAGCCCAAAACCTCCTATCTGACTCAAAATTTGATTTTAAGAACAAAACTCTGACGGCCCAAAAGCTGAAAATGTGTTTAAGCTAGCTTATTTCAAAGCAGCTTATTCTTAATGGGCTTTTTGGCCCATTAAGCTATAAGCTGATGCCATAAGCTCAAATTTGACACAAAAGCTTCTTTTGAGTTACTTAAGAGATCTGTAAAAAGAAATTTGAAATAATCACAAGAAATAAGGCTGAGTAAGCTAAAAGCTATCTTTACAAAACGACAAAATAGTCGTTTTCGAGATCTAAGCCTCCCCAAGAGCTGATTCAATTGTCAAAAGCTTTTAAATGACTTAACTAAGCTTAATCAACAAAAAGTTTTCCAATAAGCACACTCAGTAAGCTGAAATAAGCAGATAAGCACTTAATTAAAAGTCAACCTTATGAGTTTTCTAGAACAAGTCAAAGCCAAGGTCTGATAAGCTCCAAATCAAATAAATGGGTCAAATGAGGAAGATCTATTACAAAAAATAAGTTTTTGCAAGTCTGGATAAGCCAATTTGGCTTATAAATAAGCTGGATGAAAATTAACACTAGCAGGGGCTAGTTTTGGGTGTTGAGTAGTGGGAACTTTTCCCACTGCTTGACTTTCTTGAATTTTTGTCTTTGGTGAATTTTTGTTGGAATCAAGTTACAAACAAGGAACTCTTGTGATCAGTGAATCACAAGGAGTCATAAACAACAAAGAAATCACACTTACAAACAGCCAATTAGTGCAGTTAATTCAATTAATCACCAGATCTCACACAGACATGAACAATAAGCAGTTAAGAACTTAATAAGTTGTTTAAGCAAAATTCAGCCAACCAAATTGCACCAAAAGCATACACAAGCTATATTTAATTCAGATGAACATAAATTAACAAGTTACATGCATTGGTTCAAGGCCTAAATCAAGATTCAAGCACAAAATAGTTACTGATGAACACTAAACAAGCAGATTTTTCACTTTGCTGATATACTTGACCACAAGTCCAATTTCAAACACTCAAATCTTGTTAACAGGTTATATAAACTATGATTTAACACTTTTTATCCCTAAGCATGCATATACTCTAGGTATTTCCAAAATATTAGGTCAAAATCAGTTAAAACAAGTGAGATATAGCACAATCTTGGATTTGATGTTTTAAAGCCAATAACTTGCAGAACTAGCATACAACCAAGTGAATAGCAGATACAAACTCAAACAAAACATTTCCAATAACACAATAACAAACTATGATTCAAAACAGGTTAACCCAAACACCCCTTTATATTTTCAAATCAAGATTTTCAAATCAAAAGATGGATTTAGGTTATCACATGCATACATAAGCATCAAAACATCAAACATAAACAGAATCAACAAGATTTGAAGCCCAAGAACAACACATACACAAGCAGAACTCAAATATCACAAATATCCAAATTTTTAACAGATTTTGAGATTAAGGGTTCAAACCTCATGGACGTACATCTACACCCACGTATCTTTGAGCTGATTTGCTAGCAAGAACAAGCACAAGCTCCCAATATCAAGTTGCTAAGATGGAACAAAGTTAGAAGAAAAAATATCAAAATCAGAAAGTGACAAATCCTTGATTAATGCAACTCTTGTACCCCACACTTGATTATCCCCAAGTTATAAGACTCACAACACCTTGATATCTCAATATCAGGATGCTATGATCCACTTATAGCCCAAAAATTCCAAGGTGTACCAAGAACTTAGCAAAATATCAGTATTTAAGAAGTTTGTGCAATTTCTTGCACAAAGCCTAAGAAAAAATTTTGAGATTCAGTTTTAGCAAACATTAAACAATAACAAGCAGTAATAAAGATTGGTACTTGACTTTTCTTCACAATTTAAAACACATTTCATTAACTTGAAAATGAGATTTACAAAAAAGTGAACAAGGAAAAATTCAAGAGTAGGGCTCAAAGTGAAACCCTAATGCCTTTATATAGGCTACAAACTAATGCTAAGAAGCTAAAAAACGTAAACCCTAAAGTTGTGAAGTCCCCAATTTGCCCTTTGAATGTTTGAATATCTTGTCGATCATGTGACAGAATTTGGCATTTTGTTGTTGCTGGCTAGGTGAAATTGTATCCAAGGGCCAAGAATGAAGCTTAGGAATAATGGTAAACAAGGATGGTTGGATCTTCTAGCACTTTTGGCATTTTCTGCAAAACGTATGCATGGGGGTTTATCATGTGACTTATGTGTTGTTGAGGTGGCAAGTTTAAGGTTTGGGATATGATTATCATCACCTTAATCACAATTCTGGATAAAATGGTGGGTTAATATTTGCTTAAACACAAATACCCAATTTGTGTTCTTGGGATGAATAGTGGTGTTTGATCTTTAGTTTAAGTTTAAAAAGGTGTTAACTGCCAGATTTTTAACTTAATTAAATAAGTTTAAACCGGTTAGTTAAGTTTGTTGTGAGTGGATGGCGAGGTGGCTGAATGGGAGATGGTGATTGGTGGAAAAGTGGTAGTGGGGCACGTGTCACATGGTGGTTGGTCTAGGTTACTTAGGTTGTCTTGGCAGAAATCATCCCTTGTTTCTTTCTTCCTTGCTACTTTGTATTAAACATGCCAAAACTCGTTTTCCTTTGTATTTGAAGTTTTATTTTTCACACTTTTGCCCCAAATACTTTTCCAAAGTATTTTCAGGGGTATTTCTTGCCAATTGTTGATTCTTGAAGGGCTGATTAGGCATTTTCTTCATAGGTAATGGTCTTGACTTGTATGGTTGAGTTCTTGGAGGACTGAAATTGACATGTCATGATTAATGAGGGACCATTTTTGCCATTTCTTCAAAGTTAAGGGTCCTTTTTGTAATTTGACATATTTTGAGGACCAAACTTGTAATTTTTTGTAAATTGAAGGTCTTCATGGCATGTTTGACTTTGAGGAGGACTAATATTGACAATTTAGTTTTGTTGAGGGACTAAATTTGCCAATTCTTCAAAGTGGAGGGCCCTTTTATTAATTTTGACAAACTTTAAGGACCTATCTTATAATTATGAAGATACAAGGGTTTAAAGTGTCAATTATTCAATATTAGAGGACCCTTCTTGCATAATCTTCAAATCTTCAAGGGTTTTTCTTGGAAAATCTTCATTAGGGCTTGGTTCATTGTGCGGCTTCGTTTCCCGTGTTCGTTTTTGCATGATTCTTGTGATCTTTTGTCATTTTCTCAATATTCGTACCTAAAATACATAAGTAACAAACACAAGCATATATTTGGCCATTTTCATGATATTTAATGCAGTTAAAGCCCGATTTGTACGATGAGACTATGTATAAAAGTAGTCTCATCACTCCCCCATACTAAACCATTGTCGTGCCCTCACACAATGCTAGAATAAAGTATCGTAGCACCTCCAAAATTCATTTTTATTCACTTTATTTAATGATAAACTAGCTACACTACTACTATTGCTACTACTATTTGCGTTTTAGACATAATGTAGGATTTTCATCGCAAAATGGGACGTTTAGGTTCATAGAACAAGAACACCTGAATGCTTAGTTATAAATAATTTCATCGTCCTCGATTTTCACCCCAATTCCATACCAAGCGTGCAACGAGATCATTGTCATTATAAGTTAGTAATGCTAACACTACTCGTATGCCCTAATCACGTACTTATCTTCCCATTTTCCTAAGTTGTATCTCTTATATTTTATTTTGTCTTGAATGTTTCACGAGGATACATTGTTTGACTTATGCGATAATAGAGATTTAGGTCTAAAAATAGAGTCCTAACGGTGTAACCAAGACCATCGAATTAATAACCCCTCCTAATAGACAACGATGTCAAAAAATTAAGTCAACAAGAAGGATCGATAAACACGGTTTTATAACGGTTTTGAACATGAGACTTATTACCAAGACTTTTATACGCCCCCTAACGGAAGGGCCTTATTATCATAGGTTTGCCTCCATCTTTTATTCAACTTCGCCATGAAGCTTTTATTATGACTTTGGTCTTTCCTTGCCTTTTATTATCCTCCTCATCGGTGGTTTTATTATGGCCAAAGACGTATATCCTCACGCTAAGGTGAATTTTGGATCTTTAAAGCTTCAAAGATTAAGGCATAATTCACTTTCAATTTTGCATAGCTTTTTCGGCCTTGTGAGCTTCAAATTGATTGCTTGATTTAGGTGAGCACTTGAAATCTTATTATTGGGTGAAGCTTTCGATTATTCGGGTTGCCAATACTTCAAAACCGTGACGCTTGCGATACCTTAATGTCTTCCCAATTTAATTACATGGAAGCTACTAGAAAAGACTAGAAACCAACAATCAAGACTAAACCGCTAAGTCAATATTTATTAAGCAAAAAATATTTACATGCGAAGGGAGAATAAGCAAACAACGAGAACACATGAGTTTTTCAAAGAATACGAGTACTCTACGTTTAGCAAAGTAACTTATAATTAACTCTATCATTTCTTGTCCTCATTTAAGAGACTTAGACTAATATAAAGTTAAGGAATCAAAGCTAAGTGCTCAACACACACGGTCGAGTCAAAAATTACTCTTATTCTCGCCATCGGAAAACCTACATTTGTGTCTTCAAACACTTATAAAACATAAGAAATTTTTTAAAATTTGGCCATTTTTAGCCTTATTTTAAAACAAAACGATAAACAAAAAGATAAACTTTGGAAAGCGTGAAGGTTTGGCAAGGCAAGTATCTATTCACCCCCCATCTAAAGTTAAACATTGTCCTCAATGTTTCGAGTTTAGGGGTGCAAACCCCCATACTAGAGACGTAGTCGAATGCATAATCTAGCATGGAAATGGTGTAACCGTTAAATTTAAAGCCGTTTATGAAGTGTGCTATAAACCTAAGGTAAGAACATCAAAGGATATATCATGGATATTGAGAAAGTCTTCAAAGCAAACGATCGAGTACTCCCATAAAACGAACACGAGAGGATCCAATCGTGAAGATAATGGTCATCTAAAATCCACAATTCACAAACAACCACGGAACAAAGGTTGGACGGGCACAAATCCCTACACGTTACTACATTAGAAAGCGATAATATATACATAGGATAAGCATGGGACTCCCCCACGAGGAACCTCGTTTTTTATTACCGAGTCATGAGCTCGACTCGATCCCCTCAATACTAATTATCATTGGGGAAGGTGATTTGGTCGAGGTAGTTCAAGGATGGAACTTCCCCGCCAAATTAGTTATTCAACCTATGTCCATTCACCTGGAAATTGGGGCCATCATCTTGAGCTATCTCGATGGTCCCATAAGGAAAAACTTGAGTCATGGTGAATGGACCGGACCAACAGGATTTCAACTTACCGGAAAAGATTTTCAAACGAGAGTTAAAAAGCAACACTTGATCTCCAATGTTAAAAACCCGGTTTTTAATTTTTGAATCATGAAACTTTTTAGTCTTTTCTTTATAAATCAATGAATTTTCATAAGCAATACCCCTTAATTCATTCAATTCATTTAATTTCATTTTCCGGTGTTTTCCCGCGGTCTCCATATCATCATTACAATGCTTTAGGGCCCAATAAGCTTTTTGTTCAAGTTCAATTGGCAAGTGACAATTCTTCCCATACTTAAGCTTATAGGGAGTGCACCCGATGGGCGTCTTATGAACGATCCTAAAGGCCCATAAAGCATCGTCCAACTTATCCGACCAAGATTGTCGGTTTTCCCCAATATATCTCTCCAAGATCCTCTTCAACGCTCGGTTTGAAACCTCGACTTGCCCACTCGTTTGTGGGTGATAAGCCGTAGAAAGCCGATGTGTAACCCTGTATTTCCTTAGGACCCTTTCGAATTGGTCGTTACAAAAAAGGGTTCCATGATCGCTTATGATCGTACGAGGGGTTCCAAACCGAGAAAACAAGCTTTTCAAAAACATGACTACCACACGAGAATCATTGATGGGCAAAGCCTTAGCTTCCACCCACATAGATAGGTAGTCAACGCCGACAAGGATGTACTTATTACCACGAGATGATGGGAACGGCCCCATAAAGTCAATGCCCCAAACGTCAAAGATCTCACACACTTGGATGATATTTTGTGGCATTTCATCTTTTGTGAGGCTTTTCCTTGTCGTTGGCATGAGTCACACGACTTCACAAGCTCATGCGCATCTCGGTAAATAGTAGGCCAAAAGAAACCGGCATCAAAAACCTTCTTAGCCGTGAGATTAGCACCGTGGTGACCACCCGTGGGTCCCTCGTGACAAGCTCTAAGGATGTTAGAAGCTTCGGTACCAAAGACACAACTTCGAAAAATTTGATCCGCACAAGTTCGAAACAAGTAAGGGTCGTTCCAAAAATAGAACTTGACGTCACGAAAGAATTTTCGTTTTTCTTGAGTCGTCATACCCTTGATGATGAAGTTGCCCGCATGGTAATTTGCGACGTCCGCAAACCATGGGGTGGAAGAATCAAGATTAGAATTCACTACACCAAGTGTCTCGAGCGGAAATGTTTCGGTGATTTCCTGGGGCTCGTAAACACTTTGGTGAGGATCTTCCAAACGAGAAAGATGATCGACCGCTAGATTCTCGGCTCCTTTTTTGTCAACGATTTTGTGATCAAATTCTTGAAGGAGGAGAATCCAATGAAGTAATCTCGGCTTTGCATCTTGTTTAGCCATAAGATACTTGATAGCCGAATGATCCGTATACACTATGCATTTAGTCAAGACGAGATAAGGTCAGAATTTCTCAAATGCATACACCACGGAAAGGAATTCCTTCTCCGTTGTAGTGTATTTTAGTTGAGCCTCGGTCATCGTCTTTCTAGCATAGTGAATGGGCAAGAAGTGTTTTTTCATGACGTTGCCCCAATACGGCCCGAATAGCGTAGTCACTAGCATCACACATGAGCTCAAAGGGGAGGTTCCAATTGGGAGCAACAAAAATGGGAGCTTCGGTAAGTTTCCTCTTAAGGATTTCAAAATCTCGTACACAATCTTTGTCAAAGACAAAACGTGCATCTTTTTCAAGGAGATGTGTAATAGGTCGAGAGATCTTTGAAATATCCTTGATGACTCGACGATAAAAGCCCGCCTGGCCTAGGAAACTCCTAACTCCCTTAACGGTTTTGGGATGAGGTAATTTGGCGATGATGTCTACCTTAGCTTGATCTACCTCAATCCCCGCTTTCAAAACCTTGTGCCCTAAGACGATTCCACTTTTAACCATAAAATGACATTTTTCTCAATTAAGCACAAGGTTGGTTTCCTTACAACGCTTCAACATTCTCTCAAGATTCGACAAACACGAAGTGAACGAACTACCAAACACGGAAAAGTCATCCATGAAGACTCCATCGTCTTCTCGATCATATCATGTAAAAAATAGCCATCATGCACCTTTGAAAGGTTCCCGGTGCATTGCAAAGTCCGAATGGAATTCTACGATAGGTAAACGTTCCATAAGGATACGTAAACGTAGTTTTTCTTGATCACGAGGATCGATGGAGATTTGGAAGTAACCGGAAAAACCATCTAAAAAGGAATAGAAATCGTTTCCCGCAAGACGCTCCAACATTTGGTCCATGAAGGGCAAGGGAAAATGGTCTTTTCGAGTGGCGTCATTCAACTTACGATAGTCAATGCACACTCTCCATCAGGTCACGAGTCTAGTTAGAATTAACTCGTTGGCATCGTTTGGCACAACGGTCATCCCTCCCTTTTTAGGGACACAATGAATAGGACTCACCCAAGGGCTATCGGAAATAGGGTAAATCATTCCCGCGTCAAGGAGTTTAATGACTTCCTTTTTGATGACGTCGTGAATTTTGGGGTTCACCCTCCTTTGACATTGGATTGCGGGTTTGTAATCCTCCTCCATTAAGATTTTGTGGGTACAAAATTTGGGATCGATCCCCTTAATGTCGGATAACTTCCACGCAATTGCCCCTTTGTGATCCTTTAGAACATCGACAAGTGCGGTTTTTTCATCATCCGAAAGATCTTTCGTAATAATAACCGGCAACTTTTTGTCCTCCTCCAAAAATACATATTCGAGGTGAGGAAGTAAATCTTTCAACTCGAGGATAGGTGGTTCCTCAATTGAAGATTTGGGCTCGATACTCATAACCTCCTCGGGTGGAGGAAATGGGAAATCGTTAAGAAAATCCTTGATAATCGAGAAGTCCTCATCATTGTCGAGGTCTTCATCACAAGTACGTGGAACATCGAATTCTTCCAACGTAAAACCACCACCTTCAAATGGAGTGAAGGTTGGTGTCGAGTTATCAAGAATGGGATCTAACATAGTGGTATTGCCACTATTTTCATCATCACCAAAACCTAGAACTTCTTGTGAAAATTCCTCGCAAACAAAGTCAATCATATCAACGAGGTTTATGGTTGCAACGGAATAAACATGAGAAATTTGAGAATTTTTAATTGCGTTTATAACAAGTTCCCCGTCGTTGAAACGTAAGGTGATCTTTCTAGCATGAACATCGATTAAAGCCGACGTATCTAAAAACGAACGACCTAAAATGAGAGGAACTTGAGGATCTGTGGGAATATCGACAACGATAAAGTCTACCGGATAATAGAACTTTCCCACTTTCACAAAAACGTCTTCCGCCAATCCACATGCGGGAATCATGGAATGGTCGGCCAACTCTATAGAAATTAGTGAAGGAGTAAGATTAGAAAGATTTAGCGACTTGAAGATTGCAAGTGGCATCAAGTTAATACTAGCACCAAGATCGGCCAAGGCATAGCATTCTTCCATATCTTGGATTGCACAAGGGATCAAGAATTTACCGGGATCACCGACTTTTTGAGGTATGCGGTTCAGATAAACCGATGAACAACTAGACAATTGTTGTAATTTCTCCTTGTTGTTCAACATACTCTTAAAGTTAGCGGCAAATCGAGGCATCATGACCAAAGCATCGACAAAACTCACATTGAAATGAACGTCACGAAAATTTTTCATAAAAAGCTCAAATTGGTAATTGTCACGCTCTGGACGTTTCTCCTTTCTAAGTCTCGATGGATAGGGCAAAGGTGGTGTGGGTTGAGGCATAGGCATATCCTTTGGAATCTCGGGTTCCAAATGTGGTAATGGGTCAACCGTAGGTGTGGAATGAGTGGTACTTTGTGGGATTGGGACATGATCCTTTTCGACCACCACCTCGGGTTCTTCCTCAATTGCTTCCTCCGTAGGAGAAATTGGTTGAGGAGTCGGTTCCTTAAGTGTCTTACCACTACGTGTGGTAATCACTTTCATCTCTCCCTTAGGGTTCGATATGGTGTTAATAGGAAGACTAATCGAAGACGGTTTGCACATAATAGCCTCAAACATAGATGAAATTTTATCCTCAAACATGGATTGCCTCTTCTCGGCCTTAATCATCTCTTGTTTTATTTCATGTTGCCCTTGTTCCATTTTTTGTTGGTTTTGTTGTAACCTAGTTACATTCCCTTCCATTTTGTTTGTATGGATTTTAAGCTTATTTGCTAACTCGTTTTTCAACTCCTTCTTCAAGTCGTTCTTAAACTCGGATCTTAGGCTAATGATTTCTCTTTGAATGTTGTCAAACCTAGCATCGTTTCCATTAGCGTATTCAACAAATTCATTTGGAAGATCTTTCAAAGTTTGCAAACCTTTGTTGTTGTTTTGAAAATCATAGTTTTGATTTTTGTTTGAAACTTGATTATTAGCCCCTTGATTCCGATAGTTTCCTTTGTAATTGTTTTTAAAACCAACTTGATTGTTTCGATAGTTGTTGTTAGCATTTTGATTGGGGGCAAAACCCGGTGGAGTCAATTGATTAGAGCGGGTAACTTGACCGTTTTGGTTGTAAGTTCCCGTGGCCGCGTAGGCACTCGAAGTGTTACCACCGTTGGTAATGCACTCGGAGAAATCATGACCTCCACCACAATACATACATGAAACCTCAACCGCTTTAGCCGTAGCGGGAGCACTTTGTTCTCCAACTTTGAATTCAATTAAAAGTCCTTTAAGCTTATCAAAGATTTTGTTTTCCAAGTTCGCCTCAATTTGGCAAGCATCGATGGTATTAGAAAAAGAAGGTGAAGCTGAAGACGAAGCCTTACGAACACTCGATGTGTTACGAGGACCATACACCTTAGATCTATTCTCAATTATCAACAACGCTTCCTCAACCGTTTTACACAAAAAATTCCCACCCGCGGCGGCATTTAGATAATCCCTTTCATGATAGTTAAGTCCATTGTAAAACGTGTCAATTTGATGCAAATCGGAAAAACCGTGATGAGGACACTCATGTAACATTCCTTACACCTATTCCAAGCCGTTGAAATACTCTCATTAAATTCTTGTGAAAATTTTGAAATCTCGTTTTTCAAATGCGTAGTCTTAGAGGGCGGGAAAAATTGGTTCACAAACTTTGAAACGAGATCCTTCCACGTCAATATAGAATTGTGTGTCTCTTTCTCTAACCAAATTTTAGCGGGCCCCGTAATAAGTGTGAAAACACTTATCCTTTTACCACTTATTTCCAATAATAACAAGACCAAAACGTGTGATTTATGTCGTAAAAGTCGGAATTATGCGTGGTTTGTGTTTTTATTGTGTTTTAGGACCAAAATATTAAAAAGGAAGAAAACACGGGCTTTCACGGGCTTTTATCGAAGAAAACGGGAAAAGACGAAGTCAAAAGATCAAGAGTGCAAAAAGAACGGAAGTCCAAGGCCTATTCTGAAGATTTTTCGAAGAAAAAGTCTAAAGACGGAAGTTTAATGAAGTCGAAGAACTTAAGTCTAATAGAAGAAGAAAATTAAAAGAAAAGTTCAAATCCCGAGACGACATCGAGAAAAGACAAAGAATTAAAGTCGAGTCGAGAAGACGTGAAGAAAGCAAGAAAGAAGATGCAACACATGCACTCCTTCCACCTTCCCTATAAATACCCTCCTAATAGTCATTAGGAGGGAGTTAGTTAGTTAGTCTTTAGTTTTAGTTTTTCACTTTTCTAGTTTTAGAGAGAGAAAGTCTTAAACTTTCTCTCACTAAATTTCATCTTCTCTCTTAATCTTTCAAGATTAAACATTTGTATTGCTTATTTTCATTAATCAAAGTCCTAGTTAAGCTTTTAATCCTTAATCTCCTTCTACCTTTCTTTGATTTTAGATTGATTTTTGGTGCGAATTTCAATAGATCCGTGTTGTTCTTAATGATTTCGTGCTTAAAAAGTTAATCTTTTGATCATTTCATAAGTCTTCATTTTATTAAGCTTTAAGATTCTTGTGCTTATTGGCATAGTTTTATGATTAGCTTATTTACTTTATAAAAAGTTTTCTTAAAAAGTACCTATTTTATTATTTGATTTCCAAGTTTGCTTATTTTGAGGTTAGATAAGTTGAGATTAGTGCTTATTTGATCTGGTTTGTTTTTGGTTCGTTCTAGTTTTGGGAATAAGCTTATCACAATAGCTTATTTCTTAGCTTCCCAACGAATCCCATACATTTCGGAAAGGGTTAAAACCCCTTTCCGATTAGAGTATTCCGAGCAGACACCATACCACCCTTTCCGATTGCCAATCGGAAAAGGGTTTTGAGTTTCCGACCAGCCCCTTCTGTTATTCCGATCTGCACCCCCTTATTCCGATCAAAGTGATCGGATTAGGGTTAAAGTATTCCGACGGGAAGTTTTTAGCACATTCCGATTTGGGCATTTGTGTAGTATTCCGATTGAACTTGTTTCCATTTATTCCGATTGCCCCCAACTTGCAACATTCCGATCTGACCATTTGTGGTTATTCCGATTGGTAGTCTTGTTCATTATTCCGATTGTGGCCATTAGCCCACATTCCGATTGGTTTCATTCGTTGGATATTCCAATCAGTACCCTTCCCATATTCCGACCTCCAGATCGGAATACATTCCGATCTGGGCTTGTTTTTGGCTTATTCCAATTTGGTAGTTAGTGAAATTCCGATTATGCTTATTTAGTGCATTGTTTTCATTAAATTTCTAAGTGTTTGTTTTTATTAAGTGTTAAAGCATTTTTCTAATTTTGCCTTAAAGTTTACAAGCATTTATTTTTACTCGTCATTTTAGTATTAATCTTTATTCTTCCATTTTACTCGACGACACTTTAATTACTTGCTTATAGTTTAAATTAGACAAATCAACCAAACCATTCTCTTGATTCACCAAAAGACGATTGAGTCGCACTTAAGACCGGTTTTCAATTCGAAAAGATTCGGACGATAAGATCTTATACCTAGCCAAAAGCGAAGTATTAAATGGCGCCGCTGCCGGCTCTTTTCGTTACGATTAACGGTTTTTAGTGAGAGACGCATTGAATTTTGCGATCCGTTCTTTGAACGTTATTTTCTTTGCTTTAAAAATTTTCAAAAATCCTAAAAAATATAAAACTCTTCAAAAATACAAAAACATTAAAAAATCATTAAAAAGCAATTCTTTTCCAAGGTTTTGCACCAAAAAGATTATATAGATATTTTCTTTGTGTATATTTTTCTTCTGCAGGTGTATGCGTACTAGATCTTCGAACTATTCTGAGCCCGAGACTCGTGAAGATTTAGATATGGCTGGTGTTAATAACAACAATAATAACCCACCTCTACCCAGTTTGAATAATAACAACAACAACAACAACAATGTCCACCTACCTGATTTACGGACAATGGAGGAATTGTGTCAACCCACCATGAACGGACGCGGAGGCCCGATTGCGCCAATGCATGTCACGGCTCAGGAGTTTTCATTGAAGCATCACATGATCCAGCAAGTGCAAACTAACTCGTTTCGTGGAATTCCGGATGATGATGCCAACAAACACCTCGACAAATTCATTACCATTACCCAAAGCATGAAGTGCCCCGGTGTTTCTATGGATGACCTTCGCCTTAAACTCTTTCCCCACTCGCTTTCTCACCATGCCGAAAAATGGTTTGACCGTCTTCCTAAGAATTCTATTCATACGTGGAATGACATGACTCAACGCTTTTTGTCGCGCTACTTTCCCCCATCCATGGTCACTAGCCTTCATAACCAAATCAGTGGATTCATGCAAGAGAATGATGAATCGCTTTTTGATGCTTGGGAACGATACAATGATTTGATTGACCGCTGTCCAAATCACAATATGCTCCCCGTCACTCTCATTGACACCTTCTACAATTGTCTCACTTTTCGTGATCGTGACACGATCAATGCCACCGTCGGTGGTACCTTTATGAAAAGGAGACCGGAGGAGTGCCGATAGTTGATCGAAAACATGACTACTCACCACAAGAATTGGGATTCATCCGCATCCTCAAGATCTAACTCGAGAGTCAATGTTTCATCTACTACCTCTAATCCTGAAATGACTGAAATTTCTCGACAACTCGCTGAAATGAACAAGAACTTCATGGCCATGGCCACAAACCACTTTCAACAAGCTAAAGCCGTTGCTATTTCTTGTGACACATGTGGTGGTCCTCATTCTTACAATGATTGTCCTTCTACCCAAGCCAATTTTTCTGAAAACGTTAACGCAGCTTACGACACTTATCCCATGGGAGGCTATCAAGCCCGCCCGCAAGGAGACCGTGGCTTGCTAAGTTATCGTTCCAACAATTATCTTGCTCCTCCCGGTTTCCCTCCTGCAAACCAAAACCAACAACAAAGCTACAACCAATCCCGACCTCGTGCAAACAATCAATATTATTCCCAACGAAACCCATACCCACCTCAAGGAAATTCTCAAGCCTACCAAGCTCCACCTCTCAATCAACCGATGGCAGTGAGTTCAGACGTCGAGACGTTCATGAAGACTAATCGGGAGATGGTGACGAATCTTCAGAGTCAAGTCCGCAACTTGAAGGGCGAAATGGCGAAACAAGGGAACGATATTCGAGCCGAGCTAAGGAATGACATGGCAAAACACAACAATGAAATTAATGCTAACATGAGAGACTCTTTTAATAATCAAGCGGTTCACCTTAGTGATATGATTGGTTCGCTCATCCAAGGTAATCAACCCTCTTCTTCGGGTACTCTTCCGAGTAATACCGTTGCGAATCCAAGAGGGGAGATGAAAGCAATCACCACTCGTAGTGGAAAAGGTTATATGGAACCCGAGCTTCCTACACCTTCACCCGTGATTGTGAACAAGGAAAAAGAGCAACTTTCCTCACCTCCTTCACCTTCTATCCCCATTTCCCCACCACCCGTGGTTGTGAGTGATCCTACTCCCTTAAAGCCTTCTTCTTCATCCAATATACCTTATCCTTCAAGGTTGAGGAAAGAGAAGCAAAAGAGCAAGGATGATATTCAGGTTTCAAACTTTCTAAAAATGTTTAAACAATTGAATTTTAACATCTCCTTTGCCGAGGCTCTCGCTCACATGCCCAAATACGCTAAGATGTTTAAAGATCTTCTAAGTGATAAGGAAAAGCTTCTTGACATCGCTCAGACCCAACTTAATGAGAACTGCTCCGCAGTGCTCTTAAGGAAATTGCCCACCAAACTTGGTGATCCGGGTCGCTTCTTGATTCCTTGCAACTTCCCGGGAGTAGAGAATTGCATGGCCCTAGCCGATCTAGGTGCCAGTATAAACTTAATGCCTTTAAGTGTTTGGAAGCAATTATCTCTCCCCGAGCTAGTCCCCACCAAAATGACTTTGGAATTAGCCAACCGTACGGTTGCTTATCCAGTGAGGATAGCCGAAGATGTCTTTGTTGGCGTTGACAAATTCACCTTCCCGGCGGATTTGGTTGTCGTTGACAAATTCACCTTCCCGGCGGATTTGGACGTCCATTCCTGAGGACCGGTCGCACTCTCATTGATGTAGCCGCGGACGAAATAATCATGAGAGTTGGTGACGCTAAAATTGTCTTCAACATGGGTAAGATTCCTAAGCAACCTTATTCATATGAGAGTGTTAATGCTATTGATGTTCTCGATGAGGCTTGTGAATAACATTTTCATGATGCTTGCAAAAGTACTCTCTCTTCTCTACCCAATGTTGAGACCGTTGCCTCAATTGCTCCGGCATTAACTCCTTTTGGAGAAAGTGACTTGGATGATTTTGAAGCTAGCTTGGGTCCTCTTGATATTAAGTATGATAATTTGTCCACCAATTGGGGTGAAGACATTCGTACTATTGAGAGACTTCTCAATGAGGACCCATTTTCTCCTCCTTTTCCTAAAGAGGTGACTAATGATGATCCATCGTTAGTTTCACCATCTATTGAGGATCCTCCTACTCTTGAGCTTAAGGACCTACCTCTTCATCTTGAGTACGTTTTCCTAGAAGACGACGAGAAGTTACCGGTCATCATCGCAAAGGACCTGCAAGAAGAAGAAAAAGCCTGACTTGTCGCTGTGTTGAAGAAGCATAAAAGAGCTATCACTTGGAAAATCTCCGACATCCGTGGAATTGATCCTCACTTCTGTACACATAAAATTCTCATGGAGGACGACTTTAAGCCCACAATTCAAAGCCAAATCCATGAAGTCATCAAAAAAGAGGTTATCAAACTTCTTGATGCGGGTATGATTTACCCTATTTCGGATTCACCATGGGTTAGTCTAGTCCATTGTGTGCCTAAGAAAGGCGGAATTACCGTTGTGCCAAATCAAAACAACGAGTTGATTCCTACCCGTCTCGTTACTGGGTGGAGAGTTTGTATAGACTACCGCAAACTCAATGATGCCACGAGAAAGGATCATTTCCCTCTACCTTTTATGGACCAAATGCTTGAACGTTTAGCGGGTAATGAATATTACTACTCTCTTGATGGTTTCTCGGGATATTTCCAAATACCCATCGATCCCCAAGATCAAGAGAAGACAACATTCACTTGTCCCTATGGCACATTTGCTTATAAACGAATGCCTTTTGGCTTATGCAATGCCCCCGGGACTTTCCAAAGGTGCATGTTGGCTATCTTTCATGATATGGTTGAGCAAACCATAGAAGTCTTCATGGATGATTTCTCGGTCTTCGGGGATTCCTTCTCTTCTTGCCTTGCCAATTTGGAACGTATGCTTAAGCGGTGCGAAGACACTCGCCTTGTTCTAAATTGGGAAAAATGCCATTTTATGGTAAAAAAAGGCATTGTGCTAGGACACAAAATCTCTAAAGCCGGTCTTGAAGTCGACCGTGCTAAAGTAGATGTCATAGCCAAATTACCTCCACCTTCAACCGTGAAGGGTGTGAGAAGTTTTCTGGGTCATGCGGGCTTCTATCGTCGATTCATTCAGGATTTCTCTAAAATCGCTCGCCCAATGACCCACCTCTTGGAAAAAGATACTCCTTTTATCTTTTCTAAAGAGTGTCTCGACGCCTTCAATCTTCTTAAGGATAAGCTAACTAAGGCACCGGTCTTGGTTACCCCTAATTGGGAGCTGCCTTTTGAATTGATGTGCGATGCTAGCGACTTTGCTATTGGTGCGGTTTTGGGCCAACGAGTGAATAAACACTTCCAACCAATCCACTATGCTAGCAAAACAATGACGGGGGCTCAATTGCATTATACGACAACCGAAAAAGAGCTTTTAGCTGTTGTCTATGCTTTTGGGAAATTTCGCCCCTATCTTGTTTTATCCCCCACCATCGTATACACGGACTATTCCGCGTTGAAGTACTTGATGACAAAGCATGATTCTAAGCCAAGACTTCTTCGCTGGGTTTTACTCCTTCAAGAATTCAACATTGAAATTCGTGACAAGAAGGGAGCCGAAAACCTGGCTGCGGATCATCTGAGTCGACTTGAGGATCCATATCAAGGGGATCATCCGAACAAAGAGATCAATGACTCTTTCCCCCTGGAGACCTTAATGTCTATAAATCTCAATCTTGTTGACACCCCGTGGTTTGCGGACATTGCAAACTACTTAGCGGGTGGTATTCTCATCAAAGGGTTAACATCCCAACAAAAGAAGAAGTTCTTGAATGATGTTAAGACTTACTTTTGGGATGACCCGTTTCTATTCAAACAATGCGCTGACTTGATTATTCGCCGATGTGTTGACGGACCGACAGCTTTTGACATTCTCCAAGCTTGCCACAAAGGACCCACTGGTGGTCACTTTGGTCCCCACTACACCGCTAAGAAAGTGTTTGATTCTGGATTCTACTGGCCCACCATTTATCGTGACGCTCACGAAATGGTTAAGCATTGTGATGCTTGCCAACGTCAAGGCAAGATCACACATAAGGATGAGATGCCTCAAAATTTCATTCAGGAATGTGAAATATTTGATGTATGGGGCATCGACTTTATGGGGCCATTTCCATCCTCCAAAGGGAACAAGTACATCCTCGTCGTCGTCGACTACGTTTCTAAATGGGTTGAAGCTAAGGCTCTTCCTACGAATGATGCGAGGGTGGTTGTGAACTTTTTGAAGCAGCTTTTCGCTCGATTTGGCGTTCCTCGTCCTATTATCAGTGACCGCGGGACTCATTTTTGCAACGATCAATTTGCAAGAGTCATGGCTAAGTATGGTGTCAATCACCGTCTTTCCACCGCCTATCATCCCCAAACCAATGGGCAAGCCGAGATATCCAACCGTGGCTTAAAGAGAATTTTGGAGCGTATTGTGGGAGAGCATCACGCCGCGTGGGCCGATAAGTTAGATGATGCTCTGTGGGCTTTCTGTACAGCTTACAAGACCCCGATCGGTTGTACACCTTATCGTCTTGTGTACGGGAAAGCATGCCACCTCCCCATCGAGCTGGAACATAAGGCGCACTGGGCCTTGAAGTGGGCTAACTTCGACATCAACAAAGCCGGTGATCATAGCAAAGTTCAACTCAACGAGCTAAATGAACTGAGGAATGAAGCTTATGAGAACTCGCTGATCTACAAGGAGAAGACGAAGATCATTCATGACGCAAAAATCAAGAACCGAGAGTTCCACGTTGGTGATCAAGTCATACTCTTCAACTCTCGGTTGAAGATCTTCTCTGGAAAGTTGAAGAGCCGCTGGTCTGGTCCATTCACCGTCGCCAAAGTCTTTCCTTATGGGACCATTGAGCTTTCTCTGCCAAATGGGCCCAATTTCAAGGTGAATGGCCAGCGTCTGAAGCTGTACTTTGGTGAGGACATCTCTCACGAGATGATTCCACCCCTCACCACGTTTCCCATGAACTAAAATTGGGTCGAGTCACGCTCGTGACTCGGTGAACAAAAAACAAGCGCTTCTCGGGAGGCAACCCGTGATCTATCCTTTACTGCTTTCATAATAAGTATAGGGGGGAGCCCCGTATGTGTTTGTTGTCTTGTTTCTTGTGCTGTGCAGGGATTAAAGCTTCAAAGATCTACCTTGGTGACTTTTGACGAACCGTGATACCGTGTTCCCATCTTCCCGGTTCTATCCTAAACTCTTGTGATTCAATATTTCATATTTCATATGTTCACATTGAATTCACTTTAGTTGTCCTTTCCTTAGCAAGATTTAAACAAAGTGCACAATGTCCTAAGTGTAGGGGAGTTTACTCCCACATGCTTAAACATTGAGGACAATGTTTATCTTAAGTGTAGGGGAACTTCTATCGAAGTAAGTGGTCTTTTCCATGAATTTGCCTTCATTTTAATCGGAAAATTTGATTTTTCGACATTTTTCAAAATTTTTAATCTATTTTGGCCTAGTTGTATAGTTGTATTTTCCTTTATCATGTTTAGTTTGTTTCCATTACTAGAATAAATTTTCAATAAAGTGGTTTAGATTTTTCTTAGTCGTGAACATTTTGACTCAACCCGAGTTTACTTACCTAAGTTTACTCTAGCTAGTATCCTTAACGTGTTTAAGTAAAGTTTTGCTAGGCTTTTATATAGGGAGCTATAAAACGTGAAAGTCTTAACTCTCACGGGTTAAGAACAAGAACTTTTCGCAAGTTCCTATAATTGACCCTAGAGAGTCGTTTATCAAGGGAACTTTAAAATGCGATTTCTAAAACTTGAAAAAGTCTAAGAATTAGAAAGATCCTATAGGTGACTCGAAAACCCAAAACTTTGATTTAATAGGCTAAGCATCCACGACTCTCATTCCTTGAGATTTTAAACTGTGGAGAACGAGAGATGATAGAGTCAATTATAAGTTCGGTATTCTTTCGTGAATTTATGTGAGTTAATTATAAGCCTATTCTCCCTCCGCTTGTTAATAAATTTATCTGCAATAAATAAGGTTGTACGATTTAAAAGGTTACTTAGCTTCTAGCCCCAGATCGTTTAAAAGTTGCTCGGTACGGATTAGAGTTCATAGCCAAGGCATAACTTATTGAAGCGGGATGCGAAGATTGGCGAGTCCAAAAAGGCCCTAACAAGGCATGAGGGCTACATTTTGTTGCTAAAAATCCAAAAGTGATGTGAAGAATCATTTATCGAAAATCAATATGAAGGATCGAGACACACGACGAAAAGCAAGAACTCCCCAAAAGATCATGGAGAAGTCTATCCGAAAAGACCCTAACAAGGTATGAGGATAAATAGATCCAAGTCCTAAAAGGAGGCGGATCGTTGTATATCGAAGTCCAAAATAAAGATTGGAGAAAAATGAAGAAGTCGTGGTCCAAAGATGAAGAATCTCTTAAAACTTCAAAGTGAAGAAATTCCTATTATGAAGAGAAGACCATTATTTCAAGAACGTCTCTCAAAGATTCGAAGTATAAAGTCGCTGCCAAATATCGGTCCGAGAAAGGTCTCAAATCGTGAAGCGAGTTATGCCAAGATATGAACTTTATGAGGTCCCGAGAAGCAGTTTTAAAAGATTTGGTCCTTTAGCTAACTATTGATTAAATCGTTCACCTTATTTTCGGACTAAATAACTATCGAAATAAGTCAAACAATGCATCCTCGTGATCATTCAAGACAAAAATAAAATATAAGAGATACACCTAGGAATAAGGGAGTCTAAGTGAGTAATTGGCCCACATGAGTTCGTGATAGTTTGCTAACTTATAATAACAATGATCTCGTTTTTAAGCTTCGTATGGGGAACGTGAAACTTGAGGATGATAAACGTTCACGGCTACTAAAAACCCAATGTAAGTTTTTAATTTCTTTACTTGTTCTATCTTTTCATGTTTAGTATTTAATAAAGGCCAAGGTGGGTTATTTATGATGGAAAATGTAAACCATGCTTTAAAATTAATGCCTTGCATGAGGGCATTGCAATGGTCAAGTGTAGGGGATTTAATAAGTGTGAAAAGACTTATCCTTTTACCACTTGTTTCCAATAATAACAAGACCAAAACGTGTGATTTATGTCGTAAAAGTCGGAATTATGCGTGGTTTGTGTTTTTATTGTGTTTTAGGACCAAAATATTAAAAAGGAAGAAAACACGGGCTTTTATCGAAGAAAACTGGAAAAGACGAAGTCAAAAGATCAAGAGTGCAAAAAGAACGGAAGTCCAAGGCCTATTCTGAAGATTTATCGAAGAAAAAGTCTAAAGACGGAAGTTTAACAAAGTCGAAGAACTTAAGTCTAATAGAAGAAGAAAATTAAAAGACAAGTTCAAATCCCGAGACGACATCGAGAAAAGACAGAGAATTAAAGTCGAGTCGAGAAGACGTGAAGAAAGCAAGAAAGAAGATGCAACACATGCACTCCTTCCACCTTCCCTATAAATACCCTCCTAATAGTCATTAGGAGGGAGTTAGTTAGTTAGTCTTTAGTTTTAGTTTTTCACTTTTCTAGTTTTAGAGAGAGAAAGTCTTAAACTTTCTCTCACTAAATTTCATCTTCTCTCTTAATCTTTCAAGATTAAACATTTGTATTGCTTATTTTCATTAATCAAAGTCCTAGTTAAGCTTTTAATCCTTAATCTCCTTCTACCTTTCTTTGATTTTAGATTGATTTTTGGTGCGAATTTCAATAGATCCGTGTTGTTCTTAATGATTTCGTGCTTAAAAAGTTAATCTTTTGATCATTTCATAAGTCTTCATTTTATTAAGCTTTAAGATTCTTGTGCTTATTGGCTTAGTTTTATGATTAGCTTATTTACTTTATAAAAAGTTTTCTTAAAAAGTACCTATTTTATTATTTGATTTCCAAGTTTGCTTATTTTGAGGTTAGATAAGTTGAGATTAGTGCTTATTTGATCCGGTTTGTTTTTGGTTCGTTCTAGTTTTTGGAATAAGCTTATCACAATAGCTTATTTCTTAGCTTCCCAACGAATCCCATAAATTTCAGAAAGGGTTAAAACCCCTTTCCGATTAGAGTATTCCGAGCAGCCACCATACCACCCTTTCCGATTGCCAATCGGAAAAGGGTTTTGAGTTTCCGACCAGCCCCTTCTGTTATTCCGATCTGCACCCCCTTATTCCGATCAAAGTGATCGGATTAGGGTTAAAGTATTCTGACGGGAAGTTTTTAGCACATTCCGATTTGGGCATTTGTGTAGTATTCCGATTGAACTTGTTTCCATTTATTCCGATTGCCCCCAACTTGCAACATTCCGATCTGACCATTTGTGGTTATTCCGATTGGTAGTCTTGTTCATTATTCCGATTGTGGCCATTAGCCCACATTCCGATTGGTTTCATTCGTTGGATATTCCGATCAGTACCCTTCCCATATTCCGACCACCAGATCGGAATACATTCCGATCTGGGCTTGTTTTTGGCTTATTCCAATTTGGTAGTTAGTGAAATTCCGATTATGCTTATTTAGTGCATTGTTTTCATTAAATTTCTAAGTGTTTGTTTTTATTAAGTGTTAAAGCATTTTTCTAATTTTGCCTTAAAGTTTACAAGCATTTATTTTTACTCGTCATTTTAGTATTAATCTTTATTCTTCCATTTTACTCGACGACACTTAAATACTTGCTTATAGTTTAAATTAGACAAATCAACCAAACCATTCTCTTGATTCACCAAAAGACGATTGAGTCGCACTTAAGACCGGTTTTCAATTCGAAAAGATTCGGACGATAAGATTTTATACCTAGCCAAAAGCGAAGTATTACCCCGCTAAGGAATACGGAAAAAGCATCATCTTAATCGAGTCATTAGAAACATCCTTAAATTTGCAAGTGGCGGTAAGACGATTGAATTGGCGGATATGGTTGTGCGGGTTATCCTTTTCATCACAACGGAATTTGTTGTTTTTGATCATCGACAACAAACCCGTTTTCACTTCAAAATTCTCCGCAAGGATAGCGGGAATCACAATAGCCTCTCCATAACCCTTGGTGGGTGCTTGAAGTAACTCCATCATAGTTCGATTCGCCATGGTTGGTTCTTCTCTTACGATAGGTTCGTCAATAGGAGACTCCTCACTAGAAAGATTAGGAGTAGGTGTTGACTCCTTTCGGTTTCTACGTTTACGTGCACGTCTTGCTTGGTTGCGAGTTTGCATAAACGTCACGTACAACGTGGGATGAGCAAAGAAGATTCTTTTTGGTGTTTTGTATTTTTCCAATTTTTTGTTGTTTTTGATTGTTTTTACTTTTTTTGGGATTTTTTGTTATTGTATTAAGTAGACAAAAATCTACAAATCTCCTCCTTAATCAAATCTCTTGATTAAAGAAGCCTCAATGAATGAAAACGATCACGTGAAGTGAACGCCTTCGATGACTTTAGAACGTTGGTGGAACACCAAAACGTTCAAGAGGGTTTAATCAAATGAAACCAAGAAAATACATATGATACTTAGATAATACTTTGGTTGGCAAACCCTCGATTAGCCATTTTTATCTAAACACTCACAAGCAAGCGGGGAAACGAGGCGGCGCGAAGCACTTAAGAGCCTTTTTCCTTAGGGTATATTTTATAATACCCGCCTTATACCCACCTTATAGTTTGTGTTTTTCAAAATTAAGCTTCACGAAAGTATTTATCTATTTTGCCTTTGATTTCTTGTTTGAGATTCAAATACAATGATTGAGTAATGACCTCCCAATCAAGGTTGTGTTTTCACACTTTTAGAGTACTTGTGAATTTATTGTTCTACGTATACAATATAGTAATAGTATTCACAAAAAAACGAAAAACCGATAATACGTATTAGTAGAGTGCTACTAATACAAATACATATTATGGCTATATATAAAAACAACATTTTCCAAATCAAAATACAACACGCCTCTCCGGCAGCGGCGCCAAAATGATAGTTGTAAAATACGTCTTTTAGGAAAAAGAGCGTAATTAGGGCAAGTATAAACAAGTGATTTAGGAAAATCATAAGTTATGACCCAAAGTGAGGATCGTTCTCAAGGAGGCAAGTGCGTTGTGTTAAGAGTTGATTAATGGTTTGTGATTATATTGATGAACAAAGAAAATAGAAGAGATTAGAAGAGAATGACGGTTACGATTGTGGATTACACTAAGACGAATAGTCATACACGTAAAATCGTAAAAGTGACAAAATTAAAAGTTTACCCTAAAAATTCCTAGAAAATTTCAATAAATCCTAAAAAATATAATTAGAGTTTACAAAAAAATAAAAATCACTCAAACCTTTTATTTAATTAAATAATAACTTTTTAATGCTAATTAAAGCCCAAAAAATCAAATTAATTAATAAAAAGCCCACAATGATATTTTTTAACTTGAAACCTCTAAAATACCTTAACTAAATTTAAAACTATTTTTGAAAATTTTAAAATTAATAAAAACTATTTAAAAACTATTAAAACTTAAAATCATTCTAAAAATTAAGCTAATGACAATAAAAATATTCTAAAAATTGTAAAATTCCTAACTTAATGTATTTGATCTAAGAAAGATGAAAAAAACTTGAAAAATCTAAATTTTAATTTTTAATAATAAAATATTAATAAAAATCCAAAATTTATAAAAAATTCTTAAAAGTTGCAAACTATCTTATTTTAACCTAAATAATGCAGAAATGAAGTTGAAACTACAAAAATACCCCTTTGGGCCTAGAAATGGGCTAAAAGTCCAAACAGACCCCTTAATGGGCTATTTAAGGCCCAATAAGAAAATTTTTGTCCAAATAAGCCCAAAAGCTCCTATCTGGCTCAAAATTTGATTTTAAGAACAAAACTCTGAAGGCCCAAAAGCTGAAAATGTGTTTAAGCTAGATTATTTCAAAGCAGCTTATTCTTAATAGGCTTTTTGGCCCATTAAGCTATAAGCTGATGCCATAAGCTCAAATTTGACACACAAGCTTCTTTTGAGTTACTTAAGAGATCTGTAAAAAGAAATTTGAAATAAGCACAAGAAATAAGCCTGAATAAGCTAAAAGTTATCTTCACAAAACGACAAAATAGTCGTTTTCGAGTTCTACGCCACCCCAAGAGCTGATTCAACTTTCAAAAGCTTTTAAATGACTTAACTAAGCTTAATCAACAAAAAGTTTTCCAATAAGCATACTCAATAAGCTGAAATAAGCAAATAAGCACTTAATTAAAAGTCAACCTTATGAGTTTTCTAGCAACAAGTCAAAGCCAAGGTCTGATAAGCTCCAGATAAAATAAATGGGTCAAATGAGGAAGATCTATTACAAAAAATAAGTTGTTGCAAGTCTGGATAAGCCAATTTGGCTTATAATAAGTTGGATGAAAATTAACACTAGCAAGGGCTAGTTTTGGGTGTTGAGCAGTGGGAACTTTTCCCACTGCTTGACTTTCTTGACTTTTTATCTTTAGTGACTTTTTGTTGGAATCAAGTTACAAACAAGGCACCCTTGTGATCAGTGAATCACAAGGAGTCAGAAACAACAAAGAAATCACACTTACAAACAGCCAATTAGTGCAGTTAATTCAATTAATCACCAGATCTCACACAAACATGAACAATAAGCAGTTAAGAACTTAATAAGCTGTTTAAGCAAAATTCAGCTAACCAAATTGCACCAAAAGCATACACAAGCTATATTTAATTCAGATGAACATAAATTAACAAGTTACATGCATTGGTTCAAGGCGTAAATCAAGATTCAAGCACAAAATAGTTACTGATGAACACTAAACAAGCAGATTTTTCACTTTGCTGATATACTTGACCACATGTCCAATTTCAAACACTCGAATATTGTTAACAGGTTATATAAACTATGATTTAACACTTTTTAGCCCTAAGCATGCACATAATCTAGGTATTTCCAAAATCTTATGTCAAAATCAGTTAAAACAAGTGAGATATAGCACAATCTTGGATTTGATGTTTTAAAGCCAATAACTTGTAGAAACTAGCATACAACCAAGTGAATAGCAGATACAAACTCAAACAAAACACTTCCAATAACACAATAAAAAACTATGATTCAAAACAGGTTAACCCAAACACCCCTTTATATTTTCAAATCAAGATTTTTAAATCAAAAGATGGATTTAGGTTAGCACATGCTTACATAAGCATCAAAACATCAAAGATGAACAGAATCACCAAGATTTGGAGCCCAAGAACAACACATACACAAGCAGAACTCAAATTATCACAAATATCGAAATTTTTATCAGATTTTAAGATTAAGGGTTCAAACCTCATGGATGTACATCCACACCCAAGTATGTTTGAGTTGATGCGCTAGCAAGAACAAGCACAAGCTTCCAATATCAAGCTTCTAAGATGGAACAAAGTTAGAAGCAAAAATATCAAAATTAGAAAGTGACAAATCCTTGATTAATGCAACTCTTGTACCCCCACACTTGATTATCCCCAAGTTATAAGCCTCACAACACCTTGATATCTCAATATCAGGATGCTATGATCCACTTATAGCCCAAAAATTCCAAGGTGTACCAAGAACTTAACAAAATATCAAGATTTAAGAACTTTGAGCAATTTCTTGCACAAAGCCTAAGAAAACGTTTTGAGATTCAGTTTTAGCAAACACTAAACAATAACAAGCAGTAATAAAGATTGGCACTTGACTTTTCTTCACAATTTCAAACACATTTCATTAACTTGAAAATGGGATTTACAGAAAAGTGAACAAGGAAAAATTCAAGAGCAGGGCTCAAAGTGAAACCCTAATGCCTTTATATAGGCTACAAACTAATGCTAAGAAGCTAAAAAACGTAAACCCTAAAGCTGTGAAGTCCCTAATTTACCCTTTGAAAGTTTGAATATCTTGTCGATCATGTGACAGAATTTGGCATTTTGTTGTTGCTGGCAAGGTGAAATTGTATCCAAGGGCCAAGAATGAAGCTTAGGAATAAAGGTAAACAATGATGGTTGGATCTTCTAGCACTTTTGGCATTTTCTGCAAAACGTATGCATGGGGGTTTATCATGTGACTTGTGTGTTGTTGAGTTGGCAAGTTTAAAGTTTGGGATATGATTATCATCACCTTAATCACAATTCTTGATAAAATGGTGGGTTAATTTTTGCTTAAACACAAATACCTAATTTGTGTTCTTGGGATGAATAGTGGTGTTTGATCTTAGTTTAAGTTAAAAAAAGGTGTTAATCGCCAGATTTTTAACTTAATTAAATAAGTTTAAACCGGTTAGTTAAGTTTGTGGTGAGTGGATGGTGAGGTGGCTGAATGGGAGATGATGATTGGTGGAAAAGTGGTAGTGGGGCACATGTCACATGGTGGTTGGTCTAGGTTACTTAGGTTGTCTTGGCAGAAATCATCCCTTGTTTCTTTCTTCCTTGCTACTTTGTATTAAACATGCCAAAACTCTTTTCCTTTGTATTTGAAGTTTTACTTCTCATACTTTTGCCCCAAATACTTTTCCAAAGTATTTTCAGGGGTATTTCTTGCCAATTATTGATTCTTGAAGGGCTGATTTGGCATTTTCATCATAGGTAATGGTCTTGACTTGTATGGTTGACTTCTTGGAGGACTGAAATTGACAAGTCATGATTAATGAGGGACCATTTTTGCCATTTCTTCAAAGTTAAGGGTCCTTTTTGTAATTTGACATATTTTGAGGACCAAACTTGTAATTTCTTGTAAATTGAAGGTCTTCATGGCATGTTTGAATTTGAGGAGGACTAATATTGACAATTTAGTTTTGTTGAGGGACTAAATTTGCCAATTCTACAAAGTGGAGGGCCCTTTTTGTAATTTTGAGAAACTTTAAGGACCAATCTTGTAATTATGAAGATACAAGGGTTTAAAGTGTCAATTCTTTAATATTGGAGGATCCTTCTTGCATAATCTTCAAATCTTCAAGGGTTTTTCTTGGAAAATCTTCATTAGGGCTTGGTTCATTGTGTGGCTTCGTTTCCCGTGTTCATTTTTGCATGATTCTTGTGATCTTTTGTCATTTTCTCAATATCCGTACCTAAAATACACAAGTAACAAACACAAGCATATATTTGGCCATTTTCATGATATTTAATGCATTTAAAGCCCGTTTTGTACGATGAGACTATGTATAAAAGCAGTCTCGTCACTTATGCATATAATAGTACTATTTGGGGAAGATCAACCTAGTTCGCGCCTTGACGGTTGATTCCCGTCGTGCCACATTGAATGGTAAGCAAATTTATGTATGAGAAGATTTATATAAGCGTGATTATTGTGACGACACGCTGTTTTAAATGGGCAAATGAGTTTCGGGTTAGCTACCCGTTGTTTGGTATAGTAAGGTAGCAATGTCATGTGGCTTATAATAATCCAATAACGAAAATACTGCTATACGCATTGAAATACAATATATTGCCTGACTAGCAATACGGGGTCTTATTATCGATATTATGTTCCTGTTTTGGTTTTACATAACCATATTCATATAACGGTTTTTATTTAACTCTATACAACGTTATAAAACGTATTGTATGATGTTTTTACGACATTGGTTCGTATAATGATTTTGAAGGCAAAAGCCTATAGTATGATTTACAACAAAGATTTGTATAAAATGTTTTTTGTCGATGTTATGGCCTATTACAAAGATTTGTACAAAATGATTTTCGGTAATAATTATATACCGATGATATATTAATGGATTTTTTATTAAACTCTATGAATTCACTCGGCGATTTCGCTGACCTTTTCTTTTAACATGTTTTATCTCAGGTACTTGAAGGTAATTCTCGGGAAGACGAGAAGAATTTATAGCCCGCACTTAAATAACAATTTCCATTCAAATGTTTTGTAAAATTGTATGAAATACTATGACTTGGGACCTATGTAAATTTGATATTCATGAATGGAAAATTCTTTATTATTAAACGACGCGATTTTAAGCGTTGTCTATGATTTGAGTAATGTGCTATCCCGTAACACCAACGATTCTTCCGCTGAACTAAAGTATGAATATTTGGGGGTGTTACAGCGACACGTCACTCATCCTCACCAACACTCAGACGCATCCTATATATACCCCTAGATGTCCTCACTTTGTAGATTGTAGCTTAAGTGTGAAAAACACACACTTAATATTTCTTTCTCATTTTCAATTACTCTTTTCAGTTAGAACTACTCTCAAGTGTCTGACAGACACTTGAGAGAGTTAGTTAGCTCTTGTAACAAACATGTAACAATAATTCTCCATTAATGCAATCTCATTTTCCTTAAATTTCACTCTCACTCACTTTACTTACCTCATATTGCTACTTAACTGTTCATGTCATTGATTTCATTGTTCATATGGAACAATGAGATGATTTGAGACTTGTTTGGAAGCTTTTACATGTTCAGAATCGTTTGGAGTTAACAACCATTTCCAGTTCTTGTTCATACTATTGTAGCAGGGTAGATCAGATGATGATGACGGTGAATGTTGATGGTAGTTGATTATAGAAGTTAGATTTGGTGTTGATAGGTTTATTATTGAGCTTAGCGCTTCAATACTCCATCAATGGAGGCTTCGAGCTAAGAAGTACTCTTCCCTCGTTATTTTTCCCTTAAAAATCAACTGCATGCTTCTTACTTGCTTTTTAGAGTAAACAACTTTGCTGATGCCTGCTATTTGTTCATTGTTAGCTTATTGATGTGTTTTGTTAACTAATTCTTTTAATCTGTTAGCCTATCATAGTTTCTTGATTTAGAATTGCACTTAAACTGTTAACTGGTGTTTGGTTAAGAGTTGATTCGGTGATCTAGCTGTTGTTAGTAGTTGTTTTAAGCTTACATTCACTCAATAGACTGATACAAGTAACTTTGTTAAGAATTGTAGTCACAAAATAGTCAAATAGGCTATTTACCATAAAAAGCTTTGGGTTATTTTCATCAGTTAAAACAAGTAGATTTCAATCACTTGCCCAATCTTTGTTAGTTGATATTAGAAGATAATTTTTGTTTCTGAGTAAAGTTCAAAGTATAAGCTTTCATAATCTCTAAGGTAGGACATACAATTTTCAGAAATAAGCTAGGAATTTACTTTTCAATAAGCTGATGAGCATTGTTAAGTTTCTGAGACAAGTCCTAGACTAATTAGTAGTATCCACTTATCCACTTCATAGATCTTAACATTTTATTTCACAAACTTGTTTACAAACTTGTTTTAAGGCATTTTGGAAAGTTTCAGCTTTTTGGAAAATTTTGGTCAACAAAAGTCAACCATAAGCTACTTGTTCTTATTTTCAAATTCCAGCTTATTTTCTTGATGAAATTTTATATGATTTGACATTCGGTTCTTCTTAAAGCTTAATCTTTCATCTTCAATAGAAAAATCCATTTGTTCTTGATTAGATAAGCCGTTAGCTTATTTTGGCTTATTCAAATAAGCTATCTTGAGATTTATAAAGTTTTAGCTGATTTCCTTTAAGCTGACTAAGTAGAATCCATTTTTAAGACTTTTGCAAAAAACCAGAGCTTATTTGATTGAGAAATAAGCTCATATGAGCTTATTAAACTTAGCTAGCCCGTTTTCACTTTATTAGTTGGTTAATTTGCACATTAGTCCCTAATCTTTCAGAATTAGTGTAATCAACTTTTGAAACTTGATTTTATAGGGTTTGCACTAGTTAGTCCCTGCATTTAGAGTTTGTTACAAATTTGTTGGGTAGTTTTGCTAGTTTGTTATATAGTTGTTAAAGTTTGTAAGAATTTTCATTTTCAGTCCCTTTACTTTCAGAATTTACATTTTTATTCCTTGCCCTTTTAATATTTTACATTTTGATTCATTTTACTATTTGTGCATATAAGACTTGTTCATTTTGCTTTAATTGTGATAAATGCAAGTTGTTTTAGAATAGTACGGTTACATGGTGATAATATTTTTACCATTTTACGTGATTTGTTGAAATAGACCTAGATTACCAAAAAATTTATAAAATCTAAAACCAAAAACAATTAGTAACTTTGATATGAGCAAAAACTCATATCAATTTATGAACAAATCACCCTAAAACACAATGAAAATACCTAAACTTTGTTCTATAAAGCGGAATTATGTGGTATGTTTTGTGTTTGTGCTCAAATAGGTAAGAAGGATACATTTTCAAGCAAACAAAGGAAAATCAAGCTTAATTTGATGAGAAAGACAAAGAAGGATCAAAAGTGACAAGACTTTGAAGACAAAGGACCTATCTTGACAAACTGCCAAAGATGAAGGACTAAAAGTGTAAATATGTAAAAGTCAAGATCAAAGTCAAATCTGGTCAACTTTCATGTCAACTCAGTCAAAGGAGCATTTTTGTTCAAGAATGAAGTTTGAAGGACCAAATATGCCAAAGAAATGAAGTTGCTAGCTTAAAAATACAATCTGCCAAAGTCAAGGGGTCATTTCTGCCAATTTTGGAAAGTTATACAAGTTTAATCCGTGTGAAAGGAGAATGAACCAATGGGAAGCCAAGGAAACAATGACAAGGATCACCAGCTAAGCTGCCATTAAATGCACTCAGCCGCCAAAGTATTAAATACTCAATCTTAACAGTAACTCCCACTGAAACTCTTTTCAGCCAATCAGCTTGTGCCATGCAATAATCCATATATCCAATGTGGATAATGATCCGCAACTCATTCTCTTGGCCAATATTATCTTGCCACGTGTCATCTTCAACAAAACACATTGCCAGGATCGATTTCGAGCTAGAATGGATTTCAAGAAAAGTTATAAACATCAAACCTGCTTATTTTTGAAGGACGAATCCATTGGTCACAACCAATTAAGATGAAATCAACTCAAATGAAAAACCCCAATTCAGTTCTTCATCAGCAAAATAAATTATGCAGATTTGTGACACGTGGAAGTCTGGGATTGGCTCCAACACGTCACCAACCCCAACTGCTTTTCCCCTGAAGTCTATAAATAGCATGTTTGGCTTTCATTTTCATGGTTGTAGAAAGTGTGAAATTTCACACACTTAATTTTCCTCTCTTCTCATTTTAGGTTCTTAGCTTAACAACTCAAGAGTTTGACACACTCTTGAGTCTGTTATAGTAGTTGTAACAGCTTAACAACCCTTGTAACTACTTTACCTTCAATAAAATTCAAATTCCAGTTTTCCCGCCAAATTCTCTCATACTCTTCTACTGTTCATTACCTGCTTCATTGATCTCAATTGTGCTGTTTTTGGTTTGTTATGATCAAAACTTGATCATAACTAGCTAAAGTTGAAGATTGTTGCTGATTGATCATTCAGTTCAAGTTTAAGCAGATTTTGATGAATCCAGCCAGTATTGATGATTCTTGTTGATTGATTGTTGTTGATTAGCTTGTTGATAGTGATTTCTAGTGCTAAGGTGGTGGTTAGCACTAGAATAGAGAGCTCAGCGCTCCTCTACTCCCCAAAGGAGGCTTTTGCATAAGTTTTTCATGTTCTTGATTTTAATTCCTCTAAATTGTTGATGCATTCTCAATTCCTAGATAAATTTGCTTGATTGAATGATAAAATGTGTTTTGATCTATTTCTGATCTGATCTTAGTGTATTTGTAGCTTAATTGTAGATTAATCTGCTTATTAGTTGTGTACTTGTACTGTTTGCAGCTTATTTTCAGTCATAATAGCCTTGCCATTCATTTTGTGTTCTTGTTAAATGCATTGCTTGTTACTTGTTCTCAAATACTTCTTTTTAACTGATAAACTTAGTGTGCTAAAGCTTTTCATTCAGTGTAGTTCTTTGCTAAAAAAGTCTTCACAAAATTTCCAAAAGATCAGTAAAAGTGGTGTTTGGCATTAGCCTGATTTTGATAATCTAGTGTTAGAGATTCGTTAACTTTGCTTCATTTTCAGTTACAAAGTCATAACAAGTAGTTTTAAGCCATTTTCTAGTAAATTGTTAAGTCAAAAAGGCAAAAGGTCATAAAAAAGTGTGGGTCATTTTTAGTCAGGTTTTGTTCAGAAAAGTTGTCATTTTGATTTGCCTAGCATTCTCTTGTTTCTTGATGAAGTTCAATCAAACCAGCTCTCAATTTTAGGTCAACATATGAAGTTTTAAAGTCTATAAGGATTTTGCACAGTATTCAGTATTCAGGTAGAAATAAGCCAAAGTGTGAACCAATAAGCAAATGCAAGTTATTGTAAAGTGTAAACTGATTTTTCATATCTCTTATTCCACTTCATAAACTTGTCTATTTTCTTTCACAAATTCACTTAGTAAGTGTTCCTGGTCAATATTTGAGAATTTGAGCTTATTGAAAAATCTTGGTCAATAAAAGTCAACATAAGCACTCATTTTGCTTATTTTAGTATTCTAAGCTTATTACTGGATACTTTTTCATGAGACTTGATTTCCCATTCTTATTTTGAGCTTATTAATCATTTTCAGTATTAAAAATTTGTTATGCAAGTCTAGATTTCCCTGTAGCTTGTTGAGTGCTTATTAAATTTAGCTTATCAGCTTTTTAGTGAGTTTTAGCCAAAATCCTTGGATAGGTCTAGCTTATTTTCGATTTTAAGACGTTTGTAATTGGTTTGGTTGAAATTGGTTGAGAAATAAGCTCAAACAAGCTTATTTGAGTTTGTAGCCCGTTTTTGGTAAATTGTTTTCAAAAATTGCATTTCAGTCCTTGAGGTATTAAACTGCTTGTAAACATGGATAAACTTTCAAGTTTTTAGGGTTTTCAATAAATAAGTCCTTTAACTTTGAAGTTTGTTAAAAATCAGTTAGTAAGTTTTGGATTTGTTGAGAATTAGTTATTAGTTTGGATAATTTTCATTTCAAGTCCTCCTAGTTTACTGTTTTTACACTTTTAGCCCTCATACTTTTCAGCTTTGCATTTTGAGCAATTACATTTCATAGAATTTACATTTTCAGTCCTTATAGTTTGTGAAATTTACATTTTTAATTTTAATTGAATAAATACTTGGTATTTGCACTATGTTTTACATATAAATAGACGATATTTTTCAGTTTTGCAAGGCATTGTTTGAATTAGCAATAGAATATCCAAAAAATATTAACAACCAAAAACAGTTAAAAACCCGATATTGTTAGGACTTTCAATTTGACAAGAACTGAGAAAAACGAACTTAACTATACACATTTCAAATGGCGCCGCTGCCGGTTTTTTGACTTTACAAGAGACTATCGATTGACGGTTTTCATTGGCTTTTGGGATCCGTTCACCTTGTGAACGTTATTTTTACGTATCATAAATCAAAAACAAATAAAAAATAAAAAATATAAAAATATATAAAAACTAAAAAATTAACAAAACAATTCTTTTCCTAAAGAATTGACCAAACAAATAAAAAAAATCCAAAAAGCAATCTTTTTCCTAAGAGATTGCACCCAAAAATATATATTATTGGATTCTCTCGGTTTTTATGTACATATAGTATTTTCTCTTAAAAACTCATAAATACAAAAATATTTTCCATATATTATTATAAGTAAATACATATACGTATAAGAACAACCAATCTACATATTCTCCATAAGTATTGCCAAGGCAATACACCGTGTTGAGGGGCGTTCCGGTCCTTGACACGTGTATCGATCAAACAAAATAAAGCAAGAATAGATAAATACTCTCAATAAGCAACAATTCGAAGAATACGAACATTTAAGTGAATAGAAAGGCGACGTGCTATAAAATTGCATCTAAGGGTCAATAGGTACTTAAGTGCTTCGCGCCACCTAACCCCCCGTTCACTTGTGAGTATTTTAAGAAGGAAGGCTTCATTGGGGGTCTTGCACCCAAGTAGTACATACATATATATTATTTTCTTGTGGATATTTCATATTGAGACTCGAAGAGGATAATCCTTTTCTCTTCAAAGTCACACGAGAGCTTCTCTCTCATTCCTCGTATTGAGTTGCATGCTCACTCGCGGGCGTGCACAAATACCGATTGGTGTACAACCTCTTCCTCCGAAAAGGAAGAAAAAGAGAAAGAGTAAGACCACCACCGTCCATCAAGCTGATCACGAGAATCGTGCTTTGACTCCTCCACAACAAGAAGCCATGGCTGTTGATAATCGTTCTTTGATGGAACGTTTGCAATCCAATGTTAATGGATATGCTAGTGCCATTAGGATTCCCGACATTCCCACAAATACATTTGAGCTAACGGCTATGATTACCTTGGTTTCACAAACACCTTCCTATGGTCACAAGAATGATGATCCTCATGCTCACCTTAAGAGATTCCTTGCTCTTTGCAATACCATTAAGTACAATGGAGTTCCACATGATGCTATTAAGTTGATATTAGTGCCATTTTCACAAGAGGGACAAGCTAAGCATTGGTTAGACACTCAACCACCCGATAGTATCACCACATGGGATGGTTTCACCACTAAGTTTTTGAACAAGTTCTTTCCTCCATCTAAGATCACGGCTTTGAGGAACTTAATTATAGGCTTTCAACAAAAACCTAGTCAATCCTTTAGAGATGATTGGGAAGAGTATAGAGTTATTGAGGCGATGCCCTAACCATGGATTGGATGAAGTTCACCAAATCAATACTTTCTATAATGGCCTTAAACCTCACCACCAAGATTCACTCAATGCTTCCGCGGAAGGGAATATTCTTCTTAAATCCATTCAAGAGGCCCTGGACATCATTGAGACTAAATCAATGGTTCAAACAAACACTCAATTTGAAGAAAGGGTTCATGTTATCCAAAACACTTCTCAACCACCTTGTGATGACCAATTCCTCAAATATCAGCAAGAGATCCTTCAACAAATGAGTAAAGTTCAACAAGAGATGATTCAAGCCATTAAGAACATTTCATTGAACAATTATTCAAATGATGTGAATGCCATTACTCTTTCTTGTGTAACTTATGGAGGCTCCCATTCTTATGAACAATGTGATAAGGTGCAAGTTTATCAAGGGGAATGCTATGCTTACCAAGAGGAACATCGTGAACACTTCAAGCCAAATATCAATCCAAATAACCTTTCTTACAAGTCCCAAATATACCTTACTCCACCGGGATTCCCACCCCAACCACCCACCCAAATTCAACAAAATCCTCCTCAAGTTTTACAAAGGAATCAAGGGCAAACACCACCTTACCAAGGAAATAATTACAAGGCACCAAATCAAGGAAATAACTTTTATCCACCACATCAAGGATTTAATCAACCACTTCCACCTTTCCCCAATCAAGGATATGCTCCAATACCAAATCAAGCTTATCCTCAACTTCAAAATCAAGGATATGGGATGCAAGAGACTCAAGAGTATGTTGACAAGAAAATGCGTGAAATTGAGAAGAGAATGAATGACCAAATGAAACGTATATCAGATGAACAAACCAATAGGCTTTTAATGGCATTAAATCAAAGACCACAAGGGGCTTTACCTTCCAACACACAAACAAATCCAAGGGCAAATGTAAATGCTATTACAACAAGAAGTGGAAAGACAACAAAGGATCCTTCACCTCCTAAACCTCCTATTGTTTTATCCACTTTTGCTCCTACTTGTGACAAGCCTTCTACCTCTACATCACCACCTCAAAATGCTCCCATTCACTCAAACACACCTTCTCAGCCCATTCATACTTCTCCTCTACCTTCCACACTTCCCAATGAAGAAGCTAACAAAGACAAATCTTCCACTACAACACCTATTCCACCTACACCAAGACCTACTCTTCCATATCCTTCAAGGTTGAAAAAGGACAAGTTAAAGAACAAGGATGACATCCAAGTCTCCAATTTATTAAGGATGTTCAAGCAACTCAACATCAATATATCCTTTGCGGAAGCTCTTGCTTATATGCCAAAGTTTGCTAAGATGTTCAAGGATTTACTCTCAAACAAAGAAAAATTGGTTGATTTGCCCAACACATCCCTTAATGAAAATTGTTCCGCCGTGCTACTTAAAACCTTACCCACAAAACTTGGAGATCCGGGGCGCTTCTTGATACCTTGTAATATTCCAAGTGTAGAAAATTGCATGGCTTTAGCGGATTTAGGGGCGAGCATTAACCTCATGCCTTTATCGGTTTGAAAAAAAACTCTCTCTTCCCGAGCTCACTCCCACTAGGATGACTCTTGAATTAGCCAACAAAAACCATAGCTTACCCCGTAGGTATAGCGGAGGATGTGTTTGTAGGTGTGGATAAGTTTACATTTCCGGCCGACTTTGTAGTGGTTGATTATGACATGGATCCTAGAGTTCCTTTGATTGTTGGTAGACCGTTTTTGAGAACGGGTCGTACCTTGATAGATGTGGCGGAAGGAGAACTAATTATGAGAGTAGAAGATGAGAGAGTGGTGTTTAAGTTAGGGAAATTTTGTGATAGGAAAGAGGTTAAGGAGTCTAGACCTTGTGAGACTATTAACATAGTTGATGCGCTAGATGAGGTGTGTGATGAACACTTTCATGATGCTTGCAAGAGTACTAGTGATGAGATGCCCCATGTTGAAACCGTGGCCTCAATTGCTCCCTCTTTAACACCTTTTGGAGAGAGTGATTTCCTCTTGGAGGAATTTGAGTCAAACTTTCTTGGTGATGATGATTCTCCCATTAATTGGGAAGAAGATATTCTTACTATCCAAAAGTTGCTCAATGAGGACCCTATTCCTTCTCCTATTCTACAAGAAGTTACCATTGAGGATCCTTCCATAGTAAAACCTTCCATAGAGAGTCCAACTCCTATTGAACTTAAGGACCTTCCATCCCACCTAGAGTATGCTTTCTTAGAGGGCAAAGACCAATTATCTGTGATAATTGCTAAAGAGTTGAAAGAGGATGAGAAGGAGCAACTTGTTGAAGTCCTTAAGAAACACAAGAAAGCCTTAGCATGGAAAATATCCGACATAAGGGGAATTGATCCACATTTTTGTACACACAAAATCCTTATGGAGGATGACTACAAACCCGCCATTCAAAGTCAAAGAAGAGTGAACCCAAAAATCCATGAGGTTATTAAGAAGGAAGTGATTAAACTCTTAGATGCGGGTATGATTTACCCCATTTCCGACTCTTCATGGGTTAGCCCGGTACATTGTGTTCCAAAAAAGGGTGGAATCACCGTAGTGCCTAATGAGAACAATGAGCTTATTCCTACGAGACTTGTCACCGGTTGGAGAGTTTGTATTGATTATAGAAAACTCAATGAGGCTACTAGGAAAGACCATTTCCCATTACCCTTTATGGATCAAATGCTTGAACGCTTAGCGGGAAATGAGTACTATTGCTTTCTTGATGGCTTTTCGGGTTATTTCCAAATACCCATTCACCCTAAGGATCAAGAAAAGACCACATTCACTTGTCCCTACGGTACATTTTCTTACAAGAGGATGCCTTTTGGCTTATGTAATGCACCGGGGACGTTTCAAAGGTGCATGATGGCGATTTTTCATGACATGATAGAGCAAACTATGGAGGTTTTTATGGATGATTTTTCCGTCTTTGGAAATTCATTTACCTCATGTCTCACCAATCTAGAGAGAATGCTTAAGCATTGTGAGGAAACACGTTTAGTGCTTAATTGGGAGAAATGTCACTTTATGGTGAAAGAGGGAATTGTTTTAGGACACAAAATATCCAACAAGGGATTAGAAGTGGATCGAGCTAAAATTGATGTGATTGCTAAGCTTCCCCCACCCACCTCGGTTAAAGGTGTGAGGAGTTTCTTAGGTCATGCGGGCTTTTATAGGCGCTTTATACAAGATTTTTCTAAGATAGATAGACCAATGACTCAACTCTTGGAAAAAGAGGCTCCTTTCATTTTTAACCAAGATTGTTTGGACTCTTTTGAGACTCTTAAGGAGAAATTGACAAAGGCTCCCGTTTTGGTTTCTCCAAATTGGGAATTACCTTTTGAGCTTATGTGTGACGCTAGTGATTATGCGGTGGGGGCCGTCTTTGGACAAAGAGTGAATAAGCATTTTCAACCTATACACTATGCGAGTAAAACCATGACCGGTGCACAACTTCATTACACTACCACGGAAAAAGAATTGCTTGCTATAGTCTATGCTTTTGAGAAATTTAGACCATACCTTGTGCTATCCAAAACCATAGTGTATACGGATCATTCCGCTCTCAAGTATCATATGACAAAACAAGATGCTAAGCCTAGGCTTTTGAGATAGGTTTTGTTGCTTCAAGAGTTTAAGATAGAAATTCGTGATAAGAAAGGGGCCGATAATTTAGCGGCGGATCACTTGAGTAGACTTGAGCATCCTTTTCAAGGAGATTTGCCACATCAAGAAATCAATGAATCCTTTCCATTAGAGGAGCTCATGTCTATCTCTTCCCAAGAGGATGCCACTCCTTGGTTTGCGGATATCGCAAACTATCTTGTGGGCAATGTGCTTATTGAGGGTCTTACTTATCAACAAAAGAAGAAATTTCTTAAGGAAGTTAAGTACTACTTTTGGGATGATCCTTATCTTCTTAGGCAATGTGCGGACCAAATCATTAGACGGTGTGTAGATGGGCCTGAGGCATTTAAGATTTTAGAAGCGTGTCATAAAGGACCTACGGGTGGACATTTTGGGCCCAACTATACCGCCAAGAAAGTCTTTGATTCGGGTTACTATTGGCCTTCCATTTACAAAGATGCCCATGAAATGGTGAAATTTGTGATGTGTGTCAAAGACAAGGAAAAATTACGCAACGTGATGAGATGCCACAAAATTTTATCCAAGAGTGTGAGATATTTGATGTGTGGGGCATTGATTTCATGGGACCTTTTCCATCCTCTAAGGGAAACAAGTATATACTTGTGGCGGTGGATTATGTGTCCAAATGGGTGGAGGCTAAAGCTTTACCTACCAATGATGCTAGAGTTATTGTGAAGTTTTTAAATCAATTGTTTGCTAGATTTGGTGTACCTCGGGCCATCATAAGTGATCGAGGTACGCACTTTTGTAATGATCAATTCACGAGAGTTATAAAGAAATATGGAGTTAATCATAGACTTCTACCGCGTATCACCCTCAAACAAATGGTCAAACCGAGGTCACAAATCGTGGTTTAAAGAGAATTTTAGAGAGAACGGTGGGAGAGCATCGAGCTTCTTGGTCGGATAAGCTTGATGATGCTTTGTGGGCTTTTAGGACGGCTTTTAAAACACCAATTGGTTGTACTCCTTATAAGCTTGTCTATGGAAAAGCGTGCCACCTCCCATTCGAGTTAGAACACAAGGCATCTTGGGCTCTCAAGTGGGCTAACTTTGATTTAAACCAAGCCGGTTCACATAGGAAAGATCAACTCAATGAGATGGATGAATTGAGAGCCAATGCCTATGAAAATTCTTTGCTTTACAAGGAAAAGACTAAGAAATTACATGATGCTAAGATCAAGAACCGTGAGTTCAAAGTTAGAGAGCCGGTTCTCCTCTTTAACTCAAGGTTGAAACTTTTTGCGGGCAAGCTTAAGTCGAGATGGTCCGGTCCATTCACTATTGCTCAAGTGTTTCTATATGGAACTATTGAGTTGTCACAACCCGATGGTCCAAACTTTAAAGTGAATGGTCACCGTGTGAAGCATTATTTTGGGGAGGACATTTCCGTTGAAATGGTCCAAGAGATCCCCATTTTCCCAATGAATTAATTCATTAAGGGACGAGTCGAGCTAGAGACTCATTAACTCAAGCATCGTATAACTAGGTTTAGAGTGTTGTAGGTTAGTAATTAAGGTATAGACTTGGAGATAAGTGTAGGGGAGACCTTCTTTTGTCTTCATGATTGTTTGTAGGGTTGCTCACTCATTTCATGCTTTGGAGCTTATGGAGGAGGCCCTTGTATCTGGTTCACTTCGTTACTATTGTGATCTTTCATTGACACCTTGTGCTTTAACATGATTTCACTAATAGTTGTCCTTTCCTTAACTTGGGTTAAGCAAAGTCTATTCATTGTCATAAGTGTAGGGGAAGTTTTTATACTTCCATGCTCTTAAACATTGAGGACAGTGTTTAGCTTAAGTGTAGGGGGTCTTCTATCGAAGTTACCTTACCTAGAACTTGTCATTGTCTTTCATGATAATTGGAAAAATTAACTTTTCAAACATTTTTCAAATTTTTGATCTACTTTGGCCACCAAAAATATGCATTCTTAATTTTTGCATCAATCATTTTTCATTTGCATAACACATTTGCATTGTATATATTTCTTCTTTATGTTTCATCAAAAAAATATAAAAAGGGAAAAATAAAATAAAAACATGGTTTAACAAATTTAGACTTCTTTGACATATTAGGCCCGCCATGGATATTTTGACTCAACCCGAGTTTGCTTATCTTAGCACTCTCTAGATAGTATCCTTAACCATGTAGTCCTTCATTGGTCTATTAGGCTAAGCATCCACCAATCTCATTATTTGAGATTTTAAATTTGTGGAGAATGGGAAATGATAGAGTTGAAGAAAGTATAAAAGGGCTAGATAAACTTCATGATAATTACTTGTGGCTAAACCCTTCTCTTCTTAACCTCTATTTTTCTTCGCATGTATATATGTTAATAAATAATCAAGAACGGTTTTAATTGGTTTGTAATCTCTTATGCATTTTTGTCTAATCATTCATGGTTGATATAAGTACGTCTTAAGATTCTAAGTTAGAACGTTTTATGTGTTTTAGACTGATGTCATGCTCAATATTTAGCGGGTGTTTTTCCTTTTATTCTTTTAAATTTTTTTAGTAAGGAATAAAGAAAAATAAGAGCGGCTTATGAAAAAAATGAGTGGCTAAAAAAAAGAAAAAGAAAAGAAGAGAAGAAAAAAAATATATACAAGACTCCTAAGAGGGGCAGTGTGGTGTTAATTATAGTGACTATTGAGTTCCAATATTACCTTGACGGGTTGCGGGGATTCAATAGATTGCTCCAATCCAATATTACCTTGACGGGTTGCGGGGTTGAAGATCCTAAGTCTCAAAAAGATGGCGGATGTAAATTATTGCGTGAGTTTTATTTTTCTTTCCTTAGCGAGTGTGTAGCTACTTATGAAAGCATGACATGAGGATTTTACACATAAGGCGAATGACTTATTACTCTTGAAACGGACTTATATTAGTTGTGAGTGGTTTTTCAAGTAATGGATGAGAGGATTACTTAGGATTAAAACGGTGCTTCCTTATTTTTGGATTTTTCACTTCTTATACTTCACACTTGAATAAATGACAAATTTGCCCACAAGCAATTTGCTCAAATAATAACCGGTTCCTAATTTAATTGTCATGGATAAGTTGATGCACTTTTTACTTGTGAATACAATGATACCATCTTTAAGCTTGGTATATGGAAGTGAAATTTGAGGGTGATAAATGTCCATGGTACCCAAGCCCTAATCAAAGTCATTGAATTCTTTATGAGTTATTTCCATCAAAAACATTTCAAGAAAAACCAAAAAGATATAGATAGAATTGTATTTTGTTCATTGCATTGTTAAAAAATCAAAATCATGCATCATGTAGTTTAGAGTAGTGTAGATGCATTCCATATGGCCAAGGTGGATTAATTATGAGGAGAATGTAAATTTGTGCTTTAAAATATATACTATTGCATGAGGACATGACAATTTTCAAGTGTATGGGATTTGATATGAGCAAAAACTCATATCAATTTATGAACAAATCACCCTAAAACACAATGAAAATACCTAAACTTTGTGCTATAAAGCGGAATTATGTGGTATGTTTTGTGTTTGTGCTCAAATAGGTAAGAAGGATACATTTTCAAGCAAACAAAGGAAAATCAACCTTAATTTGATGAGAAATACAAAGAAGGATCAAAAGTGACAAGACTTTGAAGACAAAGGACCTATCTTGACAAACTGCCAAAGATGAAGGACTAAAAGTGTAAATATGTAAAAGTCAAGATCAAAGTCAAATCTGGTCAACTTTCAAGTCAACTCAGTCAAAGGAGCATTTTTGTTCAAGAATGAAGTTTGAAGGACCAAATATGCCAAAGAAATGAAGTTGCTAGCTTAAAAATACAATCTGCCAAAGTCAAGGGGTCATTTCTGCCAATTTTGGAAAGTTATACAAGTTTAATCCGTGTGAAAGGAGAATGAACCAATGGGAAGCCAAGAAAACAATGACAAGGATCACCAGCTAAGCTGCCATTAAATGCACTCAGCCGCCAAAGTATTAAATACTCAATCTTAACAGTAACTCCCACTGAAACTCTTTTCAGTCAATCAGCTTGTGCCATGCAATAATCCATATATCCAATGTGGATAATGATCCGCAACTCATTCTCTTGGCCAATAATATCTTGCCACGTGACATCTTCAACAAAACACATTGCTAGGATCGATTTCGAGCTAGAATGGATTTCAAGAAAAGTTATAAACATCAAACCTGCTTATTTTTGAAGGACGAATCCATTGGTCACAACCAATTAAGATGAAATCAACTCAAATCAAAAACCCCAATTCAGTTCTTCATCAGCAAAATCAATTATGCAGATTTGTGACACGTGGAAGTCTGGGATTGGCTCCAACATGTCACCAACCCCAACTGCTTTTCCCCTGAAGTCTATAAATAGCATGTTTAGCTTTCATTTTCATGGTTGTAGAAAGTGTGAAATTTCACACACTTAATTTTCCTCTCTTCTCCTTTTAGGTTCTTAGCTTAACAACTCAAGAGTTTGACACACTCTTAAGTCTGTTATAGTAGTTGTAACAGCTTAACAACCCTTGTAACTACTTTACCTTCAATAAAATTCAAATTCCAGTTTTCCCGCCAAATTCACTCATACTCTTCTACTGTTCATTACCTGCTTCATTGATCTCAATTGTGCTGTTTTTGGTTTGTTATGATCAAAACTTGATCATAACTAGCTAAAGTTGAAGATTGTTGCTGATTGATCATTCAGTTCAAGTTTAAGCAGATTTTGATGAATCCAGCCAGTATTGATGATTCATGTTGATTGATTGTTGTTGATTAGCTTGTTGATAGTGATTTCTAGTGCTAAGGTGGTGGTTAGCACTAGAATAGAGAGCTCAGCGCTCCTCTACTCCCCAAAGGAGGCTTTTGCATAAGGTTTTCATGTTCTTGATTTTAATTCCTCTAAATTGTTGATGCATGCTCAATTCCTAGATAAATTTGCTTGATTGAATGATAAAATGTGTTTTGATCTGTTTCTGATCTGATCTTAGTGTATTGGTAGCTTAATTGTAGATTAATCTGCTTATTAGTTGTGTACTTGTCTTGTTTGCAGCTTATTTTCAGTCATAATAGCCTTGCCATTCATTTTGTGTTCTTGTTAAGTGCATTGCTTGTTACTTGTTCTCAAATACTTCTTTTTAACTGATAAACTTAGTGTGCTAAAGCTTTTCATTCAGTGTAGTTCTTTGCTTAAAAAGTCTTCACAAAATTTCCAAAAGATCACTAAAAGTGGTGTTTGGCATTAGCCTGATTTTGATAATCTAGTGTTAGAGATTGGTTAACTTTGCTTCATTTTCAGTTACAAAGTCATAACAAGTAGTTTTAAGCCATTTTCTAGTCAATTGTTAAGTCAAAAAGGCAAAAGGTCATAAAAAAGTGTGGGTCATTTTCAGTCAGGTTTTGTTCAGAAAAGTTGTCATTTTGATTTGCCTAGCATTCTCTTGTTTCTTGATGAAATTCAATCAAACCAGCTCTCAATTTTAGGTCAACATATGAAGTTTTAAAGTCTATAAGGATTTTGTACAGTATTCAGTATTCAGGTAGAAATAAGCCAAAGTGTGAACCAATAAGAAAATGCAAGTTACTGTAAAGTGTAAACTGATTTTTCATATCTCTTATTCCACTTCATAAACTTGTCTATTTTCTTTCACAAATTCACTTAGTAAGTGTTCCTGGTCAATATTTGAGAATTTGAGCTTATTGAAAAATCTTGGTCAACAAAAGTCAACATAAGCACTCATTTTGCTTATTTTAGTATTCTGAGCTTATTACTGGATGATTTTTCATGAGACTTGATTTCCCATTCTTATTTTGAGCTTATTAATCATTTTCAGTATTAAAAATTAGTTGTGCAAGTCTAGATTTCCCTGTAGCTCATTGAGTGCTTATTAAATTCAGCTTATCAGCTTTTTAGTGAGTTTTAGCCAACATCCTTGGATAGGTCTAGCTTATTTTCGATTTTAAGACGTTTGCAATTGGTTTGGTTGAAATTGGTTGAGAAATAAGCTCAAACGAGCTTATTTGAGTTTGTAGCCCGTTTTTGGTAAATTGTTTTCAAAAATTGCATTTCAGTCCTTGAGGTATTAAACTGCTTGTAAATATGGATAAACTTGCAAGTTTTTAGGGTTTTCAATAAATAAGTCCTTTAACTTTGAAGTTTGTTAAAAATCAGTTAGTAAGTTTTGGATTTGTTGAAAATTAGTTATTAGTTTGGATAATTTTCATTTCAAGTCCTCCTAGTTTACTGTTTTTACACTTTTAGCCCTCATACTTTTCAGCTTTACATTTCATAGAATTTACATTTTCAGTCCTTATAGTTTGTAAAATTTACATTTTTAATTTTAATTGAATAAATACTTGGTATTTGCACTATGTTTTACATATAAGTAGACGATATTTTTTAGTTTTGCAAGGCATTGTTTGAATTAGCAATAGAATATCCAAAAAATATTAACAACCAAAAACAGTTAAAAACCCGATATTGTTAGGACTTCTAATTTGACAAGAACTGAGAAAAACGAACTTAACTATACACATTTCAAACTTGAAATCACTTGGACAATCAATTTGTTGTGAGTTGGGAATTACGATCTTGAAAAGTGAAGTATTAAATGGCGTCGATGCCAGTTCATGACATTACGGTTGACGATTGATTGACGGTTTCGATTGGAATTTGGGATCCGTTCACCTTGTGGACGTTCCTTTTACGTATCATACATAAAAAGATAAAAAAAAATCAAAAATATAAAAATATAAAAAATAAAAAGCCACAAATTTCAATTTTTTCCTAAGAATTGAACAAAAAAAATAAAAAATTCAAAACGTAATATTTTTCATAAAAGATTACAACATAAATATATTGTATATATTGATTTCACTCTTTTTTACGTACATATTATATTTTCTTAAAAATTCAATAAATACAAAAATATTTTTGATATATTATTATATGTAAATACATATACGTAGATACGAGCAAACAATACACATAATTCCATAAGTATTGCTTTTGCAATACACCGTGCTTGGGGGCGTTCCAGTCCTAAGTTCGTGTATCGATCAGAATAAATTAAAGGTAAAAATAGATAAATACTTCCAATAGGCAAGAATTCGTAGAATACAAACTATTAAGTGAACAGAAAGGCGGCTTTGCTATAAAAAGCAAGCCTAAGGGGAACATGTACCTAAGAATTATGTGCCACCTCATTCCCCCCGTTCACTAGTAAGTATTCTAAGAAGGAAAGCTTGTTGGGGGTTTTGCCACCCAAGTATTACTTACATATATTATATTTTCTTGTGGATATTACTTACTGAACCTTGGAAAGGATAATCCCTTCTTTTCCAAAGTCGATCGAGAGATCCTCTCTCACTCCTCGAGTTGAGTTGCATGCGCACTCGAGCGTGTGCACATATACCTTTTGGTGTACAACCCCTTCCTCCCAAAAGGAAGAACAAGAACAACACCGTCCATCAAGCTGATCCCGAGCATCGTGCTTAGAACAACTTACATGAAGTCATGGTCGGCGTTGATAATAGACCATTAATGGATATCCTCCAATCAAACGTGGAGGGAAATGCGGATGATATTGTTATCCCCAAGATACCCGCAAACACTTTTGAGCTTAAGACACATATATGGTTTCTTCTACCCCCTTCTTAGGGAGACCCATGGATGACCCCAATGATGACATCAAGAAGTTCTTGTCAATTTGCTATACACTTAAGTATAATGGGGTCCCTCATGATGCTATCAAGTTGATCTTATTCCCATTCTCCTTAGAGGGTAATGCTATGTATTGGCTAGATAGACAACCACCTATGAGCATCTTCACTTGGGACGATTTAAAGAAGAAATTTGTGAATAAGTTCTCTCCTCCTTCATGAACCACCGCCTTGAGAAACCAAATCATTGGTTTTCAACAAAGGAAAGACCAAAACTTTAGTGAGGCTTGGGAAGAGTTCAAAGAGTTGTTGAGAAAGTGCCCAAACCATGGATTTAACCAAGTTCATCAAATCAACACCTTCTATAATGGTTTGAGACCTCATCATCATGATTCCATTAACTCGGCCGCGGGTGGGAACATTCTTTCAAAATCCACACAAGATGCATGGGATATCATTAAGACAAAATCCATGGTTCAAACAAATAACCAAAGAGATGAGGTATTCCATGTTGTTCAAGAGAGTGCTCATACATCAATTGATAATCAACTCCTCAAGAGTCACAATGAAATACTTCAAGCAATTGACAAGAATAAAAAAATGAATCAAGAGATGATCTAATCCCTTATGAAAGTTTCCTTGAACAACTCTTCTACCAATGATGTGAATGCCATTTCCCTAAGTTGTGAGATATGTTGAGGACCTCACTCATATTTACAATGTGATAAAGTTCAAAATTTTTAAGGTGAATGCTATGCTTATCAAGATGAAAAAAGAGAGCACTTAAAACTAACATCAACCCTAACCATCTCTCTTACAAATCAAACAATTACCTTGCTCCACCCGACTTCCAACCCCATCCACCCACCCAAAACCAAACAAACCCTCCTCAATTGCTTCAAAGAAATCAAGGGCCAAGGGTAAATTACCAAGGGCAAACCAACTATATAGCTCCAAATAATTTTCAAAACCAAGGGAATCACTTTCATGGTAATAACCAAGGATTTTACAATCAACCTCCACCTTTCCAACCTCACGGATTTCAAGGAAATGTGCCACATGATTTTAACACTATTAAGCTTCTTCACAAAATGAATCAAGAGAATGAAAGGAGGAAGCAAATGAGAAGAGAATGAGGGAAATGCATGAGGAAGCAAACAAGAAATTTATGTTGCTTCTAAATCAAAGACCACAAGGTGCTTACCCTCCAATACTCAAACCAACCCAAGGGCCAATGTAAATGCAATCACTACAAGGATTTGAAAAAAGACTCATGATCCTTCAATTCCTCCTAAACCTACTTTGGGGACTCCTACTACGGTTCCTCCTTGTGACAAGCCTTCATCTTCTAGTTCTACACCTTTAAAACCTACATCTACTATTCCTTCACCTTCCATACCAATTAACGAAGAAACCAACAAAAAGAATCCTTTAACAACTACCACTCAAACTACACCAAAACTAAGTCTTCCATACCCTTCAAGATTGAAAAAGGAGAAGCTAAATAACAAAGATGATATAAAAGTGTCCAACTTCTTAAGGATGTTTAAGCAATTGAATATCAATATATCTTTTGCGGAGGCTTTAGCTAATATGCCTAAGTTTGCCAAGATGATTAAGGACCTTTGATAGGTGTGTAAACACCCATCCTTTTTACCACTTAATTACAAAAATAACCGAGCCAAAACGTGTATTTTATGTCATTTGTGTCGGAATTATGCGTGGTTTGTGTTTTTGTTGTGATTTAGGACGAAAAGGTGAAAAGTGGAGAAAACACGGGCATTCACGGGCTTTTATCGAAGAAAAAGACGAAAGACGAAGTCAAGATGTCAAGAGTGCAAAAAGAACGGAAGTCCAAGACCAATTCTGAAGATTTATCGAAGAAAAGGTCAAAAGACGGAAGTTTACTTAAAGCCGAAGAACTCAAGTCTTTTATTGAAGAATTAAAAGACAAGTTCAAAGAAATCCCGAGACAAAGTCATTAAAGTCCAAGATTAACAAAAGATTAAGAAGAGAAGGACTTAATGGTGCAATTAAGAAAAGATGAAAGAGGGAGGAAGCTTCCTAAGCACTCCTTAATCTCCCCTATAAATAGATTAGGATTATTTCATTTTACTCTTGTTGGCTAATAGTGACAATTAGTTCTTCCATTTTACTTTCCTTGTCATTTAATTACATTTCATTTACCTTAATTGTCTTGCACCTGAAATACCTTTAATTTCAAGTAATTTTTCTTTTAATTCTTGTCAATCTTTACTTTTTCTTGTTAATCTCCTATCTACCTTTCTTTAATCTTTAATCTTTATGTTTATTGTTCATGTTCATGTTCTTATTTTATTGATTTGATTAAAGTGGGTTTTGATTAATTTGGTTATATTTGTTAGTTTTATTGATTTAGATTGTTTGTTTATGATTAGTAGATGTTATTTGGTTAGTTTGATTTAATCTTTTGGTTGATTTGATTAGTATTTGTTTAGATTCGTGCTTTTTCCTTTCTTGCGTGTTCTTCGCTGCTATCTGTTTCCCAGGTAAAGTTCCGAACCAAGCTTACCAAAGACTCAGAGTGAAGGTTTATTCCTTGATTGTTCCGAAGCAGTGAAGTTCCGAGCGAAGGTTTGAAGATTTGTTCTGAATAAAACAATTGTTTCGGATCAAGACAACTTCCTTCGAATCGACACTTGTTCATTCGGAACCTATTCCGAACCAGTAAAGTTCCGAACCAAGAAGACGTTCCGAACCAAGGAGTTTTATTCGGAATAATTCATTATTCCGGATCAACACCTTCATTCGGAACATTCAAAGTTCCGAATCAAGCTTGTTCATTCGGAAGTATTCCGGATCAGTGGAAGAGGGGTTTCATTCGGAACATTCAAAAGTTCCGAATCAGTAAGTTCCGAACCGAGGGTTCCGAATCAAGAAGTTCTGAATCAAGGCTTTTGTTTAGGAAGTTCTGAATCAGTAAAAGTTCCGAACGAAGCTTTCATCCGGAATAAGTGACATATTCTGAATAGAGAATTTGTTCCGGATCAAGGATTTTGGTAAATATTCCGAGTGAAGGAGAATCATTCCGAACGAAGGTGACATTCCGGATGAGTGATTATTCCGAACAAAGGATTATTCCGAATGAGCTGTTTTTAGGTTCTTTTTAGTTTTTGTTTTTAATTTTTAATTTTCAAGCTTTACTTTTCCTGCCTTTTTACTTAGTTGCACTTTAAGTTTATTTGCCTTAGATTTATTTTAGACTTGCCTTAGTTTTAAGTTTTAGTTGCGTTTTAAGTTCGCCTTAGATAGTTTTAAGTTTGCGTTATTTACTCTTAGTGCCTTTTAATTTCTCGTCACGCTTTTAAATACTCGTCATTTATTTTAAATTAGACTTAGATTTACTTTAACGTCATTTTCATTTACGTCCTTGCACATTTTATTTTAAAACAACCAAAAATATTTGTTTCACCAAAGATAATAGAGTCGTACTTTGAACCGGAAATCAATTCGAGAAGATACCGAATTAAATTGAACCTAGTAAAATCATAATATTAAAATGGCGCCGCTGCCGGCTCTTTTCGTAAAGATTAACGGTTTTCTGTGAGAGACGCGTTGCTTTTTGGGATCCGTTCACTTGTGAGCGTTATTTTCTTGCTTAAAAAATTCAAAAAACAGTAAAAATTAAAAAATTGTTAAAAATCCATAAAAATTAAAAATTTCAAAAATCCAAAAAGATTTTATTTTTATTGTGTATATATATTGTCTTTGCGTTTGGTATTGTTTTCTTTTGCCTTTGTAGGTGTATGCGTACTAGATCTTCTAATTATCAAGAGCCCGAGACTCGTGAAGATTTAAGTATGGCAGGTGTTAACAACAACAATCCACCGCACCTCAATAATAATAACAACAATGTTCTTCCACAGCCCGATCTTCGGACAATGGAGGAGCTTTGTCAACCTACCATGTTTAGACGAGGAGGACCGATTGCGCCGATGCAAATCACGGCTCCAGAGTTTTCGTTGAAGCACCACATGATTCAGCAAGTGCAAACAAACCCTTTTCGAGGAATGCCTGATGATGATGCCAGCAAACACCTCGACAAATTCATTACAATCACCCAAAGCATGAAGTTGCCCGGTGCCACAATGGCTGTTCTTCGCCTTCAACTCTTTCCACATACTTTATCACACCACGCCGAGAAATGGTTTGATCGTCTCCCGAAGAATTCCATTCATACTTGGGATGACATGACTCAACGCTTTTTGTCGCGCTACTTTCCACCATCCATGGTCACGAGCCTTCGCAATCAAATCAGCGGTTTCATGCAAGAACCCGATGAATCTCTTTTTTATGCTTGGGAAAGATATAATGTTTTTATAGATCGTTGTCAAAACCACAACATGCTCCCTGTGACCTTAATTGATACTTTCTACAACGGTTTGACTTTTCGTGATCGTGATACGATTAATGCAGCCGTCGGTGGCACATTTATGAAAAGGAGACCCGAGGAGTGTAGAGAGCTTATTGAGAACATGACTACTCACCACAAAAACTGGGATTCCTCCGCTTCTTCAAGGAACAACCCGAGAGTCAATGTTTCTTCTACTTCAACAAGCCCCGACATGACCGAATTCACCCGCATGATGACCGAAATGAACAAAAATATATTGCTTCTCGCTACAAACCAACAACAAGTTAAAGCGGTTGCACATTCTTGTGAGACATGCGGCGGTCCACACTTATACACTGATTGTCCTTCTACTCAAGGAAATCCGAAAAATGTGTATGCAGCTTACGGTAATTATTCACCGGAAAATTACCAAGCTCGACCTCAAGGGGATAGAAATTTGCTGAGTTATCGGTGAAACAACTACCTTTCACCCGGTTTTTCTCCTTAAAACCAAAACCCCGCCAACAACAACAACAGAAGCAACCAAATCCCACCTAGAGCTTCTAATCCTTATCACCCACCCGCTCAACAAGCTCCACCCATGAATCAAGATGTTGAAGCCTTAATGAGAACCCAAGGTGAGCAAATCAAGAATCTACAGAGCCAAATTATCAATCTGAAAGGAGATATTACCAAGCAAGGGAATGACATCAGATCCGAGCTTCGCGATAATATTCAATCCTCCTTTAGTAATCAAACGAATGATTTGAAGAATATGCTGGCTAGTTTCTTGCCCACAACTCAACCTTCTTCTTCGAGTTCTCTACCTTCAAACACCGTCACCAATCCGCGAGCGAATGTGAGTGCTATTACTACACGTAGTGGAGTTACCATAGTAGGACCACCTATCCCGCCCCCATCATCTACACCTCCTCCACCACCATTTATCCCTACTACTCCTACACCTAGTATTAATGCACCATTACCGTCTTCGCCTCGTCATGACGAGGTTCCCAAGAAGAACCCTTCAACATCTAAACCTTTACCTGCTACACCTTCACCACCTAAACCCAATATCCCTTATCCTTCACGGCTAGGCAAGACCATAATGCTCACCAAGGATGACTGTCAAATGTCAAATTATTTGAAGCTGATCTCTCAAATGAATTTCAACATTAGCCTTGTCGAAGCACTTGTCCACATGCCGAAATTTGTCAAAGTATTCAAGGAATTGCTTAACAAGAAGGAGAAGTTGATTGAGCTCGCCAACACACGCTTAAATGAAAACTGTTCTGCAGTTAATCATAAAGAACTTCCGGAAAAACTTGGAGATCCCGGTCGTTTTGTGTTGCCTTGCATCTTTAACAAAACCGAAGAATTTACTGCCCTTGCTGATCTCGGGGCTAGTATTAATCTGATGCCATTAAGTGTTTGGAAAACACTATCATTACCCGACCTTACTCCAACAAAGATTACTCTTGAGCTTGCAAATCTCACTCTCGCTTACCTCGTTGGTATTGCCGAAGACGTGTTCATTAAAGTTGGCACATTTACTTTCCCGGTCGACTTTGTCGTTGTTGATTATGAAATGGACCCTCGTATTCCTTTAAAACTTGGTCGGCCATTCTTGAGAACCGGAAGAGCTCTAGTTGATGTTGCCGAAGGTGAGTTAATCTTAAGAGTCGGGGATGATGCCCAAGTGTTCAAAATGGGGAAGCTTACAAGCAAATCCTTTGGACGAGAATCTGCGAATATGATTAATGTGCTCGATGATTTTGTCATCTACAACAATCCTCTATTTGAGTCTTGCATTGATAATCCACTTTTTCAAGATGATGTGGATGATTCTCTATCCAATTTGGAAACTTCTCCCATTTATGATTCTCCACCGATCTTTGATGCTTATGATGATGATTCTAGCTCAGATACGGATGATTATGATGACTTTGCTTCCGAGTATCCCGACATGCCCATTTATGATGATTTTGATGAGGCTGATACTCTTTCGAGTGATTCTTCACATGATGAAGATCCTCCGCCATCACTTGATCCTACTTTGGATGATTACTCTTTTGAGGAAGACTTCTCTACTTTTCTAAATACTTATTTCCCTCATGAGAGTGATGCACCTCCTTTGGACTTTGATACTTATGGTCTTGATCCTACTTTGGATTTGAAGAAAATTCTTTCAAAGGAGAAGCAACCGGTCGACACCAACATCCACAGCACGTATGATTTGACACCTCTTTGTCCACCTTCTGAGGAAGAGGTTGTGCATTTTCTTCGCGGATCATCTTCACATTCTGTTGAGCCTGAGTGCTATTTTCCCCTAAAGGAAACGGTGTTCGACCCCGGTATCGATATTCTTCAGCCATCTCAGTATCCACCTGATGAAATAAAAGGAAATATCTTTCGAACTTATGGAAATCTGCTTGCACCACTTCACCCTTGCTTCCACCGTGCTCCATCTTTGCTTAAGGGAACCTTTCCTACTCTTCTTTGGCTTGCCTTGTTCGCCTTAAGCTTGTGCTATTTGATGGACGAAAACTATGTCTTTGATCCCGGTGGATATGTTTCATATTTCTTCCTATGCTAATCAAGGTCGAGTCAGGCTCACGACTCGGTTAACAAAAATCAAGCGCTTCTTGGGAGGCAACCCATGCATCTATCTTTTAGTTTTTTTTTTTACCATCAGTGTAAGGGGAGACCCGTTGGTGTTTGCTATTGCCTCTCCTCTCATATTCAGGGATTCGAGCGCTCAATGATCCATTCTTGATGATTTTTGACGACCCATGATTCCGTGTTCCCATTTTCCCAGTTCTATCCTAAACTCTTTTCGATTCACTATTTTATATTTTCCAATATTAAAATAGGAATCTCGTTAGTTGTCTTTTCCTTATCAAGATTTAAACAAAGTGCACAATGTCCTAAAAGTAGGGGAGTTTACTCCCACATGCTTAAACATTGAGGACAATGTTTATATTAAGTGTAGGGGTAATTTTATCGAAGTTAAGTGGTCTTTTCCTTGTATTTGTCCTCATTTTAACCGGAAAATCAATTTTTTGACATTTTTCAAAAATTTTGATCTATTTTGGCCTATTAGTTTTTCCCTTTGTATAGTTATTCCTTTTCTTTATTAGAATAAATTTTTAATAAAGTGGTTTTAATTTTCAAACGTTGTGAATCTTTTGACTCAACCCGAGTTTACTTATCTAAGTTTACTCTAGCTAGTATCCTTAACGTGTTTAAGTCAAGTTTTACTAGGCTTTTATATAGGGAGCTTTAAAACGTGAAAGTCTTAACTCTCACGGGTTAAGACCAAGAACTTTTCATAAGTTCCTATAATTGATCCTAGAGAGTCGTTTATCAACGGAACTTTAAAATGCGATTTCTAAACTTGAAAAAGTCTAAGAATTTGCAAGATCCTATAGGCGACTCGAAAACCAAAAACTTTGATTTAATAGGCTAAGCATCCACGAGTCTCATTCCTTGAGATTTTAAACTGTGGAGAACGAGAGATGATAGAGTCAATTATAAGTTTAGTATTCTTTCGGGAATTTATGTGAGTTAATTATAAGCCTATTCTCCCATCGCTTGCTAATAAATTTATCTGCAATAAATAAGGTTGTACGATTTGAAAAGTTACTTAGCTTCTAGCCCAAGATCGTTTAAAAGTTGCTCGGTATAGATTAGAGTTCATAGCCAAGGCATAACTTATTGAAGCGGTATGCGAAGATTTGCGAGTCCGAAAAGGCCCTAACAAGGCATGAGGGCTACATTTTGTTGCTAAAGATCCCAAGTGATGTGAAGAATCATTTATCAAAAATCAATATGAAGGATCGAGACACACAACGAAAAGAAAAAACTCCCCAAAAGTCATGGAGAAGTCTATCCGAAAAGACCCTAACAAGGTATGATGATAAATAGATCCAAGTCCAAAAAGGAGGCGGATCGTTGTATATCAAAATCCCAAATAAAGATTGCAGAAAAATGAAGAAGTCGTGGTCCATTTATGAAGAATCTCTCAAAACTTCAAGTGAAGAAATTCCTATTATGAAGAGAAGGCCATTATTTCATGAACGTCTCTCAAGGTTTGAAGTATGAAGTCGCTGCCAAATATCGGTCCGAGAAAGGTCTCAAATCACGAATCGAGTTATGCCAAGATATGAAATTTATGAGGTCCCGAGAAGCAGTTTTAAAAGATTTTGTCCTTTAGCTAACTATTGATTAAATCGTTCACTTTATTTTCGGCCTAAATAACTATCGAAATAAGTCAACAATGCATCCTCGTGATCATTCAAGACAACAATAAAATATAATAGATACACCTAGGAAAAAGGGAGTCTAAGTGAATAATTGGCCCACATGAGTTCGTGTTAGTTTGCTAACTTATAATAAAAATGATCTCGTTTTTAAGCTTGGTTTTGAGAAAGTGAAAACTTGAGGATGATGATTATTCATGACATTTCCAAAACCCTAAGGTATGATTTTTATTTCTTTACTTGTTTTGTTATTTTCTATCTCTTTAATAAAGGCCAACGTGGATTGATTATGATGAAAAGTGTAAACGTGATTTGTAACTAATGCATTGCATGATGACATTACAATGGTCAAGTGTAGGGGATTTGATAGGTGTGTAAACACCCATCCTTTTTACCACTTAATTACAAAAATAACCGAGCCAAAACGTGTATTTTATGTCATTTGTGTCGGAATTACGCGTGGTTTGTGTTTTTGTTGTGATTTAGGACGAAAAGGTGAAAAGTGGAGAAACAACGGGCATTCACGGGCTTTTATCGAGGAAAAAGACGAAAGACGAAGTCAAGATGTCAAGAGTGCAAAAAGAACGGAAGTCCAAGACCAATTCTGAAGATTTATCGAAGAAAAAGTCAAAAGACGGAAGTTTACTTAAAGCCGAAGAACTCAAGTCTTATTTATTGAAGAATTAAAAGACAAGTTCAAACAAATCCCGAGACAAAGTCATTAAAGTCCAAGATTAACAAAAGATTAAGAAGAGAAGGACTTAATGGTGCAATTAAGAAAAGATGAAAGAGGGAGGAAGCTTCCTAAGCACTCCTTAATCTCCCCTATAAATAGATTAGGATTATTTCATTTTACTCTTGTTGGCTAATAGTGACAATTAGTTCTTCCATTTTACTTTCCTTGTCATTTAATTACATGTCATTTACCTTAATTGTCTTGCACCTTAAATACCTTTAATTTCAAGTAAGTTTTCTTTTAATTCTTGTCAATCTTTACTTTTTCTTGTTAATCTCCTATCTACCTTTCTTTACTCTTTAATCTTTATGTTTATTGTTCATGTTCATGTTCTTATTTTATTGATTTGATTAAAGTGGGTTTTGATTAATTTGGTTATATTTGTTAGTTTGATTGATTTTGATTGTTTGTTTATGGATAGTAGATGTTATTTGGTTAGTTTGATTTAATCTTTTGGTTGATTTGATTAGTATTTGTTTAGATTCGTGCTTTTTCCTTTCTTGCGTGTTCTTCGCTGCTATCTGTTTCCCAGGTAAAGTTCCGAACCAAGCTTACCAAAGATTCAGAGTGAAGGTTTATTCCTTTATTGTTCCGAAGCAGTGAAGTTCTGAGCGAAGGTTTGAAGATTTGTTCCGAATAAAACAATTGTTCCGGATCAAGACAACTTCCTTCGAATCGACACTTGTTCATTCGGAACCTATTCCGAACCAGTAAAGTTCCGAACCAAGAAGACGTTCCAAACCAAGGAGTTTTATTCGGAATAATTCATTATTCCGGATCAACACCTTCATTCGGAACATTCAAAGTTCCGAATCAAGCTTGTTCATTCGGAAGTATTCCGGATCAGTGGAAGAGGGGTTTCATTCGGAACATTCAAAAGTTCCGAATCAGTAAGTTTCGAACCAAGGGTTCCGAATCAAGAAGTTCCGAATCAAGGCTTTTCTTTAGGAAGTTCCGAATCAGTAAAAGTTCCGAACGAAGCTTTCATCCGGAATAAGTGACATATTCCGAATAGAGAATTTGTTCCGGATCAAGGATTTTGGTAAATATTCCGAGTGAAGGATAATCATTCCGAACGAAGGTGACATTCCGGATGAGTGATTATTCCGAACAAAGGATTATTCTGAATGAGCTGTTTTCAGGTTCTTTTTAGTTTTTGTTTTTAATTTTTAATTTTCAAGCTTTACTTTTCCTGCCTTTTTACTTATTTGCACTTTAAGTTTATTTGCCTTAGATTTATTTTAGACTTGCCTTAGTTTTAAGTTTTAGTTGCGTTTTAAGTTTGCCTTAGATAGTTTTAAGTTTGCGTTATTTACTCTTAGTGCCTTTTAATTTCTTGTCATGCTTTTAAATACTCGTCATTTATTTTAAATTAGACTTAGATTTACTTTAACGTCATTTTCATTTACGTCCTTGCACATTTTATTTTAAAACAACCAAAAATATTTGTTTCACCAAAGACAATAGAGTCGTACTTTGAACCGGAAATCAATTCGAGAAGATACCGAATTAAATTGAACCTAGTAAAATCATAATATTAACCTTCTTTCGAACAAAAATAAATTGGTTGATTTTCCTAATGCTTCATTGAACGAAAATTGCTCCGTGGTGTTGCTTAAGAATTTACCTACTAAGCTTGGTGATCCGGGACGGTTTTTGATTCCTTGTAATTTCCTGGGGGTTGAGAATTGCATGGCACTTGCAGATCTTGGTGCAAGTATTAATTTGATGCCATTGTCGGTTTAGAAAAGACTTTCCCTTCCCGAGCTCACACCTACAAAAATGACACTTGAATTAGCAAACCGTTCAATAGCTTATCCGGTGGGAATTGCGGAAGATGTTTTTGTTGGAGTTGATAAATTCACATTCCCACGGATTTTGTAGTTGTTGATTATCATATGGACCCGAGAGTTCCTATTATTGTTGGAAGGCCTTTCTTGAGGACGGGCCGTACTCTTATTGATGTGGCGGAAGGTGAACTCACAGTATGGGTAGGAGATGAAAGAGTTGTGTTTAACATGGGGAAGTTGTCTAAGAAATCCATTGAGCCCGAGACAGTGAAGCATATTGATGTTCTTGATTAGGAGGTGAATCAAGTTGATATCCTTGATGAAGTTTGTGGTGAATATTTTCCTGAGCTTGCACAAGTGGAAATTATGATCTTCATTATGTTGAGACTATAGCCTCCATTACTTCCTTATTGGATATTCATGAACCTCAAGAGCTTAACTTTGGTGATTTTGTGATACATTCCAATCCTGTTTTTGAAACATCATTTGATAACACACTTTTCCACCACAATGAGGATTATAGTGATGATGAACCTCCTCTTTTTGATACACCAATTTATGATGAATGTAGTGATGATGAGTTCTCCATTTTTGAGCCTCCATTCTTTGATGATCACACTCTTTTGGGTCTTGAGGAGATCGTTAAGTCACCAATCTTTGACATACCAATCTATGATGATTATGGTGATGAGGAGGGTTCTATCATTGATGAGAGTGATTAATTTCTTGAGGTTGATACACCTTTTGAGTACATTCTTGGATATTTTGACAAGGAGGGTGACATACTCTTTCTAGATTCTTTATTGCATGAAGATACCTTACCTTCTCTCCTTCCTACATCAACCTTTCAAAGTGACAAAGAAAAGCAAGTCATGATGGTTTCTTCCAAGAGTTTGTTGACACCCATTGTTCCACAACCTTTCTCTCAAGATGTGATATATAGGGGGAATATTCTAAGGCTACCACCACTTGTTGTTTTCCCATCAAGGAAAGGATTCTTGATCCTGGTATAGAGATTGATAAACCAAAGAACTCAGTAATAATCACAATCCTTTTCGTATTTTGGAATCTAAGAAAGATTTATGTGATTAAATGATTGATTTGAAACTAAAATACCAATTTTAATGCTGTTTTCTTGATATGTGCATAAAATTCTGAGATAGAATTTGAGAACCTAAGAGCTATGTTTGCCCTTGATATGCTATGTTACCCTTATAATCTCGGGACGAGATTTCTTTAAGGTGGAGAGACTGTGACAATCCTCAAATTTCACATATGTATTATGTGCTATAATTGTCTCAATATGAAAATTTGGCTAGAAATTTTTGCTTTAAATATCTTACTTGGTAAGATGAACTACTTCTCACAACCTGAACTGCCATAACAACATATTCCTATATGTTGTCAATACAATGTATACATCATGTCTAAGATCTAAAAGTGATCTAATAAGTTCAATATTAATAATAACATCTCAAATGAAACCATGATGCCCTAAATACCCTTAGAAACCCCTTGAATCCCTATAAATGAGTTGTAAACTCAAGAATGGTAACATATGAATGGAAAAAACCTATGAATAAGTCATTATGGATTATAAACAAGTTGAAAATTATACTTTGAAGACATAATAATACCTAAGAGTGGCAAGAACAAACCATGCAAAGCTAAGTACAAGTAATTGTACATAATAGTCTAGATCACCACCTAGAAACCATTGGTAAACAATATTTCAAGCAATATAACTACCTAATATCTATATATAAGTATAAAAACCAACATGCTAATTATTATCTATCATATAAACGAAAGTTAATTAGTCACAAAATACTAATATTCACTAATCCAAAGCTAATTACAAGTTAAAACCTAGTAACCAAGATTAGCATATAAAATCTATTATACATTGAATTAGAGTCTAATCTTTTGCCAAAAATTATAAAACTAAACTATATATCATATTAAGAATATGCATTTACTTCCAGTCAAGTTACAAGTTGTAATAGCATAAAGTACAAGTTATCAAAGCATAGGGTCTTAAGCTCCCATAATTGTCCCTAGAATATGATCAACCTATACAAACCCTTAAACTAAAAATATAGAATCCCTAGAAGTCATAAACATACTATATAAGCCCTAGAATAAGTGTTTATAAAGGTACAAACACTAATTACCCAAGATAGAAAGTCATTAGGATTAATGACCTAAAAACCCTAATATTAAGAAATCCACATAGAATCACTACCTAGCCTTTTTGGACAAGTCTATAAATATTTATAGGACTTCATTAAGGTTATAAGATTATATTAAGACAATGTACAAGTACCCTAATGCATAAAGTACACGATTTCAATGCATGGCTTGTACATTAGGTCAAAATGAGTATTTTCGCCCTTTGGACATGTTTACTTAGAATAACTAATATTTCACTTTTCAAGATCGCAATTCCCAACTCACAAAAAATTGATTGTCCAAGTGATTTCAAGTTATTAATTGTTTTTGGTTTTAGATTTTATAAAAGTTTTGGTAATCTAGGTTTATTTCAACAAATCACGTAAAATTGGTAAAAATATTATCACTATGTAATCGTACTATTCTAAAACAACTTGCATTTACCACGATAAAGCAAAATGTACAAGTCTTAAATGCACAAATAGTAAAATGAATCAAAATGTAAAATATTAAAAGTTCAATGACTAAAAATGTAAATTTTGAAAGTAAATGGACTAAAAATGAAAATTCTAACAAACTTTAACAACTATATAACAAACTAGCGAAACTACCTAACAAATTTGTAACAAACTATAAATGCAGGGACTAACTAGTGCAAACCCTAGAAAATCAAGTTTCAAAAGTTGATTACACTAATTCTGAAAGATTAGGGACTAATGTGCAAATTAACCAACTAATACAGTGAAAACGGGCAAGCTAAGTTTAATAAGCTCGTATGAGCTTATATCTCAATCAAATAAGCTCTGGTTTTTTTGTAGAAGTCTTACAAATGGATTCCACTTAGTCAGCTTAAAGGAAATCAGCTAAAACTTTCTAAATCTTAAGATAGCTTATTTGAATAAGCCCAAAATAAGCTAACAGCTTATCTAATCAAGCATAAATGGATTTTTATATTGAATATGAAAGATTAAGCTTCAAGAATAATGGAATGTCAAATCTTATCAAATTTCATCAAGAAAATAAGCTAGAATTTGAAAATAAGCACAAGTATCTTATGGTTGACTTTTGTTGACCAAAATTTTCCAAAAAGCTGAAACTTTCCAAAATGCCTTAAAACAGGTTTGTGCAATAAAATGTCTAGATCTATGAAGTGGATAAGTGGATACTGCTAATCAGTTTAGGACTTGTCACAAAAACTTAACAATGCTCATCAGCTTATTTAAAAGCAAATTCCTAGCATATTTCTGAAAACTATATGTCCTACCTTAGAGATTATGAAAGCTTATACTTTGAACTTTACTCAGCAACAAAAATCAGCTTCTAATATCAACTAACAAAGACTGGACAAGTGATTGAAATCTGCTTGTTTTAACTGATGAAATAACCCAAAGCTTTTTATGGTAAATAGCCTGTTTGACTATTTTTTGACTACAATTCTTAACAAAGTTACTTGTATCAGTCTATTGAGTGAATGTAATCTTAAAACAACTACTAACAACAGCTAGGTCACCAAATCAACTCTTAACCAAATACTAATTAACAGTTTAAGTGCAATTCTAAATCAAGAAACTATGATAGGCTAGCAGATTAAAAGAACTAGTTATCAAAACACATCAACAAGCTAACAATGAACAAATAGCTGGCATCAGCAAAGTTATTTACACTAGAAAGCAAGTAAGAAGCATACAGTTAATTTTTAGGGGAAAAATAACAAGTGAAGAGTACTTTTTAGCTTGAAGCCTTCATTGATGGATTTGTGAAGCGCTAAGCTCACTAATAAACCTATCAACACCAAATCTAACTTCTACAATAAACTACCATCAACATTGACCATCATCATCATCTGATCTACACTGCTACAATAGTCTGAACAAGAACTGGTAATGGCTGTGAACTCCAAACGATTCTGAACATGTAAAAGCTTCTAAACGAGTCTTAAATCGTCTCATTGTTCCATATTAACAATGAAATCAATGACATGAACAGTTAAGTAGTAGTATGAGGTAAGTAAAGTGGGTGAGAGTGAAATTTAAGGAAAATGAGATTGCATTAATGGAGAATTATTGTTACAAGTTTGTTACAAGAGCTAACTAACTCTCTCAAGTGTTTGTTAGACACTTGAGAGTAGTTCTAACTGAAAAGATTAACTTAAAATGAGAGAGAAATATTAAGTGTGTGTTTTTCACACTTAAGCTACAATCTACAAAGTGAGTACATCTAGGGGTATATATAGGCTGCATCTGAGTGTTGGTGAGGATGAGTGATGTGTCGCGTCCAATCCCAAGTTTCCACGTAGCTTAATTCAGTTGATTAGAAATTGTTGATAAAGAACAAATTTGGGGGTTTCTTGTTGGATGGATTCAACTTGATTAGTCAACTGGGTTGGCTTCTTCTCTTGATTTCGAGCATATTTGATGTTGAAACCTTCTCATGAAACTCGCTCCTTCTTTCTCTTAATTCTGGGCTCGTCTTGGCCACGTGGCATGTTTATGTTGTAAGAAAGGAGAGCACACGGATCATTATCTAGAAAATGAAATATGATTGGCTGGAATTTATTTATTATCCATCCGTCTCTTTCTTCATTTCTTGTGGTGAAGTGGAAATCCTAGTTGACTGAATAAAAGCCTCTCATTGGCTGAAAACCATAACACACGGATCATACTTGGATTGAACTTTCACATTGGGCAAAAACAGTCCCTTAATGTTGGCAGATTTGTAACTTAAGCTAGAATCTTCACAATCTTTTCAATTTTGGTCCTTTTAGCTTCAAACTTGCACACAAATGATCCTTGAACTTGTTGACATATTCTTTGACCATGTTTGACTTTGTTTTTTACTTTTCCATATTTACACTTTAAGTTCTTCAACTTTGAAAGTTTTCAAGAAAGGTCCTTTGACTTTGATTGACTTGTCACTTTTCATCCTCCTTTTGTCTTTTCTTCATCAATAAAGGCTTGATTCCTTTGTTGGCTTCATAATTGTATCTTTTTACGAATACAAGCACAAACAACAAAACATACCCATAATAATGCTTTTATGAATCAAAATCAGGTATTTTGCTTTGTGTTTTAGGGTGATTTTTGATATAATTGATATGATATTTCACTCATATCAAATCCCCTACACTTGATCATTTCCATGACCTCATGCAATGCCACATTTTAAAGCACCAATTTACACTTTTCACATAATTAATCCACCTTGGCTAATGTGGAATGCTTTTACACTACACTACACTATATGATGCATGATTTTGATTTATACAATGCAATGCAAAGAAAAACAATTATATTTATATATTTTTGGATTTTTTTTGAAATGGTTTTAATGGAAATAACTCACAAAGAAATCAAGGACTTTAATTAGGGCTTTGGTACCATGAACACTTATCATCCTCAAGTTTCACTTTCCCCATACTAAGCTTAAAAATAAGATCATTGTTATCCATAAGTGAAAGTGAATCGACTTATTCATATAGATTAATTGTGTTACCATTATACCCCCACTTATTATGCCTCTAAGACCGGTTATTATTTGAGCAAATTGCTTTTGGGAAAATTTGTCATTATTTAAAGCATGAAATATAAGTAGTGTAAAATCTCAAAATAAGGAAGCACGGTTTTAATCCTAAGTAACCATCTTATCCATTACTCGAAAAACGGCCCACAATTAATATAAGTCCGACCCAAAATAATAAGTCATTCGCCTTATGTGTAAAATCCTTATGTCATGCATTAATAAGTAGCTACACACTCTCTAAGGAAAGAAAAATAAAACTCACGCAATAATTTATATCCGCCGCCTTTTTGAGACCTTGGATCTTCAATCCCGCAACCCGTCAAGGTAATATTGGATTGGAGCAACTATTAAATCCCCGCAACCCTTGTGAGAGTAATATTGGAATTCAATAGCTACTATAATGAACACTTCACTTCCCCTCTTGGTTGTCTTGTATAATTATTTTTTTCTTTCTTTTTTCTTTTTCTCTTTTTTTTTCTAGCCACTCATTTTTTTTTCATAAGCCGCTCTTATTTTTTCCTTATTCCTCACAAAGAAAGTTGAAAAGAATAAAAGGAAAAACACCCGCTAAGTATTAAGCATGACATAAGTCTAGTACACATAAGACGTTCTAACTTAAAATCTTAAGATGTACTTATACCAACCACGAATGATTAGTCAAAAATGCATAAGAGACTACAAACCGATTAAAACCGTTCTTGATTACTTATTAACATATATACATGCGTTGACAAGAAAGTAAAGGTTATGAAAGGGGATTAAAAGCCACAATGAATTGATATGAGGTTTATCTAGCCCTTAACACTTACTTCAAACTCTATCATCTCTCATTCTCTACTGTATAAAATCTCAAACAATGAGGCTAGTGGATGCTTAGGCTAATAAACCAATGAAGGTCTACGTGGTTAAGGATACTATCTAGAGAATGCTTGGATAAGCAAACTCGGGTTGAGTCAAAGTATCCATGGCGGGCCTAATATGTCAAAGATATCTAAACTTGTTAAACTATATCCTTTATTATATTTTTTTCCTTTCCTTTTTATGTATTTTTTATGCAAAATAAAAGAAGAAATATATACAATGCAAACGTGTTATGCAAATGAAAAATGATTAATGCAAAAATTATGAATGCATATTTTTGGTTGCCAAAGTAGATCAAAATTTTGAAAAATGTTTGAAAAATTAATTTCCATGTTATCATGAAGTCAATGAGAAAGTTCTAGGTAAGGCCACTTCGATAGAAGACCCCCTACACTTGAGATAAACATTGTCCTCAATGTTTAAGAGGATTGGAATAAACTCCCCTACACTTATGACATTGATAAATTTGCTTAACCCAAATCAAGGAAAGGCTACTATAGTGAATTCATTTTAAGCACAATATGGTTTGAAAATCACAATAGTAACGAAGTGAAACCGATACAAGGGCCTCCTCCATAAGCTCCAATGCATGCAATGAGATAGAGCAACCCTACAAACATCAAGAAGACAAAAGAGAGGCATCCCCCTGCACTTATGCTCATCTATATACCCTTATTCCTATCCTACCACACTCTAGTCTAAAAGATCTAAGCCTAGTTATTCAAGCTTGATTTATAAAGTCTCTAGCTCGACTCATCCCACACTTAAAAGTGTCTATGGAAAACCTATCATGGAGAGTAAAAGATTTACCCTTTTTAAGAAAAATCTCCATTATGAGGTAAAACAAGTTTTCAAGTATACAAAACTCCATAAATATCCACCCGGATCAAATACATAATTGCCATCCCACTTATAACATAATCCAAAAGTAAACATCCTAAGCAAAGGTGAGGTGTGTGAGGTGTCCTTCTCCATAATTGTTGCCCATATGTTTTCCAAAGGGTGATAAGGTGATACTCTAAAATCTCCAACAATTTTTCCTTTTATTGCATCAGGAGGATACTGAGTTTGATGGGGTCTTCTTAATAGATTTTCAGATGAAATTCCATGACATAATTCCATGATAAAATCTTCTAATGAAGGCTTTTCTCATTTTACAGAATAGGATTTAACTCTACTAACTCTTGAAATTTCCTCGTGTATGTCTCGAGGTTAATTCATTTTGTCATTAGATAGCGGAGTTCTTCTTTTATCTTCTCGATCATATTTCAGGATAACTAATGAAGTGCTATCTCACTTATAGCAAGCTTCATTTCTCAATACCAAATGCGATTACTACGATAGAAAACTGATTAATTTGGCTTCTTCAGTCCAAATGGTGATACTAATAGCATATTTTCTTCCTTGGATATTAAAAACTAATCAATCATCGAGTCTTCTTCCGGATATTATTTTTTATTGACAATTTATAATTACAGGATTGCAGCCACGTTATCGCAAATTCTTCGTTAAATACTTTTTAGGTTTTAGAATGAAGGGAAAGATAGAAATAATTCAAAATCCAAGGCATACTCATATCAGAAAACATTTTTCACATATGTATATGAATACATATAAATGCTTAGTGAACACAAGGTATATCTTTTGGGTTTATTTGGTAGGGTGTAGGGGATACTTAATATGTTGATTATCATTCATATCTAAGGATAATAAATCCAACTATGAAACATAGTTCCAAAGTTTACAACGGATTTATAAAGATATGACTCATGCACATTCGTAACATAATTTGATATGCAACAACTTGTCTTATATAATAGCCAAGCATACCATATATCTTCTTAAGTCTTTCTTCCAAATTGCGGGTTATATTCAACTGATAATTCGTACTATCATCGAAGATAACGAAAATTCCAAAAATATATACTTTGTCAATGATGACGTATAGTCCCCAGCCGGGTCATGAACCCGACCCACGGGTACTACCCGTATCCGACCCATCACGAATGGGTGGGAGTAATGTCATTTGAGCTTACGGGCTTGGATGAACAGTAACCGCACGCATGTGTGCGGCCCACGGCCCGGCATGACCGGTGCAGGGTTAGACAGAATCATATTCTATCTCTGAATGTGATTCACTCTAAAGAAGAGGATATTCACTCACCATAATTAGAAGATAACAATCAATCTAAATCTGGTGCTTATCTCTTCCTTGGGGCCGAAGTATCAGTGACAGCCCATTAGGGTTTCAATGCCTATAAAAGGAACCCTCAAAGGTTCCACAAAGGTATTACGTTCTATACTCTCAACTCACATAAAACCCTAACCGATTACTTACTCTCACGCCGGAGTCTAATCGTGGGAAACACTCCCACGGTAAGCCTAACGCGTATTGTTTAGTGTGCAGGATCCCAACCAAATAGTTCACTTGGTGCAGGAGCTGGAGCCCAGCCAACCCGAATTGAGCCTAATTCGGGTCTAGCAAGGATCACCTAACTTTTGCATCAACAAGTTGGCGCCATCTGTGGGACCCATTACACTAAGCTAGAGCAAAACCTCATCTTGAATTTCCAATGACGAAGGGGCATCCGCAAGCTAATCCCAGGAACACAAATCCCGGAAATCGGAAGTCCCAAGGGGAAGGGATACTCATCCCCAATCAATCTCCTAGCCGCCCTACAGGCGGACCTGGTAACCGTGGTGGTTTTCAGCCCTTGGGGGTGACGAGCACGATTTCCATAACACCCCCACCTACTTCAACCCTAGATAACCCTGATCCAGGGAGTGCGCCCAATCCTCCTAACAAGGAGCCGCGCAGACCATCGATGGAGGAGGAAGTAGAAGTCCAACCACTCAGGGAGGAGGATCTCACTCGAGTTCTCACGCAGAACTTTGATAGGATCGTCCCAGGGATTGCATCAAGGTTGAATCTAGGGAGGAACCTCCAATCTAGACTCAACTTTGGCAACACCGGACCAATCACCTCTTCCCAAAATCAGAGGAAAAGGAAGGTCCGGCCTCAGGAGCGGAGCATCTTTGAGGAAACTCCTCAACCTAGGAATGTGTTCGAGCGCATAGGAGATCGCCTCATGCAGGAACTAACGCAGTCTCGAGAAGGGGGGGATAGGTCTGACGGTTCACCCGAGCGACCAGATCGAGAGCTGGCCAGAGCCACCCGCCGCACAAGCGTGTGGGATAGGATGGACACTGGGAAAAAGGCTCCCGGCTCGTCTCAAAAAAGTGGTCCTCACCCAAGGGATGGGGCACCACCCCCGTCTCCAGATCCATCAGGGGAGGACTCAAATGACCATCCGCCTAAGCGTCGCCGACCTAGGCGTACCCCTCCACCACCACCAAACAATGATGAGTATTATGGTGGCCTTTATTATCGAGATGCAGAAGCGGAGGATCTTTCTCGTCCGTGGTGTGAACCATGGGATGACCCTAGGCTCACCTGGCCATGGGCGGATCCCAGGGAAGACACATTCACCCTCCGCATACGGAACTACTCCGAGGACACCAAACGTCGCATGCCTGCATGTGTCAAGACCTATGATGGAACCGATGATCCAGATGATCACCTCAAAATATTCGATACGCAGGCTAAAATTGAGCGATGGCCCATGCCTATATGGTGCCAAATGTTCAATTCGACTTTGATCGGCAATGCCCGTGACTGGTTTGAGGGACTCCCTCCACGAAGCATTGATAGCTTCACTGAACTACGCACTGCGTTCAAGAATAATTATACTCAGAGGAAGAAGTATAATAGGGATCTGGTCTCATTGGAAACTGTCAAACAACGGCCGGGGGAGTCCACGGAAGCCTTCACTGAACGCTTCAATGATGAGTGCACGCGCACAAAGACAATGCCGGAACTCCTGAAAATCTCTGATTACATGCACGCCATAACAGATAGGGAGTTGATCAGGCGTCTCAATGACAAGCGTCCAGAGAGGTATGATGACCTCATGGAGAGAGTCAGAAACTTCATAGAAGGAGAAACGGCGGTTGCCGCGGCTTACCCTCAAAAGGAAACGGCTACCGGTCAAACGACCAGTCCAGGAGGCAATCGGGCGGTCAAAACAATCAGAGCAATAGCAGGGGCTCAGACTATAAGAGCCAAAACAAAGGAGGACGGCAGGACGATAAGTTTACCCCCTAAAGATGTCCTATCGGGAGATCTTGCTGACGGAAGGGGCAAATTTTCCGAGGCCTCCACCAATGACAACTCCGTCGGACCGTCGGCAAGGAAATCGCTTATGCGAGTTCCATAATGACAAGGGCCATGGCACGGAGGAGTGTATCCAGCTCAAGAAGCACATTGAGTCGCTGATCAAGTCAGGTAAACTCAAGCATATGGTTAAGGATTGGAAGAATGGAAAAGACAACAAGAAGTATGACAAGAAGGATCCCCAAAAGGACAAACCTTCGACCATATACATGATCCAATCTAAAAAACACCGCACGAGGCAGAAAATTGGCCAAAAAATTTCACGCGGCAGGGAAATCTCATTCCCTCTCATCACAGAAAGAGATGTGATTGATGCGCCTCTCACTATTGAGATAAGCATTGGAACACACAATGTTCGTCGCATGTATGTGGATGGAGGATCGTCAGCAGAAGTACTGTACGAACACTGTTTTGTGTAGTTACGACCAGAAATAAGAAGCCAGTTAGTACCGGCCACGACGCCGCTCACTGGCTTTAGTGGAGATACTATCTGGCCGATAGGGCAACTGCGTCTGCTTGTAACCATTGGGAATGAGGAACACTCCACTACGGCGTGGATGAACTTCATGGTGATACGCTCACATTCTCCGTACAATGGGATCATAGGCAGACCAGGTATTCTGGCTATACGGGCGGTACCCTCCACGGCACACGGAATGATCAAGTTCCCTGTTGAGGGAGGAATCGTCACCATTTACAACACAATCGTACTAGAATCCGAGTGTCATACCGTGACAACACCGGCTCCACCTGTTCCACCCAAGGATGGATCACCACCTCCCAATTGGAAGGTGGCAATTCATCCTGACTACCCGGAACAGGAGATATCAATAGGGGGGCGCTCTCGGATAGCGGCAAAAGGGCCATGTACTCTCTTTTAAGTGAAAACCTAGATATATTCGCATGGGAGCCAAAACATATGACAGGCGTGCCACGCGCGATAGCAGAACATAAGCTCCAGATCCGCCAGGGGTACCAACCCATCAAGCAAAAGAAGCGCGGCCAGGCGCCTGAGCGTAGCCGAGTAATATTGGAGGAAGTACGGAAACTAGTGGACGCAGGTATCATGCGCGAGGTATACTACCATGAGTGGTTATCCAATCCGGTCATGGTCAAAAAACATGACGGAAGTTGGCGCATGTGTGTGGATTTCACAGATCTGAACAAAGCCTGTCCACAGGATTGTTACCCGTTACCGGAGATTGACTGGAAGGTGGAATCCTTGTATGGATATCCCTTTAAGTGTTTCTTAGACGCATATAAAGGATATCACCAGATCCAGATGGCGGATGAGGACGCCGAAAAAACGGCATTCCATACAAGTCAAGGCGTATATTGCTATACGAAAATGCCGTTTGGACTAAAGAACGCCGGTGCTACATACCAGCGGCTTGTGGACAAAGCTTTTGAATCACAGATAGGCCGCAACCTGGAAGTCTATGTGGATGACTTAGTCATAAAAAGTCATACGGAGGATGCACTTCTCCGGGATGTCCAAGAGACATTCGACACGCTGAGGAGGATTAACATGAAGCTAAATCCAAAGAAATGCACGTTTGGGGCAACAGAGGGAATGTTACTTGGATATTTGATTGATCCAAACGGCATCAAACCTTGCCCAGAGAAAACGGACGCAGTGAAACAGCTGCCATCCCCTCAGACACGGAAGGAGGTGCAATCCTTAAATGGGAAACTGGCCGGGCTAAATAGGTTCCTATCCAAATCTGCAGAGAAGTCATTACCCTTATTTAAGACACTCAAGAAGTGCATTAGGAAGGGAGACTTCCGGTGGACAAAGGAAGCTGAGGAAGCTTTTGGCCAACTCAAGCAGCACCTTGCATCTCTCCCTATGCTAGTAGCTCCCCGGCCAAAAGAGGAACTCATTATGTATCTCTCAGCCACTCATGGCACAATAAGTGCGGTACTCATGACAGATAGGGATATAGTGCAAACTCCGGTCTACTTAATAAGTAGAACATTACAAGGGCCGGAGCTGAATTACTCCTCTATGGAAAAATTGGTTTTGGCACTAGTGTTTGCTACAAAGCGGTTGCGCCGATACTTTCAGGCGCACCCAATTGTAGTCATTACGGACCAACCAATAAAGCAAGTCATCTTTAGACCGGATGTGGCAGGGAGGCTACAAAAATGGAGCATTCTATTGGGGGAGCATAATATATCTTATAGGCCAAGGACGGCTGTTAAAGGCCAGATCTTGGCAGATTTTTTGATAGAGAAGCCGGATGAGGAAGGACCAATCATAAAACAAGACGAGACTCCAACAGAACCGTAGGTGTTATTTACGGACGGATCTTCGTGTACGGATGGGTCAGGAGCTGGCCTCATCCTCACAAATCCGGAAGGAATGGAGTTTACGTACGCCCTTCGTTTTGAGTTCACAGCCACCAATAATGAAGCAGAATATGAAGCACTAATTGCGGGTTTAAAAATAGCCGCTAGAATGGGAGTCCGCAACCTTGAGGCCTATGTGGACTCACGGCTTGTCGTGAACCACATTCTAGGTGGATATGTGGCTAAGGAGGACAACATGGTCCGATACTTGGAGAAAGTCAAGTCGCTCATCGCGGCTTTCAGCAAGTTTTCCATCAAGCAGGTGCCAAGAGGTGAGAACAAGAAGGCGGATGCGCTTAGCAAGATTGCATCCACAAGCTTCGCCCACTTTTCCAAGCAAGTTTTGGTGGAAATACTCAAGGAGAAGTCTATAACAGAAGGGGAGGTCGCTACTATAGTTGAGGAGGATGGACCTACATGGATGACCCCGATTATCAACTATTTGACTAGTGAGACCCTTCCGGACGAGGAAAAAGCAGCACGGCGCATCAAAAGGAAGTCGCAACACTTCAAACTCCGAGAAGGTATTCTTTATAAGCGCTCTTTCTTGCAGCCGTGGTTGCGGTGTGTTGGACCACATCAGGCTACCTATGTAATCAGTGAAATACATGAAGGGTTGTGCGGCATGCACATAGGTCCACGATCAGTGGTAGCTAGAGCCTTACGGACAGGATATTATTGGCCTACCATGCACAGGGACGCGCGCGACATGATTCGCAAGTGTAGTGATTGCCAAGTGCATAGACCAGTGCCGCGACATCCGCAGCAGGAGCTTACACCTATCACATCCCCATGGCCATTCTATAAGTGGGGAATGGACATTGCAGGACCATTTCCTGTAGCTGCAGGGGGAGTTAAGTTCTTGATTTTCGCGATGGACTACTTCACACGTTGGATAGAGGCCAAGGCAGTCAAATCCATCACATGCAAACAAGTTAAAAAGTTTGTTTGGGAGCATATTGTGTGCCGTTTTGGCCTACCAGGAGAAATCATCTCGGACAATGGTAAACAATTCGCGGACAATCCATTCAAGGACTGGTGTGCATCATTGAATATCAAGCGGCGCTTCGCGTCCGTTAAGCATCCGCAGACAAATGGCCTTGTGGAACGAGCGAATAGAAGCTTGGGAAACGGCATCAAGGCACGTTTGGATGAGCGAAGTGCCAAATGGGTGGATGAGCTACCACATGTTCTATGGGCACATAGGACTATGATCAAAACGGCCAACGGAGACACTCCATTTGCATTGGCTTACGGCACTGAAGCTGTTATACCAGCAGAAATAGGAATGCCTACCATCCGCACGGCGGAGGTTAATGTTGTCACGAACGATGAACAGCTACGAATCAACCTGGATCTGTTGGAAGAAAAAAGGGAGATAGCAGCCATAAATAAGGCTAAGTCCAAGGCTAAAATGAAGGCTTATTACGACGCTAAGGTTAAAGGTGTTTCCTTCCGACCGTGGGATTATGTCTATCGTGCTAACGAAGCAAGTCGAGCAGAGAATACAGGAAAACTGGGCCCTAAGTGGGAAGGACCGTATGAGGTCACGGAAGCCTTGGGACGAGGTGCGTACAAGTTACGTGACATGGATGGCCGCGACCTGGAGCGCACATGGAACATCTCCAACCTCAAAAGGTGCTATCTTTGAAAGCTCCGGCTTCCGCATGGGTACTTCGCCGTATGTGGCTTTAATGAAGATCCGTGCACTCTATCTGTTTTGCTTATTATGTTTTGTCTAGGTTCCTTTTTTGTTTCTTAGGACTTATCATGCTTGTTCAAAACAAAAAATATAAACGTTCTAATAAAATGTTGTGGTACCTAGCTAGCTCCACGGCTTGTTTTGTGCACATTATTTTTTAGGATTTTGTTAGTCATATGGATTTTGGTTATTATTATAATATGTCATGTTTCATATGCATTCATTCAAATCACCGTACATGTACTATACGCCTCCAGGTAGGGTAAGAGGATTAAGTGAACCTACTAATTCAACTTGTCGCGTAAGAGGGATGCAACCCCAGTGGCACGGATCATGTATCCTTACTAGACACCTTACTCACAAGACGTTTTGGTAAGTTTCGTATGCCGTACTCACGCAGTGCTCCGCATAGTAAAGACGCACGTCGCATGTCTAGTAAATCATAGGCTTGAATGTATTTTCCTTTTTGTGTAAGACGTGACATGTCATGCAGTATTGGTATACAATATTCAACAAAATAAAAATACAAAAGTTTCCAAATAAATAACAAAATGGCCGTGGTCATCACGGACTTACATACAAAGGACAGTTATTTCACACATGTCTTAGCCGTGTACATGCACGGACGAATAAAAACTACAAATATTCAACGGTTACAAACCAGAATTGTCTGAAATGGATAATACAGTAGGAGCACCCTACATGGGGGGAGAAACTTATCTATCTCCACTTGTTCCTCAGCCAAGCATGGCAACCTCTCACCACGTTCCTTCCGCTTCAAGGCTTGAGCCGTATTCCTCTTCAGCACCCCGCTTAAGGGTTCTTCATCGAGCACGATCCTGGTTACGTCCTCATAGATAGGGAGCGTCAGGTGGCTGGGTGATAGAGTGAAGGAAGCACGGGAATGACCCTCATTTTGGGAGAACGCACCAAGAATAAGCTTTTCCATGATTTCCATGTTCGATGCATCTTTTGTGGCCTCCAGCTCAGCCAAGAATGGATAATGAAGATCTCGCATCGCGGCCATGGAAGTAGTCATCTTGTTAGCAGCTTCAGGGTTAAAGAAAGCATGTCTGGTGAAGTTCTCCTTTTTCTTGATCAGCTCTACGGCCTGGACCATTCCTTCATGACGGCCGTGGTCAATACCATCGGACACAAGGCTTGCAAACTGTTGCACAAATTCGAGGACCTCTAGTACCTTGGTGACGGCCAAACGTGCCCCATGTCCCACCATCCACCTGCGGCCGGCAATGGCTGCTAGTAGTTGGGGGCATAGCACGTCGTCGCGTTCGGCGGTGAGGGCATCGATCATCACATCTTTTTGGGCAGACGCCTCCTTTAGCTCCTTGGTAATAGCCCTCTCATCAGCAAGCTCCTCTTGTACCTTCTCCATGCTCTGGATTGTCATCTGAGCGTCTTCCAGTTTTTTGGTAAGCACGGATACCTGGCTGGAGGAGGACTTGGCAGACGCCTCCGCCGCGGTCACCTATATCAGATTAATTGTTAGATTATATTTCTTGTAGAATAAAGGGTGGTGCGTCACGGATATGTACCTTGGTTGTTGCGGCATCTAGTTTTGCCTCGAGATCGGCCACTTGTTGGTCATAAGCATTCGCACGAGCTGATTGCTCCTTCACGGTCGCCTCGGCACTAGCAAGTTGGGACTGGAGGGCTGCAATTTGAGCTTCATTCTCCTCGATCATTCTCTCCCTCCGTCCAACTTTCCTCTTAAGGGACTCCACATGCCCAAGTGCGGCTTCGAATCTTACTCTCATTGAGGTGCCCATTGCCATTTGATGCACCAAGGCGCCATTGTACTCATCCGCCAGGTCCGCATGGCTTAGCGCATTCACTTCTCGCACCAAGCCTGGTGGTATGCAGTTATTGAGGTACTCTCGGCATTCCTCGGCTTCCCTCATTCGTGATGCAGTGGTGATATTCCAAATAGGGTTGAACGATTGAGGGGGGCCAGACGTTGGGAGGTCTTGGGAGGCTGTGGGGGTACATTCTTCAAATAAGGGACCGGATTTCATGGCGGCCGTGTGAAGCATGGGGATTCTCTCCACTTCCTTTTCTTTTCCCTTCTCCATTTGGGCGTCAGGTGGAAGCACAGCACCAGTTTGTTCATCCCTGCAAAACAAGCATTTGGATACATATTAAGTATTGCTTAAAGGGAATGTGCCGCTCTTACGTATCAAGGTGGAGCCTTACATGTTATTCCCTGCTAATTCTAATGTGGTCGGGGGAATCTGAGTAACTGGGTCCAAATGTGCGGCCCGGATCGTCTCGGAGGCCTGGGTGGTGCTCCCAACAGATTGGTACAAGGGGTGGTCTTCTCGAAGTTTCTTGGCAGGGGTATTGTGTTCGCCAATCTCGGCCGGAGCAGCTCTTCTTACCCGTTTGTTTTTTCGGCGGGTACGCTTAGCGACGGGCTGAGCTGTTGCTTCTTCGGCCTCCTCCTCAACTTCTTTTTCAGCTTCCTCATCTTCCTCTTCATTTATTTGCTGTACCTCTTCCTCATCGTCGTCCAGCATCTGGCGAAGGCTGGAGGTGGTTAAGTCAATGTTGTCTCCTTGCTCTTCCCCATGTGCGGGAGTGGCAGTCTTAGGCGGTGACGAGGGCCCGGCTCCTCCTTCGAGCATCCTGTTATCACCGTCCTCGTTGCTGAAGTCGACGAGAGTCCTCATCAGAGTTGTTTCTTCCTCATCCGAGTGGGGGTCCGGCACGGCCTCAAGAGCAACCGTCACGTTTCGGGTATGCTCAAGCAGGGGTAATTCGTTCTCACGTAGGGGACGGGAGCCCTCTGGTACGAGCTTTGGGTCGCCTTGGTGTAGAAGTCCAAAGAAGTTCATTTCTGCCATACAATAACAAAATATGTTGGCCATTACAAATTAATTGAATGAGCTTTTTGGTGTGCGGATGCTAGCCTACCTTCACCCTGCCTTCTCCAAAACACAGGATATCTGTTGGACGGGCCGAAATAGTTGCGGCTAATCCCTAGCAAACATAGAAATGATTCGGGGAGGTTTCTATGGAACCCTGTCCTATTCAGATCTATTTCTTGGGAGTGTCGGGGGTTATATGTACTAGCGTGCGGTAGGGGGTCGTGGGATACCCTATGTTTGAAGGCATAATCAGCCGGCCATACTATTGAGTCAATGAAAAAGTAGTGGTCGTACCAGTTTTTTAGTGAGTCCATTGGCTTATTATGAGACTGGGGGCTGTTAGGGGATCGTTTCTTAAAGGATAACCAACCATTTACTATGCTGGGGGTGTAAAAAAGCCGGAATAGTTCTACGGTTGGGGGGATTCTTCTAGCACGACAAAGGATCTCGAATTGACTTATCTTACACGCGCCTATACAGTGGAGCTGACTAATATGTACATCATAATATCCTAATAGATCTATGAGGAAACGGGTGAATGGAATGCGGTAGTTGGCCGCATCGAAAAGGCGAGTGTAAAGGCCAATTTTACCATCCGGAGCCTCAGTTATGAGGTCTCCGGCGCCAGGCAGTGAGGGGTGTAGGTTGGTAGGGATGAAATAATTGGTGCAAAAGTGACCTAGTTGCTCCTGGGTCATTACATTAAGCACGGATCCAATTGTGGGGTTGTTTCTGTGAGCCATTACTGAATAAAAATGTAAGGGCGTGGTGTTCTAACCTGCGGAGGAAGGGATTCGTGCGTGATTGATTGAAGCTAAGAAGGAAGCTTTAATGGCATAAATGGAGATAAGAACTGTGTGTTTCATACAGCCGTAGGGGTGGCTTATTTATAGGGTTGCCTCATGGGTCATGGCATGTTGGATGTGTGACACGTGTTTGCCACTATTCTTAATCGTGTGGTTAGGGTGCAAGTGGCAAGTGAAACGTCAGGTGGGACCCACGGGTCACTTCTGACTCAGACGTTTACGCTGCTCGAGGTTCTGACTGTTTGCACTTTTATCAGTCAAAGTGGCAGGTGAACAGTTATTAATGTCGGGATATGCGGCTCTTACGTAAGACTTGACATTCAATGCTGTATTTAATTTGTCTCGGTCGCCACGAGCGGCTGAGATAATAATGGAATAAATTCCTAAGTCAGGTTGCCACGTGCGGCCAAAACAAATTCTTGGACAACTTATCATTCCCTATTTTTCTTGGTACGTACAGGGAGCATCTTGGTAGTCTAGAGGTTACGCCTATGGTTGTAACAACTAGACTGGGGGACATGATGACGTATAGTCCCCAGCCGGGTCATGAACCCGACCCACGGGTACTACCCATATCCGGCCCATCACGAATGGGTGGGAGTAATGTCATTTGAGCTTAGGGGCTTGGGGAACAGTAACCGCACGCATGTGTGCGGCCCACGGCCCGGCATGACCGGTGTAGGGTTAGACATAATCATATTCTATCTCTGAATGTGATTCACTCCAAAGAAGAGGATATTCACTCACCATAATTAGAAGATAACAATCAATCTAAATCTGGTGCTTATCTCTTCCTTGGGGCCGAAGTATCAGTGACAGCCCATTAGGGTTTCACTGCCTATAAAAGGAACCCTCAAAGGTTCCACAAAGGTATTACGTTCTATACTCTCAACTCACATAAAACCCTAACCGATTACTTACTCTCACGCCAGAGTCTAATCGTGGGAAACACTCCCACGGTAAGCCTAACGCGTATTGTTTAGTGTGCAGGATCCCAACCAAATAGTTCACTTGGTGCAAGAGCCGGAGCCCAGCCAACCCGAATTAAGCCTAATTCGGGTCTAGCAAGGATCACCCAACTTTTGCATCAACAGTCAAGTATATGCTTTCTTCTTGAATTAACGTAATTTAATTCATAATAATTTATGAGAAAATAAAGAAATAGGGGTTTCTTACTCCTCACAAATAAATATGAAACGACGAGATGAGAAACACAACTTTTATTTATTAACAACTTGTCTTGTTTATACTTACAGGACAAGCTTCTGTGTTAACATAAAAGTAAGGACATTGATATGAGTGTAATTACTCATATCATTTATATCAATAAACGGACTAAAAATGCATAAAACATATGATTATTATATTGTATATGTTTGTTTTGTTCATTTCATGTGTGTAGGTACCAAGTTCACAAAAACCGGAAAATTCGACACGAGTTTGAAAAAAGTTCATAAAACCAAAAGTCAAGTTCGTTTTCGAGGATTCAAGTTTATAAAGTTATTGGGCCTTTGTGGGACCCACATGTGCTTATTGAGCCTGAAAGCCCAATAGTGGAAGTTTAAAGATTATTGGATCAAAGGGCCCAATATTAAAGTAAAGAAACGGTTTGAGATATTATATCAATGGTCCAATTTTAATTTCAAGCCCAAGAGATGGTGGAAGTTTATTTGGTCAAGAACTTCAAAGTCCAAAAAGAATGAGACATTTTTTGTAGTATTTACAAAAAAATGGATCAAAGGCCCATGTAACCAAAGTTAGACGGTGGAAATGTGTATATATTTTATTTAGTCAAAGCTTTTTGTCAATTATTCAGTCGTTACAAACAAAGTTAACATAAAAAAATGATAGACGTGAGAAAAGAATTTGGGGGAAAAAGAAGCAGGGTTATGAACCCTAGTTTTTGGGTTTCTTCAATAACTAACAAGTGAGGTGCACGCGCTCTAAGTAATTACCAAGTATATCGGGAAGAAGATTCGTGTGATTCCAAGGGCTAAGTGCCCACATGGCACTATCACACGTCACAACTCATTCTTGATTGGTGGATTTATCTGTCGATCAGTCAGAGGGGCAATCATACTCTGCCACATCATCATCAAAGAAGCACAAGAAGCACAAGATTGCGCCACCCTGGCAATCCGAGTGAAAGAGGGCACATATCCACCCTTGGATCGAAACTGACAAGAAAGAGAGTAAAGAGATGCTAAATAAATGGTTAGAAATCATCCTCTCATCACCAACAACTCAACCTACCCCTCTCGGGTTTCCTATATAAACCCCCCTTTTTCTATGTAATTGATCATCCCTTTTCTTTCTTTAGAGTTATTATGTCAATTTAGTTTTTTATAATTGTATTTTCAATTTTTTAAAAGAATTGTAATGATGTTATGATTTAATAAAAGTTTGGTTTTTAGTCTCTTATTTCTTTTGTCTAGTGTTTGTTAATCTTTAGTGAAACGAATACAACTTTAATCTATTAAACTGATGATATATAATATGTAATTTTTTTAAGCTTTATTAATAGCTTAATTGAATAATTAAAGAGAGAATAAAGGGAAAAGTTTAACCCTACTGGTTAGACTTAAAACATTGGCTGGTTCGAAGAAAATTATTGTGGTTCATAATTCATAATTGTGACAATCTAACATTTTCAGGTAGTGAGTTATTTTCTCGTATAATATTTTGAAACTTATTTTTGTGTTGGTTGATGAACTCACAATTTACGGATTTAAATTTGGGCTTACATGCATAATTTAGCGTCCTTTACGACTAAACCGGAAACCTTAGGATTACGTATTTACGTTTTTGAACTCCGTTTTTGATGAGACAATTTTTATTAGATTCGTTTTGTGACGTTGATTCATAATCTATAAAAATGTTTTTCGTAAAACGACCCGAGGGCACGCAAATCGAAGAAACTAGAATCGAGGAATACCCGTAAATTAGCGAGATGGGACAAAACAAGTTTATCCCACCCCACTAACATATGGGACGGCTAAAGAGGACACCACATCCATGATGTGGCATCCTTACACTTAGCTAGCTTACACATGTAAGCTTAGCTTCACATGAAAGCTAACTCATCCTACTAAACCACAAAACCATCTTAGCTAAACCATTTACTTCCATTTCACATGCAAAACAACTCACACATACTCTCTCCCACTCCCCATTACCGTCCCACTTCACCATTCAACACCACCATTTGATCTTTTCTAGCCACAAATCTCATGTTATCTAGCCATATTATGGAGAAACCTTGAAGCCTTGATTGATTAGTGGCCATATTAACAACAGAGGAGGTGATTTGCTTGTGTCCTAGGGCTAATTTCTCAACAAACTATTTTGGTGATTGATGATCTTGGAGATATATTTGGTGTTCATCAAGTTGTTGTCATCCAAAAACAAGATATAATCTTGGTTGGTAAAGAAGATCATCCTTTCCATTTCTTTTATTATTTTTGTAAAGATCAAATGTATTTTCTTTCTTATTTTATATGTATATGATGAATATATGATGAAAAAAATGTTGTGTAGGGATCAAGTGTTGATAAATATGATTAAAAAAATGAATAACCATAAGAAACAATGCTAAAATCTTGCTTAAATTGTTGGCTGTATAAAAACAGTAAGTAACCAAGTTATAAACTGATAAAATTGCATTGTGGAATCCATTTACAGTAAGTACAAGATTTCCTACACATGTGAGAGTTGGCCATGCAATGGAATCATCAAAATGAGTGAGATATGATCAAAACAAGATGAGTGTGCCAATCTGAATAGTCTGTTTGTATGGACTGTTAAGGATAGTTAAACATGTAATGAGCAGTAGCTATAAGTAACTTATTTGTAGCACATAATATGAAGTTTATGCCATCCAAAAATAAGCTTCTATCTCCTTATAGAACTCAAGATATGATGAAAATGGTGAAGATGAAACTAAAAATCAGATTTTGAAGAATTAATGTTTAATAGTATTATATAAGCACTCAAACTAATATAGTATAAAATGTGAATTAAAACACACTAACTTATAAATTTCATTTATATAAATATGTATAAGGTTAAATAAATGGAAACTTTATAAAAATGGTAGTTGAATAAGATTTATAAGTTATAAAAACTATAAACATGATTTTTACGATGTTAACTTGGATTCACTAATAACGCGGGTTCGATCCGGAGGTCAGGGAGGATGATAGAGGTGTTTAGCCATTTTTGAGAGAGAAACAAGTAAGAATAAATGTGTGTTTATTCTAGTGAGAGAAAGACAAGTAAGAAATGAAAAGCATCACCCCTCCATGGAAGTATGGAGGGGTTTATATAGCCTGGGACTTGGACTTTACATATGACAGTATTAGTCCCTGCAAGTCCCGGCTATGAAACTAATGTAATTCCGTTAGTCGCACACATTTTAAGGCTAACAATCTTCCTCCAATGTGGTGACATACGAAATTACTTACAATGTTCCTAACAAATGCAAATACAAAAAAAATATGAAATTATTAAGTTTACTTCCAATGCTGAGGGTGACACCGTTGTCTTCAAGTCTTCTAGAAAAACTTATACCCCAGTTTGAATCCTCTTTGTCTTTGCTTGTTGAGGAACCATTGTATCTTGTATGAACTGGATTAACTTCCCCCCAATTCATACAACATGTCTTGAAAAGCTTTCTTCATAGACTTCTTTTTGACGAAGCTTCTGAATCAGCTTCCCCCCAAACCAAAATCCCTGTCTTGAGCAGAATCTGTAGCTTGATCAATCTTCTATCTTTGACATTAAAAGTGCACAACGGAATTTTGTAGAAGAAGAAGTAAACCCGACCAAGTAATTGCTACCTTGACATTTTTGGTCTTCATGATTATGTGTTTGGGGGAACATGTAAGAAATCAGCAACAAATCTTCTCACGCTTGTAGAATACTTCCCCCTGGAACTTGAACTAAGTACTCCAGAGTGGGAACTAAGTCTCCAAAGTACACGTTCTTCCCCCATGATGGTGACAAACTCTCGGAAGCATCATCTGACGTGCACGGTCAAAATCGCGAGATGTTCTTGTCGAAAGTATGATGGTGAAGAACACTCAGAAGCATCATCTGACGTGTACGCTCAGAATCGCGAGATGTTCTTATCAGGAGTAAGAAGGTTAAGAACACTCGGAAGCATCATCTGTCGTGTACGCACGGAATCGTGAGATGTTCTTGTCAGGAGTATGGTGGTTAAGAACACTCGGGAGCATCATTTGAAAAGTACAATCAGAATCGCGAGATGTTCGTGTCTGAAGTAGAAATCTTTGTTGACATTTTGTAGCTCAAGTTGCTCGTGAGAATTGTTTGCTGATCACATCTCTACTCTTGTACTCTCTGGCTAAACTTACCAACCTCGTATTCTTTCGGCTATCTGTAGTGACCACTGGTGAAGTAAACCTGATATTCCAAACTTGAAACTGAATTACAATCTCCCAAATTTGTTACTTACGCTTAGCACTGTTGTTGATTGACGAACGGTGTAGAGAAAAGTCTTTTAGTACCTTATACCTAAAAGAAGAGAGAAGTATAAGATGTAAAAAACCTCTTGAATTACCCACAACTACAGATGAGTGTGACACTGAGCACTACAACGTAACTCCTTAAGTAATAGTTGTCCATGTCGTCGACCATCCACCCCTTGACAGTGGAAACTAGATAAATCAAGTCTCAATCATAAATGCTAAAGCGAATCATCAATCGATAGAGGGGGAGAAAGAGGCTCGATGATGAATTGAGTAGACGCCTTCGTGATATTCCACTTTACCTTCAAATAATCAATACCAAATCCACTTCGTAATCACTTGACATTACTTTGCCCCGAATACTAGCCGTTTTGACAATTTCAGTGAATCTTAAAAGGATCGTTTTGGTGTTTGTTTATTTTTGTTGTGTGTTTGTCGTGTTTGTTGTGTTTGTTTGATGTGTAGTTAACTTGAGAACCAACGAGGACAAAAATTGAGAAATTGTCAATGTTGTCTAGCTAACTTAACTTTGAAGCTCAAATCAGTCATATACCCAACTGATGGGCGGATCGACCTCCGCGGTGAGGTCGCCGAATTTTTTTTTTTTGAAAATATTGGATTTTAAACCAACAATTTCTTTGTCGTTTAAGCACTTTCGTTCGAACCATACCGAATACCCGGCATCATTCTTGGCACAACTATAACCAATATGTAACCATAGATAAAGTACCACAACATTGATCCATTAACATCTTTGGCCCAAGTAGATTCAAAACGTAGCCCAGATACCACACAATTTCAAGCTGTCTAATCCTGAAATGTGTCCAGCCCAACTACTAAACATACGGGTTGATTAATATATCAGGCCTAGTGTAATCGTATACCCTAATTTACGGGTATATAAACTACCCACTAAACTTAACATAACCCTAATGTTATTATACACTCGCAGCCAACCTTATCACTCCAATGCTCCAATCTAGATTTCTCCGCCCCCCATATTCACCTAATCTGAGATCCCACAAATCTTCCTTAAACAACAAGGATCTTACCACCATATTCACGATCTGCCCCCATCGTTCTTTGCCTTATAAACCGTCGCCATCTTATATCCCCTGAAACCAAAATTAATTACTTGTAAAATCTTTCATATCCAAATCACTGATGCAATTGAATAATGAGATGAACCATGTACCAACGAAGAAGTACAAAGCTTCAAGATCATGATTTTGGTCTCGGGTAGGCTGCATGTTGTCCTTTTTGACCTTTAACAAAACAAAGATGGATTATGACATGATTGTTATAAATTCCTCTTTAATTTCGAAAATTAAATGAAGTTTAAGACTTTAACGGAGATCTATGATGTAAGTGTTTGATCTTTAAAGATCGGTGTTGAGTGCACATATAAACACGAATCTGAGATTTGTTTAAATTGTTTATGTAATTGAGTCTAGATGGGTTTAAGAGACGAAGGGATAGGATTTAGATTGGTGTTGATATTGGAGTTAAAAGGCTGGAGTCAAGATTAGTATGGTCAAGTCAGTCTCGGGCAATGTTTTCTAAACATCATGGTCTTGTGTTTTTTAAACTGGTCAAAAAGTTTTCTCAAACTGCATCGTATTAATTGTGCCATCGCAGTCATATTGCACATCATCTCGATGGTACCATTGCACCCTGATGGACACCATCGCAGTCCCATCGCAATTAAAAAATGAGTCCATCGCAGTCAAGAGCCACATCCATCGCAACATGATGGACGCCATCGCGATGGTACCCATCGTAATGGGCCATCAGAATGGTCCATCGCAACAGACCATCGCGGAGAGCCATCAGAGTGGCTATCGTAGGTCATCCATCGCAATCAATGCGATCTAATCCAAAGTATCCATCGGGACGAAGCCACCCCATCATAACTCACCATCAGAATGGGGTTTTGACTGCCGAAAATAATGGATCTATGATTTTTCTGTCCTTTACCAAAATGAAATCGGATCAAAGAAATGCTCATCATCTAAAAAATTGCCACAAATCCATATTTTTGAAATACAGAAACCAACGTGAGCAGGGAAAAAGTGAATGGCAAGGATAGTAGAATAATATGGACGGACAAAACTGTTTAGACTCAGTTTTGAAGAGACCCAAAAAGATTGATATAAAAGAAAGGAAACAGTTAAAAACTAAAAATGAGATGATGTTGTTGAGACACGTAGCAGATGTAGCTAAAACAATCCAAAAATAATTGTATAGGAATGAGACAGACTGATTATAAAAATCATCGATTCAAATACAGACCATGAATCTTCTATTAGACACAAACACGAATACAAACATGGATAAAAAAAACATGAAACACCCCCGGTTAGCTCTGATGCCAATTGTTAACTTGGATTCACTAATAACGCGGGTTCGGTCCGGAGGTCGGGGAGGATGATAGAGGTGTTTAGCCATTTTAGAGAGAGAAACAAGTAAGAATAAATGTGAGTTTATTCTAGTGAGAGAAAGACAAGTAAGAAATGAAAAGCCTCACCCCTCCATGGAAGTATGGAGGGGTTTATATAGCCCGGGACTTGGACTTTACATATGACAGTATTAGTCCCTGCAAGTCCCGGCTATGAAACTAATGTAATTCCGTTAGTCGCACACATTTTAAGGCTAACATACGACTTTTTTGGCTATTACCGTAAAATTAACGTCTTTCGCCAATTAAAACTTAGACGATCAAACCCGTCTAATGTAAAGTTTTTAAAAGTCATATACTGATATATAAGTACCTAATACAAGTAAAAACTGATAAAACCCGAACTATATGACATACGGACATTAACGAGCTAAGTTAGCATATTTGGACTAATAATTTAACTAAATAAGTTAAACACTTATAAAAATTGCTTATTGGGATTAACCCATTTGGGCCCAACATGTAAAGTATAAATACTGATAATACAAGTATAAAATGGATTAATACAAGTTAATGAACTTATAATAGGCTTATTAGACCAAAAACATGTAAATATGTAAAACTAGTAAAAAGTTACCAATACATAAACACTAAAATGAGTAAATAAGAATATATAAACCCACTTGATCATCATCGTATGTACAAAATCATCATATGTATATTTGTTATTTTGATAAAGTCATTGGACAAAAGTCTAAGACTGATTAATATTTATATAGGTTTCCGTGACCGAAGCACGCCCGTAGCTGATAATCTGCCTTTCAGTATCAACGTGAGTTCATAGCCTCGCACTCTTTTAAATGTTTTATAAAATGAATTGTAAACCCGCGAGGGAGATAACATGCTAGTTTTTTATAAAAATAGAACACAAGTAGTCCCGATGGTATGCTTAATGATATGGACCCGAATGATGTGATGACCCAATAAAAGAGATAAAAAAGGATTATTAGTAGTTAGGTTATGTCACTCAAAGTCCCATTAGCATGAATTGTGAACTATCGGGATTTGGTAGACGCTTATGCATATGACAGTACTATTTGGGGACGATCACCCCAGTTCGCGCCTTGACGGTTGATCCCCGTCGTACCACATTGATTGGTAAGCGAATTTATGTATGAGAAGATTTACATAGCGTGATTTTTGTGACGACACGCTAACTTAGATGGGCAAATTGTTTGTCGGGTTCGCGGCCCGTTGTTGTGATAGTAACGTAACAATGTCATGCGGCTAATAATAATCCATAATGTAATCCAATACGATTTAATATTAGTTCTAATAACGATGATAATATTACCTATAATGGTAATATTGAGGCTACGGTCTCATGGACGGTTTAAGATGTATGCTTTGATTTATATATTGCCTGACTAGCAATACGAGGACTTACTTCTGATATTATACTTGTGTTCCGATTTCAATGATTGTTTTATATAACGGTTTTATTAAACTCTATGTATTCACTCGGCATTCGCTGATATGATTTTTGCATGTTTTTATCTCAGGTGCTTGAAGGTAATCCGGATGGAGATCGACTCTGATGGCCCACATAATAATAAAAATGTTCATTCAATCTATGTTTTGTAAACTTAATGACCTGTATAATTTGGGACCTGTTGTACACTTTAAACTTTTTATCGAATGAATGTATGTTGAACCTTGTACAACCATTTTTATGTGTTGTCTATGATTGGAGTTATTGTGCTATCCCGTAACACTCTAAAAGACCCTTCTGCTGTACCGATACGAAAATTGAGAGTGTTACAGTTTGGTACCAGAGCTCTCGTTATAGAGAACGAAAGATTTTAAAAACCAAGGTTTTGAACAAAACTTTTCAAAATCTTTTAACTATGAACATTTGAGAAAATATTTGAAAAATCTTTTGACTATAACGGTGCCAAAGATCTCCGACTTTACCAACAAACCCTATTGAGAAGATATATATTTTGATATATATAATTTATTTTTTATATATGTATATATCGTGGTTTCAGTATGTAATTTTTTAATAAGCATGTTATCCTAATACGAGATATATATATATAAATGTAGATTGTCATGGCTGACCCTAATATTCCTGTAGAGAACCATGTTATTCCCGAACCTAATGTAGATGATGATCCTTATTTAGACTTAGTAGATTATGATATGGATGATGATGAGGAGGAACCATTTGAGGATCCCGAGCCCGAGATAGGACTAGGAGATCAGATTGCCCCTCAGGTTGACATGGTAGAGAATGAGATTGATAATGTTGATATTGAGAATGATGACGATGAGAATGGGATAGATAATATAGATGATGAGATTGACGACGAGGATGTCGAGGAGGATATAGGTATAGACGATGAAGTTGATGATGATGAGGAAGCCGAGCTTATTTACCCTTATGATGTTCCAGAGGGCGAGCCCTTACCCCCTCCAGTTTATTTTTCTGATTCTGAGGTTGAGCTACCTAGGGATGAAATGTCTGAATCGTCTGAACTTGATTCTAAATCAGAGGAGGATGAGGATGATAATGCACCTGACGCTACTGATGGTATTTCTACTCATAGACGTGTGATAGGAGAGTCGTCTAGTGTTAGAGAGGCTACTCATATGGATGGTCTTGCACCATGGGCCTTGAGACGTGATTTAGATGCTTCCCGTGTTCAGAGTAGTATGACAGAGATTAGATTAGGTGTTGTTCAGACTCATGTTGCTTATTTGGAGTCGAAGACTAAGGTTGGTGAGAAAGAGCGGGAATTGCTTAGTCTGGATTTGACTGATGTAGAGCGTGGTTTGAATAAGGCTTTTAGGAGGTTATCTGTGTTAGAAAGTGGCGAGTTTGCTGTTATGAAGAAAAAGGTCAATTCTATGGAGATTCAGTTGAATGTAGCTCGTGCGGTGCGTGAGAAAGCTGAGAAGGAGTTGAATATATCTGTGGGTTGGAATAGTAGATTTTATGCTGACATGGTTGAAAGAGGAGTGATCCGTAAGCGCCCAGCTGAAGATGTGTCTAGTGATCGTCCGACAAAGATACAGAAGACGATGGATGATGGACCATCTGGCGGTTCTCAGTAGACCAGTCTGTGTTTAGTAGTGACCTTTGTAACTTTTGTACCTTTTGTAACTTTGACCGAACCGACTTGTTAGTAGTAGACCTGGCACAAATTTTGAGTATGTATAGTGCTAGAAACTTTGATATGGGATGTAATTAAGACAATGCTTTTGTTTCAAATCCAATGAAATATGTATCTTGTCTTGAGTTCCATATTGTGCCTTATTTGTATCTTGATTATGAATTCAATCCATATTATATGAATCCTTTGTTGGGTGAATGCTTAATACTTTAAAATTGGGAAATTATAGAACTATGCCGCCCAAGAAAGCTGTGACTGAGGATGATGTACGTAGGATTATTACGGAGCAAGTTACCGCATCTATGACTGAATTTATGGCAAATGCTAGAAATGAAGCTGGCGGTAGTGGAGCTGGAGGTAGTGGAGCTGGCGGTAGTGGAGCTGGCGGTAGTGGAGCTGGCGGTAGTGGAGCTGGCGGTAGTGGAGCTGGCGGTAGTGGAATTGGTGGTACTAATGTGAATGTGAATGCTAATAATGTGAATGCTAATGCTGGAGGAAATGTAGGAGTACTTGGAACTAATGCACCTGAAGTTGGTGGTTGTACTTATGTGACGTTCATGAAGTGTGAACCTCTACCTTTTAATGGAACTGAAGGTGCTGTAGGATTAAGCCAGTGGATTGAGAAGATTGAGTCGGTGTTTCGGATTAGTAAATGTAAGGAGGAAGATAAGGTGACTTTTGCTATGGCTACTCTTAAAGTTCGTGCGTTGACTTGGTGGAACGGGAGAATTGCTTTCATGGGTATTGATGTTGCTAATGCTACTCCTTGGGCTGAAATTAAGAAGTGGATGAGTTTGGAATTATGTCCCCGTAGTGTGATCATTAGGTTAGAACAAAAGTTGATTCATCTGAGAATGAAAGGTGTGGACATTGATAGTTACATAAACCGATTCCATGAGTTGGCCTTGCTGTGTCCTCGATTGGTGGAACCCGAAGAGATCCGAATTGAGCAATATATGAAAGGGTTGACCAAGAATATCTGGGGGGGACGTGACATCATCTAACCCACTGACCATTGATGATGCTGTTCGAATGGCTTACCAACTCATTGGACAAATAATTCAGGATAGGGAAGATGAAGCCCGTGTTGGTGAGAAAAGAAAGGGTGACGGTGATCGTGTAGATAGAGGTGATAATAGGAAGAATTTCAATCGCCGTCAGAACCAGAGAAAGGGGAATGCAAATGCTCTTACCAACAACACACCGCGCAACGATAATAGATGTCCTAAGTGTGGCAACAAGAGGCATGCTGGCGACTACTGGAAGTGCCGAAATTGCGGAAAGCATGGACACAAGGTTGAAAGGTGTAAAAAGGGAATCATTTGCTTCAACTGTAATGAAGAAGGTCATAGGAAATCGGAATGCCCCAAGTTGAAAGCGATTGTACCTGGAAGAAACCCACAAGGTGGTGTTTATCAACTTGGAACAGTCGAGGTGAAGAAAGAGGATCCGAATGTCGTTACCGGTACGTTTTTACTCAACAATCATTATGTTGTTTCTTTATTTGATTCGGGTATTGATAGGAGCTTTGTATCTACTAAATTTAGTGCCCTTATTGACATTGAACCTGTTGAGATAAATACCAGTTACGAGGTGGAATTGGCTGATGGTAAATTAGTGAAAACTAATAAGCTATTAGAAGGATGCTCTCTAAATCTCTTGAACTATTCCTTTCCGATTGATTTGATGTTGATAGAATTAGGTAGTTTTGATATTATTATTGGTATGGATTGGTTGTCGTTGAATAATGCTACTATTTTATGTGGAGAGAAGAAGGTTAAGATTCCTCTTAGGAATAGGACGTTAGTAATTGATGGTAATCGAGGTGAATCCCGTTTGAAAATCGTTTCATGTATTAAAGTCCAAAAGTACATCAGGAACGGTTGTGAGTTATTCTTAGCTCAAGTGACCGGGAATGAGTCTAGGGAGAAACGATTGGAAGATGTACCTAATATTTGTGAATTTCCTGAGGTATTTCCTAAAGATTTACCCGGAATTCCACCGATAAGGCAAGTAGAGTTTCGAATCGATCTAATTCCTGGTGCTGCACCGGTGGCACGTGCACCATACCGATTATCCCCTTCTGAATTAAAGGAGTTATCTGAGCAACTTAAGGAGTTGTCTGATAAAGTTTTTATTCGACCGAGCTCGTCGCCTTGGGGAGCTCCAGTCTTGTTCGTTAAGAAGAAGGATGGATCTTTCCGTATGTGCATTGATTATAGGGAACTGAATAAGTTCACGATTAAAAATCGATATCCTTTACCTAGGATTGATGATTTGTTTGATCAACTGCAAGGATCTAGTGTGTATTCTAAGATAGATTTGTGGTCAGGATATCACCAACTTCGCGTCCGTGAAGAAGATATTCCTATAACTGCATTTAGAACTCGTTATGGACACTATGAATTTCAAGTAATGCCATTTGGGTTAAGTAACGCACCCGCGGTTTTCATGGATTTAATGAATCGAGTGTGCAAGCCCTACTTGGACAAATTTGTAATTGTGTTTATTGACGATATTCTAATCTATTCTAAGAATGAGGATGAACATGGAGAACATTTAAGGATTATCTTAATTTTGTTAAAGGATGAAAGGTTGTATGCTATGTTTTCGAAATGTGATTTTTGGTTAGATTCTGTGCAATTTCTTGGTCATGTGATTAACAAGGATGGAATTCATGTTGATCCTGCAAAGGTTGAAGCCATTAAGAATTGGTCTTCAACGGCAACGCCAACGGAAGTGCGACAGTTCTTAGGATTGGCTGGCTATTATAGGCGATTCATTAAAGAATTTTCTTTAATAGCTAAACCCTTGACTAATCTTACCCAGAAGAATAAACCTTTCGTTTGGGGAAGTGATGAGGATGGAGCATTTCAGACATTGAAGCAAAAATTATGTAGTGCGCCAATTTTATCATTACCCGACGAGAGTGAAGATTTTGTAGTATATTGTGATGCATCTCTTAGAGGTTATGGAGCTGTTTTGATGCAGCGAGAAAAAGTGATAGCTTATGCTTCTAGGAAATTAAGGAAGAATGAGGAAAATTATACTACTCATGATCTTGAGTTAGGAGCTGTAGTCTTTGCTCATAGGTTGTGGAGACATTATATGTATGGCACCAAGTGTACGGTATTCACCGATCATAAAAGCCTACAGTATATTCTCGATCAGAAGGAATTGAACATGAGGCAACGAAGATGGATAGAGTTGTTAAGTGATTATGATTGTGATATAAAATATCACCCAGGAAAAGCCAATGTTGTTGCCGATGCATTAAGCAGGAAAGATAGAGAGCCTATCAGGGTACGTTCTCTAGTCTTGACCGTGCAGAATAATTTGCCTGAGCAAATTAGAAATGCGCAAATAGAAGCTTGTAAGAAAGAAAATTTTGTTAATGAAGGGTTCCGAGGAGAAGGAGATCCTTTAGAGGTTAGAGCTGATGGAGTGAAATGCTTAAGAGGTTGTATGTGGATACCTAAGTTTGGAGGCTTAAGAGATTTGATTATGTTAGAATCACATAAATCTAAGTATTCCATTCATCCGGGATCTGATAAGATGTATCATGACTTAAAGAAGTTGTACTGGTGGCCGAATATCAAAGCTGATATTTCTATGTATGTTCTTCAATGCTTGACTTGTGCTAGAATCAAAGCTGAACATCAAAAGCCATCAGGACTACTTCAACAGCCAAAGATTCCTGAATGGAAGTGGGAGCGAATTACGATGGACTTTATCACCAAGCTTCCTAGAACATCATCTGGAAACAACTCGATTTGGGTTATTGTCGACAGACTGACCAAATCAGCATACTTCATTCCGGTTAAAGAGCAGTTCTCACTGGAGAAGTTGACTCGTATATATCTTGAGAATGTTGTATGCAAGCATGGAGTGCCTGTATCGATCATTTCAGATTGAGATCCTAGATTCGCATCGAACTTTTGGAAATCTCTCCAGAGATCTTTGGGAACGAATCTCGATATGAGCACTGCTTATCACCCCCAGACTGATGGGCAGAGTGAAAGAACGATACAAACACTAGAAGATATGTTGAGAGCTTGTGTGTTAGATTTTGGTAAGAATTGGGATAAACATTTGCCGTTAGCAGAGTCTTCATATAACAATAGTTACCATTCTAGTATTAAGGCTGCACCGTTTGAAACTTTGTATCGTAGGAAGCGTAGATCTCCTAAATGTTGGAGTGAAGTTGGGGATACCCAGCTCACGGGACCGGAATTGATCCGGGAGACTACGGAGATGATAGTTCAAATTAAGAATAGGCTGTTGACTGCACGTAGTAGACAGAAAAGTTACGCGGATGTGCGGCGGAAGCCGATGGAGTTTAAAGTAGGTGACCGAGTAATGTTGAAAGTAAAGGCGTTATAAGATTTGGAAAGCGAGGAAAATTGAATCCCCGTTATATTGGACCCTTTAAGATTTTATCTAGAGTAGGTCCGGTGGCTTACAAACTAGAGTTACCCCCAGAACTTCATGGTGTTCACAACACATTCCATGTATCTAATCTAAAGAAATGTCTAGCAGTGAGTGATGAGAAAATTTCGTTGGATAAGGTTCGAATAGATGGGAAGTTGCATTTTATCGAAGAACCCGTAGAGGTTATGGATCGTGAGGTAAAGCAACTAAAACAAAGTCGGATACCTATTGTCAAGATCCGATGGAATTCAAAGCATGGACCGAAATTTACTTGGGAACGAGAGGATGAAATGTGGAAGAAATATCTGCACCTCTTTGATTTCAATAAGAAACGGACATCAAAATGAAATGGATCACGAGGACGTTGATCCCTTTTAGCAGAAAAAGCTGTGACAATCTAACATTTTCAGGTAGTGAATTATTTTCTCGTATAATATTTTGAAACTTATTTTTTTGTTGGTTGATGAACTCACAATTTACGGATTTAAATTTGGGCTTACGTGCATAATTTAGCGTCCTTTACGACTAAACCGGAAACCTTAGGATTACGTATTTACGTTTTTGAACTCCGTTTTTGATGAGACAATTTTTATTAGATTCGTTTTGTGACGTTGATACATAATCTATAAAAACGTTTTTCGTAAAACGACCCGAGGGCACGTAAATCGAGGAAACTAGAATCGAGGAATACCCGTAAATTAGCGGGATGGGACAAAACAAGTTTATCCCACCCCACTAACATATGGGACGGCCAAAGAGTACACCACATCCATGATGTGGCATCCTTACACTTAACTAGCTTACACATGTAAGCTTAGCTTCACATCAAAGCTAACTCATCCTACTAAACCACAAAACCATCTTAGCTAAACCATTTACTTCCATTTCACATGCAAAACAACTCACACATACTCTCTCCCACTCCCCATTGTCGTCCCACTTCACCATTCAACACCACCATTTGATCTTTTCTAGCCACAAATCTCATGTTATCTAGCCATATTATGGAGAAACCTTGAAGCCTTGATTGATTGGTGGCCATATTAACAACAAAGGAGGTAATTTACTTGTGTCCTAGGGCTAATTTCTCAACAAACTATCTTGGTGATTGATGATCTTGGAGATATATTTGGTGTTCATCAAGTTGTTGTCATCCAAAAACAAGATATAATCTTGGTTGGTAAAGAAGATCATCCTTTCCATTTCTTTTGTTATTTTTGTAAAGATCAAATGTATTTTCTTTCTTATTGTATATTTATATGATGAATATATGATGATAAAAATGTTGTGTGGGGGTCAAGTGTTGATAAATATGATTAAAAAGATGAATAACCATAAGAAACAATGCTAAAATCTTGCTTAAATTGTTGGCTGTATAAAAACAGTAAGTAACCATGTTACAAACTGATAAAATTGCATGGTGGAATCCATTTACAGTAAGTACAAGATGTCATACACATGTGAGAGTTGGCCATGCAATGGAATCATCAAAATGAGTGAGATATGATCAAAACAAGATGAGTGTGCCAATCTGAATAGTCTGTTTTGTAAGGACTGTTAAGGATAGTTAAACATGGAATGAGCAGTAGCTGTAGCCAACTTATTTGTAGCACATAATATGAAGTTTATGCCATCCAAAAATGAGCTTCTATCTTCTTATAGAACTCAAGATATGATAAAAATGGTGAAGATGAAACTAAAAATCAGATTTTGAAGAATTAATGTTTAATAGTATTATATAAGCACTCAAACTAATATAGTATAAAATGTGAATTAAAACCCACTAACTTATAAATTTCATTTATATAAATATGTATAAGGTTAAATAAATGGACACTTTATAAAAATGGTAGTTGAATAAGATTTATAAGTTATAAAAACTATAAACATGATTTTTACGACTTCTTCGGCTATTACCGTAAAATTAACGTTTTTCGCCAATTAAAACTTAGACGATCAAACCTGTCTAATGTAAAGTTTTTAAAATTCATATAATGATATATAAGTACCTAATACAAGTAAAAACTGATAAAACCCGAACTATATGACATACGGACATTAACGAGCTAAGTTAGCATATTTGGACTAATAATTGAACTAAATAAGTTAAACACTTATAAAAATTACTTATTGGGCTTAACCCATTTGGGCCCAACATGTAAAGTATAAATACTTATAATACAAGTATAAAATGGAATAACACAAGTAAATGAACTTATAATAGGCTTATTGGACCTAAAACATGTAAATAGGTAAAACTAGTAAACTAGTAAAAAGTTACCAATACATAAACACTAAAATGAGTAAATAAGAATATATAAACCCACTTGATCATCATCGTATATACAAAATCATCATATGTATATTTGTTATTTTGATAAATTCATTGGACAAAAGTCTAAGACCGATTATTATTTATATAGGTTTCCGTGACCGAAGCACGCCCGTAGCCGATAATCCGCCTTTCAGTATCAACGTGAGTTCATAGCCTCGCACTCTTTTAAATGTTTTATAAAACGAATTGTAAACCCGCGAGGGAGATAACATGCTAGTTTTTGATAAAAATAGAACACGAGTAGTCCCGATGGTATGCTTAATGATATGGACCCGAATGATGCGATGACCTAATAAAAGAGATAAAAAGGATTATTAGTAGTTAGGTTATGTCACTCAAAGTCCCATTAGCATGAATTGTGAACTACCGGGATTTGGTAGACGCTTATGCATATGATAGTACTATTTGGGGACGATCACCCCTGTTCGCGCCTTGACGATTGATCCCCGTCGTACCACATTGATTGATAAGAGAATTTATGTATGAGAAGATTTACATAGCGTGATTTTTGTGACGACACGCTAACTTAGATAGGCAAATTGTTTGTCGGGTTCGCGGCCCGTTGTTGTGATAGTAAGGTAACAATGTCATGCGGCTAATAATAATCCATAATGTAATCCAATATGATTTAATATTGATGCTAATAACAATGATAATATTACCTATAATGGTAATATTGAGGCTACGGTCTCATGGACGGTTTAAGATGTATGCTTTGATTTATATATTGCCTGACTAGCAATACGAGGACTTACTTCTGATATTATACTTGTGTTCTGATTTCAATGATTGTTTTATATAACGGTTTTATTAAACTCTATGAATTCACTCGCCATTCGCTGATATGATTTTTGCATGTTTTTATCTCAGGTGCTTGAAGGTAATTCGGATGGAGATCGACTCTGATGGCCCACATAATAATAAAAATGTTCATTCGATCTATGTTTTGTAAACTTAATGACCTGTATAATTTGGGACCTGTTGTACACTTTAAACGTTTTATCGAATGAATGTATGTTGAACCTTGTACAACCATTTTTATGTGTTGTCTATGATTGGAGTTATTGTGCTATCCCGTAACACTCTAAAAGACCCTTCTGATGTACCGATACGAAAATTGAGAGTGTTACAATAATGGTTAGTGGCTCGTGATGTTATTTCATGGCGGTTTGTTTTGATGGAGTCCTTTTAGACTAGTCAGCTCAGCGCTAGACTACATCATCAAAGGATATCATCTTAAAGGGGTAAGCTCAGTTTATGTTTTTAAGTTTTTAGCTTAATTTGATGGTATGTTAATTTTTGGTTAAATCAGTAAATGATTTAAGATTTTAATAGATTTGCTTGGAGTGTTAGCCTGCTGATATGCTTAGATGTTTTTATGAATTAATTTGCATTTTGTATTTATTTTGATAAATTGTTGCGTTTAAATTGTTTGAATCGTAAGAATGTTGCCTACTGCCTTAGTGATGCTTATTTTGTTGTTGTACTGAATCTCGTATACTAGATATGTAGAGAATGGAGTTGTAGTTATGCTGATGCTTTTAATCAATGAGTTTGGATTTGTTCTCATTTAGATATGGTATTACTGAATAAATAGGATGCTTGATTATATTTGTTGGATTATTGTTTGGATTAAGAGTATGTTATTGATGGAAGTGTTAATCTGTTATTGAGGGTAAGTGAATTGGATAATGAGCATTTGAAGTTTTTGAATGAACACAGTATGCTTTTTACTGTTAGTTTGAATGTCACTGCTTCATTTTTATAAACTGCTTTTGTTGTAATAGTAAGATGGATTGATTTTGTCTGCTGATTTGGTAGTTTTATATTGTTGTGATAGAGGATTTGTTTAAATGAGTATTAGTTAGTCTGCTATGTTATATAGGTTAACTGATTTGATTTTAATTGTTTTTTATCTGCTGATATTGCTCTTTGAATCTGCTGAATGATTGCTTAGTCATATATATATTAGTTTGCTGAGTAAGATTCGTTGTGGATTTAGTTTGCCTGATTGTATTTCTTGTATTACTATTGTATTTAATTGTGTTATAGTGGGTAATTGTTTTTCGCTACTGTTTAATTTTCTCTGATTTAGTCTTAATCAGAGTCTAATTGTGATCCTAAATACTATTTTGATTCGTATTATAATTCTATACAAGAAACCGGACTCCGAAAATCAGTATCAAAAATGGTCTCCAATGGGACTCGAACCATTGACCTCAAGGTTCACATCAAACTGACTCAACCACTGGGCTAGCCACGTTCTTTTGTTAAAGTATTATTCAGTATCATTAATAAACGTTTACTTTAAGCTGACCTTTTATATAAATGTTTTTACTTCCTTTTGATTTTCTTTTATCACGTTTTTTTGTAACCGTGATTTCCGACTCATTGACCGACTAATCCACGGGGTTTGAGCCCACCGCCACACAGACTCAAACCAGGTAAAGCCCTCCCTTTTCAGGAGGTTGGCGTGGCCACTTCAAGTTTGTTTGCACCTAGTGGGAATTGAACTTGAGACCTCACACACTTTGGAGTGATAGCCACAAATCCTTTTGCCACTAGGCCACCCTTGAGTGGTTATCACGTTTAAATATTTAAAAGTTAAATAATTTTTATCATAAGTTTAATTTTTAAAAGTTTAAATAAAATAGTTTTTAAATAGTATATGATAATAAAAATATTAGTTTAAATAAATAAAGTTTAAAAAATAAAAATAAATATCTAGTTACTTTCATAATTAATTTTGTTTAAATAATTTTTGTTAAAATAAAAAGTTTAAAATAAAAATAATATAGTTTTAATTTGTCTCTTAGAATTATTTTGGGAATGATTCATGCACTTTAGAATTAAAAACGTAAGATTTTAGATAAAAAAACCGAAACCAATTCGAATCAATTGTTCAAATTAAAACGAAAGTCTCAAATTCACAATTTCTTCGTGTACAACGAACCGGGATCACTCTCGTGTTAATTAATTCGTCTTTAGCTTATTTTAGACTATTACTTTTTCCTAAAGGTAATTTTCTATAATTTTCTCTATAACGTATTATATTAAATACATCGACACTTTCCAACACATCAAAAACTTTGGCGCCGCTGCCGGGGATTTTGTGTACGATTCTTTCGTGGCGATTTGAATACCCTTCCCGTCCTCGGAAAGTTTTGTTATTTTTCTATTAATATAGTATATATCGTTTTACGCGTTTTTTGTTATTAATATATTAAATTATGTAGAACAATAAATTCACCTACCTCCAAAAGCGTGAATACGCAAACCTTAGATGGGATTCCATCACCTGGCTATTGTATTCGAATCCAAAACAAAAATAAATGGAAAAATAGATAAATACTAATAAAAAGTTTGAACTTGATTTATACAAACTATAAGGTGGTTATAAGGCGACGAGCTTTAAAAGGCCGTCTAAGGAAAAAGGTTTTTAAGTGCTTTGTGCCACCTCGTTTCCCCGCTTGCTTGTGCGTATATTGAGAGGGACGACCGATTATTGGTTTGCCAACTCAAGTAGTATTAAACCTTATTTTTGTCGTGTTTTACTTATTGAACCTCGAGACGTTTAGGTTTTCACCTACGTTTCAAAGTCGACTGAGGGTAGTTTACTTCCATATTAATTATCCTTACTCCTTGTTTTTATCAATGTTTGATTGTGCAATACCAAATAAAAATAGCAAAAATAATCTTCTTCTAATCTATTTTCTTTTCTTCAACCCTCTAAATTCTCGTCATTTTGGTTTATGCAATTACGTTCTACTCGACTTTTGATTAATCACGATAGACTTGAAAACATTCCTCGTAGAAATAAAAATCGTCAACAACGAGTAGTGGAACCCGAGCTTCCACCAATAGTTGTTAATATGGCCGATAACCGAACAATGGAGGAATTCCTCCGTGCACCCACCTAAGGTTACCGGGAAGCAATCGTTGTGCCGGCTATTTTGGCGGATCATTATGAGATTAAAATGGGTCTTTTATCACTTATTCGTTCCGACCAATTTCGAGGCAATGAGACGGATAACCCGCATTCTCACATTCGGAATTTTCTTCGTATCACCTCGACTCTTAAGTTTAGAGATGTGCCGAATGACGCGATTAAGCTCATGCTTTTCCGTACTCGCTCGAAGGAAACGCTAAGCGTTGGTATGAAAAGGAGCCACCAGGTTCAATTTTGACATGGGACGATTTAGTGTCTAAGTTCATGAATTACTTCTTTCCACCATCTAAAACAACTCACTTTAAGAATGAAATAACTAGATTTGAACAAAAAGTTCATGAATCGTTTGGAGATGCTTGGGAACGGTTTAAGGATTTGTTGAGACAATGTCCACACCACGGTTTCACGGAGTTACATCAAATAAATACTTTTTTATAATGGACTTAATATGGTTGAACAAGATTCTTTAAATGCCGCTGCGGGTGGTAATCTTTTAAGAAAAACTCCGAGAGACGCGTGGGGTATCATTGAGAATAAGTCTAGTGTGCAATATTCACAGAACACGCCGGTTGTTTCACATGTGAATTCATCTAATTCCGAGATTGCTAGATTGGACTCTAAGATTCATACTATTTTGAATGAGATTAGAAAGAATCCTCATGGATCGATTAATACGGTTGAGATTTTTTGTGTATCATGTCGTGAAACACATCCTAATTATGCTTGTTCAACCGCGGGGTTTGATCAAGCTAGTGCTTTTACCGCGATGGGAACTTATGGCCCTAACGGTCAAGCTCCTCGTCAAAACCATGTGGCTCCACCGGGTTTTCCACCGGTTCAAAATAGATACAATAATGGAAACAATGGGAATAATTTTAACCATGGTAACCAAGAGAATTTTAATCAAGGAAATGCATTTCATGGCAATCAAAACAATCAAGGTTTTCAAAACAATAACCAAAGGGATTTGTCAAGCTACATCAAAACAAATGAGGCAAATTTGAAAGCTTTTCAAAATAATCTTCAAGGTCAAATGCCAACATTGAAAAATGATTTTCAAAATACCATCAAGGGGCAAAATAACAAGATTGATCTTAACCAACAAAGATTAGAGCTAAACCAAAACCGTATTGAGGGAAATCAAGCTAAGTTTGAGAACAAAATCCTTTCAATGTTTGAAGCAATAATGTGCAAACCTTCCTTTTTTTTGGGTGGCTTACCTAGCAACACCATTCCTAACCCGAAGGGAGAGATTAAGTCCATCACCGTTCACAATGATGATAGCTTGGATAGGAATTTACAAGATGTGATCGAGTTTAATCCTCCACCTAAAGAGACATTTCTAGATGTTATCAAGTTGATGTTGATGTTTTTACCACTCTTTAGGAAAAGAGGGCAAAATAGGATAAGCACGACGATTTAGGAAAACCGTGTACAAATGACCCTAAAATGAGTTCGTTCTCAAGGAGGCTAGTGTGTTATGAGTGTAATGATTTGGATTAACTTTGTGATTATATTGTTATGAGAATGAAAATAGAAATGGGATAAGAAGAGAATGACGGTTACGAAGACGGATTACACTAAGACGATAAAGGCGTACACGTAAAACCGTAAAAAGCACCAAAATTAAAATTTTACTCAAAAAATTACCAAAAATCACTAAAAATCCACTAAAATATCCTAAGGGTTTACAAAAAATCCAAACTTGCTAAAACCTTTTAATTAATTAAATATTAATTTTTTAATGCTAATTAAAGCCCTAAAAATCAATATTAACTAATAAAAAGTCCCAATCAAGATCTTAAAGTTTGTAAACCTTTAAAATAACCTAATTAAGCTAAAAAGTATTTTTCAAAATTTTAAAACCACTAAAAACTATTTTTAAACAATTAAAAACTATTAAAAGCTATTAAAACTTAAAATATTTTTAGAAAATAATTAAAAGACCCCAAAAATATTTGGAAAGTTGAAAAATTCCTAATTAAGTGTCTAGAATCTAGGAAAAATGTAAAAACTTAGAAAATCAGACTTTTAATTTTGAACAATAAAATAATATTAAAATATTATTAAAAATCCAAAAATCATAAAAAATTCCAAAAGTTGCAAACTAGTTTAGTTTAACCTAAATAACTCAGAAATGAACTTGAAATTACCTAAATACCCTTAATGGGCCTAGAAAATGGGCTAAACCCAAAGCAGATCCTTAATGGGCCAAATTTGAGCCCAAAATGAAAAAGTGCCCCAAATAAGCCCAAAAAGCACTACTTGACTCAAAATTTGATTTTCAACAACTTTTTCCAGAGGCCCAAAAGCTGAAAGTGTGAAATAAGCTAGCTTATACCAAACAGCTTATTCTTAATGGGCTTTTTGGCCCATTAAGCTATAAGCTAATGCCATAAGCTCAAATTAGACACACAAGCTTCTTTTGTCCTAAATAAGACTTCTGTAAAAAGAATTTTGAAATAAGCCAAAGGAATAAGCCTGAAAATGCAATAAGCAATCTACAGAAAACGACAAAATAGTCGTTTTTGAGTTCTAGGCCACCCCAAGAGCTGATTCAAGTTTCTAAAGCTTTTAAATGACTTAATTAAGCTATTTCAACAAAAAGTTTTCAAATAAGCTGACTCAATAAGCTAGAAAAAACAAATAAGCACTTATGAAAAAGGCAATTAAGTTGGTTTTCTAGCAAAAAGTCAAAGTCAAAGTCCAATAAGCTCCAGTCTAATCAAATGGGTCAAATAATGAAGCTCTATCACAAAAAATAAGTTGTTGCAGGTCTGGATAAGCTAAAATAGCTTATTGATAAGCTGAGTACAAATTAACACTAGCAGGGGCTAGTTTTGGGTGTTGAGCAGTGGAAACTTTTCCCACTGTTTGACTTGTAGACTTTTTTGTCTTTAGTGAACTTTTTGGAGATTCAAGTTTCAACAAGGCACCCAAATGATCATTGGATCATAAGGAGTCAATACAAACAAAGAAATCACAACAAGTAACAACCAATTTGTACAGTTAATTCAAACAAGCACCAGATCTGTCACAGACTTAGAACAATAAGCAGTTTAGGTTCAATAAGCACTTAGAGCAATATTCAGCCAGCCAAACTCAACCAAATGCATACAAAAGCTATTATAAACTCAAATGAACAAGTCTAAACAGGTTTCATGCAATGATTCAAAGATTTAAGCAAGATTCAAGCTGATGAATGCTACTGATGAACACTAACACATGCAGTTTTCACATTGCTTATGTACTTGACCAACAAGCCAGATTCAAACCTCAAGATCTATCAAGTATGTTATAATAATGATGTTTTAACAGCTTTTAGCCCTAAGCATGCATAAACTCTAGGTTTTCCCAAATTCTTAGGTCAAAAATAGTCAAACTCAACAAGTTATAGCAGATTATGTGATTCAAGGTTTCAAACTTCAAACTTGCAGCAAAATACTCTCAACCAAGCATATATCAGATATAAAGCACAAACACAAACTTTCCTTCACACAATAACAAGATTTGAACTCAAAAAGGTAGTCTCAAACACTCTTTTAACTTTTCAAATCAAATTTTAAACAAGAAAAAGTGTGATTCAGTTTACCCAATGATTAATCTAGCATATAAACAACATTATCATGCAAGATTAAGCAGATTCAAGCCAAGAAAACAACAAGAACACAAGTAGAGCACAACTCCACAAAAATCCAATATTTATCAGATTTTCAAGGTTTTAAGACAAACCTCATGGATGTACATCCACACCCACGAATGTTAGAGCTTATGTGCTAGCTAGAACAAGCACAAGCTTCCAACAGCAACCCTGCTAAGATTCAGCAATGTTAGAAGCACAATATCAAAATCAGAAAAGTAAAAAGCCTTTATTGATGCAACCTTGTTACCCCACACTTGATTATCCCCAAGTTATAAGCCTCACCACACCTTGATTACACAATATCAGGATGCTATGATCAGCCCTATAGCCTAAGAATTCCAAGGTTTGAACAAGAACTTAGCAAAATATCAATCTTGAAGGAAAAATGCAAACTTTTGCACCTTCCTTAAAAACAGGGTTTGAGATTCAATTTCAGTTAACAAATAACATAAACAAGCTTAAAATTAAGTGGCACTTGGTCTTTCTTCAACAAACTTAAGACACTTTCATAAATCAGAAAAGGGGATTTACAAGTTGTTGAACAAGGAAAAACCAAAAGCAAACGTAAATGAGAGACCCTATACCCTTTATATAGAGGGTGTACATGGTCTGCATAAGCTAAAAACTAAAAAACCTAACTTGTAGAAGTCCCAAAATACCCTTGCTGAATTTTGAAAATCTTGACTTCATATGACTTTGAATTGGCGTTTTGTGGAGGTGGCAAGTGTGAAAATGCATCCAATGGTGTATATCAAGCTTAAGGAGTAAGCAGGAATCTGAGTTGTTGATTCTCTGGCTTCTTTTGGCATTTTCCCCAAAGGTGGTGTAGAAGGGTTTATCATGTGAGCTGGTATGGTGACGTGGCCAAGGTTTTAAGGTGGGGTTGGGTTTATTCTCACCTTAATCACATATCTGGAGTTAATTAAGGTGTAATTGCAAGTAATTTGGAAATACCCAAATTTGCCAAGAACACTAAGAACAGACGGTTTGATATTCTTTTGTGTTTAAAAAAATGTTAGCGCGTTATTTAAACTAATCAGTTAAGATTAGTTAAATAAATGGGGTGAGTGGGATCTGATGTGGAGGAGTGGAGAGTTGTGATTGGTTGGAGTGGTGAGTGGGGTGAGGTGGCAGGTTCTGGTTGGTCTAGGTTACAATGGTTGTCGGCCAGTATCAAACCCCCATCTTTATTGAACTTGTCATTTGCAACTTAAAATCTGTCAACGCCAAAATCCTTCACAACAACTTTTGCCTTTTTACACTTTTGCCCCCAAAATGTTTTATAAAGTGAATTCAGGGGTAATTCTTGCCAATTTATGATTCTTGAGGGACTGATTTGGCATTTTCTTGATGGATAATGGTCTTAACTTGTATGATTGACATTTTGGATGACTGAAATTGTCAAATCATGTTTGATGAGGGACCATTTTTGCCAAGTCTTCAAAGTCAAGGGTCCTTTTTGTAATTTTGGGATTTTCAAAGGACCAATTTTGCCATTCTTGTAACTTAGAGTTCTTCATGTTGTATTTGACTTTGAGGAGGATAAATATTGACATTTTAGCTTTGTTGAGGGGCTAAAATTGCCAATTCTTCAAAGTGGAGGGCCCTTTTTGCTATATTGACAAACTTTAGGGACCAAACTTGTAATTATGAAGATACAAGGGTATAAAGTGTCAATTCTTCCATATTGGAGGACCCTTCTTCATAAGTCTTCAAATCTTCAAGGGTTTGTCTTGGGAATTAGGGCTTGGTTCATTGTGCGGCTTCGTTTCCCGTGTTCGTTTTTGCATGATTATTGTGATCTTTTGTCATTTTCTCAATATCCGTACCTAAAATACACAAGCAACAAACACAAGCATATATATGGGTATTTTGATGATATTTAATGCATTTTAAGCCCTTTTTGGACGATGAGACTATGTATAAAAGCAGTCTCATCACTCCCCCATACTAAACCATTGTGGTGCCCTCACGCAATGCTAGAATAAAGTATCGTAGCATCTCCAAAATTCATTTTTATTCACTTTATTGAATGATAAACTAGCTACACTACTACTATTGCTACTACTACTTGCGTTTTAGACATAATGTATGATTTTCATCGCAAAATGGGACGTTTAGGTTCATAGAATAAGAACACGTGAATGTTTCGTTAGAAATAATTTCATCGTCCTCGATTTTCACCCCAATTCCAAGTCAAGCGTGCAACGAGATCATTGTCATTATAAGTTAGTAATGCTAACACTACTCATATGCCCTAATCACGTATTTATCCTCCCATTTTCCTAAGTTGTATCTCTTATATTTTATTTTGTCTTGAATGTTTCACGAGGATACATTGTTTGACTTATGCGATAATAGAGATTTAGGTCTAAAAATAGAGTCCTAACGGTGTAACCAAGACCATCAAATCAATAACCCCTCCTAATAGACAACGACGTCAAAAAATTAAGTCAACAAGAAGGATCGATAAACACGGTTTCATAACGGTTTTGAACATGAGACTTATTACCAAGACTTTTATACGCCCCTTAACGGAAGGGCCTTATTATCTTTGGTTTACCTCCATCTTTTATTCAACTTTGCCATGAAGCTTTTATTATGACTTCGGTCTTGCCTTGCCTTTTATTATCCACCTCATTGGTAGTTTTATTAGCCAAAGACGTATATCCTCACGCTAGGGCGAATTTTGGATCTTTAAAGCTTCGAAGATTAAGGCTTGATTCACTTTCAATTTTGCATAGATTTTTCGGCCTTGTGGGGCTTCAAATTGTTTGCTTGATTTAGGTGAGCACTTGAAGTATTATTATTTGGTGAAGCTTTTGATTATTCGGGTGCCAATACTTCAAAACCGTGACATTGGCGATACCTTAATGTCTTCCCAATTTAATTACACGGAAGCTACTAGAAACGACTAGAAACCCAACAATCCCAGCTAAACCGCTAAGTCAATATTTATTAAGCAAAAAAATATTTACATGCGAAGGGAGAATAAGCAAACAACGAGAACACATGAGTTTTTGAAAGAATACGAGTACTCTACGTTTATCATAGTAACTTATAATTAACCCTATCATTTCTCGTCCTCATAGAAGAGACTTAACCTAATGTGAAGTTAAGGAACCAAAGCTAAGTGCTCAACACGCACGGTCGAGTCAAAAATTACTCTTATTCTCTCCATCGGAAAACCTACATTCGTGTCTTCAAACACTTATAAAACATGAGAAAAAATTTAAAATTTGGCCATTTTTAGCCTTATTTTGCAACAAAACGATAAACAAAAAGATAAACTTTGGAAAGAGTAAAGGTTTGGCAAGGCAAGTATCTATTCACTCCCCCCCCCCCCCCCCATACTAAAGTTAAACATTGTCCTTAATGTTTCGAGTCTAGGGGTGCAAACACCCCCATACTAGAGACGTAGTCGAATGCCTAATCTAGCATGGAAAGGGTGTAACCGTTAAATTTAAAGCCGTTTATGAAGTGTGTTATAAACCTAAGGTTAGAACATCAAAGGATATATCATGGGTATTGAGAAAGTCTTCAAAGCAAACGATCGAGTGCTCCCATAAAACGAACACGAGAGGCTCCAATCGTGAAGATCATGATCATCTAAAGTCCACAATTCACAAACAACCACGAAACAAAGGTTGGAAGGGCACAAATCCCCTCACGTTACTACATTAGAAAGCGATAATATGTACAAAGGATAAGCATGGGACTCCCCCACGAGGCACCTTGTTTTTTGATTACCGAGTCATGAGCTCGACTCGATCCCCTCAATACTAATTATCATTGGGGAAGGTGACTTGGTCGAGGTAGTTCAAGGATGGAACTTCCCCGCCAAAGTAGTGCTTCAACCTATGTCCATTCACCTTGAAATTGGGGCCATCACTTTGAGCTAGCTCGATGGTCCCATAAGGAAAAACTTGGGTCACGGTGAATGGACCGGACCAACGGGATTTCAACTTACCGGAAAAGATTTTCAAGCGAGAATTAAAAAGCAAAACTTGATCCCCAATGTTAAAAACCCGGATATGGTTGTGTGGATTGTCCTTCTCATCACCACGGAATTTGTTGTTTTGGATCATCGACAACAAACCCGTTTTCACTTCAAAATTCTCCGCAATGATAGCGGGAATCACAATAGCCTCTCCATAACCCTCGGTGGGTGCTTGAAGTAACTCCATCATAGTTCGATTCGCCATGGTTGGTGCTTCTCTTACAATGGGTTCGTCAATAGGAGACTCCTCGCTAGAAAGATTAGGAGTGGGAGTTTTGTTCTTTCGTTTACGTGCACGTCTTGCTTGATTACGAGTTAGCATAAACGTCACGTACAACGAGGGGATGAGCAAAGAAGATTCTTTTTGGTGTTTTGTATTTTTCAACTTTTTTTGTGGTTTTTGATTGTATTAACCTTTTTGGATTTTGGTGAATGTATTAGGTAGACAAAAATCTACAAATCTCCTCCTTAATCAAATCTCTTTATTAAAGAAGCCTCAAGGAATGAAAACGATCACGTGAAGTGAACGCCTTCGATGACTTTAGAACGTTGGTGAAACACCAAAACGTTCAAGAGGGTTTAATCAAATGAAACCAAGAAAGTATATATGATACTTAGTAATACTTTGGGCGGCAAAACCCTCGATTAGCTCTCAAAATCAAATACTCACAAGCAAGCGGGGAAACGAGGCGGCGCGAAGCACTTAAGAGCCTTTTTCCTTAGGATATATTTTATAATATCCGCCTTATACCCACCTTATAGTTTATATTTTTCAAAATTGAGCTTCACGAAAGTATTTATCTATTTTTGCCTTTTTCTTTGGTTTGAGATTCGAATACAATGATTGGGTAATGACCTCCCAAGTCAAGGTTGTGATTTCTCAAGTATTTGGAGTACTTGTGAATTTATTGTTCTACGTATACAAGATAGTAATAGTATTCACACAAAAATCGAAAACCGATAATACGTATTAGTAGAGTGCTAATAATACAAATACTATTTATGGTTAGTATATAAAAGCAACAATTCCAAATCAAAACACAACACTCCTCCCGGCAGTGGCGCCAAAATGATGTTGATGTTTTTACCACTCTTTAGGAAAAGAGGGCAAAATAGGGTAAGCACGACGATTTAGGAAAACCGTGTACAAATGACCCTAAAATGAGTTCGTTCTCAAGGAGGCTAGTGCGTTATGAGTGTAATGATTTGGGTTAACTTTGTGATTATATTGTTATGAGAAAGAAAATAGAAATGGGATAAGAAGAGAATGACGGTTACGAAGACGGATTACACTAAGACGATAAAGACGTACACGTAAAACCGTAAAAAGCACCAAAATTAAAATTTTACTCTAAAAATTACCAAAAATCACTAAAAATCTACTAAAATATCCTAAGGGTTTACAAAAAATCCAAACTTGCTAAAACCTTTTAATTAATTAAATATTAATTTTTTAATGCTAATTAAAGCCCTAAAAATCAATATTAGCTAATAAAAAGTCCCAATCAATATCTTAAAGTTTGTAAACCTTTAAAATAACCTAATTAAGCTAAAAAGTATTTTTCAAAATTTTAAAACCACTAAAAACTATTTTTAAACAATTAAAAACTATTAAAAGTTATTAAAACTTAAAATAATTCTAGAAAATATTTAAAAGACCCTAAAAATATTTGGGAAGTTGCAAAATTCCTAATTAAGTGTCTAGAATCTAGAAAAAATGTAAAAACTTAGAAAATTAGACTTTTAATTTTTAACAATAAAATAATATTAAAATATTATTAAAAATCCAAAAATCATAACAAATTCTAAAAAGTTGCAAACTAGCTTAATTTAACCTAAATAACTCAGAAATGAACTTGAAATTACCTAAATACCCTTAATGGGCCTAGAAAATGGGCTAAACCCAAAACAGATCCTTAATGGGCCAAATTTGAGCCCAAAATGAAAAAGTGCCCCAAATAAGCCCAAAAAGCACTACTTGACTCAAAATTTGATTTTAAACAACTTTTTCCAAAGGCCTAAAAGCTGAAAGTGTGAAATAAGCTAGCTTATACCAAGCTTATTCTTAATGAGCTTTTTGGCCCATTAAGCTATAAGTTAATGCCATAAGCTCAAATTAGACACACAAGCTTCTTTTGTCCTAAATAAGACTTCTGTAAAAAGAATTTTGAAATAGCCAAAAGAATAAGCCTGAAAATGCAATAAGCAATCTATAGAAAACGATAAAATAGTCGTTTTTTGAGTTCTAGGCCACCCCAAGAGCTGATTCAAGTTTCTAAAGCTTTTAAATGACTTAATTAAGCTATTTCAACAAAAAGTTTTCAAATAAGCTGACTCAATAAGCTGGAAAAAGCAAATAAGCACTTATGAAAAAGTCAATTAAGTTGGTTTTCTAGCAAAAAGTCAAAGTCAAAGTCCAATAAGCTCCAGTCTAATCAAATGGGTCAAATAATGAAGATCTATCACAAAAAATAAGTTGTTGCAGGTCTGGATAAGCTAAAATAGCTTATTGATAAGCTGAGTACAAATTAACACTAGCAGGGGCTAGTTTTGGGTGTTGAGCAGTGGAAACTTTTCCCACTGTTTGACTTGTAGACTTTTTTGTCTTTAGTGAACTTTTTGGAGATTCAAGTTTCAACAAGGCACCCAAATGATCATTGGATCATAAGGAGTCAATACAAACAAAGAAATCACAACAAGTAACAGCCAATTTGTACAGTTAATTCAAACAAGCACCAGATCTGTCACAGACTTAGAACAATAAGCAGTTTAGGTTCAATAAGCACTTAGAGCAATATTCAGCCAGCCAAACTCAACCAAATGCATACATAAGCTATTATAAACTAAAATGAACAAGTCTAAACAGGTTTCATGCAATGATTCAAAGATTTAAGCAAGATTCAAGTTGATGAATGTTACTGATGAACACTAACACATGCAGTTTTCACTTTGCTGATGTACTTGACCAACAAGCCAGATTCAAACCTCAAGATCTATCAAGTATGTTATAATGATGTTTTAACAGCTTTTAGCCCTAAGCATGCATAAACTCTAGGTTTTCCCAAATTCTTAGGTCAAAAACAGTCAAACTCAACAAGTTATAGCAGATTATGTGATTCAAGGTTTCAAACTTCAAACTTGCAGCAAAATACTCTCAACCAAGCATATATCAGATATAAAGCACAAACACAAACTTTCCTTCACACAATAACAAGATTTGAACTCAAACAGGTAGTCCCAAACACTCTTTTAACTTTTCAAATCAAATTTTAAACAAGAAAAAGTGTGATTCAGTTTACCCAATGATTAATCTAGCATATAAACAACATTATCATGCAAGATTAAGCAGATTCAAGCCAAGAAAACAACAAGAACACAAGTAGAGCACAACTCCACAAAAAATCCAATATTTATCAGATTTTCAAGGTTTTAAGACAAACCTCATGGATGTACATCCACACCCACGAATGTTAGAGCTTATGTGCTAGCTAGAACAAGCACAAGCTTCCAACAACAACCCTGCTAAGATTCAACAAGGTTAGAAGCACAATATCAAAATCAGAAAAGTAAAAAGCCTTGATTGATGCAACCTTGTTACCCCACACTTGATTATCCCCAAGTTATAAGCCTCACCACACCTTGATAACACAATATCAGGATGCTATGATCAGCCCTATAGCCCAAGAATTCCAAGGTTTGAACAAGAACTTAGCAAAATATCAAGCTTGAAGGAAAAATGCAATCTTTTGCACCCTCCTTAAAAACAGGTTTTGAGATTCAATTTCAGTTAACAAATAACATAAACAAGCTTAAAATTAAGTGGAACTTGGTCTTTCTTCAACAAACTTAACACACTTTCATAAATCAGAAAAGGGGATTTACAAGTTGTTGAACAAGGAAAAACCAAAAGCAAACGTAAATGAGAGACCCTATACCCTTTATATAGAGGGTGTACATGGTCTGCATAAGCTAAAAACTAAAAACCCTAACTTGTAGAAGTCCCAAAATACCCTTGCTGAATTTTGAAAATCTTGGCTTCATGTGACTTTGAATTGGCGTTTTGTGGAGGTGTCAAGTGTGAAAATGCATCCAATGGTGTATATCAAGCTTAAGGAGTAAGCAGGAATCTGAGTTGTTGATTCTCTGGCTTCTTTTGGCATTTTCCCCAAAGGTTGTGTAGAAGGGTTTATCATGTGAGCTGGTATGTTGACGTGGCCAAGGTTTTAAGGTGGGGTTGGGTTTATTCTCACCTTAATCACATATCTGGAGTAAATTAAGGTGTAATTGCAAGTAATTTGGAAATACCCAAATTTGCCAAGAACACTAAGAACAGACGGTTTGATCTTCTTTTGTGTTTAAAAAAATGTTTAGCGCGTTATTTAAACTAATCAATTAAGATTAGTTAAATAAATAAGGTGAGTAGGATCTGATGTGGAGGAGTGGAGAGTTGTGATTGGTTGGAGTGGTGAGTGGGGTGAGGTGGCAGGTTCTAGTTGGTCTAGGTTACAATGGTTGTCGGCCAGTATCAAACCCCCATCTTTATTGAACTTGTCATTTGCAACTTAAAATCTGTCAACGCCAAAATCCTTCACAACAACTTTAGCCTTTTTACACTTTTGCCCCAAAATGTTTTATAAAGTGAATTCAGGGGTAATTCTTGCCAATTTGTGATTCTTGAGGGACTGATTTGGCATTTTCTTGATGGATAATGGTCTTAACTTGTATGATTGACATTTTGGAGGACTGAAATTGTCAAATCATGTTTGATGAGGGACCATTTTTGCGAAGTCTTCAAAGTCAAGGGTCCTTTTTGTAATTTTGGGATTTTCAAAGGACCAATTTTGCCATTCTTTTAACTTGGAGTTCTTCCTGTTGTATTTGACTTTGAGGAGGATAAATATTGACATTTTAGCTTTGTTGAGGGGCTAAAGTTGCCAATTCTTCAAAGTGGAGGGCCCTTTTTGCAATATTTACAAACTTTAGGGACCAAACTTGTAATTATGAAGATACAAGTGTATAAAGTGTCAATTCTTCCATATTGGAGGACCCTTCTTCATAAGTCTTCAAATCTTCAAGGGTTTTTCTTGGGAATTAGGGCTTGGTTCATTGTGCGGCTTCGTTTCCCGTGTTCGTTTTTGCATGATTCTTGTGATCTTTTGTCATTTTCTCAATATCCGTACCTAAAATACACAAGAAACAAACACAAGCATATATATGGGTATTTTGATGATATTTAATGCATTTTAAGCCCTTTTTGGACGATGAGACTATGTATAAAAGCAGTCTCATCACAAGTCTACTTTAGATGTGACTTGTTCCGTGGTTTTCCTTTGATTTCTATCCCGAGAAATATGGAGACCTGGGCCAATTTTTGATACCTTGTGTTTTCAAAGGGCTTGAGGAATACAAAGCTCTAGCCGATTTAGGAGCTAGCATCAACTTAATGCCCTTATCCATATGGAAGACTCTAGACCTATTTCCACTTACTCCCACTTGAATGACCATTGAGCTTGCTAATGGAACCACCGCTTTCCCGGTTGGTATAGCGGAAGATGTCATTGTTAAAGTGGGTAAGTTTTTGTACCTAGCCGATTTAGCAATTGTTGATTATGAGACAAACCCTCTTGTGCCCTTAATTTTGGGACGTCCATTCTTGTCCACGGCTCAAGTTTTAGTTGATATGAGGAAAAACTGAGATAAAATTATTTTATGGGGATGAAAATGTTATTTTCAAGGCGGAAAAACTTCCAAAATATGTTTCTAAAAATGTGGAAAGTGTAAAACTTGTTGAAACTTTTGAAAGTAACACAAAAAAGGATTTTCTCATTTACAAGGGTGTAAGGGCAATCATAGATCCCTCATTTAGGGAAGGTGAAAAGTTAAATCCGGAGGGAGATGTTTGTTCCATTGAAACGTGTTTTAATATTACCTCGTCTCTACTCACTCCATTTAAGGATAATATTCGTTCAAAGATCGATAAGGAAATTGATGATTACCTTAGTGCACCCTTAGATGCTAGTGAGTTTGATAATGAAAATTTCGATCCAGAGGGAGATATTGATTTAATTGAACAATCGTTGAATATAGACTAATTTTCTCTCCCTCCGAAGGACCAAATAGATGATACCAAGACAAATTCTTCCATTGAAGAGCCTTGGATTCCTAACTTCACACCGAGTGAGGTTAGTGACTATTCGTTAGATAAGTTCGTCGATGAACTTGTTGCTCTCATTGATCCACTTCTACCGGGAAGTGTTGAGCATGATCTTCATGATTTACCTCCCATTCTCGAGGAGTTCTCCGATGAACCTCCCTCTAATGAGAATGATGATCTTGTATCTGAGTGTGACACACTCGATACTTTGTCGGGTATTTCTTGTGATGACAAGATTGATGACACTTATGTGACTTACTCAAATCCTCTTTTCGAATTTGAGGAAAAGTCTAATGAATCAAAGGAAAACACTCTCTATCTTGAGAATGTTTCTAATGGCGGTTTTGAAAACCCTTGGTTGTATCAACCGATTTATGATGATGATAATGTTGACCCGGAGGGAGAAATTTTCTTTACTCCAAATCTCCTTCCCACTCGCTTTGATCTTAATGTGCGGGTTTTTCATGCGACTCATTTTGAGTACCATGACCCGATTGATCACATTCAAAAGGGTGAAATGGTCGATAAAGATAAGAAAGTTGAGAACATTTCAGATGGGATTCTTTTTACCCCACCATGCAATAATTGATTTAGGGAAATCTCGGCCTTTCATCGATGCAATAATTGAATGATTTTTCGATCATCTTGGTTCGAGTTTATCTCGGGGAGCATACTATATCCATTTCATGATTTGTGACCACCATCTCTTTTTGGAGATTTATGTTGGAGTTTCATTATCTCGTTTGTCATCCGACAACGAGGATGTGATCTTTGACCCCGGCATCGTGCTTTATGAAGGATTTTATTCCAATATGCCGGTTTTCACCACTTTCCCTAAGGACCAATGAATGCGGGGATCGAGTCGAGCTCATGACTCGGTTAACAAAAACGAGGTGCCTTGTGGGGGAGTCCCATACATTCTATCTTCTTTCTATTTTCTAATACTAATAAGGCTTGATCTTTTCAAGTTCGTGCTCGTGTTTTACTGTGATGTGAATCTTAGGTATGACCCTAATCATTAAAGACTCTCGTGTTCGGTTTTTGTCTGGTCCACTCGATCTTCCATACTTTGATTATCAAAAGGGGCACTCACTATCCTTTGATTTTTAGCGACTAACGTTTTATCTTAAAGTATAATTAATAAACGGCTTATAGATTTGGGTACTCTTACCATGTTGGGACTTTTGCATTCGACTCTTCGCGTTTTAGCAAGGGGTGTAACTCTTGAGTTAGGAAACATTGAGGACAATGTTTGGTTTTAGCATAGGGGAGTCAATCGATATAATCGCTTGAAATTGCTTTTGTCGTGTTCAAACGTAATCGTTTTTCATAAAAAAATTAAATTTTTAGTGCAATTTTGTGTTTAATATAAAGAAAATAAGTGTTTTTGACTCAAATGTAGGCTTTCCGTTGGTGAAAATAAGAATAGTTTTTGACTCAATTGGTTTTTACCTTAGCTCGTTCCTTAACTTTCTTAAATCAAGTTTTGCTAGACTTTTATATAGGGAACTTTAAAACACGAAAGTCTTAACTCATACGGGTTTAAGAACAAGAACTTTTCGCAAGTTCCTATAATTGATCCTAGAAAGTCATTTATCAAGGGAACTTTAAAATGAAAACTCTAAACTTGAAAAATACTAAGAAGATGCAAGATCCTATAGATGACTTGAAAACCCAAAACTTTGATTTAATAGGCTAAGTGTCCATTAGTCTCATATCTTTGAGATTTTAGAATATGGAGAACAAGAGATGATAAAGTTGAATCATAAGTTTTAAGGTTAAGTCTTCCTTGTATAAGTATTTTTGTGTTTGATTCTTTCTCCTCGTATTTATTTTTCACGCTTGAATAATTAATTGCTTAATAAATGAAGTTTTTAGCGGTTTGGGCTTAATATCTTAACTCGTAACTCCTTCTTTTTCTTCCCTTGTAATTAAAGTAAGAACACATTGAGGGTGTCAACGTCATGGACTTTTTGATCATGGGATTACGGAAATTTGGCTTACTATATATATCATATTAATAAAGAAGAATAAATAAAAACATGTTCTCTATGAGCCTTCGTGTGAGAGTCATGCAGCACTAGCCTTGTCATTAGAGCCTTAGGGTGTATGGCATGATGACGTGTTTAATAAAAATTGCTTCATCATTATGAGCCTTAGGGTGGAATGGTGAATGTCAATTCCCTTGTTTATTTCCAAGGAGCCTTAGGGTGTGGATCATAAATAGGAGCACTTTTACATCTTAAAGAGCCTCAAGGTGTATGATGTAAATGTTTCTAACTCCATTAATAAGGTCAAATCGACTTTGGAGGAATAATTGTTGCTTTAAGTAGTCCTATTAGCCAAATTTCGATCCGGGGATTTATTCCTCAAATCGTGTTAAGTTATCCTTGATGTGGACTTTCTTCAGTGACAACGGTTTTTGAAGTCGAGGTTAGGTTTTAAGAGTTAGGTTTACATCGTTTTTTCCTTCATTTTTGGACTAATAACTATTAAATAAGTCAAATGAGCCTTTGGGTGAATGACAAAAATTAAAATCTAGAGATACAATTAGGAATAAAGGAGATTGAGTTTAACACAAATTACTTCTATAAGTGGTCTTAACATTGGAACTTATGATCCTAAAAGTTATTTTTCAAATAATAAAAGCAATACATTATGTCTTTGTAAAATAAAGTGTCATAAGTTGAATACATCTTGTTTTTAAACTTGGCATGGAAAAAGTGAAAAGTCGAGGACGATGAATCTATTCGAGTTTTATGATCCTAAAAGTTATTTTTCAAATAATGAAAGCAATACATTATGTCTTTGTAAAATAAAGTGTCATAAGTTGAATAAAAGTGTAGTTAGTAGTTTTATTTTATCATTGCGTGAGGACACGACAATTTCTTAGCAAGAGAGAGTTTGATATGAGTGTAATTACTCATATCATTTATATCAATAAACGGACTAAAAATGCATAAAACATATGATTATTATATTGTATATGTTTGTTTTGTTCATTTCATGTGTGTAGGTACCAAGTTCACAAAAACCGGAAAAATCGACACGAGTTTGAAGAAAGTTCATAAAACCAAAAGTCAAGTTTGTTTTCGAGGATTCAAGTTTATAAAGTTATTGGGCCTTTGTGGGACGCACATGTGCTTATTGGGCCTGAAAGCCGAATAGTGGAAGTTTAAAGTTTACTGGATCAAAGGGCCCAATATCAAAGTAAAGAAACGGTTTGAGATATTATATCAATGGTCAAATTTTAATTTCAAGCCCAAGAGATGGTAGACGTTTGTTTGGTCAAGAACTTCAAAGTCCAAAAAGAACGAGACATTTTTTGGAGTATTTACAAAAAAATGGATCAAAGGCCCATGTAACCCAAGTTAGACGGTGGAAATGTGTATATATTTTCTTTAGTCAAAGCTTTTGGTCAATTATTCAGTCGTTACAAACAAAGTTAAGATAAAAAAAGATAGACGTGAGAAAATAATTTGGAGGAAAAAGAAGCAGGGTTATGAACCCTAGTTTTTGGGTTTCTTCAATAACCAACAAGTGAGGTGCACGCGCTCCAAATAATTACCAAGTATATCGGGAAGAAGATGCATGAGATTCCAAGGGCTAAGTGCCCACATGGCACTATCACACGTCACAACTCATTCCTGATTGGTGGATTTATCTGTCAATCAGTCAGAGGGCCAATCCCACTCTACCACATCATCATGAAAGAAGCAAAAGAAGCACAAGATTGCGCCACCCTGGCAATCCGAGTGAAAGAGGGCACATATCCACCCTTGGATCAAAACTGACAAGAAATAGAGTAAAGAGATGCTAAATCAATGGTTAGAAATCATCCTCTCATCACCAACAACTCAACCTACCCTTTTCGGGTTTCCTATATAAACCTCACTTTTTCTATGTAAATGATCATCCATTTTATTTCTTTAGAGTTATTATGTCAATTTAGTTTTAGATAATAGTATTTTTAATTTTTCAAAAGTATTGTAATGATGTTATGATTTAATAAAAGTTTGATTTTCAGTCTCTTATTTCTTTTGTCTCGCGTTTGTTAATCTTTAGTGAAACGAATACAACTTTAATCTAGTTAAACTGATGATATATTAATATGTTATTTGTTTAAACTTTATTAATAGCTTAATTAAATAATAAAAGAGAAAATAAAGGGAAAAGTTTAACCCTACTAGTTAGACTTAAAACATTGGCTGGTTCGAAGAAAATTATTGTGGTTCATAATTCATAATGGTTAGTGGCTCGTGATGTTATTTCATGGCGGTTTGTTTTGTTGGAATCGTTTTAGAATAGTCAGCTCAGCGCTAGACTATATCATCAAAGGATATCATCTTAAAGGGGTAAGCTCAATTTATGTTTTTAAGTTTTTAGCTTAATTTGATGGTATGCTAATTTTGTGGTTAAATCTGTAAATGATTTAAGATTTTAATGGATTTGCTTAGAGTGTTAGCCTGCTGATATTCTTAGATGTTTTTATGAATTAATTTGCATTTTGTATTTATTTTGATAAATTGTTACGTTTAACTTCTTTGAATCGTAAGAATGTTGCCTACTGCCTTAGTGATGCTTATTTCGTTGCTGTACTGAATCTCGTATGCTGGATATGTAGAGAATGGAGTTGTAGTTATGCTGATGCTTTTAATCAATGAGTTTGGATTTTTTCTCATTTAGATATGGTATTACTGAATAAATAGGATGCTTGATTGTATATGTTGGATTATTGTTTGGATTAAGCGTATGATTATTGATGGAAGTGTTAATCTGTTATTGAATGTAAGTGAATTGTATAATGAGCATTTGAAGTTTTTGAATAAACACAGTATGCTTTTTAATGTTAGTTTCGATGTCACTGCTTCATTTTTATAAACTGCTTTTGTTGTAATAGTAAGATGGATTGATTTTGTCTGCTGATTTGGTAGTTTTATATTGTTGTGATAGAGGATTTGTTTAACAGAGTATTAGTTAGTCTGCTATGTTATATAGGTTAACTGATTTGATTTTAATTGTTTTTTTATCTGCTGATATTGCTCCTTAAAACTGCTGAATGATTGCTTCGTCATATATATATATATATATATATATATATATATATATATATATATATATATATATATATATATATATATATATATATATATATATATATATATATATATATATATTAGTTTGCTGAGTAAGATTCGTTGTGGTTTTAGTTTGCCTGATTGTATTTCTTGTATTACTACTGTATTTAATTGTGTTATAGTGGTTAATTGTTTTTTGCTACTGTTTAATTTGCTCTGATTTAGTCTTAATCAGAGTCTAATTGTGATTCTAAATACTATTTTGATTCGTATTATAATTCTATACAAAAATCTGGACTCCAAAAATCAATATAAAAAATGGTCTCCCATGGGACTCGAACCCTTGACCTCAAGGTTCACAGCAAACTGACTCAACCACTGGGCTAGCCACTTTCTTTTGTTAAAGTATTATTTAGTATCATTAGTAAACGTTTACTTTAAGTTGACCTTTTATATGAAAGTTTTTACTTCCTTTTGATTTTCTTTTATCACGTTTAAATATTTAAAAGTTAAATAATTTTTATCATAACTTTAATTTTTAAAAGTTTAAATAAATTAGTTTTTAAATAGTATATGACAATAAAAATATTAGTTTACATAAATAAAGTTTAAAAAAATAAAAATAAATATCTAGTTATTTTTATAATTAATTTTGTTTAAATAATTTTTGTTAAAATAAAAAGTTTAAAATAAAAATAATATAGTTTTAATTTGTCTTTTAGAATTATTTTAGGAACGATTCATGCACTTTAGGATTAAAAACGTAGGATTTTAGATAAAAAAAAACGAAACCAATTCGAATCAATTGTCCAAATTAAAACGAAAGTCTCAAATTCATAATTTCTTTGTGTATAACGAACCGGGATCAGTCTCGTGTTAATTAATTCATCTTTAGCTTATTTTAGACTATTACTTTTTCCTAAAGGTAATTTTTTATAATTTGCTCTATAACGTATTATATTAAATACACCGACACTTTCCCACACATCAGACATAAAGTTGAAAGTATTTACAACTTCTAGTCTAATGTCTTCATCTTTCCTTATTGAGTTCTTTGATGGCATCAAAAAGACTTCGTATATTGGCTCGATGTCTAATTTGAATGTCCTCAATGACTAACTCAAGAGTAGAAATCTCCAGTCGAGCTTGAACAATCTCTTCATCTTGTATGATCTATCTTCTCTGCAACTTGGCTTTAGCTTCTTCTAAATCTCCTTCTAACTTCTCAAAATCTTGTTGTATAATTCTTCGGCCTTTCCTAAGCCCTTTAACTTTATCTTCAAGATCTTCAATACGCTCAGGAGGAACTTCTTGCATATAGGGTAGGACATCTATAATTTTTTGTTCATAGGTACTTTTAGGTAAGGTTTCAGATATAGGTGATGGTATATTAATAGGGTAAGGTGATGGAAAATCTTGGTGTCGAGGTGTAAAATCTACTTCTTCATTATATGCTTGTATAACTTGCATATAGGGGTCGTCATCAAAGGGTAAAACGGATTTTGGTATTTTCTGGTCTTTGGGTGTATTTTCTGAAGTATCATAAGGATTATTCATTGGGAGAGTGGAAATATACTTTGGGAAGTTATCAGGAACACTTGTAGAACGCTCTTCTTGATAATCCGATAAGATGATAATAGGAGGGAGATAGGGATACCTATTTCTAGAGACGTCGATAAATCCTAACTTATTACTTACTCATAAGTACTTACACATAAACATGGTATCATTTACACTTTGTTCTACAGGTTAGAAGTCCTAGTATTGGTATAATATTACCTCATTCTTGTAGCAGCACTTGCATGGGCACGAAGGACTTTCTTGGAATTATTTTAAAATTAGTTATAGTCGAGATTTTAATTCTTGTTCTCTATAACCATGGCTCTGGGTACCAATCTGTAACACCCCCATTTTACCTTTACGTAGTGGAACATTGATCTGGGGTATTACTTCATAGAACACAAGTCATAATAATAGAAAACAACTCAAAAGAGTGATTAAATCAACTTTCTTTATATTTCATTGAAAAATCAGAGTTTTACAATATGAGGTTCCCAAAATCTAGAATAATTTCAGTCTTGTGCCTCTTCATGCCATCCTCGTGCTGCTCCATGCTAGCAGCTACAATTATCTGAAATATATGCTTAAAGTCAACACAAAGGTTGAGTGAATTCATAGGTTTAAAAATCAGTTTAAATACAAGATCCTTTTCCTGAGCTACGTTGTTATTTGCTCGTAAGTTTGAATAATATGATGATTCAATTGCACAAAGCTTATGATACCGCGACTAGACATAGGAACCAACAATTTGCCCTTATGAGGAAGTCTGCCAAACTATTCTTATTAGCATAGTAAAGTATGCATGCTTGACCACTTAGGTGCTAGCAAGTGTGACTTACCCAGAAAGGAGATGTCAGTCTCCAATAGTACTATTTACGATATTAGCGCTCATTCCGAGAAATGATTAGCGGTTCACAATTAAAAAGGGACTTTCATAGGAAGCTTTAAACATAGTGTCAATGAATCATATTTGTAAAGCATACCAAAAACACTTGTATTCCATTTTTAACATATATCCCCCTTACGGTTTTTCAAATCATTTAGAAAGAATTTAAAAAGTGAGGCTATGAACTCACCTTATGTCCATAGAATCTGAGCTATAATCAGATATATTTCATTCACAGATAAACAGCTTGATCATAGAAACCACAACTTGGTCTCATAAACATCAGCTTGATCTCACACAAACCTGGATTAATACATTGTGTATAGTATCAAGTCTTTGATTTTTAGTTCAATATTGTTAAGTGTTGGTTTAATATTCTTTTATTAATATTTGGTTGTAATTCAAGCCCTATTGTTCGAGTCATCATACTTAGAAGCCATTTTATAAACGTTTGAGGAGCGAGGACACTTTAAATCGTAAACCCAACCACTCAGTCAGAACGTAATAACGAGATGGAACATCTTTGTACAACGCTCCCTACTAACATGATACTTTCATTACTTCCTCATATTCATAATTAATCTTCTTTATTTTCAACATTGGCAAAAATAGCCCTTTTGGTTACACTTGGGTATAATTACACTTTTAACGCCAAAAGTATATAGTTTTAGTATTTGCATTTTAAACCCTCAATATTTAACCTTATGACCTAAAACTTTCCAACATTTATTCTTATTGATTATAATTTTACAAAATGACACTTTTGACCCAAAATACTAAATAGTTTCAAAAATGACAGTTTTAGTCTCTATGCTTGTAAAAATCACATAACAACCTCAAAAATGAACCAAATGATCTGGGATTTTAAAACAAACTTTCAAAACATGTTTATAATCATTATAAAAACATTTCTTCAGAATTATAGCTTTTGAAATAGCTTTTTTCTTATTATTTCATGCAAATTACAAAACTAGGGTTTTAACACATTTTTAGCTTATAACTTCCATTTAAATTGATGAAATAACTTAGTTTCTTTTAGATTATCTTTCTAAAATCTTATTAACAGTATAAATCTCTAATAAAGTATTATAACAAGATCAAATCATAGCTAACAAAGTGATTACCTAGGATGCTCCAAAATGGCTCCTAATGGGGTATATGGACTATATCTTCCTCATAACTCTTCAAGAACTCCTAGAACTTCTTCTAAAGCTTGATACTGATCTTAGAGACTTCTTAGAGCTTCAATGGTCGTGTGGGAACATTAAGAAATGGAAGGATGATTCAAAAATGAAGCTAAAGGTTCCTATTTATACTATTTTCAACACTTAGCCTCCAAGTTAAGCCATGAAAAGTTTAAGGACGAGAGATTAGTAACTAAGGAAGCCTAGGAAAGATCTATGCAAGTATAGGAGCTGAGTATAAAGGCTAGTTCATTCCAATCTTCAATATGTGGTCTAAAATGGTTTTCGGCAAGATAGGGATAAGAATGGTGATGTGTAGCAAGAAACGAGGTGATCCACCAAAATATCCTCGGATATAAAAAATATCTGTATTTCAAAGTCAGAATAGGAGGGAAAGGGTTTAAGACGTGTTTTGGAGGGAAAAACGAAAACCGGGTTCAATTCTAGGGCTTGTAACTTGTAACATTGTAATTTTGGTGATTAAAGGTTTAGGAATGTGATTAGTGATTGATTGTGGCTTAATTAGGGTTTAGAAATTCTATTTAAGAGATTTGGGTCCTTGGTTTGAAGTTTAACAAAGGTTTGATGTGAAAATAGGAAGAAAACTTAGGCGGGTTAGGGTTTCTAATGATTTAGGGTTTAATCTTAATAAATGTGATTATCCTTCAACTAGCTACTGATGTAAACTCAATTTATACATCCTACATTGTCCTATATGTGTTCATGAAGTCCCTACATTGTTTTTATTAAGTTATTCTAAGTAAACATGTCCAAAGGGTGAAAATACTCATTTTGACCTAATTTACAAGCCATGCATTGAAATCTTGTACCTTGTGCATTAGGGTACTTGTACATTATCTTAATATAGTCTTATAATCTTAATTAAGTCATATAATTATTTATATACTTGTCCAAAAAGACTAGGTAGTGATTCTAAGTAGATTTCTTAATAGTAGGGATTTTAGGTCATTAATCTTAATGACTTTCTATCTTGGGTAATTAGTGTTTGTACCCTTATAAACACTTATTCTAGGGCTTATATAGTATGATTATGACTTCTAGAGATTCTACATTTTTATTTTAAGGGTTTGTATAGGTTGATCATATTCTAGGGACAGTTATGGGAGCTTAAGACCATATGCTTTGATAACTTGTACTTTATGCTTTAACAACTTGTAACTTGACTTGAAATAAATGTATATTCTTAATATGATATATAGTTGAGTTTTATAATTTGTGACAAAAGATTAGACTCTAATTCAATGTATAATAGATTTTATATGCTAATCTTGGTTACTAGGTTTTAACTTGTAATTAGCTTTGGATTAGTGAATATTAGTATTTTGTGACCAATTAACTTTCCTTTATATGATAGATTATAATTAGCATGCTGTTTTTGATACTTGTATATAGAGATTAGGTAGTTATATTGCTTGAAATATTGTTTACCAAGGGTTTCTAGGTGGTGATCTAGACTATTATGTACAATTACTTGTACTTAGCTTTGCATGGTTTGTTCTTGCCATTCTCAGGTATTATTATGTTTTCAAAGTATAATTTGCAACTTATTTATAATCCATAATTACTTATTCATAGGTGTTTTCCATTCATACCTTACTATTCTTGAGTTTACAACTCATTTATAGGGATTCTAGGGTTTGTAAGGGTATTTAGGGCATCATGGTTACATTTAAGATGTTATTATTAATATTGAACTTATTAGATCACTATTAGATCTTAGACTTGATATATACATTGTATTGACAACATATAGGAATATGTTGTAATGGTATTTCAGGTTGTGAGAAGCAGTTTATCTTACCAAGTAAGGTATAAAAAGCAAAAATTTCTAGCCAAATTTTCATATTGAGACAATTATAGCACATAATACATATGTGAAATTTGAGTATTGTCACAAATTACGAGGACAGACAGTTTCTATTTGGGCGATTTGGATGCGATCAAATAAAATGGTTAACGCATCTCCCGATTAGGTTAGAAATGAGGATGTTTTGCCTCTCTCATCCAGAGAATTACCAAAACTTGGATCGCTACTCGTTGTACTTCAAAGTATGCTTCTTGGAACTATCAGATCTCCCAGATTTTTATGTTTTTTGTAATGTTATTTAATATATTGGGTTTTTGGTTTTAGAGCCTGTTTAAGATCTTGTTTTTCTCCTTTGTATATACTTTTGTTTCTTTTTCTTGGTCTCCTCATCGGAGACATTTTTTTAATGTTATTCCAACCTTTAAAAAAGATAATGTATGATACTTCAAGCGAGTTTTGCGTTTTTATTTATTTAAAATCTTCTATTTCCCCCGATTTCTATGAATATAGTGTAGATTTTAATGTTCACAAAATATGTGTGAAATGTGGTTGAATAGCTATGTGTATTTTTAATGTAAAAAAAATCAATGGAAGTTTTAATATTAACATATGTTCATTTCAAGACGGAGTTGGATGTGCAAAGTTACAGATTAAAATCTTTTGAATAAAATGTACAGATTTATAGTTTCAGAATGTGATTAATAGCTAGAAAACTAAGAATGTGTATTTTCAATCTCAAAACGATGAACTATTTGGAGTTCGATGCAAATATTTATACCCACATTACAAAGCATGATGAATATCCCAACTTTTAGATTAGTATAATATCATATGAATATATCAAACACAATATTGCATTGAGAAAAAGCTAAAAAAAAATACTAACAAACAAAAAAATATTTAGCAAAAGTACAGGCTAATATTCTTCTATCAAAAGATAACTAAATACTCGTTCTGGAAAATAATTTATGCAATTTAGAATTTTTTGATTATTGACTTACATAACTATTCAAAAATATAAATGAAAATATGTTTTTTTATTAATAATATTAACTAATTCTTTTTTCATGAAATAATTAATTGAGAGAGAAGTAATAGACTATATAACTCAACTTCTCTTTAAGTTTAGTTATAGATAAACATAAATATAACACAAATACATATAGCACCTTGAAAGAACAATCTTTGGAAGCTAGGTAAGCTGAACAAACATTTGGTTAATCGCGTATAATCTCAGCGTCATTTCAATACTCTCCTAATAATACACTAATAACAAAAAAATTTCTCTAAGAAAATATCAATAACATGTTAATCGTATAATTATCTTTTTCATTTTATTTAAAATAGTTAAACTAAAAATGAAATACGATATATTAAAAATACATAATGAATTACAAATACAATACGTTTCAAAAACGAAATAAAAATACGACAAATGTTAAAAACTACGATACATCTAGTTAAAAAACTACAGATATGGAAAATATTTTGATCGGATCACGTCTTTGAATCGCACGATGTTAGACGCATCTTCCAAACTCACCCCTCGGTACTATATTTAAGAAACTTCAATTCCTCGATTTATTTTGTGTATCGATAAAATCCATTTGTTTCCACGTTCAATCTACAACTCTTCTTGGAGCATTTCCTTGAAAGTTTTTGGACCTTTTTTCGTCGAAGATGATCTCATCGATCTAGATGAGTCATATTTTTTACTCTTGATAGGCCTTGACACGCGACATGACGTCGTATTGTTTCATCTAAAAATAGCTCGTTTGGCTCTTCAATATCCTCGGCCCTAAGAACACGTCTTTAGGGTTTAACGGCTTTGACACCACGCCATTTGCAGTGATCTTTCAACACTTCCCACACATTATAGTGGATAAATGCAAACCCCCAAAGTTTTCGTAAACATATTGTAACAATGACCAAGCCATATTGAGTCGTTTTTGACACTTAACCATGCATGTTTGTCGACAATCACGAGGAGTTTGCTGCAATCACGTGTCAAAGGTGTCCAATTCTCCGTAATCATAACCTTTATACATTGGATGGACGCATGTTGGTTGTATTCACTAGTAAGTTTAAACCCAAATGTCTTATTAGTTTGGTCAATGCCAAGTTGTAGGTCTTCCAAAATTTGTACGTACATTCAAGCCAAAAAAATTTCTTCAGATTGTGTCTAATGGGTATGTGTGATGTTGATTTTATTTGGTCGGGTTTTTTTCTTTGCCACTCACTTTTCCTTTTCCAGCGGGAGATTACTCAAATTGTGAAGCTTTTGTCATTGAGTGTGGTGGTGAGTTTAGTGGTGTGTCACAGAAATGTTGTTGTGTTGGTTTTAAAAAAGTACCAAGATTCATTTGATTAAATTGCTGTTGTTGTTGTTGGTATTATACATGCACCATTTGTTTAAATATCTTGGTTCATTGAAGGTGTCTACGACGGTTGTGAAAAATATGGCGTCCGATTTTTACATATTGCGGTAGGTATGAATGCGTTGGGTTTTGAGATAAATGGACAAGATATTAAAAGAGTGGTCAGAATATTAAGAACAATGGTCAGAGTGTTGTGAAGAATGACTGAGTATTTAGATATATGGGTGGATGACGATGTTGCTGGAATGGGGATTCTGAATTAGTGGACACATAAGACATATTGAAGATATTGTGGAAGTAGAAGGAGGGGGCGAATACATTATTGGTTAAATTGCATTCTAAAATTCTTATTAAAAAACTTTAGATTCTTTTTTATGTAAGATCAATCAACAAAATATATGAACACAATATCTAAGTAAACACAACACAAACACAATATAAATATTAACTACGAAAGGTAAAAGACACCATAAGAGATAAAGGATAGAACGATCAAACCACAACACTAAAATTTATAATTGTTCGGCTACAAAGCTTTTCTTCGCCATATTCTACGCCAGGAGTATCCTACTCGAGATTTAAATGTCAACAAGCTCCCTTCAGGCGAAGAAAATTATATACGCTGCTTATACCAATTTCCGACACTAAGCTAAATGTCAAGTTATATTCTTAGTTTGAACCAATCTATCACAAACTAATTTACTTTCGGACTTTCACACTATCCGGATATACACACCTACACAAGATTGAGAATAAGAATATTTGATCTACAAGAAGATCATACAAGACTCATTAAATATACAACACTTAGTTCGTTAGCGAATATGATTGTTTCATCTCTTTCACTTAATGAAAGAAAGAATGAATCACTTGCTAAACAAGATTAAACAACTATATAACCAAAAATTAAGAAAGATATATAAAAGGATTTATTTCAAAACGAAATGCGTGCAAAAGGATATGAAAATAGCCGAGAATAGCTTAATATTTATATGTAAGACGGAGGATAGTCTATCGTGAGGACGGTCCTTTAAATAAGTGAAAACCCAGATATACTAGGGACTATCCCACCTATTTGGGGATCGGCCCTAGTAGGATGCTCCATTTCTTATCTTTTAGTGGAAGACGATTATATGGATCAAGTTGGAATTAAATATTTTTTTTTGTAGAAACTAGAAGGGGAGGGGGTGAATAGTTTCACCATTTAAAAATCTATTTATTGAAAAACTTGTTTCGTAATGGTTAATCTAATTCATAGTGTTTCAAAGACTTTTTCTATATCATGTGATATTGATCATGATTGACTTAAAATAGTAATAATGATAAGTAAAGAGTAAGGAAAAAACCAACCTTAAGGAAGACACCCAGGATTTATAGTGGTTAGGAAAAGAAGCTCTCTATTCGTTCCTACTCCACTCCTCGAGTGCACATACTCGAGATTTTTACTATATCCACAAGCTCCCTTCTTGGCGGAGAAAACCTTACATCGTCTCTTACACGAATTTTCGACACTAATCAAATTTCGAGTTCTAATGTTAGCTAGAACCATTCTACGCTCGTTGCCCATTTCCATTTACCGACATAAGGCTAGATGTCTAGTTCTAATTTTAGTTGGAACCAATCTACACTCGTTGCCCATTCCATTTACCGACACAAGGCTAGATGTCGAGTTCTAATCTTATCTAGAACCAATATACACTCATCTCTCACACTCACATCACTTTAAAGCTAAGTGAGAACTAGCACACTCATACTCACACTTACATCACTTTGAATCTAAGTGAGAACTTACACACAACACACTAATACTCACATTACTTTAGAGCTAAGTGAGAACTCACACGCAAGACACATCCAAGTATACACATATACCTTGAAATATCCTAAATTCAGACTTTCAAATTTTCATTTTCCATTTAATATTTTCTTGAAAAGAAAGTATATTTGAGAATGTTTGTCATATTTAATTAAATGTGAGTTTTAAGGTTAATCACTTTTAATGATCACTAAACTTGGTACAGATATGTGTGTTAGGGCTTAAATGATTATTACCTAAATGATGGTGTTCATTAAATAATACGTCTTACGATTATCATTAGCGATAAATGTTTTTACACTTTGTCATGATCAAACTTAGAAAAATTAGTTATCACAAAAACGTTTTTAGGCATAGTTTGCATTTATTTATTTTAATTATCAAAATATTTAGTCTTATTATACTTTTTCAAAAATGCTTTGTTACATTTGTGATAATGTGAAGTTTAAGCCAATAAGGTATATCTTTGATCATAACACAAGTTTCAAGATTTGTTTATAAACACCTTAAGTGATTTACTTCGAAAAATGTTTAGTTTAGTTTACAACAAATAACTTATAAAAGTTTGCTTTAGACGTGGAACGTTTTTTCAATTTGGTATTAGAAACGTAGAGCGGTAAAAAAATATGAATGACGTTTTTAGACATTATTTCTATTAAAAGATATTGTTAAATAGGCAATTTTCCTTTTGTCGAGACACTTTTTTGTAGGTAATATGGGAGTGTATACGAAAACGAAAATGTAGTTGTTTCTTGTTATGAGTTGATTATATGTAATGTTTGATAAAAGTGGGTAAATTTCGAAATCTTACCGTTATTACACACTACTTCTCGTTGAAATTTTTTAAAAAATGAAAAAAAAAAAAAAAAAGTAACTAAAAACACGATGTGAATGTACCAGCGAGGTACCAATAGCGCGTTCGTCACTCCATATAACAGGCCATTGATACCTAAAAAAATTTTATGGCGTGTAAACAACGCCACTCACCGAGCACTTACAACACAACTTATGCTCTCCACATTATAAAAAAGCAGTTATTAGTGCCCAAGGAGTTACCGGTTATTAGCCGCACCTAACAAGTAAAAATAACGGTGTTCATTGTTTGGGTAACACCCAAATAAACCGAAAACGAAAAGCGTATCGAATCGCACATATAACCAAAACGAATTTGCTAGATTTGAACCGAACTGCATTCAATATTCCTGGTTTAAATATGATTTTGATAAAAGAAAAACCAAGCATTCACATTAAAAAAATATGTCTTTTACATATATATTTAAAAAATATTAAAATTCGTTATTGATATAAGATTTTTAGGTTTGAAATTATTATCTTGATACTAGAAAATATATAATTAAATGTAATTTAAAATACGTAATTAGAGGTTTTGGTTCAGTTTTTGGTTATTTGATTTGTTTAATCTAATATAAATGTGGTTCGGTTAAATTATTCGATCCTATTCCGAAAACAATTAAATAAATTAAACAACTCAACAAGTAAATCATAGTTGGTGATAACGAAGGGTTCGTACTATTGAAGAGGTAAAGCCCAAATGTTATGGGCCATAGGGCAAAAACAAGTGGCTCGAAATCGTGATTATTTTTCTATGTATATACCTACTAGTGACTGTTATATCTTTCCTTATCGGGCCATAGGTCCCCCCGATATGAGAATAAACAAAATCATGTGCCCACTGTCCCGACTCTTTAATGTAGTTGTTTTACGTGTTAATAACAAGCTGAAAGGAGCACGCGTTGTAGCGCAGCTTGTTCGTTTTTTCTTTTTGTTATGTTTAGTTTTGTATTTGGTTTTTGTGTTTTTGCTATCTCTTAAATTGTGAAAGTGCGTACTCAATTTATCTCTTCGTATAGGAATTGTTGTTTATTGTTTGTGATAAATTGATTTGTAGAGATCATCTAAGATTTTTATATTTGTTTGAAAGGGTTTTCTTTTAGCGTTTTAATTTTCTCATCGGATTTTTTTAAGACTTGATTTTGCGGTAGAGTTCTTTTTTATATCGTTTTTGTATTTTTCATTTGCAGAAGATGTATTTTATGACATATATTCTTTTGTAACTTGAATAACTACGGGTTGTATAATCATTTTAAATGGTGCATTTTAAAAAAGAAATTGAAAAATATATATTAAAATAAATAATTTATATAAAATTCTACGTATATCAAAAACATATTAATATCGTGCTCGTTTTGTTTGTAATTCGGAGATCATCTCATATGTATTTTTAATATAGAAGTCGTTAAATATTTGATAAAGAAACATTCTAATATAAAAAAAACACATATAAATAATAGTAGGCAATTTTTGTAAGAGTAAGTTTTGTAGATTTTTCTATAAATAGCTTTTAAAGTACGTAAACTTATATATATTTAACTTTGATCAAATTTTACGGTAGATTTTGAAAGTAATTTCTTTTTTCTTTTATAAAATATAGAAAACTAATATAATGAGCTTTAATAATTTTTTTATAAAATCATGTACACGCCAAAAATATGTCAATGCTCGTTTTGTGCGTAACACCGAGATTTTTTGGCCGATAGTTTTTTTAAACTCGTCGGTAATGTTTTGTAATATATTTAATAAATAAAATTGGTTATATAACAAAAACGTAAATAGAAAAAAGTCTAAGATTTTTTTCAAAATTATTGTATAATACTTATGATTGTATTTTCTTTTTATTTATACCAAAGATCATTTGGGCTACCTGTTTTTTTTTTCTTGTTGGGCTATTGTTTATATTTTGGGCCACGATATTAAACGACGCCGTAACTCTTTTCTTATAAAATGTTTTACTAAGGTTATAACTCGAAAACTAAAATTAACTTATAACGTGTAAAAAATTACCTTTCTAAAAAAATAAAATAAAAAAAAGCTGCACATGTGTTAGTATCACAACTTCACAAGTCCAAACTTAAAAGGGTATATTATCCAGACTTGAAGGTTTAATGTCGACAGTTGATCATAAATGTTAACAGATGTAAGGATAATGGGCCGCTTCATGAATGTTTAGGCCTACTTTAAAGTTGCCAGCCTCAAGCCAGTCAGCTTAAGACCCACTGATAGAGTGATATGCGATGGTTAAATATATTTTTCATGCTTTTGAATAGAAGTTACTACTATATTATTGATTTCCTTGAGAAATCTGTCTTTATAGTAAGAGAGGAGGTATAAAAGAATCGGATCCATGGCCCATGAAATGATTGATGGCATTTACTTTCTTCTTTTTAAGAAGAGTTTATTTTGGATATCATATCTTCTATTCTCATCATATTGATATTAAAAGTACTTAATTATTTCATTTATTTTTAACACTTAAATATCTTTTAAACCGTTAAGTGTTAAACGGAAAAAAATATACCATCGCGACGAGCATTTAATTATCTTTCTACAGATATGCAATATGATATACTTTTGAAGAAAAAAAATTCGTTTTTTTTAATTTGCGTAAAATATCATATATGATAATAGTGTTTTATCATATATGATATTAGTGTTATGTTACAAATTATTACAGAATCATATATGATATTGGTTTATATCATAGACAAAAGTTCTACGTAGAACATGTAACAAAAAAAGTACAAAAGAAGTAATCTGAGTCACCCATCCAAATTTAATCCAACGGTTATTACATTTGCTCATAAATACGTACTCCATTACAACAAACACATCCACTGTTTTGTCACCACAACCATCATACCTTATGTTGCACCAGCACCGTGGCACCCCAACGCCTCTTACCCCCACCACGTCATCCAACGCCGGACGTCATTCACCACCGGACGTCATTCACCACCGGACGTCATCTACCATCATCGTCGCCTTAATGCATCAGCGGTATATATCAATTAATCTCTTATTATTTAAGCTAAGAGGTTAATGATCTATCTTTTATCTATTATTCGCATTGCAACTGGTATTTGATAATACATATTAGTATTAGAGTGATGAAGTATTAGATTTTGATGCATGAAAGATGCTTGTTGAAATGCCTAAAAGATAGTAGCAAAATATTATAAGACTCAAGGGTGTAGTCCATTTAGTTTAGTGTAGTTGAAATCGGATGTTTTATTATCGTAACCGACGAGTGCAAGTTGTAGTATTGTGATAAGTGTTGATATATTGATCCAATTATTGAATAAGCTGCTATTTTTTTTACTAAAGAATTCGAGTTTGAGGATTGGCTTTTCACATTTCATGTCTAACTATATGTATCTTTCTTTATCGTTAGGCTTTTTAATTGTATTTTGATGATCGGATTTTATTGCATTTCTTAGTTTGTACCTGTAGAGTATATCTTCCTCATCTATAATGCGACATGATATCTCGCCTCCTTAGTTCTTTTTATGTGTAGTGTACATACTTTTTTAGATCTAGAAGGTGCCACAATGATCGCAAGCATAATAGTTAAAACGAATAAAGTTTTAAAAGCCCAAAGCGAATAACGTACCAGTCTCATATATACACTACAACATAAAAAGAACTAAGGAGGCGAGAAATATATTAAAATGTGTGTTGGCATTCCTGTAAAATATATAAAAAAATTAGCTTCTGAATTACATGTGAATCTGTTTGAATCACATGTAATTATGTTTGAATTACTTGTGATTCGTTGATAATTATACGTGATTATTCTCGCATTACATGTGACTTAAACATTTCGAAACCCTAAATTTTTCTAACGAACCCACTTTAGAACTTGTGATTTTGTTTGAATCACATGTAATTCTTTCAATCTATTAAAATGCCTGTTGTCATTCATGTAAAATATATAAAACAAATTAGAACCTAAATTACATGTGATTTTGTTTAAATCACACGTAATTTTACATGAATTACATGTGATTAGGTGACAATCACATGTGATTTTGCTTGAATTTCATGTGATTCAAGTGTTTCAAAACATTAACTTCTTCTAACAAACCTACTAAAAATCACATGTAATTATCATCGAATCACATGTAATTATCACCGAATCACATGTAATTCAAACAAAATTACATGTGATTTTAACAAAATCACATGTTCAGAAGCCAAATTATTATATATATATATATATATATATATATATATATATATATATATATATATATATATATATATATATATATATATATATATATATATATATATATATATATATATATATATATATATATATATATATATATATATATATATATATATATATATATATATATATATATATATATATATATATATATATATATATATATATATATATATATATATATATATATATATATATATATATATATATACATTACATGAATGAGAATACATTTTTTATATATTGACAATTACATGTGATTTAAACAAAATCACATGTGATTCATCTAAAGTGGTTTTATTAGAAGATGTTAAATTTTTGAAATGTTTGAATTACATGTAATTATCATCGAATCCCATGTAATTCATGCAAAATTACATGTAATTCAAGCAAAATCACATGTAATTCATACAAAATAATTTTTTTTTCATTTAATAGACGGTTATTTTCATATACTTATAACGATATACAGTGTTGAAAATTCTCGCCCAAAAAATTACACGTAATTTTCGTAAATCGCATGTGACATTACAAATTCAAATGTGATTTTTTAAAATAATAAATTCAAACGTGAGTTTTCGAAAATTACATGTAATTTTTCGAGAATTACATGTAATTTTTTATGCGTAAATTTTAAAAAAAAGTTTGCCGAAAGTGTATAGAAGTGCATATCTATAGAAAGATAATTTAATTCCCGTCGCGATGGTATAACTAGTTTTCCGTAACGATTAACGGTTTGAGAGATATTTAATTTTTAAGAAATAGGATAAAAAGGGTTTTTTTTAATTAAATTTAAAAAAATTAATATAGACCATTAGATGGAACTTGAATGGATGGTTGAGATTGCTTCCTTTTTTCGTTTTTGGATGCATGTTCCTTATGGAACTCGCCTCTTATATCATATATGATAAGTTATATCATATATGATACCAGTGTTACTATCATATATGATATTTAGTATCATATATGATAGATTACAGAAAAAAACAAAAACAAAATTGTCGAAAGTATATCATATAGCATATCTGTAGAAAGATAATTAAATGTCCGTCGTAATGGTATATTTTTTTCGTATAACGATTAACGGTTTAAAAGATATTAATGTTTGAAAAAAAGAGGAAATTGGTTTTATATTTAATTTTATCCATTAGATTAAGATGAAGATGAGTCGTGGAAATTAATTCCTTGGTATACAAATAAAATTTATTATTCAAATGAACTTAAATCTTTTAGGAAATACACAACTAAAAATAAAGGTATGTTTAGTATAACGAAATAATTTGTAATGGAATGTAATAAACATTGTAATGAATTAAATGAAATAATAAAATGATTAATTAAAATTGTAATTATGTTTGGTTGTAAAAATTAATGAATTGTAATTAAAAATAAAAAGACTAAAAGAACCTTTCATGATGTATATATGTTTTGTTTAATGAGTAATTATAAGGATTTTTATATAACTCTCATTCCATTACAGGACGTAATGGATTAAAAACAAGAAGCCATAATGAATGAAAATGAAAGGTTTTAATGTAATAGGTGATTGCAAGTAATGAGCCATTACATTACGTAATTGTAAACAAACATAATTTTTACATTCCATTGTAATGATGTTTTCCTTTCCTATCAAAAGCTACGTAAATGTTTTTGGCCATTAATATTTTGTTTTTAGTGTAGTTGTCTCTCGGTCTTATCGAATTGATTTAACTTTTCAAGTTTGACTTTATTGTTTTTAGTTATAAAATCTTGTTTGGAATCTAAGATACTTGACACAAAGCAATTAAAAAGGTAAAAATAATATATATACTACATAATACGTACTAATCTAAAACATCTAGTAAATACCGCAAATAAATGCACAAAATGTAAAATATGTAAAATGCAAATTTAAACTACAAAATTAAAACGCAAAAGTACAAAAAATCGAACTAAATCTATTTTAATAAAGCTGAAATTGTCAAACTAAAAACAATATAAAATTGAAACTAAAATTTACTTTGAACTTCGAATGAAAACCTGTGAACCTATTCAGCCCAAACACATCTCGTTGTAAAAGAAAACCAAGTCCAAATATTAAATTCGAATCCAGTCCAATTAGGCCCAAACTAACTATAGCCCAATATCTAACAAGCAACAATTAAGGACTAACGAGGATAACTGGTTAACATGATTGGACTATGGCTGCAAAGAAGATGTATAAAATGAAGGACGAAATGTGTACACTAGCCAAACTTAAAAAAATTGCATAGAAAATCTACTTGCACATACGAACAAGCTTTTACTAGTTTACCAAAAGCTGATATTTTTTTCTCCTTGATACTGTATTTAACTAGTTTGACTTTCTTTGTTTTTCAAAGTCTAACATTACTTTTATAATGGATTAAAAATTCACTGAATCTTATACCTCTAAGTTCAGCTAGAACTAGCTAATACAAAACACTCCATATCTACTATCTCATAAAATCTACAAGGCTGGATTCTATGAATGAAAACGCAATGCTATAACATATAAAACAGAAATCTATCAGATTAGACTAACGTTCTTGCAGAAAATAAAATGATGCTTAACCATTTTTTCGTAGAAGAGTTTGTTGTCGTCGAATTACAGCGTTGAGCTGATTAAAATCATATACGCCTCCAACTGCGTCTATTGACTAATCTTGTGAACTGCAACTATTATATTATACTGAAATCAACGTACCAAAAGTCTTAATTGAACAGCAACCTGTTAACTAGCAAAACTTGAAACAAAAGCGAAGAAAACCCAAATAGAGCCCTCGAATCTAAAACCTACGAAAATTTATCTATATTGAATGATTTCTACAAACAGTTCACACCAAAACCTTCAGCTATCTGACCTGATTAAAATCTCAAAAGTAGAAGAAGAAATTTTAAAACTTTTAAAAATCAGTTCATAAAGTTGGAAGTAAGGATCAGAATGACGGAATTATGTTTTTCATTAATGGAAGAGTTAGAAGGCTGTTGCAACTGAATTAGTTATGAAGAAACGAACTCTCAACTATTGTAAAATCTATCAAGCAAACTTTCTAATTCATTCAAACCATAGAAGAGTAAACAATAACAGCTTTATAAAAACATCTACCAACTAGACTGAGCTCATGAACATATTTACTATAGAAAGCTTTAAAGATGAAAGTAAGAACTCATTAATGGCTGAATAGGTAAATCAGTTACAACCGTTTAAAACTAAACTCAGTAAAATCTTTCGCAACAGAATTGATAACACATGAAAAACACCTTACCAATTATCGTGAACAGTAGCATTAGTAAAGATACAGAATTTAAAGAAAACTAAAGATAGCTTGAAGATTTAAGGTAAAGTTTCATTAATGGTGAAAAGAAAATCATTCATTTACAAAAGATAAATAATTAACAGATTCTAAACAAACTTTAATCTGAAGACTTATCTGAAAATCAATAAGCTATGGAGAAAATCAAACTAACTATTCCTTACATAACTAACTATGTGTAACTACTCCTATGCTAATTGTCTTCAACTGAAGGGCTCTCTTGGTATTTATAGACGTTGAGGAAGATGAGATGACGTGTAGCCTCTTATCAGGTCGTGCCACGTGTAAAATACGAGGATGAATTCGTTCTTCATTGCTCTATTCGATTTGGGTATTTCTTCATCTTTGAGTATTGATCTAATTAAGTGATACCATCTTGTAGAGGAGGAAAAGATGAACGACTTTTCTTCTTAAGTCTTCACTTGAATCTTCTTTGTTCTCTCATGATTTGCACCTGCAGGTATATGGCGAAAAGATGAGCGGCTGAAACTTCCTTTCTCTCTCTTCGTTTAAGTTGAAGAAGACATGTGTTTTTTAGACTTAGTATTGTTTACTTTGACTAAGTCTTAAGTGAAAGTTAAATAAACTTTTTTTCATTCTTTTCTTTTTGGTCCTTTCACTTCCATCTTTTATCAAATGTGATAATAACTTTTAAGCACATTTCTTTTTTCGTCCTTTCTTTTTAATGAAAGTTACAAACTAAGCCCTTCATCATTGTAATTATGGAATGATTGGTCCTTGAAGCATCTTTCGTCTTTTTCTTCGTCTTTTGTCATATAAATCCCTTGAAAATGCGTATTTGCTCCAAAATGTATCATGTTTACCTGAAAACACAAAAACAAAAATACCCACGTAATTCTGATATTTTATAGTTAAATATAATGTATTTGGCTATGTTTTAAGTGGTTTTTGGGTCATAATCGATGAATGTTTTCACACTTATCTACTCCCCTCCACTTGACCATTGTCATGGCCTCATGCAATGCAGTATTTCAAATCTCTAGAGTGCACTTTTCTCATAATTAATCCACCTTGGCCATTTTATGAGTTAATAAACTATACTATGTTACATGATGAATGATGTTGAATATTTACAATAAAATGCAAGGAAAGCAATCTTATTTATATATATTTTTATTTTTCTTGAAATGGTTTTGATGAAAATAATTCATAAAGAAATCAAAGACTTTAATTAGGGCTTTGGTACCATGAACACTTATTGTAAAACCCCAAATTTTGGGCTTTTAACACGTCACCGGTTTTATTATTATTATCGCTCATGATATAATATTCTTACGGGTCATCTTTACAATATATCATCACCCTACTTATTACGTACAAAAATCATTATTTTTTGTGTAGAAAAATAGTGGAGTATTTTAACTTACTATTATATACAGACATCTTAACCTAAACTACACTATTATTAATAACGTCACATTTAATACAACTTATAGTGTAATGGTTACACATTAGACAATTTGACACCAAATGAAATAAAATACATAAAATATTTCTTTCCTCTTTTGACAATCAAAAAATCGTGTCCATTTCATGTATACATATATACTCTCTTTTTTTTAATCTAACAAATCCTAATCATGTACTACTAAGATCTTATATAATCTTTATACCATCTAGCCTAGATTTATACAAATCTCATACAAGCATATACAATCCTATCCAAATCTAACTAAATATCTTAAGATCTTGCAAATATAACTAAAATTCATACACAATCCAAGTATATATCTTACCATATCCTAGCTAGATCTCCTAAATCTAGGTAATATCCTAAGTATCAAGCTAACCAAGTTGCTCTAGCCGAATCCCCTTCATTTTTCGGATGATACTATGTGGCAAGAGTATCCACCACTTGTTTATACCTTGAACCTTATAACCCTTGACCTTGTCTCCTCAAACCTTCTCTAGATGCCTCATACACGGCTACTAAATGAAAGGAAAGGCCAAGTGTACGATCCCATACAATCTAGGATTGTACTTGCATAATATTTCACTAGATCTCCAAAATCAACCAAGATCATAAGCTTATATATTTATCCGATTATGGTTAGAACACAAAAACATCCATCTCTCTCAATAAACACAACACCAACACCATCACTTTCTCCCTTCTTTCTTCTCTGTCGAGAGCAACAAACCACCACAACTTATTTCTTTTCCTTCCTGGTTGAGACACAAGTAAATGCAAGAACAAACATTTTCCTTTTCTACTCATACAATTTGCATTACACGAATATCCCACGAATGTCCTTATCACCCGACTCGGTTTCTATTTGTTGACAAGTAAACGAACACCCATGATTCTCGCTCGTTGGTAAGCACCATGCGTCAAGAGGGTACAATGAACCATGGGTTCCGGTCGAGCGATCTGTTAGTTGAAAGCCTTCGCGTATCGAATCGGTGTCTGAAGCATGGATTTTATTCCATTGCTTTCCTTACTGGTGGACGCAAATTGCACAACGAAACATTCAAATCTTCCTTGTGAGTTACACGTTATCCTTTATTATTATGCTTATGCTTCTAGTAGTAGTGCTTGAGAAAACCAAACTTTATGCTCACACTCCTTATAAACACTACACTGCATTTCCCTTCCTACTGTACACAAAGAATAACACATTTGATGGGTTGAGAAAACGTGGGTTATTAATATACATGCTTGCTTTGCTTCGAAATTTGGTGTGATACAGTTAAGAAAACTAAGTGTGTCTAGTTAATGAAGCCCTTACAAACAAAATGTTACCTTGACTTGTCCTAGTTGAAAGAACGCACTACTAGCCTTGTAAAACAAGTACATACTGGCCACTTTGGCTATTTATTTGACCCATGAAAACCTTCCATGAAAATCAGATCCTTGTAGTATACAAACTAGACGTGGGCCATTTGGCTTCTAGGATCCCTTAAATTAGTTATGTATAGACGTAGGAAGTTAGAAACAGAAAGTATACTTTTTGTTAAAACAAACCATGAATTGTACTACGAAACGCAGCCTAAACCTCAGCCTTTGAGACCTAAACGAGCCACCTAGGATCAAGTGCCCACAAGTTTTATAGGGTCGAATGATAGAAGAGCTAGCTAAGAATTCATAATAACTCGAATCACTTAAAATGGTTAAGAAACAAACTAGGAATCACTTACCGAAACATGCTGAACATAGCTTATTTTAGTCGAAATATGTATAAGTTAAATAAGTGTTTTATCGCGACCTTTTACGACCCACTTTTGACCCTCTAAACGACCTCGCCCCAAGTCGGGTAAAGAATGAAAGTTGTAGACGGCCATGTCGTCTACACGAGCCTATTTTTAGTTTAACCCAAAAGCCTTTATCGAAAACCGTAGGCTAGATCGAAAATGACTCGACAAACACCTTTCTTTAAAATAGGTTCGCGACACCAACTTCGATCATGATTTTATCCTAGCAAACGATCTCGATTTATAAAACCAGAAGTACGGGTATCTAGACGACCCGACTAGCTTTCTAATGGTGCTTTTAGTTTGTGCCACGAGTTACTATTGAACTCGCTACTCGCTTTCGAAAACAACCACAACCACAAGTATTATATTGATCTTGCCACCGCTAGTTTAAGATTTGCCACCGTAGGTTTAAACATGCCACTGTTGTCATGGGATAGAAAACATACGTATTTTGTAAAAACTTTCATTCATTACAAATGTCTCATGTCCTCCCTACACCAACACTTTTGTCTCATGCTTCCCCAACACCAACATTTTTGGTTTCCTTAAAAGAAACATGTTTCATGTTTTAAAAACTTTTATATTAAATATTTAATTTATTTAATTAATTATTTTTATAATAAAAATATAATATATTCAGGATATTTGACCCATTAAATAACCCGAATAAATAAACTGGCCCGACAATAAAACATTTAGTATTTCTAAATATATCCCAATTGAACGACTACATTATTACTAAAACACTAAAACTTTCACAATTGTTAAAACCATCGCTTTATTTAAAAACTCAAGCACATACTAGGGGATTAAATGCTACTTTTATTTTCATTATTTTTGTATAGTGATACGAATCTTATTTAATATAGACTACGGATTATTTCGAGCTATTATTTCTCCATGTCTACATTGTTCCATTATACCGTTGCTAATTAATCAGGTGAGTTCATAGCCTCGCCTTTCACTACTATTTATGTTTTTACTAACCCGCGAGGGAGAGACATGCTATAACTTGTTTTGACTATATGATTTTTATATCGTAGGATCGTGGCCCCACACTTATACTTAATAAACTGTTGATCGAGGAAACGCAAACTGAACTGTTACCCTTAATTACATTTGCCTATTGTAGATGAACCCGCATGACCCGTGCATCTGAAACTGTTAGAATTTTTGAATAGCCTGAATGTTATAAATAGATCTATTTGGGATTGACTATCCCCATCTGGGTGAGTCATGCTCACTGTGCCTCAACCAGGACAACAGATGTATCACATGTTAGAACTTATTATTGTTGGGTGCCTTTTAATAAGGCGAAGGGTCCTCATTTGTCGAGGACTTAACTGTCAAGTCTCAGTTTCGGGCAATATGGGAATGTAATTACCTTATAGTATTTGGCTTTTTGCAATACTATGTTTGTGATGTTTGCGGTTCTAAACTTGACCTTTTATTATTTGGTACTTTAATACATGGAACATACTGATATATCTGAACTTGATTTTTATCACACCTTATGAAATACTATATATGATATTTGAGATCCTACACTTGATTTTTATATCAAACTTTGTGCAACACTATGTAGGACAATTTATAATCCTGAACTATGATTTTACAAAGCTCTATGAATTCACCAACTTTATGTTGATTGTTTTAAGCATGTTTTTCTCAGGAAATTAAGCTGGATTATTTGAGCATGGACTGAGCATCATTTAGGAGCATCATAATAATTGGGGGATTTGTTTTCATTGGGATGTTTGTAACAACTGATATTTAACATTTCAACTGATTGTACTAAAACCATATTTGTATCAATTGTATTTCAAATCATGTAATTATGATCAAAGCTTTGTATGCTATTTGTTCTGTGATCCGCAACGTGTCACCCAATTACTATTCCGCTGCAAACCTGATTTTGGGGTGTCACAGAATGGTATCAGAGCAATGGTTATAGAGAATCAGATCGAAAATAAAATTGTTTTTCTATTTTATTAACTGAACTATAACCGGACAAAATTTTCAAAAACTTAGATTTCAAAAACTAGGTGTTTGACGGGGACATACGTAGAGAGCATTTAGCATAGAGAGCATGCATAACTATATGATTTAAATGCAATTTATTATCCGATGCATCTATATTTATGATAGCACTAGATGTTAACCATTAACATACTTTATGTATTATGACTGTTTAATATCTTTATGAAGATATTAAAATATGAAAATACTTAACGTATTTAATGAAACTTATAAACATGTCATGTTAGTAGGGAGCTTTATACTAAAGATGTTCTATCTCGATATTACGTTTTGACTGAGTGGTTGGGTTTACGATTTAAAGTGCCCTCGCTCCTTAAACGTTTATAGAATGGATTCTTAAGTATGATGGCCCGAACAATGCATTATAACCACAAACAACATAATACATAACAAATGCCTGGAAATATGAAAATGGAAATCTTTGGAAGATATAAATTAGATTTTATAAATCCTGGTAAATCTAAACAGATTTTTATAAATCTTGTAAAACCTAAAATAGATTTTAGAAAATCTTGGAAAATCTTGTAAAATCTAAAATAGATTTTGGAAAATCTTGTTAAATCTAAAAAGGGATTTTGGAAAATCTTGGAAAAACCTTGGAGAATCTTAAATAGATTTTTATATATCCTAGAAAAATCTAAAAGGGATTTTGGAAATCTTTTCTTGAATAACTGTATTTTGGAAGAACTTAATTAAATTTTGGAAAAATTTAAATTAGATTTTTTTTCCCTTAGAAATCTTAATGTATCTTTGAAAATCCTTACCATGTCTTTGGTAAACTTAACTAGACTTTTATATATCTTAGAAAAATCTAAAATTAGATTTTTTTGAGATCTTGATTAAATCCTGTTGAATTTATAACAAACTTGTGAAAACCTAAATCTTATGTATGGACTTTAAAATTTACTTTTTAAACCTAGATTCATAATGAAAGCACATGGAAAAGAAATATAGCTTGGGCTATCTGATTCATTTTATAACTTATAATAAACTTATGAACTTATAATAAAGCCTAAATCTTAATTTTTGGTACCTCGTAAATTAAATGTAAACATAAAACAAGATTGGACTTTATCTTGAAATATTGTAAAGCTTATAATTAATATACAAACTTGTAACCAACTTGGATTTCATTTAAAACCCGAAAATAAAACATACCGTAGGTTTTTACTCTCTATTTAGAGATCTAGCCTTAATCTTTATAAACCAGTAATAAGCTTGTAAGGTTTCATAAACTTCACACCTAGATAAATGGTTAAGTATTATTAATTGACTAAAATATGTTTAGGTCCATTAGGAAACCCATTAGGCCCATTTATTGTCCTATGGACCTATGTAGTAAAACTTGTAATATTAATGGATCTAAAAATGTAGTTAGGCCCATTAAGAAATCCTCAGCTCACAAAATTGTTAATGGATCTTGTAAGCTCAATAAGGGTTTGGGAAGCCCATTAGCTCTTTTGGCACATTTAATAAGCCCACTTAGTGATATTATATACTTAAACAAAGTTTTTATACCAAAAATATATCTTATAAAAACTTTTGGACTAAAAGTGTCAATTCATTAAACTCATGGATTAAAACCGTGACATTGAAACTTGTTTTGATAAAACAGTAATTACAAATATTGTAAATATTTGAAAGTCTAGGGAGTAATAAATGCCATTCGTGACTTATTAAACCATAAGGACTAAAACTGTTAAGAACCAGAAAGTATACATCTAGTAAAACATGGAGGGGCTTGTTTTGCCAATAACTGAAACTTAAGCAAACCCTAGACCCCTTATTTCATTTAATGTATTAAAACTTGAGCGAATCCTAAACTAAATGGACTAGAACCATCATTTTCTGAAACTTGTAAACAAAGGGTTATTATTAATGTACGTAATTATAAAAGTAAAATACAACAATGGTAAGTAAAATACTTTTACTTAAATAATATTATTAATAACAAATTTAAATGGAAGTTATTAATACTTGTACAACGATGTATTTAACTAAAATACAGTAACATAGATGAATTGCCTAAAAACGAGTTGGTATAATAATCCATATAGATCCTGAAAATCTTATACTAAGATTTTTAAAAACCTCCATGATTGATTGTGTATCAAGCTTAAGCTTATACGCTAATCATTTCATATACGCTGATTATAGCTTATATTTAATTGATAACTATAAATCGGTTAGTCTATTTTTGACTACTTGGAAAACTGACTGGCCACATAATAAGAACGGATTTACAACCACCGTACATACTGGAATATTTAAAAACAGACTAGGGAGCATTATCCCGTGTACTATATTTTATTAGATGTTTGAACTTGCTGTTATGTGTATATATGCATATATACCTTACTAGAAGGAACTATATGATACAATGCCTATACTTATGATTGTAATATATCATTATATTGTATATATGAGTTCCTTGTTTGATACCTATTCTTACGCACGTTATCACGCATTAACATTTATTTTCTCTCGCTTATAATTTTGTACGTATATCTACGGACCACGACTTATTAACGACTTATACACGTTTGCTTTTTGTATTTTCACGTGGTATTATTTAGATAAGTTTGCATCTTTAAATGATACGGTGTAACCCAATATCAAGGTACTTATGATCCTATATTTTACATATGGGACCTGAGTCTCTTGATCCTAAGTTAATGATGATTTCCTCTCAAGACGTTATGGGACGTCTAAGAGTGAAATCTTAAGCCACAGGACCAGAAGTTTATTTATAATTTCGTATTAAGATGTTATGGGACGTCTAAAGACGAAGGTTATAAGCAAACGGACTGTAAAGTATCTTAATAATATCTATTATCTTAGATATTATATTTATTTTAAATAATAAGCCTTGCCGGAAATATTTAGGTAAGGTGGGCTATGAAATCCTTATTGAAACGTATTAGGACGCTTTTTCGTTTGAATAAAGAAATCATAGGTCACCGAATGGAGTTATAAATGTTACCTTACATGGATGAGGACGCTTATCGATGTAAATAGAAATTTATAATCACATGAGCTTAAATATATTCGACATGACTCATAATTGATGTTATTTTATTTATCCTGTTATGGAACGTAATCCTTTTTTACTCACGATTTCCTCCATATATAACTTATCATTAAGATTACTTATATATGATGTCATTACATCCTCACCCAGAAACCTAGGAAGATTCGTGTTCATCTCTTTTAGATCAAAACATTATGCTCTTGACTTTTGGCTTATCCTTAACCCAAATACCACTTCCGCTGCATTCGACCCCATTTGGGGGTGTCCACTTCCGTTGCATTTGACTCCTTTGGGAGTGTCCATTTCCGCTGCATTTTAAACCCTTTTTGGGGTGTCCACTTCCGTTTCATCTGACACCTTTGGGGTGTCACAGAAAATAAAGCTGGTTCATCTGCCATGAGGAAATGAAACCTTGATCATTCGAGGCGACGGTAACAAAAACTCTATCGACACTAGACTTAGTGTCATTTCTTGTATCGAAGCCCAGAAATACTTGGTAAGAGAGTGCCTTATCTTCTAAGCTCGCATTTCTAAACGGACGAGGAAAACAAACCCAAGCATAAAAGACATACCCAACTCGCAACGGGTGTATTTTGTAGGGTTATGTTTGTCACCCTCTAGAAAGAGATAATTGATGGACAATCTTCTTCCTCTTCGGATCCAATTAGTTCGACAATACCATTGTCTAACAAGCCTTGAAATGAATGACTTCATCCTTTAGAAGTCGAAATTTGTGCAAATTTTGAACCACCAAGAGTAGATGCATGACCCTTTCAGCATCTCACTAGGGATGCACACTTATTTATTCTTGGTCTCTTCTTTGATTTCCATCATTTGAAGTACTTCTTCTCTACGCAACTTATGCCCCAGCTCAGCCACAAATTAAGCAGATTCTTTGAAACTTCCTACCCAACCACTATCAACAACAATCCTAGCCATCTCACTGAGTGAAGCTTTGGAGTCAAACTAATGTTTGCTTTCCACAGGCTAGAAGTATATCGGGATGCCTACTTAATTAAAAACCAAGACTTAAACGAACTTGTCCTATTCTACCCACTTTGTAAACTTATTAGAACTCGAATATGATTAAATGAACCTTTTACAAATTCTGAAGGGCTAAACGTAGACATTAACAAACTTGAAAGAATCCATAGTTGACTTAACATGGATTAAAAACCCTAGAGGTTGATTTTGCCGCTTTTGAAACTTATTTTGAGCCCTAAGTTATTTTGTTGGAAAAATATTTGTGCCATAAAGGCCACATTACAAAAAATAGAAGGACCATATGTGTAAATTATCAAAACATAGAAGACAAGTTACTTTGTGCATTAAAATTTACTCCTCGGAGGCATAGGATCAATAACTACATTATAAATATCACCTACGAGTCTAAACTTGAGTTCACAAGATTACACGTTCAAGAAAAAGTATCGTCACTTATTCCCTCGACGAGTAACTTCATCTTAAGCTTTGAGGACAAAGCTAAAATAACGGGTAAGTGCTGTAAAACCCCAAATTTTGGGCTTTTAACACGTCACCGGTTTCATTATTATTATCGCTCATGATATAATATTCTTACGGGTCACCTTTACAATATATCATCACCATACTTATTACGTACAAAAATCATTATTTTTTTGTGTAGAAAAACAGTGGAGTATTTTTACTTACTATTATATACAGACATCTTAACCTAAACTACACTATAATTAATAACGTCACATTTAATACAACTTATAGTGTAATGGATACACATTAGAGAATTTGACACCAAATAAAATAAAATAAATAAAAATATTTCTTTCCTCTTTTGACAATCAAAAACTCGTGTCCATTTCATGTATACATATATACTCTTTTTTTTTGTAATCTAACAAATCCTAATCATGTACTACTAAGATCTTATATAATCTTTATACCATCTAGCCTAGATTTATACAAATCTCATACAAGCATATACAATCCTATCCAAATCTAACTAAATATCTTAAGATCTTGCAAATATAACTAAAACTCATACACAATCCAAGTATATATCTTACCATATCCTAGCTAGATCTCCTAAATCTAGGTAATATCCTAAGTATCAAGCTAACCAAGTTGCTCTAGCCGAATCCCCTTCATTTTTCGGATGATACTATGTGGCAAGAGTATCCACCACTTGTTTATACCTTGAACCTTATAACCCTTGACCTTGTCTCCTCAAACCTTCTCTAGATGCCTCATACACGGCTACTAAATGAAAGGAAAGGCCAAATGTACCATCCCATACAATCTAGGATTGTACTTGCATAATATTTCACTAGATCTCCAAAATCTACCAAGATCATAAGCTTATATATTTATCCGATTATGGTTAGAACACAAAAACATCCATCTCTCTCAATAAACACAACACCAACACCATCACTTTCTCCCTTCTTTCTTCTCTGTCGAGAGCAACAAACCACCACAACTTATTTCTTTTCCTTCCTGGTTGAGACACAAGTAAATGCAAGAACAAACATTTTCCTTTTCTACTCATACAATTTGCATTACACGAATATCCCACGAATGTCCTTATCACCCGACTCGGTTTCTGTTTGTTGAAAAGTAAACGAACACCCATGATTCTTGCTCGTTGGTAAGCACCATGCGTCAAGAGGGTACAATGAACCATGGGTTCCGGTCGAGCGATCCGTTAGGTGAAAGCCTTCGCGTATCGAATCGGTGTCTGAAGCATGGATTTTTTCCATTGCTTTCCTTACTTGTGGACGCAAATTGCACAACGAAACATTCAAATCTTCTTTGTGAGTTACACGTTATCCTTTATTATAATGCTTATGCTTCTAGTAGTAGTTCTTGAGAAAACCAAACTTTATGCTCACACTCCTTATAAACACTACACTGCATTTCCCTTCCTACTGTACACAAAGAATAACACATTTGATGGGTTGAGAAAACGTGGGTTATTAATATACATGCTTGCTTTGCTTTGAAATTTGGTGTGATACAGTTAAGCAAACTAAGTGTGTCTAGTTAATGAAGCCCTTACAAATAAAATGTTACCTTGACTTGTCCTAGTTGAAAGAACGCACTACTAGCCTTGTAAAACAAGTACATACTGGCCACTTTGGCTATTTATTTGACCCATGAAAACCTTCCATGAAAATCAGATCCTTGTAGTATACAAACTAGACGTGGGTCATTTGGCTTCTAGGATCCCTTAAATTAGTTATGTATAGACATAGGAAGTTAGAAACAGAAAGTATTCTTTTTGTTAAAAAAAACCATGAATTGTACTACGAAACGCAGCCTAAACCTCAGCCTTTGAGACCTAAAACGAGCCACCTAGGATCAAGTGCCCACAAGTTTTATAGGGTCGAATGATAGACGAGCTAGCTAAGAATTCATAGTAACTCGAATCACTTAAAATGGTTAAGAAACGAACTAGGAATCACATACCGAAACATGCTGAACATAGCTTATTTTAGTCGAAATATGTATAAGTTAAATAAGTGTTTTATTGCGACCTTTTACGACCCACTTTTGACCCTCTAAACGACCTCGCCCCAAGTCGGGTATAGAATGAAAGTTGTAGACGGCCATGTCGTCTACACGAGCCTATTTTTAGTTTAACCCAAAAGCCTTTATCTAAAACCGTAGGCTAGATCGAAAATGACTCGACAAACACCTTTCTTTAAAATAGGTTCGCGACACCAACTTCGAACATGATTTTATCCTAGCAAACGATCTCGATTTATAAAACTAGAAGTACGGGTCTCTAGACGACCCGACTAGCTTTCTAATGGTGCTTTTAGTTTGTGCCACGAGTCACTATTGAACTCGCTACTCGCTTTTGAAAACAACCAAAACCACAAGTATTATATTGATCTTAGCACCGCTAGTTTAAGATTTGCCACCGTAGGTTTAAACTTGCCATTGTTGTCATGGGATAGAAAACATACGTATTTTGTAAAAACTTTCATTCCTTACAAATGTCTCATGTCCTCCCTACACCAACAGTTTTGTCTCATGCTTCCCCAACACCAACATTTTTGGTTTCCTTAAAAGAAACATGTTTCATGTTTTAAAAACTTTTATATTAAATATTTAATTTATTTAATTAATTATTTTTATAATAAAAATATAATATATTTAGGATATTTGACCCATTAAATAACCCGAATAAATAAACTGACCCGACAATAAAATATTTAGTATTTCTAAATATATCTCGATCGAACGACTACATTATTACTAAAACACTAAAACTTTCACAATTGTTAAAACCATCGCTTTATTTAAAAACTCAAGCACATACTAGGGGATTAAATGCTACTTTTATTTTCATTATTTTTGTATAGTGATACGAATCTTATATAATATAGACTGCGGCTTATTTCGAGCTATTATTTCTTCATGTCTACATTGTTCCATTATACCGTTGCTAATTAATCAGGTGAGTTCATAGCCTCTCCTTTCACTACTATTTATGTTTTTACTAACCCGTGAGGGGGAGACATGCTATAACTTGTTTTGACTATATGATTTTTATATCGTGGGATCGTGGCCCCACACTTATACTTAATAAACTGTTGATCGAGGAAACGCAAACTGAACTGTTACCCTTAATTACATTTGCCTATTGTAGATGAACCCGCATGACCCGTGCATCTGAAACAGTTAGAATTTTTGAATTGCCTGAATGTTATAAATAGATCTATTTGGGATTGACCATCCCCATCTGGGTGAGTCATGCTCACTGTGCCTCGGCCAGGACAACAGATATTTCACATTTCAGAACTTATTATTGTTGGGTGCCTTTTAATAAGGCGAAGGGTTCTCATTTGTCGAGGACTTAACTGTCAAGTCTCAGTTTCGGGCAATATGGGAATGTAATTACCTTATAGTATTTGGCTTTGTGCAATACTATGTTTGTGATGTTTACGGTTCTAAACTTGACCTTTTATTATTTGGTACATTAATACATCGAACATACTGATATATCTGAACTTGATTTTTATCAAACCTTATGAAATACTATATGGGATATTTGAGATCCTACACTTGATTTTTATATCAAACTTTGTGCAACACTATGTAGGACAATTTATAGTCCTGAACTATGATTTTACAAAACTCTATGAATTCACCAACTTTATGTTGACTGTTTTAAGCATGTTTTTCTCAGGAAATTAAACTGGATTATTTGAGCATGGACTGAGCATCATTTAGGAGCATCATAATAATTGGGGGATCTGTTTTCATTGGGATGTTTGTAACAACTGATATTTAACATTTCAACTGATTGTATTAAAATCATATTTGTATCAATTGTATTTCAAATCATGTAATTATGATCAATGCTTTGTATGCCATTTGTTCTGTGATCTGCAACGTAACACCCAATTACTATTCCGGTGCAAATCTGATTTGGGGGTGTCACACTTATCATCCTCAAGATTCACTTTTCCCATGCCAAGCTTAAAAACAAGATCATAGTTATCCATAAGTGAAAGTGCATCGACTTATTCCTAAAAATTAATTATGTTACCATTATACCTCCACTTATTATGCCTCTAAGACCGGTTATTATTTAAGCAAATTGCTTTTGGGAAAATTTGTCATTATTTAAAGCTTGAAGTATAAGAAATGTAAAATCTCAAAATAAGGAAACACGGTTTTAATCCTAAGTAACCATCTCATCCATTACTTGAAAAACCACTCATAATTGATATAAGTCCGACCCAAGATAATAAGTCATTAGTTTTATGTGTAAGATCCTTATGTCATGCATTAATAAGTAGCTACACACTCGCTAAGGAAAGAAAAATAAAACTTACGCAATAATTTATATCCGCCGCCTTTTTGAGACTTTGGATCTTCAATCCCGCAAACCGTCAAGGTAATATTTGATTGGAGCAACTATTAAATCCCCGCAACCTTTGTGAGAGTAATATTGTAATTCTATAGCTACTTTAATTAAAACTTCACTGCCCCTCTTGGGAGTCTTGTATTTTTTTTTTCTTTTTTTTTCTAGCCACTCATTTTTTTTATAAGCCGCTCTTATTTTTCTTTATTCCTCACAAAGAAAGTTGAAAAGAATAAAAGGAAAAATACCCGCTAAGTATTAAGCATGACATAATTCTAGTACACATAAAACGTTCTAACTTAGAATCTTAAGACGTACTTATACCAACCACGAATGATTAGTCAAAAATGCATAAGAGACTACAAACCAATTAAAACCGTTCTTGATTATTTATTAACATATATACATGCGTTGGCAAGAAAGTAAAGGTTACGAAAGGGGATATAAAAGACACAATTAATTAATATGTGGTTTATCTAGCCCTTTACACTTACTTCAAACTCTATCATCTCTTGTTCTCCACAGTTTAAAATCTCAAATAATGAGACTAGTGGATGCTTAGCCTAATAAACCAATAAAGGTCTACATGGTTAAGGATACTAGCTAGAGAATGCTTGGATAAGCAAACTCAGGTTGAGTCAAAGTATCCATGGCAGGCCTAATATATCAAAGATATTTAAACTTGTTAAACCATATCCTTTATTATATTTTTTCCTTTTTTATATATTTTTGATGAAAAATAAAAGAAGAAATATATACAACGCAAATGTGATATGCAAATGAAAATGATTAATGCAAAAATTATGAATGCATATTTTTGGTGGCCAAAGATAAAAAATTTGAAAAATGTTTGAAAAATTAATTTTCCCAATTATCAAGAAGTTAAAGGCAATGGTCTAGGTAAGATCACTTCGATAGAAGTCTCCCCTACACTTAAGATAAACATTGTCCTCAATGTTTAAGAGTATTGAATTAATCTCCCTTACACTTATAACATTGCGTACATTGTTTAACTCAAGCTAAGGAAAAGACAACTAAAGTGAATTCATTTTAAGCAAGGTTTGAATATCACAATAGCAAAAACTAATTGAAGTGAACCGGATACACGGGCCTCCTCCATAAGCTCCAAGAATGAAATGAGAGGGAACAACCCTTGAAACAAACACCAAAAGACGAAGAAAAGCCACCCTCCACTCTACTATAATACACTTTTTATTAAACTATCCTATTTAGATCTAATCTACGTTTTCTAACCTAGTTATTCAATGCTTGAGTTTTTTAACTCTAAGTCTCTAGCTCGACTCGGCCCCGAATTAGGTTTTCCTTGGGGAAACCATCATGGAGAATAAATGATATCCACTTTGAAGCACATCTCACATGATACGCTCAAACTTAGCACATTTCCATTTAAAATAAGATTTACAATATCCGCCTCGATGAATGGAACGGTCCAACGTGTCTCAAGTTTGTCCAACATACGAAATCTCTCATATAGGAAGCACACCAAGATCAAATACATAGTTTCCATCTCTACACTCGAACAAATCCAAAGTAGGAAGCATCAACAAAGTAAGCTCATACGAGAAACCCACATCAATAGAAGTCACACTCTTAAGTGGAGTGGATGAAAACCAATATCTCCTAGATATACATATCCCAGGATAAAAAACCTTTCCCTTCATGGGAAAATAAGAAGATGAGCTCGTATCAACCATATAAGATTCCCCCTTAGCTATCAAAGCATCATGAGACAATGAAGGTGTAGGAATTAAAACAATCATAACAAGTATATCCATGTGGTGCTCCTCATCATCATCAAAAGGCGAGGAATCTTCCATAGAAGGCATAGTGAAAGGAAGATCAAGATTAATAGTGTCTTGTGGAGGAGGTGTAGGATCAATGGTCCAAAAAAGCATGTTCTCAATAAGACGAACATCCTCTTCCCAATTATAAACACTATCATCAACCTCAATATCAATATTAGCAAGATAAGCCTCTATGGTGGCATCAATCTCCATAAGGGAATCCACATCAAAGGTTTTTGGTTCTAAAGTTGCCTTAGGGGAAAAAGGATCAATCTCTAAGAGTATAGGATCTTCATCAATAACCAACTTCAAGGGTGGGAGGGTGGGAATAGAAGGCTCAAAAGGAGGTGTATTAATGAGAGAATCACTCAAAGGGATGGTATGATCATGAAAGTCAATAGGTGCAACCTCAAAAACCGATGAAGAAATATCAATGAAAGGTTCTTCTTTTATGGAATCATCGTTATGGTTTTCATTCAATGCTTCAATCGAGGAGATAAGGTTATAAACGTTTGATAAAACCTCACGAATATGAACATCTTCCACTTCTTCTATAGGAGCAACATCTTCATCCAAATTAGGAAGGTCATCTTGACATGAAAAGTCATCAGATGATATATCATAAGATGCTTCACTAGAATCACAATCATCCTCCATTTGTGGCAAGTCTTGCAAAAACTCTTCCTCGATCTCATTATCCCTTTCTTTGAACAATTCATCAAGATCGAAATCACCAAAATCACTAGTAGTAGCATGAAGGTCAACATGTGATGAAATCTCAATGTGATCATGAGTAGAAGAGGTATCAATACAAAGCTCATCACATGGTTCATTAGAAACACTCTCAAGCTCTCTTTGGATTGGAATAAGGTTCTCAACACTAGACGCGGTTAATTCATCCAACTCGGTGTTTGTATTAGTTCTAAGAGGCTCGTCCCCCACGGTTAAAGAGTTGTTGGGTTCCATGTAGGTAAAGGTGATGAAGGTGTGTCATCATTAAGTGTCATGCAAATCGAAGGTCCGTCACAATCATCACAGAAGCATCAATAATGCATACGAGCACGAATAGCAAAATATTCTTCGTCTTCCTTTGTATCAATCTTAAAGAGTAAATCATCTAAATATTTCTTGAGGTGACGAGAAAATTTTTTCAACGATTCATGAAACATATCACCGATCTCCTTGTCATTAATTTGCCAAGTCTTAATTTCATCTTCTTCATTAGACTTAATTTTTTCCTTTAACCACAGACACGTGTATTTCATTTCCTCGAGGCTTAAGTCTTTCATACTATCAAGCTCCTTAAAAGCGTTTTCGTTCGACTCGTTTTTTTTGGTAACCGTGATTTCCGACTCATTGGCCGACTAATCCATGGGGTTTGAGCCCACCGCCACACAGACTCAAACCAGGTAAAGTCCTTCCTTTTCAGGAGGTTGGCGTGGCCACTTCAAGGTTGTTTGCACCTAGTGGGAATTGAACTTGAGACCTCACATACTTTGGAGTGATAACCAAAAATATTTTTGCCACTAGGCTACCCTTGAGTGGTTATTCGTTCGACTCGTTTATTTCTTCAAGGAAAGAATGTAACTCATTGCAAATATTAGGGGCATAGGAATGAGAATCCCTCGGTCTACAATCATAATCATAATGGGGAGCGTTTCCACAAAACTCACATGAATAAGTCGAAGAATAGGGTGGAGGTGGATTTCCATAATTAGGTGGATTATAGGTTTGAAAAGAGTCATGATTATGAAAGTTCTCATGATTATAACCTTAAAATTCCCTTTATTTTGAAAACCCTCATAATGTGAAAATCCTTGAGTTTAAAAAGTATTTTGATTATAGCATTGAAAATTTTCATCATTTTGAAAGCCTCCATGATTGGAAAATTCTTGGTTTTGAAAGGTTTCTTGATTATAGCCTGGAAAATTATCATCATTTTGAAAACCTTCATTGGTTGAAAATCCTTGGTTTTGGTATGGCTCATCAAAGGGTTGATCATGAAATGATGGTGGATTTTGTGATGAAAAACCGGAATATCCCATATAGTCATTACAAGTGTAGTCCATTTGAAGGTTAGGTTGAAAATTAGGGTTCTAGGTTCCATTATAAGCATAGCCCTCCCCATAATAGCCACTGTTTTGATCACATAAATAAGTATCGTGTGGTCCACCACAATTCGAACAAGGCGAATAATTAGCATAGGCGGATCGTTGTTGAAAAATCTCCAACATGGAACGAGTATCCATGTGTAGCAAGGTGACCGAATGTATATACAAGTGAATGACGTTTAAAGCTTCCTCGGGGAAGGAAGTAATACAACAAAGGTGGTATGATTACACGCGTACGAGTATACGTGTAAATAAACTCGAGGAGTGAGAGAGGAGCTCTCGGTCGACTTTTGAGAGAGAAGAAATTACCTCTGTCGAGGTTCGATAATTAATATCCACAAGAAAACATATAGATATGTAATAATAATTCTATGGCACATCACTCACTACTATCACCCTTGAAAGACCCACAAGAAAGCGGAGAAACGAGGTGGCGCGTAGCACTTAAGAGACTGCTTCTTTAGAATGTGAAATATACTCGCCTTATACCCCCCACACAATGGCCTCTTTCTCAACTTCAAGTAGATTGTAGTATTTATCTATTGTGCCTTAATCAAATTTGATCGATACACGTACTTAGGACCGGAACGCCCCCAAGCACGGTGTAATGCCTCGGCAATACTTATGGAAGTAGGTAAGTTGGTTGTTCGTATCTACGTATAAGTATTTACATATAATAATATATCAAAAATAATTTTGTATTTATATGATTTTGTAAAGAAAATATAATATGTACGTAAAAACAATGGAAAAAGATATATACAATATATTTTTGTTGTAATCTTTTAGGAAAAAGATTACTTTTTGATTTTTTTTAAATTTTTTTTGGTTCAATTCTTTAGGAAAAGAATTGATTTTGTAATTTTTTATTGTTTATATTTTTATATTTTTGATTTTTTTTATATTTTTGATTTATAATACGTAAAAATAACGTTCACAAAGTGAACGGATCCCAAAATCTAATATGTCTCACTCGAAACCGTTAATCTTCACGAAAAGAACCGTTAGCGGCGCCATTTAATATTTCGTTTTTAGTGTAGTTGTCTCTCGGTCTTATCGAATTAATTTAACTTTTTAAGTTTGACTTTATTGTTTTTGGTTATAAAATCTTGTTTGGAATCTAAGCTACTTGACACAAAGCAAATAAAAAGGTAAAAATAATATCTATACTACATAATACGTACTAATTTAAAACATTTAGCAAATACCGCAAATAAATGCACAAAATGTAAAATATGTAAAATGAAAATTTAAACTACAAATTTAAAACGCAAAAGTATGAAAAATCAAACTAAATCTATTTTAATAAAGCTGAAATTGTCAAATTAAAAACAATATAAAATTGAAACTAAAATTTACTTTGAACTTATAATGAAAACCTATGAACCTATTCAGCCCAAACACATCTCGTTGTAAAAGAAAAAGCAGTCCAAATATTAAATTCGAATCTAGTCCAATTAGGCCCAAACTAACTATAGCCAAATATCTAGCAAGCAACAGTTAAGGACTAACGAGGATAACTAGTTAACGTGATTGGACTGTGGCTGCAAAGAAGATGTATAAAATGAAGGACAAAATGTGTACACTAGCCAAACTTAAGCAAATTGCATAGAAAATCCACTTGCAGATACGAACAAGCTTTTACTAGTTTACCAAAAGCTGATATATTTTTCTACTTGATACTGTATTTATCTAGTTTGACTTTCTTTGTTTTGCAAAGTCTAACATTAATTTTATAATGGATTAAAAATTCACTGAGTCTTATACCTCTAAGTTCAGCTAAAACTAGCTAATACAAAACACTCCATATCTACTATCTCATAAAATCTACAAGGCTGAATTCTTTGATTGAAAACGCAATGCTATAACATATAAAACAAAAAGCTATCAGATTAGACTAACGTTCTTGTAGAAAATAAAATGATGCTTAACCATTTTTTCGTAGAAGAGTCCGTTCTCGTCGAAGTACAACGCTGAGCTGACTTAAATCATTTACACCTCCAACTGCGTCTATTGACTAATCTTGTGAACTGCAACTGTTATCTTATACTGAAATCAACGTACCAAAAGTCTTAATTGAACAGCAACCTGTTAACCTGCAAAACTTGAAACAAAAGTGAAGAAAAACCAAATAGAGCCCTCGAATCTGAAACCTACGAAAATTTATCTATATTGAATGATTTCTAAAAACAGTTCACACCAAAACCTTCAGCTATCTGACCTGATTAAAATCTCAAAAGCAGAAGAAGAAATTTTAAAACTTTTGAAAATCAGTTCATAAACTTGGAAGTAGGGATCAGAATGACAGAATTAAGTTTTTCATTAATGGAAGAGTTAGAAGGCTGTTGCGACTGAATTAGTTATGAAGAAACGAACTCTCAACTATTGTAAAATCTATCAAGCAAACTTTCTAATTCATTCAAACCATAGAAGAGTAAACAATAACAACTTTATAAAAACATCTACCAACTAGACTGAGCTCATGAACATATTTACTATAGAAAGCTTTAAAGATGAAAGTAAGAACTCATTAATGGCTGAATAGGTAAATCAGCTACAACCGTTTTAAACTAAATTCAGTAAAAGCTGTCACAATAGAACTGATAACACATGAAAAACACCTTACCAATTATCGTGAACAATATCATTAGTAAAGATACATAATTTAATGAAAACTAAAGAAAGCTTGAAGATTTAAGGTAGAGTTTCATTAACGGTGAAAAGAAAATCATTCGGTTACAAAAGATAACTAATTAACAGATTCTAAACAAACTTTAATCTGAAGACTTAACTGAAAATCAATAAGCTATGGAGAAAATCAAACTAACTATTCCTAACCTAACTAACTATGTGTAACTACTCCTATGCAAACTGTCTTCAACTGAAGGGCTCTCTTGGTATATATAGACGTTGAGGAAGATGAGATGACGTGTAGCCTCCATTCAGGTAGTGCCACGTGTAAAATACGAGGATGAATTCGTTCTTCATTGCTCTATTCGATTTGGGCGTTTCTTCATCTTTGAGTATTGATCTATTGAGTGATACCATCTTGTAGAGGAGGAAAAGATGAACGACTTTGCTTCTTAAATCTTCTCTTGAATCTTCTTTGTTCTCTCATGATTTGCACTTGTAGGTATATGGTGAAAAGATGAGCGACTGAAACTTCCTTTCTCTCTCTTCGTTGAAGTTGAAGAAGACGTGTGTTTTTGAGACTTAGTATTGCTGACTTTGACCAAGTCTTAAGTGAAAGTTAAATAAACTTTTTTTCATTCTTTTCTTTTTGGTCCTTTCACTTCCATCTTTTATCAAATGTGATAATAACTTTTAAGCACATTTCTTTTTTCATCCTTTGTTTTTAATGAAAGTTACAAACTAAGCCCTTCATCATTATAATTATGGCATGATTGGTCCTTGAAGTAACTTTCGTCTTTTTCTTCATCCTTTGTCATATAAATCCCTTGAAAATGCGTATTTGCTCCAAACTATATCTTGTTTACCTGGAAACACAAAAACACAAATACCCACGTAATTCTGATATTATACAGTTAAATATAATGTATTTGGCTATGTTTTAAGTGGTTTTTGGGTCATAATTGATGAGTGTTTCACACTTATCAGCCATTTAAAAAAAAACAGTAAACGCAGAACCTTTTTATTCTAATTCTTCGGAAAATATTACTTTGCAGGTTCTAAGAGGCTGTTTGGTTCGCAGAATGTTTTTGAGGGAATTGTAATTTTTGGAACGAATTGTAATTTAATGTAATTGTAATTGTAATTGAAAGAATTGGAATTTGTTAGAATTGGAATGTTGTGCATTTGTAATGGATTAAATTTAAGATGTGTTTGGTTGAGTCTCAACGTAATATAATTCAAAATTTTTTAATCAAATTTAAAAAATGAATAAAAAGTAATAATTAAAATAAAATAAATATAAAATAATAAAAAAAATATTAGTAAATTAAAATAAAATAAAATTATTATTTTAATAGAAATTATTATTATTGTTATTAAATATAAAATAATAATTAATATTATTTTAATATTTCTAAAATATAATAATAAAAAATATTAATTTAAAAAAAATATTATTATTAATAATAATAATAATAAAAAAACAAAAATATAAAAAGTGATAGTTAATTAAAATATAAAAATATAAAATGTATAAAAAAATAATAAGTAATAATATAAAATAAAAAATATATTAAGATACAAATTAAAAATGAATAATACAATAAAAAATACAAATAAAAAAAATAAAAAAATAAAAAGAAATAAAAAATATAAATATAAAAGTAATAAGTTAATAAATATGAATATATAACTGATAATAAATAAGATTAACAATAATAATAATAATAAAACTATTATTATTAGTTTTGTAATATTTTTTTATATAATAATAAAAATAAAATTTATTTTATTACATTATTTTAAAATAATAATAAGAATAATAAAGTTGACTATTAAAAATTGGTATACAAATTACTTATTGTGGCGTAATTCAAAACATTCCATCCAAGTATTTATGTAATCTGACTTACATCATTTGATGTAATTGTAATGTCCTAGTTACAATTATGACGCATACCAAACACCATAGGTAATGTAAAGTAAGTTATGATTCCCTTCATTCTGTGAACCAAACGGGCTATGTAATGTAACTGAATTACAATTACGTCTAAATACATCGAATTGCAACGAACCAAACGGGGCCTAACTGTTTATACTAAACCAACACACTTTTACATATAATCCAAAAATACTTCTGCTACCAAGAGAGGTTATGATAAGGAACGGTTAAGCTCTTTTCTATACTGAGCCCTAATTTTCTAATAATATGAATTATATATTATTTTTTATATCTCTGGATATTAATATCGATTTATAAGATTTATAAATCTTACTAAAACTGCTCGTTTTTTATCAGAAGTTTGTGATTTAGCTAATGTAATCGGTAGGGGATCAGATAGAAGGTTTGTTCCTCATACCTTTTAAAAAGTCTATGGAATATATCGCCTCTTGCACATGTCCTTTCATTCTCTATTCGATTTTCTCATTTTCTCCTTATATGTCATAATATATTAATAATCAACAGATAATCATATAGAGAATGTTTTCGAGAGATAACAAGTTAACTTTTCTTATATTAGAGGTATAGATATTAACAAAAGAGACACAATTTGACATATACCTCAAACTTATGAGGTGATAGAGTATTTACACCCTAAATAAGATACTTGTGACTCAAGTAAGGCATGAACGTGTCAATCAATTCTCTCTTATATGCATGTTTATTGGGCTTCGTGCTTTATTTACAAGTTGATATTCTCTTAGACATAGAGGAACTTATGCGTAGTATTCTTTGGTTCTAAGGTAAAATGCATAAGGGGAAAGCTAAAGTCGTTTGGGCCTCGGTTCGTCTTCCCAAGAGCGAAGGCATTTCCACTATCCATAGTTTGGATTCTATCGATATTTCTTTGGTGACTATATATTTTTTGAGCCTTTTAACGAAAGAAATCTCTTTAGTTTAAATGGATTCACACTTATAAACTAAGGGGTCGTAAACTTTGGGATTTCTCGGCTCGTGGTAAGATGAGTTGGGGTTCGTGTATGTTACTTCAAGCATGCCCTGCTATCGGTGAGTTATTTTGGTACAAATTAGGAGATTACAAGACAACATCTCTTTGGTTTGATAATTGGTGTTCACTAAGTCCTTTGAGAAATACTCTCCTAGTTTGTGATATGGGTAGAAAAGGTTGTCTTATTTCTTACAAAGTGGTTGACTTGTATTGTGATGGGGCTTGGCGATAGACAAGTGAGTAGGTTGTTCTTGGTTTAAAATGCGTTTGCAATCCATTGCGCTAAAGGTCCCAAAAGCCATTGCGTGATGCGTGATGCGATTGCGAGGGCAGTTTAGACGTGATGCGTTTAGTATTAAAAAAGTACAAGATTATTTAAGTACCAAGTAAATGCACCAAAGTTACAAAATAAGTTACTAGCACATTGAAATTATACCTATAATCTCTTGTAAAACAAATAGATCGGTAATAAAGCTTGACAAAAAAACACTTAGTAAAATGCAAGATACTATATTTTAATTATTATGTTTGTTTTAGATGTTTTTCTAACAATTTTAATCTTCAAAAATCTATTAAAATATGTAGGTCTATGTAATGGTTAAAATTTGACAAAAATGACATAAGTACTAGATTGTGACTATTGCTACCATTGCTAGCATCACACAAATGCGATAAATTTCGGTTTAATGCGAACGCATTCTGGGATGGCATTGCATTAGGCACCTTGATGCGAAATTTTGAATGCAACGCATTGATGTGTGCAATTTGCGCAATGATGCGCGCATATTTAAACCAAGGGTTGTTCAATTTCAGATTATATGTTATTGTTTTGGCTACTCTTGTTCCCAGTACTCCAGATTTGTTTGTTTGGAAGGATATTAACGGTTTAATACACTCATTTTCGGTTAATGTGGTTTGGGATTCTACCCGGACTCGAGAGGAAAAGGTTGATTGGGCTAAGGTTCTTTAGTTAACTCATTGCATGCCTCGACATGCCTTTTTTCTTAGGTTGGTTATTGAACATAATTTGATTACCCACGATGTATTGAGAGAATAGGATGTTAGTGCTACAACTAACTTAAACCCGTTTTAATGCTCTTTATGTGAGTTACAATCAGACTCACATGATAATCTATTGCTTGAGTGCAGTTTTTCGTCCTAAGTTTGACATATGGTTCGTTCCTTGGCCGGTATGTAGTCCTTAGCTCCCGTTTATATGACATCTTTATATTTTTGTCAGTCCTAGAGCTAAATCTGTATCAGTAAAGGTTGTTCTCTGTAACTTGGTGTTTGCTTCCTCGACGTATTTATTTGGAAAGAGTGGAATCTTTAATTATATTAAAAGAAGAAGTGGTAAAAAAACAGATTTGTTAAGTTATTTTATCTATGGTCCTTCAGAAACTTCTTTCGTTTCGCTATTAAAAGTCTAAGAATGTTGAAGTTCTATACAAGAAGTGGAAATTGCCCAAATTACTTGTTATGAAGAAGACATATTTGCTAGTTATAATGTTTGTGTGTGGTGCAAGACGGGAGTTCCATTCGAGAGTTGTAATCTATTTTCCTTTTCCAATGTTTTTCCCAATAAGATTTCTTTAGAAAGTTTCTAAGGAGCCAGTTTCATTTGGTCAATTTATCTCTCTTTTCATTGATGCTAGTTTGGATTGATGCACGATATCTGATGGATGTTTTATCGTGGTGCGATTTGTGTGTCTCTAGTTGTTGGATTATGGTTAGGTAGTTGTAGCTAGAGTTGATAGTGTTTTTCGACATGTCACAAATTTTCAAGTTTATACTAGCGTTAAAGTGGCACTTTTGCCACATTTCATTTGTACTCAATATTTTCTTGTGATTGATTTATTATACAACATTGAAACCCCTCTACCCGAAAAAGGCATCACCGTGTCTCTTTACCATATGTTAGTTACGAGATGTTAACTTAAAGAGAATGTTAGTGCAAACATTACGATGTTTAATCTAGATTATCCCTTTATATTTTGGTGATGACAAACGTATAACTCGTAATACATTATGTAAAAATATGTAAGGTACTCATAATCACTTAAGCATGCTTATGTATACTTCTCTCAACACCTTGAAGATTGCATTCGTCATGAAGGACAAAAAGGACGCGGTTCTTTGTAGTACCCGCAGATCCTTAATGATATCGAACCGCGAGAATATTAAAAAACAACAGGCAGAGAAGCCGATTTAGGCTCATTCTAGAATTTTGGAAGTTTCTAGAAGATGGCGGGAAACTAATAAATTTAAAATTCAAAAATTGAGTTTGTTTCTAGAAGATGGAGGGAAGAAAAATAAATTCAAAATTCAAAATTTTAATTTGGGCTCCAAAAAGATAAGGTGCATCCTTTTATCCAATGGGTAGTCCACTCTTTTATCCATTGGGTAAAAAGGTGCTCTCCAAGGCAAGAGTTTGCGATAAATAGAAGGCAATTTTGTAACACCCCACTTTGATAAGTGGACCGGTACGTGTATTTATGGCGTGTCATCAAAGCATAAGGTAAATGTCCTAAAACATTAAATGACCATAAAGGAAATACCGGAATCAAACATCGGTAATCCAAACATAAGCTCAAAACATGAAAATTAAATACTGAAGGAAAGGACTAAAAAATGTCCAAATAAGTAGAATAATGTAAGAAGTGCATAAAGTAAGAAGTCTGGATAGCTTCCATCAAAATGCACATGCTCTCAGAATCCTAAGAGCGTCCTAGTGTACCTGCCGTTAGAACATGAAAGGAATTACGGCTGAGCATAACGCCCAGTGAACGGATATAAAACATTATAAGAATGTACTGGAATGGGACAGATAACAAATACTGAAGCTATAAGACTGATATGTAAAAGTAGTGGAAAGCTATGTATAATCTGAGAAGTCTGATTTATAAATAATAAAGCTGAATAATTAACTCTTAAATCTGAAAACGTACATTTACTGTATTTTAATTGCCAAGAGCTTATATAGGTCATGTGTTGTAACGACTGCTGCATGAATAAATAGAGGGGTGACCTCGTCATGCTGTAGAGGGGTGACCTCTATATATTGTGATGGGTGGAGGGATCAACTCCAATGTGAAGGATATAGAGCACACACCACATTCACCTGATAGTTGTAAACTGATAACCCAGGATGCATCCATACGCCCCGCTGATAATGCTGATAAAATGGCCAAGATGAAATAAATGGGACGCTGCGAGAAATCACTCCCCCACAGAGGAGTCATGACACTGGTGCCTCAAGTGTCATGGTTACGGTACCTCCGTAACTAGTACATAACTGGTCATGCTTGTATATAAAGCTCAAGAAAATTTACTTAGTTATTAAAAATGATTACTGATAAACTTAGAACATATACTGGGGAAAACATTTGGCTGCAGACGGGAAATCCTAATCATGCACAAAAGGAAGTCCTTACTGAAGGACGGGAAATCCGTACCTTGTGTCCAGTAACTGACTTCAAGGAAAAGCTGATGAGACTCCTACTCTCATTTCACATAAGCTACATAAATGACAGACGCGAATAAGTTAACTGATATCTGTTTAGTTTACTGATTTTTAACTGTTCATAGTTTGATTTTATTCTTGTATTATTGTTTGTATATAAACTGATAATATATGACTATTCGATAATATTACTGATTAACGTATTTTCTTAATTTTCTGGTTACTGTATAAAGTACAAACTAGTATTAATATAAATAGTAACACGCTATAATAAGAAAGTTGCTAACATTAGAAAGATTTCTAAATTCGTTTCTTTGAAAAATTATCATAAATTAAATCACACATTTTAAATAATTAAAAGGATGTTGTCCCATATTTTGTGATGATATAACACGAATTAAAGAAAGAAAAGAGATGAAAGTAGATGAATTCTAGAGAGAGAAAGTAGAGAGAGAAAAGAGAGAGAATGGTGAAACTTAGGGAGGATTAGATTTAGAATAATTAACAACCAACACCCTTCCTAACATGCTAGGAAGGATATTTATAGTCTCCCTACATGTGAGCTTGTTTATGGACTATATTGTTTGGGCCGAGCTTGGATAAATGCTTAGTACCTTGAAAAAGGCCTTTTAAGCTAGTCATCAAGCTCGTAATGTCACGACTATTTAACTAACTATTACAACATTTTAATAGATGTTACAATAAAAACTTATGACCGAACATTCTTGTTTGACTCAATATTTTGAGGCTAACAATATCCCTCAATGTGAGGTCATTCCTCTTCAATATTTGGAGATCAATGGAGATTACTAATCTCGTCATAAGTGAGTCTTGAACATGTAATAGTAGTCTTGTTCCTTCATGCTGTGATCTTTGAGCCTTTGTCGTTGTCTTTGGACTTTGACTTTTATCTTGAGATCTTCAAATCATCCTTGACTTGTCTTTTCCATCTTGTAATCTTCTGTCTTCATCCACATGCTCATACTTTTCACCATCTTGAAAGCTTGCTAACAATATCCTTTGAAGAGAGGTCATTCCCCTACATTAACTGATAAGGATAATTTTCTTCATCAGATTTGCGGAATTCTTTAGCTTTCTTGATTGTTGAATATGTCTTTGGGCATGAGTATGTGGTTCTGAATCTTCGACTTTGTTGAGTACACCATAATGCCACCTTCTCGAGACAAAACATAGACACAGACTGAATGGCTTTGTCATTCGTCCTAAATCGGTAGCGTTTTACCTCCGGTCGGTGAAGACCGTTATACGATATCAAATACCGTACCTGTGATTAGGTAGATTCAATTAAGAACCTCCTTGACATGATTTCGCGGCAGTACTAGCCGTTCTCTTTACTCGACCGTCTCAAAGCAAGACTGCGAACATAAAGAGTGAATCAATTGGATAAATATCCGCTTTATTAAAGTCGTCAATTCAAATTCCTGGAACAAGTTTGATTCTTAAAGAATCTTACCATTGTTGCTTTCCAGTTGACACAAGCTTGATTCATAAAGAATCTTTCAAGTTACCTACCGTAGCGTTGTTTGATGTTGACGCTAGAAGGATATCCATTCGTCACTGTGAATATTAATGAATATCACTCTGAATGTTTTGGCAAGACCATAAAGATATTGCGTAGAAACCTGAAACGAGTTTCATCAATTCAAAATCAAAGCACTATTGCTTTTCAGTTTACACATGTTCAATTCTAAAAGAATCTTAGACATGACCTACCGTAGTGCTGTTAGATGTTAAAACTGGAAGGATTTCCACTCATCATTGTGAATACTAAGTATTATCACTCTGTGTGTTCTAGCAATATCACAAGGATATAGCGTAGGACTCTCTTTATCGTCATTCCGTGTGTCCTAACGAGATTTGATTGATCTCTTGGCTCTAGACTCGATTTGTGCATTTTTAGTGGTCGGAGGCTAGAGTACATGCCACCTATTCAATATCAACTATCTCGGAGTGAGAAAATTAATAGAAGTCGTGTTGATCTCCGTGACAATAAAACAAACTTATTTTGAGAGAAGCCTGAGTCAGTTGGGTAGGGGTTGTGCATTACATCACTGGGTCCATAATGTGTAGTCTTCATGATGTGTTGACTCGGTTTCTGCCTAAGTTATATGGAGGGCTTCTTTCTTTTCACCCTTGATCCTTACATTTCTTTTTCATTCCTCAACCCCTTCAATGCTTACCAAGACATCATCACTAGCACCTTGTTGTGATTGTTCCAGTGCTATAATCAGTACTTTTTCGGCATTCAACTACGTTCACTTTCTACTCCATCTTTCCTAAGGACTTCTAATAATCTATTGAATTGTCCCTGGGAAGATCCCTCCGGTTCTTGTTGGATCATAGGACTTATACCTAACCACCCTTTTGACACCAATAGCGTCGTGAATTAAAGATGTTGTGAGTATGAGATCGTAACCATAAAACCACCTTAAAAGTCTAATCAAAGTGTTTGAAAAACATTTAACACCTTGATAGTTTCGTCGTTTCAGAAATGCCCCCCCTTCACATGTGCATCAATAATCGAGAGTGTTTTACAGATGTGGGTAAGAGTTAAAGTGCTTGAGTCTTGCAAAATAGATCACAATTTAATCACATTTTCTCCCCGTATCTCTAATATATAAAATCTTCGATATTAGAGATACCAAATTTGATTAAAATATATCACGAAAAAGAGTCTTGAAAGTCTTTTGGGAGAAAAATGTGTCTTGCTAGCATGAATTTTGGAACGCTCCCCCTCAAAAATTAATCCAATTTAATTGTCATTGTGAGGATGTGATCCACATTTCAATTTTTGAGGATAGGAGTTGTTGAACACACAATTTTGAAAGATTTTTAATAATAATTGAGAAACTCTTGAAAAAATTGTGTTCAACGCTTTTCAAAAACCATTTCTTTTTGGCGACATGGTATTTCTAAAGCATAAACTTGAATTCATAGACTTTGAATGTCTTGACAAATCCACTCAAGTGTATGAAGAGTTATCTTCTTTTTCTGAGGGTAAGCGCACTAAATCGTACACTCCCCCGTGAATACAGATCCGGGTTGCAATCTGAAAGTGATTAAAAGCCATTGTGTTGAGCTCAAAATGTTGAATGTTTTGTGACAAGCTCAATTCTAGATAGATTGCTCTACTCCTTGTTGGAAAAATTGTCCAAAATAGACGTTTTCCTTTATTAAAAGTAGAAATGACATGTTTTGAAAAATATTTACAACTTTCATTCGAGCTTTATGTACACACCCGTGTCGTTATTGAGTGGCATTTCTAGGTACGTCTATATTATCGATACTGAAAGACATGTCGAGAAGAATATTTTTGGATTTTCAAAGATTTTTAATTTTTAATTTTGCTTTTTCATTAATATGTACATGTAGTTGTTTGATAGATGAATCGAGCAGGCTTCTTTGCCAGAATCTCCAGTTCTGCTAGAGTCAAACATCTCATACCAATTTGCCTAACTAGATAAGCAAACGTCTCTTTCGAAAGAGCTTTTGTAAACAATTCAGCTAATTGGTAATCAGTTCCAACAAAGTATAATTCAACGATACCCCTTTCAACTTGTTCCTTAAGGAAGTAATATATGACATCAATGTGTTTCGTGCGAGAATGCTGTACCGGATTGTAGGAGATGGCTATTGCGGACTTTGAGTCACAGTACATAGGTACTTTATCAAAGTGGAAGCCATAATCCGTGAGTTGTGTTCTCATTCAAAGAACTTGAGCACAACACGCTGATAGAGACACATTCTCCACTTCGGCTGATGATAGTGACGTGCAATCCTGCTTCTTGGAAGACCATCCTACGAGCTTATATTGACCTAGAAATTGTGCACCACCAGAAGTACTTTTTCGTGTATCAAGACACCCTGCATGATCAGAATCCGTTTAACCTCCTTGATATCGTGCTTGATATCATGCACAATAACACGTAGCATGTGATATATCTGGTCGGCTTGCTGTTAAGTACATGAGGGAGCTGATCATGGAACAATATTTCGTTTTATCTATGACATATCCCTACAAACTAGCATCTAGGGATGTGGTTGATAATGGTATCCCAACGGGGTCACACGAGGTCATACCATGCTTTTTTATTATCTCTTGACAATACTTAGCTTGGTTAACAAAGATACCACTTGGGGATTGATGAACTTGAATTCATAGAAAGAATTTTAGTTCGCCCATCATTGACATTTCAAATTTGTTGTGCATTACTTTTTCGAACCATTTTGAAAGTTTTGGGTTAGTAGACCCGAAAATAATGTCATCAACATAAATCTGCACAAGCAAAATGTCATCCCCATATTTATAAGTGAACAAAGATAGATCAACGGAACCTTTTGAGAAACCTTTGGATACCATAAATTTCGAGAGCTCGTCGTACCATGCCCTTAGAGCTTTCTTGAGTCCATAAAGTGCTTTGTTGAGACGATACACCTTGTCAGGATAAAGAGGATTGACGAATCCTTCCGGCTATGTGACATAGACTTCTTCCTTCAAAGGACCGTTAAGAAATGCCGTCTTTACATCCATTTGATAAATGATGAATCCCTTATGTGCAGCATAAGAAAGGAAAATCCTGACAGCTTCCATACGATCTACTGGTGCAAATGATTCTTCAAAATCAATACCCTCTTTCTGGCCATACCCCTTAGCCACTAGCCTAGCTTTTTTCTTGATGATTGTGTTTCATCCATCCTGTTTTTCTAGATCCAACGAAGATTTAATGGAATCACATCGTATGGTCTGTCAAGAAGTTCCCAGACTTTAAGTCTTTCAAATTGAAGAAGTTCATCTTGCATCGATTCAATCCAAGCATGATCAGCCATGGCTTCTTTGATGTTTTTCGGTTTAGCTGTACTCACAACGAGTGCGAACATACAAACATCCCCATCAGTTTCTAGTTGTCGTCTTGTGCGAACGGGCTGTGAAGGGTTTCCAATTACTTGAACCAAAGGGTGATCTCGGGTCCAATGATGTGTTGACGGATGTCGTTGGTAAAATGTATGCATATTTGACGGATCAACATGGCGAGTAGAGGACTCTCCAGTTTCATGTATCGGTTTACCGAATGGGTTGATAAAGTCGTCTTCATCATTTAATGCTTGGTCTGCTTGATTTATGTTCTCTGGAGCAATGACAATAGTTGTGGATGTTGTAGGATCGATTGTTGAAGTGATATTTTGGGGAGGTAAATCTGTAGAAACCCGTGTTGAAGTAGATGAAGTTGTATCTTTTTGTTGATGATGATCGGTATCATCATTCTTATCACGAGTGACAGCGGAAGACTTCGATACAACATGTTTCTCCCCCGTGAAATATTCATCATACATTGGTCCATATAACATTTCCAACTCTTCAATTGTCGTGTGTACTGTCATATCTATTCTTGGAACATTTCCTTGAACCAACTTTGAACATGACGATTCATTGTTGTGGTCTTGAGTTCCGAGTTCCGTGCGGTTGTGCACATAAGTCTTTTGTCGTTGTGGGTCGGGACTTAAACTGTTTTGTTTAAGTGCCATTTCTTGCAATTCATCAAATCTGATATGAATAGTCTTGACTATCAGTTTTGTTCTCTTGTTGTACACTTGATATCCCTTAGAATGAGTTGCATGTCCAACTAGAATACATGCATCACCTTTCTCTTTCATCTTATCCAAATTTTCACCATCTCGTATAATGTAACAAGTACATCAAAAAAAGTTAAGGTGTTTGAGTGAAGGTTTTCAATCATGAATTACGTGATATGGTGTCTTTTCGTGTCTTGGAATAATTAAGGAACGGTTTTGTATGTAACATGCGGTTGACACGGCTTCGACCCAAAAGAATAGTGGTAATTTTAAAGAGGACGATAATGTTCGAGCAACCTCAACTAAAGTACGGTTTCCTCTTTCAACAACGCCGTTTTGTTCGGGTGTTCAAGCAATAGATGTTTCATGTTCAATCCCTTCGGCTTCAAAATAACTCTTTAGAGTTGAATTCAAGAATTCTGTTCCTCTGTCAGTACGTACCATGTGTACCTTGAGTAGTCATCGACAATTACTAGAATGTATTTCTTCCCGTTGATACTTTAAACACGCATGGGACCACACAAATCCATATGAAGAAGATCTAACCGTCCTTTAGAGCTTGGTGTAGTCTTTGTCTGGAAACTACTTCGTTTAGCTTTACAAAGCTCACAAGAAGAACAAAGATGATCTTTGATGAATTTCAAGCTTGGAAGGCCTCTCACAATATCTTTCTTGGAAAGCAAGTTGATGGTATCAAAATTGAGATGAGATAGATGTTGATGCCATAACCATGCCTGAGTCGTTGAAACTTTAGCCATGAATCAAATTGGAGTTGTAGAAGTTGTGTCTTAAAGTGAGATCGTGTAAAGATATGTACCCCATGAACCAGTGAGTAAATCATTCCCATCATAATCACGAACAAAACATGTCTTCTTTCTGAAAGAAAGCTCCAAATCTGCATCACAGAATTGACCAACTGAGAAAATATTGTGATTGAGCCCTTCGACGTAATATACCCTTTTGATCGTGATATTCCCTTGAACCAAATCTCCATACCCAAGGATCGGTGAAAATTGATCATTTCCGAATCGGACTGTACCCAGGAACTTCTCCACGAAGTTAATTAGAAGCTTGAGATTCCCCGTCACGTGCTTCGTGCATCCTGATGTGTATCGATATAGATATATTTAAAGAAGTGTAAATAAAAATCTCCGACAAGAAGCCAAAAACCTGATGCGTTCTTCCACACATTGGGTTTTAAATTTATAAACAATAATTACCGATATTAATTAGGAACACAAATTCGAGCAAGTATACTCTAGTCATGTTGTAATTAGGTTGGTAAGTCAAGGTCGTCCCATGGGACTTGGTTATACTCAAGTGTTATTTGTTTGTAAAAATGGTAAGTATGATTGTCACGATCACACCACCATGAGAATTGTTTGAAGGCACAAGCGCACAAAGAACATACATGTATAGTCAAATGATCACATGGACATTAGGATGCTTAGTTTGGAAAACATATTAAAGGTAATCCTTTCGACCAATAGAACCAATAATAAGACACTGGTGCTTTATAAATCAAATATACATAAGTCTCAATCAAGTGGTCACTCATGAGCCTTATGCCTAAACCAATAACAACAAGAATCCTTTTGAACCATAGAATTGGTGTTATCAATTTGATAAGTTACATTTACTTGAAAGATGATTAGAACAATATATTCAAAAGACTCCTTTTGACCTATAATCTAGATTAAACCATTACTTGTTATGCTTATTAAGTCTCTTGCACAATCTTCACAAAGTGCAAGACCAAATCATTTGTCGATTAACGAATTGAAACCAACCATATTGAGAATAACTTCGACATATAGACCCAACAATGATTAACCAAATTGACAAACAAGAACAAGTTCCAATTCAACCAAATATAATGTTATCACCATAATTCAATGACAAGCACTAATAGAATCCAAGCATCCATATATCACAAGTTTCATATGAACAATACAAGTATCAAAACATTCACAATATCACAAAACATAAGAATCACCATGAACATGAAGATAAACTACATTGAATAATAAAGAAGAAGTTACCAAACGTTAGAGTTCATGGTACCAAAGTACATAGCATTCTACCCATATGAACAACCAAAATACAATTCGTCCTACCCATAACCTTCTTAGACATCAACCTCTTGGTGCGAGTATAGAGCCTTTTGGGGTGTTTGGGAATAAGGATTGTTGGAGATTAGATTGTTTATGGTGTGTGGCTTTCATCTCTACTTCTTCCATGTATTATAACATGAACATGGTAACCAATTCCACCCCTCACCACTTGGGTAAGGGGTGATATCAAAATCACAGAAATATGATGGAGTGGAAGATGATTGAGTGATTGAGTGATTGAGTGATTGAGTGATGATAAACACTACCCAATGGGTCTTATTTATAGGTGAATTAGCCTTGGCCACCAAGCACTTTACTTTGGCTCCAAGGGTTATAAATGAGGGTTTAATGAAGCTTGGAGGAGTTACAATGGAGTTATGGCTGAACTTGGTGAGCAAGGTGAAGTATGGAGGGGTTTAAGATTACTTGGAGAAGTGGAAGCCATGGGAGATGCTGGTGGCATAAGAAGTTGCTGGTGGCGAAAGAAGTTGTTGGTGGCAACTTGGCCGTCTTTCCCATATTTCTTCTTTGGGTCCTTTTTCTTTGTTTCTTCAACTTTATTTCTTCCAAACTTTCCAAGACTCTTATTCTTTGTATTATTTATCATACGAGAGCTACACTTTCATGTCTTGTTCATTCTTTCACCTCCAATACTTGTCTTTTCTTCATTTCTCGTGATGTAACCATTGATGAACCTACAATAGCAAGTAAGCTTCATTAAGTATCATATGTTCATAATAATCATATAAATATATGGATAAACACCACAAATACGCTCATATAAACATGTTAGATTTGAGCGTTATCAAATCCCCTCACACTTAAGTTTTGCTCGTCCTCGAGCAAGGAAAAGAAAAACTTTGCTTGCCCTCAAGCAAATAAGACTAAAAATAAAGTTATAAACAAAATACCTAAATGGTAAAAGAAAAGAAAATTTTTAAAATTCTATGAAAAATTGAAAATCTTTTTGGTTTTTATAGAAAATGGCTTAAGGTGCAAACCCCCTCACACTTAAGAGGTTGCTTGTCCTCAAGCAAGTAAAAGAAAAATATTTTTGGTTTTTTTATTTTTTATATAAACGAAATCGCTAAAGGTGCAAACCCCCTCATATTTAAGAGGTTGCTTGTCCTCAAGCAAATAAAAGAAAAATACTTTCCACATGATGCATAAAATTGGTTTAGAAAAATAAGATACAAATCTACAAAATACAAACAAGAGTAAACCGAATGGCATGAGCACCAAGTATACACATCTAAAGAGGAATTTTATTCGGGTTACAAGGCTAAGGCTTTGGGTTGATGGGTAAGGATAAGACATGGGAATTTTTATATGAGAGGTGTCACGAATATACAAGTTAAAAGTCTATGTCCCATGTTGCTAGTTACCGAACAAATCACAAGACCAAAAATGAATATATTAACGAGCTTATTCAACATATAAAACACATATCACGTCTTGACACATTGGTCAATCGATATCTAAACATACTTCATCTTCCTTCATCTTCATAATATTATCATCACTTTTTTTTTACTTTTTTTCGATGACTTATTCTTTCTTTTTTCTTTTTTTTCTCTTTTCTCATCATCCTCTCTTTTTTTCATTTTTTTCAACATACATTATACATCACATGCTCCCCTCACACTTCGCTTAAGCGCACACCACAAAAAATACAAATAAGAAAGACGTCTCCTTCGTCTTTGTTGGAATGGCACACACACATAGCGACGTGTGGCAACTATGAATCATCAAAAACGATCCAACATACCATGTAACTAGCAACCCACTGTTTAGACTTTGACAAGGGTTAGGCTAAGGTTTAAGGTTAAATATTTTTTTCTTTTTTAGTGGATTTAACAAAAATGAAAGGAATGGCTCAACGGGTGTTCTAAGGGTATCTAGCACTAAACGAGAGTGCTAACAAAAGGGTTAATATGGGATGTTAGCTAATCGATGTAACTAGCTAATGAAGAAAATAGAAAAGGCTATTTGGGTTTTATTCCTAAGGTTGCCTCTTTGTCACGTATATACACTTATATCACACAAGTGTGATCTCACTAAAACTTATTTTATTTATTTATTTTTTATTTTTAATTTTTTTTTGAAATTTTATATTTTTTTATTATAATTTTTTTACCATGTGGACCATTATTGAAACATATTTACATACAAATGTGTGAAAACATTTAAATCCTAACGGCAAACAAGTATACAAACTCTCCCCCTTTTTTATTCATTTTTTAAATATTTTTTTTATAATTAGCCCAAAAATTTATATTTTGAAAATTCGGTTTCGTTTTCCCATTTATTTCCCCTCACACTTAAGTTTTGGATTAGAATCAATGTTATAAATAAACTTCAAAGCATGAAAAGTAGAGAAAATAAATAAATAGTCCAAGAGAAACGAAACTTCCCGGGCTAAGAAATTGCAATTGATCTCCATATGATAAGATGCCAAGTAAAGAAGATCAAGTGATTTCATCGCCAACGAGGGTATACACATACAATCCATCAATCACGATCAATTCATCCTCCATAAGTAATACTTGATATTTGCAACCAAGTATGAAATATTGTAGTCCCTAGTCTTTTCGAATTGAAAACCGGTCTTAAGTGCGACTCAATCGTCTTTTGGTAAATCAAGATAATGGTTTGGTTTGTTTGTTTTAAACTATTTAGCAAGTAATTAAAGTGTCGTTGAGTAAAATGGAAGTTAAAAGATTAATATCAAAATGACGAGTAAACATAAAAGCTTGAAAACTTAAAGGTAACAATGGGAAAGTACTAGCACACTAAATAAAACTAACACTTGGAAAATTTCTAAAAATAAGTACTTAGTGGAAAAGTACTAAAAGAAAGTAAGATCGGAGTACACCAAAACAAGCCAAAAGTAGCCCCGATCGGAATGTATTCCGATCGGTTGATCGGAATATGGGTGGAAAGGAACTGATCGGAATATCCACGAAATGGGGGTAATCGGAATGTGGACAAAAGGCCACCAATCGGAAAGTTACCAAGGCTACCGTCGGAATACTTAAATTCCAACTGTCGGAATCTACAAACCCTAATCCGATCAAGGGTGATCGGAATGTAGGGTGTTCAATCGGAATACGCAAAGACCTAATCCTATCTATAGATCGGAATGTGAAGATGGGGTCCGGTCGGAAAAGCCAATCGGAAAGGGGTTTTAAACCCTTTCCGAAAATTGTGGGATTCGGTTAGAAAGCTAGAAAATAAGCTATTAGATTGAGCTTATTCCCAAAACTAAATCGAATCAACTAAACCGAATCAAATAAGCACTCTACTCAACTTATTTAACTCGAAATCAAACAACTTTTTGGATCAAACAATAAAAACATAAACTTTTTAAGGAAGATTTTTATAAAGTAAACAAGCTAATCATAAAAATAAGCCAATAAGCACAAAAGTCTTAAAGCTTAATCAAATGAAAACTTATAAAATAATCAAAAGATTAACTTTTTAAGCACGAAATCAATTAGAACAACACGGATCATATGATAATCGCACCAAAATCAATCTAAAATCAAAGAAAAGTAGAATGAGAATAAGGATTAAAAGCTTAAAATAGAACTTGATTAATGAAAATAAGCAATACAAAGATGTTTAATCTTGAAAGATTAAAAGATGAAACTAGTGAGAGAAAGTTTAAGACTTTCTCTCTCTAAAAAGTGAAAAACTAAAATTAAAGACTAACTAGCTAACCCCCTCCTAATGACTATTAGGAGGGTATTTATAGGGAAGGTGGAAGGAGTGCATGTGTTGCATCTTCTTTCTTGCTTTCTTCACGTTTTCTCGACTCGACTTTAATTCTTTGTCTTTGTCGTCTCGGGATTTGAACTTGTCTTTTTAATTTTCTTCTTCTATTAGACTTAAGTTCTTCGACTTCGTTAAACTTCCGTCTTTAGACTTTTTCTTCGATAAATCTTCAGAATAGGCCTTGGACTTCCGTTCTTTTTGTACTCTTGATCTTTTGACTTCGTCTTTCCCGTTTTCTTCGATAAAAGCCCGTGAAAACCCGTGTTTTCTTCCTTTTTCATATTTTGGTCCTAAAACACAATAAAAACACAAACCACGCATAATTCCGACTTTTACGACATAAATCACACGTTTTGGTCTTGTTATTATTGGAAATAAGTGGTAAAAGGATAAGTGTTTTCACACTTATTAAATCCCCTACACTTGACCATTGCAATGCCCTCATGCAATGCATTAATTTTAAAGCACGGTCTACATTTTCCATCATAAATAACCCACCTTGGCCTTTATTAAATACTAAACATAAAAGATAGAAAATAAGTAAAGAAATTAAAAACTTACATTGGGTTTTGGCGGCCATGAACGTTTATCATCCTCAAGTTTCACGTTCCCCATACCAAGCTTAAAAACGAGATCATTGTTATTATAAGTTAGCATACTAACACGAACTCATGTGGGCCAATTATTCACTTAGACTCCCTTATTCCTAGGTGTATCTCTTATATTTTATTTTTGTCTTGAATGATCACGAGGATGCATTGTTTGACTTATTTTGATAGTTATTTATGCCAAAAATAAGGTGAACGATTTAATCGATAGTTAGCTAAAGGACCAAATCTTTTAAAACTGCTTCTCGGGACCTCATAAAGTTCATATCTTGGCATAACTCGCTTCACGATTTGAGACCTTTCTCGGACCGATATTTAGCAGCGACTTCATACTTCGAATCTTTGAGAGACGTTCTTGAAATAATGGTCTTCTCTTCATAATAGGAATTTCTTCACTTGAAGTTTTGAGAGATTCTTCATCTTTGGACCACGACTTCTTCATTTTTCTCCAATCTTTATTTTGGACTTTGATTTACAACGATCCGCCTCCTTTTAAGACTTGGATCTATTTATCCTCATACCTTGTTAGGGTCTTTTCAGATAGACTTCTCCATGACTTTTGGGGAGTTCTTGCTTTTCGTCGTGTGTCTCAATCCTTCATATTGATTTTCGATAAATGATTCTTCACATCACTTTTGGATCTTTAGCAACAAAATGTAGCCCTCATGCCTTGTTAGGGCCTTTTCGGACTCGCCAATCTTCGCATCCCGCTTCAATAAGTTATGCCTTGGCTATGAACTCTAATCCGTACCGAGCAACTTTTAAACGATCTGGGGCTAGAAGCTAAGTAACCTTTTAAATCGTACAACCTTATTTATTGCAGATAATTTTATTAACAAGCGGAGGGAGAATAGGCTTATAATTAACTCACATAAATTCACGAAAGAATACCGAACTTATAATTGGCTCTATCATCTCTCGTTCTCCACAATTTAAAATCTCAAGGAATGAGACTCGTGGATGCTTAGCCTATTAAATCAAAGTTTTGGGTTTTCGAGTCGCCTATAGGATCTTGCAAATTCTTAGACTTTTTCAAGTTTAGAAATCGCATTTTAAAGTTCCCTTGATAAACGACTCTCTAGGATCAATTATAGGAACTTGCGAAAAGTTCTTGTTCTTAACCGTGAGAGTTAAGACTTTCGCGTTTTATAGCTCCCTATATAAAAGCCTAGCAAAACTTGACTTAAACACGTTAAGGATACTAGCTAGAGTAAACTTAGGTAAGTAAACTCGGGTTGAGTCAAAATGTTCACGACTAAGAAAAATCTAAAACCACTTTATTGAAAACTATTCTAGCAATGGAGAGAAAATAAACATAACAAAGGCAAATACAACTATACAACTAGGCCAAAATAGATTAAAAATTTTGAAAAATGTCGAAAAATCAAATTTTCCGGTTAAAATGAGGGCAAATTCATGGAAAAGCACTTACTTCGATAGAAGTCCCCCCTACACTTGAGATAAACATTGTCCTTAATGTTTAAGCATGTGGGAGTAAACTCCCCTACACTTATGACATTGTGCACTTTGTTTAAATCTTGCTAAGGAAAGGACAACTAAAGTGAATTCAATGTGAACATATAAAATATGAAATATTGAATCACGAGAGTTTAGGATAGAACCGGGAAGATGGGAACACGATATCACGGTTCGTCAAAAGTCATCAAGATGCTCTCTGAAGCTTTAATCCCTGCACAGCACAAGAAACAAGACAACAAACATATGCGGGGGCTCCCCCTACACTTATTATGAAAGCAGTAAAGGATAGAACACGGGTTGCCTCCCGATAAGCGCTTGTTTTTGTTCACCGAGTCATGAGCCTGACTCGACCCAAATTTAGTTCATGGGGAACGTGGTGAGGGATGGAATCATCTCATGGGAGATGTCCTCACCAAAGTACAGCTTCAGACGCTGGCCATTCACCTTGAAATTGGGCCCATTCGGCTGAGAAAGCTCAATGGTCCCATAAGGATAGACTTTAGCGACGGTGAATGGACCAGACCAGCGGCTCTTCAACTTGCCAGAGAAGATCTTCAACCGAGAGTTAAAGAGTAAGACTTGATCACCAACGTGGAACTCTCGATTCTTGATTTTAGCATCGTGGATAATCTTCGTCTTCTCCTTGTAGATCAACGAGTTCTCATAAGCTTCATTCCTCAGTTCATTTAGCTCGTTGAGTTGAACCTTGCGATGATCACCGGCTTTGTTGATGTCGAAGTTAGCCCACTTCAAGGCCCAGTGCGCCTTATGTTCCAGCTCGATGGGTAGGTGGCAGGCTTTCCCGTACACTAGACGATAAGGTGTACAACCGATCGGGGTCTTGTAAGCAGTACGGAAAGCCCACAGAGCATCATCTAACTTATCGGCCCACGCGGCACGATGCTCTCCCACAGTACGCTCCAAAATTCTCTTCAAGCCACGGTTGGAAATCTCAGCTTGCCCATTGGTTTGGGGATGATAGGCGGTGGAAAGACGGTGATTGACACCATACTTAGCCATGACTCTTGCAAATTGATCGTTGCAAAAATGAGTCCCGCGGTCACTGATGATAGCACGAGGAACGCCAAATCGAGCGAAAAGCTGCTTCAAAAAGTTCACAACCACCCTCGCATCATTCGTAGGCAGAGCCTTAGCTTCAACCCATTTAGAAACGTAGTCGACGGCGACGAGGATGTACTTGTTCCCTTTGGAGGATGGAAATGGCCCCATAAAGTCGATGCCCCATAAATCAAAGATTTCACATTCCTGTATGAAATTGTGAGGCATCTCATCCTTATGTGTGATCTTGCCTTGGCGTTGGCAAGCATCACAATGCTTAACCATTTCATGAGCGTCACGATAAATGGTGGGCCAATAGAATCCAGAATCAAACACTTTCTTAGCGGTGTAGTTGGGACCAAAGTGACCACCGGTGGGTCCTTTGTGGCAAGCTTGGAGGATGTCAAAAGCTGCCGGTTCGTCAACACATCGATGAATAATCAGATCAGCACACTGTTTGAATAGATAAGGGTCATCCCAAAAGTAAGTCTTAACATCATTCAAGAACTTCTTCTTTTGTTGGGATGTTAATCCTTTGATGAGAATACCACCCGCTAAGTAGTTTGCAATGTCTGCAAACCACGGGGTGTCATCAAGATTGAGATTTATAGACATTAAGGTCTCAAGGGGGAAAGAGTCATTGATCTCTTTGTTCGGATGATCCCCTTGATATGGATCCTCAAGTCTGCTTAGATGATCCGCGGCCAGGTTTTCGGCTCCCTTCTTGTCACGAATTTCAATGTTGAATTCTTGAAGGAGCAAAACCCAGCGAAGAAGTCTTGGCTTAGAATCGTTCTTAGTCATCAAGTACTTCAACGCGGAATGGTCCGTGTATACGATGGTGGTGGATAAAACAAGATAGGGGCGAAATTTCTCAAAAGCATAGACAACAGCTAAAAGCTCTTTTTCGGTTGTCGTATAATGCAATTGAGCCCCTGTCATTGTTTTGCTAGCATAGTGGATTGGTTGGAAGTGCTTATTCACTCGTTGACCCAAAACCGCACCAATAGCAAAGTCGCTAGCATCGCACATCAATTCAAAAGGCAGCTCCCAATTAGGGGTAACCAAGACCGGTGCCTTAGTTAGCTTATCCTTAAGAAGATTGAAGGCTTCAAGACACTCTTTAGAAAAGATAAAAGGAGTATCTTTTTCCAAGAGGTGAGTCATCGGGCGAGCGATTTTAGAGAAATCCTGAATGAATCGACGATAGAAGCCCGCATGACCCAGAAAACTTCTCACACCCTTCACGGTTGAAGGTGGAGGTAATTTGGCTATGACATCAACTTTAGCACGGTCGACTTTAAGACCGGCTTTTGAGATTTTGTGTCCTAGCACAATGCCTTCTTTTACCATAAAATGGCATTTTTCCCAATTCAGAACAAGGCGAGTGTCTTCACACCGCTTAAGCATACGTTCCAAATTGGCAATGCAAGAAGAGAAGGAATCCCCAAAGACCGAGAAATCATCCATGAAGACTTCCATGGTTTGCTCAACCATGTCATGGAACATGCACCTTTGGAAAGTCCCGGGGGCATTGCATAAGCCAAAAGGCATTCGTTTGTAAGCAAAGGTGCCATAGGGACAAGTGAATGTTGTCTTCTCTTGATCTTGGGGATCGATGGGTATTTGGAAATAACCCGAAAAACCATCAAGAAAGCAGTAATATTCATTACCCGCTAAACGTTCAAGCATTTGGTCCATAAAAGGTAGAGGGAAATGATCCTTTCTCGTGGCATCATTGAGTTTGCGGTAGTCTATACAAACTCTCCACCCAGTAACGAGACGGGTAGGAATTAACTTGTTGTTTGCATTGGGCACAACGGTGATTCCGCCTTTCTTAGGCACACAATGGACTGGACTAACCCATGGTGAATCCGAAATAGGGTAAATCATACCCGCATCAAGAAGTTTGATAACCTCTTTTTTGATGACTTCATGGATTTTAGGATTCACCCTTCGTTGACTTTGAATTGTGGGCTTAAAGTCGTCCTCCATGAGAATTTTATGTGTGCAGAAGTGAGGATCAATTCCACGGATGTCGGAGATTTTCCAAGCGATAGCTCTTTTATGCTTCTTCAACACGGCGACAAGTCGGGCTTTTTCGTCTTCTTTCAGATCCTTTGCGATGATGACCGGTAACTTCTCGTTGTCTTCCAGGAAAACGTACTCAAGATGAGGAGGTAGGTCCTTAAGCTCAAGAGTAGGAGGATCATCAATAGATGGTGAAACTAACGATGGATCATCATTAGTCACCTCTTTAGGAGCAGGAGGAGAGAACGGGTCTTCATTGAGAAGTCTCTCAATAGTACGAATATCTTCGTCCCAATTGGTGGACAAATTATCATACTTAATATCGAGAGGACCCAAGCTAGCTTCAAAATCATCCAAGTCACTTTCTCCAAAAGGAGTCAATGCTGGAGCAATTGAGGCAACGGTCTCAACATTGGGTAGAGAAGAAAGAGTACTTTTGCAAGCATCATGAAAATGTTCTTCACAAGCCTCATCGAGAACATCAATAGCATTAACACTCTTATATGAATAAGGTTGCTTAGAAATCTTACCCATGTTGAAGACAATTTTATCGTCACCAACTCTCATGATTATTTCGCCCGCGGCTACATCAATGAGAGTGCGACCGGTCCTCAGGAATGGACGTCCAACGATTAATGGAACACGAGGATCCATCTCGTAGTCAACGACAACAAAATCCGCCGGGAAGGTGAATTTGTCGACGCCAACAAAGACATCTTCGGCTATCCCTACTGGATAAGCAACCGTACGGTTGGCTAATTCCAAAGTCATTTTGGTGGGGACTAGCTCGGGGAGAGATAATTGCTTCCAAACACTTAAAGGCATTAAGTTTATACTGGCACCTAGATCGGCTAGGGCCATGCAATTCTCTACTCCCGGGAAGTTGCAAGGAATCAAGAAGCGACCTGGATCACCAAGTTTGGTGGGCAATTTCCTTAAGAGCACTGCTGAGCAGTTCTCATTAAGTTGGGTCTGAGCGATGTCAAGAAGCTTTTCCTTATCACTTAGAAGATCTTTAAACATCTTAGCGTATTTGGGCATGTGAGCGAGAGCCTCGGCAAAGGAGATGTTAAAATTCAATTGTTTAAACATTTTTAGAAAGTTTGAAACCTGAATATCATCCTTGCTCTTTTGCTTCTCTTTCCTCAACCTTGAAGGATAAGGTATATTGGATGAAGAAGAAGGCTTTAAGGGAATAGGCTCTCTCACAACCACGGGTGGTGGGGCAATGGGGATAGAAGGTGAAGGAGGTGATGAAAGGTGCTCGTTTTCCTTGTTCACAATCACCGGTGGAGGTGTAGGAAGCTCGGGTTCCATATAACCTTTTCCACTACGAGTTATGATTGCTTTCATCTCCCCTCTTGGATTCGCAACGGTATTACTCGGAAGAGTACCCGAAGAAGAGGGTTGATTACTTTGGATGAGCGAACCAATCATATCACGAAGGTGAAAAGCTTGATTATTAAAAGAGTTTTGCATGTTTGCATTAATTTCATTGCTGTGTTTGGCCATATCATTCCTTAGCTCTGCTCGAATATCGCTCCCTTGTTTCACCATGTCATTCTTCAAGTTGTTAAATTAACTTTGAAGATTCGTCACCATCTCACGATTAGTCTTCATGAACGTCTCGACGTCTTGGTTTACTGCCATCGGTTGATTGAGAGGTGGAGCTTGGTAAGCTTGAGAATTTCCTTGAGTTGGGTATGGGTTTCTTTGGGATTGATATTGGTTTTGAGCACGAGGTTGGGATTGGTTGTTTCAGTTATAGCTTTGTTGTTGGTTTTGGTTTGCAGGAGGGAAACCGGGAGGAGCAAGATAATTGTTGGAACGATAACTTAGCAAGCCACGGTCTCCTTGAGGGCGGGCTTGATAGCCTCCTGTGGGATAAGTGCCGTAAGCTGCGTTAACGTTTTCAGAATAATTGCCTTGGGTAGAAGGACAATCATTATAAGAATGAGGGCCACCACATGTGTCACAAGAAATAGCAACGGCTTTAGCTTGTTGAAAATTGTTTGTGGCTATGGACATGAAATCTTTGTGCATCATTGCGATTTGTCGGGTAAGTTCGGATATCTCGGGATTGGAGGTAGTAGAAGAAACATTGACTCTCTGATTAGATCTTGAGGATGCGGATGAATCCCAATTCTTGTGGTGAGTAGTCATGTTTTCAATCAACTCTCGACACTCCTCTGGTCTCCTTTTCATAAAAGTACCACCGGCGGCGGCATTTATCGTGTCACGATCATGAAAGGTGAGACCATTGTAGAAGGTGTCAATGAGAGTGACGGGGAGCATATTGTGATTAGGACAGCGGTCGATCAAATCATTGTAGCGTTCCCAAGCATCGAAAAGTGATTCATCATTCTCTTGCATAAATCCACTGATTTGGTTACGAAGGCTAGTGACCATGGATGGGGGAAAGTAGCGCGATAAAAAGCGTTGAGTCATGTCATTCCACGTATGAATAGAATTCTTAGGAAGACGGTCAAACCATTTTTCGGCATGGTGAGAAAGCGAGTGTGGAAAAAGTTGAAGGCGAAGGTCATCCATAGAAACACCGGAGCACTTCATGCTTTGGGTCATGGTAATGAATTTGTCGAGGTGTTTGTTGGCATCATCATCCGAAATTTCACGAAATGGGTTCGTTTGCACTTGCTGAATCATGTGATGCTTCAACGAAAACTCCTGAGCCGTGACATGCATTGGCGCAATCGGGCCTCCACGTCCGTTCATGATGGGTTGACACAATTCCTCCATGGTTCGTAAATCAGGTAGGAGGACATTGTTGTTGTTGTTGTTGTTGTTGTTATTCAAATTGGGTAGAGGTGGGTGATTATTGTTGTTGTTAACACCAGCCATATCTAAATCTTCACGAGTCTCGGGCTCAGAATAGTTCGAAGATCTAGTACGCATACACCTGCAGAAGAAAACTATACACAGAAAATATCTATATAATCTTTTTGGTGTAAAACCTTTGGAAAAGAATTGCTTTTTTTTAATGATTTTTTTTTAATGTTTTTGTATTTTTGAAAAGTTTTATATTTTTTTTGGATTTTTGAAGATTTTTAAAGCAAGGAAAATAACGTTCAAAGAACGGATCCCGAAATTCAATGCGTCTCTCATTAGAAACCGTTTATCGTAACGAAAAGAGCCGGCAGCGGCGCTATTTAATACTTGATATTTGCAACCAAGTATGAAATATTGTAGTCCCTAGTCTTTTCGAATTGAAAACCGGTCTTAAGTGCGACTCAATCGTCTTTTGGTAAATCAAGAGAATGGTTTGGTTTGTTTGTTTTAAACTATTTAGCAAGTAATTAAAGTGTCGTTGAGTAAAATGGAAGTTAAAAGATTAATATCAAAATGACGAGTAAACATAAAAGCTTGAAAACTTAAAGGTAACAATGGGAAAGTACTAGCACACTAAATGAAACTAACACTTGGAAAATTTCTAAAAATAAGTACTTAGTGGAAAAGTACTAAAAGAAAGTAAGATCGGAGTACACCAAAACAAGCCAAAAGTAGCCCCGTTCGGAATGTATTCCAATCGGTTGATCGGAATATGGGTGGAAAGGAACTGATCGGAATATCCACGAAATGGGGGTAATCGGAATGTGGACAAAAGGCCACCAATCGGAAAGTTACCAAGGCTACCGTCAGAATACTTAAATTCCAACCGTCGGAATCTACAAACCCTAATCCGATCAAGGGTGATCGGAATGTAGGGTGTTCAATCAGAATACGCAAAGACCTAATCCGATCTATAGATCGAAATGTGAAGATGGGGTCCGGTCGGAAAAGCCAATCGGAAAGGGGTTTTAAACCCTTTCCGAAAATTGTGAGATTCGGTTAGAAAGCTAGAAAATAAGCTATTAGATTGAGCTTATTCCCAAAACTAAATCGAATAAACTAAACCGAATCAAATAAGCACTCTACTCAACTTATTTAACTCGAAATCAAACAACTTTTTGGATCAAACAATAAAAACATAAACTTTTTAAGGAATATTTTTATAAAGTAAACAAGCTAATCATAAAAATAAGCCAATAAGCACAAAAGTCTTAAAGCTTAATCAAATGAAAACTTATAAAATAATCAAAAGATTAACTTTTTAAGCACGAAATCAATTAGAACAACACGGATCATATGATAATCGCACCAAAATCAATCTAAAATCAAAGAAAAGTAGAATGAGAATAAGGATTAAAAGCTTAAAATAGAACTTGATTAATGAAAATAAGCAATACAAAGATGTTTAATCTTGAAAGATTAAAAGATGAAACTAGTGAGAGAAAGTTTAAGACTTTCTCTCTCTAAAAAGTGAAAAACTAAAATTAAAGACTAACTAGCTAACCCCCTCCTAATGACTATTAGGAGGGTATTTATAGGGAAGGTGGAAGGAGTGCATGTGTTGCATCTTCTTTCTTGATTTCTTCACGTTTTCTCGACTCGACTTTAATTCTTTGTCTTTGTCGTCTCGGGATTTGAACTTGTCTTTTTAATTTTCTTCTTCTATTAGACTTAAGTTCTTTGACTTCGTTAAACTTCCGTCTTTAGACTTTTTCTTCGATAAATCTTCAGAATAGGCCTTGGACTTCCGTTCTTTTTGTACTCTTGATCTTTTGACTTCGTCTTTCCCGTTTTCTTCGATAAAAGCCCGTGAAAACCCGTGTTTTCTTCCTTTTTCATATTTTGGTCCTAAAATACAATAAAAACACAAACCACGCATAATTCCGACTTTTACGACATAAATCACACGTTTTGGTCTTGTTATTATTGGAAATAAGTGGTAAAAGGATAAGTGTTTTCACACTTATTAATAAGCTTTATTGAACCTACAAAATAAACTAAACTACAAAACACGTAAATTTATTAAACACACTTTCGTAGGCACCAGGATTGCATTTAGCGTATGCAACAAGCCTTTAAACCCCTTGGTATACCGAGTGGACGAGTTATAGTCTTGTGAGGGTTTCCAGTGAACACACCCACAAAGTTCATACATTAACCACATGAACTTAAACAAACACAAACACACATGGAAACAAAATGAACCAAGCACACAAGACAACAAACACAAACAAAAACAAACATTATGCATATATAAACACCACACATATGACAAATGAAAACAATCTAAACACTTAAAAACATAACATGACTCAACAAAAACTAAATAAAAAAAAACTAATTTTTTTAACTAAACCAGAACACATAATAGAAGTTTTGTACCAAATCTATTAAACCAGATGCTTTTCTAGACTTCGGGTTCTATCCACGGGGTTTGGGATTTAACCGGAGCGAATAAAAATACGAACAAGGCACAAAATGACTAAAACGAGGTGGTTGGGCGGGATATAAGCAAACATTAATAATTGATTTTAAAACTCGATTAACGGATGTTCAGACGAGTGTAAAACACAATTAGAAATGGTTTTGGTGAAAGCCTAGTTTAAATAAAAGAAGATAAAAAGGATTTTTTTTTTTGAAAATTTTGAGATGCCCCCGGCACGACATAGTTGCCACCGGCACGGTGATAACAGTGGGTGAGAAGTCTACCGGCAAGGCACTTTGCCGCCGACATTATGTTTTTTTACAAACTTCTTTATAACATAAAAATTAAGAAATTTTGTAAAAACACTTTTATTAAAATGATTAAAACACATAAGAAATAGCTTCATCCAAACACACCCTTGAGATTAATAAGATACCTTATGCAAAAATAAGGAAAATAAGCACAAAAACTAAAAGGAAAAGACTAATAAGCAAACAAAAGATGTAAACCACTTAGCACACAACATTCTAACAACAAAATAAGACACAACACAATGCACATTTAACACAAAACATGAAACAGATGACAAAAACTAGATTCCTAACTTTTTTTATTTTTCATGTATTTTCTATTTATTTTCAAAACAATTTTTTTAATTTTTAATTTTAACAAATATGACTTAAGGTATCAAATACCACTTATTTTAACTAAAATAGAATTTTTGTAGTGATCAAAATCATAAGATAATGACTAATCCAAACGCCCCCTTAAACTAAGAAAATAAGAAAAAAAATATGCATACAATGGGAAATGCACACAAGCACATAAAAACATAAAAACATAAAAACACTTAAAACACATGACACATAACAAGACACAAACTCACAAAATAAGAAAAACACAAAAAATACAAAAAATTCATGTGGTCAAGTAGTTCTAGCCATCGACTAAAGTGATTCGGGACAAGGTTTTTGGATTTTTGAGAACAAGCACTTTAGAACACATTTGACAAGCAATCTTTGAAAAAAGCATTTTGAGAACACAAGAGAGTAAATCCCAACACCAAACATATGATTTTGGCGCCAAGACTATTTAAGCAATTTTTTGAGAATTAAGAGATTTTTAAGAAATGGTGTTCTAACCTTTGTCAAGGGTTAGAACAAGAGCAATCATTCAAGATCAACGGAATTTAGAGCAATTCAAAGCCTCCAATTGAGTAGTCAACCATCAAACGAATTCCCCCTATGTGAAATTCGTCCCCCCTATGCGGATAAATGGGGTATAACAACTCTTTCGGGTTATGTATTAATTGGTGAGACAAACGATTCATCAAACAAGGAAACAAGCAAACAAACAAACTAACTAAAGAGTACAAACTAGTAAGTCCCCGGAAGCGGTGCCAAAAACTTGATGTGTACCGATACAGATATATTTAAAGAAGTGCAAATAAAAATCTCCGACAAGAAGCCAAAAACTTGATGCATTCTTCCACACATTGGGTTTTAAATTAATAAACAAGAATTACCGATATTATTTAGGAACACAAATTCGAGCAAGTATACTCTAGTCATGTTGTAATTAGGTTGGTAAGTCAAGGTCATCCCATTGGACTTGGTTATACTCAAGTGTTATTTGTTTGTAACAATGGTAAGTATGATTGTCACAATCACACCACCATGAGAACCGTTTGAAGGCACAAGCACACAAAGAACATACATGTATAGTCAAATGATCACATGGACATTAGGATGCTTAGTTTGGAAAACATATTAAAGGTAATCCTTTCGACCTATAGAACCAATAACAAGACACTAGTGCTTTATAAATCAAATATACATAAGTCTCAATCAAGTGATCACTCATGAGCCTTATGCCTAAAACAATAACAAGAATCCTTTCGACCCATAGACTTGGTGTTATCAATTTGATAAGTTCCATTTACTTGAAAGATGATTGGAACAATATATTCAAAAGACTCCTTTCGACCTATAATCTAGATTAAACCATTACTTGTTATGCTTATTAAGTCTCTTGCACAATCTTCACAAAGTGCAAGACCAAATCATTTGTCGATTAACGAATTGAAATCAACCATATTGAGAATAACTTCGACATATAGACCCAACAATGATTAACCAAATTGACAAACAAGAACAAGTTCCAATTCAACCAAATATAATGTTATCACTATAATTCAATGACAAGCCCTAATAGAATCCAAACATCCATATATCACAAGTTTCATATGAACAATACAAGTATCAAAACATTCACAATATCACAAAACATAAGAATCAGCATGAACATGAACATAAACTACATTGAATAATAAAGAAGAAGTTACCAAACATTAGAGTTCATAGTACCAAAGTACAATGCATTCTACCCATATGAACAACCAAAATACAATTCGTCCTACCCATAGCCTTCTTGGACATCAAACTCTTGGTGCGAGTATAGAGCCTTTTGGGGTGTTTGGGAATAAGGATTGTTGGAGATTGGATTGTTTATGGTGTGTCTCTTTCATCTCTACTTCTTCCATGTATTATGACATGAACATGGTAACCAATTCCACCCCTCATCACTTGGGTGAGGGGTGATATCAAAATCACAGAACTATGATAGAGTAGAAGATGATTGAGTGATTGAGTGATGATAAACACTACCCCATGGGTCTTATTTATAGGTGAGTTAGCCTTGGCCACCAAGCACTTTTCTTTGCCTACAAGGGTTGTAAATGTGGGTTTAATGAATCTTGGAGGAGTTACAATGGAGTTATGGCTGAACTTGGTGAGCAAGGTGAAGTAATGGAGGGGTTTAAGATTACTTGGAGAAGTGGCAGCTATGGGAGATGCTGGTGGCAAAAGAAGTTGCTGGTGGCAAAAGAAGTCATTGGTGGCAACTTGGCCATCTTTCCCATATTTCTTCTTTGGGTCCTTTTTCTTTGTTTCTTCCACTTTCTTTCTTCAAAACTTTCCAAGACTCTTATTCTTTGTATCATTTATCATACGAGAGCTACACTTTCATGTCTCGTTCATTCTTTCACCTCCAATACTCGTCTTTTCTTCATTTCTCGTGATGTAACCATTGATGAACCTACAATAGCAAATAAGCTTCATTAAGTATCATATGTTCATAATAATCATATAAATATATTCATAAACACCACGAATACGCTCATATAACTATGTTAGATTTGAGCGTTATCACATCAGGAGTCCAGTATGAAGAGAATTATTTCGATCACATGTAGAAGAATTAGAACATGATGGAGCTTTTGCTAAATTAGATTCCATGTTAGTTGTGATTTCCAATTCATTAGTTTCCCTAGTTTCAGCACTTAAAGGTACACTAACGCTTGTTGTCACGTATTCTTTCCTATCCTTAGGCATCCATTTATATCCTGGAGGACATTGATTAGTAAACCACCATTTCCAAGACTTGCTTGCAGACTCATATAATTCCCTAATTCTGCTTCTAGGGTTCTTAGTGGTGGAGTCTAATATAATACTTTTCTTAGTGGGGGGTTGCACCAGAATGGTTCACTTTGCGTTTGGGTTTACTAGCACTAATAGGCATCGCAACGTGCTTCTTAGTTCTAGTATCTACGCATTTCACATTATTCATAGCACACATAGAATGATCAGCATTAGCACATTTTCCCATATTTCACACAAACAAACTTAACATTTAAAGCATTCAAAGCAGTCGAATCATTCAAATCATCATTACATGCGATTACAGACGTTTTATTCTTAGAAACATTCAAATTCCTAGGGTGGTCTTCTACTTTCTTCATCTTCCCTTGACTTTTGTTTTGCCAAACCTTTTCATTCATTTAAGTGATCTTAAGCTGAGGCCAGCTAACACTAACAGTAGGGACTACTCCTGTAGTAAAAGACACACGTCTATTAGTGTTTCTAAAAGTCTGAGGCGAGTGACTATCTTTTTTTTGTGGGTTTAGTGGCTAATCGATACATCCCTGGTTTGAGCACATTTGTGCTTTGTGCTTGAATAATCGTTTTGGGACGAGTCTGTGGTAACCTATACTTCCCATCCGTCTTGGGGGCAAACCCAAATGTTGCAAATAAAGAATTTGAGAAAACAGACGGTTTTCACAAGACAGAGGATTTTGTCACTTTATATGCATTGGGTTGTCTCACAACAGGTTCTTAATTCTAGGTTCCACAATTTTCCCACCCATTTTAGCAACGAGTTTCTTCAACTCTTCTATTGCTATGTCTTTTTCTTGTAACTGAGCTTTCAAATCCGCAATATCAAGACTTTTTTTGTTTAGTAATCGACATGACTTAAATAATTTTACTTCCAAAGGTGTATCATTTGAAATAATGCCAACTTTGTTTTGCAAAGTAAGTTCAAGTGAAATACAATGGTTTTGAAGATAATCATATCTATGTTGAATTAACGAAAAATATTTTTGGTCAACTTTATTCGAAAGCTCGGTTTCAAGACGTTCATACTCTTTGACTTGATCAAGATATTTGCATGCAACATCAGAATATTCATCAATATCAGCACAAGATGTAACATAAACACACATATTATCTTTTGAGATGCATTCTTGCAGGAGTAGATCATATGCTATAGAAAAATCGTCTCTTTCATGTTGATGTTCGTGAATTTCTCTTTCAAGAGATTCCACATATTTCAAATCGTCAAACATTTCTTGCTCTATTAACGTTTCAAATTCAAAAGCATGTTTCTTTGTTTTTTCCGCAAGCGGAATCAAAATAGTTTTCACAAGAACAGTTATATCGTTGTACTAAATGTTGTCCCATATTTTGTGATGATATAACACGAATTAAATGAAGAAAAGAGATGAAAGTAGATGAATTATAGAGAGAGAAAGTAGAGAGAGAAAAGAAAGAGAATGGTGAAACTTAGGGAGGATTAGATTAGAATAATTAACAACCAACACCCTTTCTAATATGTTAGGAATGGTATTTATAGTGGCTTGAATAAATGCTTCGTACCTTGAAAAAGGCCTTTTAAGCTAGCCATCAAGCCTGTAATGTCACGACTATTTAACTAACTATTACAACGTTCTAATAGATGTTATAATAAAAACTTATGACCGAACATTCTTGTTTGACTCAATATTTTGAGGCTAACAAAGTATAACACCATAACGATTAATTTTATTAATCAATTTAATAAAATCAACAATTTAATTTATTTATTTATAATAATCCTTTCACAAAAGATTTAATTAATTTAATTAATTCTTCGCGGATATAATCACTAGCTATCTCGAAAACCCGTGCTAAAAACCTTCCCCGAGACACCCATGTCTCGGGTTAACCAAACCGGGCCCACGTCATGGTCTCCCTTGTTGCTGACGTCACTCAGCAGTAGCTACTGGCCTAGTTCCAGTTGCTACTGCTCAGTATAAGCTTCCCACTGCCCTCACTTGTTCCCACTGTTTTCATGTTAAACGTTCCCATTGTTATTGTTTTTGTTCCCATCGTTAATGCATTCGTTCACTGCTAATGCAGTGGTTCCCACTGCTCTATTTATCTCTCCCACTGTTGGTTATTGTACCCACTGTTTAACAGACCCAAACACCCCTGTATAACCCAAACGTCCCCTGGTTATGTTTCCTTTACCCCCGACTGCTATTAAACCCCAAACACCCCCTTTTGATTCGTTCTTCCCACTGTTTAGTAAAAAACGCCCCTGGTGGTTTGTTTCTGATGTTCGAAAAGCCAAACACCCCCTATTGGGTCACGACTGATCAAAAGGACACCCACTGAGACCTAGTGTCTCGGTATTCGTGCATTAAACAAACCCGACACCCTTCTCTTGATTATAAAATCATGTTTATCCATTTTAACTCATTTTAACCCATTACTGATAGAAAACTAAGACGAATCCTTTTTTTCTGTCTTTTTCTGTTGGCAACCACCCCAAGACCTTAACCCTAATTACTTTTTTTTGTACGTTTGTAAAACCCGCATTCTTTTACCATGAACAGTACACTTAGTAAACGTATATACAAACTAAAACTTTCCTTTGTAGCACGAACACGAGTCACGAATACTAATTAAAAAATTACGTACGTGTTATTACACGATAAGTATTAAATACGTGATACTACACGATAATTATTTACAATAATAATCATAATCACGAACATGAAATCATGCACGTTAAATCACGAACATGTAATTACGTAGGTATTTATTATAATAGGATTAATGTCGTTACGTGTGAGTATTTATGTATAACACGAACAATAAATTACGAACTATCACGAAAATACTAACGATGAGCACGTAATTTATTAAACATGAAAAATGTTCGGGTTTCTCTTGTGGGCCCCACATAGCCGCGGACACAAAGAGCAAGGGAGGGGCCAAGCCCAACTTGATTTTTACCAAATAGGGAAAAAGGAAAACATAGACTTCTCATTCTTTAGATTTTACAAAAAAACATCAAAAACCCTAGCCTTTGCCTCTTCCGTGGCAGCCGGCTACAACACACCAAAGGAGGCGATTGTTTGATCTTGGCGAATTAAAAACAAGTGCTTTTGTTCGTGTTATTAGTTTTCATTTGTTTCACGCATTCGGTATATCCTTCAATCCTTTTTCTTTTATTCTTTTTATTAGATCAAGAACACATGAACATGGGGTTTATAAAAAACAAGTAATTAAACATGTTAATTATTCTTGAGAAATAAAAGAATGGATTTTGGTTTGGGTTTTGGTGTGGCCGACGCAAGAACCGAGAGCTCTAGGCTCTCGGTGGACTTTGTATCACTACCAACCGAGGCATCATGTCTCGGTGTGGTTGTGGGTGTCTCGACCGCAAGAAACAAGGGACCCCGATTTGAGTCGGGGTACCGTTTGGTTTGTGTTGGGTCTTGGCAGCAGCAACAACACCACCAGCTTAAGCCGGTGGCTGTTTTGGTCAAGCAGGGGGAACACACGGCTCGACAGGGGGAACCACCAGCTAACTGCCGGTGGGAACCCTGTGTGGGCAGTGGCTAGCCGAGGCAGGCAGGGGCAAACCACCGGCTTAAGCCGGTGGCGTTTTTGCACCAATAGTGGCAACCGGCTATGTCGGTTCGCCACTGTTAAGGGGGTGTTTGTTTAGTCCGGTTCAAGGGAGAATTCGGTCCGGTTCATGATAGGTCTAAATTAAAATCACGGGTCCGGTTCACGACTAATTTTTACAAGTTATTATTTTTACAAGTTATATTATTTTAGCAAGAAAATTAAATTAATTAAAACATGACTAAAAATTAATTTAAATAATCATGGACTTAGGTTATTATTCTTTATGAAATAATGCATGTTTTAACCTAAGTATTTTATTTATTTAATTTAGACTATAGTATTAATTAATTATTTAAACATGAAATATAATTAGTTAATAAACATGACTTAGGTTATAATTAATATAATATTAATACATGTTTAACCTAAGTATTTTATACACCTTAATTTAGTTAAATCATGCTTATATTTATTTAAATCGTATAACCTATAGTTTATTTAATTAACATGATATTATTAATAAACTATACAAATAATTACATGACTTATGATATTTAACTAGTAAACTTAAGCTTATACTCCCTCCATCCCTAATTAAATGTCCACGTTTGACTTTTAGAGTCATTTTTTGTAAAATTTGACCGTAAATTAGTTTGTTTGTGTTATATAATACTTGGTGAAAGTTATACTAATGAAAATATATTTAAAACTCAATTCATTCGTATGATTTGTATCAAGTATTATATAACATATACAAGATAATTTAAGGTCAAAGTTGGAAACGGTTGACTTTGAAAGTCAACAGTGGACATTTATTTAGGGACGGAGGGAGTATTATTAAGTTATTAATCCAGCCTATTTCTAAATATGGAAACTTTCTATTTTAGGAAACTTAATATTATTGGAAACATTCTATTTTTAGAAAGTAATCTATTTTTAGAAACTGATCTACTTTTGGAAACTTTCTATTTTTGGAAACTTTCTATTTTTGGAAACTTTTTATTTTTGGAAACTTTCTATTTTAGGAAACCTGTTATTTTTTGGAAGTTACTTATTATTACACAACTAGTATAATAATACAAGAATACAAGTAATACTTAACCAGAATACTTATAATACATGATAAACACAACATAACATTAAAAATCAATAAAACAGGACAAGAACATATAAAACAAGTTAAGACATGATATAATCAGTTACGCACGAAGTAAACAGAATACTTATACATGTCCCCTATTTAGGTAGCATTAATGAGATCGGAGTAGGCCTTTCGTTCTTTCGTCTTCTTCGTTCACTGGACACATGGTACGGATTTCCCGTCCTTTCAGTATGGACATTCTTTCCTTAGTAGGATTCCCCGTTTGCAGCCAACTATTTTCCCAATATTTGTTTTATATGTTTGACTTCTTATGTTAGTTTAAGAGCCTAAGCCATATACATGCATGACCAGTGTCACCTAGTTATGGAGGTACTATAACCATAACACTGGAGGCACCAGTGTTATGACTTCCCCACGGCGGAGTGATTGCTCGTGGCGTCCTTTTCAGTTATTTGGCCATTGTTATATTATTATCATGTGGGGCGTATGGGTGCATCCTAGTTATAGGTTTTACCAGTATTACCAGAGTGAATGCGATGTGTACCTTGCATCCTTCACTAGGAGTTGATCCCTCCTACCCAGACTAATTAATTAGAGGCAAGCCCTCTAATTGCATGACAAGGTATCTCTTCCAAGTATTCATGCACGGTGGAACCTTATGACCTATATGGGCCATTGGCTAATTAATACAGATTTTACATAAAAAACGTAAGTCTTTTCAAACTATAAAACCAGTTTTATAAACATGTTCCAGGTTACTTAGGACTTATACATTTCCGCTGCTATTAGTCTTTTATTCTTATGTTATTCCATGCTATACTTGTATATCCGTTCATTGGGCGTTATGCTCAGCTGTTTTCCTTTCATGTTCCCAAATGGCAGGTACTCAAGGGAGCTCGTAGACTTTAAGCGTACGTGCATATGGATTGGAAGCTATATAGACTTCTCTACTTTATGCATTTCATCATACATTTTGCTACTTATTTCTTTGGACATTGTTTAGTCCTTTTCCTTTACTGTACTTATGTTTGTGTGTGATGAGCTTATACTTGGACTACCGATGTTTGTTTCTGGTATTTCCATTCATGGTCATTTAATGTTTTTAAGACATTTACCTTGTATGCTTTGATGACACGCCATAATCACGTGTGACATTCCATTTACCAAAATGGGGTGTTACAATTATGGTATCAGAGCCAAGGCTTCGACCTATAGGATCTCAAAACATGACATGTGATTAGTGAGTAGTCACTATGGTCTTCCTAGAACTGACAGTTTGTTTTCATGCATTTATATCATATGTCATTGTCGCAGGAATTTTGACTAAGTAATGGTTGGTACAGGACTTGCCATATTTAGTCGCATGTGCTTTTATCTATCATGTTGTTTTGATGAACCGACCCATAGGCGTTCATCTTCGTCATGTCATTTTGTTTAGGTGAACCGACCCAAAGGCGTTCACCCAAACCCATGTGATTTCATTATCATGCATTCATACACTGTTTTCATGCATAAAATTTTTCTCATGATTTATTGGCATAATTTTTTTTCATGTATATATATTATGTTTTAATTAGTTTAATCATGCATTTTGTTTTATACTGTCAGATGGTTCTCACAGGCGAGCAGGAACAACTCAATGCAGCAGTTCAAGCTGCGATGCATGCCATGCTTTCTCAACTGAGGAATGAAATCAGGGCCGAGGTGCAAGCTGCCAACAATCAGCACCAGCACCAACATCCTATTCCTCCTCATCTTCCTCCAGCTACACTGATCACATGGCTGGAGCGATTCAACAAGCAACGTCCTTGATCCTTCGAGAAGACTTACATCTCCAATGAGGCTAAGAGCTGGCTAGCTCATATCGAGAAGATATTTGATGCAATTAGCTACGACCCTTCAAGGCAATGTTGGCATGTTACAAGTTTGAAGGTGACGTGCTTGGATGGTGGAAGTCAGTGATGCAGTCTGAGGGAGGTGACAATTGGGTGGCTGGCTTGACTTGGGCTCAGTTCAGGGAGATGGTGATGGGACAGTTCTTCCCCAAGGCGGAGAAAGAAAAGATGAAAAGGGAATACCACAGGATAAGACAGAGAGCTGGGAGAACAGGAACGAGTTCATGCAACGCTTTCTTCGTTTGGCTGATTTTCTTGGCGCAACCATAAGTACTGCCGAAGACCAAGCATACCATTTTCGTTGGGCTCTTCGTACATCGGTCGCCAATAACTTGGTGGGTGCTACCTTCAACACGGTGGCACAGGTAGCTGATGCAGCACGTAAGTTGGAGATGCTGCAGTAGAGAGATGAGTTTGGAGAGGCAGAGAGACCCGAGAAGGGTATAATTTTCGTCACTTAGCGGTGATCATTTCAATTCATTCAGTACTATTCAAATATTTATCTTTCTCTATAAACTGCATCTTTTAGGCAGAAGACTGGGGACCGGTCTCAACCGGCTACTCAGCAGCAGCTTACTCAGCACAAGGGTAATGATCAGACCCAAGACCGTTCTGCTTCGGATAGGCGTGGCGGTAATGATAATTACCGTAACAATGCTAACAACTCTAACAACAACATGTCCCTAAACTTACTCATTTCTTATGTTACATGCTTTTGATTCATAATTCTGACACATCAGCATCTTCTACCTGGAATCATGGCAACAGGAGGGAGCAGGACCGCAGAGGTTCACAACCCAACCGTACAGCTATCACTGGTATTATGTCTTATGATTTTCTGCATTTGTCCTATTTGTACCCATAAGCCATGTCTCATGTGTACTTCTCTGAACGAGCTCCCATCAAACAAGGGCACCTGTTGGAGAGTCTGCTCACCCTCTCTACACTACATGCAACCGTAGGCACCCATGGCCATGCCGCCGCGACAGCGATGCTTGCTTCAAGTGTGGTCTGACAGGTCATCGCATGAAGGACTGCCGCAAGGGTGAGATAGAGGGCACATCTGGACATGCCGACTCCAAGCCACCTCCTACTACTCTACGGGTGTACACGACATCACGTGATCATGCCAACAAGTCTACAGGTACCATTACTGGAATCTTGTATATGTATGGTCAAGCTGCATTTGTTTTATTTGACAATGGTGCTACTCATTCGGTAATTTCTACTTCTTATGCGAAGAATGTTAGGATATCCATCTGCCATTAGAGAATATATTAAACATTTCCACGCCCTTAAGAGACTCTGTACGCATAACCCATGGGTACAAGAGTCTTCCCCTCGAATTTGACGATAAGATTCGCCCAGTTGATGCACTTCCTTTGGATATGTGCGATTTTGACATGATATTAGGCATGGACTGGCTATCCAAACATCATGCCACCATTGACTGTCATTCATATCGGGCCATCTTCGGTGATGTAAATGCACCATAGTACATTCACAACGGTTTCATACCCGGAAGGTCTGTACAAATAATTTCAACCTTACAAGCACGTGCACTACTGTCACATGGTTGCGAGGGTTATCTTGCTATTGTTCATGATCTGGAGGTTAAATCTCCATCCATCCAGAATCAGCCGATCGTGTTAGAATTCCCAGACGTGTTTCTAGAAGAACTCCTGGGCATACCACCTACTCGTGAAGTGGAGTTTAATATTGAGCTCATTCCAGGATCTGAGCCAATTTCTAAGGCTCCTTATCGCATGGCTCCCATAGAGCTGAAGGAGTTAAAGGAACAACTACAGGAACCGTTGGAACGCGGTTTCATCCAACCTAGTGCTTCTCCATGGGGCGCACCGGTTCTATTCGTAATGAAGAAGGACGACACTATACGTCTCTGCATAGATTACCGTGAGCTTAACAAGATCACCATCAAGAATAGATATCCGTTACCACGCATTGACGATCTGTTTGACCAAATCCAAGGGGCCAAACATTTCTCCAAGATTGATCTGAGGTCAGGCTATCATCAGTTACGGGTTAAAGAGCAGGACATCACCAAGACTGCTTTTCGTACACGTTATTGGCACTACGAATTTGTAGTCATGCCATTTGGCCTTACCAATGCTCTAGCTGTTTTCATGGACTTGATGAACCGTATCTTTCATGAGTTCCTGGACAAGTTCGTCATTGTCTTCATTGACGACATTCTGATTTTCTCTAAGTCAAAAAAGGAACACGAAGACCATTTTCGTACTGTATTACAGATACTTCGCCAGAAGCAGCTGTATGCTAAATTCTCCAAGTGTGAATTCTGGTTAGATAAGGTGGCGTTCCTAGGCCATATTGTATCAGCAGAAGGAATAACCATGGATCCAGCAAAGGTTGAGGCTATTACCAAGTGGCCAAGACCGACATCAGCGACTAAAGTTCGTAGTATCCTAGGCTTAGCTGGTTACTACCGTAGGTTCATAGAGAACTTTTCCCGTTTAGCATTGCCATTGACCAAACTGATGCGGAAAGGGGAGAAATTCGTTTGGACTGAAGAAATAGAGAAGAGCTTTAAAGACCTAAAGCAGAGGCTGGTATCTGCACCGATTCTTACTCTCCCATCTGGTACAGGTGGATTTCAAATCTACAGTGATGCTTCAGGGAAGGGACTTGGCTGTGTTCACATGCAACACGGGAAAGTGATTGCTTACACATCACGACAAGTTAAGCCTTATGAGGAGAACTACCCTACACATGACTTGGAACTTGCAGTAGTCGTGTTTGCATTGAAGATATGGAGGCACTACTTGTATGGCGAATCATGTGATATCTTCACAGATCACAAGAGCCTGAAATACATCTTCACTCAACGTGAGCTAAACATGAGGCAGAGAAGATGGTTAGAGCTGTTGAAGGATTATGACATTAATCTGAAGTATCATCCCGGCAAGGCGAATGTAGTGACAGATGCACTTAGTAGAAAGTCTGGTATGATCAACGGTATCAAGATAGAGGAAGAGATTATAAGAGACTTGGAGCGATTAGACATTAAGATCATGGTACGTGGGCAGCACGGTTACTAGGATAATCTTAGAGTGGAACCTGAATTACTCTCCAGGATCAAGGAAGCTCAGAAGGATGATGGTGAAATTTGGGCGATCATTTAGAACTTGGATCAGCAAACGGAGTTTCGGTTGGATGACGATGGTATCTTATGGCAGGGCACTAGACTTTGTGTTCCTGATGACCTTACACTCAGAGAAGCGTTATTGGCTGAAGCTCATAGCTCCCCATTCTCCATTCACCCTGGTTCGACAAAGATGTACCACGACATCAAGCAGTACTTTTAGTGGAGTGGTATGAAATAGGATGTTGCTACTTATGTCTCCAAACGTCTTACCTGCCAACAGGTTAAGATCGAGCATCAATTGTCTAGTGGTCTACTACAACCATTAGAAATTCCAGAGTGGAAGTGGGAAAAGATCACCATGGATTTTGTTACCGGTCTTCCACAGACAAAAAGGAGGCATGATGCGATTTGGGTAATCGTTGATCGACTTACTAAGTCAACTCATTTCTTACCGATCCGCAAGGATGATCCGGTTAGCAAACTCTCCGATCCTTACAAGAAGGAGATCATGAGACTTCATGGTGCTCCATCCAGTATCATCTCGGACAGAGATCCTCGGTTTACTTCGCGATTTTGGAGAAGTCTACAGCAAGCTTGGGGTACAAAACTTTAGCTTAACACGACTTTTCACCCTCAATCAGACGGACAGTCGGAGTGAACTATTCAGACATTAGAAGACATGCTTCGAGCATGTGCATTGGAGTAGACAGGATATTGGGATGATTATATCTGCTTGGTAGAATTTGCATACAACAACAGTTGGCACGCCAACATTAAGTGTGCACCGTTCGAGATGTCGTATGGCAGAAAGTGTCGTGCCCCAATCTGCTAGGATTAGGTTGGTGAGCGAACACTTGAAGGACCAGAGATGATAGAGTTGACCAACGAGAAGGTCGCTATAGTTAAGTCGAAATTACAAGAAGCTCGTGCACGTTAGAAGAGTTATGCTGACAAGCACCGTAAGGACTTACATTTCAACGTGGGAGATCATGTCTTTCTTAAGGTATCACCGGCACGTGGTGTTAGACGTTTTGGGATCAAAGGGAAACTCAGTCCTCGATTCATCGGACCGTTTGATATCATCGAGCGAGTCAGTGAAGTATTTTACCGTTTAGCGTTACCTTCGTAGCTTTCTCACGTTCATGACGTTTTGCATGTGTCCTTACTTAGAGGGTACAATTATCATCCCCTTCACACGGTTTAGTATCCACTAGAACAGATTCGTGAAGATCTTACCTTCATAGAGGAACCCGAGCGAGTTCTTGACTGACAAGAACGATTCATGAGGAAGAAGACGATTCCATTCGTCAAAATCCTTTGGAGGGATCATACAGAGCGGGAAGCCACTTGGGAAACAGAGGAGTCTATCCGGGCTTCTTACACTCGTTTCAAGTTTTGAATTCGGGTATGTTCCTCTTTTAGTTTACTTCATCTATAATTCGGGGACGAATTATTCTTTTTAGGGGGGAAGAGTTGTAAAACCCGCATACTTTACCATGATCAGTACACTTAGTAAACGTGTGTACAAACTAAAACTTTCCTTTTGTAGCACGAACACGAGTCACAAATACTAAATACAGATTTTACATACGTGTTATTACACGATAAGTATTAAATACGTGATACTACACGATAATTATTAACAATAAATAATTATAATCACGAACATGAAATCATGAACGTTAAATCACGAACATGTAATTACGTACGTATTTATTATAATACGATTAATATCGTTACGTGTGAGTATTTATGTATAATACGAACAATAAATTACGAACTAACACGAAAATACTAACGATGAACACGTAATTATTAAATATGGAAAATGTTCGGGATTCCCCTTGTGGGCCCCACATAGCCGCGGACACCAAGAGTAAGGGAGGGCAGAAGCCCAACTTGATTTTTACCAAATAGGGAAAAAGGAAAACACAGACTTTTCATTCTTTAGATTTTACAAAAAAAAATTAAAAACCCTAGCCTTTGTCTCTTCCTTGGCCGCCAGCTACAACACACCAAAGGAGGTGATTGTTTCATCTTGGTGCATTAAAAACAAGTGCTTGTGTTCGTGTTATTAGTTTTCATTTGTTTCATGGACTCGATATATCCTTCGATCCTTTTTCTTTAATTCCTATTATTAGATCAAGAACATATGAACATGGGGTTTATAGAAAAAACAAGTAATTAAACATGTTAATTAATCTTGGTAAATAAAATAATGGATTTTGCTTTGGGTTTTGGTGTGGCCGACGTAAGAACCGAGAACTCTAGGCTCTCGGTGGACTTTATATCACCACCAACCGAGACATCATGTCTCGGTGCGGTTGTGGGTGTCTCGGCCGCAAGAAACAAGGGACCCCGACTTGAGTCGGGGTACCGTTTGGTTTCTGTTGGGTCTTGGCAGCAGCAACAACACCACCGGCTTAAGCCGGTGGCTATTTTGGTCAAACAGGGGGAACAAACGGCTTGGCAGGGGGAACCGTCGGCTAACTGCCGGTGGGAACCCTGTGTAGGCAGTGGCTAGCCGAGGCAGGCAGGGGAAAACCACCTGCTTAAGCCGGTGGTGTTTTTGCACCAACAGTGGCAACCGGTTGAGCCGGTTCGCCACTATTAAGGGGGTGTTTGTTTGGTCCAGTTCAAGGGGGAATTCGGTCCGGTTCATGATAGGTCTATATTAAAATCATGGGTCCGGTTCACGACTAATTTTTACAAGTTATATTATTTTAGCAAGAAAATTAAATTAATTAAAACATGAATAATAATTAATTCAATTAATCATGGACGTAGGTTATTATTATTTATGAAATAATGCATGTTTTAACCTAAATATTTTATTTATTTAACTTAGACTATAGTATTAACTAATTATTTATAACATGGAATATAATTAATTAATAAACATGACTTAGGTTATAATTAATATAATATTAATACGTGTGTAACCTAAGTATTTTATACACATTAATTTAATTAGATCATGCTTATATTTAATTAAATCGTATAACCTATAGTTTATTTAATTAACATGATATTATTAATAAACTATACAAATAATTACATGACTTATGATATTTAACCAGTAAACTTAAGCTTATATTATTAGCTTATTAATCCAACCTATTTCTAAATATGGAAACTTTCTGTTTCAGGAAACTTACTATTTTTGGAAACTTTCGGTTTTTAGAAATGGATCTATTTTTAGAAACTGATCTATTTTGGAAACTTTCTATTTTTGGAAACTTTCTATTTTTGGAAACTTTTTATTTTTAGAAACCTGCTATTTTTAGGAAGTTACTTATTATTACAAAACAAGTATAATAATACAAGAATACAAGTAATACTTAACCAGAATACTTAGAATACATGATAAACACAACATAACATTAAAAATCAGTAAAACAAGACAAGAACATATAAACCAAGCTAAGACATGATATAATCAGTTACGTACGCAATAAACAGAATACTTATACATGTCCCCTATCTATGTAGCTTTAGTGAGATCGGAGTAGGACTTTCGTTCTTTCGTCTTCTTCGTTCACTGGACACAAGGTACGGATTTCCCGTCCCTTCAGTATGGACATTCTTTCCTTATTAGGATTTCCCATTTGCAGCCAACTGTTTTCCTAGTATTTGTTTTATATGTGTGATTTCTTATGTTAGTTTAAGAGCCTAAGCCATATACATCCATGACCAGTGTTGGGAATTATTTGTTAAGTGTCGAGTACCGTCAGTGTAATTTAAGTACTGTTAGTGTTATGCAAGTACTGTTAGTGTTAACCCGGTACATAGTAAGTACTGCTACTTATAAAGTAAGTACTGCTATATTGATTAGGACAAATATATCTTTGTATAAGATATGTCATAGTTATAGTTAGAGTATATCTTATGTGATATACTTAAATAGTTAGAATATTGATAATATATCGTCTGTGATATAGTTATCTTTATAGAATATTCTAAGGTTTCTAGGGTTCCTTACTCTATAAAAGGAACATAGGTAGAATGTCATTCATGTACCTCATTCAAGTCGATTAATAAGAGAATCGAATAGTTAAAAGTAATTCTGTTCTTCTGTGCTTTATAAGTTAGATTCCGCATAACTTATTTAGTTTGAGTAAGAGTTCTCAAAGTGTTTTAGTTTGATTACAAACTACTATACTAGTTCTTAACATAATATAGATCCAATAAAAGGGATCAACAAGTGGTATCAGAGCTTGTTGAGAAACTCTGAAAAAGAAGAATACAACCCCAAACACTCCACTCACACAAAAAATCAATGTCTCAACCACAAGGTGATGACGCTCACTTGGATGATGTTCAAAACCCTGATCCTATTCCACAAGGACAACCACAAGTTGTGCATCCTGCACCAGCACAAGGTGTTCAAGCCGTGAATGCTGTAGCTACCTCTACAACTACAACACCTTCTCATACTCTTTCTACTGTCAAACTCCCTGTACTCAAAGGTGACAATTATGAGACATGGGCTATGCAAATGGAACATTACTTGAATCATAAAGATCACACTGTGTGGCAAGTTATTAAGAATGGGAATACACCTAAGAAGCTACACTGGTTGCTAGATGGTACATGCTATGCTCTACCTACTGTGACTGTTGAGGAGGTACAAGCAAACATCAGGGAGAGAAAAGCCAAAACTGCTTTAGCTATGGCTCTTTCAGAAGACATCTTACCAAGCTTTCATCATTATAAGGATGCTAAAGCTATGTGGGATGCCATAAAACATAGATTTGGAGGTAATGAAAAATCTAAGAAGATAAAGAAGATTGTTCTTAAGCAAGAATTTGATAACTTCTCAATTTACAGTATAGAGGGAATACATGGTGGCTATGGAAGGTTAAGCAAACTGCTTATTCAATTGGCAGTTTATGGACATGTAATTCCTAATGAAGAAGCTAATCTAAAATTCTTAAGAAGTGTTCTACCAGAGTGGAAAGCAATGGCTATGCACTTTATCATAAAAGATGATATGGAAACAATTCCTTTTGATCATCTCTACAACAATCTTAGAGCATACGAGATGGATGTGAAAGGCATTGATGTGACTAAGGAAGCAACTACAACAAAGTCTAACTTGGATTTTTTGTCAGATGGAAACATCGGTACTTATTTTCATAGTACCACTAGTGGATCAAGCAACGGTACATACTTCAAAAATACCGCTGGACGACTTACAAGCAGTACTTACCTACAAAGTACTGAAGGCAGCCTTATAGTCTCTCAAAATCCACATGGAAGGTATTCACCATTGTTTAGTGACAATGATGCCTTCTCATTCTTTGTTGGACAAGACAACAGGCCAAGATTAACACTCAATGACTTGTTCCAAATGGATGATGCTGATGTTGAAGAGATGGATCTTAAATGGCAAGCTGCTATAGTATCAATAAGATCTAATAGGTTCTTCAAGAATACTTGAAGAAAGATGACTATTGATCCTAATGAGCCATTAAGATATGACAAGTCCAAAGTTGAATGCTATAACTGTGGAAGGAATGGACACTTTGCAAGAGAATGCACTAGAGACAAAGCTGAGAGTAGCAGTCAGAAGTCCAAAAACAACTATAGAACCAGTCCAAGAATAACTGAAAGCTTTCCAAAAGGAAACAGCTAGAGTCCTAAAGGAACTAAAGCATTGGTGACTGTAGATGGAGTGGTGAACTGGGATGAAGATGAAGAAGAAGAAGAGCTTGGTCTAATGGCTCTCTCACATGAAGATACTGAGGTACATCCTTGTTCTAAAGACTGTGTTCTTAAATTTAATAGCTTAAAAGTAGAACTAGAGGAACAGTATCAAAAATTCAACACATGCACTGTAGAATTAAATGCTTTTAAACAGGGTGTTGTTAAGTTAGAAGAAAATATAGTTTTGTATAAAAAGGCTCAACAAAACTATGAAGAGAAAATAAGAATTTTAACTCTTCAAATGAAGGAAAAAGATGTGGAAATTAAAACTTTTGAAAGACAACTTTTAAAAGTGTCAACAGAAAATGAAGCTTTAAAAGCCAGTCTTTATAATGAAAGGGAAGTGATTAATCATTGGCAAAAGTCCTCTAAAGAAATGGGAAAATTGATTAATTCACAAATGGGGTATTATGATAAATCAGTCCTTGGATATATTGAGGACCAACCTGGGATAACTTTAACTGACAAGGACTTATCAAAGGGATTTTTGATAGTTCTAGTGAGTTAGATAATACACCTGAGAATGATAGATATGCTGAAGGAATGAAGGCAGTTCCTCCACCACTTTCAAGAATTTTCATGCCCCCTAGTAATGATACAAGTATAGAGTTAGAAGAATCAAAGGTTAAAAATACCTCAAACTCTAGTAATTTGTCCAAAGATAAGACTGTTGTGACAAAAAACATTGTTTATCCACCTTTGATGAACAATTTTGTTTCTGAAAAACCTAAGTGTTGGGTCTACTAGATGTAGATCTTGCAGCCTGTCAGGACCGGTGAATGACTTCTGTAATCACAAGTCAAATCACAAAGAGACTCTATACACAATATGAATGTAGAATATAAATATAAACAAGAGAAACAAAATAACTATAAAGACTTGATCCTTTCTAAGGATTTCTAATATTGATAAAGACTAGAACTACGTTTTGTGAAGGTGTGTCTAACCCTTCTGCCTAAGGTTCCTTTTATACTACAAGGAAACCCTAATACATCATTAAGGAAAACGTGTAAAACTGATATGCATATTCTTTCCTAACATATCTCATGCATATCCTAACAGAATATTAAGTAAATAATAAAGTTTGACTTCGACTAGGACCAAGAGCAGGACTTGCTCCTACTACGACTAGGACCAGGAGGAACTACATACCTCCTAGTCTACCTATTACATATAACTATTACAATGGTCCTAACAATCCTCCCCTAAACTTGAAGTTGACCTGTTGAGTTCAAGTTTCCTGGAAAACGTGCAAAGAAAGCCCGAGGATTGTAGCAGCAAAACAAATAGCAGCATCAACAAGATAAGAATCAGAAGAACAGCCGCATGAAACACTAGAAGCTCCTCCAAAGCTTGTAACAAATCAGCATCAGGTTGAACCTTTTCAGCAACATGAGCAGATTTGATGAGCCTTTACCAAGTAGCTGCTCGCTCTTGGGCTAGCTAGTCATTCTGGTGGAATAAGCATCACCCTGGGAGACTAGAACCCAGCCCAACTCTTAAAACGTGAATCAATGGTGAGTGGGAGTACCCTGATGATTTTAGGCAAACCATCACAGCCGTCAACGGATTTGATGCGTCTTTACCAGAAGCCGTACCCCTCTGGACTCGCCAACTCTTAGCAATGAAGCATCGGTGAGTTGAACACCCTATAGCTTTAAGCAAGCTATTACAGCTATCAACGGATTTGATAAGATCTTTACCAAGAGCCGTACCCCCTTGGATTAGCCACTTTTCAGTCCAAGACTATGGCAAGTGAAAACCATCTAGTTTTGGGTAACCTGGCAACCATCAACGGATTTGATAATCGCACAAGGAGCCGTACCCTCAAGGTGAATCAACTTTTTCTTGTCGATGAGACATGGTAAGTTGAGAACCATTTGTTGTGTGGACCACGTCCAACACCAAGTGAAACCAAGTACCAGAACAAACTCAAACCAGGAACCACATTGTGAAATAGCCAAGGGATATTATGTACAAGTATAAAAGCTAAACTGTGTTTAAAGTATAAGCAGATATTATATAAAAAGGATATTTTTTTTCAACTGTGTTTATTATTATTTTTTTTTTAACTATAAAGAATGAAAGTCACCAATCACTGTACATATTGGTGAAAAGAATCAAAATAAGATCAAAAATTCAAAGTATAAACACTTACAACCCAGTCACCTTACATACCAGAAGCTGCCTTCTTATCCGCTAGCAACCGTGCTTGAATACCCTCTACCAACGATGTGGCCATACTCGACTCATTCCCAGAAGGAGCAGTAGAAATCTGCAAGTGACTTGCCAACATTGCTTCCATTGAAGAAATAGTCAAAGGATACTCAACATCCGTCAACATAAACACCACATGACCAGAACCTAATTCCAACACATGAACTCCACATCCAGCATAAAGCTTCCAGCGAATAATCTCCCATTGCATTTGATCCTTCCATATGCCCAAAGCAGTAGCAGATGGAGGAGGATCCAACATCAGCTTGAGATCGGCCCAAAGACGGATACCAGGCCAGGAAGACACCGCCATGGGGTTAAACGGCATACTAGAATCAACAAGTCCAAACAACGCCATAAGATCCATACGGTCAGCCCACGATAACACACCCTGCAAACCCGTGACCAATCGCACAGTCCCATCACTCAAAGTAATCCGATGGGAGACGCCACCAGGAAGTGTTGTAGACCTCTCAACCGTATAACCCGTAATGCTGCCATTGCCCAAAGGTAAGTCAGAATCGCTATCCGAAGCTTCATCAATTAAGTTCTCAGGATCACGCTTCTCAAAAGGAACTGATTTACCACGGCGAACACGATGAGCAAGTTTCTGGCGAGTGGAACGTCGAGGCGTGGGAGTCGAAGGAGTTGATTCAACCTTCACCTTAACTTCAGCAACAGCAGGAGAAGCAGTAGAAGTAGACTCATGAACATGTCCACTCAAAGAACCACTAGGAGCTGGATCAAGAGTAGGATTAGGTTGTGTTGCAGGAACTTGTGGCGATGAAGATGGCACATCAGATGTAGCAGCAGTAGGTATGGTGGGATCAACAAAAGTGCTTGCAGGAACATGGGTGGTGGTAGTAGTAACAGGTGTGGTGGTGGAAGCATGAGTGGTGGTGGTAGTAACAAAGATGGTAGTAGCAGGACCAGCAGTAGAACCAATAGGAGCAACCAAGGGTGTAGTAGAAGGACCAACAGAAGTAGCAATAGAACCAGAAGGACTACCATCAGAACCAGGAGTGGGTACAGACGAAGGACCAGTAGAATCAGCAGGCATAGAAGCAGTCACACCACGAGGATGGTAAATAAATCTTTCCGGAATGGGTTGGCTCTGACGCTTCACCATCTTCTAATAAAGGACCTTAAGCTCATCAAATGTCAGAGCTCTCACCCGAGCCCAAGACCACGAAGCATTGAAATGAGCAGCAGATTGATATTTTACATAACGTTGCATCTGCTGGCGCTGCTCATTCCGAGATAGAGGTCTGTTCCTTCGCTGTTTCTTTAGTTCTTCAGCAAGAGCCAACTGGTGCTTACGCATCATCACCATAGCACGCGGAATACAATTGTGTTCATCAACATCATCACCCAACAGATCTTTAAACTGAGCATAATCCCGAGTGAGAACAGTCAACACTTGCATCCATTCACCATCAGTCCAGTGCATAGCATCATGCTGAATTTGCGCACGCCTTCGCTCTCGAAGCTCTTCCTCAGCAACCCTATCCTCCTCATCAATCTCAGCCTGAACCCGACGAGCAGCTTCTTCACCAAGTCTTTCTTCTTCAATCTGTCGACGAGTGCGCTTGCGAGTGGGAGATGGAGAATCAGTCATTGGAGCTTTTCCCTTCGAATCATGAGAGGGACCAGCATGAGAACCAGCAGCAGCATCAGAATCACCACCCATAGAAGGGGGAATAGCACTAGAAGAAGGAGCATTGGAGGACATTGGAGGACCGGGCAGATCATCATAAACTTTACCAGCAAAGGCAGCCTTTGCCAGCAACGTCAAGCCATCCTCAACATTCTCCGCACCCTCATCCTCAGAATCTGAAAGAACCACATGCTTCTTGCGACGACGTTGTTGATTCTCCAATACCTTTATACGATCGGCCAGAGGAAGAACAAACTCCCTTGTGAGCTTCCGATGTTGGTTCAAGTCAGCTTCCAAACAAATCATCCTCTCATGGTACCTGTGCATAAGATCTAGCAAAGATGTCAGTGTAGTAGGCTCCTCCGCCTGCCCACCAAGAGAACTTGGATCAGGGAAAGCATCACGGGAGCCCGAAGCAACATGTGGGTCAACCTGTGGAGAACTAGCATCAAACGGGATATCAGTCGAGTGTGGGGCAGGGCTAGGAGGTGGAGTCTCCACAAATGGAGACTGATGTGGAACGGAGGAAGGACCAGCCTTGGAAGGGGATGGTTTTTCAACCACCACTTCCTCAACTAGCTCCTCCTCTACCACAGGAGTGGCACCACCAGTAGGAGCCTCCTCCTCTTCCATGGGGTCATCATCTAACACAACCAACTCAGGAGCCTCCTCCTTCTGACCTATAGGACCCTGAGCCAACCCCATCATGGCTTCAGTCAGGGGCCTCGAATCCCCAGGAAACCCATTCATTATATTGTAATACACTTTCGCTGTAAGTTTAGATGACACATGCTCAACCCTATCACGTGGAATGCAAAGAAGTATTTGTTGAAGAAACCTAGGGTATATAAGAAATTTCTTCCTCGAACCAGCAGTCGACAAATTACTAGCCATCCCCTCAAATAGATAATGAGAAAAATTAAACACTCTACCCTGGGCTAAACAAATAAGACCAGTAGCCAAAGGAGTAGGGAACGCATCCCAACTCCCCGACTTGGGACTCATACAATGGATTAAATAGTGAAGCAGAAGCTTCCACTGAGGGGAAAACCTATTCTTTTGGAAGTTAAACTTCCCCCCATGTTCATAACCTATGGCAGCCATACCCTCTAATACTTCCGAATTGGGAAGTGATACAACACCCCCCTCATCCTGAAGATGAAGAGAAGAGCGAATAGACGCTTCAGTTACCACATAAGCACGTCCATCTATGGTAGCATGGAGTGCTCGTAGACGTCCAGCCACATTCACAAGCTCAGCAGACGCCCAAAATTGACGTACCACACTATCATATATGGTAGGACAAACAGTAAATGCAAACCTTAAGTTTGAATCTTCAATAAACTCCAAGATATCAGCAAAATGTTCACGATTTGGACCATCACCCAGATAAGCAACACGATTATGAGCAGGTTGGTAAGCAAGAGCAGCCATGGATCTTGATGAATGGATGGAAGAAGGATTTGGATTGGGATGTAAGGAGTAGAAGCGGTTTTTGTGTGTGTTTTAATTGTAATGAGTGAGTCAAGGGTGTATGTTGACCATATAGGAAGAAAGTAGTAACTGTTCAGTGACCCCTATTAATGGGGGGTTGCCCTTTCAAATTAAACCATAATGGCATACTAACCACTTGCCCTTTTTAACATAATAACTTACCCCCAATTTATTTGCTGAATTAAACTTGTAAATACCAGTATTGGGAGCGTTGACCAAAAGTCAAAGTACACAATAGTCAGACCAGGAGCAAAACGTGATTAACAAAGGACAAAAGGAATGAACAGTAGCCAGACCAGAACCAGTACCAATAGCCAAACACCTCTAGACATGGAAAGATTTCAAACCACCAGAAGACAACCAAGCATAACTAGAAGCTGAACAAGGTGGACCAGAAGCCAGTCATATAAAGCCATATCTACCAGAAGAGAGCAAAAATCCTCCTTCAGAAGCACCACACACCACCATAACCAAGAAATTATGTTGTTAAATACTATGAATACATTAGACTGACCTAATATGTACACAAAGCCTCCCCTTAGGCTTTGCCTCCCCTCAATCCTAGACCTCACGGATTGACCATCCCAATATGAACCACCAAGTGGTTAAACCGTGGACCATCAAAAGCTTTAGTCAGCAAATCAGCAACATTGTCATCCGTATGAACTTTAAGAACCTGTATCAGCTTCTTCTCATTTGCATCGCGTATAAAATGATGCCGAATCTCAATATGCTTCGTCCGCTGATGAAATACAGGATTCTTCACAATGCAAATAGTGCTTTGATTGTCAATAAAAATTTTGGTATTCATAAAATTGAACCCATAGTCCAACATCTGATTTTGGATCCATAAAACTTGACCACAGCAACTAGCAGCAGCTACATATTCAGCTTCTGTTGAAGAAGTAGCTACGATTGTCTGTTTCTTACATTGCCATGAAATAAGCCGACGACCCAAAAATTGACAACCACCAGTAGTAGACTTCCTATCATTATTAGCACCAGCATAATCACTATCACTGTATGCTTCAAGAACAAAGGGAGATTCTCTAGGATACCATAGACCCAATTTAGGTTGAGCCTTGATATACTTAAAAATCTTCTTCACTGCATTTAAGTTCGAAACCGTTGGAGTCACCTGGTGTCTATAACAAGCACTTACTGCAAACATAATGTCCGGACGTGATGCAGTCAAATACATGAGAGAGCCAATCATAGACCTGTACATATGAACATTTACCGGTGGATCTGGCTCATTCTTAAGTTTGATTTTAGCAACTTCATAAGGAGTTGCTGCTGGTCTAAGAGGATCCATGTCAAACTTCTGAAGAATCTCATGAACATATTTGTCTTGACTGATGAAAATCCCATCCGATTGTTGCTTGACCTGAAGACCAAGGAAAAATGACAGTTCTCCCATGGCACTCATCTGAAATTCGCTTTTCATCAAGTGTTCAAACTCATCACACCACTCCTTCCTTGTAGAACCAAAGATAATGTCGTCCACAGAGACCTGAACAAGGATAATATCCTTGGAATTCCGCCGAAGAAATAGTGTTTTGTCAATAGTACCTCTTCTATAGCCATTCTTTAACAAGAAAGTGGAGAGTCGCTCATACCAAGCTCTAGGAGCCTGATGTAACCCATAAAGAGCCTTGACCACCTTGTAGACTTTCTTGGGATGAAGTGGATCAACAAACCCCTTAGGTTGAGTAACATACACTTCCTCGTCAATTTTTCCGTAGAGAAATGCACTCTTGACATCCATCTGGAACACCGTAAAGCCAACATACGAAGCAAAGGCCAAAAACAGACGAATGGCCTCAATCCTGGCAACAGGCGCAAAGACTTCAGTATAATCAATGCCCTCAATTTGAGTGTGTCCTTGTGCGACAAGTCTAGCTTTATTCCTGACAACAATTCCCCGTGCATCCTTCTTGTTTTTGAGAATCCATTTGGTATTGATAGCTGTCTTCCCATCTGGTAAGTCAACCAGAACCCAAACATTCTGAAACAAGAATTGCTGCATTTCCTCCTGCATAGCCTCCACCCAACTTTGATCCTCAAGAGCATGAGAAACAGACCTAGGTTCCACCTGTGAGAGAAAACAAGCAAACAAACAGTGTTGAAAGTCCGTATGATTATTACGCTTTTGATCCTCAATATAGCCCACAAGAGCATGATGATCAGACGAGGCCTTCTGCTGCATTCTGCGTGTCTTGACGGTAGAACCAGGATCTCCAATAATTTGAGTGGTAGGATGGTCTTTATGGGATTGCAAGACTGGATTGGAAGAAACCTCCACTTCTGGTGCCAAGTTATTGAGATCACCAACAAAATCAGCATCATATGAAGCATTTTGGAAAATCCCGTCTACCGGTTGTTTATGTATATCATCCAGCTTGGTAGAAGACTTCTTTTCATGGTTCCTCAAATCAGAAGGACTGGAGAAACGTGTATTAGAAGCAGACTCACTAGCCGGTGTACCAGTAGTTGAGAGGCTAGCACTAGGAGCAGAAGCTGGAGTACCAGGAGCAACTTTGTCAGAAGGCTCAACCAAGGGAAACTCAAAACTACCTTGAGCCGCTGCTTTAGTAGCCTCTTGTTGTTGCTTGAGAAGAGTATCAAGAGCTTCTTGGGAATCCTGTACATCCAATGGAGTTGCATCACTAGGAGGAGTAGGAGAGACCGTGGTGGAATAGGATGGAACCACAAAAATGTCATCCTCATCATCTGAATCAGAAAGACTAGAAGGAACACAGTACTAGAAGTTGCAAACACTTGTGGTCCTGCATCATGGTTAGTTTTGAAACGAAAATATCCTAACGAATCACTAAGATAATCAAGATCAAAATACCATTCTGGACCTTTTCCTTGTATGTTTGTCTTCTCCTCAAAATACCTGAGATTAATAGTTTCAATTATCCGTTTGGCTTGAAGATTGTAGACACGATACGCCCGAGAATGAGCTGAATATCCCACAATATATCCTTCGTCAGCCTTGCCATCAAACTTCCCCAAATAGTCACTAGTATTCAGAATGGTGACTGGACACCCAAAAGGCTTCAAATGAGCAATATTTTGAACTTTGCCCGTGAGCAGCTCATAAGGTGTTTTCTTGTGTGGATTGGTAATAGACACCCTATTCAAAACATAACTTGCAGTATTAACAGCTTCTGTCCAGAACAAGGTCGGAAGCTTGGAATCGGCAAGCATAGTTCTTGCTGCTTCTATTAGTGTCCGGTTCTTTCTTTCTGCCACACTATTCTGTTGAGGAGTCCTAGCAGCACTATAATCTCTTTTGATGCCCTTAACATTGCAAAGTGCGATGAGGTCTCTATTTTTAAACTCGGTTCCATTGTCGCATCGAATACCTTTTGTAACACCCCCACAAATGCTATGCGCAGCGGAACTACCACATTTGGGTGCTACGTAGTTATCATCACACATAAGCTATATTAAACGACTCAAAGAGACGTAAAAGTTTAAACATGAAATTAAACATTTTTAAATTATACAAATCTACAGTTTTCCCAAATCCCAAGATAATACAAAACAGAGTTTTCGTTTAGGTCCCCACTGAATCTCAACAAAAAAGTACATTTTCATTCTCATGACATAATACAAAAGAGTTTTAAGTGCAAAAAGGGAGGAAAACAAGTAGACCGCCAAGCCACAACAACTTCCATCCTCGCATGCTCCACTGCTATCAACCTTGATTTCCTGAAACACATGCTTAAAATCGTCAACACAAAGGTTGAGCGAATCTATAGGTTTATCAAATCATCAGTTGAACATAAGTGTAAAAAAAACCAATCATGATCATTCAATAGCATTGTCGTACTCACAATCTATTTTCAAGGTTATGACAATTGTGTTTAAGCTCATGACACTAATCCGTTAACTCAATCACCCGCGTAATAATTACCGGCGTGATTCAGATGAAACCAGTGCCCCTTCTAAAGGCATCAGTTGCAATTATACCTTATCTCTCATACAAGATAATCTACCGCAGAACTTACTCAACGTACAGCTTCTCGGCTAGCATTGGGTCGTTAGCCCCGTAGTACTATAAATTGTATAAGCGGCTATTTCCCCCTACTCGAGGGCAGGACAATAGTTAATAGTTCATGAATTTAGGGACTTTTGCAACTAGGTACTCAACACAATTTCGAGGCAACATTCGGGTCCAACAATCAATCAAGACTTATGTTCATTTTCATTTAAATTAGCATGTATCCCCCTCGCGGGTTAAAAACATTTGAATAAAGTAAAGAGCGAGGCTATAGACTCACCTTGCGTAGTAGTAGTAGTTCTAGCGAAGACGTAACGAGAAATGTCACCGACGACGTGGATGCCTGGGAAAATCAAACACTTGACCTAAAAATCAAGGTACGTAAACCAAATCAATACTTCGCGTACATTATTGTACTAAACACACGCAAATGCAAACACACTCAATGCTTATGAAAACTCACGCCAAAGTCAAACAAGTAGTTGTTACTAGACCTATACCCTTTGTCCTTATTATTAAAGTTACTATCCATTTTACGGTTTCGCTGATACTTACCAAAAGTATGGGCTGTTTTACTATACTTAACCATTTTTATAAAATTTGACAAAATTCTCAAAAATACTATAAGACCTGTAGAAAACCCATTTTTAATCCCATTAAAAGTCTTCGCTATTACGACCCGTTACTCAACACATTACTAAACCTACATTTTTCGGACTGAAATTGTACTTCGACCAACTTGGACTTCTTTAACCTATTTGAAATGCACCTTTGACCTCTTTGACTCCTAAGTCCACTTATAGACTCAATTACACAGGTTTGTGACCAAAATTTGACCTTTGACCTTTTACCAATTCATACTTGTGGTCCTCGGGATTTGACTAAAACTAAACATAAATTCGGATTATGAAAGTTCTCGTCTCCCGGTACACGATCTTTAAAACCTCATAACTTTTAGCTCGTTTAGAGTCACGAGCTCTACCTTATATCAATTTAAAGCTAAGAAGGCCCTCTATGACTACATTTAGCTATCTAGACCTGTAGGAAAAATTATTTTTATGAAAAGGTCCTAAACTTTCTGCCTAAATTTAACCGTACCAAAATCATACTTAGGCTCGATTCCAAACCTATTTATCACCTCTAGGCATCATCCTAAGCTTCCCTAATCACAACCAAATCATATTTTCAGTCCTAAACCCCTATTGATCATCAACCTCATAAAACCAAAATCATAAAACAAACATGCAATGTCTTTAACCCATTCAAACACACCCAAAACACCCTTATAAACACAAACCCATGACATTTCATCAAACACCTTGAACACACCCCAAAACCCCAAAAATTCGTGGCTTTTAGGGGCTGTGGAGAACCCATAACATAAAACCCATCTTGTTTAATTAATTATCTAGCATTATCAATACACCAATTAAACCAATTCATGATTTAATTAGATCAAAACACGTTTTTGAAAAATCACAAATTTTTGGAAAATCAAAGATGTTGCATGTGTGTTTTTAATGGATTAGATTACTTACAATGATAAAAGAAAAGGTGGTCTTTGATTAGATTTGTCAAAAACCTAAAAAAAATGATGGTGGTGGTGATGGTGGTTAGGGTGGCCGGCGGCCTAGAGAGAAAAAGAGAGAAGAAAGAAATTTTTAAAATGAAAATAATGAGGTGTGTGTGGAAAATTTTCCTTTTATAGGGTAGGGAGGGTAGGAAGTGTAATATTAGTTTTCTTTTGGCCATAGTTGTAAGATAACTTTTTAAAAAGGCAAAAATGGTACCTAGTAAGTTTTTATAAATTTACGAGAGTCGGGTTTCGTCCCGGCTACCTCAAAATACTTTTAAATGGTTTAAACGCACACAAAACGAATACACACATGGTTCCGACTCGACTTAACACGAAATAAAAATGAAATCTCGAAAAAACTCAAATATCGATCAATCGATATTAAAATGTAAGTTTTGGGCATCCGTCGGTATCGTAGTCGTCATCGGTTCTTCTTAAATCGTCAAACGTTAAATTACGACCGTAAACGTTGGTTTCAACTTAAACCGTCAAATATATAACAAACGAAATTTCTTAAAAATTTCAAAAATATACGTAAAATAGGATTAAATAAATGACGTTGGGCTCGGGATATCACATCCACAAGTGAGCCACAACTTAAGAGAGATGCTCATACTGAACAGCTCTTGAGACAATAACTTAGCATCATACGGCACTTTCACGGGTGTTACATCCTCCCCTCCTTAAGGGAGCGACGTCCCGGCGCTCTCCGGTTCTTGTACTCGCATTTTGTACTACTAGGAAGGTAAAGGTACTTCTTCCTAAAGAGGTCTTCATGTTCTGTTCCGAGCTCCGGTTCACGTTTCGGGTTCTATCACTTTTTCACCATGGGTATTACACCTTGCTTCAGTCTCTTACCATCTCGATCCATGATCTCCACTTCAATTTCCCAAATTCTTCCTACGGTTATCAACACGTCTCTTTTCAAAGCTTCTCGCTGTTAGCAAGTGATTCTTAATCTACACCATCTCTTCCGTAGCCTCTCGAATCATTTCAAGTCCATTCAACTATCTTTTTCCTGCTTCATACTATCCAACTGGTGATCTACCTTTTCATCCCATAATCCTTCAAATTCGACACATGAAGAGTATTGTCATCTCCACGGAGTTCATCCAGCAGTTCCAACTAGTAGGCAACTGGTCCAACATACCTTTGGACCCACCTTTCTTATTCTCCAAAACTAATCACGCCCTTCCACGATCTCAACTTCCACCAAAATCAAACACATACGCTCGGAGCACGTCTTCCAACTTTCGAATCGTCCTTTCACTTGGTTCATCGTCTCATAAAAACAAATAAATCATAAAGAAAATCACACGGGTCACACATAACCCCATCGGAAAACGTTCAAAATATAAAAGACGAAGTAATTATTACTAGTCGTACAAAATCACCTTGTCGCAATATTAGGTACATACAAACCTATTTCATCAAAAACAAATCCATCGATACGGTGATCATCCGACGTATACATAACTCTCTCGAAAACGTCACAATCCAATCAAACACAAAAGTCACTATGAAGCACATAAAGTCGTATCACGACATGTTTGCGAAACAGCCAAACCATGCCAAGTAAAATAAGTTCAATCAAGTTAACCCACGCTTGCTAATCAGCCAAGCCATGATAAACTAAGAAATGTTGACACATTTCTCGGGTGAGTCTAGTCAAAAGAATTTGCAATATTACAAAGATTCACGAGCTTGCTAGCTATTGATGCATATCCAAAAAGAAATAAAATACATACATATGTCATCGCAGGGTGCTCACACACGGATCCATACCCAAAAGATATTACAAGAACACCATCTCACTTCCGTCCCAAACGTGGTCAAAATCTCAATAGACATCGCCGTTCACAGTTAAATATAAAAAGAAATATATTACATGGCACATGTTCTCCATGATCGGACTTCATTGGACAATGTCGTCTCAAGTTCCCACAACTTACGATCACTCGACTAGATCACATACAACATAAACACATAAAAGACAAGGGTTCACCATAAAAACATCAACTATGGCTATCTTATCGTTTAACCATTGATAATCAAGGATGGTTGAGTCAAGCAAAGAGGATTCCTCACTTAAATAAACGAAGACGACAATTGGAATGGTCTTCCAATTACCGATGCACAGTTGGTAAACATCAACAATTTATCATGTGTCGCTCGACATATCGAAAGAACGAGAAAAGAAAATATATAAGGTACGATACATTCGATGTAGGAGAAGTCTTCGTTATTTCCCTTAGAGTTATTCGAACTCTGATTTCCTCTACTTCGGCATTTTTCCATCTTTATTAAAAACTCTTCTCCCGGTGACGATACGAGCCCCTTTGGTATTTCATCAACACCCTCGTGATTCCGATGAAATTTGCACGTTACACACAACTCATAAAAAAAACATTCTCCAAAAACTACTCGGTCACAGTGACTTACCAAGTCAACGCCAAACAAAAGAAAAGATTTCAAAGAACACAAGAAAATTCAAAAATTGTCTTTAAGAATCAAAGAAATTATGACTACTTGCAAAAATGATCCACCATTTTAAAAAGAAACGTTCTCATCCAAACGTCTATCAAAACACTACAAGTTTCAAGATGACCAATTTGTTTGACACGATAGTGCCCTTCCTAAACTATGCATAATTAGCTAGACCATGCATACTTAAGGATCAAGCAACGACAACCAACAAAACAGGACTCTTCCCGAATTATGCATAGTTAGCTAAGCTGTGCATAATTGAGGATCGAGTGACGACACAAACATTATTAATTTCATACCAAATATGACTACGAAAGTTTTCGACCTAATATTCAAAATAATTAAATCATTTGAAATGAAATTTGAAATGGGAAAATATTACTACTATCGTTTTAAGAAACACATCAAACATTTTTCGTCCACTTTGGGAACATATTTTTGCTTTGCCTTTTTATGGGAAAATAAATAAATAAATAAATAAATAAGTCGACACCATTTACATTTGATTCAACGAACCATTTCACACACTCATACATATTTTCAAAATAGACTATTCACCAAATAACGGTAAGGTGGTTCATGATTAAAGATCATTGCAAGCACAACAAGTAATAAAATTAAGATCAATGAGATCGAACGAGGTAAACGAGCAATATAATTGTCAACGGAAATTAACTACATTACAAATGAAAATACTTCAAATATATGACGAAAGTTTCAGGATAACAACAGCGATCTACGAATACATGGAGTAAAAGTTGAATATCAACACAAGCGTCAAAAAAAAAATAAAACAACGATCACACTTCCCATCGTCTCGAGTTGCACACCCATTCCACCAAGGGTATACGGGGAGAGAAGAATAATCACTTGGTTAAATAGAAACAATTTCACCAGGAAGATCGAGTTCTTTCACCTCTTACAATTTGGTAAAGCGGCTACGCCTCCTCGCTTTTGTTAAATATAAATAAACAACCACTCTAATGAAGATTTATAGCATCATACAAGTAAATACAGAATTTTTAGGTTCCATTAACCGAAAGAAGAAAGTTACGGCGTCCATGATCATGACAAAATACACCGGGTGACATACCCTCATCATCAAGTACTAGCGAAGTAGCGACACAAAAATAAATATAATAATATTGGTTTCATACCATAGACAATATTAAAATGAACAATCACATGACGACTCATGTTTAGATACAGACTCACAAAATCAAAGAACTGATGTCGGACGATCGAACCATCGTGACTCAAAACATTATATATACATCTTTATTAAATAATATACAAGTAGGCGTGTGTTGTATAATCCAGTTGCGTATAATAATTAGTGTTACCTTGTACATTGTAAAACCGAACATTTACACATTTTTAATTTGTGTTACACCATTAAAGAATTTATACCTTTCACGTTTCCATCTACACAAAGTCTTTATTTCTAGGAAAATTACAATTGCAAGAAAATTATCAACATTAGTAATTGCGGTGACCCGGTTATCATATTTGATAAAATCATTAGGTTTGAAAATCTCCATACTTGTGCCAAAATCCCATTAATGTTCATATCTTAAGTACCAAAGACGTACATAGTAAGAATTTTTCATGTTTTACGTTATTATTACGGCTTACCTTACCACACATACATACACGTATCCAACACGACTCAAACTAGTCCAATTAACTCTTAAAATCAACTTTTGACTTTTATTACACACATGTTTTCCCCAAAACTGTTTTGTTAAATCATATTCGCGTAATTCGACTCAAATGATAAAGGGGTTTCACGTGGTATCATCCCGGATAATTTACTAATTTTAGTCGAGACTTAAATCTCAATAATAATAATATAATAAACAATCAAAATGCTTATCTCAATAATTTTAAAATATATAAAATTCAACTTTTAATCATTAGCCCATTATCAAATGATTTTAAAATTAACACATCTCGTCGCGGAATAAAACAAAAGATTTTTCAAACGATTTTAAACAAGCATCATCAAATTACACATATTGATTCTCTATAACGACAATTAGACAAACAAATTAATGTCAAATGACGTTCCATCAAGATTTTATAATTCATTTCAAGCATTATAATTTCTCACTTATAGTGTATATTCCGATTTTATCCCATTTTATTCACTACCACAAGTAACGCGTTCTAGTTTACACCAATGCATACGTAAACACAACCTTATGTTTTAAAATAAAACCAATTTTACAAAGTTTCTAGCTCCAAAACACATGCCCACATCTTCTACTCATGTTTTATATTACAAGATACGTCAAAAGTTTACTATATTGACCCAAGAATTAACTCATACCAAATTCGAAGCTACATATACTCAATAGTCATATCACAAATTTTATTATAAACTCCTTTCTCAAATTAATTTAAACAAATTCTTAACAAGTCCATCACAATCTTTTAGTATCAAATTTTAATATATGAAAACAAGGATTTTTACGAGTAATAATAATTACTTATTACGATTTACCAACCAAGGTTGAAGGAAAATAATTTCACAATGTCCGTTTATTCTCTACACGAATTTTACTTGTTACAAAACACATCATACGTCATTTTTATCCGAAAGTTTCATTCACCAAATATTAAATATATAAAACACTTTATGTTTAAATCATTCAATCAACAAAGTTTTATGCTTACTTAACTCACACAAATGCCGGACCTCGTCATGTACAATATCGAATTCAAAATAATGAAACAACAAAACAAAATGAAGTAAACGAAGCGAGAATACGTATGTCAACTAAATGTTGTTATCGGCCTCGGATGAGTCTCGAAATCGTACTCCACAAAATTAACACAAAAACCAACCAAATTCCAAGTTATCGCGCTTGATCACAACGCCAGTCTATTTTAAAACACATCTTTAAAATTCAAGTAGAATAGTAAACAACGATTAAATGGCAACACGCCTCAACCACGTTTCATAATATACACACATGATTCGCCGCCCCAATGTACGCATCGTCGATTATACTTCGTCTATATTATAGTTACACCAATTATCATATCAAACCCATAAGGAATAAAGAAAAATAAAGTAATACGTAAGTAAATTACGTTTCAAAAGAAAATGTCCAAAATGACACATCACGGTGCGATAACGACAATCAAGATCAATCTGGTCAATATACAATATGTTACGAAGCATTATTTACGTATATATAGTATCAAACGAGGTTCACACTCGGTTATTCGATCAATAAGTTAATTATCAAGATTGATAATTAGCGGTAAGGCCGAATTCTCAACAAAACCGCATTATAACATGTATGATAATCACTCGAGGACCATTGCTTCACGTGCAATGCCTTTAAATACCATAGTATATATACATACTTATACATACAACCATTCCTACATACACGTAGGATTACAACGCGGTGTTGCCATGTAATGCAATGTAGCCCGTTATGCCAATTACATGCAACATATAAGATAATCTTACAAGAATTTGCAAATTACGATGATAAGTACTCAACGTACAAAACAATATATCTCAATATATATCTCAAAGTATTTACTTACTAAATACTTAGGGAATTCATATCAATTTCGAGGGATACATCTAAAATATAAAGCAATGCTAAAGAATTCTTACCGGAGCCATGCAGGATAGTTGTGTGCTTGGACAATTTCTTACAACACCAAAAGTTATAGTTTAGGATTTTTCAAAATGACCTAGTTCTCTATAACTCATGGCTCTGATTACCAATCTGTAACACCCCCACAAATGCTATGCGCAGCGGAACTACCACATTTGGATGCTACGTAGTTATCATCACACATAAGCTATATTAAACGACTCAAAGAGACGTAAAAGTTTAAACATGAAATTAAACATTTTTAAATTATACAAATCTACGGTTTTCCCAAATCCCAAGATAATACAAAACAGCGTTTTCGTTTAGGTCCCCACTGAATCTCAACCAAAAAGTACATTTTCATTCTCATGACATAATACAAAAGAGTTTTAAGTGCAAAAAGGGAGGAAAACAAGTAGACCGCCAAGCCACAACAACTTCCATCCTCGCATGCTCCACTGCTATCAACCTTGATTTCCTGAAACACATGCTTAAAATCGTCAACACAAAGGTTGAGCGAATCTATAGGTTTATCAAATCATCAGTTGAACATAAGTGTAAAAAAAACCAATCATGATCATTCAATAGCATTGTCGTACTCACAATCTATTTTCAAGGTTATGACAATTGTGTTTAAGCTCATGACACTAATCCGTTAACTCAATCACCCGCGTAATAATTACCGGCGTGATTCAGATGAAACCAGTGCCCCTTCAAAAGGCATCAGTTGCAATTATACCTTATCTCTCATACAAGATAATCTACCGCAGAACTTACTCAACGTACAGCTTCTCGGCTAGCATTGGGTCGTTAGCCCCGTAGTACTACAAATTGTATAAGCGGCTATTTCCCCCTACTCTAGGGCAGGACAATAGTTAATAGTTCATGAATTTAGGGACTTTTGCAACTAGGTACTCAACACAATTTCGAGGCAACATTAGGGTCCAACAATCAATCAAGACTTATGTTCATTTTCATTTAAATTAGCATGTATCCCCCTCGCGGGTTAAAAACATTTGAATAAAGTAAAGAGCGAGGCTATAGACTCACCTTGCGTAGTAGTAGTAGTTCTAGCGAAGACGTAACGAGAAATGTCACCGACGACGTGGATGCCTGGGAAAATCAAACACTTGACCTAAAAATCAAGGTACGTAAACCAAATCAATACTCCGCGTACATTATTGTACTAAACACACGCAAATGCAAACACACTCAATGCTTATGAAAACTCACGCCAAAGTCAAACAAGTAGTTGTTACTAGACCTATACCCTTTGTCCTTATTATTAAAGTTACTATCCATTTTACGGTTTCGCCGATACTTACCAAAAGTATGGGCTGTTTTACTATACTTAACCATTTTTATAAAATTTGACAAAAAATTCTCAAAAATACTATAAGACCTGTAGAAAACCCATTTTTAATCCCATTAAAAGTCTTCGCTTTTACGACCCGTTACTCAACACATTACTAAACCTACATTTTTCGGACTGAAATTGTACTTCGACCAACTTGGACTTCTTTGACCTATTTGAAATGCACCTTTGACCTCTTTGACTCCTAAGTCCACTTATAGACTCAATTACACAGGTTTGTGACCAAAATTTGACCTTTGACCTTTTACCAATTCATAGTTGTGGTCCTCGGGATTTGACTAAAACTAAACATAAATTCGGATTATGAAAGTTCTCGTCTCCCGGTACACGATCTTTAAAACCTCATAACTTTTAGCTCGTTTAGAGTCACGAGCTCTACCTTATATCAATTTAAAGCTAAGAAGGCCCTCTATGACTACATTTAGCTATCTAGACCTGTAGGAAAAATTATTTTTATGAAAAGGTCCTAAACTTTCTGCCTAAATTTAACCGTACCAAAATCATACTTAGGCTCGATTCCAAAACTATTTATCACCTCTAGGCATCATCCTAAGCTTCCCTAATCACAACCAAATCATATTTTCAGTCCTAAACCCCTATTGATTATCAAACTCATAAAACCAAAATCATAAAACAAACATGCAATGTGTTTAACCCATTCAAACACACCCAAAACACCCTTATAAACACAAACCCATGACATTTCATCAAACACCTTGAACACACCCCAAAATCCCAAAAATTCGTGGCTTTTAGGGGCTGTGGAGAACCCATAACATAAAACCCATCTTGTTTAATTAATTATCTAGCATTATCAATACACCAATTAAACCAATTCATGATTTAATTAGATCAAAACACGTTTTTGAAAAATCACAAATTTTTGGAAAATCAAAGATGTTGCATGTGTGTTTTTAATGGATTAGATTACTTACAATGATAAAAGAAAAGGTGGTCTTTGATTAGATTTGTCAAAAACCTAAAAAAAATGATGGTGGTGGTGATGGTGGTTAGGGTGGCCGGCGGCCTAGAGAGAAAAAGAGAGAAGAAAGAAATTTTTGAAATGAAAATAATGAGGTGTGTGTGGAAAATTTTCCTTTTATAGGGTAGGGAGGGTAGGAAGTGTAATATTAGTTTTCTTTTGGCCATAGTTGTAAGATAACTTTTTAAAAAGGCAAAAATGGTACCTAGTAAGTTTTTATAAATTTACGAGAGTCAGGTTTCGTCCCGGCTACCTCAAAATACTTTTAAATGGTTTAAACGCACACAAAACGAATACACACATGGTTCCGACTCGACTTAACACGAAATAAAAATGAAATCTCGAAAAAACTCAAATATCGATCAATCGATATTAAAATGTAAGTTTTGGGCATCCGTCGGTATCGTAGTCGTCATCGGTTCTTCTTAAATCGTCAAACGTTAAATTACGACCGTAAACGTTGGTTTCAACTTAAACCGTCAAATATATAACAAACGAAATTTCTTAAAAATTTCAAAAATATACGTAAAATAGGATTAAATAAATGACGTTGGGCTCGGGATATCACATCCACAAGTGAGCCACAACTTAAGAGAGATGCTCATACTGAACAACTCTTGAGACAATAACTTAGCATCATACGGCACTTTCACGGGTGTTACACCTTTAACTTTCTTGGACAACTGATTCTCTATCAAGGTAAGAAAATCTCAAAGAATTGAGTAGGTCTCACTTTTGGCAGCCATGAAGAACACCCACGCAAACCTGCTATAACCATCAGTCACCACCAAACAAAATTGCTTGTGGTCAATGCTTCTGATGGAAGTAGGACCAAATAAGTCCATGTGTAGAAGCTGCAATGGTTCAGTAATAAGACTTAAAGCAGTAATGGCCTTGAAGGATGCTTTGTGTTGTTTGCCTTTGCTGTAGGCAATACAATTTATATCATTTCGAAACGTCTTGGGAGGTAAACCAGAGACCAGATTCATATTGGCAAGTTTGTGAATGGTCTTGAAGTTCACATGTCCCATCCTTCGGTGCCATTTAGTGGCTTCATCTTCTGAGGCTTTTGCAACCAGACATGCTAGTTGACCAGTAGGGTTGACTTCATTCAACTTGATACTATATAGATTGTGTCTTCTAGGAATTCTGAGTAGAACTTGTGAGTCATCCGGAAGCTGAAAATCTTAGGAAAGCACAAGTGCATCAGTATCGGTGAAGAGTACAAACTGCTTCTTGTCACAAATCTAAGAGACCGATATCAAGTTGAAGTGTTGAAGTGCTTCCACATAGTAGACCTGCTCAAAATTTAGATTTGGAGTCTTTATCGTTCCTTTGCCAGTGATTCTGCCTTCACCTCCACCAAAATAGACCTTGCCTCCATAAAATGGTACAAAGTTAGAGAGAAGGCTTTTATTGCCAGTCATGCTCCTGGAGCAACCACTATCAACAATGCCTAGACTAGGATCCTGGTATGGAGTAACCTACAACAACAAGATAATAACAATGCAAAAGTTAGTGTCTTAAGGGGACCCAAACCTTTTCAGGTTTGAGCCTGCCTTGTGGATCATTAGAAGAATGCCAAGAAGATTGATGAGATCCACTATTGTTCCTTGGTTGCCTATGCATCATATGGGTATTATTATATGACCAAGAACAACCTGCTGAGGGCTTAACAGCAGTTCCCAAAGTGCCCAAACCAAGATACGTGTGGTCTAAATTATGCGGATAGATTGGATTAAAATTTGGAAAGAAATTACTGGTTGGTTGGATTCCATTATCTCTCCAATAATCAGACGTGAAAGGAGAGGCTACTCTAGAAGTATTAAACATTGGAGCACTAGGATTAAGTCTTCTAGAAGCATATGAAGCAGCTCCTGGTGAACCAGGAGCAAGTAAAGCATGATTAACAGATGCATGTGTTTCATAATAATCACAATCTTTAATTAAATGAAAGGAACTGCCACAAACAAAACATGTTTTGAAAGACCTTTTATTAGAATGAGACTGTTTCATACTGCCTACTTTATTACACACATTTCTAGGAAAAACATTCTTCCTAGGACTCAATAAACAAGGACCAGACACACTTGACTTGACAGCAACATTTTCTTCACACTTCCTAGCACCAGTAGCAGCATGTTCATTCGACTTGGAACTCGTAGGTCTTGACTCTTCACTTGAACCATTAGATGCAGAGTCACCGGCTTTGTCACTGAAAGTACATGAGACAAAGTCATTAGTATTAGTAGAACTAGTTGGGGACTCAAGCATCTGTGATCCATCCGAGTCATTACGCCATGAGGTGGGCATAAACGTTCCAGTAAGAGGAGGAGGGACAGCGTGCATTTCTGCTGCTGGTTTAAACCTATTGTAACTAGGTTTGCCCTCATCCTCTTTGTCGGCATCAAAGACACTTGAGAAAGATAAATCAAATACATCTTCAGAATCAATATATTTTTCAAATCCTAAGCCTCTTTTAGTTCTGCCAGACATGCTACTATCAATTAATTTTGAAAGATTTTTAGGTGCCTTTTGCCATTTGTCAAATCTTAACATTGTAGCATCTAATTTAGCTTGCATCTCCTCTTTTTCTTTGATACTAGCATCTCTTTCAGTTTCTGTATATTTAAGCATATTTGTAGTGTTTTCTAAATCAATGCTTAGTATCCTGATTTTATCCTCATACGCACGTTGTGTATCTTGTAACCACTTCTTTTGTTGTTCCAATGTGTTTAATGAAGCTTTATAGGCTTGTACCTCTAAAAAATACTTATCATTTTGATCATTTACTTCATTAAATTGGGACAACAATTCTGTGTATTTATCATGACAACCAAGAGGACAATGTTGTACCTGAGGTGAGATGCCCATAAGAGCAAACTCTTCTGCTTCTTCTGCATCGGAGAGATTCCCAGCAATCATTGCCAACACATCAGTCGAGGATTCCGCTGATTCCAGAGTAGAAGCCTGATGATCATTCCAGTTGACCATAGAGTCAACAGATACCAATGCCTTCCTGTCATCTTTAACCTCCTGAACCTTGAAAGCAGAGTACCTGCTCTTCTCCTGATCATTCTTGCTAGGGCACTCTCTTGCAAAGTGACCCTGTTGCTGGCAGTTATAGCACCGTACCTTGCTTCTATCGAATCTTGCTGGCTCCCGAGGGTTGTAATTAAATTTCCTTCCTGCTTTCTTCTCAAACTTGTGAACCCTAAGAGTAAGCATGGCCATCTGCCATTTAAGATCTATCTCATCCAGATCAAGTTTATCGATCTGTTTGAAGTCATCAAAAGCAAGTTGTTGTTCAGCAGTAACATCAGCCACAAAAGAATGAAGAACAGCTTCTACCATACTACCAGACTTGGCAGCAGGATCAGGAGCAGAAGACATGGGACTAGATGCATATGACATGGGACCAGTATGCTGAATAGTATGCTGGGGAGAGACAGTATTGCTCGGGCTACATGCATATGACACGGGACTAGATGCCATAGAGCTCACAAAGGCTGAATTAGCAGGGGTGGGAAAAGAGTCACTCGGGTATCCTCTCACATGAGGTTCGAATGTTCTGAGCCTATGAAACAAATCATCAAAGGTGAGATAGTCAAGCCCACCTTTGGCTTTGAGAGAGATCACCACCTGGTTCCATGAGTAGGGTAAGGCTTTAAGAAACCTTGCATTAATGTCACCATCATCAGGTTTTGACCGTAGTTGATTCAATTGGCTCAAGATCTTCTGGAACCTATCATACCCTTGATTTAGACCTTCAGTTTCTGAGATTTTGAATTCGGTAAATTCATCTCTCAGCATGGACCTTCGCATTTTCTTTGACTCCTCATTCCCGCTGAACCTTGCTTTTATGCCATTCCAGATCTCTCTGGCATCATCCAAATGGTAGAAGTCACCCATGTGATCTTCAGGAAGATATTGAAGCAAAATTGTTTTTGCTTTTACCTCCTTCTGAACAGCGATGATTTCCTCATGAGATTTAGGGTCAAGAAGAGTAATATTACCGTTCTTGTCTCATCCAGTAAGTTTCCTGCTGTTTCCATTCAGAATGATCTTCCAAAGATCTTGATCAGTGTTGGTGATCCACCATTCCATCTTCATTGCCCAGTTATCATATTCACCCTTCTTCAGAAGAGGGAATTTTCCATTCGTGTTGGAGACTGTAGCCAGGATCTGCTGAGGTTGCACAATTTTAGGAGTGCCTTCTTCTCCTGTTTGAGTTGAAGTTGAGGAAGACATGATAAACAGATTGTTAGTAATAAGAGAACTTGATTCTGCTTGTATAGAGACCCTCCCAGTCTCTGATACCACTTGTTGGGTCTACTAGATGTAGATCTTGTAGCCTGTCAGGACCGATGAATGACTTCTATAATCACAAGTCAAATCACAAAGAGACTCTATACACAATATGAATGTAGAATATAAATATAAACAAGAGAAACAGAATAACTATAAAGACTTGATCATTTCTAAGGATTTCTAATATTGATAAAGACTAGAACTACGTTTTGTGAAGGTGTGTCTAACCCTTCTGCCTAAGGTTCCTTTTATACTACAAGGAAACCCTAATACATCATTAAGGAAAACGTGTAAAACTGATATGCATATCCTTTCCTAACATATCTCATGCATATCCTAACAGAATATTAAGTAAATAATAAAGTTTGACTTCGACTAGGACCAGGAGCAAGACTTGCTCCTACTACGACTAGGACCAGGAGGAACTACATACCTCCTAGTCTACCTATTACATATAACTATTACAATGGTCCTAACACTAAGACTAGTTCTGCTCCCATGCAGGTAAAAACTCCTAGCAAGATTTTGGAAAATAATGTAAAACATAATAAAACCAACATGGGTGGGCTAGGTTTTGAGAAAGTTAAGTGAAAACAACCTTTTGGGTCTTCTTTAAGAAGAAAAGGATGTTATGTTTGTGGTAGTCTAAGTCATTTTTATCAAAGATTGTACTTTGCATGAAGATAAGATTGTGAAACAAAAGGCTGCACAAAGGGTCATGAAAAACAGTAATGGGAAAAATGCATAGGTGAATAGGAATAAAAAACTTAAGAATGACAAACCTAAGTTTGATCACTCAAGGGTAGCCAAACAAGTTAAAAATTAACTCTAACAAAAGTTTTGTTCCTAGAGCAGTACTTATTAAACAAGGTCTAGTACCTTTGAAGTCTGGTAAACCATGTACCGGCAAGTCTAGACCTGCAAGTACTGCTAGACCAAACTTAAGTATTGTTGGTTTAAAGTCTGTCAAACCAAAGTTCTCTAAGACTTCTAAGAATGTTGTTGAAAAAGTTAAAACATCTAGAAGTAAGGCTAATAACAAATCAGTGCAAATGTGGGTTCCTAAAAGAGAAAAATCATGTTTTAAAGCAAGTACTTCTAAAACAGTACTTAAGGCAAAGAAGTCTGAGAACATAGAGTCACCCTATGTCTTTGACTACATAACTGAAACCATGAAGTATAAGAGCAAAAGTAGCATTACTGGGAATGCTTCTGAACAGACTCTTAAGTGTGTAGGTCCCACAAGATCCGAGCCAAATGTGGCTTGGGTCCCTGTTAAAAACTAATAAGTTTTGTTTGTGTGCAGGGCATCTAATTGATGAATTGAAAGACAAAGGTATAGTAGATAGTGGATGCTCAAGACACATGATAGGAAACAAATATTTTCTTGCTGAATTTGAAGAATTTCAGAGGTGGACCAGTGGCCTTTCGAGGTAGAAAAGGTAGAATCACTAGCAAAGGGAAAATCAACACAGGGAAGTTGGAATTTGAAGATGTGTTCTTTGTGAAAGAATTGAATGAGTTCAATCTCTTTTCTGTATCATAAATGTGTGATAAGAAGAACAAGGTGCTGTTCATAGACAAAGACTGCTTGGTGTTGTCTAAAGACTTTGAGATGCCTAAGGAATCTCAGGTACTGCTTAAAGTACGCATGCAAGAGAATATGTACACCTTTAATCTTCATACTTTTACTCCAACAGGTGGTATTACATGTTTGCTAGCTAAGGCTTCTTTTGATGAGTCTAAATTATGGCATAGAAGGTTAGGTCATGTGAATTTCAAGAATCTTAACAGATTAGTGAATAAGAATTTGGTTAGAGGTTTACCTAACAAATCTTTTCAAAATGATTTCACATGTGCTGCTTGTAAAAAAGGTAAGCAACATAGAGCCTCTTGTAAGACCTAGACTGTCATTGTGACAAAACCTTTGTAGCTCTTGCATATGGATTTGTTTGGTCCAGTTTCTGTAAGAAGCATTAGTCATAAGACCTTTTGTATAGTTATAACTAATGATTATAGTAGATTCAGTTGGGTTTTCTTTTTAGCTCTTAAAAGTGAAACCAATGAATTACTTAAGGATTTTATCACTTTAGTTGAAAAGCAGTTCCTAAACAGGTTTTAATCATTAGGACTGATAATGGGACAAAATTCAAGAATGCTGAATTTAATGAATTCTATAGGTCTAAAGAAATTAAGAGACAATTTAGTAATCCTAGGACTCCACAACAAAATGGAGTAGCTGAAAGGAAGAACATGACACTAATTGAGGCTGCTAGAACTATGCTGGCTGATTCTCTTTTGCCAAATACCTTTTGGGCAGAAGCAATCAACACTGCATGTTATGTGTTAAATAGAGTCTTAGTGACCAAGCCTCAAAACAAAACACCTTATGAACTTTTGACTGCTGTGAAGCCTACCATAAGTCATTTAATACCTTTTGGGTGTCATGTGTCTATACTAAATACTCTTGATTATTTGGGAAAGTTTGATGGAAACTCTGATCCAGGATATCTTGTAGGATATTCAGTGCAAAGTAAAGCATATAGGGTTTATAATTTGGCATCTAAAAAGGTTGAAGAAAATGACCATAATTTCTTAGAAAATAAACCTGATATGAGCAAAATCTCATATCAATTAATCAACAAATCACCCTAAAACACATGGAAAGTACCTAACTTTTGTGCTATAAAACGGAATTATGTGGTATGTTTTGTGTTTGTTCTTTAATAGGTAACATGGATACATTTTCAAGAAAACAAGAAGAAATCAATCTTATTTGTGATGAAAAAGACAAAGAAGGTTCAAAGATGACAAGACTTTGAAGATGAAGGACCTATCTTGACAACATTCCAAAGTTGAGGGACTTAAGGTGCAATTTGGTCAACATCAAGATCCAAGTCAAACCTGGTCAACTCTAAAGTCAACCAAGTCAAAGGGTCAAAATAAACAAGTATGCAAGTTGAAGGACTAAAAATGACATTGGAATGAAGAATTAAGCTTGAATGATGAATCTGCCAAAGTCTAGGGACTGATTTTGCCAAAAATACCTCAAGTTTGATAAGTGATCCGTGTGCACATGCTATTAACCAATCAAAACGCTTGAAAAGTGAAACAAGGATTTCCAACATAGTGGCCAGCTCACCAGCTCCATAAATGAGCGAATCTGCACAGTAACATCCCACTATCTCACTTTAGGGCCAATAGGAGAACGCCACTCCATAATCCATTTATCCATTTTGGATATTAATCCGTGTGACACTTATTCAACCAACCACATCACAACACGTTTAATATTCTTCTTCATACAAGCCCAGAATGGGGATTTGTCTACATTGAGTTTCATGAAAAAGTTTCTACATGAAAAGTGTTCGTTTTTAGATGATGAATTCAACCCACTCACTCAATTAGCTTGAAAGTCAACCAAGAAGAAAATCCCAAATTCAAGTTCATAACGGCTAATATCAATTCAGAGTTTGAGGACACCTGACAACTTCTAATTGATGGGAACACGTCACTGACATCCCCTGCACTTCATCAAACCTCTATAAATAGGCATCTAGGCTTTCATTTTGAGAAGTAGTCAAGTGTGAAAAAAATACGCAATTTCCTTTCTTCTTCAATTATGTAACAGTTTAGTTAGAAACTCAAGAGCTTGACAACCTCTTGAGTTTGTTAGTAGTTATAACAGATTTACTTACCTTTTGTAACAACTTTTACCTTCATCAATAAAAATTCACAAATTCCTCTTCAATCTTCATTCGGTTCATCTCATTCTACTTATGCAGTTACTGTTTTGAGTTTCTATTGATCACCATTGATCAATGGAAGCTTTGTGAGATTCTGTAGCTGTTCAGTTTGATCCAGATCCTGTTAGAAGTAGAATTCAGAGTTCGTAGTTGTTTTGAGTTGATTTTGATCAATAATGGTGATTTGAGGTTGTTGAATGATGTATGGTGATGATTGTAACACCCCCAGACCGGGTTGATACAGTGGTGGATCGATGAGCAAATAGCTTACAAAGCACAGATCATAATTATATGATTTTTGAAATACAATTGATATAAACATTATCTTGGTACAATCGTTCAAATCGTTGAATATCATTTGTTATAAATATCCCAGTAAAGATAATACCCCATCATTTTTATGCTCCTAAATGATGCTCAATCCATGCTCAAATAATCTTGCTAAATAACCTGGGAAAAACATGCTTAAAACAGTCAACATAAAGTTGGTGAATTCATAGAGTTTTGTAAAATCATAGTTTAGGATGTTAAGTTGTCCTACATGGTATTGTTCAGTATTTGATATAAAAGTCAAATTTCAAGTTTCCAATTATTCCATTCCTTAATGTACTAAGCAGTATAAAATTAAGTTTAGGAACGCAAACATCATCAACAGTAGCAGTGCACAAAGCCAAAAGCTATAAACAAATTACATTCACAAACAGTAGCATTGTACGAAGCCAAATACTATAACAGTAGCATTGTACGAAGCCAAATACTAAAACAGTAACATTTTACGAAGCCAAATACTATAACAGTAGCAATGTACGAAGCCGAATACTATTACAGTAGCATTGTATGAAGCCAAATACTATAATAGTAGCATTGTACGAAGCCAGGTAACAGTTCAGTTTGCGTTCTATAAAATATATTACAATCATATTCTAAAAAAAATTATAGTTCTTTAGTAGCATGTCTCCCCCTCGCGGGTTAGTAAAAACATAAAATTAGTAAAATGCGAGGCTATGAACTCACCTGATACAATCGTCACAATAGTTAATAAAGAACGAACGTCAATCAAGAATAAATGCCAACAATCGATACATGATCATACGAGACCTAAAGATAACGAGGCGTGTCTTAGGCTTGAGACAAGAAATAAATCATACATACATGTAATAAGTATGTTTTAATAAGTTCTTGGACATTGCATAAGTTTTATGATTCTTTATAAAACTTTTAGGTGAACACTTAGACATTTTAAGTGAAAAATCCAAGTTGACACTTTTAGCCCATCTTAAGCCCAATAGTGGTCCACTACCCAAGTATATGACTTAAGTCCATTTTAAATTCAGTATACTACTCTAATTTGGTTATAAATCTCAGGTCCAATAATGGCCCAATAGCCATTACAAGTGTAAGTTGGGCTTTTATGGCCCAGGTCCATTTTGTATAGTTTTTGGGTTCTAAAACGCATCATAAACACACACACTTAATATTTCACGTTGGTCGGGTCTCGGGCCATCTAGTCATCATTATATAAATAAGTCCAAGATCCCCGACAAGTGGGTCCTACCACGTCGGTTTATATAAAAATCATCACATTTTACGTTAATGAGTTATAATCCGTTTATTATAATTTTCCCGACATGTCCCGCTAATTTGCTCATATCTCTTGAACCGTAAATCATCTAAGTGTGTTCTTTTTACCAAAACCATTATTAACTCATGTACTATACTAATTATAAGTCTAATTACCCCAAATTTATACTTACCATAGCTAATGCACAAATTTTATCACTTAGAAGAGTTGACTGTTTTTGGGCAGCCAAACTCATTTTCACCGTTTTGGCCGCCATTTCCAAACCGTAAAGAATTGGTAAACTATCCAATTGATTCTACTTGTTTATGATTTTATCTACAACCTACAGTCTTACTTGTTTCAATGATTTTGAGTTATTATATGAGAAAACAGTCAGTGAAGACAGTATGTTCAGATCTGACTACTTTTCACTATTTTGGCCATCATTTCCAAACCGTAAGGAATTGATAAACCATCCAATTGATTCTAGTTATTTATGATTTTATCTACAATATTTAGTCTTACATATTCGTAGGTCAGTATACAAAGTTTACGAGAAAACAGTCCATCAAAACAGTATGTTCAGATCTGACTAGTTTTCACTATTTTGGTCATATCTTGCTTTCTAAAATTCGTCACGGGACGAGCCACCCGGTAATTATTCACAATACAAGTATCTATCTTAATATGCAAGTTTTCAGTATCCCAAACCTACTGATTTTGACATGTAATCTGTTTTTGCTATGGTTCAAAAATTGCTATAAATCAAATTGTTACTAGAGCTTGTTTAGCTTCATTTTAGTGTCAAAAACTCATATACAATGTCCAAATACTCATTAATTAATTCAAATATATATATTTTCAGAATATATGAGATCTAGGTAATATAAGCAATAAAATGAAAAGATCAAAATCAAGAGAAAAGTGGAGTAGACCTTAGATCCGAGATCTAGAAACGAAAGGATGGATACACCAATTAGATCCTCCTTGTTAGACCCGTATAACCATAGATCTATCCTTGCATTATACATGCATTAACACTATAATATATACTCCAACTTCAGCCCCAAATCTTGTAGATTAACTCTTTAGTTAAGCCTCCAAATGGATATATGAACATCACTACTAGTGTAGGTGACTAGAATACAACAAGTATCACTAGATTTTGGTTAACAAAAAGTTATGATCATTGTGGTTCTAGAGAGAGAGAGTGACGAAATTTAGAGAGAAGGAGGAGTATTTAGATAAAAATGCATGTAAGGAAATGAGGTGAAGGTATATGTGTGTAGATTCCAAGATGGGATGACATGTGTAGCAATTTGTGTGACATGTGTCACTCACCAAGGAGTGGCCCAATGAGAAGGTGGGATGGTGGGTGGACATGATGGACAAGTGTCACCCACCTAAAGTTGGTCCAATAGGGAAGTGAGGTGTGTTGGTGGCTTGTCTAATGGGCCAAAAGAGTTGTTGGGCTTCTTAAACTTCTTATTGGGCTTATTAAGTCCATTAACTATCCAAAGTTTAATGGATTGGCTCATAAGGCCACAAGTGGGCCTAAAGTGTAACATTTTATCATGCGTTAATTAATAAACGGCTCGGGATTCGTTTGTGATTTATGGAAGTTGATTCGTCTTACGAAAACCGTGTCATTAATCTTAAAACGATCTCTCCGATAAAATGTATTATTTATATGTCTTATAAGATAAATAATGTGTGTGTTCGTTTAAACGACGATTATTTGTTGTATATCGTTTTAATAAGAATAAGTATCGTTTTAATGAAGATACTTCTCATTTAATCTCTCCGTAGATAAATGAAACATTAAACAATTTAATCAAATCGTTTATTAAGTATCTCTCGAAAATAATTTAAGTAATTAAATTATTAAATTGTCGGTACGCGGATTGTACGACTTTTGTCAAGTTTTTAAGTCCGGTGATTTTTGTATTGCTTCAAAATAGGTTTTGAAGTATACTTCGTTATTATTTAATGAACGAAAAATCTCGGGTTTTACACCATTCACATGCCGTCTTTGAGTTTCGTCCTCGAACTCAATTAATATTACTAGGTTGAGAAATGATCTAGGATCATTGGATAGATTTTTATTACATTATTCTCAAGGTAAAATCATGGATTTTATAGCACCACCTCGTTATTTTAGCTTCGTCCTCGAAGCTAATAAAAACTTTGTCATCTGTTAAGGTATAGATGTCATAGATCTAAAGGTTCGTCTTAGACATGCTTAGAAACGAATGGCGCCAAGAATGTAAAGAGATAGTTATTCGGATTGCTCTATAAGTTCGATTGGGCAGTATCTGAGTGATGCTACTATTACGGATAGACATAAAGCAATGCAAAGAGATCTTTATCCGGTTCACCCTATACATCCGATTGAGCAGTATTCGGATGTTGCTATCAATTACGGATGGACAGAATCACCCGCAAAGTTTGGCCGTCAATTTGACAAAGCGGTAGATGTTCGCAGAACAAATAATGACAATCTATAGAGGACACTCTAGGAGGTTGTCAATTAGGGAAAAGTCGATGTAGGGTTAACTACATTTAGTTGGTTTAGCTCACGACGATTGATGTTCATCTGGAAACTTATGAATCAAGTTTTGAGGTCGGAGAGGGTTCCGAAACTGGACATGTTGATCCTGTTCAAGTTCGGATTGCTGCTTTGGACATGAGCCAGGAGCAGAACATGACGGACGTCCACAGCTTGTTGATAGCAGGCCAGGTGGAGTACACTGCCATGCATGAGCGCATAGACTCTCTCTCTTGGACCATATGGGTAAATACACAGATATCACGAGGTTATTGGGCCACGAGGCCTTGCAGTGGTTGTTGGAGGAGAACTACTTCCTCCATCGGCATATTCACACCTTGGAGGGGGTCTTTAGCATAAGACACACTCTTCTCTTACTTAACAACGGCAGTCCTTGCCCACCTTCTATGATCTTGCAGCTGTTCGTCACGATGGAGTGACAGCAGAGACAGCCTACCTTCAAGGAGTCGTTGGCAGACTGCGGTTCTAGTTGCTGATTGTACTCAGTTTGCTTAAGGAGTCCTGATTGGCTTATACAGGCATTACAGAGTACCCTATCGGCACCTGCAGCCTTACCATCCCTACCAGTACTAGCCCCATCTAGTAGACCTGCTAGGAAAGATTTGAGTAGATGTACCAGATCTTTTGTTCACCATGATAAGCTTTCTGGGTTGTATTCCAGCTATCATGCATAATTCACGAGTCATTTAGAAGTTTAAGAAATCATTCGCCAAAACACAGTAAGTCCTGTGATGGTATGTTGTAATGGTAGTTCATTACAATATGGTATGATGAATGATAACAATAATGAACTTGATGACGTGTGAAAAATCCCAAATTTCTAGGGGTTTTACACCACCCCGTTATTTTAGTTTCGTTCTCGAAGCTAAAGATGGAGTTAGTTGTTCAGGGAACAAGTGAGGGCACTTTTCTTTAAACGTGTAATCTTGTGAACTTAAGTTTTAGGTTTACAAGGTTGGGTTGACTAGGATAAACTCATCTTAAGTCTTGGTTTCTCTTAGATGTACCTCTAGGGCCCCAATATGTCTTGATGTGCATAGATAACAGTTCATTAATGTTTCTACTAGTTCTTCAAGAGATTTTTAAGTCTATTAAGCTTTAATAAGCTTATGCTATCTCGAGTTAGAAATATAGTTTTGGCTGGTACCGCTCTTGCGTCAACAATTTTCACGCGAAGGGCTTCCCGATATACTTCTTGCCTGTGGGAAGCAAACATTTGTTTAACACCAAAGCTTTACTCAGCGAAAAGGCTAAGATTATTGTTGATGTTGTTTGGGTAGGAAGTTGCAAAGAATCTGCTTCAGTTGAGGCTGAGCTAGGGCATATGTTGCATAGAAAAGAAGTACTTCCAATGATAGAAATCAAAGAAGATACCAAGAATAAATAAGTGTGCATTTCTGGTGAGATGCAGAAAGGGTCATGCATCTACTGTTGGTGATTCCAAAAATTACACGAATTTTGACTTCTAAAAGGAGGAAGTCATTCATTTCAAGGCTTGTTGGACAATGGTATTGTCGAACTAATTGGATCCGAAGAGGAAAAAGATTGTCCAAAAGGGTATTGGGCATCAAATAACGCTTTTTGGGTGATGACAAACATAACCCTACCAAATACACCCATTGAGAGTTGGGCATGTCTTTTGTGCTTGGGTTTGTCTTCCTCGTCGACTTAAGAAATATGGGTTAAGAAGATAGGGCATTCTCTTACCAAGTATTTCTGGGCTTCGGTACAAGAGATGACACTAAGTCTAGTGTCGATAAAGTCTTAGTTACCGTCTCCTTGAATGATCGAGGTTTCATTTCCTTATGGCAAATGTACCAACTTTATTTTCTATGACACCCCGAAGGGGTCAAATGAAACGGAAGTGGGTACTCCCGAAAAGGGTTCAAAATTGCAGTGGAAAAGAACACTCTCAGAAAGGGGTCAGATGCAGTGGGAAGTAGACACCCTCAAAAGGTTCAAATGCAGCAGAAATGGACACTCCCAAAGGTGTTAAATGCAACGGAAGTGGACACCCTCAAGGAGTCGAATGCAGCGGAAAGTGGACACTCCCAACGGGGTCAACTGCAGCGAAAGTGATATTTGGGTTAAGGATAAACCAAAAATCAAGAGCACAATGCTATGATCCAAAAGAGATGAACACAAGCCTTCTTAGGTTTCTAGATGGTGATGTAATGACATCAGTTTTTAAGTTATCATAAGTACCTTGATTTACGTACAAAATCATAAGTGAGAGGAAATACATGTTGACGCGCGATAACGTGCGCCAGAGTACGCATCAAACAAGGAGTTCATATGTATAATATAATATAATAATATATTACAATCATAGGCATAGGCATTATATCATATAATTCCTTCTAATAAGGTAAGTGAGGTGTGTTGGTGGACATGATGGACAAGTGTCACCAACCTAAAGTTGGTCCAATAGGGAAGTGAGGTGAGTTGGTGGCTTGTCTAATGGGCCAAAAGAGTTGTTGGGCTTCTTGTTGGCTCAAAAAGTTGATGTGGTAGAAACTCAAAAAAAAAACAAAGAAAACATGAAGATATTGTCTAAGCGTTGTCAAGAGCAATCCAAGCGTTGACAAGAGCAAACTAAGCGTTTGGCTCAAGAGTTGTCGTGTGCAATCTAAGCATTGTCACATGCAATTCAAGAGTTGATAGAAACGTAGACAAGAAGCTTATGGAAGCTTCTATTTAGATAAACATGCAAGATATATTCTGCATAAGTTTATTTAAATAGAAGATTTACTTGTTTATTTGTTATTATCTCTTGTAAACTGATACTAGCGTTTTTGCATGGGTTCAAGATTATGTCTCGGAATCTTCTCGAATTGATTCATAGCTCAAAGTGGAATGATTGTTTTTGGTGACAAATAGGGGGTTTGGTTTTCTATTCTACTAAAAAGGTGAATGCGTGAAGTAACTAAAAGGTAAACTAGAAGCAGTTAATCAAAAAAATAAAACTTGAATTAAAATTTAAATAAAACAGTAACTTGAAAATAACCTTAAAAATGCTTGATTCGGAATGTGGCTTGATCCAGAATAAATCAGACAAAAAACTCCATGCGGAATAAATGAGCTATGAGGAATAAAAAGCTATTCGGAATAAATGTGCTATGAGGAATAAAAAGCTATGAGGAATAAATGTGCTATGAGGAATAAAAAGCTATGAGGAATAAATGTGCTATGAGGAATAAATGTGCTATGAGGAATAAAAAGCTATTCGGAATAAATGTGCTATGAGGAATAAATGTGATATGAGGAATAAAAAGCTTATGAGGAATAAATGTGCTATGTGGAATAAAAAGCTATGAGAAATAAATGTGCTATGAGGAATAAATGTGCTATGAGGAATAAAAAGCTATTCGGAATAAATGTGCTATGAGGAATAAATGGACTATGAGGAATAAATGTGCTATGAGGAATAAATGTGCTATGAGGAATAAAAAGCTATTCGGAATAAATGTGCTATGAGGAATAAATGGACTATGAGGAATAAAAAGCTTATGAGGAATAAATGTGCTATGAGGAATAAAAAGCTATGAGGAATAAATGTGCTATGAGGAATAAATGTGCTATGTGGAATAAAAAGCTATTCGGAATAAATGTGCTATGAGGAATAAATGGACTATGAGGAATAAAAAGCTTATGAGGAATAAATGTTCTATGAGGAATAAAAAGCTTATGAGGAATAAATATGCTATGAGGAATAAATGTTCTATGAGGAATAAAAAGCTTATGAGGAATAAATGTGCTATGAGGAATAAAAAGCTATGAGGAATAAATGTGTTATGAGGAATAAATGTGCTATGAGGAATAAATGGACTATGAGGAATAAAAAGCTTATGAGGAATAAATATGCTATGAGGAATAAATGGACAATGTCTTGTTCGGAATATTCTGGGCCGAAGAACAGTAAGCAGAAATATAATAGGGAGATGCGATTTTTAGCCAAACAAACCAAATTTAACCAAAGGATTTGAACCAAACTAAACACAAATCATCTACTAACCATAAACATCAAATCCCAATCATAAAAACACAAAACCCACTAACTTTTGAAGATCAAAATCAATCAAACAAGGACTTCATAACTTTGAATAAAAAGAGAAGATGAACAAGATGAAATGGAAAGATTATATTGATGATTAAGGTTTAAACAATCAAAGGAAAAAGATTAAACTACAAGATTGGTAAAAACAAGAATCAAAATCACCAAACACCCTAATGGTGTTGGTGATGCCTACGAACAGAAGAAAAGAAAAGATGAAAAAACTAAAAACTGGCTAAATTGTGTGAGGGGATCTCCTTATATAGGTCTTCCATTTGGTTGGTGAGTGGGATTTCTCCCTTTCTTCTTGTCTTCTCGTCTTTTCAGAAAAGTTGACGTTTTTGATTTTGATTCGGGATTTGTCGATGATTAAATTCAACTCGTCTTTGAATCTCTTCATTTAATAGACTTGAGTTTCTTCGATATATGTAAATCTTCCATCTTTGGTCCTTTTCTTCGATAAATCTTCAAACAGGCCCATTGACTTCAAATCTTTTTCTTCGATAAAACCCGTGCAATCCCATGTTTTCTTCAATATTCTTCCGGTTGAATCTGAAAACACAATAAACACAAAAACCACGCATAATTCCAAACAAATGATATTAAACACGCGTTTTGGTCTTGTTTTTGTAAGAAATAAGTGGTAAAAGGATGGGTGTTTTCACACCTATCAAATCCCCTACACTTAACCATTGCCATGCCCTCATGCAATGCTTAGTGATAAAGCAAGTTAACACTTTTCTCATAATCAATCAACCTTGGCCTTATTAACATGCTACAAAAATTAAAGTACTAAGAGAAATTAAAACTTTAAAAGAAACAAAAGGATAGAAAACCATTTTCACTTGAAAATAGCTACATGGAAATAACTTGCAAAGAGATCAAGGACTTACATTAGGGCTTTGTTGCTGCGAAGATTTATCACCCTCAAGTTTCACGTTCCCCAAACTAGCTTAAAAACGAGATCATTGTTATTATAAGTTAGCAAATCAAACACTTACACACATGGCTTAATTATATGCTTAAACTCCCTTATTCCTAGGTGTATCTCTTATATTTTATTTTTGTCTTAGAATGATCATGAAGATGCATTTTTGGACTTATTTCGATAGTTTATTAAGGCTGAAAGCAAAGTAGGACGATTTGATCAATAGTTAGCTAAAGGACAAAATATCTTAAAACTGCTTCTCGGGATATCAAAAAGTTCATATCTTGGCATAACTCGGTTCACGATTTGAGACCTTTCTCGGGCCGATATTTGGCATGTACTTCATACTTCATATCTTGAGAGACGTGCATGAGATAATGGTCTTCTCATCGTTAATAGAGTTTCTTCACTTGGAGACTGTTGAGGGGTACTCCAACTTTGTTGACCACGACTTCATGATTATTTCTTCAATCTCTAATTGGGATTTTGAGATACAACTATCCGCCTCCTTTTCGGACTTGGATCTATTTATCCTTATGCCTTGTTAGGGTCTTTTCGGATAGACTTCTCCATGATCTTTATGGTAGTTGATTGCTTTTCGTCGTGAGTCTTGATCCTTCATATTGATTTTGGGAATAATGCTTTTCACATCACCTTGGATCTTTAGCAAAAAATTGAATCCTCATGCCTTGTTAGGGCCTTTTCGGACTCGCCAATCTTCGCGCCCCGCTTCATAAGTTATGCCTTGGCTATGAACTCTTATCATTACCGAGCAACTTTTAAACGATCTTGGGCTAGAAGCTAAGTAACTTTTAAAATCGTACGACCTTACTTATTGCAGATAAATTATTAGCAAGTGCTGGGAGAATAGGCAGATAATTACACCAAGTAAGCTTGCGCAAGAATACCGACTTATAATTGACTCTATCATTTCTCGTTCTCCACAATTTAAAATCTCAAGTAATGAGACTCGTGGATACTTAGCCTAATAAACCAATTAAGGTCTACATGGTTAAGGATACTAGCTAGAATAAACTTGGATAAGTCTATTCGGGTTGAGTCAAAATAATCGCAACGGGCCTAATATGTCAAAGATTTCAAAACTAGCTACACCACTTTATTAATATTTTTGACTTTATTGCGGGATATATACATATGAAAGCAACGATAAAAATTTAAAAATTACGACTAAATGGCCAAAGTTAATTAAAAATTTGAAAAATGTTTAAAAGATGATTTTCCGGTTAAATGAAGGCATTTTCATGGAAAAGTCCACTTAAAACTTCGATAGAACATTGTCCTCAATGTTTAAGCATGTGGGAAAAGTCTCTCCCCTACACTTATGACATTGTGCACGTTGGTTAAATCAAGCTAAGGAAGAGACGACTAACGTGATCAATTTCAAATGTGAGTATGAAGAAAAATGAATCACGATAGTTGAGAGATAGAACCGGGTTTCGGATAACACGGGTGCACGGTTCTTCAAAGGTTCCAAAAGTGCATTCATCCCTGTAATCACATCATCACACAAACACAAAGAACCCATAGAGGCCCCCTACACTTAGGAGGTGAAAACGGAAAAGGATAGATACTCGGGTTGCCTCCCGAGGAGCGCTTGTTTTTGATAACCGAGTCACGAGCCTGACTCGACCCAAAATTAGTTCATGGGAAACATGGTGAGGGATGGAATCATCTCATGAGAGATGTCCTCACCAAAGTACAACTTCACTCGTTGGCCATTCCACTTAAAATTAGGTCCATTAGGTTGAGCGAGCTCGAGAGTACCATATGGAAAAATTTGGGCAATGGTGAATGGGCCGGACCAACGAGATTTAAGCTTGCCCGAAAAGATTTTCAACCGAGAGTTAAAGAGTAAAACTTTGTCTCCAACTTGAAACTCTCGGTTCTTAATCTTAGAGTCGTGAATGAGCTTAGTCTTCTCCTTATAGATCAAAGAATTTTCATAAGCCTCATTCTGGAGTTCATTCAGCTCATTGAGTTGGATCTTGCGTAGGTCACCGGCTTTGTTGATATCGAAGTTAGCCCACTTCAAGGCCCAGTAAGCCTTGTGATCCAACTCAATGGGGAGGTGGCACGCTTTCCCGTACACGAGACGATATGGTGTACAACCAATCGGAGTCTTGTAAGCGGTACGAAAAGCCCACAGAGCATCATCAAGTTTATCGGCCCATGAGGCAAGATGCTCTCCCACGGTTCTTTCAAGAATTCGCTTTAATCCTCGGTTAGAGATTTCAGCCTGGCCATTAGTTTGTGGGTGGTATGCGGTGGAAAGACGATGATTTACACCATACTTAGCCATGACTCTTGCAAATTGATCATTGCAAAAATGCGTCCCGCGATCACTAATAATGGCACGAGGCACACCGAATCTAGCGAACAGCGATTTCAAAAAGTTACAAACCACCCTTGCGTCATTAGTGGGTAAAGCTTTGGCTTCAACCCATTTGGAGACATAGTCAACGGCTACAAGGATTTATTTGTTTCCTTTAGATGAAGGGAATGGCCCCATAAAGTCGATACCCCAAACATCAAAGATTTCACATTCTTGTATGAAATTTTGAGGCATCTCATCTTTATGTGTGATTTTGCCTTGTTTTTGGCAAGCATCACAACGTTTAACCATCTCGTGAGCATCACGGTAAATGGTGGGACAATAAAATCCCAAGTCAAACACTTTTTTGGCGGTGTAGTTGGGACCAAAGTGACCACCGGTGGGTCCTTTGTGGCAAGCGTCAAGGATTTCTAAAGCTGCCGGTCCATCAACACATCGGCGAATAATCAAATCAGCACATTGTTTGAATAGATACGGGTCATCCCAAAAGTAAGTCTTAATGTCTTTGAAGAACTTCTTCTTTTGTTGGGATGTTAACCCGTCAACGAGAATTCCACCAGCCAAGTAGTTTGCAATGTCCGCAAACCACAGGGTTTCATCAGAATTCGAGTTGATAGACATTAAGGTCTCCAGGGGGAAAGAATCATTGATCTCTTTGTTCGGATGATCCCCTTGATAAGGATCCTCAAGTCTACTGAGATGATCCGCGGCTAGGTTTTCAGCTCCTTTCTTATCGCGAATTTCGATTTTAAATTCTTGGAGTAGCAAAACCCAGCGAAGAAGTCTTGGTTTGGAATCTTGTTTAGTTAACAAGTACTTCAACGCGGAATGATCGGTGTAAACGATTGTGGTAGAAAGGACAAGATAGGGGCGAAATTTTTCAAAGGCATAGACAACAGCTAAAAGCCCTTTTTCGGTTATCGTGTAATGCAATTGAGCCCCAGTCATTGTCTTGCTAGCGTAATGGATTGGTTGGAAGTGTTTATTCACTCTTTGGCCCAGAACCGCTCCAATAGCAAAGTCGCTAGCATCGCACATCAACTCGAAGGGCAACTCCCAATTAGGGGTAACCAAGACGGGTGCCTTAGTTAGCTTATCCTTAAGAAGGTTGAAGTCTTCAATACACTCGTTGGAAAAGATAAAAGGAGTATCTTTTTCCAAGAGGTGGGTCATCGGGCGAGAGATTTTAGAAAAATCTTTGATGAAACGACGGTAGAAGCCCGCATGACCAAGGAAACTTCTCACACTCTTCATGGTTGAAGGTGGAGGCAATTTAGATATAACATCGACTTTAGCACGGTCCACTTCAAGTCCGGCTTTGGAGATCTTGTGTCCTAGCACGATGCCCTCTTTTACCATGAAATGGCATTTTTCCCAATTAAGAACAAGGCGAGTGTCTTCACACCGCTTAAGCATACGTTCTAAATTGGCAAGGCAAGCAGAGAAAGAATCGCCATAAACAGAGAAATCATCCATGAATACTTCCATAGTTTCTTTAACCATGTCATGGAATATCGCCATCATACACCTTTGGAACGTCCCAGGAGCATTACATAAACCAAAAGGCATGCGTTTGTAAGCAAATGTTCCGTAGGGACAAGTGAATGTGGTATTTTCTTGGTCCGTGGGATCGATGGGAATTTGAAAATACCCGGAGAAACCGTCTAAGAAGCAGTAATAGTCATTACCCGCTAGACGCTCGAGCATTTGATCCATGAAAGGAAGAGGAAAATGATCTTTTCTCGTGGCATCATTGAGCTTGCGATAGTCGATACAAACTCTCCACCCAGTAACGAGACGAGTGGGAATCAACTCGTTGTGTTCATTGGGAACAACGGTTATTCCGCCTTTCTTGGGCACACAATGGACGGGACTTACCCAAGGCGAATCCGAGATAGGGTAAATCAAGCCGGCATCAAGAAGTTTGATAACCTCTTGTTTGATGACGTCATGAATGCGAGGATTAACCCTTCTTTGGCTCTGGATTGCGGGTTTAAAGTCATCTTCCATGAGAATCTTGTGAGTACAAAAGTTCGGATCAATTCCGCGGATATCGGAAATTTTCCAAGCAATTGCCTTCTTATGATCTTTAAGCACGGCGATGAGGCGAGATTTCTCTTCTTCTTTCAAGTCCTTAACAATGATGACGGGCGACTTCTTCTTTTCTTCAAGGAACACGTACTCGAGATGGGGCGGCAACTCCTTAAGTTCTAAATCCGAAGGATTTTCGATGGGAGGCGTATTCAAAGTCGGTGCATCGATAGCAATATCCTTGGGAGATGGTGGAGAAATATTGTCTTCTTTAAGAAGGTTCTCAATGAGGCGAAGATCTTCATCCCAATCATTGGGGGAATCGTCATGTTGTAAGTTCACATCTCCCATGGTGGCTTCCAAGTCTTTCCAAAGAAAATCACTTTCTCCAAATAGAGATAGTGATGAATCAATAGAGGAAACGGTCTCAACATTGGGAAGAGAGGTAGGAATACTTTTACAAGCATCAAGAAAGTGTTCTTCTCAAGCCTCATCAAGAACGTCAATACAATTAACACTCTCGTATGAATAAGGCTGTTTAGAAAGCTTTCCCATGTTGAAGACGATTTTATCGTCACCCACTCTCATGATAAGCTCACCGGCTTCAACATCGATGAGAGTGCGACCGGTCCTCAAGAATGGACGACCAACAATTAATGGCACATGTCACACCCTACCATGGCGGAATATGGGGCGCGACGTATGGATATCATCACAACATGGCGTGTCTATAGAGATAACTATATGAAATAAGAAATGTCATAAAATGGAGACACAAAGTCATGACAATATCTCATCAGACTCAGGAGTCTAGGTAAGTAGGTAACAGTCCTACCGCTTACCCAAGACAAACAAATAACATAACCAAACAACTATATGTGCCACAGTATCACTTATTAAAAGAACAAATAAAAACTAAGAAGGATACGGGGATTCTCCTTCTATATGCATTCCTAAGCTTCTCCAATCCTAGCCACTTATGTTCTCATGCTTAACCATAGTATCACCTGAAAGAGACACTAAAACACGTCAACATAAAGTTGGTGAGAGTCATAGGTTTAGACTCCAACGCTAAATCAATTACAAGCTGTGATTAACAACCATCAACACAATAACATATGGACAATGTGCTACAATTATGTATTAACAACTAGCATTCAAGATCAATCATTCCAAACCAAAATCCAAGGCTCCTACCTTGCCAAACAACATGGTACCATAGATGATCACACTATGTACCTATCCCAAGGCCACTACCTTGTCAAACCACAAGGCCACTGATACATTGGATTTGATATGGGTTAGGATTTAATTTCTCGGTATCTCCTCGAATTGATCTCGGCTCTAAGTGGAATGATTTGTTCTTGGTTAATAAAAAGGTGTTGGTTTGTTTATCTATTTTAAACTAATGACAAGTAATTAAGAGTCTAAAAGTAAACTTAAAGCTTTAAAAGGTTAAACTAAAAAGACAAGTTTAAAAGTAAATGCTTGAAAACTTAAAGATTATATTAGAAAAATAAATGAACACTCAATAAAAACTAACACTTGGAAAACTTTGTAAAAATATGACTTAGTCGGAAAGTACTAAAAGAAAGTAAGAACGGAATATAGCAAAACAGCTTAAATCAGAATATCACTAAAAAGGACAATCGGAATGTATTCCGATCTGATGATCGGAATATGGGAATAAACTGCAATCGGAATGACTTAAAATGGAAGCTGATCGGAATGTTGCCAAAAGGAGCACAATCGGAATGATTGGAAAATAGCTGCAATCGGAATATGGTAAAAAGGGCAGATCGGAATCTCAAAACAGGTTACAATCGGAATCCTAAAACACTTACCGTCGGAATACTCTAAACCCTTTTCCGATCTAAGGATCGGAATAAAGGGGTGTCTGCTCGGAATACCAGGTCGGAAAAGGGCTTTGCCCTTTCCGAAAATGCTATTGTTCCGAAATTTAAGCAAGGAAAAAGCTATTGAATAAGCTCCTCCAAAACTAGCTCGAATTCAATATGAAACGAATCAAATAAGCACAAATAACACTTTATCTAAGCTTCAAATAAGCAAAAACATAAATCAAATGAATAAAAAGATGAACTTTTTATAAAAACTTTAAAAAGTAAACAAGCTAAACCAACAAATAAGCCAATAAGCACAAGGATCTCAAAGCTTATTTGTGTAGAAACTTAAGAAAACATAAAAAATTAACTTTTCAAGCACAAAATCATTGATGAACAACACGGATCATACGAGATTTGTACCAAAATCAATCAAAATCAAAGAAAGGAAGGATGAGATTAAAGAGTAAAATCTTAAAACTTGAGCTTGATTAATGAGAAATAATACAAATGTTTGATCTTGAAAGAGAAGAAGATGAAAACTAGTGAGAGAAAGTTTAGAACTTTCTCTCTCTAAAACTAGAGAGAATGAAAAAACTAAAAACTACCTAAAAAAACTAAAATGTGCCAAAATTGTGAAGTGGAATCATATATATAGGCAAGTCTTGTGGGCTTTGTGAATGGGCTTGGTTTTGGGCTTCTTTTCTTCTTTCTTCTTTAGTCTTCACGCTTCCTTAAATAAACGTTTCCGACTTTGGATTTTTAGAAGTGTCGGTGAATAATTCCAACTCGTCTTATAATCTTTTGTTTAATAGACTCGAGTTCTTCGACATATATGAATCTTCCATCTTTGGCTCTATTCTTCGATAAATCTTCAAATAGGCACAATGACTTCAAATCTTTTGCATCTCTTGGACAGTAGACTTCGTCTTGAGTCTTTTTCCTCGATAAAACCCGTGTAATCCAATGTTTTATTCAATATTCATCCGGTTGACTCTAAAAACACAATAAACACAAAAACCACGCATAATTCCAAACAAATGATATTAAATACGTGTTTTGGTCTTGTTTTAGCCAGAAATAAGTGGTAAAAGGATGGGTGTTTTCACACCTATCAGCCACTACCTTGTCAAACCACAAGGCCACTACCTTGTCAAACCACAATAACTGAGACGGCACGTGTCCCCCGATCCAAATCATACACAATCAAGAATCACATAGCAGTTAATCACACAATGTACACACAAGTCCATCTCAAATCACAAAAACATTCACAGCATCAATTTAAAAAATAACTCAACACAGTGTCTCTTCCATCCCATCTGGAAGTCAAAATCAATAGTAAACATGGGACTATGAAACTCACCTGATAGCTTCTTCACAAGTCCTCGCACTAGCAACAAGCTAACAAACCAAAAATACGAAATCAATTCACGAACCAATCACTAAGATGGCTCATCAACCTATGATGGACATCTAGTCTATTCCCGTATAATTACCTCATTGTTAAGCTCTAATCACCCCATTAACCTTCCTTAACAAGTCCCTAACTTGGTTAAGTTTAATAGCTATCCCGTTCATAATTTTACACAAAACAGTCCCAGTTTTAGGTCTCAAAACTATATGTCAAACGTCTACTTAAACATACCCATGGTTTCTGTAAAAGGAATATTCACACTTTCATACATGTTAGCTAAAACCTCCCACTTGCCCTAACCTTAAAGCTACTGTTAAGGCCCAGATATATGTGTATATATTGCTACCTATCCAGAATTCACTGATTTTAAACGTATGAAAAGTTCATTACCATTAGAGGGTCTTACCCTAAACCACAATCTTAGCCCAAGTGCAAATCCTTACTACAATATATAAACCATCTCTCATGTTCGCTAGAAGATCCCAATGCAACCCTAAGTACCCCAAACAACCCAAAACTTAAAAAGAAAACAGGCTGAATTCAAAACTGTTTTAACCTCCGACTGTTGTAACTTGTTTATGACCCAATTCCTCACCTACAATTTAGTTCTCATTTCTTGATTTAGAAAGCCAACTAAATTACCTATCCAGGTCTAGTTTGATCGCATCTTGAATGTTCCTAGAACTCGAGATATGATCAAAACAATAGACTCTAAATTCTGCCCAGTTTTTAAAAACGAGTTTAACAAAATCAACCTCATTAATTAACCCTAATCCCTCTAATTACAAGCCCTAATTCATGTAATCATTATAAAATCATTAAAATACAGATTTGTATTAAAACCCTAACCTAAATCCATCATAAGATGATTAAAGAAAACATAAAAACAATTTAATTGAAAAGGGTTTTGAAGCTTTTACCTTTAGATCAATGGAAGATGAAGAAAACCTAATTTTTTATGAAGAAACCCTAATTCTTCTCTTTTTTAGTCGACTATAAACACCAGGGGAAAATAAAAGTTCGTTTGGTATTGTGTATATTGTTCCTTATATAGCAAAACAATCCTTGTCCAAGTAAAACACTTGTTTCCTTTTTTCCTCTTTTCCTTTTTTTTTTTTACCGACCCTACCCCTCAAAATTCATTTTTTTATTTCTTTTTATTATTAATATATGTATTAATAATATTAACTTCTTTTACCTTAATTTATTTCAGCTCCTAAAGCTCCCAAAACCTCAAAACCGTAAAAGTAGTCAAATTTACGCGTTTTACCATAAAGGACGTAAAATATACACTTTTAAAATAAATCTCAAATTTTGAAATAAACATTATAACTAAGTCCTAAATGACTTAAAACCATCCCGAAAAATATTCATATGGATAATTACCTCACCCGAGACCTCTAAATGCTAAACCGAAAATCCTAAAAAAAAATACTATTACTATAATACTTATACGTATACGTAAACACCACAATATCACCATTTTCATTTCACAGTCACCACTTGAGCTCATGAACATGAAATAACCATTCCTCGGTTTACTTATGAGTACTCTATACTTATAAACGATAACCACACCAACCTCGTTCACACAAAATAAACACATAAACACACAATTCAAGTAAGCACACATAAAATAACCTAAAAGTAAGACCAAGTGACAAACCCAAAACCACGGTTGTCACATCACTCCCTCCTAATAGAAATCTCGTCCCGAGATTCACTCCCAAACTCAAACTTATTCTCAGCAAACAAACGAGGATGCATATCCCTGATAAAACCTTCACGTTCAAACGTGAACTCAGTTTACACGAAGACACATGATCCTTAACCGTCCGCGAGGAAACTTATCAAAACCATAAAGTTATGTAATCAACCTAACTAAATCTCGCAACTCATCAAACAAGAACTGTCTTGAAACCAAGTTAGGAGTCATCACATAAGTCGATGGGTTTAAAAATTGTCACCCCGATTTCAGTCTTACTCATAAATACCGTAAATCAAAACCCATCACAATATAACCACGTGCTCTAAGGTCTAAATAAATCTCAAATTCCATCCCATCTCATCTCTATGTTAACCCTCCAAGTGTTCATTACCCCAAAATATCCAAGACACAAGTTTAAACCATATCGTTTGAAAATTAATCTTGGACTCGACACTTGTACAATTTGCTCGACCAAGCTACTGACTTCCAATTACGAAACTTTCTGAATATTTGAAAAGTATGTTCCGAGTACATAATTTTAGGCATTAGAGAATAAGTTATGACCAAAACGATTTTTCTCAAAATCTGCCTAGGCATTAGCGATAGTTTCTGACAGTTAGCGACATATTTTGACAGTTTAGCGACAGTTTCTGCCTACTCCGATTTATACAAAAAAAACGATTTTTAAACCCTAAAACCCCCCATTAATTACCAAAACTAGAACCTAATTTATTTTAATTCCATAAAATTAAAACTCTATTAATTACATGATTTTAACATATTTCACTAAATAAGAACAAAATTTTTAACTTAAGAACAATAACTTTAGGTGATCAAAACCAAAATATTTTAAAATAACCGAGTCATGCTTATATTTTAAAGAACTTATATTCCACCTTATTTGAAAAATGATCCCGACACTTCCTTATTCCATCGACTACCAACAACTATTTTTTTTTCAATTTGCAAGTTCTATTTTTTTACAATGTATAACTCGAAACAAAAGACATCGTTACCCCAAAAAGAAATCTCCACCATCTCAAAATCCTTCACGCCAAAAGTACCGTACAAACAAACACGTGAAATGAGGACCCGAGAAATGCGCTATTACAGAAGTTGAACATCTCAAAGAGAAACGAGCTAGCAACCATCCCAAGAATACAACCGGTAAGTAGAAAATAATTTTACATACATAGGCATAAGCGTACATACACTCAAATCCATCTAACATATACTATACAAGCATGTATTAACTCTCTTTCATGCAATCATACTTGAAAGTCCAGTGGTGTTGTGGCACATATATAATTATGTAGGCCTCCATAATTATACATGTTCCCTTTCACCAATGTACTCCTTCCTATGATGACACTTATAAGAAATTAATATTACACATAACACATAATCCAACAACTCACAAGCACATAACCACACAAGATAAGATCCAAAACCCCATGTATTAAAATAACATAGCCAATGCACGAAACACATAAACTCGTAGTCCAGCTGAACCAGCGTAGACAAAATTCAAAATTTATAAAGAACATGAAAACATAATTAAGCGAAATCCAACAATGACTAGCGTATACGACCATGGTTCCACCCGCACTAATCAAAACTCGTAAAGAAAATAACATGTAGTTAAGTATGAACCATAGTAGTTCATAACCTAAAAATTCTGCGAAAATAATATTCAAACACATCAATTACTATAAAATGCACACATACTCCTATGACGCCTATATGCAGGGACCCTTAAGCTATAGACTAGGCTACACGACTAGGCAACCTAATTCTCTATAACCATTGTCTCTGATACCATTCTGTCACACCCCACCATGGCGGAATATGGGGCGCGACGTATGGATATCATCACAACATGGCGTGTCTATAGAGATAACTATATGAAATAAGAAATGTCATAAAATGGAGACACAAAGTCATGACAATATCTCATCAGACTCAGGAGTCTAGGTAAGTAGGTAACAGTCCTACCGCTTACCCAAGACAAACAAATAACATAACCAAACAAATATATGTGCCACAGTATCACTTATTAAAAGAACAAATAAAAACTAAGAAGGAAACGGGGATTCTTCTTCTATATGCATTCCTAAGCTTCTTCAATCCTAGCCACTTATGTTCTCATGCTTAACCATAGTATCACCTGAAAGAGACACTAAAACACGTCAACATAAAGTTGGTGAGAGTCATAGGTTTAGACTCCAACGCTAAATCAATTACAAGCTGTGATTCACAACCATCAACACAATAACATATGGACAATGTGCTACAATTATGTTTTAACAACTAGCATTCAAGATCAATCATTCCAAACCAAAATCCAAGGCTCCTACCTTGCCAAACAACATGGTACCATAGATGATCACACTATCTACCTATCCCAATGCCACTACCTTGTCAAACCACAAGGCCACTACCTTGTCAAACCACAAGGAAACTACCTTGTCAAACCACAATAACTGAGACGGCACGTGTCCCCCGATCCAAATCATACACAATCAAGAATCACATAGCAGTTAATCACACAATGTACACACAAGTCCATCTCAAATCACAAAAACATTCACAGCATCAATTTAGAAAATAACTCAACACAGTGTCTCTTCCATCCCATCTGGAAGTCAAAATCAATAGTAAACATGGGACTATGAAACTCACCTGATAGCTTCTTCACAAGTCCTCGCACTAGCAACAAGCTAACAAACCAAAAACACGAAATCAATACACGAACCAATCACTAAGATGGCTCATCAACCTATGATGGACATCTAGTCTATTACCGTATAATTACCTCATTGTTAAGCTCTAATCACCCCATTACCCTTCCTTAACAAGTCCCTAACTTGGTTAAGTTTAATAGCTATCCCGTTCATAATTTTACACAAAACAGTCCTAGTTTTAGGTCTCAAAACTTTAAGTCAAACGTCCACTTAAACATACTCATGGTTTCTGCAAAAGGAATATTCACACTTTTATACATGTTAGCTAAAACATCCCACTTGCCCTAACCTTAAAACTACTGTTAAGGCCCAGATATATGTGTATATATTGCTACCTATCCAGAATTCACTAATTTTAAACGTATGAAAAGTTCATTACCATTAGAGGGTCTTACCCTAAACCACAATCTTAGCCCAAGTGCAGATCCTTACTACAATATATAAACCATCTCTCATGTTCGTGAGAAGATCCCAATGCAACCCTAAGTACCCCAAACAACCCAAAACTTAAAAAGAAGACAGACTAAATTCAAAACTGTTTTGACCTCCGACAGTTGTAACCTGTTTTTGACCCACTTCCCGACCTCCAATTTAGTTATCGTTTCTTGATTTAGAAATCCAACTAAATTACCTATCCAGGGCTAGTTTTATCGCATCTTGAATGTTCCTAGAACTCGAGATATGATCAAAACAATAGACTCAAAATTCTGCCCAGTTTTTAAAAACGGGTTTAACAAAATCAACCTCATTAATTAACCCTAATCCCTCTAATTACAAGCCCTAATTCATGTAATCATTATAAAATCATAAAAATACAGATTTTTATTAAAACCCTAACCTAAATCTATCATAAGATGATTAAAGAAAACATAAAAACAATTTAATTGAAAAGGGTTTTGAAGGTTTTACCTTTAGATCAATGGAAGATGAAGAAAACCTGATTTTTATGAAGAACCCTAATTCTTCTCTTCTTTAGTCGACTATAAACACCAGGGGAAAAGAAAAGTTCGTTTGGTATTGTGTATATTGTTCCTTATATAGCAAAACAATCCTTGTCCAAGTAAAACACTTGTTTCTTTTTTTCCTCTTTTTCTTTTTTCTTTCTTTTTTTTACCGACCCTACCCCTCAAAATTCGTTTTTTATTTCTTTTTATTATTAATATATGTATTAATAATATTACCTTAATTTACCTTAATTTATTTCAGCTCCTAAAGCTCCCAAAACCTCAAAACCGTAAAACTAGTCAAATTTACGCGTTTTACCATAAAAGACGTAAAATATACACTTTTAAAAAAATCTCAAATTTTGAAATAAACTTTATAACTAAGTCCTAAATGACTTAAAACCATCCCGAAAAATATTCATATGGATAATTACCTCACCCGAGACCTCTAAATGCTAAACCGAAAATCCTAAAAAAAATACTATTACTATAATACTTATACGTATACGTAAACACCACAATATCACCATTTTCATTTCACAGTCACCACTTGTGAGCTCATGAACATGAAATAACCGTTCCTCGATTTACCTATGAGTACTCTATACTCATAAACGATAACCACACCAACCTCGTTCACACAAAATAAACACGTAAACACACAATTCAAGTAAGCACACATAAAATAACCTAAAAGTAAGACCAAGTGACAAACCCAAAACCACGGTTGTCACAGCACACGAGGGTCCATATCGTAGTCGACGACGACGAAATCGGCAGGAAAAGTGAATTTGTCGACTCCTACAAAGACGTCTTCGGCTATCCCCACTGGATAAGCAACCGTACGGTTAGCTAATTCCAAAGTCATTTTGGTGAGGACTAGCTCAGGGAGAGATAATTGCTTCCAAACGCTTAGAGGCATTAAGTTAATACTGGCACCTAGATCGGCTACGACCATGCAATTCTCTACTTCCGGGAAGTTGCAAGGGATTAAGAAACGACCCGGATCACCAAGTTTAGTTGGCAATTTCCTTAAGAGCACTGTAGAGCAATTCTCATTAAGTTGGGTGTTAGAAAGATCAAGAAGCTTCTCCTTGTCGCTAAGAAGATCTTTGAACATTTTTGCGTATTTGGGCATGTGAGCGAGAGCCTCAACGAAGGAGATGTTAAAATTCAATTCGAAACCTGAATATCATCCTTGCTTTTGAGCTTCTCTTTCCTCAACCTTGAGGGATAAGGTATATCGGAAGAAGAGGAAGGATTTGGGAGAATAGGATCACTCACATCCTTGGGTGGAGGAGGGGTAGAAGTAAGAGGTGGAGAAATTGGGGAAGTAGAAGGATGAGGAATAGGAGCAGGTGACTCGTTTTCCTTAGTCACAATCACCGGTGGAGGTATAGGAAGCTCGGGTTCCTTGGTACCTTTGCCACTGCGAGTGGTGATTGCTTTCATCTCCCCTCTTGGATTCGCAACGGTGTTACTCGGAAGAGTACCCGAAGAAGAGGATTGATTACCTTGGAAGAAACCAGCCATCATGTTCCTTAAGTCATTCGTTTGACTTGCCAAAGTGTTTCTCATATCAGCTCTCAGATCGTTTCCTTGTTTCACCATGTCTGCTTTCAAGTTGAGCACTTCCCGCTAGAGATTGTCCACGATTACATCATTAGTCCTCATGTAGGTTCCAATATCTTGGTGTAATGTGGTGGGTTGGTTAGGAGGAGCATTGTAGGCGGGTCGTTGATAAGCAGGTTGTTGGTAAACTTGGTTGTTTCTTTGAGGTGGATATGGTTGTTTGTGAGGTGGTATGTATGGTGCACGAGGTTGTTGTTGTTGTTGAGGAGGGCGATTAAGGTTTTGTTGTTGGTTTGGGTTGTTAGAAGGAAAACCGGGTGGTGAAAGAAAGTTTTTCGAGCGGTAGCTAAGCAAGTTGCGGTCACCTTGAGGACGAGCTTGATAAGCGGCCGGAGGATAGGTACCGTATGCTACATTAACATTCTCAGAAGGATAGTCTTGGGTGGCGGTACAAGTGGTGTAAGAGTGAGGACCCCCGCATATTTCACATGGTTGGCTAACAGCATTGACTTGAGCGTCTTGAGCGTTTTTAGCGTTGATGCTGTTGGTGTTGTTAGCGGTGTGGGTAACAAGCAATTCAAGAAGCGTAGTAATTTTGTCAAGTCGCTTGTCGCTGTCACTAGTACTAGCACTAGCGGCATTGGTCCGAACACTCTTGGTTTGCACACAAGACTTATTTTCAATAATATCCCAAGCGGCATTAGAAGTCTTAACCAAAATATTACCCCCCGAGGCACTGTTTAGTGAATCTTGGTCATTCATGCTTAAACCATTATAAAACGTATTAATTTTGTGCACTTTGGTAAAACCATGTTGTGGGCATTTTCTTAAAAGATCTTTGAAACGATCCCAAGATTCACTAAAATACTCATCGTACTTTTGTTCAAAATTAATGATTTCATTCCGCAAAGCGGTAGTACGAGAGGGTGGGAAAAAGTAGTTGATAAATTTGGTCTCCAAATCCGTCCACGTCAGAATACTTTGTGGCGGTTCCTTTGCAAGCCAATGTCGGGCTTTTCCCTCTAAGGAGAAAGGAAAAAGTTGTAAACGGATTACCTCTTGTGGAACATCATTGAATTTGACCGTATTCGTTAGTTGCAAGAACCTTTTGATGTGGTCATGTGGATCGTCAATGGTACGCCCCAAGAATGGTTGAGCTGAGACCATCTGGATAAAACCGAATTTAGCTTAAAGTTTTTGGCTACAATCGAGGGTATGACAATTGGATCATTGTTGCCATCTACATGTGCTTGCAGAAGTTCAATCATCGGGCGATTGTCTGGTAGAGGCTCATTGTTGTTGTTATTATTGTTGTTGAGAGGTGGATTGTTATTGTTGTTGTTATTATTGTTGTTGAGAGGTGGGTTATTGTTGTTGTTTTGTACACCGGCCATGTCTAAGTCTCCGAGAGGCTCGGGCTCTTGATAAGACGTTGATCGTGTACGCATGCACCCGCAAAAGAGCTAACAATATTTTTGTCTTTTTTATGTTTTTTACTTTTTAAGATTTTTGAAAATTTTATATATTTTTTTTTTGGGTTTTTGAAATTTTTTATGAAAAATAACGTTCACGGTGAACGGATCCCAAAATCCAAGTTCTCACAAAAAACTGTTGATCTTAACGAGAAGAGCCGGCAGCGGCGCCATTTGATACTAGCGTTTTTGCATGGGTTCAAGATTATGTCTCGGAATCTTCTCGAATTGATTCACAGCTCAAAGTGGAATGATTGTTTTTGGTGACAAATAGGGGGTTTGGTTTTCTATTCTACTAAAAAGGTGAATGCGTGAAGTAACTAAAAGGTAAACTAGAAGCAGTTAATCAAAAAAAATAAAACTTGAATTAAAATTTAAACAAAACAGTAACTTGAAAATAACCTTAAAAATGCTTGATTCGGAATGTGGCTTCATCCAGAATAAATCAGACAAAAAACTCCATGCGGAATAAATGAGCTATGAGGAATAAAAAGCTATTCGGAATAAATGTGCTATGAGGAATAAAAAGCTATGAGGAATAAATGTGTTATGAGGAATAAAAAGCTATGAGGAATAAATGTGCTATGAGGAATAAATGTGCTATGAGGAATAAAAAGCTATTCGGAATAAATGTGCTATGAGGAATACATGTGTTATGAGGAATAAAAAGCTTATGAGGAATAAATGTGCTATGAGGAATAAAAAGCTATGAGGAATAAATGTGCTATGAGGAATAAAAAGCTATTCGGAATAAATGTGCTATGAGGAATAAATGGACTATGAGGAATAAATGTGCTATGAGGAATAAATGTGCTATGAGGAATAAAAAGCTATTCGGAATAAATGTGCTATGAGGAATAAATAGACTATGCGGAATAAAAAGCTTATGAGGAATAAATGTGCTATGAGGAATAAAAAGCTATGAGGAATAAATGTGCTATGAGGAATAAATGTGCTATGAGGAATAAAAAGCTATTCGGAATAAATGTGCTATGAGGAATAAATGGACTATGAGGAATAAAAAGCTTATGAGGAATAAATGTGCTATGAGGAATAAAAAGATTATGAGGAATAAATGTGCTATGAGGAATAAATGTGCTATGAGGAATAAAAAGCTTATGAGGAATAAATGTGCTATGAGGAATAAAAAGCTTTGAGGAATAAATGTGCTATAAGGAATAAATGTGCTATGAGGAATAAATGGACTATGAGGAATAAAAAGCTTATGAGGAATAAATGTGCTATGAGGAATAATGGACAATGTCTTGTTCGGAATATTCTGGGCCGAAGAACAGTAAGCAGAAATAACAGGGAGATACGATTTTTAGCCAAACAAACCAAATTTAACCAAAGGATTTGAACCAAACTAAACACAAATCATCTACTAACCATAAACATCAAATCCCAATCATAAAAACACAAAACCCACTAACTTTTGAAGATCAAAATCAATCAAACAAGGACTTTAAAACTTTGAATAAAAAGAGAAGATGAACAAGATGAAATGGAAAGATTATATTGATGATTAAGGTTTAAACAATCAAAGAAAAAAGATTAAACTACAAGATTGGTAAAAACAAGAATAAAAATCACCAAACACCCTAATGGTGTTGGTGATGCCTACGAACAGAAGAAAAGAAAAGATGAAAAACTAAAAACTGGCTAAATTGTGTGAGGGGATCTCCTTATATAGGTCTTCCATTTGGTTGGTGAGTAGGCTTTCTCCCTTTCTTCTTGTCTTCTCGTCTTTTCAGAAAAGTTGACGTTTTCAATTCTGATTCGGTATTTGTCGACGATTAAATTCAACTCATCTTTTAATCTCTTCGTTTAATAGACTTGAGTTTCTTCGACATATGTAAATCTTCCATCTTTGGTCCTTTTCTTCGATAAATCTTCAAACAGGCCCATTGACTTCAAATCTTTTGCATCTCTTGGACAATAGACTTCGTCTTGAGTCTTTTTCTTCGATAAAACCCGTGCAATCCCATGTTTTCTTCAATATTCATCCGATTGACTCTGAAAACACAATAAACACAAAAACCACACATAATTCCAAACAAATGATATTAAACACGAGTTTTGGTCTTGTTTTAGTAAGAAATAAGTGGTAAAAGGATGGGTGTTTTCACACCTATCATAAACCCTAATCCTTACACTATAAAAGGAACCAAGGGTCTTAGGTTTTATTCATCATTTTATATTCACAATGTAAACCTAAAAGTGTGTGTGCACTAGACGTGGGATTCAATGTATACACGTCTAGTGATTGTTTGTTATTAATATAATGAATAATCCAATTGTGTTTTAATTCATGTTCTTGTGCCCTAAACACCTTGTTAATGATTGTTGTTCTAATTCCGCTTTGATTGTTTAATAATATGAACAATGATCATTCCTAGTAGCTTCAAAGATCCGGAAACCAAGGTTTCCACAATTGGTATCAGAGCCTCGTGGCTCGTGATGCTAGGACCAATAAGGTGTTCGTGTATGGTGAAAAGAAGAAAAATCCGTCTAGGGTTTTTCTGGACGTTTTTGTGTGCGCAGCAGTATTCAGAAGGTCATAACTTTTGATTGAACCGTTGGATCGTCACGAAATTTTTTATGTGTGATCTTCATACATATATCTAAACATCCACTGGAGGGATTTTCCTGTTTAGCCCTCAATTAAAAGTTATTAAGCGTCGAAGTTGGCTGTAGAGATGATTTTCAGTTTTCTGTTTCACATGAAATAATGAATTAGGGTTTATTTCAAACCCTAGATCATTCTTATACAGAAAAGAAACATGTTGCTGGTTGTAAGAGATATGTTTCTTGGAATCATGATAAACCCTAGATCGATCTTTGAACAGTTAAGAAGGATGTTGCTGTTTCTACTTGCTTTGGTGAATCAATTTTTGAATTGATAATGAACCCTTGTAGAAACATATGGTTCACGACTGCTATATCAATCATGATTTTCTGCTTCATGTTCATACGCTGGTGATTTTCAATTATTCTAGGATTTTCTCAAAACCCTAGGTTTATATTAAGCATCAGGTTAACATGAAGGATTTAAGTTTACATCATGAGAAGATATACATGCGTCTGCAGACTAGGGTTTCAGATACAGTAGCAGCAACGTAGACAGTAAGTAACGTTGTTATGCAAGATATATGGATGTGTGATTTGTGACTGTTAAAGATATCAACAAAAGATAAACGTGGCTCATGTTTTAAAGGTGTATGGTGTCTACTGTTTATCTGGACAAGATCTGTTCCTATTTTTGTGAGTAAATTACATGCAAAGGTTGTGGAACACATATTTGAAAGACACGTTTTGAAGGCTGATTTTTAGGGATTACATTCCATATGTTTTGGATATGCAGTTATGTCTATGATGCTTCTTATTTTTGGAACTTATTCTCCTTGATTTATTGGACGTAATATATGAGCTGTTATTACAATACCAGACGTGAATGGAATAGGCGTGGATATTGGCTAATTCATAGGGATTCCATATAATATCTTCTTGGACGTGATATCTCATTTGGTGGGCTGGTTATTATCATTACGTGAGAAAGTGCAAAAGTGGTCACATAAGGTAATTTTATGTATCCAATATTCTAGTTTATAGCCGCTGTCAAGAGTGACGTAGCCCTAGAAGTTGTCAGTATTTAAAAAAAAGACGCTTACAAGAGAAGTAAACGCTGAAAAGCTTTGTTTGGACGCTGACAGAATAAGTCAAACGCCGACAGCGTTGACAGTGTTGTCCGATATATGAGAATTCAAACGCTGACATGTATTGTCCGATATCAGACAATACATCTGATGAAGATCTTGGATAAGAGAGGATGTTGGACAACACAAGGATTGCTGCTGTTTGAGAAAATAGTACGTTTTGAGCACACAAAAAGGAGGTATTTACACACGAAGGTACATGGGATCTCCGTTTCTATACAGAATATCAAATTGATATTTATGGCTCGGATATTTTTTATAAAGTCGTATATGATTAAGGGGAAGATTTCTTATGGTAAGTTTGATGTTGAAGTTAGTTTTCACAAATTTGTTTTTCTTATATAGGTGAGCAATACACCTTGTCTCTGTACTAAATATATTGTTATAGCGTACGACTGGCTCATAGTCGTGAAGGTTACCAGTTCCCATGTAACAAAAACTGTGGTGAGCAATACACCTTGTCATTGGACTAAATATATTGTTATAGCATACGATTGGCTCATATTCGTGAAGGTTACCAGTACCCATGTAATAAAAACTGATGGGTGAGCAATACACCTTTATCATTGGATCTAAATATATTGTTATAGCTAACAACTAGCTTATAGTTGTGCGGTTTTTGTTGGTTTCAGTTCCCGTTCGTACCAATAAACTGAGCCTCCTTTTACAATGAAAGAGTTGCATTTTTCTCTAGTCGTTTCGACAACTAGGGGAAGAGTTTATCAACTTGTGAGCAATTGGGTGAAAGAAATACAAAGTTTGGGTTATTCTGCTTCTACATCAAAATTATTGTACTTATTTTTCTTCAAGATCATTACATAGAGCTACATTTGGAGAATCTTCAAAGATGGCATACATTGTTTACTTCCCTGTTGATGTGACAAAAAGGGGAAGATATACATGCTACACTTGAGGGGAAGCAATTTGAAGATCATGTACAACTTACAAGAGATACACATAGAGTTTTGCCGACATCAACTAGAGGAAGATTGTTGGGTCAAAAAGTTGATGTGGCAGAACTCAAAAACAAAAACCGAAGAAAACATGAAGATATTGTCTAAGCGTTGTCAAGAGCAATCCAAGCGTTTACAAGAGCAAACTAAGCGTTGTTGGCTCAAGAGTTGTCGTGTGCAATCTAAGCATTGTCACATGCAATTCAAGAGTTGATAGAAACGTAGACAAGAAACTTATGGAAGCTTCTATTTAGATCCCAAACTCAGATCGATTTAGCTTTATGTATACGAGATTAGATCAAGTAATACACTTAGAGAAACCTTTGTATGACAATCTAAGTGTTATACGGAATTAACACTTAAACAAGAACACACAAGATGTAAACAAACTTTCACTTTGATTAATGATATCAAACTTGCTTACAATGAAAGTAGTTTACGTATGAAAACTTATATTGAACAATAACCTAAAAGTCTTCTTTTATAGACATAAGAAGCCTTGTATAATAATCTACGTATCAACTATTCTAGGTAAAGATAAATATAGAAAATACATTGTTGTTCCTATCTTTACTAGAAGTAATCTAGAATACAATAAACGCGTAGAGTATATCCTTCCATCAGTGCTTGTCTTCAATGTATCAACGCTTGACTTTGTCTGGTCAACGCTTGATCTGTCAGTGTTTGTTTTCTTCCTATCAACGCTTGATTAACTCTTGTCAGCGCTCAAGTAGACTGGCTATAATTTATTCCCAACAATCCTCCCCTAAACTTGATATCTATTCTAGTGATCAAGTTTCTGAATAATCAATAAGTACTAGGATGAATCTTACAAACCTTCTCATATTGGTAATAAATAAATCTGATCAAGTCTTTTGCCACGTCACTTGAATAATCAATTTCCAGCTGTGTGTTCTTCATCCTCTCCAAGACTTCCTTGGACATAAAATACTGACCATCCACAAGTAGATACTCAGCAAACTTTGTAGACCTCAAATAATAAACACCAGCAGCTGAATACAATCTCCATTGAAGACCACTGAGATCATCTTCAAGATCCTTCCAAATAGCAAGATCTTCATCTCTTGGTCCACATATTCTTTTGAATGTGGACCACAGTTTTATTCCATTGACTGAAGTTGGTGCTTCAGTCACATACTTGGACTCCAATAACCTCCATAGGTATACCAAGTCTTCTCTGTCAAAACTTGCAAACAAAGATATAAGGGTGGTAAAAGTGTGAACCTCTTTTCTATACCTGCAATCTTCCAAAACCCACAATCATCTTCTTCATAGCTTACAATTGGGTTTCTGGAATCAAGTGGTAACACTTGCACAATATCTGAAGCTTCTAATGGTGAGAGCTTGAGGCTCTTTCTTATAACAACTTCATTTGGATGTAATGGATCCATATCTTTGGGAAACTCAAGAGGGACTCCCTTTTTCACTGGTCTGGGAACAAACATTGCCTTCTTAAGCTCCATTTCCTCTGCAAGTTCTTCTTTCCTTTCATCAAAAAGAAGTCTTAGAGTGTTTGCTTCCTGCACTCTAACCCAAATGGGATAAGCTCTGCACTCCAACTCTTCAAATGTGAATGCCATCAACTTCTTATAATTCCACCCTGTTCCATGACATCTGAGCAACATGCAGTACAACTCCCTTCTATCCCTTTTCAAATTTGAGAGAACATTGCTTGCTTTGTGTTTCAGAATGACCTTGCAATCCTTTTGTACTCTGAGAAGAATCTCCAAACCCTAAATCTGATTTGAAATGGTCAAGTATGGATTCTCCATACACATATCTTCCCAAGCATGGTACATCTGAACCACCTCTGGCATATCAAAATCAACCTGCAATTTCAACTCATTCAATTTCTCCTTGGCCAGCTCATCTCCATACTCAAGCCTTTCTGGTTGTTCTATGATCATAACACTTGAGTCTGAACTAGCTTCATCACTTCCTTCTTGCTCTTCTGAAGTGACAACAAAAGGGGACTCTCTCACCTCCTTTCTTTCTTGTTCCACAATTTGTGCAGCCAACTTTCTATCAAATTCAATTTGTGCTGCATTCTTTGGAACAACCTCTTCTACCATAATACCCTTACCCTTATCTAATGTATCAATTGTTGGTAAGGTAGATGGTGATACTTGTGAAGAAACCTCTTTGATGATGGATGATGACTGGAATACATTACCCTCATGTGCAGGTCTGTCAACGCTCACTTTTGCTTTGTCAGCGCCCAAAATACTCATGTCAGCATTCAAATCTGCCTTGTCAACGCCCAATGTACCTGTCTCAGCGCCTCTTGCAATTTCCTCCATCATGGCTGTGAATGACAAATTTAAGTTGGTAGGAGTAATTAGGGACACATCAAAACCTGGCTGTTTCTTCAAACCAGTAAGGGCTTCAACAACGCCCAAAGATTCTTCATCAAATGAATCTTTTCCACTTTCAACAAAAGGTTCTGTAGCAGCTTCATGTGAGCCTTTATCACTCAAATTAACAGGCTCTGTAGCAGCTTCCTCCCCTTTGTAAGAATCCTCCTCAGATAAAAGGACCCTTGTCTGCCTTCTCATGGACTCAGCTGTCTCCAAAATAACAATCCTCTCCCTCAATTGCTTGAGTTTAAGGCCTTGTGTGCTGACAACTTGTACCAAGTCTGCATTTTTCTTTTGCAAGCTCATGCAGACTGCCGTCAATTCCATCAAAGTCATTGGTTCCAATCTGACCTCTTCTAAAATGGGTATTTGACCTCCCAAGTTAGATTCATTGGGCATGGATGAGGTCTTAATTATGGTAGGACTGCCTTGGCCAGCTTCTAAGCCAGAACCAATAGTCCCAGCCTCATCCATAACACCAACCACACTTGTGGTGGTGATTCTCTCTGCGACATGGCTAGGACCACTAGAGGAGAACACTCTAGTAGTCCGTTGGCGTTTTTGTAACCTATATTGTGTTGGGGGAGAAGAAGATGTGAATTGTGTGGATGTGGGTTGGTTAAGGGGTGTTTGGGTCTGCAAGGGATTTGTGTCAACGTTTGAAATAGGCACATCAACGCCAACATTTAATGTGTCAGCGTCGAAGGGTTTTGGGTCAATTTGCATATGTTGTGGTGAAGGTAATGGTTCAGGTATTGGTTCAATTTGGGGTTGGGGGTCTTGTTGAGGTTGTGCTGCTTCAATAACAGCAATCATAGCTGGGGTTAGGGGTAGGTCACGATGTGGGGGGTGTTCATCTTCATAAAAATTGCTTTCTTTTGCACAGGGATCTCATAAAAATCATCATGATCCCTTGTGCAGTAATTTTGCACCTCAAAAACCATTTGTAAAAATCTGGGATAAGCTAAAGTCATTTTGTTCCCTTTATTTTTACACATGCCCTCAAAAATCATTTTGGAATAATTAAATTTTTGCCCAGTAGCAATGCACACAATAGCACTGGCAATGGATCTATTGATCTCATTGTGTGCAGTGCACTTGGGACTCAAACATTGTAGGAGGACATGTATGAGGTACTTCCAGGCTGGGGGAAACTCTTGTTTATGATATTTATTTAAAGTTCCTTCATCAGGAAAAGGATAACCCAAAGCCCTTAGTCCTTGTTCTATTTCAGTAATGAGGAGGGTAGTTATACCATCAACATCGTCAAGATGCAAAGCTTGGCGTACCAAAGCTTCAGTAACCACCCATGTTCTCCCATGAACAATAGAAGATAATGTAGTCACTCTATTAACTGTTGAGGAACTGACAGTGTTCCAAAACTGTTTAATATGTGTGACAGGAATGAGTGGAGCATGAGAAAGAGCATACCTAAGGGGGGATGCGTTCAAATACGCCACCATTTGCGTGTATTGGGGAAACAGAGTATCATCAGCTTCAAGATACGCGATCATGTTGTGTTGACTTCTGAACCCCAATTCCAAATCAGATGGTTTAAACTTTGGTGCCATTGTTGAAAGCTGTTTGAATGAATGAGAAAGATGAAGTTTATAGGAGAAAATTGTGTTAGACAAGAATAATAGGTACTCTGTTTAAAATAGGAGCCAAATATATAGGAGAAGAAAATGCATGTGATTGGCCCAAAAATAGGCAAGTATTTTCAAAAGGAAATCATGAAAATATTGAAAAAGTATAAGTTTATCTCATGCATTAAATGAGGTTTATCTGCTCCCAAAATTACGGCCTAAAAATATGTCAAAAAGTAACAACTGGGTAGGTCCCATTGAGTGTCAACGGTAAAAAATAACCCATCAACGCCCAACGGCTATTTATCTTGTCAACCTTTGCCTAAGCCATGTCAGCGTCTAAATTGGTCACAACAACGCTTGGAAAAATACTTGTCAGCGTCCAAAAATAAAAATGTTTAAAAACGAAAAATGACCTTAACAAAGTAATTTATCCTAGAGAAGATAACCAAAAAGTTGATAATTATTATAGGGCAGCAAGCACTGTCCAGTTATGCACACTTGCGTATGCAAGATAGACATAACAGTCCTCTAGTGTCCCTTGCTAACCAAAATTCTTAACAACTAAGTTACCTCATAAAATTCCTTGTTACTCCTAGGTAAATCCCATGACAAAATCATTCCCAAGTCTTCCAGCAGACCACAACCAATTCTAGGTCAAAAATGTCTTGGCAGCATGCATAGTATATCAACTTTGCATGCTACAGTGCCTCGTGATTTAGTAAAACTAACTCATACTCACATGTGGACACAATCTAGAATTGTGATAAGAGTATCATATGGATACCCAACCATCCTAAAGGTTCCTAAAACCTCCGCTTAAACTATGATACATATGTTGCTAAAAATATGCATGAACATAAAAAATTTATGTCAAGATAGGAATTAAGAATTCCAACCATCATCCATAAATAAAAACATGTCCAAATGCTTCTCCAATGATCCATAAGCAACTCTGTATCCAATGGTATACTGCTAACACCACCTGCACATTTTGATTGAAAACCACAAAACTAACATTGTTGCTGACAACGCCCCGATAACACTTGTCAGCGTTGAAGGAAGCTTTGTCAGTGTTAGACAAATATATTGCTGACAACGTCACAGAAACACTTATCAGCGTTCAAGCAACCCTTGTTAGTGTTAGAAAAATATAGTGGAAAATCTAAATCCTCAAAAAGACCAATAACAATGCATTATCCTGTACATACTGTTACAAAAAGACTTCAAAACACATATTATGTGAGATTGATCATCCCAATACTTGTTACCAAGTATTGAAACCTCCCAGCATCAAAAGGTTTAGTTAGTAAATCTGACACATTCTCTTCTGTGTCAATCCTATCTGGTTGTATTTAACCCTTTTCAAAACAATCTCTTATAAAATGGTGTCTAATTTCTATGTGTTTAGTTTTAGAATGATGTACAGGATTCTTAATAATGCATAAAGTGCTGTTATTGTCAACAAATATCTTGGTATGCATGAAATTATACCCTTAGTCCAACAGCTGGTTCTGAATCCACAAAACATGTCCACAACAAGCAGTTGTAGCCACATACTCTGCTTCAGTTGTAGAATTAGCCACCACTGTTTGTTTCTTGCATTGCCAAGATATCAATCTACTCCCACGAAACTGACATCCACCAGCTTTGGATTTCCTATCAAACTTATCACCTCCATAGTCACTGTCTGAATATGCAATCAACTGCAATGGTGAATCCTTTAGGTACCACAAACCAAGACTAGGATAGCATCTTAGGTACCTAAAGATCCTCTTGACAGCATAAAGGTGACATTTTTTGGGAGTCACTTGATGGCGTGCACATGCACACACAACAAACATGATGTCAGGTCTTGAGGCTATGAGATACATCAATGAACCAATCATTGATCTATAGTGCCTGACATCCACTTCTTTTCCATCTCCAACTTTTCCCCAAGGGCGTTCTCTATCCATAGGAGTAATAGCCCTCTTTTCATGTGGAGAAAATCCAAACTTCTTCAAAATTTCTGCCACATATTTATCCTGGGAGATGAATATACCATCTTCTTTCTGCTGAACTTGTAAACAAAGAAAGAAGTTCATCTCCCCCATAGCACTCATCTTGAATTTGTCTGTCATAAGCTTGGAGAAATCCTCACTCATCTTTGGATCAGTAGACCCAAAAATGATGTCATCAACATAGACCTGAACAAGCAACACATCCTTACCTTTCTTCTTTGTAAATAGTGTCTGATCTATGGTGCTCCTCTTGAATCCATTATCCACTAAATAAGTAGACAAAGTACCATACCATGCTCTTGGGGCTTGATGAAGTCCATACATAGCCTTCTTGACTCTATACACCTTTTCTGGATTCTCTGGATCCTCAAAACCAGGAGGCTGCATCACATATACCTCCTCAACAATTGTTCCATAGAGGAAGGCACTCTTGACATCCATTTGATAGACAGTGAAGCCCATGCAGGATGCATAGGCTAAAAAGATCCTAATAGCTTCAATCCTTGCAACTAGTGCAAAGACCTCCTCATAGTCTATCCCCTCCTCTTGTGTATATCCCTGAGCCACTAATCTTGCCTTGTTTCTGACCACAATACCTCTTTCATCTCTCTTGTTTCTTAGAACCCATCTTGTCCCAATAGGTCTGACATATCTGGGACAATCAACCAGCTCCCAAACATCCTGAATTGCAAATTGGTGAAGCTCATCCTGCATTGCTTCCACCTAACTTGGTTCTTTGAGAGCATCAAATATCTTCTTGGGTTCCTGTTGTGACAGAAAACAGGCAAACAAACATGCTTGCACAAGAGGGGTATCAACCTTCTTGTGAATATTGGCAATAAATCCACCAAGACCTTGATGAGATCTTCTGGTTCTAACAGGAGTCATAATATCACCAATGATTTGAGAAGTGGGGTGATTCTTCATAGTAGAAGTGAGAACTCCACCTTCAAAAATTCTGGTGTCCTTAGTCTCTTTCTCCAAGTTGCCAATATCTTCTTCGTCAGACTCTCTTTCATCAACATGAGGATGAACCTCTTCATATAAATTGGAAGGTTCACCCTGTTCAAAAGTGTTGTCAACGCCTGATCCTTGGTTGTCAGTGTGTGAGCTAACAACGCTTGAACTGTTGTTGTCAATGTCTGAGCCATCAACGTCTGAATTGGTCTTGTTAGCGCTAGATTTGCCTTTGTCAGCGCCTGAAGCACCATGCATGTTGTTATCTGGTGGTACTTGGGGACCACCATTATCTTTTCCAGCAGCAGCAGCAGCAAAAGCATCTGTCCATATGGGAATTGTGACATACTCTTGTATAGGAGATGACTTTTCTACTTGTGATCCAACCTTTTCATGAACCTGTGTACCTGAAACATTAACAACTTGTTCTTCCACAACATTTGAAGTTACCTTCACAATGTCTGGATTAGTGACAGACATATAATTTAAAGTCCTAGATAAAGGTTCCAAGTCAAACAACCAATTTGGACCACTTTCAGGATCACTAGGTTTACTCTCTAAAAACCTAACATGTACTCTTTTAAGTATACGTTTTTCCTTTTTAAGATAAACCCTATATCCCTTACTCTGCACTGAATACCCCATGAAATAGCCTTCATCACCTTTTGCACTAAATTTACCTAAGGCATCACTAGTATCTAAAACAACTACATGACAACCAAGAGGTCTGAAAAAACCAATATTAGGTTTTCTTTCCCAAAGTAAATCATAAGGTGTTTTGTTCTGTATTTTGTTGACCAATGCTCTATTTTGAACATAGCAAGCTGTATTAACAGCCTCATCCCAAAAGGCTATAGGGAGATGAGCATCAGCCAACATGGTTCTGGCTGCTTCAATTAGGGTTCTATTTTTCCTCTCAGCAACCCCATTTTGCTGTGGGGTTCTGGCAACACTAAATTGCCTAGTAATTTCTTTCCTGGCACAAAACTCATCTAACACTTTATTCCTAAATTCACCTCCATTATCACTCCTAAGCATTTTTACTTCATTACCAGTCTTCTTCTCAATCTGAGTGATAAAATAAATCAAAGTGTCAGCTGTATCACTCTTCATAGCTAAAAAGAAAGTCCAAGTAAACCTAGAAAAGTCATCTGTGATGACAAAGCAGTATGATTTACCATTCAAACTTTCTATATTGGTTGGACCAAATAGGTCCATATGAAGCAAGTGAAGAGGTCTAATACTAGAATACACCTGTTTAGACTTGAATGAGACATTGTGTTGCTTGCCTTTAAGACATGCAACACAAGAGTGATCATTGTGGAAGGCCTTTTCAGGCAAACCATCAACCAACCCAAGTCTCACAAGCCTGTTTATATTTTTAAAGTTTATGTGCCCTAGTCTCCTATGCCATAAATTACTCTCATCTACTGAAGCTTTAGCATAAAACATGACATATTGTTATTCATTCTAATCCCATTCAGATTCACATTATATATGTCTTTATGTCTATGTGTTCTATAGTCAATATATTTCTCATCAGGAATCTTATAATCCTTGCTTAACACCAAACATTCAGTATCAGTAAAGAGAACTTTATTTTTGTTATCACAAACTTGTGATACACTAAAAAGATTGTAATCAAGTTCCTTTACCAAAAATACGTTTTCAAAACGCAAGTTGTTGGTGAGAAGTGTTCCTTTGCCTGTGATAGTACCATATCCGCCTCCAAAGTAAACCTTATCACCATCCTTAATAGGAGTGAAGTTTGTCAAATAATCTTCCTTCTCTGTCATGTGCCTTGAGCATCCACTGTCCCAATATCCATAATCATTGACCTGTTTTTGAACGCCCTGCACCACAAGTTAGTTTTCTTTGGGAACCCAAGCCTTTGCAGACTTGGATTCATCTGGTTGTTCAATAAGAACAAACTTAGTTCTCATAAAAACCCCATTTTCATCCTTCTTTGGATGAAATACCCAGTTAACCCCAATAGGTTTTGTAATGACCTTTGAAATGTAATTAAATCTATTGCAGGTCATTGAAATCCCATTATCATTAGGGTTTTGATCTTTCTTTGGTCTCCATGTCAAGCTTGAAGAAGCTTTAGACCCCTTACCCTGTGGTTGCAAATACTTAGGTCTGGTCACGTTTCTGTCAGCGTTGGATTTGGTCTTGTCAACGTTGAAATTACCCTTGTCAGCGTTGAACCTAGGGTTTGCTACATAAACCCATTGCCTATTAGACCAAGTATTTGTCTTTTGAAATGGTCTTTGTCCATGAGTTTTAGACCCTCTAGTGAAGAATGGGGCAGGTCTAACAACTTGTGGACTTTGCTGCACACAAGGTTTGGGTCTGACAATGTTTGACTTTCTAACAACGTTGACTTTAGGAGCGTTGACACACTTATATGCTAAATGTGAAAAGCTACCACAAGTGTAACAGGCTTTTCTAGACACAACCCTAGGTCTAGAAGAGAAGAAGCCTGTTCCCTCATTGCTAACTTGGCTCTTAGGTGACCTAGTATTCCTATACATCTCTGCATACTTAATGCTAGGTTTTCAAACAGTGTTTGAGCCAAGATCAACAGCCTTACCAGTGATTAGGTTTGTAACCTTAATGGGAGTTGACTCATTAGGACTTTCACATAGCAATCCACCCTTAACAAATAAGGTAGGGTTAGCTTTCTTCCATTCATTCAAGTCAGTCAACTTTTGTTGATACTCTTCAACTGGTGTGACAATTCTTGGTGGAGGAATGAATTCCTCCTCTTGAAGTTCTGGTAAACTAGTCCAAGATAAGTCCTTTTGTTGGACACCATAGAAGTCACCAGCTGGTGGTGGAACCACAGAGTAGTCTTTCATCCTAAGCCCAGTCATATCCTTAGGATCCTTTTGTTTACTCACACATTCACCTAGGGTTTGTGTGGCCTTATCACATCTTTGAATTTTAAGGCCAACATTATCTTTATTTTTAATGGCCTCATCTAACTTAGCCTGTAACTCACCATTAACCCTTTCCATGATGTTTCTAATATCCATACTAGCATTCAATTCATGTTTTAAGATATTTATTTTATCTTTTAAATCAAATTCCATTTTCTTGTATTCAGAAACTGTCTTCTCAGTTTGAGTGAGAGCTAGTTGATAGTTAGACAGTTTACATCTTTCAATACTCATATCATATAATAATCTTAACACCTCTTTGTTAAGTCTCTCAGTATTTAACCTACAACCTTTACTACAAAAAGCATCATCGTATACCTCATTATCAGATGAAGAGGAGGAGTGTGCCATGAGAGCATATTGAACATGCTCTTCTTCTTATATCTCAGCAACCAAAGCTTTATCCTCTTCCCCATTCTTAGCCAAATAGCTCCAATCCTATCCAATACCATCAATGTCTTGTACTGCAACCATGGCCTTAGGATCTTGAGCTTTAACAATTTGACTTGAGGGTTTGCCAGCATAAAGATCTTCTTGGAGATCTACATTCCCTTATGAAGTGCCCCATATGATGACAGTTGTAGCACTCAACTTTGGATTTATCAAATCCAGCTGTGTCCTTTGCATTGAAGGTCATCTTCTTCTTAAACCTTCTATTCCACCTGTTTGCTCTTATACTAGCAAGAGCCATGTTCCACTTAATATCCATCTCTTCCAAGTGCTCCTCACTTATCTGCTCAAGGTCCTCATATGTAATCACTGAACCATTTGGAAAAGAAGCAATATAAGCACATACAGTATCCAGATCCAAACCATCAGATTTAACTCTTGGTGAGTCACTTTTGTATGTGTCAGCGTTTGAGTATGAGGCGTTGACAGGACATGTTCTAGCGTTGACACATGATGATCCAGTAACTGGATGCATGTAAGAGTCCTTCTGATTGAATTGATCTTTACTATGAGAAAAGAAGGCCATGTTACTGTTGGTAGACTTGCTTCCATGCTCCAAAAGAGTTTCATCTTCCAACAGCCTTAGTTTGTTGTAGATATCATCAAAAGTAGAACTTTTGTGAGTGTTGTTGGCAAGTATAGATCTTGCCTCAATCTTCCATGCCTCACCAAGACTCTTAAGAAAAGTGGCATTGATGTCAACATCACCAAGTTGTGTCCCCATGAAGGACAATTTGCTTGTAATTTCAAGCAATCTGCTTCTCACACTGCTAAGCTTCTCATTAGGTTGAGCCTTGAAGATAGCATAATCATGCATGAGTCGCTTCTTCTTCTCCTCCTTAGTATCTTCATTACCACCATATGCAACTTCAAGAGCTGCCCAAAGGTACTTAGTAGATTCATAACCTCCGTACTTATGCTGGTTCTCTTGTCCCAGAGAGACTTTCAGAATATTTAGGGTTTTCATGTCAACCCTTTTCTTTGCTATGTCTTCAGCAGACACAGCTCTACCGTCATCAGGCTTTTCTTTCTTATCTGCTTCTGAACATCCAGCAACAGCTGTTCTTGCAAGAATGGCATTAGCAATCTTTTGAGCTTTATTGAATGTGTTTCCATATTCAATAATCTCCCAGAGTGTGTAGTCATAGATCCCTAGATATTGCTCAAAGTTGAATTTCCACAATTCAAAGTTGGTTGCATCAAGCATGGGTATCTTGATGTTTGGCAAAGGTGAGGAGGAGGAGGTTATTTCTGGATTTGACATTATGTTGTTAGGGTTTTGAGAAAATTAGGGTTTTGGTGATTTTTAGGGTTCTTGTGTTCTTTAAGATCAAAAGTTCCTCAACAAGCTCTGATACCACTTGTTGATCCCAAACTCAGATCGATTTAGCTTTATGTATACGAGATTAGATCAAGTAATACACTTAGAGAAACCTTTGTATGACAATCTAAGTGTTATGCGAAATTAACACTTAAACAAGAACACACAAGATGTAAACAAACTTTCACTTTGATTAATGATATCAAACTTGCTTACAATGAAAGTAGTTTACGTATGAAAACTTATATTGAACAATAACCTAAAAGTCTTCTTTTATAGACATAAGAAGCCTTGTACAATAATCTATGTATCAACTATTCTAGGTAAAGATAAATATAGAAAATACATTGTTGTTCCTATATTTACTAGAAGTAATCTAGAATACAATAAACGCGTAGAGTATATCCTTCCATCATTGCTTGTCTTCAATGTATCAACGCTTGACTTTGTCTTGTCAACGCTTGATCTGTCAGCGTTTGTTTTCTTCCTATCAACGCTTGATTAACTCTTGTCAGCGCTCAAGTAGACTGCCTATAATTTATTCCCAACACTTCTTAAACTTCTTATTGGGCTTATTAAGTCCATTAACTATCCAAAGTTTAATGGGTGGGCTCATAAGGCCACAAGTAGGCCTAAAGTGTAACATTTTATCATGCGGTAATTAATAAACGGCTCGGGATTCGTTTGTGATTTATGGAAGTTGATTCGTCTTACGAAATCCGTGTCATTAATCTTAAAACGATTTCTCCGATAAAATGTATTATTTATATGTCTTATAATATAAATAATGTGTGTGTTCGTTTAAACGACGATTATTTGTCGTATATCGTTTTAATAAGAATAAGTATCGTTTTAATGAAGATACTTCTCATTTAATCTCTCCGTAGATAAATGAAACATTAAACAATTTAATCAAATCGTTTATTAACTATCTCTCGACAATAATTTAAGTAATTAAATTATTAAATTGTCGGTACGCGGGTTGTACGAATTTTGTCAAGTTTTTAAGTCCGGTGATTTTTATATTGCTTCAAAATAGGTTTTGAAGTATACTTCGTTATTATTTAATGAACGAAAAATCTCGGGTTTTACACCATTCACATGCCGTCTTTGAGTTTCGTCCTCGAACTCGATTAATATTACTAGGTTGAGAAATGATCTAGGATCATTGGGTAGATTTTTATTACATTATTCTCATGGTAAAATCATGGATTTTACAATGATCTAATGGTGTTTTGATAGAATTGAGTTGGTTCAGCACCACACTCCTCCATCAAAGGAGGCCTAAGCTCACAAGTTTGCATAATTCTGTTTTAAATTCCACTATATGTCAAGTGCATGATCAATTTTAGTGTAATCCTTCTATGTTGCTATGATAATGTGTATTTGGTTTTTTTAAGCTTAATTCGCTTGATTTGATTGCTTGTTGGTAGTTTTATAGCTTCTAGTCTGTTTTTACTTGATTGTGCACTTTTATTCATTAATTAAGTGTTTGTAAGTGCACTTTCTGTTCAAACTTGTTTACTAGCCTGCTTTTGGTTTAAGAACTTTTCATTTTGCTCATCAAACAGGTTTTGATATCAGTCCAAGTTTAATTCACTCATTTACTCAAAATTATTTCATAAAAGTTCATAACAAATTAGTTAAGTAGTGTTTGGATCTGTCATGATTTTGTGATTAAAGTGTGATAATCTTGTTAAGTGTTGTTCATTCTTCATTCAGTAGTCATTTGTAAACATTTGTGTTCAAGTTTGTGGTCAAACTTTAGGTCAAACAGGCAATTGGCTATAAAATCAGCTTTTGAATAAGCATCAGACAAATGCAAGTTTCTATGATATTTGAGTAGACTGTTTTCTTGTTGAACCAAAACCACTTCATAAAACTTGTGATTTTCTTCCACATTCTTGTTTAGAAACATGTCCTAAGTGAAATTTGAGCTTTTTAGATTTTTCAACTTTTGGTCAACAAAAGTCAAATAAGCTAGGTTTCAGCTTAATTCTATTTTTCTGCGTATTCACTTGATCATTTTGCAAAAGGAAAGACATTCTATACTCTCATTAAGCTGTTTAACAAGATTGGACTTTAAATTCTGAAAGTGCATATCTGGATTTTTAGATAGCTTATTCATGGCTTATTGGTTTGAGCTTATTTGAGTTTTATTGAGTTTTAAGCCATTTCCTTGAACAGGTCCAACTTATTTTCGATTTAAAGTCGTTTGAAACTTGTTTGAGCTTATTTGGTCCAATATTTAGCTCATACGAGCTTATTTTACTCTTGTGCCCATTTTTGACAAAAATGTCCTTTTATTTGCAATTTGGTCCTTCTTGATTGAATCTGTTTGCATTGTTGGCTAAACTTGCTAGTTATTAGGGTTTGCAAATTTTAAGTCCTAAACTTTTAGCTAATTGTCATTTTCAGTTAGTCAGTTTACAAGTTTGTTACATTTAGTTAGAAAGTTGTTAGAATTTACATATTTGGTCCTTTAACTTTCTAGAATTCACATTTCAAGCTTAGAACTTTCATTTACTTGCATTTTTGGCACATTACTTTCATACTTTTACATTTTTTTCTTTTTTTGAATATAAATTTGGTAATTGCTAAGTGTTTTACGGTTACGTAGCTTAATATTTTTCACCATTTTACGTGCTTGGATAAATAGAAATAGAATATCTAAAAAACCATATCAACCAAAAATGATAATAAACTTTAGATTGTTAGGACTTTCAATTGGTTAAGAATTGAGAGAAACGAACTTCAATATACTCAATTTCAAATGGCGCCGCTGCCGGTTCTTTGACTTTACGAGAGACTATCGATTAACGGGTTTTATTGGCTTTTGGGATTCGTTCACCTCGTGAACGTTATTTTTACGTATCATAAATCAAAAACATAAAAAATCAAAATTATAAAAATATAAAAACTAAAAAAATAACAAAAACAATTCTTTTCCTAAAGAATTGACCAAAAAAATAAAAATCAAAAAGCAATTTTTTCCTAAGAGATTGCAACCAAAAATATATATTATTGGATTTCCTTGGTTTTTATGTACATATAGTATTTTCTTTAAAAAACCCCAATAAATACAAAAATATTTTCTCTATATTATTATATGTAAATACGTATACGTATAAGAACAACCAATACACATATCTTCCATAAGTACTGCCAAGGCAATACACCGTGTTAGGGGACGTTCCGATCCTTGACACGTGTATCGATCAAATTCAATAAAGAAAGAATAGATAAATACTTCCAATAGGCAATAATTCAAAGAATACAAACTACAAAGTGAATAGAAAGGCAATGTGCTATAAAATGCCATCTAAGGGTCAATAGGTACTTAAGTGCTTCGTGCCACCTAACCCCCTGTTCACTAGTGCGTATTCTAAGAAGGAAGGCTTGATTGGGGGTCTTGCACCCAAGTAGTAATTACATATATTATACTTTCTTGTGGATATTTCATATTGTATCTCGAAGAGGATAATCCCTTCTTCTTCAAAGTCGAACGAGAGCTTCTATCTCATTCCTTGTATTGAGTTGCATGCTCACTCGCGGGTGTGCACAAATACCGATTGGTGTACAACCCCTTCCTCCGAAAAGGAAGAAAAAGATAAAGAGTAGGAACACCACTGTCCATCAAGCCGATCCCGAGAATCGTGCTTTGTTCCACACACTACAAGAAGCCATGGAAGGAGTTGACACTCGACCATTGATGGAGTACTTGCAATCCAATGTGCAAGGATATGCCGATGCTATCAAGATACCTGATATTCCCGCAAACACATTTGAGAGAAAAACATCCATGATTAACTTGGTTTCAAACACACCATTTTTTGGGAACAAGAATGATAATCCTCATGATCACCTTAAGAAATTTATTGCTCTTTTCAACACCATTAAGTACAATGGAGTTCCCCATGATGCCATTAGGTTGATATTGGTACAATTTTCACTAGAGGGTCATGCTAAGCATTGGTTAGATGCACAACCACCCGAGAGCATTACCACATGGGATGGTTTCACTAAGAAGTTTTTGAACATGTTCTTTCCCCCATCCAAGACCACGGCTTTGAGGAACTTAATTATAGGCTTTCAACAAAAACCTAGTCAAACCTTTAGTGATGCTTGGGAGGAGTATAAGGGGTTATTGAGACGATGCCCAAACCATGGATTCAATGAAGTTTACCAAATCAATACTTTCTATGATGGATTGAGACCACACCACCAAGATTCACTTAATGCTTCTATGGGTGGAAATATTCTTGCTAAATCCATTCAAGAAGCTTGGGATAATATTGAGACCAAAGCCATGGTGCAAACTAACACTCAATTTGAAGAAATGGTTTATGTTATCCAAAATAATTCTCAAAACCTTGTGATAACCAATTCCTCAAGAGTCACCAAGAGATACTCCTAAGAATAGATAGGGATCATGAGATGCATCTGAATCAAGTCAAGAATTGATCCTAGCCATTAAGGGCCTTTCCTTGAACAATTCTACCAATGATGTGCATGCTATTACTCTTTCATGTGAGACTTGTGGAGGTCCCCATTCCTACCAATAATGTGATAAGGTGCAAGGTTATCAAGGGGAGTGTTATGCCTACCAAGAAGAACATCGAGAACATTTCAAACCCAACATAAATTCAAACAACCTTTCTTAAAAGTCTCAAAATTACCTTGCTCCATCGGGATTCCCACCTCACCCACCCACCCACCATTACCCAACCCAATCCACCTCAATTGTTACAAAGAAACCAAGGTCCAAGACCACAATACCAAGGGAACAACTACAAGGCACCTAACACCTTTCAAAATCAAGGAAATAATTTTCATCCATCCAATCAAGGATTTCACTCACCACCACCCTTCCCAAATCAAGGATACCCTCAAATTCAAAATCAAGGATATGTGCCATATGATAATCAAGAGTATGTTGAGAGGAGAATTCGTGAAAGTGAGAAAAGAATGCAAGAGCAAATGAAACTTATTGCGGAGGAGCAAACTAAGAGGATTTTAATGGCATTTAATCAAAGACCACAAGGGGCTTTACCATCTAACACACAAACAAACCCGAGGGCAAATGTCAATGTTATTACAACACGAAGTGACAAGAAAACTCATGATCCTTCACCACCCAAACCTACTTTGGCAAAGCCTACTATGATTCCTTCTTGTGATAAGCCTTCAACATCTAGTTTACCATCCTTAAGTTCTCCCATTTCTCCCACTTCCACACCTATTCATGAAGAAACCAATAAGGAAAATCCTTCATCAACAACTCAAACACAACCAAAACCAAATCTCCCTTATCCATCAAGATTGAGAAAGGACAAGCTTAAGAACAAGGATGATATCCAAGTCTCAAACTTTTTGAGGATGTTCAAGAAACTTAACATAAACATTTCCGTTGCGGAAGCCTTAGCCAATATGCCTAAGTTTGCTAAGATGATCAAGGACTTACTTTCTAACAAGGAGAGATTGGTGGATTTGCCTAATGCTTCCTTAAATGAAAATGGTTCTGCAGTTTTGCTTAAGAAGTTACCTACTAAGCTCGGAGATCCGGGGAGGTTTTTGATTCCTTGCAATTTCCCGGGGGTGGAAAATTGCATGGCATTAGCGGATTTAGGAGCAAGCATAAATCTCATGCCATTATCGGTTTGGAAGAAACTTTCACTTCCCGAGCTCACTCATAGTAAGATGACTCTTGAGTTGGCCAACCGTACTATAGCTTATCCGGTGGGAATTGCGGAGGATGTTTTTGTTGGGGTTGATAGATTTACCTTTCCCGCGGATTTTGTGGTTGTTGATTATGATATATATCCGAGAGTTCTTTTGATTGTTGGTAGGCCATTTTTAAGAACGGGTCGAACTCTTATAGATGTGGCGGAAGGAGAACTTACAATGAGGGTAGGAGATGAAAGAGTTGTGTTTAACATGGGAAAGTTGTCAAAGAAGTCTAATGAGTCCGAAGCCGTGAAGCATATTGATGTTGTGAATGAGGAGGAAACTCAAGATGATATCCTTGATGAAGTTTGTGATGAATATTTTTATGAAGCTTGCTCAAGTGGAGATTATGATTTACCTCATGTTGAGACCATTTCCTCAATTACCTCATCCTTGTATTCTCATGAACCTCAAGAGCTTAATCTTGGTGATTTTGTGATTTATTCCAATTGTAACACCCCCAAATTTATACAACTAAGTTCAGCGGAAGACTAGTTGGTGTTACGGGATAGCACATTACTCACATCATAGACAACGCTTAAAAGTCGCGTCGTTTAGTAATAAATCATTTCCATTCATAAATATCAAAGTTACATAGGTCCCAAGTCATTGTATTTTATACAGGTTTTACAAAGCATTTGAATGGAAACTAATATTTAAGTGCGGGCCATGAATTCTTGATGTCTTCCCGAGAATTACCTTCAAGTACCTGAGATAAAACATGTTATAAGAAAAGGTCAGCGATAACGTAGAGTGAATTCATAGAGTTTAATAAAATCCATTAATATAACATCGGTATAAAATTATTAGCGAAAATCATTTTGTATAAATCTTTGTAATAGGCCATAAAATAGCCAAAGTCATTTTATACAAATCCTTATCAAAAATCATAATTTAGCATTTGCCTTCAAAACCATTATACGAACCAATGTCGTAAAAATATCATACAATACGCTTTTAAAACGTTGTATAGATTAAATAAAAACCGTTATATGATTATGGTTATGAAAACCAAAACACGAACATAATATCAATAATAAGACCCCGTATTGCTAGTCAGGCAATATATCGTAATTTAATGCCTAAAGCAGTATTTCGTTAATTGGATTATTATAAGCCGCATGACATTGTTACCTTACTACAACAAACAACGGGTAGCTAGCCCGAAACTCATTTGCCCATCTAAATTAGCGTGTCGTCACAAAGGTCACGCTATGGAAATATTCTCATACATAAATTCGCTTACCAATCAATGTGGCACGACGGGATCAATCGTCAAGGCGCGAACTGGGGTGATCGTCCCCAAATAGTACTATTATATGCATAAGCGTCTACCAAATCCCGGTAGTTCACAATTCATGCTAATGGGACTTTTAGTGACATAACCTAACTTTAACAATCCATTTAATTTCATCTATCGGGTCATATAATCATTCATCGGTTCATACAATCATTCGGGTCCAAATCAATAAACAAACAATCGGGACAAATGGTGTCCTATTTTAGTAAAACTAACATGTTATCTCCCTCGCGGGTTTATAAAATATTTCATAAAAACATTTAAAAGAGTGCGAGGCTATGAACTAACGTTGATGTGGGAAAGCGGGTTATCAGCAATTCGGAAGTACGGTCCGTGCTTCAATCACGGAAACCTAGACAAATAATACTCGTCTTAGACTCTTGTCCAATGACTTTATAAAAATAACAATTATGTATACATATGATGATTATATATATATATATATATATATATATATATGATGATGAAGTGGGTTTACATATTCTCTTTTACTCATTTTAGTGTTTATGTTTTGGTAACTTCTTACTAGTTTACTAGTTTTACCTATTTACGTGTTTTAGGTCCAATAAGCATATTATAAGTTTATTAACTTGTATTAATCCATTTCATACTTGTATTATCAGTATTTATACTTTACATGTTGGGCCCAAATGGGTTAAGCCCAATAAATAAGTTTATAAGTGTTTTAGCCCATTTTGTTGTATTATTAGTCCAATAACGTTAACTTAGCTCGTTAATGTTCGTATGTCATATAGTTCGGGTTTTATCGGTTTTTACTTGTTATATATGTTTATATATCAGTATATGAGTTTATAAAAGTTTACATTAGACGGGTCCAACCGTCTAAGTTTTATTTAACAAAAACGTTAATTTTACGGTAATAGCCGAAAAAGTCGTAAAAATCATGTTTATAGTTTTATAACTTATAAAACTTATCAAACTACCATTTTTATAAAATGTCCATTTATTTATCCTTATAAATATTTATATAAATGTATTATATAAGTTAGTGGGTTTTAATTCACATTTTATACTATTTTTATTTGAGTGCTTATATAATACTATTATACTTTAATTTCCCAAAATCTGATTTTTACTTTCACTTTCACCATTTTTACCATATCTTTAGTTCTATAAAGAGATAGATGCTCATTTTTTGACACCATAAACTACATGATATGTTATACAATTAACTTATATTTAGCTACTGCTCAATCCAACTCTAAATATCCCTAACAGTCCGTCCAAACTGACTATTCAGATTGGTATTCTAAACTTGTTTTGATCATATCTCACTCATTATAATGATTCCATTGCCTGGCCAACTCTCACATGTATACAAGACCTAAAACTTACTGTATATTGATTCCACTTTGCCATTTTATCAGTCTAAAATGTGGTTAGTTACTGTTTTTATACAGCCTACCATTTAAGCAACATTTAACAATTTTTACATGTAGTTTGTCCATCTTTTTACCCATGTTTATCAAATCTATCAACACCAAATCCCCACATAATATTTTTATCATCATATATCATCATACATATATACATTTAAGAAGAAAATACATGATTACATAATCAAAATTAACAAAAGGATGGGGAGGACAATCTTTATACCACCATGATGATGTAGGTTATGATCAAGACATGGATTTTGATCACACAACTTGTGATAAACCAATATCATCTTCAAGTCCACCAATCTTCATGAATTTGTGGAAAATAAGCCCCAAGACACCAAGGAAACTCCTTTGTAGATGTTATGATCACCTCCAATCAATAAGTCTTCAAAAGGACATCATCTTATGCAAGAATAACATAAGATTTGTGGTTAAATTTAGATCAAATTGGGTGTTTATGGTGTAAATGGGACGTCATCTAGAGAGAGGGAGGAGAGGATTTTGGTTGTTTTGCATGTCACAAATGAATGAATGGTTTGAGGTAGATGGTTTCGAGGTAATGTTGGCTTACTTTGTAAGCTTAGCTTACAAGTGTCAGCATTGAGTCTTGCAACTTGACACCTCAAGGGTGTAGGTGTTATGGTTTTCGCCGTGGGTTTGTGGGGGTGGGGCAAGTTTATTCTTGTCTCATCCCCAGTTAATTACGGGTACTCCTCGATTCTAGTTTCCTCGATTTGTGTACCCTCGGGTCGTTTTACGAAAAACGTTTTTATAAATTATGAATCAACGGCACAAAACGAATCTAATAAAAATTGTCTCATCAAAAACGGAGTTCGAAAACGTAAATACGTAATCCTAAGGTTTCCGGTTTAGTCGTAAAGGACGTTAAATAAAATCGTAAGTCCTAATCTCTTCTCGTAAATTTGTGAGTTTATGAACCAACACAAATTTAAAATCTCAAAATAATATTCACGGACAAATTTATTTTCTGAAATGTCGGACTGTCACCAAAACGGTGTATGTAAACGTAAGCACGTAACGTAGAATCCTTCGGTTTAGACGTAGTCGATGCTACTTCAAGACGTAAATCCAAATTTCTTCCCAAAAATAAGTGAGTTCATAATATAACATTAAAATAATATTTTTAAATAATACTTGAGAATAAAATATCAACCATTAATTGACGGATTGTCATAGCATTTACCCCTAAACAGGATCTTTGTCCTCAAAGATCATCTTATCTTACTACTCGCTTCTTATAGAGTTAAAGCCATGTGGGTATTTCCTCCACATTCGGTCTTTTCTCACAAGTGCAATTCATTACAATACGCGAGTTTCATCAAACATAACTACGGGAGTACGATCAGGCTTAATGTTGACTTACTTTCTCTATCCATGATGTTCACGGGTTCTTGATGAATGCAACTTTTCGCCGATCTAAAATTTATCAAGAAGAATTCAGATTTTCACTTGATAGATATTTATCAGGTTCGATTTACGAAACATAATTCACGCAGCTCTTGAAGTCCTAGGGTAGATCCAGCTTATACGCCTTTCAAACCAATCTTTTTACATCTTCTCAATGGTCCCATACAACGGGGACTTATATCCCATGATCTTCCAGATCATCAATTCATTTTTCCATGGTTAAATTTTTTGGCATAACTTCGCTACCCATCTGGCCCTTCAAGATCTACATTTCATATTCACATAACCTCCTACCCACTACCGGTAGTCAATAATCAGATCCTAATTTCAACAACCATTTCAGGTCTCGCGGGTCGGGTATTTTGTAAGGTTAGGTTCGCAATCATAGGAAACCTTAAACCTAAAAGACATGTCCAACTCACAATGGGTGTATGTCGGGTGTCTTCATCTCAACTCATGCTTACAGATGCTCTAATATATAAATCATAACAAGATTCGATCTTGATCCTAATAAGATAATTATCAAAGATAATCTCTCCAAAGGAAAACGATTATACGGTTCATTACCAAAGGCCAATCATTCAAACATAAAACAGCACTTATAGTATTTTGTATCGTTACTTTACCTCGTCCCTTCGATTGGGGTGGTACACAGTACTCTCATCAAGATTCGTTCCCAATGACTTCTGAGCAAATCTCTAGAAATTCAATGCGAAGCGAGGATCTTGATAGAGATGATCGATACAGGCACACCATCCCTTTAAATATAAAGAGTCAATTTCTTCATCAAGAATCTATCATTAACAAGAATGATATTAGTAGATTTGGTCAGTCTGTCGACGATGACCCAAATCGAATCAAATTCAGATGATGACCTTTGCAATAGCTAGACGTTTACTAATGTATGAGGCGATGTCTGCCTTCATAATTTTCCATTAGTACAACTTCTTCAGATAAAGATACATTTAATCAGAAATGACAGGAATAGAATACTTATACTTATGAGATTCCAACATGACTAAATCTCAAAATACTCTATATTCATACAACCACAAGCGGACTTTTATACATTTAATGTCATCGACTTCTCAATTCTAATGGTTCATATTAGCCGTGAAACCTTTCACTATTTATATTATCCTTCTTACAAACATCATTTATTTTTATATTGTTCGGCAATATATTTTGCACATTCATTATTAAGGAACACATCCTAATTGATTCTTTATCCTTTTTACATAATGCGTCGATATCTAAATTCACCTCTCCTGATGATATAATTATCATGTCCACAATTCACTCAGATATTGTTTCTTCATATTTTCTAAGTTTTAATTTCTTCTTAACTATCATTTTTATCAGTTTTGCTTGATCCGACGTTTTAAAGCGTCGATAATTATTACACGTAAATTAACAATAAATATTGAGTTTTTATGAAACGTAAGCGTTAAAAGTTTAAATTTCTTAGTTCGACCAATTATAATAATATGTTCAAAAAAAATTTGAATTTAATTATCACGATTTTTGTTGATTTATCGAAAATAATTAATAAGATTCATAAATGTTTGAAAAAAAATCTTTGGTCAAAATTTTCTTAGTTGAAAAGAAAAAAGTGTCGTTTCAAATTTTCAGGTCATGGTATAAATGGTTTTACTCAATCCTTCTTAAGTTGTCTTAAGGTATGCAAAAACATTTACCCTTAAACAGGAGTTTAGTTAAATGTTTTGGTTATAAGGGAATGATTCCTTAAATATTCTTTTGATAAAACATTTGTCAAAACATGTTTCCATTTTCTTTTTGGTAAAATCCAAAGTCTTAAAAGGGCTCTTAATTTTTGAAGAGTCAATATATATATATTTTACCATTATTAATCAAACGATCATTTCATGTAAAGGGTCAAGCCTTAAATCACACGTTATATATTCAAGGTACATGTTTTCATTGTTCGGCCAATTTAGGGCAGTCTATAAATAATTATTAACTCATTCTTATTATTACAAATAAACAGATAGTCCTTAATGATCACAAGCATGAATTTTATCAAATTACAGCCTTCACACGTGATTCACCAAATTTATGAATGCTACGTGTGTATTAGTCAATCCAAACGACCTCATGTGAAACTCATAATGTTCATTACAAGTTCTGGATGTAATGATTGGAATAGATAATATTTTTCGCGGACGCGAAGTTGATGATAACCATGCCATGGATCAAATCTTTAAAACATACGCTAGAACCTTGTAAATGATCGAACAAATCCTCCATTTCGAGTCATGGATATCGTTTTCGATTGTCAGTTTACTCAGTTCACAGTAATTCAGCAAATATAAGGAATAATAACACCATAGCTCTTCATAATGATGAGCTCGGTAGAGTAAAATCTTTCTCCGACAACTCTCTCAGTTGTACGGTGATTCCTTTAAGTCAGATGGTGCTGACGTACAGTGCACATGCCACAGGTGCAGCACCGAGAATATAATCAATACCAATTTCAACTTTCCTTACTGGCGAAAGTCTAGGTAATTCACCAGCAAATACCTCCTAAAGTTTCAGATAACAGAAACATATTTTAGTACGTTCATGTTAAGTTCTTTCTAGACTATAATATCTATGACTAATTCACAGCCATTCACGGTATAATTTCAAGTCTAAATCCAGGATATGGTCATCCATCAAGAATTATTTAGATCGCTTTTGATATTCAACATCTTATCATTTAGGGGAATTCTACTCGAGTTCCCATTAATTATGACAATATCGTCATGTCATAATCAATCAATCCATTCTACTGGCAAAATCAACTTTTCAGTTTTATTACCGTCGATAAGATGTGAACTTCTTAAAAGACTAATATTAACTCATAATCCTTCACAAATTCAAGGATATATGGAGACACAACTATCTTAGAAAGAGTAATGTCAACGCATAATTTACGCGAGAGAATTTCAAATCAGATACAGACGAAAACATTTAATGAATATGAGTATATCCCATGTTTTCATAATTTGAGTACGCATTCGAAAGCTCCTCGGATCGTTACCCAGGTCATTCAAATGATATCAAATCAAAAGAAATGATAGGAACGTCGATACATCCAGTCGGGTATCAACACTCGGTAATCAGATACTTTTCCTAAGAATCTCACTATGGGAGAATTAGACAAGAAAGAATTGTCAATTGTCAAATAAGACAATTTCCACAGATGAGTAAATTCAACTAAGAATAATAAATAGTACGGGCACATATGTAGGTGTTCCTAACAATATGTCCCTATTTTGCACTTCTTGCAGATCTTATAAAATTTAATCTTTCACAACTTCAAAGAAAATGTAGTGTTTATTAATCAATTTTATGCTGACTACTAATCAGTCTTGCATGGTCCATTCCAAATTGTATGTAGGCGCGCAACTATATACAATTTCAAGATTAACGATGCAATACTCAGTTCGTCAAAATTTTATCATCATGTTTATAATAAAGACATTTTCATGCTTAATTCTTAAATAAGAATCAAAAGTAAATTTACAAAGATTTTCTTTGTTATGAAAACAATTAAGTTTTCCAAGGTGTTTTATAAACAACTTCATTTCGATAACAATCGCTTATAAATATCACTTTAAATAATCCTTATGGTGATGAAAATTCAATTTTTCTCAAGGAATACTGTTTTATCTTATAAAAACAATGAGTGATATGCAAAAGAGTGATGGAAGCTTGATCACCAAGAACTAACTACGATATGATAGGAAATGAGCTTAGCCAGTTAATCATGAGGTTCATGACCTCGATGGCACTCAAAAGTAATAATCCACAATGTAACTCAAATCGAGATGAGTACTTGTTCAATGGTTGCATCACTAATGCGAACATTAGGAACAAGCAAGAAAAGATTGATAACATTGATACATGTAGAATTTAGCAATCAAAGGTAGTCTTTTCATTAATCACAAACAAGTCAAAATTGTACCGTAACACATTACGTGTCACTATGTCATACAATTCCAAGAACTCATCCTACCAACTGATGTCTCAGTTATGTTAGGGATTATTTTTAAAAGATACCACAATGAATACTAATCTACAAGAGTCATTAGGTGTCCCACCTGTCCCGGAAGATCCATCGGTCCCAATTTAGAAGAAGATTTCTTCAATTTATTTATTGGACACTGGGCATCCTCGTCATTGGACAATGGCCTAGGAAAAACACTTAACACGAATCAACAATCAATTAAAAGCTTATAATCCAATCACAGGGCTTAACGACTTCCTCTTAACAATCTCATATTTCATACGGGTTAAATTTTACTTTATTCAAGTTTCAACCAATTTTATACTCAATTTGATATCCTACTTCATTTCCCAATACTTTTCAATCTTATTTTTAGATCTTAATAGGGCAATAAAAGCTCGATATGAACAACACTCGATTTCCAATCCTATAGCTCCTTCATCAATAATAGTTATCAAATGAGTCACTAGTATGAAATGACTTGATCATTCAACTAGACTTCTCGGAAAGGTACTAGTGTCATGAGGCTTTTGGTTAATGGTTCCAATGACATCCTCAAGTGCAACATTCACCCTTTCGATTTCAAATTTAAGAATTGGATGACAACGAATCAGATGACATCTTTCTAGGTGGTAACGTTTTGTCAAACTCCACTCTATAAGGAAAGATCGTCATGACATCGATATCAGATTTAATATCGCCAATTCTTTTAATATCACAATCAACTAATATCAACATTTCTACGAATATCAACCATTTATTGGGATCATAAATATCCACAACTTGGTTTAGATCTAGGATAGCTAGAATTCCTACGAGAATAGCTTCGATTAATTTACTAGGGGATTTAGGGTTCCTTGTGACAATCTACGTCGTATAAATACCTCATATAGATATTAAAATAATCATCAAACAAACATGTAATCAAATTACATCATATATATATATATATATAATCCAAGTTATATATATATATTAAAATAACACTTCTCAGTCTGGCCTTGTCAGTAACTCGGAAATTCTTCGACACCGTTATAGTCAAAAGATTTTTTTTAGACATTTTTAGAAAAATGTTTATAGTTAAAAAATTTTGAAATACATTATTCAAAACCTTGGTTTTAAAAATCTTTCGTTCTCTATAACGAGAGCTCTGGTACCAAACTGTAACACCCCCAAATTTATACAAGTCAGTTCAGCGGAAGACTAGTTGGTGTTACGGGATAGCACATTACTCACATCATAGACAACGCTTAAAAGTCGCGTCGTTTAGTAATAAATCATTTCCATTCATAAATATCAAAGTTACATAGGTCCCAAGTCATTGTATTTTATACAAGTTTTACAAAGCATTTGAATGGAAATTAATATTTAAGTGCGGGCCATGAATTCTTGATGTCTTCCCGAGAATTACCTTCAAGTACCTGAGATAAAACATGTTAAAAGAAAAGGTCATCGATAACGCCGAGTGAATTCATAGAGTTTAATAAAATCCATCAATATAACATCGGTATAAAATTATTACCGAAAATCATTTTGTACAAATCTTTGTAATAGGCCATAAAATAGCCAAAGTCATTTTATACAAATCCTTATCAAAAATCATAATTTAGCATTTGCCTTCAAAACCATTATACGAACCAATGTGTTGATCCCAAACTTAGATCGATTTATCTTTGTGTTAACGAGATTAAAACAAGTTTAACACGTAGAGAAACTTTGTTGTATTGAACAAACTAAGTGTTATGCGGAATTTAACACTTAGAACAAAGAACAAAACAAAGTAAACAAAACTTTCACTTTGATTAATAATATCAATGAATGATTACAATGAAAGTGTTATGAGATCTGTGGAAGAGGTGTGTGAAAAAGATGTGTCTTATGTCTAACCCTAAGGCCTCCTTTTATAGGTTTAAGGAGCCTTGTACAAAAAGATAAGATCAACTATTTTAGGAAAAGACATAAGATAAACATAACTTATTGACTAAATCGTTCTAAACATTAAGAATATATTCTGAATTCTTATCTTCATATTTTGTCCACCAGCTTGAAGAATTCATCATTGGCAGATTTAGTCCTTGTCTTTGTCTTAAGATTCTTCTTGTCAACGCCTTGATAATTCTTATCAGCGTCTCATCTGTCTGCGCCTCGTTTACTCTTGTCAGCGTCCAATTTCCTCTTGTCAGCGTTCTAGTGACTTAGCTAATTTTATTCCCAACAATCCTCCCCTAAACTCGATATCTACTCTAGTAATCAAGTTTCTGAATAAAGTTTTACATACAGAGAGGATTCTTACAAACATGCTTATCACTGAATTTGAGTAATAATAAATCTCGAAAAGTCAATAACTCAAATCACTTATATAGTCAGACTTCACTTGGTCTTAATCATCTTCAGCACCTGTAGAGTCTTTGGAGCTTTCTTTATTACTTTTGTCACTCAAATTCGATTGCTCCTCCCCTTTTTAAGACTCCTCTCCAAGATTAGTATCAAAGGACGGTACCATGAATATTCTTCATAGCTTAATATCAGCTTCCAAGTCTATCAGTTCAAAACAGTGATCCTTGACAATTTGTACCAGTTCTATATTTTGCTTTTGCAAGCTAATACAGATTTTCGTCAATTCCATTAATGTCAAAGGTTTCATACTGTCCTCATCCATATTCGGGAAATAAATCCTCAATATTAATTCATAGAACATGGGGATGGACTTACTGATGATAAGACTGACTTGACCTGCATTAATGCTAGTGCCAATAGTCTCAGCCATCTCCATAACACTATACACCCTTGTGAAAGTGATCTCTACTGCTACTAGATGTCAATCACTAGGAAAAACATCTCAATGATCATTAGGCTTCCAGATATCCAAAAATTTGAAAAATGAAAGGGTGATGAAACATTTTGGGTCTACAAAGAAGTTTATAAATGGCACCAGCTAAGATGTCATAACATAAAATGGACTTGAGAATATAGAAAACTTTAGTTAGAACATAAACAAAGGTAATAATCCTAAGGAAATTAATTAGACTCTAATAAGCAAGAGTGACAAACACTGTTCATGCATACACACATGCAAAATCATGATAGACACACATGAACTCTAGAGTCCTTTGTTCACAAATTCCCCAAAGAGAAAGTTAACTCATATAAAACCTTTGCAACTCCCCAAGTAAGTCCAAAAATATATCTACCCCAAGTCACCCATACGACCACACCCAATGCTAGGTCAAAAGTCTTGGCAACATGCATGAAAAATAAATTACGTGCATGCTACAATGCCTCGAGGTTTAGAAATTCCAACAATTTCATAAGAAAAGAGCCTTCATTATTTCTAACCCCCACTCACCAGTGGACACAATATAGAATTGTGCAAGAGTGCTCTAAGAGTACCCAAAAACCTAGAGGTTTACCTCCCCTCAACAGAAGCATACAAATCATTATATGTGAAGAAGCAAAATTTTATCTCAAGATAAGAATGTAAACATTTCAACCATCATAAATAAAAGTTTGCAACTCTGTATCCATCCAAATGTAGCTCCACATTCCTATACAATTAGACAAAAACCACAAAAACACACACCAACAGAGGCTACCCTATCCCATGATAATAGGTAGAGATAACATATCAGTGAATAAAAATATTATCAGTGGAAATAACAACAATGCATGTTCCTTGAGCATCCACTATCCCAATATCCTTGATCATTAACCTGCTTTTAGATAGGCTGCTAAAAAAGAAGACAAATTAGTTTTCTTTGGAGATCCAAGCCTTGTCAGACTTGGATCTGTCTAGTTGTTCAACTAGAGTGGTCTTATTCTTTACCACAAATCCCTGTTCATCCCTTTGGGACCTAATCACCCAATTTGTTCCAATGAGTCTAGTAATGACCTTCTCAAGATATTTAAGTCTATTGCAACTCATTGAAATACCATTAAAAGTGGAGTTTTGTTCTTGTATAGGTTTCCATGTTAAGTGAGATGATGCTTTAGACCCTTGACCCTTATTAACCAAGTATCTTTGTTTATATGGTCTAAAATAAGGTCTCATACCAAACATGAAGCTGTCAACGCTGCATTTGTGCCTGTCAGCGTTGAATTTGTTCCTGTCAGCGCTGAATTTTTTCTTGTCAGCGCTGAATTTGTTCCTATCAGCGCCCAAATTAGGGTTTGCTACAGGAACATACTGTCTATTTGACCAAGTGTTGGTCTTTTGAAAGGGCCTTTGTCCATGGGTATTAGCTGCCTTAGAGAAGAAAGGAGCTGGTCTAGTAGCCTGTGGTCTAGTGTGAACAAAAGGTCTATGGTTGACATTGAATGACCTATTGTCAGCGAATGAATTGTATCTACTCACACAATTATAGGCCAAATGTGAGAAGCTCCCACATGAGTAACAAGCCTTTTTGGACACAAACTTAGGCTTAGACTGATAAAACCCTGTCCCATTAATACTTGCTTGGCTTTTGAATGACCTAGGTTTCCTATACATTTCGGCGTATTTAACACTAGGTTGTTTCTTAATTGGGGAGCCAAGATTAACAGCTTTTCTAGTGATAGGATTTGTCACAGTTATAGGTGTAGATACAACTGGACTCTCAATGGGTGTAGGCACAAATGGACTCTCACTAAGTATCCCACCTTTAACAAATAAAGTGGGGTTGGCCTTTTTCCACTCTTCTAAGTCAATAACCTTTTGTTGATATTCCTCAACTGGGGAAAGAACTCTAGGTGGAGGAATAAATTCCTCTTCATGGAGTTCTGGAATACCAGTCCAAGAGAGATCCTTTCTATGGACACCATAGAAGTCCTAACAGGTGGTGGAACGGCAACATATTCTTTCAACCCAATCCCAGACATATCCCTAAAATCCCTTTATTCACTAACACATTTTCTAGGTTTTGTGAGGCTTTATCAAATCTCTGAATTTTAAGGTCTACATTATCCTTATTTTTGATATCCTCATCTAACTTAGCCTGTAATTCAGCATTGACTCTCTCCATGATGTTTCTAATATCCATACTAGCATTTAACTCATGTTTTAAGATATTTATTTTATCTTTTAAGTCAAATTCCATTTTCTTGTCCTCAGAAACATTCTTCTCAGTTTGAGTGAGAGCAATTTGATAGTTAGACAGTTTGTATCTTTCAGTACTCACATCATCTAACAACCTTAACACCTCTTTGTTAAGTTTCTCAGTATTTAACCTACAAGAAGAGTCATTACATACCTCATTATCAGATGACGAAGATGAATTGGAACTTGTGGAATTTGAAGTAGACGTGGCCTTAACTGAAAACATCATCAGATTCTTCTTCACCTTCTTCCTTAGCCTGGTTCACCTCACGATATTGGATTTTGTTCTTCAAATCAAAGTTTCTCAACAAGCTCTGATACCACTTGTTGATCCCAAACTTAGATCGATTTAGCTTTGTGTTAACGAGATTAAATCAAGTTTAACACGTAGAGAAACTTTGTGTATTCAACAATCTAAGTATTATGTGGAAATAAATACTCAGAACGAAGAACAAACATAATATATGAATACCAAACTTTCACTTGATTAATGATAACGATGAAAGATTACAATGAAAGAGTTATGTGATATGTGGAAGAGGTGTATGTGAGATGTGTCTTATGTCTAACCCTAAGACCTCCTTTTAAAGGTTTAAGGAGCCTTGTACAAAAAGATAAGATCAACTATTTTAGGAAAAGACATAAGATAAATATAACTTATTGACTAAATCTTTTTAAACATTAAGAATATATTATGAATTCTTATCTTCATATTTTGTCCACCATCTTGAAGAATTCATTATTGGCAGATTAGTCCTTGTCTTTGTCTTAAGATTCTTCTTGTCAACGCCTTGATAATTCTTATCAGCCTCTTATCTGTCAGCGCCTCGTTTACTCTTGTCAGCGTCCAATTTCCTCTTGTTAGTGTTCCAGTGACTTAGCTACTTTTATTCCCAACACAATGTCGTAAAAATATCATAAAATACGTTTTTAAAACATTGTATAGATTAAATAAAAACCGTTATATGATTATGGTTATGAAAACCAAAACACGAACATAATATCAATAGTAAGACCCCGTATTGCTAGTCAGGCAATATATCGTAATTTAATGCTTAAAGCAATATTTCGTTAATTGGATTATTATAAGCCGCATGACATTGTTACCTTACTACAACAAACAATGGGTAGCTAGCCCGAAACTCATTTGCCCATCTAAATTAGCGTGTCATCACAAAGGTCACGCTATGGAAATCTTCTCATACATAAATTCGCTTACCAATCAATGTGGCACGACGGGGATCAACCGTCAAGGCGCGAACTGGGGTGATCGTCCCCAAATAGTACTATTATATGCATAAGCGTCTACCAAATCCCGGTAGTTCACAATTCAAGCTAATGGGACTTTTAGTGACATAACCTAACTTTAATAATCCATTTAATTTCATCTATTGGGTCATATAATCATTAATCGGGTCATACAATCATTCGGGTCCAAATCAATAAACAAACAATCGGGACAAATGGTGTCCTATTTTAGTAAAACTAACATGTTATCTCCCTCGCGGGTTTATAAAATATTTCATAAAAATATTTAAAAGAGTGTGAGGCTATGAACTCACGTTGATGTGGGAAAGCGGGTTATCGGCAATTCGGACGTACGGTGCGTGCTTCAATCACGGAAACCTAGACAAATAATACTCGTCTTAGACTCTTGTCCAATGAATTTATAAAAATAACAAATATGTATACATATGATGATTATATATATATATATTATGATCAAGTGGGTTTACATATTCTCTTTTACTCATTTTAGTGTTTATGTTTTGGTAACTTATTACTAGTTTACTAGTTTTACCTATTTACGTGTTTTAGGTCCAATAAGCCTATTATAAGTTTATTAACTTGTATTAATCCATTTCATACTTGTATTATCAGTACATATACTTTACATGTTGGGCCCAAATGAGTTAAGCCCAATAAATAAGTTTATAAGTGTTTTAGCCCATTTTGTTGTATTATTAGTCCAATAACGTTAACTTAGCTCGTTAATGTCCGTATGTCATATAGTTCGGGTTTTATCGGTTTTTACTTGTTATATATGTTTATATATCAGTATATGAGTTTATAAAAGTTACATTAGACGGGTACAACCGTCTAAGTTTTATTTAACAAAAACGTTAATTTTACGGTAATAGCCGAAAAAGTCGTAAAAATCATGTTTATAGTTTTATAAGTTATAAAACTTATCAAACTACCCTTCTTATAAAATGTCCATTTATTTATCCTTATACATATTTATATAAATATATTATATAAGTTAGTGGGTTTTAATTCACATTTTATACAATTTTTATTTGAGTGCTTATATAATACTATTATACTTTAATTTCCCAAAATCTTATTTTTACTTTCACTTTCACCATTTTTACCATATCTTGAGTTCTATAAGGAGATAGAAGCTCATTTTTGGACACCATAAACTACATGATATGTGCTACAATTAACGTAGTTTAGCTACTGCTCAATCCAACTCTAAATATCCCTAACAGTCCGTCCAAAACTGACTATTCAGATTGGTATTCTAAACTTGTTTTGATCATATATCACTCATTATAATGATTCCATTGCATGGCCAACTCTCACATGTGTAAAAGACCTAACACTTACTGTATATTGATTTCACTTTGCCATTTTATCAGTCTAAAATGTGGTTAGTTACTGTTTTTATACAGCCTACCATTTAAGCAAGATTTAACCATTTTTACATGTAGTTTGTCCATCTTTTTACCCATGTTTATCAAATCTATCAACACAAAATCCCCACATAATATTTTTATCATCATATATCATCATACATATATACATTTAAGAAGAAAATACATGATTATATAATCAAAATTAACAAAAGGATGGAGAGGACAATCTTTATACCACCATGATGATGTAGGTTATGATCAAGACATGGATTTTGATCACACAACTTGTGATAAACCAATATCATCTTCAAGTCCACCAATCTTCATGAATTTGTGGAAAATAAGCCCCAAGACACCAAGGAAACTCCTTTGTAGATGTTATGATCACCTCCAATCAATAAGTCTTCAAAAGGACATCATCTTATGCAAGAATAACATAAGATTTGTGGTTAAATTTAGATCCAATGGGGTGTTTATGGTGTAAATGGGACGGTATCTAGAGAGAGGGAGGAGAGGATTTTGGTTGTTTTGCATGTCACAAATGAATGAATGCTTTGAGGTAGATGGTTTTGAGGTAATGTTGGCTTACTTTGTAAGCTTAGCTTACAAGTGTAAGCATTGAGTCTTGCAACTTGACACCTCAAGGGTGTAGGTGTTGTGGTTTTTGCCGTGGGTTTGTGGGGGTGGGGCAAGTTTATTCTTGTCTCATCCCCATTTAATTACGGGTACTCCTCGATTCTAGTTTCCTCGATTTGCGTGCCCTCGGGTCGTTTTACGAAAAATGTTTTTATAAATTATGAATCAACGGCACAAAACGAATCTAATAAAAATTGTCTCATCAAAAACGGAGTTCGAAAACGTAAATACATAATCCTAAGGTTTCCGGTTTAGTCGTAAAGTACGTTAAAATAAAATCGTAAGTCCTAATCTCTTCTCGTAAATTTGTGAGTTTATGAACCAACACAAATTTAAAATCTCAAAATAATATTCATGGACAAATTTGTTTTCTGAAATGTCGGACTGTCACCAAAACGGTGTATGTAAACGTAAGCACGTAACGTAGAATCCTCCGGTTTAGACGTAGTCGATGCTACTTCAAGACGTAAATCTAAATTTCTTCCCAAAAATAAGTGAGTTCATAATATAACATTAAAATAATATTTTTAAATAATACTAGAGAATAAAATATCAACCATAAATTGACGGATTGTCACACCAATCCTCTCTTTAAAACCTCATATGATAACCCACTTTTCCACAATGATGAATACATCAATGAAGATTTTAGTGATGAAGAATCTCTTCTTTGTGATACACCAACATATGATGATTATAGTGATGATGATGAAGATTCTATCATAGATGAGATTGATGAGTTTTAAGAGGTTGATATACCTTTTGAGTATACTCTTGGTTATATTGATGAGGAGGGGGACATACTCTATCTAGAATCTCTATTGCATGAAGATCCTTTACCTTCTTCCTTGTCCACGTCAACCTTTCAATGTGACAAAGGAAAACAAGTCATCATGGTTCCTTATAAGAGCTTGTTGTTACCCATTACTCCTCCACCTTTCTCTCACCATGTGACCTACAAGGGAGAATATTCTAAGGAAACCAACACTTGTTGTTTTCCCATCAAGGAACGGATTTTTGATCCTTGTATAGAGCTTGCTAAACCATCTCAGTATCCGCCTGATGCAACAAAAGGAAAACTTGTGAAAGATTTGAGAGTATCACCTTATCATCTTTTGAAGAACATATGGGCAACCATTGTGGAGCACAACACCTCACCTTATTCACCATTGTTTGGGAAGTTAGTTGTTGAATTGTGTTATAAGTGGGATAGTAGTTATGTATTTGATCCGGGGGATATTTATGGAGTTTTGATAATTGAAAACTTGTTTTACCTCATCATGGAGATTTTTCTTAATAAGGGCAAACCTTTTCTTCTCCATGATAAGTTTTAGACACTTTTGAGTGTGGGATGAGTCGAGCTAGAGACTCCTTAAATCAAGTTTGAATAACTAGGTTTAGAAGTTTTAGACTTAGAGTGTTGTAGGTTCGAAATAAGGATGGAGAGTTGATGAGAAGTGTAGGGGAGACCTTCTTTTGTCTTCATATTATTTGTAGGCTTGCTCACTCATCATGTGCTTTAGAGCTTATGGAGGAGGCCCTTGTATCCGGTTCACTTTGTTACTATTGTGATTTTTCATAGACACATTGTGCTTAAAAATGAATTCACTATAGTTGATAGTTTCTTAACTTGGGTTAAGCAAAGTCTATTCATTGTAATAAGTGTAGGGGAAGTTTTATACTTCCATGCTCTTAAACATTGAGGACAATTTTTTGCTTAAGTGTAGGGGGGTCTTCTATAAAAGTGACCTTACCTAGACTTTGTCATTGACCTTCATGATAACTTGAAAAATTAATTTTTCAAACATTTTACAAATTTTTGATCTACTTTGGCTACAAAAAATATGCATTCATAATTTTTTGCATCAATCATTTTTCATTTGCGTAACACATTTGCATTGTATATAGTTCTTCTTTTATTTTTAATCAAAAATATTATAAAAGATAAAAAAATAATAATAATGGACATGGTTCAACAAATTTAGACTTCTTTGACATATTAGGCCCACCATGGATATTTTGACTCAACCCGAGTTTGCTTATCTAACCATTCTCTAGCTAGTATCCTTAACCATGTAGTCCTTCATTGGTCTATTAGGCTAAGCATCCACCAATCTCATTATTTGAGATTTTAAATTTGTGGACAATGGGAAATGATAGAGTTGAAGCAAGTATAAAAGGGCTAGATAAACTTCATGATAATTACTTGTGGCTAAACCCTTCTCTTCTTTACCTCTATTTTCTTCGCATGTATATATGTTAATAAATAATCAAGAACGGTTTTAATTGGTTTGTAGTCTCTTATGAATTTTTGTCTAATCATTCACTGTTGATATAAGTACGTCTTAAGATTCTAAGTTAGAAAGTTGTATGTGTACTAGACTTATGTCATGCTTAATATTTAGCGGATGTTTTTCCTTTTACTATTTTCAACTTTCTTTGTGAGGAATAAAGAAAAATAAGAGAGGCTTATAAAAAAATGAGTGACTTGAAAAAAAGGAAAAAAGAAAAAAAAAGAAAAGAAAAAAAATAATTATACACGACTCCCAAGAGGGGAAGTGAAGTGTTAATTATAGTAACTATTAGATTCCAATATTACCTTGACGGGTTGAGGGGATTTAATAGTTGCTCCAATCCAATATTACCTTGACGGGTTGCGAGATTGAAGATCCAAAGTCTCAAAATGATGGTGGATGTAAATTATTGCGTGAGTTTTATTTTTCTTTCCTTAGCGAGTGTGTAGCTACTTATTAATGCATGACATGAGAATCTTACACATAAGGCGAATGACTTATTACTCTTGAAACGGACTTATATTAATTGTGAGCATTTTTTCAAGTAATGGATGAGAGGATTACTTAGGATTAAAACCGTGCTTCCTTATTTTTGGATTTTACATTTCTTATATTTCACACTTTCAATAATGACAAATTTGCCTTCAAGCAATTTGCTCAAATAATAACCGGTTCCACATTTAATTGTCATGAACAAGTTGATCCACTTTTTACTTATGAATGCAACGATCCTATTTTTAAGCTTGGTATGGGGAAAGTGAAACTTGAGGGTGATAAGTATCCATGGTAACAAAGCCCTAATTTAAGTCATTAACTTATTTATGAGTTTTTCCATCCAAGCCATTTCAAGAAAAATCAAAAATATATAAATAGAATTATTTTCTTTACATTACATTGTACAAAATCATAATCATGCATCATATAGAGTAGTATAGTGTAATAGCATTCCATATTGGCCAAGGTGGGTTAATTATGAGGAAAATGTAAATTTGTCCTTTAAAATATAGCATTGCATGAGGTCATGGCAATGTTCAAGTGTAGGGGATTTGATATGAGCAAAATCTCATATCAATTAATCAACAAATCACCCTAAAACACATGGAAAGTACCTAACTTTTGTGCTATAAAACGGAATTATGTGGTATGTTTTGTGTTTGTGCTTTAATAGGTAACATGGATACATTTTCAAGCAAACAAGAAGAAATCAAGCTTATTTGTGATGAAAAAGACAAAGAAGGATCAAAGATGACAAGACTTTGAAGATGAATGACCTATCTTGACAACATTCCAAAGTTGAGGGACTTAAAGTGCAATTTGGTCAAAGTTAAGATCCAAGTCAAACATGGTCAACTCTAAAGTCAACCAAGTTAAAGGGTCAAAATAAAAAGGTATGCAAGTTGAAGGACTAAAAATGACAATGGAATGAAGAATTAAGCTTGAATGATGAATCTGCCAAAGTCTAGGGACTGATTTTGCCAAAAAATACCTCAAGTTTGATAAGTGATCCATGTGCACATGTTATTAACCAATAAAAACACTTGAAAAATGAAACAAGGATTGCCAACATAGTGGCCAACTCACCAGCTCAATAAATGAGCAAATCTGCACAGTAACATCCCACTACCTCACTTTTGGGCCAATAGGAGAACGCCACTCCATAATCCATTTATCCAATTTGGATATTAATCCGTGTGACACTTATTAAACCAACCACATCACAACATGTGTAATCTTATTCTTCATACGAACCCAGGATGGGGATTTGTCTACAATGAGTTTCATGAAAAAGTTTCTACATGAAAAGTGTTCGTTTTTGGATGACGAATTCAACCCACTCACTCAATTTGCCTGAAAGTCAACCAAGAAGAAAAGCCCAAATTCAAGTTTATAACGGCTAGTATCAATTCAGAGTTTGAGGACACCTGGCAACTTCTAATTGGTGGGAACACGTCACTGACATCCCCTGCACTTCATCCAATCTCTATAAATAGGCATCTAGGCTTTCATTTTGAGAAGTAGTCAAGTGTAAAAAAAACACACATAATTTCCTATCTTCTTCAATTCTATTATAGTTTAGTTAGCAACTCAAGAGCTTGACAATCTCTTAAGTTTGTTAGTAGTTATAACCGATTTACTTACCTTTTGTAACAACTTTTACCTTCATTAATAAAAATTCACAAATTCCTTTTCAATCTTCATTCTGTTCATCTCATTCTGCTTATCCAGTTACTGTTTTGAGTTTTTATTGATCACCGTTGATCAATGGAAGCTTTGTGAGATTCTATAGCTGTTCAGTTTGATCCAGATCCTGTTAGAAGTTGAATTCAGAGTTTGTAGCTGTTTTGAGTTGATTTTGATCAAGAATGGTGATTTGAGGTTGTTGAATGATGTATGGTGATGATCTAATGGTGTTTGATAGAATTGAGTTGGTTCAGCACCACACTCCTCCATCAAAGGAGGCCTAAGCTCACAAGTTTGTATAATTCTGTTTTAAATTCCACAAAATAGTCAAGTACATGCTCAATTTTAGTGTAATCGTTCTATGTTGCTCTGATAATGTGTATATGGTTTGCTTTAGCTTAATTGGCTTGATTTCATTGCTTGTTGGTAGTTTTATAGCTTCTAGTCTGTTTTTACTTGATTGTGCACTTTTATTCATCAGTTAAGTGTTTGTAAGTGCACTTTGTGTTCAAACTTGTTTACTAGCCTGCTTTTGGTTTAGGAACTTTTCATTTTGCTCATCAAACGGGTTTTGATATCAGTCCAAGTTTAATTCACTCATTTACTCAAAATTCTATCATAAAAGTTCATAACAGATTAGTTAAGTAGTGTTTGGATCTGTCATGATTTTGTGATTAAAGTGTGATAATCTTGTTAAGTGTTGTTCATTCTTCATTCAGTAGTCATTTGTAAACATTTGTGTTCAAGTTTGTGGTCAAACTTTAGGTCAAATAGGCAATTGGCTATAAAATAGTTTGGGTCAAGTTCTTGTTATTTGTTCATCAGAAAACTTGCAACTTTTAATCCTTTGCCATTGGTTCATTACTCAGCCAAATTCAGTGAAACAAGTTCTTATTTGTCCATTAATATATAAAGTTTACATTTGAGCAAGGGAATTATACAGTTTTCATAAATAAGCTAGAAATCAGCTTTTGAATAAGCACTCAGACAAATGCAAGTTTCTATGATATTTGAGTAGACTGTTTTCTTGTAGAGCCAAATCCACTTCATAAAATTTGTGATTTTCTTCCACATTCTTGTTTAGAAACATGTCCTAAGTGAAATTTGAGCTTTTTAGATTTTTCAACTTTTGGTCAACAAAAGTCAAATAAGCTAGGTTTCAGCTTAATTCTATTTTTCTGCTTATTCACTTGATCATTTTGCAAAAGGAAAGACATTCTATACTCTCATTAAGCTGTTTAACAAGATTGGACTTTAAATTCTGAAAGTGCATGTCTGGATTTTTAGATAGCTTATTTATGGCTTATTGGTTTGAGCTTATTTGAGTTTTATTGAGTTTTAAGCCATTTCCTTGAACAAGTCTAGCTTATTTTCGATTTAAAGTCGTTTGAAACTTGTTTGATCTTATTTGTCCAATATTAAGCTCATACGAGCTTATTTTACTCTTGTGCCCGTTTTTGACAAAAATGTCCTTTTATTTGCAATTTGGTCCTTCTTGATTGAATTTGTTTGCATTGTTGGCTAAACTTGCTAGTTATTAGGGTTTGCAAATTTTAAGTCCTAAACTTTTAGCTAATTGTCATTTTTAGTTAGTCAGTTTACAAGTTTGTTATATTTAGTTAGAAAGTTGTTAGAATTTACATATTTGGTCCTTTAACTTTCTGGAATTTACATTTCAAGCTTAGAACTTTCATTTACTTACATTTTTGGCACATTAATTTCATACTTTTACATTTTTGTCTTTTTGTGAATATAAATTTGGTAATTGCTAAGTGTTTTACGGTTACGTAGCTTAATATTTTTCACCATTTTACGTGCTTGGTTAAATAGAAATAGAATATCCAAAAAACCATATCAACCAAAAACGATAATAAACTTGAGATTGTTAGGACTTTCAATTGGTTAAGAATCGAGAGAAAAGAAATTCAATATACTCAATTTCAAAACCAAATGTCCTAGGTATAGGTTATGATTGGATGTTTGATTTAGATTATCTAACTAACTCCATGGATTACTATTCTGGGCAAAAGGATTGTCAAACTAACAATACAGGTGAGGATTCAAGTGCAACTAATGAAGATACTCAAGAAGATGTTTCTTCATAAGATGATGGTATTCATATCTATGTGCCCAATATGCCTACTGTTACTCCCATGTCTACTACTCCCAAGAAGCAAACCATGCCATCAAAAGATGATCAATCCTTCCAAGAGCTTCAGAGGCTTCAAGATCAAGAAAAGAATGCTATATATGCTAATAAGCATTCAAGAGAAGACTCTTTTGAGTTAAAACACTCAGCAGTACCTACTACACCTAGCGGTACTTCATCTGCAAGTACTGCTAAGTCAAAGTCTGCTAAATCTGTTGACTCACTAGAAGAGATTTTACAAGCTATCGACGATGAAGACGTATATGCTAGTGCAGCTGAAGGAATCTTCTCCAAAGCTTCCTATGATGAGCAGGGTGCAGTAACTGATTTCAACAATTTGGAAACAGAAATTCCAGTCAGTTCTATTCTCACTCATAAAGTCAACAACAACCATCTTACTACACAGATCATTGGAGATCATACGTCTGCTGTACAAACCAGAAGACAACTTGAAACCAATAATGAAACTCATGCACTTGTGAGTTATGTCAAACAACAGCAGAGAACTAATCATAAAGATACTCAACATTGTTTGTTTGCCTGTTTCTTATCACAAGTAGAGCCCAAAAACATTTCTCAGGCTCTTGATGAAGAAAGTTGGGTAGATGCAATGTAATAAGAATTAACACAAGTTGAGCTACAAAAAGTTTGGATTCTTGTGGATCTTCCCTCAAGTAAGAGAGTAATTGGTACAAGATGGGTTTTCAGGAATAAGAAGGATGAAAGAGGAGTTGTTGTGAGGAACAAGGCAAGACTTGTTGCTCAAGGCTATAGACAGGAAGAAGGGATAGACTATGATGAGGTTTTTGCACCAGTGGCAAGGATAGAAGCCATTAGGTTATTTTTGGCCTTTGTATCATATCTAGGTTTTATAGTCTATCAAATGGATGTGAAAAGTGCCTTTCTTTATCGTACTATTTCAGAGGAGGTATATGTCTCACAACCTCCAGGTTTTGTAGATCCTAAATTCCCCAGAGTCTATAAGGTTATCAAAGCACTTTATGGTCTGCATCAAGCTCCAAGAGCCTGGTATGCAACATTATCCAATTTTCTGCTAGAGCATGGATATAGGAGAGGGACCATTGACAATACTCTGTTCATCAAGAAGAATGCTAAGGATATCATTCTTGTTCAAATCTATGTTGATGACATCATTTATGGTTCTACAAGGAAGTCATGGTGTGAAGAGTTTGAAGCTTTGATGAAAGGAAGCTTTCAGATGAGTTCTATGGGAGAACTAACTTTCTTTTTGGGACTGCAAGTCAAACAAAGGAAATATGGAATATTTATCAGCCAAGATAAGCATGTTGCTGAAATCTTAAAGAAATTTTCATGTATGGATACAAGAAGTACAAGAACACCTTTTGAAGCTAAGTAGTCTTTATCAAAAGATGAAAATGAAGAAAATGTTGATATTCATCTATACAGATCAGTGATTGGTTCATTGATGTATCTTACTGCTTTAAGGACAGATATTATGTTTGCTGTGTGTGCCTGTTCAAGGTTCCAAGTCCATCCAAAGGTGTCACATCTACATGCTGTGAAGAAGATTTTTAAGTATCTTAAAAGTCAACCCAATTTAAGATTATGGTATCCTAGAGATTCCACCTTTGAATTGGAAGCTTACTCAGACAATGATTATGCAGGAGCTAATAATGATAGGAAATCCATAACAGGAGGTTGTCAATTCCTAGGCAGAAGACTCATATCATGGCAGTGTAAGAAGCAAACTATTGTTGCTACTTCTACAACTGAAGCTGAATATGTAGTTGCTGCTCATTGCAGTTGACAAGTACTTTAGATTCAGAATCAATTGTTAGATTATGGGTTTAACTACATGAACACGAAGATTTACATTGATAATGAAAGCACTATATGCATTGTCAAGAATCCAGTATTTCACACCAAGACCAAGCATATTGAAATAAGACATCACTTTATAAGAGATGCTTATGACAAGAAACTTATTCAAGTCTTGAAGATTCATACAGACAAAAATGTAGCTGATTTGTTGACCAAGGAATTGGATGCAAAGAGATTTGAATTCTTGGTGACACATATTGGTATGCCAACCAATAGACTGCTGCATATGTTGAGGGGAGGTAATAGCTGGACAAATTTTTATACTAATTTTTATTGTATAGTCTATGTTTTGTGTTTTTGATGTGATTGCAGGTTAATAGAAGAAGATAAAAGAGGTAATTATGAGAGTGGAATGCATGAACTGGTCAAAATTGTGAGGTACCGTTATAACTCCAAGTACCGCTAGCATAAATTCAAGTACCAAGTATTTTCCATGTACCGCTACATGTCCGTTGTACCGTTAAGGGTCTCTTTTGTAAATTTGGTGGTTTCTTCGTGCTTGGGTTTGTTATTTACTTAAATACTTACTCCAATTACACAATTGATTCACCTAATCTTTTATTTTTATCTCTTGATTCTATAACCTTCTCTACTTTTTCGATCATAAAAAATACTAATAACTGCTTTACAAGTGATCTCTAAGCATAATTTGATTGCGAATCTTGCTATGAATGATGACTCTCTTGGATTCCATAAGATTCTTGGTTTCTTATCTTGAAGTCATGTTCGTTTTGCACTCACTGTAAGTCCCATTGTCTCTATTTCCATTGTTGAACAATTTTGGAATACTACTGTGTTAGGTACTCGGTTTAATCAACCTTGCATTAGGGCTAGGGTGAATCATAGAAATATATATGTAATTGAGGTACTACTAAGGGCAAGTTTGAGATTAAATGATGAAAATGGACATAGTATGCTTAATAACACAGAGATTCATGATGGCCTTACAGCTATGGGCTATGAGGGTGGTAGGGAAAGTCTTACTTTCTTTAAAGATTTATTTTCACCTCAATGGAAATTGCTTTTTCATGCTATTATTCACTGTTCAAGCTCAAAAAGTACATCTTTTGATCAAATTCCTGCTGCATTGGCATCAGCTGGTATTTGTCTAGCAAATAACAGAGTTTTTATTTTTTCAAGATTAACTTTTGAAGGCATGACTAGGAATTTGGAAGGAACTAAAAAGTTTTTGATGTATCCTAGATTCATTCAGTCTTTAGTTAGTGACCAAATACCTAACCTACCAGAGTTAACTGAGACATGGGATGTTCCTACATTCACAAAGAGAACCTTCTCTTTCTTGACCAAACAAGGCAATGCCTTTACAGGAATAGTTACACCATTGTTTGCACATATGTTAGCCCAACCTACCAATCAAGAAGGTAAGGAACCTAGCAATGCTAGTGCTTCTCAACAAACTCCTTCTCACCAGAGTTCCCATTCCCTAGAAGATTCACAATCTTCTTCTCACAATGTTGGTGCTCCACCAAACAATGATGAGATGATCCATACACTTGCTGCTTCTATTGCTGCTAGTGGTTCACCATAAGCACAAGCACTAGAGGTGGTGGATGTTGCAAATTTGAATGCTTTGTGTACTAGTTTGTCCCAACAGGTACATGTGTTACAGAAAGAAAAGCTTGTTCAAGACAAGAAAATTGCTGAATTGGAAGCTAGCCTAATCAAGTTGAGTAGCAAAGTATCACCTTGGATGAGGCAACATAGATCTATTCAGAAGGCTGCACTCAAGAAGCAAAGATTCAGGAACCACAAAAAAGGCAACTGAATGTAACCAAATAAGGGAGGAATTAAGAAGAACAACCACCTTCTTTTGATAATCAAACAAGGATCTCTGGAAATGACATCAATTTTGAGCTGGATAAAGATGTCATGGGAACATATAAAGATGGAACTGGTTTAGAGACTGGTGTGGATGAACCTTTAAATATGGAGATTCAGCAGGAAGAACCATAGCCTACTCATGAGGAGTCACAAGTTGAAGAAATGATGGTAACTCAGCCAGCACCAACACCTCAATCACCACTTCAAGTAAATTGGAGTACTTTCTATGAGAAGTTGGAGGAAATTAACATTCAATTTCCTGTATCTTCAACTCTATCACCACAAAGACAAATATGGTTTCAAAGGAAACAGACATTGCAAGTACTATCTAGATCAACAATGAGCAATAGATCAGACCAGACTGAAGAGTTCCTAGTTGAAATGATGGCTTCCATGGAAGAAAGGGTATCTGGGGATACACAAGTGATTGAAGAAACAAGTGTGTCTAATACTGGTGAAGTCAATATTGTTGAAGATCCAAGTACTGCTAAGCCAAATAAGCCGACTGCAAGTACTGCTGATAATAAGTGTGAAAACACTTATCCTTTTACCACTTAATTATAATAATAACCAAGCCAAAACGTGTATTTTATGTCGTAAATGCCGGAATTATGCGTGGTTTGTTTTTTTGTTGTGATTTAGGATCAAAATGTGAAAAGGGAAGAAAAAACGGGCTTTCACGGGCTTTTATAAAAGAAAACGAGAAAAGACGAAGTCAAAAGATCAAGAGTGCAAAAAGAACGGAAGTACAAGGCCTATTCTGAAGATTTATCGAAGAAAAGTCTAAAGACGGAAGTTTAATAAAGCCTAAGAATTCAAGTCTAATTAATAAAGAAATTACAAGACGAGTTTAATTAATCCCGAGACAAAGTCAAAAAAGTCGAAGAATTTAGAAGACAAAAAGACGAGAAAGAAAGAAAGAAAGAAAGAAAGAAGCTTCCAACACATGCTTACCTCACTAATCTCCTATAAATACCCTCCTAATATCACATTAGGAGGTGTTGACTAACTTGACAAACTAGTCTTCCACCCTTTTCATTACTTGCACCTTTAATTTTCATGTCATTTACTTAATTGTCATTTAATTACTTGTCTTGCACCTTAAATTTCTTGCCTTTAATTTTAAGTAAGTCTTTTAATTTTGTTATTGAATCTTTACTTTTAATCAAGTTCTTATTTTTAATCTCTCATTCTACCTTTCTTGTTTTGCTTAATCTTTATGTTTATGTGCTTATTTTTATGCTTATTTGATTAAGTGTTATGTTTTTATGTTTTTGATTGTCTTGGATTATTGATTTTAAAGCTTATTTGTGTTTTTCTTAAATTTAATTAAGTGTTTATTAAAGTTATTTTTATTATAAAGTCGTTTTTAAGTATTTTATCATTTAGTGTTTTTAAAAGTTTTTAAATTTTAGCTTATTAGCTTTTTCTTATACGTGTTTTGATTAAGTTTTTAGTCGTGTGCTTATTTGGTTAATAGCTTATTTGATCTTGCTTATTACGTTTTTCTTTTACTGTATTCCGATCATAACCATCGGAAAGGGGTTTCACATTCCGACCGGCATTCCGATTGCTGTATCGGAAAGGGGTTTTGTTATTCCGACTAGGATTCCGATTTGACATTCCGATCAGGGGTGTTTGTTTGGTATTCCGACAGGAGGTGTTTTGGATATTCCGACAGGACTACTCTTGGTACATTTCGATCTTGATTCCGACCGGCTTATTCCGATAGCTTCTTTTTCAAGACATTCCGATAGGAATTCTTTTGGGGATTCCGAACAAATTTCGATCACGATTCCGATAAGGGGAGGTAAGCCTACATTCCGATTTGGATTCCGACATCATTCCGATGGATGTTATTCCGATCGGATTCCGATCGTATTCCGATCGTATTCCGACGGTAGTTTTTGTTTTAATGTTTTGTCTTAGTTTTATTTTTAAGTTTGCATTATTTTAAGTTTTCAAGTTTTCATCTTTATTTACTTTTCAAATTTACTTTTCGTCACGCTTTAAATTCTCGTCATTTAATTAATTTACTTTTAAAAGTTTTAATATTGCACCATTTACGTTTTAATTAGTTTTAGCTTTATTTACCAGTCATTTACTTTAACGTTTTGCAATTTATTTTACGACAACCCAAAATATTCTTTTTCACCAAAAGACGACTTAGTCGCACGTTAACCAGTAATCAATTCGATTAGACATACTACACAACGAACTTAATTTTTATACTTGGAAAAATCCAGTTATCAAATGGCGCCGCTGCCGGCTCTTTTCGTGAAGATTAAAGGTTTTCTGTGAGAGACGCGTTGATTTTTGGGATCCGATCACTCGTGAACGTTATTTTTCTTGCTCAAAAATTTTCAAAAATCCATAAAAATTTAAAATTTTCAAAAATCCAAAAAGATTTTTAATTTTATTTTAACACGTACATATATATTCTCTATTTCTTTCGTATCTTTTTGTTTTGCTTTTGCAGGTGTATGCGTACTAGATCTTCAACTTATTCTGAGCCCGAGACTCATGAAGATTTAGTTATGGATGGTGTACACAACAACAATAATCCACCCACCCCTACATGAATAACAACAACAATGTTCCCCCACCCGATCTTCGAACAATGGAGGAGATTTGTCAACCCACAATGAATGGACGAGGAGGACCGATTGCGCTGATGCAAATCATGGCTCCAGAGTTTTCGTTGAAGCATCACATGATCCAACAAGTTCAAAATACTTGTCCATTTCGTGGATTACCAGATGATGATGCCAACAAACACCTCGACAAATTCATTACCGTCACTCAAAGCATGAAATTGCCCGGTGTTACCATGGATTTTCTTCGCCTTCACCTATTTCCAAACACCTTATCCCACCATGCCGAAAAATGGTTTGATCGTCTTCCGAAGAATTCAGTTCATACTTGGGATGAGATGACTCAACGCTTTTTGTCGCGTTACTTTCCACCATCCATGGTCACGAGCATTCGGAATCAAATTAGTGGATTTACACAAGAACCTGCTGAATCACTTTTTGATGCTTGGGAACGATATAATGTTTTGATTGATCGATGTCCAAACCACAACATGCTCCCCGTCACCTTAATTGATACTTTCTACAACGGTTTAACTTTTCGTGATCGTGATACGATTAATGCAGCCGTCGGTGGCACATTTATGAAAAGAAGACCCGAGGAGTGTAGAGAGCTTATCGAGAACATGCCTACTCACCACAAAAATTGGGATTCATCCGCATCTTCAAGATCAAACCCGAGAGTCAATGTGTCTTCTACTTCTTCAAACCCTGATATCATCGAATTATCCCGCGTAATGGTCGAAATGAGCAAGAATATGGAACTTTTGGCTACAAATCAACAACAACAAGTTAAAGCTGTATCAACTTCTTGTGAGATTTGCGGGGGTCTTCATTCATACACTGATTGTCCTTCTACTCATGACAATCCGGAAAACGTGTATGCGGCTCATGGTAACTATTCAACGAAAAGCTATCAAGTCCGACCTCTAGGTGATCGTAACTTGCTAAGTTACCGTTCTAACAACTTTCTTTCACCCGGTTTTTCTCCTCAAAACCACAACCCCAACGACTACAATAGAAGCAACCCAAACCCACCTCAAGCTTCTAATCCTTATCACCCACCCGCTCAACAAGCACCACCCATTAATCATGATGTTGAAGCTTTCATGAGGACCCAAGGAGAGCAAATTAAGAATCTGTAAAGCCAAATCATCAACTTGAAAGGAGATATCACTAAGAAAGGAAATGATATTAGATCCGAGCTTCGACATGATATACAAACCTCTTTTAGCAATCAAACTAATGATTTGAAGAATATGATGGCTAGTTTCTTACCAACTACTTAACCCTCTACTTCGGGCTCTCTTCCTTCAAATACCGTCACCAACCCAAGAGCGAATGTGAGTGTTATTACTACACGCAGTGGAGCAACCTTAGTAGGACCATCTATCCCTCCTCCAGTTACTCCATCTACACCTCCTCCACCACCATTTATCCCGCCTACTTCCATGCCTAGTATTAGTTCTCCATTACCGTCTCCACCTCTTACTGAAGTACCCAAGAAGAACCCTTTACCAACCCCACCATCCACCTTTAAACCTTCAACATCTCAACCTTTACCTGCTACACCTACACCACCTAAACCCAACATTACTTATCCTTCTCGTTTAGCCAAGTGCAAATTGCTCACCAAGGATGACATTCAAGTGTCAAACTTTTTGAAGAAGATTTTGGGAGTGATCATCACCATTAGCCTTGTTGAAGATCTAGCCCAAATGCCTAAATTTGTTAAGATGTTTAAGAACTTGCTTAATAAGAAGGAGAAGATGGCCGAGTTTGTTAATACTCAATTGAATGAAAACTGTTCTACAGTCCTTCTTAAAGAACTTCCGGAAAAACTTGGAGATCCCGGTCGTTCTGTGTTGCCATGCATTTTCAACAAAACCGAAGAATTTACTGCCTTAGCTGATCTCGGGGCAAGTATTAATCTGATGCCTTTAAGTGTTTGGAAAACACTATCATTACCTGATCTTACACCAACAAAGATGACTCTTGAGCTAGCAAATCTCACTCTCGCTTACCCCGTTGGTATTGCCGAAGATGTGTTTATTAAAGTTGGTACCATCACTTTTTCGGTCGACTTTATTGTTGTTGATTATGAAATGGACCCTCGTATTCCATTAATACTTGGTCGACCATTCTTGAGAACCGGAAAAGCATTAGTCGATGTTGCCGAATGTGAGTTAATCTTAAGAGTCGGGAATGAGGCACAAGTTTTTAAAATGGGGAAGATCACAACCAAATCCAATGGAAGAGAATCGGCGAATATGATTAATGTGCTTGATGATTTTGTCGTCTACAACAATCCTCTTTTCAATTCTTCCTATGATAATCCACTTTTCCAAGATGATGTGGATGATTCTCTCACCAATTTAGACTCCCCACCAATTCATGAGTCTCCACCGATCTATGATGATTATGATGATGATTCTAGTTCCGATGGGGATGATTATGATAATTTTGTTTCAGAGTATCCAGACATGCCAACTTATGATGATTTTGATGATGTTGATACACTTTCGAGTGATTCTTCAAATGTTGAACTTGCTCCTATTTTTGATGAAGATCCTACACCACCGATGCTTGATCCTACTTCGGATGACTACTTATTTGAGGAAGACTTTGCTACTTTTCTCAACACTTACTTCCCAAATGAGAGTGATTCTCCTCCTTTGGACTTTGATGATGCTCTTTATCCTACTTTGGATATGAAGAAACCCGTTTCAAAGGAGAAGAAGCCGGAAGACACCGATATTCGCAGTACTTATGTATTGACGCCTCTTTATCCACCTTCTGAGGATGAGATTGTGCGATTTATGAGCGGATCCTCTTCAAGGTCTACTGAGCCTGAGTGTTATTTTCCCCTAAAGGAAAAGGTGTTCGATCCTGGTATTGCAATTTTTAAGCCATCTCAGTATCCATGTGATGAAATAAAAAGAAAGATTTTTGTACACAATGGAGATATGCTTGCACCTCATCACCATTGCTACTACCGTGCTAAAAAACTGCTTAAGGGAACCTTTCCTACTCTTCTTTGGCTTGCCTTGTTCGCCTTAAGCTTGTTCTACTTGATGGATGAAAACCATGTCTTTGATCCCGGTGGATATTTTTCACGATTCTTCCCATGCTAATCAAGGTCGAGTCAGGCTCACGACTCGGTTAACAAAAACAAGCGCTTCTCGGGTGGCAACCCGCAGTATCTATCCTTTTTCTTTTGTTTTTATCATAAGTGTAGGGGGAGACCCTAGTATGTGTTTGTTGTTTTCTTTCTTATCATGTGCAGGGATTCGAGCTTTCAAAGATTCATTCTTGATGACTTTTGACGACCCGTGATACCGTGTACCCGCCTTCCCGTATCTATCCTAAACTCTTTCGATTCTCTATTTTATATTCTTCAGTATTAAAATAGGAATCACTTTAGTTCTCCTTTCCTTAGCAAGATTAAAACAACGTGCACAATGTCCTAAGTGTAGGGGAGTTTACTTCCACATGCTTAAACATTGAGGACAATGTTTATATTAAGTCTATGGGGGACTTCTATCGAAGTTAAGTGGGCTTTTCCTTGTATTTGTCCTCATTTTAACCGGAAAATTGATTTTCGGCATTTTTCAAAATTTTTGATCTATTTTGGCCTAGTTGTATTTACCTTTGTTATAGTTATTTTATATATTTACTAGAAAAAAGTTTAATAAAGTGGTTTTAATTTTTAAACGTTGTGATTTTTTTGACTCAACCCGAGTTTACTTATCTAAGTTTACTCTAGCTAGTATCCTTAACGTGTTTAAGTCAAGTTTTGCTAGGCTTTTATATAGGGAACTTTAAAACCCGAAAGTCTTAACTCTCACGGGTTAAGAACAAAGAAATTTTCACAAGTTCCTATAATTGATCCTAGAAAGTCTTTTATATAGGGAACTTTAAAACGCGAAAGTCTTAACTCTCACTGGTTAAGAACAAGAACTTTTCGCAAGTTCCTATAATTGATCCTAGAAAGTCGTTTATCAATTGAACTTTAAAATGCGAATTCTAAACTTGAAAAAGTCTAAGAGTTTGTAAGATCCTATAGATGACTTGAAAACCCAAAACTTTGATTTAATTGGCTAACCATCCATGATTCTCATACCTTGAGATTTTAAATTGTGGAGAACGAGAGATGATAGAGTCAATTATAAGTTTGGTATTCTTTCATGAATTTATGTGAGTTAATTATAAGCTTTTTCTCCCATCACCTGTTAATAAATTTAATTGCAATAAATAAGGTTGTATGTTTTGAAAAGTTACTTAGCTTCTAGCCCAAGATCGTTTAAAAGTTGCTCGGTATTAATTAGAGTTCATAGCCAAGGCATAACTTATTGAAGCGGGATGCGAAGATTGGCAAGTCCGAAAAGGCCCTGACAAGGCATGAGGGCTACATTTTGTTGCTAAAGATCCCAAGTGATTTGAAGAATCATTTATCAAAAATCAATATGAAGGATCGAGACACACGACGAAAAGAAAATAATCCTGTAAAGATCATGGAGAAGTCTATCCAAAAAGGCCCTGACAAGGTATGAGGATAAATAGATCCAAGTCCTAAAAGGAGGCGGATCGTTGTATATCAAAATCCCAAATAAAGATTGGAGAAAAATGAAGAAGTCGTGGTCCAAGTATAAATAATCTCTCAAAACTTCAAGTCAAGAAATTCCTATTATGAAGAGAAGACCATTATTTCATGAACGTCTCTCAAGGTTTGAAGTATGAAGTCAATGCCAAATATCGATCCGAGAAAGGTCTCAAATCGTGAAGCGAGTTATGTCAAGATATGAACTTTATGAGGTCCCGAGAAGCAGTTTTAAAAGATTTTGTCCTTTAGCTAACTATTGATTAAATCGTCCTACTTTATTTTCAGCCTAAATAACTATCGAAATAAGTCAACAATGCATCCTCGTGATCATTTAAGACAACAATAAAATATAAGAGATACACCTAGGAATAAGGGAGTCTAAGTAAATAATTGGCCCACATGAGTTTGTGTTAGTTTGCTAACTTATAATAACAATGATCTCGTTTTTAAGCTTTGTTTGGGGAACGTGAAACTTGAGGGTGATAATCATTCATGACATTTCCAAAACCCCAAGGTAAGTCTTTGATCTTTTTACTTGTTTTCTTCCTTTAAATATTTTGTCTTTTTAATAAAGGCTAATGTGGATTGATTGTGATGGAAAATGTAAAACTTGCTTTGTAATTAATACATTGCATGAGGACATTGCAATGGTCAAGTGTAGGGGATTTAATAAGTGTGAAAACACTTATCCTTTTACCACATAATTATAACAATAACCAAACCAAAACGTGTATTTTATGTCGTAAATGTCGGAATTATGCGTGGTTTGTGTTTTGGTTGTGAGTTAGGATCAAAATGTGAAAAGGGAAGAAAACACTGTTGATCCCAAACTTAGATCGATTTAGCTTTATGTATACGAGATTAGATCAAGTTATACACTTAGAGAAACCTTTGTGTATGTATATGACAATCTAAGTGTTATGCGGAATTAACACTTAAACAAGAACACACAAGATGTAAACAAACTTTCACTTTGATTAATGATATCAAACTTGCTTACAATGAAAGTGTTTAACGTATGAAAACTTATATTGAATAATAACCTAAAGGTCTTCTTTTATAGACATAAGAAGCCTTGTACAATAATCTACGTATCAACTATTCTAGGTAAAGATAAATATAGAAAATACATTGGTGTTCCTATCTTTACTAGAAGTAATCTAGAACATAATAAACGCGTAGATCATATCCTTCCATTAGTGCTTGTCTTCAATGTATCAACGCTTGACTTCTTCTTGTCAACGCTTGATCTGTCAGCGTCTGTTTTCTTCCTATCAAGGCTTGTTTTACTCTTGTCAGCGCTCAAGTAGACTGGCTATATTTTATTCCCAACAATCCTCCCCTAAACTTGATATCAACTCTAGTAATCAAGTTTCTGAATAAACATTAAGAACTAGGAGGAATCTTACAACACTTATCATATTTGTAATAAATAAATCTGATCAAATCTTTGGCCACGGTACTTGAATAATCAAGCTGTGTAGTCTTCATCTTCTCCAAGACTTCCTTGGACATGGAATACTGAGCATCTACAAGAAGATACTCAGCAAACTTTGTAGAACTCAAGTAATATACACCAGCAGCTGAATAAAATCTCCATTGAAGACCACTGAGGTCATCTTCAAGATCCTTCCAAATAGCAGGATCCTCATCTCTTGGTCCATACATTCTCTTGAATGTTGACCACAGTTTTATTGCATTGACTGAAGTGGGAGCTTCAGTCTCATACTTGGCCTCTAACAACTTCCATAGGTCTACCAAGTCTTCTCTATCAAAACTTGCAAACAAAGATATAAGAGTGGTAAAAGTGTGAACCTCTTTTCCATACCTGCCAATCTTCCAAAACCCACAATCATCTTCTTCATAGCTTATAATAGGATTTCTGGAATCAAGTGGTAACACTTGTACCATATCTGAAGCTTCCAATGGTGAGAGCCTGAGGCTCTTTATTATAACAACTTCACTTGGATTTAACATATCCATATCTTTGGGAAACTCAAGAGGAACTCCCTTCTTCACAGGTCTGGGAACAATCATTGCCTTCTTAAGCTCCATTTCTTCTGCAAGTTCTTCTTTTCTTTCATCAGAAAGAAGTCTTAGAGTGTTTTCTTCCTGCACTCTAACCCAAATGGGATAAGCTTTGAACTCCAACTCTTCAAATGTCAAAGCAATCAATTTCTTATAAGTCCATCCTGTTCCATGACATCTGAGAAGCATGTACTACAACTCCCTTCTATCCCTTCTCAACATTGAGAGAACATTGCTAGCCCTGTGTCTCAGAATTACCTTGCAAATCCTTTTGTACTCTCAGAAGAATCTCCAAACCCCATATCTGGTCTGAAATAGTCAAATGTGGATTCTCCATGCACCTATCTTCCCAAGCATGGTACATCTGAACAACTTCTGGCATATCAAAATCAACCTGCAATTTCAACTCATTTAACTTCTCTTTTGCCAGCTCATCACCATACTCAAGTCTTTCTGGTTGTTCTATGATCATTACACTTGAGTCTGAACTAGCTTCATCACTTCCTTCTTGCTCTTCTGAAGTGACAACAAAAGGTGATTCACCCACCTTCTTTCTTTCTTGTTCCACAATTTGTGCAGCCAACTTTCTATCAAATTCAATCTGTGCTACATTCCTTGGAACATCTACTTCTACCATAATACCCTTACCCTTATCTAATGGATCCAATGTGGGTAAGGAAGATGGTAATACCTGTGAATAAACATCTTTGATGATGGATGATGACTGGAATACATCAACCTCATTTGCAGGTCTGTCAACGCTCAATTTTGCTTTGTCAGCGCCCAAGATACTCATGTCAGCGTTCAAATCTTGCTTGTCAACGCCCAAATTCCCTGTCTCAGCGCCTCTTGTAATTTCCTCCAACATAGCTATAAAAGACACATTTAAGTTTGTAGGAGAGACTAGAGACGTATCAAAACCTGTTTGTTTCTTCAAACTAGTTAGGGCCTCAGCAACACCCAAAGATTCACCATCATGTGAGCACTTATCACTCACATTTATCTGATCATCCTCCCCTTTGGAAGATTCCTCCATCCTTCTCCTTGTGCTAGCATTTTCCAAAACAACAATCCTCTCTCTCAATTGCTTGAGTTCAAGGCCTTGTGTACTGACAATATGTACAAGTCTGCATTTTGCTTTTGCAAGCTTATGCAGACAGCCGTCAATTCCATCAAAGTCATTGGTTCCAATCTGCCCTCTTCTAAAATGGGTATTTGACCTCCCAAGTTAGATTCATTGGGCATGGATGAGGTCTTAATAATGGTAGGACTGTCTTGGCCAACTTCTAAGCCAGAACCATTAGTCCCAGCCTCATCCATAACACCAACCACACTTGTGGTGGTGGTTCTCTCTGCTACATGGCTAGGACCACTAGAGGAGAACACTCTAGTAGTCCTTTGGCGTTTTTGTAACCTATACTGTGTTGGGGGAGAAGATGATGTGGATTGGGTGGATGTTGGTTGGTTAAGGGGTGTTTGGGACTGTGAAGGATTGGTGTCAACGTTTGGAATAGGCATGTCAACGCCAACATTTAACGTGTCAACGTCGAAGGGTTCTTGGTCAAGTTGCATGTGTTGTGGTGAAGGTGATGGTTCAGGCATTGGGTCAAGTTGGGGTTGTGGGTCTGGTTGGGGTTGTGATGCTTCAATGACAGCAATCATAGCTGGGGTTAGGGGTAAGTCATGATGTGGGGGTGAGTTCATCTTTGTAAAAATTGCTTTATTTTGCACAGGGATCTCATAAAAATCATCATGATCCCTTGTGTAGTAACCTTGGACATCAAAAACCATTTGTAAAAATCTGGGATAAGCTAAAATCATTTTGTTCCATTTATTTTTACACATGCCCTCAAAAATCATTTTGGTATAATTAAACTTTTGCCCAGTAGCAATGCACACAATTGCACTAGCAATAGATCTATTGATCTCATTATGTGCAGTACACTTAGGACTCAAACATTGCAAGAGGACATGTATTAGGTACTTCCAGGCTGGGGGAAACTACTGTTTATGATATTTATTTAAAGTTCCCTCATCAGGGAAAGATAACCCAAAGCCCTTAGTCCTTGTTCTATTTCATTAATGGGGAGGGTGGTTATACCATCTACATCATCAAGATGCAAAGCTTGGCGTACCAAAGCTTCAGTAACCACCCATGTGCGCCCATGAACAATAGATGATAATGTTGTCACTCTATTAACTGTTGAGGAACTAACATTGTTCCAAAACTGTTTAATATGGGTGACAAGAATGAGTGGAGCATAAGAAAGAGCATACCTAATTGGGGATGCATTCAAATACGCCACCATTTGTGTGTATTAGGGAAACAGAGTGTCATCAGCGTCCAAATATGCTACTATGTTATGTTGACTCCTGAACCCCAATTCCAAATAAGATGGTTTAAACTTTGGTGCCATTGTTGAAAGCTGTTTGAAAGATTGATAAAGATGAAGTATAGGAGAAAATATTGTTAGACAAGAATGATAGGTACCCTGTTTAAAATAGGAGCCAAATATATAGGAGAGAAAAATGCATGTGATTGGCCAAAAATTAGGCAACTATTTTCAAAAATGCAATCATGAAAATATTGAAAAGAAATAAGTTTATCTCGTGCATTAAATGAAAGTTATCTGCTCCCAAAATTACGGCCCAAAAATATGTCAAAAAGTAACAACTAGGTAGGTCCCATTGAGTGTCAACGGTAAAAAATAACCCATCAACGCCCAACGGCTATATTCTTGTCAACGTTTGCCAAAGCCATGTCAGCGTCTAAATTGGTCACAACAACACTTGGAAAAATACTTGTCAGCGTCCAAAAATAAAAATTTATAAAAATGAAAAATGACCTTAACAAAGTAATTTATCCTAGAGAAGATAACCTATAAGTTGATAATTATTATAGGGCGGTAAGCACTGTCCAGTTATGCACACTTGCTTATGCAAGATAGACATAACAGTCCTCTAGTGTCCCTTGCTAACCAAAACTCTTAACAACTAAGTTACCTTATAAAATCCCTTGTTACTCCCAGGTAAAACCAATGATAAAATCATTCCTAAGTCTCCCAACAGACCACAACCAATTCTAGGCCAAAAATGTCTTGGCAGCATGCATAGTATATCAACTTTGCATGCTATAGTGCGTCATGATTTAGTAAAACTAACTCATACTCATCTGTGGACACAATCTAGAATTGTCATAAGAGTATCAAAAGGATACCCAAAACTCCTAAAGGTTCCTAAAACCCCGCCTTAAACTGTGATACAAATGTTGCCAAAAATATGCATGAACATTAAAAATTTATGTCAAGATAGGAATAGAAAAATTCCAACCATCATCCATAAATAAAAACATGCTCAAATGATTCTCCAATGATCCATAAGCAACTCTGTATCCAATTGTATAATGCTAACACCACCTGCACATTTACATTGAAAACCACAAAACTAACATTGTTGCTGACAACGCCCCGATAACACTTGACAGCGTTAAGAAAAGCTTTGTCAGCCTTAGACAAATATATTGATGACAACGTCACAATAACACTTATCAGCGTTAAAGAAACCTTTGTCAGTGTTAGAAAGATATAGTGGAAAATCTAAATCCTCAAAAAGACCAATAACAATGCATTATCCTGTACATACTTTTACACAAAGACTCCAAAACACATATTATGTGAGATAGATCATTCCAATACTTGTTACCAAGTATTGAAATCTTCCAGCATCAAAAGGTTTAGTTAGTAAATCTGACACATTTTCTTCTGTGTCAACCCTATCTGGTTGTATTAAACCCTTTTCAAAACAATCTCTTATAAAATGGTGTCTAATTTCTATGTGTTTAGTTTTAGAATGATGTACAGGATTCTTAATAATGCATAAAGTGCTGTTATTGTCAACAAATATCTTGGTATGCATAAAATTATACCCATAATCCAACAGCTGGTTCTGAATCCATAAAACTTGTCCACAACAAGCAGCTGCAGCCACATACTCTGCTTCAGTTGTAGAATTAGCCACCACTGTTTGTTTCTTACATTGCCAAGATATTAATCTGCTCCCAAGAAACTGACATCCACCAGTTGTGGGTTTTCTATCAAACTTATCACCTCCATAATCACTGTCTGAATATGCAATCAGCTCCAAAGGTAAATCTTTTGGGTACCACAAGCCAAGACTGGGATAACATCTTAGGTACCTAAAGATTCTCTTGACAACATAAAGGTGACATTCTTTGGGAGTCACTTGATGGCGTGCACAAGCACACACAGAAAACATGATGTCAGGTCTAGAGGCTGTGAGATACATCAATGAACCAATCATTGATCTATAGTGCCTGACATCCACATCTTTTCCATCTCCAATCTTTCCCCAAGGGTGTTCTCTATCCATAGGAGCAGTAGACCTCTTTTCATGTGGAGAAAAGCCAAACTTCTTCAAGATCTCTACCACATACTTATCCTGGGAGATGAAGATACCATCTTTTTTCTGCTGAACTTGTAACCCAAGAAAGAATTTCATCTCCCCCATTGCACTCATCTTGAATTTGTTTGTCATAAGCTTGGAGAAATCCTCACTCATCTTTGGATTGGTAGATCCAAAAATGATATCATCAACATAGACTTGAACAAGTAGAACATCCTTACCATTCTTCTTTGTAAACAATGTTTGATCTATGGTGCCCCTCTTGAATCCATTGTCCACCAAATAAGTGGATAATGTGCCATACCATGCTCTTGGGCCTTAATGAAGTCCATACATAGCCTTCTTGACTCTATACACCTTGCCTGGATTCTCTGGATCTTCAAAACCAGGAGGCTGCATCACATACACCTCCTCAACAATTGTTCCATAGAGGAAGGCACTCTTCACATCCATTTGATAGACAGTGAAGCCCATGCAGGAAGCATAGGCTAGAAATATTCTTATAGCTTCAATCCTTGCAACTGGTGCAAAGACCTCCTCATATTTTATCCCCTCCTCTTGTGTATATCCTTGAGCCACTAAACGTGCCTTGTTTCTGACCACAATGCCTCTTTCATCTCTTTTGTTTCTTAGAACCCATCTTGTCCCTATAGGTCTGACATATCTGGGACAATCAACCAGCTCCCAAACATCTTGAATTGCAAATTGGTGAAGCTCATCCTGCATTGCTTCCACCCAACTTGGTTCTGTGAGAGCATCAAATATCTTCTTGGGTTCCTGTTGTGACAGAAAACAGGCAAATAAACATGCTTGCACAAGAGGGGTATCAACCTTCTTGTGAATATTGGCAATAAATCCACCAAGACTTTGATGAGATCTTCTAGTCTGAACAGGAGTCATAATATCACCAATGATTTGAGAAGTGGGGTGATTCTTCATAGTAGAAGTGAGAACTCCTCCTTCAAATAGTCTGGTGTCTTCAATCTCATTATCCATGTTGCCAATATCTTCTTCTTCAGACTCTCTTTCATCAATATGAGGATGAACCTCCTCATATAAATTGGAAGGTTCACCTTGTTCAAAAGTAGAAGAGAAAAGATGCGCAAAAGTGTTGTCAACGCCTGAACCTTTATTGTCAGCGTTTGGGTTGTCAACACCTGAATTGGTGTTGTCAACGTTTGAGCCATCAACGTCTGAATTTGTCCTGTCAGCGCTAGATTTTCCTTTGTCAGCGTCTGAAGGACCATGCATGTTGTTAGCTGGTGGTACTTGGGGACCACCATTATCCTTTCCAGTAGCAGCAGCAGCAACAACAAAAGCATCTATCCATCTGGGAATTGTGACATACTCTTGCATAGGAGATGACTTTTCTGCTTGTGATCCAACCTCTTTATTAACCTGTGTACCTGAAACATCAAAACTTGTTCTTCCACAACATTTGAAGTTACCTTCACAAATGTCTGGATTAGTGACAGGCATATAATTTAAAGTCCTAGATAGAGGTTCTAGGTCAAACAACCAATTTGGACCACTTTCAGGATCACTAGGTTTACTCTCTAAAAACCTAACATGTACTCTCTCAATAATACGTTTTTCCTTCTTAAGGTAAACCCTATATCCCTTGCTCTGCACTGAATACCCCATGAAATAGCCTTCATCACCTTTTGCACTAAATTTACCTAAGGCATCACTAGTATCAAGTACAACTACATGACAGCCAAAAGGTTTATGAATACCAATATTAGGTTTCCTTCCCCAAAGTAATTCATAAGGTGTTTTGTTATGTATCTTGTTGACCAATGCTCTATTTTGAACATAGCATGCTTTATTCACAGCCTCAGCCCAAAAAGCTATGGGGAAATGAGCATCAGCCAACATAGTTCTGGCTGCTTCAATTAGGGTTCTATTCTTCCTCTCAGCAACCCCATTTTGCTGTGGCGTTCTGGCAACACTAAACTGCCTAGTAATCCCTTTCTTGGCACAAAAATCATCTAAAAGTTTATTCCTAAACTCACCACCATTGTCACTTCTAAGCATTTTAACTTCATTACCTGTTTTCTTTTCAATCTGGGTAATAAAGTCAATTAAAGTATCAACTGTATCACTCTTCATAGCTAAAAAGAAAGTCCAAGTAAACCTAGAAAAGTCATATGATGACAAAGCAGTATGATTTACCATTCAAACTCTCTATATTAGTTGGACCAAAAAGGTCCATATGCAGCAAGTGAAGTGGTCTAGTACTAGAGTGCACCTGTTTAGACTTGAATGAGACCTTGTGCTGCTTGCCTTTAAGACAAGAAACACAAGAGTTGTCATTGTGGAAAGCCTTTTCAGGCAAGCCATCAACCAAGCCAAGTCTCACAAGCCTGTTTATATTCTTAAAGTTTATGTGCCCTAGTCTCCTGTTCCATAGATTACTCTCATCTACTGAAGCTTTAGCATAAAAACATGACATATTGTTATTCATCCTAATCCCATTCAGATTCACATTATAGATGTCTTTATGTCTAGGTGTTCTATAGTCAATATATTTCTCATCTGGGAGCTTATAATCCTTGCTTAACACCAAGCATTCAGTGTCAGTAAATACAACTTTATTTTTGTTATCACAAACTTGTGATACACTAAAAAGATTGTAATCAAGTTCCTTTACCAGAAATACGTTCTCAAAATGCAAGTTCTTGGTGAGAAGAGTTCCTTTGCCTGTGATAGTTCCATATCCGCCTCCAAAGTAAACTTTATCACCATCCTTAATGGGAGTGAAGTTAGTAAGATAATCTTCCTTCCATGTCATGTGACTTGAGCATCCACTGTCCCAATATCCATAGTCATTGACCTGTTTTTGAATGCCCTGCACATAAAGAAAACAAGTTAGTTTTCTTTGGGAACCCAAGCCTTGGCAGACTTGGATTCATCTGGTTGTTCAACAAGAATATACTTAGTTCTCATAACAACCCCTTGTTCATCCCTCTTTGGATGAAATACCCAGTTAATCCCAATAGGTTTTGTTATGACCTTTGAAATGTAATTAAATCTGTTGCAGGTCATAGAAATCCCATTATCATTAGGGTTTCGATCTTTCTTAGGTCTCCATGTCAAACTTGAAGAAGCTTTGGACCCTTTACCCTGTGGTTTCAAATATTTAGGTCTGGTCACATTTCTGTCAGCGTTGGATTTGGTCTTGTCAACGCTGAAATTACCCTTGTCAGCGTTGAACCTAGGGTTTGCTACAGAAACCCATTGCCTATTAGACCAAGTATTTGTCTTTTGAAATGGTCTTTGTCCATGAGTGTTAGACCCTCTAGTGAAGAAAGGGGCTGGTCTAACAATTTGTGGACTTTGCTGCACACAAGGTTTGAGTCTGACAACGTTTGACTTTTTAACAACGTTGACCTTGGAAGCGTTGACACACTTATATGCTAAATGTGAAAAGCTACCACAAGTGTAACAGGCTTTTCTAGACACAACCCTAGGTCTAGAAGAAAAGAAGCTTGTTCCATCATTACTAACTTGGCTTTTAGGTGACCTAGTATTCCTATACATTTCTGCATACTTGACACTAGGTTTTCTAACAGTGTTTGAGCCAAGGTCAACAGCCTTACCAGTGATTGGGTTTGTTACCTTAATAGGGGTTGACTCATTAGGACTTTCACATAACAAGCCACCCTTAACAAATAAGGTAGGGTTGGCTTTCTTCCATTCATTCAAGTCAGTCAACTTCTGTTGATACTCTTCAACTGGGGTAATGACTCTTGGTGGAGGAATGAATTCTTTCTCTTGGAGTTCTGGTAAACCAGTCCAAGATAGGTCCTTTCTTTGGACACCATAGAAGTCACCAGCTGGTGGTGGAACCACAGTATAGTCTTTCATCCCAATCCCAATCATGTCCTTATGATCCCTTTGTTTATTAACACATTCTCCTAGGGTTTGTGTGGCCTTATCAAATCTCTGAATTTTTAGGCCAACATTATCCTTATTCTTAATGACCTCATCTAACTTAGCCTGTAACTCACCATTAACCCTTTCCATGATGCTCCTAATATCATTGCTAGCATTTAACTCATGTTTTAAGATGTTTATTTTGTCTTTTAAGTCAAATTCCATTTTCTTGTATTCAAAAACTGTCTTCTCAGTTTGAGTGAGAGCAAGTTGATAATTAGACAGTTTGCATATTTTAGTACTCACATCATCTAATAATCTTAACACCTCTTTGTTAAGTTTCTAAGTATTTAACCTACAACCCTTACTACAAAAAGCATCATCGTATACCTCATTATCTGATGAAGAAGAGGAGTGTGCCATGAGAGCATATTGAACATGCTCTTCTTCTTCTATTTCAGCAACCAAAGCTTTATCCTCTTCCCCATCCTTAGCCAAATAGCTCCAGTCCCTCCCATACCATCAATTTCTTGCATTGCAACCATGGCCTTAGGATCCTGATCCTTAACAATTTGGCTTGAAGGTTTTCCAGCATCAGATCTTCTTGGAGATCTGCATTCCCTCATGAAGTGCCCCATACGATGACAGTTGTAGCACTCAACTTTGGATTTATCAAATCCAGCAGTGTCCTTTGCATTAAAGGTCATTTTCTTCTTAAACCTTCTATTCCACCTGTTTGCTCTTATACTAGCAAGAGCCATGTTCCACTTAATATCCATCTCTTCCAAGTGCTCATCACTTATTTGCTCAAGGTCCTCATATGTAATCACTGAACCATTGGGCAAAGAAGCAATATAAGCACATACAATATCCAGATCCAAACCAGCAGGTTTAACTCTTGGTGAGTCACTTTTGTATGTGTCAGTGTCTGAATATGAGGCGTTGATAGGACATGTTCCAGCGTTGACACATGATGATCCAGTAACTGGATGCATGTAAGAGTCCTTCTAATTAAATTGACTTTCACTATGTGAGAAGAAGGCCATATTACTGTTAGTAGACTTACTTCCATGTTCTAAAAGAGTTTCATTCTCCAACAACCTTAGTTTGTTTTAGATATCATCAAAAGTAGAACTTTTGTGAGTGTTATTAGCAAGTATAGATCTTGCCTCAATCTTCCATGCTTCACCAAGGCTTTTAAGGAAAGTGGCATTAATATCAACATCACCAAGTTGTGTCCCCATGAAGGACATCTTGCTTGTAATGTCAAGCAGTTTGCTTCTCACACTGCTGAGCTTCTCATTGGGTTGAGCCTTGAAAATAGCATACTCATGCATGAGTTGCTTCTTCTTCTCTTCCTTAGTATCATCATTACCACCATATGCAACTTCAAGAGCTGCCCAAAGGTCCTTAAAAGATTCATAACCTCTGTATTTATGCTGGTTCCCTTGTCCCAAAGAGAGTTTCAGAATATTTAGGGTTTTCATATCAACCCTTTTCTTTGCTATGTCTTCTGCAGACACAGCTCTACCATCATCAGGCTTTTCTTTCTTATCTGCTTCTGAACATCCAGCAACAGCTGCTCTTCCAGCAATGGCATCAGCAATCTTTTGAGCTTTATTGAATGTGTTTCCATATTCAATAATTTCCTAGAGAGTGTAGTCATAGATCCCCAGATATTGCTCAAAGTTGAATTTCCACAATTCAAAGTTGGTTGCATCAAGCATGGGAATCTTGATGTTTGGTAAAGGTAAGGAGGAGGAGGTTACTTCTGGATTTGACATGATGTTCTTAGGGTTTTGAGAAAATTAGGGTTTTGGTGATTTTAGGGTTCTTGTGTTCTTTAAGATCAAAAGTTCCTCAACAAGCTCTGATACCACTTGTTGATCCCAAACTTAGATCGATTTAGCTTTATGTATACGAGATTAGATCAAGTTATACACTTAGAGAAACGTTTGTGTATGTATATGACAATCTAAGTGTTATGCGGAATTAACACTTAAACAAGAACACACAAGATGTAAACAAACATTCACTTTGATTAATGATATCAAACTTGCTTACAACGAAAGTGTTTAACATATGAAAACTTATATTGAATAATAACCTAAAGGTCTTCTTTTATAGACATAAGAAGCCTTGTACAATAATCTACGTATCAACTATTCTAGGTAAAGATAAATATAGAAAATACATTGTTGTTCTTATCTTTACTAGAAGTAATCTAGAACATAATAAACGCATAGATCATATCCTTCCATCAGTGCTTGTCTTCAATGTATCAACGATTGACTTCTTCTTGTCAACGCTTGATCTGTCAGCGTTTGTTTTCTTCCTATCAACGCTTGTTTTACTCTTGTCAGCGCTCAAGTAGACTGGCTATATTTTATTCCCAACAATCCTCCCCTAAACTTGATATCTACTCTATTAATCAAGTTTCTGAATAAACATTAAGAACTAGGAGGAATCTTACAACACTTATCATATTGGTAATAAATAAATCTGATCAAATCTTTGGCCACGTCACTTGAATAATCAATTTCTAGCTGTGTAGTCTTCATCTTCTCCAAGACTTCCTTGGACATGGAATACTGAGCATCTACAAGAAGATACTCCAAACTTTGTAGAACTCAAGTAATATACACCAGCAGCTGAATACAATCTCCATTGAAGACCACTGAGGTCATCTTCAAGATCCTTCCAAATAGCAGGATCCTCATCTCTTGGTCCACACATTCTCTTGAATGGTGACCATAGTTTTATTGCATTGACTGAAGTGGGAGCTTCAGTCTCATACTTAGCCTCTAACAACCTCCATAGGTCTACCAAGTCTTCTCTATCAAAACTTGCAAAGAAATATATAAGAGTGGTAAAAGTGTGAACCTCTTTTCCATACCTGCCAATCTTCCAAAACCCACATTCAGCTTCTTCATAGCTTATAATAGGGTTTCTGGAATCAAGTGGTAACACTTGTACCATATCTGAAGCTTCTAATGGTGAGAGCTTGAGGCTCTTTCTTATAACAACTTCACTTGGATTTAACCTATCCATATCTTTGGGAAGCTCAAGAGGAACTCCCTTCTTCATAGGTCTAGGAACAATCATTGCCTTCTTAAGCTCCATTTCTTCTGCAAGTTCTTCTTTTCTTTCATCAAAAAGAAGTCTTAGAGTGTTTTCTTCCTCCACTCTAACCCAAATGGGATAAGCTTTGAACTCCAACTCTTCAAATGTCAAAGCAATCAATTTCTTATAAGTCCATCTTGTTCCATGACATCTGAGAAGCATATAGTACAACTCCCTTCTATCCCTTCTCAACATTGAGAGAACATTGCTAGCCCTGTGTCTCAGAATTACCTTGCAATCCTTTTGTACTCTCAGAAGAATCTCCAAACCCCATATCTGGTCTGAAATAGTCAAATGTGGATTCTCCATGCACCTATCTTCCCAAGCATGGTACATCTGAACAACTCCTGGCATATCAAAATCAACCTGCAATTTCAACTCATTTAACTTCTCTTTTTCCAGCTCATCACCATACTCAAGTCTTTCTGGTTGTTCTATGATCATTACACTTGAGTCTGAACTAGCTTCATCACTTCCTTCTTGCTCTTCTGAAGTGACAACAAAAGGTGATTTACCCACCTTCTTTCTTTCTTGTTCCATAATTTGTGCAGCCAACCTTCTATCAAACTCAGTCTGTGCTGCATTCTTTGGAACATCTACTTCTACCATAATACCCTTACCCTTATCTAATGGATCCAAAGTGGGTAAGGAAGATGGTAATACCTGTGAAGAAACATCTTTGATGATGGATGATGACTGGAATACATCAACCTCATTTGCAGGTCTGTCAATGCTCAATTTTGCTTCGGCAGCGCCCAAGATACTCATGTCAGCGTTCAAATCTTGCTTGTCAACGCCCAAATTCCATGTCTCAGCGCCTCTTGTAATCTCCTCCAACATAGCTGTAAAAGACACATTTAAGTTTGTAGGAGAGACTAGAGACGTATCAAAACCTGTCTGTTTCTTCAAACTAGTTAGGGCCTCAGCAACACTAAAAGATTCACCATCATGTGATCCCTTATCACTCACATTTATCTAATCATCCTCCCCTTTTTAAGACTCCTCTCCAAGATCAATATAAAAGGACGGAACCAAGAACGTTCTCCTTGCATCAACTTCCAAAACAACAAGTCTAGTAGTTTAAAACAGTGATCCTTGACAATTTGTACCATTTATGTATTATTATTTTACAATCTAATACAGATTTTCGTCAATTCTATTAATGTCAAAGGTTTCATTCTGTCCTCATCCACATTCGAGAAATGAATCCTCAATGTTGATTCATAGAACATGGGGATGGACTTACTGATGATAAGACTGACTTGACCTGCATCTAAGCCAGTGCCAATAGTCTCAGCCATCTCCATAACACTATACACCCTTGTAAAAGTGATCTCTGCTGCTACTAGATGTCAATCACTAGGAAAAACATCTCAATGATCATTAGGCTTCCAGATATCCAAAAAAAAAATTTGAAAAATGAAAGGGTGATGAAACGTTTTGGGTCTTATAAAGAAGTTTATAAATGACACCAGCTAAGATGTCATAACATAAAATGGACTTGAGAATATAGAAAACTTTAGTTAGATCATAAACAAAGGTAATAATCCTAAGGAAATTAACTAACTCTAATAAGCAAGAGTGACAAACACTGTTCATGCATACACTCATGCAAAATCATGATAGACAAACATGAACTCTAGAGTCCTTTGTTCACAAACGCCCCAAAGAGAAAGTTAACTCATATAAAACCTTTGGAACTCCCCAAGTAACCCAAAAATATATCTACCCTAAGTTAACTCAAAAGTTCCTCAACAAGCTCTGATACCACTTGTTGATCCCAAACTTAGATCGATTTAGCTTTATGTATACGAGATTAGATCAAGTTATACACTTAGAGAAACCTTTGTGTATGTATATGACAATCTAAGTGTTATGCGGAATTAACACTTAAACAAGAACACACAAGATGTAAACAAACTTTCACTTTGATTAATGATATCAAACTTGCTTACAATGAAAGTATTTAACGTATGAAAACTTATATTGAATAATAACCTAAAGGTCTTCTTTTATAGACATAAGAAGCCTTGTACAATAATCTACGTATCAACTATTCTAGGTAAAGATAAATATAGAAAATATATTGTTGTTCCTATCTTTACTAGAAGTAATCTAGAACATAATAAACGCGTAGATCATATCCTTCCATCAGTGCTTGTCTTCAATGTATCAACGCTTGACTTCTTCTTGTGAACGCTTGATCTGTCAGCATTTGTTTTCTTCCTATCAACGCTTGTTTTACTCTTGTCAGCGCTCAAGTAGACTGGCTATATTTTATTCCCAACAAATACGGGCTTTCACGGGCTTTTATCGAATAAAACGAGAAAAGACGAAGTCAAAAGAACAAGAGTGCAAAAAGAACAGAAGTCCAAGGCCTATTCTGAAGATTTATCGAAGAAAATTCTAAGGACGGAAGATTAATAAAGCCAAAGAACTCAAGTATAATTAATGAAGAAATTACAAGACGAATTTAATTAATCCCGAGACAAAGTCGAAAAAGTCGAAGAATTTAGAAGACGAAAAGACGAGAAAGAAAGAAAGAAAGAAGGAAGCTTCCAACACATGCTTACCTCCCTAATCTCCTATAAATACCCTCCTAATATCACATTAGGAGGTGTTGGATAACTTGACAAACTAGTCTTCCACCCTTTTCATTACTTGCACCTTTAATTTTCATGTCATTTACTTAATTGTCATTTAATTACTTGTCTTGCACCTTAAATTTCTTGCCTTTATTTTCAAGTAAGTCTTTTAATTTTGATATTGAATCTTTACTTTTAATCAAGTTCTTATTTTTAATCTCTCATTCTACCATTCTTGTTTTGCTTAATCTTTATGTTTATGTGCTTATTTTTATGCTTATTTGATTAAGTGTTATGTTTTTATGTTTTTTATTGTCTTGAATTATTGATTTTAAGGCTTATTTGTGTTTTTCTTAAATTTAATTAAGTGTTTATTAAAGTTATTTTTATTAAAAAGTCGTTTTTAAATATTTTATCATTTAGTGTTTTTAAAAGTTTTTAAATTTTAGCTTATTAGCTTTTTCTTATACGTGTTTTGATTAAGTTTTTAGTCGTATGCTTATTTGGTTAATAGCTTATTTGATCTTGCTTATTACGTTTTTCTTTTACTGTATTCCGATCATACCCATCGGAAAGGGGTTTCGCATTCCGACCAACATTCGATTGCTGGATCGAAAAAGGGGTTTTGTTATTCTGACTAGGATTCTGATTTGACATTCTGATCAAGGGTGTTTGTTTGGTATTCCGACAGGAGGTGTTTTGGATATTCCGACAGGATTACTCTTGGTACATTCCGATCTTGATTCCGACCGACTTATTCTGATAGCTTCTTTTTCAAGACATTCCGATAGGAATTCTTTTAGGGATTCCGAACACATTCCGATCACGATTCCGATAATGGGAGGTAAGCCTACATTCGGATTTGGATTCCGACATCATTCCGATGGATGTTATTCCGATCGTAATACGACGGTAGGTGTTTTTAATGTTTTGTCTTATTTTTATTTTTAAGTTTGCATTATTTTAAGTTTTCAAGTTTTCATTTTTATTTACTTGTCAAATTTACTTTTCGTCACGCTTTAAATTCTCGTCATTTAATTAACTACTTTTAAAAGTTTTAATATTGAACTATTTACGTTTTAATTAGTTTTAGCTTTATTTACCCGTCATTTACTTTAACGTTTTGCAATTTATTTTACGACAACCCAAAATATTCTTTTTCACCAAAAGACGACTAAGTCGCACGTTAACCAGTAATCAATTCGAATTGAATCGAGAAACGAAGAACAATTTAACTAAGTAAAAGCTAGTTATCAGCTGACATTGTTGAAGACCCAAGTGCTGCTAAGCCAACTAAGCCGATTGCAAGTACCGCTGGTGATCATCCTTCACTAGAAAGTCAAACTCCTTTTGGAGAAGATGAGACATTAGCCCAATTACTGCTTGACTTAAGAAAGAAGAATTCAACTGAGAAAACTAAACAAGCAGAGGCAGAGAAAATGACACAACAAGAAGTTCTTGCCAAAAAGGATCAAACTAAAGGTAAGAAAGTTCAAGCTTTACACCCCACTAAAGGTATAGTTATTCAACAGAAAGCTAATGAAGAAGACCTTCCAAGCTGAAGAAGAAGCTACCTAAGATTAATCCAAAGGATAAAGGGAAGAAGCAAATACTATCAGAATCTGAAAATGAAAGTGATTCAGATGAAGATATAAGCAAATCATGTACATATTTAATCAATTGGACCATGATGAGGAATATGCTCTTAGAATGCAAGCTCATATTCGTAAAGAAGACCTACAAGAAGAACTTGAAGCTAAGCAGCATTTGCTAGAAGCTAAGAGAATATAACAAGAATGAAACATACAAGAGTATGATTGGATTCAAGCTGAATTACATGAAAGTGAGCTTCTTGCAGACTCATTGATAGCTGAAGAGAGAGATGCTTATGATGAAGAAGAGAAATCAAAGTTGATTGATGATCTGGTAAGGGAGCAACACATATTCTTTGCTGAAGAGAGAAGTAGAGAAAAGATTAAGCCCCCAACTACTATGCAGATTAGGAATCAAATGATGATATTTCTCAAGAAAGTTAAGGGTTTCACTCATATTCAGCTGGTCAAGAAAAGTTTTGAAGAAATCAGGACTTTGTATGAGCAAAATAAGAGAACTAAATTAAATTTTGTTGAGATTGGATCTGAAGTAGATAGAATGGCTGTTGAAAGACATAGAAGACATCTGCAACAACAAAGAAAATTTGGAAGCACTCCTAGAATTGAGCCATGTACTTCTGAACCTACAAATATATCTCCACCTATCAAGACCACTTATGTGAGGAAGAATAGAAAAGAGAAGGTAAGTTCAAGGGAGGAAGAGACTGCTCAAAGAATGAATGAAGGAGATGAAGCTCAAGATATTGCTCAGACTAAAAATGTACAAGTAGTACATACACAGTTAACAGTACATACTGAAGAGACGGTACATACAAACTTGGAAGAGGGTTCAACAGAACTTGAGGGAACCTCCAAGAGTGTTAAAAGAAAAAGATCAACAAAGACAAAGAAGAAAGCCAAAAGATCTAAGTCAACAGCAGAAGATAGTGATGATGATGAGAGCTTGAAGAAGTACTTGAAGATAGTAAAATTTGAAGATCAAATCTATTGATATAGAGATTTTTGGAAAGAGATCATCTATTGCTAGATGGATTTACTCTATGGATAAGGACATGAAGCTCATGGAATTCAAAGAACTGATGGCACAACAAGGATATTCAGACTTTTGGAGGATATTCTTCGCATTCTTGATAGACAAGATATTCAGGATCTTTTCAGGTTAGTTCAAGAAGCCAGTGCAGGTAAAACTGAAGTATCACTATTATATAGGGAGTTTCTCTTTATGTATGAGCCACACAACTATGATCAAGAAATGTTGAAGGTGTTAGAGAATCAGGTTCCTAGTTACTGGAGATACTATAGGTCATGTGGATTACATATTTTAGATATAGATAATGTTACATACTATATACTGCAAGAGAAGACTTACCCATTCAAAAGAAGATTGTTGGAAAGAATGTTGGAACAACAATTGGAAGTTACAAAAGAATCTGTTGATGCTTTGGAGTTGATCAAAATGGTTAAACAACAAATCAAGGATTTGAAAGATGAGGAAGAAGATGAGAAAGAGCCTTAAGTGTTTGACTTTCAGTCACACTTCACAAATGGTTCTCAGTTCACCATGTCTAACACACATAAGAACTGGCTAGTCCATAAGCAAACGGTTTGTGGTAAAGGCTTCTCAAATCCATTGAAAGCTGGTAGTTTGCTAAAAACTATATGGTTCTGACTCACCTTGTTTCGAGACAAAGAGTTGGCTAGTCCTAGACAAACGGTACTAGGTAAAGATTTCATCAAATCCGTTGATGGTTGACAATTTACCAAAAATTGTAGGGTTATCAGTACGCTTTATTCTTTATGAATAAAGTATTGGATATTCCAGAGTGTACGGCTAACTGGTAAAGAATATATCAAATCCGTTGATAGCTGGTGATTTGCTAAAAATCATGAAGCCAATAAAGATTGGTTTTTGTTGTTAACTGTTTTATTTCAGGTATGAAGATTGCAAGCAAAGAAGTATTCAAGAAGAAAATACTTAGAAAGTTTTGTCTTATGAGATCAAGATTGAAGTTCAAGATTATGAGTTCATAGATTTAACTCAAGAAGACAATTACTGATGCTGCAAAGATAAATAACTGTTTACAAGACAGAAGAAGATCATAGTTTGAAGACAAAGATGATATTCATGTTGTTTGAAGATTATCTTATCAGAAGAAGATCTATATTGAAGTGTTTAGCTACATTCAGTTGGATACAAATACAGATTACCAAGTTCAATCAAAGGATGAAGGAAAGACTGAAGACATGTATTTTAAATACATCCAGTACAAGAGAAACAAGAAGACAACAAGTTATCATTCTTGTTTAGGGGAGGATTGTTGGGAATTATTTGTTAAGTGTCAAGTACCGTCAGTGTAATTTAAGTACTGTTAGTGTTATGCAAGTACTGTTAGTGTTAACGCGGTACATAGTAAGTACTGCTACTTATAAAGTAAGTACTGCTCCATAGTTAGAGTATATTGATAATATCGTCTGTGATATAGTTATCTTTATAGAATATTCTAAGGTTTCTAGGGTTCCTTACTCTATAAAAGGAACATAGGTACAATGTCATTCATGTACCTCATTCAAGTCGATTAATAAGAGAATCGAATAGTTAAAAGTAATTATGTTCTTCTATGCTTTATAAGTTTGATTTCACATAACTTATTTAGTTTGAGTAAGAGTTCTCAAAGTGTTTTAGTTTGATTACAAACTACTATACTAGTTCTTAACAAAATATAGATCCAATAAAAAGGATCAAAAACCAGTGTCACCTAGTTATGGAGGTACCATAACCATAACACTGGAGGCACCAGTGTTATGACTTCCCCAAGGCGGAGTGATTGCTCGTGGTGTCCCTTTCAGTAATTTGGACGTTATATTATTATCACGTGGGGCGTATGGGTGCATCCTAGTTACATGTTGTACCAGTATTGCCAAAGTGAATGCGATGTGTGCCTTGCATCCTTCACTAAGAGTTGATCCCTCCTACCCAGACTAATTAATTAGAGAAAACCCCTCTAATTGCATGATGATGAGACTGCTTTTATACATAGTCTCATCGTCCAAATCAGGCTTAAAATGCATAAAATATCATTAAAACTGCCAAATATATGCTCGTGTTTGTTGCTTGTGTATTTTAGGTACGGATATTGAGGAAATGGCAAAAGATCACAAGAATCAATCAAAAACGAACACGGGAAACGAAGCCGCACAATGAATCGGACCAAAATCTGAAATTTCCAAAATGGACCTTGAAGAATTGAAGACTTGTCAATTTATACCCTTGCAAATCTTAATTATTGCATTGAGGTCCCTAAATTATCAAGTATTTACAAGATCAGTCCTTGAAGAATGAAGAATTGGCATAAGAAGTCCTTGTTTCAAGTTTAATAAGTTGATGTGCCAAAAATGCCAAATGCTGAAACTTATTTTCAAAGGGAATGTAGTTTATTAGCTATTATTACAAAGTGAAGGAAATATAAACCTTGGGGGGCCATAACTGCCAAGACAACCAAACCCATTCCACCATTCAGCTCATGACACGTCACCACAACCCACCCAATTACCCATTTACCCTACCCAACTCGTCCAATACCCAACCCAAACCCAACCAGTTTATTAAATAAACTGGTCAACCAGTCAACTAACTTTTCCCACTAAACATCATATTTAAAAAGATAATTACCCAAAACGAATCAAACACACCCTTAATCCCAGATAAACCCTAATATTCCCCAGCCTTAATCATCCTTAATTCAAAGGGGTTTTAACCCATCACCTCCAGAATACTAATTAAGGTCACTCTCACCAAAACCCACATCCTTAAACCCTTCCCAACACACCCATGTGATCACCCCAAGGGTCCCTTGCAACGTCTCTTTCACACAACACCCCAAAAAGACAAGATAAACGTCTGAGATGATTCTACTTGTCCTCCAAGCTCAAACAAACGTTCAAGATCAAAGATTCCAGCTGGCAACTTCACATGTATCCATTTTGACCAAATTTTCAGTCAAAATCCAAGGGCATTTTCGGATTTTTCAGCATTAGGGTTTTAGCTTACTATTATTTTATTCCTAGTCCTAGAATGTTCTGTTTAAGCTTATAAAAGGAGAATGTGGCTTGTACATTTCCCTTTGTTCCATATTTTCTTCAAAATTTTGTAATCCCTTTTTATGAAATTATAAAGTTGGTATTTTTGGGTAAAATATAATTCCTTTTATCATTTTTAAAAGTTGGTGTTAGTTTATGAAGAATATCTGAGTTTCATTAATCAGTTGATATACACTTTGTGTGTTTGAATTTTCAAAAGTTTTTTTAATTTTCAGAAATCCAAGGTTCATGAAGTGAAAGTGGATTGAACCCTTGGATTTCTGACATTGTACTTGTTTCAGAAGTTGTTCAAAGGATTAGGATCATTGGTTCAACTTTTGTGAAAAGGTTTCAAGAAATCAGATTATATCACATTTTGTGCTTGGTCATTTTTCATAGCGGGAAAGTTGTTAAGCCTTTGAGTGTTGTTCAAGGTTCTGCATAGGCCCCAGCCTATAGGAGGTGACTTGGCAGTCACTGTGGGACCTGGATGTGGGTCCCACAAGGTAGTTTTCTCATTCCTTGTTTAGTTTCATAGATTTTCAGTTTTTATGTGATTCATGCAAGGAAGTGTTTAAGTGTTGTTTTATTGGTTTGATTTGAGTTATTAGGGTATAATTTGCATGATAGAAGTGTTCTTATTCAGTTTGGATTGGATTTGAAGTGTTTTGCTTTGATAAAACTTATTTTTAGTATTTAAAGGAGTGTTTGGCTTAGCTGTTTAATCAAGATTGGTGACAAAGTTTTGTGTTAAAACCTGGTCAAAAATACTTCTAGGTGGTTTGTTAAGTGTTTTATGCTTTTGTATTTCAGTTTGGCGGGTTTAAAAGCAAAGTGCATGTCAAAAACTTGGATAACATTGCATAATTCAGAAACTGCCATATTACTGCTTATTTTGTGAGAATTTTGCCATGAAATCTTGTTAGTTGCTAGAGTAAAGGTTTTTATAGGATTGTGTAGGGTCTCTATCTCATTTGGTAAGCTTGTATGCATGTTATGAGACTTTAAAATCCATTTGTGTGCAAGTGAGTAAGGGTCATTTGTGTTCATCAAAAACATAAGCTAATCAGTAACTTGTTTGTGCTAATTCGGTTTTATTTTGTGTGAAAGCTTGCTTGTATTGTGTTGTTCTTGACTTCCCACAACCCAACTGGTTGTGGGAGTGCCCTATTGTCCAATCAAACATCATCAAAAATCATTAAACAAGCCCTCTTGTTTAAGTTTTCACAAGTGAAGAAACACACATTCTTTGTGTTTATTCAGAAAGTTCAACCTAAGCACGTTTTGGTTTCCAGTTAGCTTTAATCTTTGATCTTTGGATTTGTTATTGTGTTTTTTGTGTTTAATTAGTCTTGGTTGTGAGTTTTAAAAAGTTAAAAAAAGAAAAAAAAAGATTTTTCAAAAAGGACGTGGCCAGGACTCGAACCTGCGCCACTCCTCTCACACACAAACGTCCTAACCAATGCGCCCTTGGGTCTTTTACTGACCAAGGTTCATTCCATTAGTTATTTAAAGGGGTTTGGTTTTGGCTTTTCATAAATAAGTCGTGGCCTTTTTAGCTTATTTAAGCTTATTGGCTTAGCTTATTTCTAAGTTTGCATTTTTCCTAGGACTGTATTAGAGTTTAGGACTTTTCTGTGCTAAGTTTGGATTTTTCCCTTTATTTATTTATTTTTTATCAATTTTTAATTATCCGTATTTAGTTAAGTAATTTAAAAATAGTAGAAAGCATTTTAAAAATCCAAAAAAAAAGTTTTTAGGTTTTGAATTATATTTTTGAGGTTTACATCACAAAAAGTTTTCAAAAAGTCTTATTTTTGATTTTATAGGATTTTAGGGTTTTTAAACAACTTTAAAATTTAATATAAAATTATTAAATAGGTTTTAGAAACATTTAATTTCATTTTTGTCTTAGTTACATTATTTAGGATTTTTGGTAAATTTTTAGAATTTTTTAGTAAACTTTGAATTTTTTTTGAATATTTTATTATTATTTTATTATTAAAAATTGAAAGTTTGTTTTTTCTACTTTTTTCATTTTTCCTAGATTGTAGACACATAATTAAGAAGTTTGTAACTTTCCAAATATTTTTAGGACTTTTCAATTATTTTCTAGAATTAATTTAAGTTTTAATAGATTTTAATGGTTTTTTAGTGTTTAAAAATAGTTTAATTTGGTTTTAAAATTTTGAAAAGCACTTTTTAGCTTAATTAGGTTATTTTTGAGGTTTACAAACTATAAAATCTTGTTTAGGGCTTTTTAATAATTAATTGTGATTTTTAGGGCTTTAATTAGCATTAAAAAGTCATTATCTAATTAATTAAAGGGTTTTAGCAAGTTTTGATTTTTTGTAAACTCTTAGAATATTATTGTAGATTTTTAGTAATTTTTAGGTTAAAATTTTAATTTTTGCACTATTTACGGTTTTACGTGAACGCCTTTTTTGACTTAGTTTAATCCGTTTTCGTAACCGTCTTTTTCTTTCTTATTTTCTCTTTTCTTAACAATAAAATCATCATTAATCAATTCAATTCACAACGCACTTGCCTCCTTGGGAAACGAACTTATTTGGTCATTAGTGCTCGGTTTTCCTAAACCGACACTTAACGCTTACCACTACTTTGCCTCTCTTTTCCTAAAGGGTTGCAAAAACACTATATCAATTTTGGCGCCGCTGCCGGGGAGGCGTGTTGTGTTTTGATTGAACCATTGTTGTTTTTTATACTAGCCATAAATAGTATTTGTATTAGTAGCACTCTACTAATACGTATTATCGTTTTTTGGTTTTTGTGTGAATATTATTAATATATTGTATACGTAGAACAATAAATTCACAAGTACTCCAAATACGTGAGAAATCACAACCTTGACTTGGGAGGTCATTACCCAATCATTGTATTCGAATCTCAAACCAAAGAAAAAGGCAAAAATAGATAAATACTTTCGAGAAGCTTAATCTTGATAATACAAACTATAAGGTGGGTATAAGGCGGTTGTATTTCACGACCTAAAGGAAAAAGGCTCTTAAGTGCTTCGCGCCGCCTCGTTTCCTCCGCTTGCTTGTGCGTATTTGAATTTGAGAGCTAATTGAGGGTTTTGCCGCCCAAAGTATTATTACATATCATATATATTTTCTTGGTTTCTATTGATTAAACCCTCTTGAACGATTTGGTGTTCCACCATCGTTCTAAAGTCATCGAAGGCGTTCACTTCACGTGATCTTTTTCATTCCTTGAGGCTTCTTTAATCGAGATATTTGATTAAGGAGGATATTTGTAGATTTTTGTCTACTTAATACATTTCACCAATTTCCAAAAAATTTAATACCATCAAAAACCAAAAAAAAATTGAAAAATACAAAATTCCAAAAAGAATCTTCTTTGCTCGTCTCCACGTTGTACGTGACGTTTATGCTAACTCGTAATCAAGCAAAACGTGCACGTAGACGAAAGAACAAAACTCCCACTCCTACTCATTCTAGTGAGGAGTCTCCTATTGACGAACCCATTGTACGAGAAGCACAAACCATGGCAAATCGAACTATGATGGAGTTACTTCAAGCACCCACCGAGGGTTATGGAGAAGCTATTGTGATTCCCGCAATCCTTGCGGAGAATTTTGAGGTGAAAACGGGTTTGTTGCCGATGATTCAAAACAACAAATTCCGTGGTGATGAGAAGGACAATCCCCACAACCATATCCGCCAATTCAATCGTCTTACCGCCACGTGCAAATTCAAGGATGTCTCGAATGACTCGATTAAGATGATGCTTTTTCCGTATTCCTTAGCGGGGCCCGCAAAAATTTGGTTAGAGAAAGAGCCACCCAATTCTATATTGACGTGGAAGGATCTCGTTTCAAAATTCGTGAACCAATTTTTTCCGCCCTCTAAGACTACGCACTTGAAAAATGAGATTTCAAAGTTTTCACAAGAATCAAATGAAAGTTTTTCTACGGCTTGGAATAGGTTTAAGGAGATGTTACATGAATGTCCTCATCACGGTTTTTCCGACTTACACCAAATCGACACGTTTTACAATGGACTTAATGATCATGAAAGAGATTATTTAAATGCCGCCGCGGGTGGTAATTTTTTGTGTAAAACGGTTGAGGAAGCTTTGGTCATAATTTAGAATTGGTCTAAGGTTTATAGCCCTCGTAACACACCGAGTGTTGCCAAATTGGGCTCGTCATCGTCTCGTAGCATTAATGCTTTACATGATGAAGCAAATGAAGAAAATCGATTTTTTGATAGATTTGCTAGCCTTATGTCCCATTGGAAAGCTCAAGAAGCTTCGAATTCCGCTTCGGTTAAAGCGGTTTCTAAGAGTTGTTTGTCGTGTGGGGGAGCTCATGATCTTTCCGAGTGCATTACCGCGGATGGTAACACTTCGAGTGCTTATGTAGCCACGGGAACTTATAACCAAATCGGTCAAGGTTCCCGCCAAAATCAAGCTCCACCAAATCAAAATGCTAATAATTATCGCAACAACAACCAAGGTGGAAATTACCAAGGAAATCAAAGGAATTATAACAAGGGTAATTATCAAAGTGGTAATGGGCAAATTTCAAACCAAAACCAAAACCGTGATTTTCAAACTTCTACTCAAGGTTTTCAAAATGATCACACCAAAAATCTTCAAGGATAATTTTTGAATTATGCTAAGGCTAATGATGCTAAGTTTGACAATATGCAACGTGAAATGGTTAGCTTAAGATCCGAGTTGAAAAACGAGCTTAAAAACGAACTTGCTAATGAACTTAAAACTCATGCTAATAAAATGGAAGGAAATGTTCAAAGACTCCAACAAAATCAACAAAAAATGGAGCAAGGTCAACATGAGATTAAGCAAGAATTGTTAAAAACGGATGCTAGGCAATCTAAATTTGAAGACCGAATGGGAAAAATGTTTGAAGCTATCATGTGTAAGCCCTCTTCTTCGGGTGGTCTTCCTAGTGATACCATCATGAACCCGAAAGGAGAATTGAAGGTTATTACTACTCGTAGTGGTAAAACTTTCAAAGAACCCATTTCTCGTCCAAGTACTTCTATGGAGAAGGAAAAAGAGAAAGAACCCGAGGTGGTGGTTGAAAAGGAGCAAATTCAAAGCCCACGAAGTACCGCTCAAACCACACCTACGGTTGAACCCACACCAATCATGGAACCCGAGATTCCAAGGCCGATGCCTTTGCCTACTATGCCCCAACCCACACCACCTTTACCCTACCCTTCAAGACGAGACAAGGAAAAGGCACAAGAACGAAATAATTATCAATTTGAACTCTTTATGAAAATGTTTCGTGACTTGCATTTTAATATAAGTTTTGCCGACGCCTTATTCATGATGCCTCGATTTGCCGCGAACTTCAAAAGTATGTTGAATAACAAAGAGAAATTGCAAAAATCGTCTAGTTGTTCATCGGTTTTTCTAAGCCGCATACCTCAAAAAGTCGGTGATCCTGGAAAGTTTTTAATCCCATGTGCAATACAAGACATGGAAGAATGCTACGCCTTGGCCGATCTTGGTGCTAGTATTAATTTGATGCCTCTTGAGATTTTTAAATCGCTCAATCTTCCCAATCTCACTCCTTCAAGAATGTCAATCGAAATGGCCGATCATTCTACGATTCTAGCTTGTGGAGTTGCCGAGGACGTCTTCGTGAAAGTTGGAAAGTTCTACTATCCTGTAGACTTTATTGTTGTTGACATTCCTATCGATCCTAAAGTTCCGTTAATTTTAGGTCGATCTTTTTTGGATACCTCGAGAGCACTTATCGATGTGCATGCAAGAAAAATCACTCTTCGTTTCAATGAGGAAGAACTCGTCATTAATGCAACCCAAAACTCCACACTTTCTCATGTCTATTCTATCACATCTTTGTACAATGTCAATCCCATCAAAAACATTTGCAAAAAGATTTCAAAAAGAGTTTTAGGAGTTGTTGATAAAAATGAAGTTCCGTCCCCTCCTCCGATGGAGGTTAAGAGTGTTAAGCCTACGTTTCCAATCTCGAGTGATTCTTCGGATGATGAATACGTTGATCCCGATGGGGGAGTTTTCTTTGTTGACAAAAGATTTGAAAACTTACCACCACCTAAACCAAAAAGATTTCAAAATGTGAGAATTTTTAGTGTGACTAACATTGCTTTAGAAACACCAAATATTTTTGACATAATTAAATCGGGTTTTCACAAGGAGAGTGTAAAAGATGAAAAAGGAAGAGATTTTGAATTTAATTTAAAAGATTTTTCTACAACTCTAACTCCGTCATCACCACGTTTATTGAGTACTACAAGCTCGTCTTCTCCTTTTGACGATGCTTTGTGTGGACTTAGTGTGGGGGAATCCCCATATGTTCCCTCCCCTTTCTCCACCGAGGACGAGATATTTGATCCTGGAATTGCTTATATAGGGAAATCTCGGTCTTCCACCGATGCAATAAATGGAAAATCTTTTCATTTGATTGGTGCGAGTCTACCTCGAGTAGCTCATGTTTTTAGAGACTTACCCATTGTCCCACCCTTCTATTTCTTCTCTCCTACTTTCTTGAAACTCTTTGAGTTTTTGTTGACTATAGATGAAGTGGAGTTGGTTTGTTTTTCCAATGAAAACGAAAACGCCATCTTCGATCCCGGTATTTTGCACCATCAAAGGACTTAGTCCTTTATACCGGTTGTTTTTGGGCCTTGTTTATCATGTAAGCCCCACCAAAAATTGACACCATGATTATCCCTCAATGATCACATTTATGGGGATTCGAGTCCAGCTTTTGACTCGGTTATCAAAAACAAGGTGCCTCGTGGGGGAAACCCATGCTTATCCATGTACATATTATTGCTTTCTAATTAGTTTAATGTGAGGGGATTTGTGCCCTTTCCAACCTTTGTTCTATGGTTGTTTGTGCATTGTGGTTTTTAGATCATGATCTTCACGATTGGAGCCTCTCGTGTTCGTTTTATGAGAGCACTCGATCGTTTGCTTTGGAGACATTTCTCAATATCCGTGATATATCCTTTGATGTTCTAACCTTAGGTTTATAGCACACTTCATAAACGGCTATTAATTTATTGGTTACACCCTTTCCATGCTAGATTAGGCATTCGACTACGTCTCTAGTATGGGGGTGTTTGCACCCCTAGACTCGAAACATTGAGGACAATGTTTAACTTTAGCATGGGGGGGGGGGGGGGGTGAATAGATACTTGCCTTGCCAAACCTTCACGCTTTCCAAAGTTTATCGTTTTGTTTATCGTTTTTGTTGCAAAATAAGGCCAAAAATGGCCAAATTTTAAATTTTTTCTCATGTTTTATAAGTGTTTGAAGACACGAATGTAGGTTTTCCGATGGCGAGAATAAGAGTAATTTTTAACTCGACCGTGCGTGTTGAGCACTTAGCTTTGGTTCCTTAACTACACATTAGGCTAAGTCTCTTAAATGAGGACGAGAAATGATAGAGTTAATTATAAGTTACTATGCTAAACGTAGAGTACTCGTATTCTTTCAAAAACTCATGTGTTCTCGTTGTTTGCTTATTCTCCCTTCGCATGTAAATATTTTTTGCTTAATAAATATTGACTTAGCGGTTTAGTTAGGATTGTTGGGTTTCTAGTCTTTTCTAGTAGCTTCCGTGTAATTAAATTGGGAAGACATTAAGGTATCGCCAGCGTCACGGTTTTGAAGTATTGGCAACCCTAATAATCGAAAGCTTCACCCAATAATAAGATTTTAAGTGCTCACCTAAATCTAGCAAACAATTTGAAGCCCCACAAGGCCGAAAAATCTATGCAAAATTGAAAGTGAATCAAGCCTTAATCTTCGAAGCTTTAAAGATCCAAAATTCGCTTTAGCGTGAGGATATACGTCTTTGGCTAATAAAACCACCGATGAGGCGGATAATAAAAGGCAAGGCAAGACCGAAGTCATAATAAAAGCTTCATGGCGAAGTTGAATAAAAGATGGAGGTAAACCAAAGATAATAAGGCCCTTCCGTTAGGGGGCGTATAAAAGTCTTGGTAATAAGTCTCATGTTCAAAACCGTTATAAAACCGTGTTTATCGATTCTTCTTGTCAACTTAATTTTTTAACATCGTTGTCTATTAGGGGGGTTATTGATTTGATGGTCTTAGTTACACCGTTAGGACTCTATTTTTAGACCTAAATCTCTATTATCGCATAAGTTAAAAATGTATCCTCGTGAAACATTCAAGACAAAATAAAATATAAGACATACAACTTAGGAATAATGGGAGGATAAGTACATGATTAGGGCATATGAGTAGTGTTAGCATTACTAACTTATAATGACAATGATCTCGTTGCACGCTTGGCATGGAATTAAGGTGAAAATCAAGGACGAAGAAATTATTTCTAACGAAGCATTCACGTGTTCTTATTCTGTGAACCTAAACGTCCCATTTTGCGATGAAAATAATACATTATGTCTAAAACGCAAGTAGTAGTAATAGTAGTAGTATAGCTAGTTTATCGTTCAATAAAGTGAATAAAATTGAATTTTGGAGATACTTTGATACTTTATTCTAGCATTGCGTGAGGGCACGAAAATGGTTTAGTATGGGGGAGTGATGAGACTGCTTTTATACATAATCTCATCGTCCAAATCGGGCTTAAAATGCATAAAATATCATTAAAACTGCCAAATATATGCTCGTGTTTGTTGCTTGTGTATTTTAGGTACGGATATTGAGGAAATGGCAAAAGATCACAAGAATCAATCAAAAACGAACACGGGAAACGAAGCCGCACAATGAACCGGACCCAAATCTGGAATTTCCAAAATGGACCTTGAAGAATTGAAGACTTGTCAATTTATACCCTTGCAAATCTCAATTATTGCATTGAGGTCCCTAAATTATCAAGTATTTACAAGATCAGTCCTTGAAGACTGAAGAATTGGCATAAGAAGTCCTTGTTTCAAGTTTAATAAGTTGATGTGCCAAAAATGACAAATGCTGAAACTTATTTTCAAAGGGAATGAAGTTTATTAGCTATTATTCCAAAGTGAAGGAAATATAAACCTTGGCGGGGCATAACTGCCAAGACAACCAAACCCATTCCACCATTCAGCTCATGACACGTCACCACAACCCACCCAATTACCCATTTACCCTACCCAACCCGTCCAATACCCAACCCAAACCCAACCAGTTTATTAAATAAACTGGTCAACCAGTCAACCATCTTTTCCCACTAAACATCATATTTAAAAAGATAATTACCCAAAATGAATTAAACACACCCTTAATCTTAGATAAACCCTAATATTCCCCAGCCTTAATCATCCTTAATTCAAAGGGGTTTTAACCCATCACCTCTAGAATACTAATTAAGGTCACTCTCACCAAAACCCACATCCTTAAACCCTTCCCAACACACCCATGTGATCACCCCAAGGGTCCCCTGCAACGTCTCTTTCACACAACACCCCAAAAAGACAAGATAAACGTCTGAGATGATTCTACTTGTCCTCCAAGCTCAAACAAACGTTCAAGATCAAAGATTCCAGCTGGCAACTTCACATGTATCCATTTTTACCAAATTTTCAGTCAAAATCCAAGGGCATTTTCGGATTTCTCAGCATTAGGGTTTTAGCTTACTATTATTTTATTCCTAGTCCTAGAATGTTCTGTTTAAGCTTATAAAAGGAGAATGTGGCTTGTACATTTCCCTTTGTTCCAGATTTTCTTCAAAATTTTGTAATCCCTTTTTATGAAATTATAAAGTTGGTATTTTTGGGTAAGATATAATTCCTTTTATCATTTTTAAAAGTTGGTGTTAGTTTATGAAGAATATCTGAGTTCCATTAATCAGTTGATACACACTTTGTGTGTTTGAATTTTCAAAAGTTTTTTTAATTTTCAGAAATCCAAGGTTCATGAAGTGAAAGTGGATTGAACCCTTGGATTTCTGACATTGCACTTGTTTCAGAAGTTGTTCAAAGGATTAGGATCATTGGTTCAAGTTTTGTGAAAATGTTTTTAAAAGGTTTCAAGAAATCAGATTATATCACATTTTGTGCTTGATCATTTTTCTTAGCAGGAAAGTTGTTAAGCCTTTGAGTGTTGTTCAAGGTTCTGCATAGGCCCCAGCCTATAGGAGGTGACTTGGCAGTCACTGTGGGACCTGGATGTGGGTCCCACAAGGTAGTTTTCTCATTCCTTGTTTAGTTTCATAGATTTTCAGTTTTTATGTGATTCATGTAAGGAAGTGTTTAAGTGTTGTTTTATTGGTTTGATTTGAGTTATTAGGGTATAATTTGCATGATAGAAGTGTTCTTATTCAGTTTGGATTGGATTTGAAGTGTTTTGCTTTGATAAAACTTATTTTTAGTATTTAAAGGAGTGTTTGGCTTAGCTGTTTAATCAAGATTGGTGACAAAGTTTTGTGTTAAAACCTGGTCAAAAATACTTCTAGGTGATTTGTTAAGTGTTATATGCTTTTGTATTTCAGTTTGGTGGGTTTTAAAGCAAAGTGCATGTCAAAAACTTGGATAACATTGCATAATTCAGAAACTGCCATATTACTGCTTATTTTGTGAGAATTTTGCCATGAAATCTTGTTAGTTGCTAGAGTAAAGGTTTTTTTAGGATTGTGTAGGGTCTCTATCTGATTTGGTAAGCTTGTATGCATGTTATGAGACTTTAAAATCCATTTGTGTGCAAGTGAGTAAGGGTCATTTGTGTTCATCAGAAACATAAGCTAATCAGTAACTTGTTTGTGCTAATTTGGTTTGATTTTTTGTGAAAGCTTGCTTGTATTGTGTTGTTCTTGACTTCCCACAACCCAACTGGTTGTGGGAGTGCCCTATTGTCCAATCAAACATCATAAAAAATCATTAAACAAGCCCTCTTGTTTAAGTTTTCACAAGTGAAGAAACACACACTCTTTGTGTTTATTCAGAAAGTTCAACCTGAGCACGTTTTGGTTTCCAGTTAGCTTTAATCTTTGATCTTTGGATTTTTATTGTGTTTTTTGTGTTTAATTAGTCTTGGTTGTGAGTTTTAAAAAGTTAAAAAAAAGAAAAAAAAAAGATTTTTCAAAAAGGACGTGGCCAGGACTCGAACCTGCGCCACTCCTCTCACACACAAACGTCCTAACCAATGCGCCCTTGGGTCTTTTACTGACCAAGGTTCATTCCATTAGTTATTTAAAGGGGGTTGGTTTTGGCTTTTCATAAATAAGCCGTGGCCTTTTTAGCTTATTTAAGCTTATTGGCTTAGCTTATTTCTAAGTTTGCATTTTTCCTAGGACTGTATTAGAGTTTAGGACTTTTCTGTGCTAAGTTTGGATTTTTCCCTTTATTTATTTATTTTTTATCAATTTTTAATTATCCGTATTTAGTTAAGTAATTTAAAAATAGTAGAAAGCATTTTAAAAATCCAAAAAAATAGATTTTAGGTTTTGATTTATATTTTTGAGGTTTACATCACAAAAAGTTTTCAAAAAGTCTTATTTTTGATTTTATAGGATTTTAGGGTTTTTAAACAACTTTAAAATTTAATATAAAATTATTAAATAGGTTTTAGAAACTTTTAATTTCATTTTTGTCTTAGTTACATTATTTAGGATTTTTGGTAATTTTTTAGAATTTTTTAGTAAACTTTGAATTTTTTTGAATATTTTATTATTATTTTATTATTAAAAATTGAAAGTTTGTTTTTTCTATTTTTTTCATTTTTCCTAGATTGTAGACACATAATTAAGAAGTTTGTAACTTTCCAAATATTTTTAGGACTTTTCAATTATTTTCTAGAATTAATTAAAGTTTTAATAGATTTTAATGGTTTTTTAGTGTTTAAAAATAGTTTAATTTGGTTTTAAAATTTTTAAAACACTTTTTAGCTTAATTAGGTTATTTTTGAGGTTTACAAACTATAAAATCTTGTTTAGGGCTTTTTAATAATTAATTGTGATTTTTAGGGCTTTAATTAGCATTAAAAAGTAATTATCTAATTAATTAAAAGGTTTTAGCAAGTTTTGATTTTTTGTAAACTCTTAGAATATTATTGTAGATTTTTAGTAATTTTTAGGAATTTTTAGGTTAAAATTTTAATTTTTGCACTATTTACGGTTTTACGTGAACGCCTTTTTTGACTTAGTTTAATCCGTTTTCGTAACCGTATTTTTCTTTCTTATTTTCTCTTTTCTTAACAATAAAATCATCATTAATCAATTCAATTCATAACGCACTTGCCTCCTTGGGAAACGAACTTATTTGGTCATTAGTGCTCGGTTTTCCTAAACCGACACTTAACGCTTACCACTACTTTGCCTCTCTTTTCCTAAAGGGTTGCAAAAACACTATATCACATGACGAGGTCTCCCCTCCAAGTATTCATGTATGGTGGAACCTCATGACCTATATGGGCTATTGGCTAATTAATACAGATTTTACATAAAAACATAATCTTTTTAAACTATAAAACCAGTTTTATGAACATGTTCCAGGTTACTTGGGACTTATACATTTCCGCTGATATTAGTCTTTTATGCTTATGTTATTCCATGCTATACTTGTATATCCGTTCACTGGGCGTTATGCTCAGCTGTTCTCCTTTCATGTTCCCAAACAGCAGGTACTCAAGGGCGCTCGTAGACTTTAAGCGTACGTGCATATGGATTGGAAGCTATCTAGCCTTCTCTACTTTATGCAGTTCATCATACATTTTGCTACTTATTTCTTTGGACATTGTTTAGTCCTTTTCCTTTACAGTACTTATGTTTTTGTGTGATGAGCTTATACTTGGACTATCGATGTTTGTTTCCGGTATTTTCATTCATGGTCATTTAATGTTTTTTAGAAATTTAACATGTATGCTTTGATGACACGCCATAATCACGTGTGGCATTCCATTTACCTAAATGGGGTGTTACAACGTTATTGTATGTGAAAAGGGGTAAACCCCCCCCCCCCCCCCCCCCCCCGTTTTGTTTTTCTGTTTATTAGTGGTAGTGGGCTCAAAGCCCTAACTCCGAGTTCTTCTTATGTTAAAACGCAGCCCACACAATTACACATACTCTTTTATATTTTCATGTCACGTAAAATATTTACGTACATGTTTGCGTTTTAAATCTTTGAATTACATTTATTTATTTTCTGAAAATAAATACTATGTAATACTGAATAGTTAGTAGTCAATTATTTACTAGTAATAATTATATCCTGACTACTTAAATTACGTCACGATTAAAACTGAGACTGCGGTGATAATAATATTTGTGGATTTTAAACATGGTTAATATCTGAATAGCTAAAATTAATTATTTTACAGAATAATTAATTACTTCAAGTTTTAAATAAAACAGAGACTGTGTACAATTTATGTTCTCTGAATTGCATTTATTTATTTTCTGAAAATAAATACTACGTAATACTTAATAGTCAGTAGTCACTTATTAAGTAGTAATAAATATTTCCTGAATACTTAAATTACGTCACGATTAAAACCAAGACTGCGTGATAATAATATTTGTGGATTTTAAACATGGTTAATATCTGAAAAGCTAAAATTAATTATTTTATAGAATAATTAATTACGTCAAGTTTTAAATAAAACAGAGACTGTGTATAATTTATGTTCTTGGATTTTAATTGTGGGTTTTACAATTCTTCCCCTCTAAAAAAATAATTTGTCCCCGAATTAGAGACACGATAATGCTATGGTTTTACAGTTCTTCCCCTCTAAAAAGAAATTCGTCCTCGAATTAAAGGTAATAAGCTGATGAAGTTATAAGAACTGAACTAACACGTAGGCTGAAAAGACATGTAAGCAGAAAGGACAATTCGTCCCTGAACTAGAATCTAATGCTGCTGAAAAGTATAAACATGACATGATTGAAGTGAACATTGAACGTAACATGAATGAAAGAATTTAACCGAATTATTTAACGAAGGGATGAGAGGTCCGGATGGACTCCTCCGTTCCGAGTGGCTTCCCGCTCGAAACGGCTCCTTCAAGATCTAAACCTAATGAAAACCTTGGTCCTGATGACCCTGTTCTGATGATGCTGAATAGTTTCTGGTTCTATACTTGAGATGGATTTTTGAATCTGATCGAAAGAATAAGATATAACATGTAAGATACATGAAACGATACGTACAATTAACCTGAAAGGACACATTTATATTTCTGAGTGAAGCTGCTGAAAACCTATTGGGACGAACTACGTGAACAATTGTGAACGTGCTACGTGAGCAATTGTGAACGTGGTTCGCGATCGTCTGATGTACGCTGGGCATGGAATATGTCATGAACATGATATGTGGAACATACTGTGAACGTGATTCTAGACATCTCATGAACGTATGCTGACTGAGGAAGGAATGCCAAATGATACAGCCTGAGACGAGAAACGCCTGCCTGAGTATGGAAAAGTTGTGGTAAACTTGAGTCTGGTTTCTTAAGCTTTCTATGACCATATTCAGTAACAGGCTATGAAACGTGTATCGTGAAATGGAACATGAATTTGAACGTGAACCATGTCATGAACGCGAATGTGGACTTAAATCATGAGATACCACAAATAATTGTGAGCATGAATGCTGTCTGATATGGTGGTCGATGGAATACCTTGAAATCGTACGATAAATTGCTGAATTTTCCTGCAAATCTGTTACTTCATATTCCTTTCGGATGAAAGAACATGTATAGGCTGGTTAAATGGTCGATAATGACTTAGATCGTATTATACCACTTCTGAGTCTGTGATGATTGATAACAACCTTCATGGAATCTTATTTCATTTCTATTTAAGATTTCCAATGGTTGTAATAACTCATGAACATGACGACGTTCTATCTTGAACCTGCGGTATGTCACCTAGATATGAACATAGCTGCATCAATGTGTTATACTGCTTTTGTCAAAATTCTGCTTTGGATTATGGTTCGTTCTGGGGGAATTTTGTGAATAGTCATGAAAAGTTCGAGACTCGGTAAATCAGATCCCTCCTAGCGTAGGATGTTATGGAATACAAAGTTTTAGTGTAGGTCATCTCCTTATGCGTAAGCTTAGTCATGGAAAGCTAATCGTAAGAACTGTCAGAGATTCTACTGTAATAGCCGACCGCATTCCAGAAATTTCATACTTTGGCCACAGACGTCGGTCATGACCATCAGGTGATGGTCTTCACCTTCGCATGATTGTCTGAAATTTATTTCTACTGAAATAGGGTGGTTTAAAAATGCCACCTTGTTCAACTAGAATTCACATCTGGGAAGCTATGTATAAAATTTTCTCCTATCGGGGATTCTATACAACTGTAAGAAGATGATTCTCGTGTTCTTCTCTAAAATTTAGTAGATCAGAATGTTATCAATGAATATATTGACGATATTGTCTGAGATATCATGGGAAAACTTTTATCCATACGTTTCATAATACACCTAGAGTATTAGGGAGCTCAGAAGTATAAATCAAAATTTTAGAGACTATAATATGTGCAACAGCAGTCTGGAAAACATCACGTTCTTTCTCTTGCCACTGATGGTAGTATGATTGTGAATTATTCTGAAAAGACGTTGAAGACTTTATAACAGCTGAGATAAAGAATGGTGATCTTGTCAAACTTTTGGTGGTCAATCCATGATCTCATGCTACCGGCCTTCTTCCTGGTAGACAGAAGATGGTGCACCTTCTGGTGGCGCGCTAGGGTGAATAAAGCCTCGTTCGTGTAACTCTTGCAGCTAAGGCTGCAAATCTTTTAACTCAACTGAAGTCCTCCGATAAAGAGTTCTGAAAAATAGGTTCTGTCCTTGAGACAAGCTCTATGTTAAAGTCTGTCTCGTGGTTAGGAAGGAATTTATGGAAAACCTTCTGGAATGACCTATGGAAACATTGGGATAATCTGTTGATCATGAATTTAAAGAATTTCAGAAGTAAAATTATAACTGGTAGCTAAAAGTCTTCGTAGCTATGGACTGATAAGTTACGCGCTTGTAAGGTAGAAATAATTTGTATTGATTTTTCTGGCAGAAAATATAGTGAATATATATGGGATTTAGTAAGACAGACCTCTTCGTTAACTGAAAGGAAAACCTTAATAAATATGGGTGATACTGTGGAGTCTATTCTGGCTGGGAGGTAGGTAATACCTGATTTAGATAAAGCTGACATATGAATAAGTGAAGCAAACGTGGCGACTTTTCACTGAATGTATTCGTTTGTAACCTCACAGAATGAATAATGCGTGTTTAACCTGAATAATACTCTAGTGGTGGTGACTGAATTTTTAATGATCTGATTCACGCGTGGCATAATAGAACGGGTATACCCCCTTGGAGGGTACCTTGAATTTCTGAGGGCCTGGTTTTGAAGACAATACTGAAATTATGAGTCTTGACTCGTGCCCTGAGAAGATATTCGTATGACATATATCATGACTGGTATCCTGACATGTGTCTTCCGAAACGATACTAGAGACATGTGTATTGACTGATGTCTTGAAATGTGTTTTGGTAGACGAATAAGGTTGAAAATTTTGGTAACTGCTAGGATTGGCGGACCGGTTAGACTGTTGACCTCTGTATTTCAGATCACGTCCGTACCGGAGTGCTGATGGTTATTGACTGATTAATTATAAGCACAGTGGTTGTCCTTACCGCCTTGTCTGTCAATTTCCTAACAGTCGTTATCATGACCATGATTCATGTAACTATTTCTTCTGAGTGACTGGCTGGTTACCAGTTCCCACTCTTCTGACTGCAAGATAAGCTGAGTGAAGTGTAACATCTAACTGAGGAAGAAAAACCATGGAATAGGATGGTAGCATCTGATGGTTGAAGTATATTCTTGTCAGGAATTTCAAATTTATAGTTTTCGTCCTTGTTCTACAGAGTCTTCATAGTACAACTGTGACAACCGTGGTTTTGAGGTTCGTCACTTGGTCTTATTTTAAGGTTAATTTATGGGTGACTATGTGATTTGCGTGTTTGCATGTTATTTTGCGTGAACGAGGGTGGTGTGGGTATCGTTTATGGGTATAAAGTACTCATATGTAAATCGAGGAACGGTTATTTCATGTTCATGAGCTCACAAATTAGTGACTATGAAATGAAATGGTGTTATTTTGGTGTTTTACGTATACGTATAAGTGTTATTGTAAATCGTATTTTTACGATTTAGGGTTTAGCGTTTAGAGGTCTCGGATGAGATATTTAGTCAAGGGAATAATTTACGGCATGGTTTTAAGTCATTTAGTACTTAGTTATAAAGTTTATTTCATATTTCAAGCATTTTCATAAAACTGTATATTTTACGTATTTTACGGTAACCGCGGAAAATTGATTAGTTTAAAGGTTTAGGTGTAATTAATTAATTAAGGGATTAAAAGATAAATAAAAAAATAAATATAAATAAGGAATAAAAAACGAAATTAAAAAAAAATAAAAAAAATAATTATATTTTTGGAAAAAACATTTGTAAAGTCGGTTTAAAGAAGGAAAAAAAAAGAATGGGTAAAAGCCCATTAGGATTTGTATTAAATTAGGAAAAGACTTGTTTAAAGGGTATAAATACATTGCTACTAAAAAAAACACAGATCTTTCTCCAAGAAAAAAAAAGAGGCGACGTGGTTTTTACAAAAAATTAGGGTTCTTCCAAAAATCTTGGTTTCCATTAATCTTAAGGTAAAACCTTCAAATCCCTTTTCAATTTAATTGTTTTTAATTCTTTCTCAATCATTTTATGATGGATTTAGGTTAGGGTTTAAATTAAAATCTGTATATTAATGATATTATAATGATTAGGTGAATTAGGGCTTGTAATTAGTGGAGTTATGGGTAATTAATTAGACTAATTATGTTAAAATCGTTTTTTAAAAACTGGGCAGAATTTTAGGTCAATTGTTTTGACCATATATAGAGTTTTACAAACTCTTATTTTACGATCCAAGTATCCCTGGAAAGGTAATTGAGTTGGCTTTCAAAAGCAAGAAACGAGAACTAAATTGAAGGTCGGGAAGTCGGTCAAACACAGGTTACAACAGTCGGAGGTCAAAACAGTTTTGAAATCAGCGGGTTTTCAATTAATGTTTTAGGGTGATTGGGGTACTTAGGAGTACACTTGAGCCCTATAATGAGCATGGGAGTTTGTTTATATATTAAATAAGAGGCCTGAAGGAGGGCTAAGCAAATGGGTTAGGGTAAGACCCCCTAATCATAACAAACTTTTTATATGTTCAAAATCAGTAAAATCCGGATAGACAAAAGTATATATATATATATATATATATATATATATATATATATATATATATATATATATATATATATATATATATATATATATATATATATATATATATATATATATATATATATATATATATATATATATATATATATATATATATATATATATATATATATATATATATATATATATATATATATATATATATATATATATATATATATATATATATATATATATATATATATATATATATATATATATATATATATATATATATATATATATAATATATATATATATATATATATATATATATATATATATATATATATCGGGGCCTTAACATTAGCTTTAAGGTTGGGGCAAAGGGGAGGATGCTTAGAGCATATAAATGAGGTATATATAGGATAAGGTTATATGTCCATCATGGGTTGATGATCCATTTTAGTGTTTGGTTCATGTTTTGATTGTGTGCTTTTGTTTGTTAGCTTTTTGCTAGTACGCAGATTTTTGGAGAAGCTCAATCAGGTGAGTTTCATAGTCCCATGTGGACTAGAGTTCACTTGGGAACGAGAATGATTTATGAGGAGCAAGTATCCTCAACTAATTGATAATGATGATCCTAAGGAGTAAATCTCGGGACGAGATTTCTATTAGGAGGGAGTGATGTGACAACCGTGTTTTTGAGGTTCGTCACTTGGTCTTATTTTAAGGTAAGGTTAATTTGTGTGTGACTATGTGATTTGCGTGTTTGCATGTTATTTTGCGTGAACGAGGTGGGTGTGGATATCGTTTATGGGTATAAAGTACTCATAAGTAAATCGAGGAACGGTTATTTCATGTTCATGAGCTCCCAAATTAGTGACTATGAAATGAAATGGTGTAATTTTGGTGTTTCACGTATACGTATAAGTATTATTGTAAATCGTATTTTTACGATTTAGGGTTTAGCGTTTAGAGGTCTCGGATGAGGTATTTAGTCACGGGAATAATTTACGGGATGGTTTTAAGTCATTTAGTACTTAGTTATAAAGTTTATTTCTTATTTTAAGAATTTTCATAAAAATGTATATTTTACGTATTCTACGATAACCGCGTAAAATTGACTAGTTAAAAGGTTTAGGTGTAATAAATTAAGTAAGGGATTAAAAGAGAAATAAAAAAATAAATATAAATAAGGAGTAAAAAACGAAATTTAAAAAAAAATAATTATATTTTTGGAAAATACTTTTGTAAAGTCGGTTTAAAGAAGGAAAAAAAAAGAATGGCTAAAAGCCCATTAGAATTTGTATTAAATTAGGAAAAGACTTGTTTAAAGGGTATAAATACATTTCTACTAAAAAAACACAGATCTTTCTCCAAGAAAAAAAAAGAGGCGACGTGGTTTTTACAAAAAATTAGAGTTCTTCCAAAAATCTTGTTTTCCCTTGTTTTCCATTAATCTTAAGGTAAAACCTTCAAATCCCTTTTCAATTTAATTGTTTTTAATTCTTTCTCAATATTCTTATGATGGATTTATCTAAGGGTTTAAATTAAAATAAATACATTAATGATATTATAATGATTAGGTGAATTAAGGCTTGTAATTAGTGGAGTTATGGGTAATTAATTAGACTAATTATGTTAAAATCGTTTTTTAAAAACTGGGCAGAATTTTAGGTCAATTGTTTTGACCATATATAGAGTTCTACAAACTTTATTTTACGATCCAAGTATCTCTGGAAAGGTAATTGAGTTGTCTTTCAAATGCAAGAAACGAGAACTAAATTGGAGGTCGGGAAGTGGGTCAAAAACAGGTTACAACAGTCGGAGGTCAAAACAGTTTTGAAATCAGCGGGTTTTCAATTAATGTTTTAGGGTGATTGGGGTACTTAGGAGTACACTTGAGACCTCTAATGAGCATGGGAGTTTGTTTATATATTAAATAAGAGGCCTGGAGGAGGACTAAGCAAATGGGTTAGGGTAAGACCCCCTAATCGTAACAAACTTTTTGTATGTTCAAAATCAGTAAAATCCGGATAAACAAAAGTATATATATATATATATATATATATATATATATATATATATATATATATATATATATATATATATATATATATATATATATATATATATATATATATATATATATATATATATATATATATATATATATATATATATATATATATATATATATATATATATATATATATATATATATATATATATATATATATATATATATATATATATATATATATATATATATATATATATATATATATATATATATATATATATATATATATATATATATATATATATATATATATATATATATATATATATATATATATATATATATATATATATATATATATATATATATATATATATATATATCGGGGCCTTAACAGTAGATTTAAGGTTGGGGCAAAGGGGAGGAGTTAGATAACATATGTAAGGGAATAGGGTTTCCTTTACAGAGGTCATGGGTATGGTTAGGTGGGCGTTTGCCTTATAGTTTGGAGACCTAAAAACCGAAACTGTTTTGGGTAAAATGTTAACGAGACGGGTTATGAAGTAAACTAAGTTAAGGGCATTATAGAGGGGTGTAATGAGATGATTAGAGCATATAAATGAGGTATATATATGGGAGAAGGTTAGATCTCCATCATGGGTTGATGAGCCATTTTAGTGTTTGGTTCATTTTTGATTGTGTGCTTTTGTTTGTTAGCTTTTTGCTAGTGCGCGGATTTTTGGAGAAGCTCAATTAGGTGAGTTTCATAGTCCAATGTCTACTAATGATTTTGAGTTCCAGATGGGATGGAAGAGACCCTGTCTTGTTTTTATAAATTATGTTGTGACTATTTTATGTTTGGTGATGGACTTGTGCATACTTATGTGATTAACTGCTAGTTGATTCATGATTGTTTTATGTTTTGACTTGGTACCAAGGGGATGTTGACAAGGTGGGGCCTTAGGGAGGTACATAGATGTGTGAGAATCTATGGGACCAATGGATAATGACAAGGCAGGGCCTTGGGATTGGTACATAGGTGTATGGGCACCTATAGTACCATGGTGTTTGGTAAGGCTGCGAGCCTTGGCTTTAGTTTGGTTTGTTAAATCTTGAATATTAGTTGTTAATTCATGTTTGTATCACATTGTCCATATGTTCATTTGTTAGTGGTTGTTGTTCACAACTCATGGTGTGATTTTGGCGTTGGAGTCTAGACCTATGAATCTCACCAACTTTATGTTGACGTGTTTTAGTGTCTCTTTCAGGTGAGAGTGTGGTTAAGCTTGAGAATAGAAGTGGCTAGTTTCGGAGGCATTAGGATTGCATTTAAAAGGAGATCCCCGTTCCTTCTTAGTTTATTTTTCTGTTTGTTTTAATAAGTGATACTATGAACCTATACGTTGATTTGTTTGTGTTATTTGTTTGTCTTGGGTAAGAGGTAGGACTGTTACCTACTTACCTAAACTCCTGCATTGATGAGATATTGTCATTACATTTGTGTCACCTTTTATGACATTTCTAATTCATATAGTTCTCTCTATGGACACGCTATTGTTGTGATGATATCCATGCGTCGCGTCCCATATTCCGCCATGGTGGGGTGTGACAGAATGGTATCAGAGACAATGGTTATAGAGAATTAGGTTGCCTAGTCTAGTAACCTAGTCTATAGCTTAAGGGTCCTTGCATATAGGCGTCATAGGAGTATGTGTGCATTTTATATTAATTAAACTTTTCTGGATGTTATTGGTTTTTACTTGCGATGTTTGTTAAGTTTTGACTAGTATGGGTTGAACCATAGTAGTTCATACTTAGCCACATGTTATTTTCTTTTCGGGGTGTGACTAGTGCTGGTTGAACCATAATCATCCACGCTAGTCATTGTCGTATTTTGCTTAAATTGTACATTATAGTACATAATTTGGTACATGGTAGTTTCTATCTTTTGTTGGGTTATTTTATGTACCTGAGGTATAGTATTTTTCTTTTGATGTTTAAGTCATGTTCACTAAGAATCATGTGCTGGTTCGAGTTATTTGGAGTAGGTGGATATGAAGGATTTTAAGCTGTTTCCACTCTTATGGGCGACATGACTTATAACTGATTATGTTTTCGTTTTTGGATTTAGTCTATGTTGTTTTAGCTAGACTATGGATTTATGTATTTCAAGAGTTTTACTATGTTATTTTAATGGATGGAGTTTTGGACTTTTTTTGGTTATGTGGTTATGAGCTTATGTGAGTAGATGGATATATGTGTTATGTGTTGTATTAATTCTTGTAAGTGTCATTATAGGAAGGAGTGCATTGGGGAAGGGTAATTGTATAAGTATGGCAGCCAACATAGTTATACAAGTACCACAACTTCAATGGATTCCTAAGTATGATTGCATGCAAGAGGGTTAGTACATGCTTGTATAGTAGATGTTAGACGGATTTAAATATATGTATCCCGATATTCCTATATATGTATGATCCCCTACAATTATCGATTGCATCCTTAGGAGGGTGGCTAGCTCACTTTTTTTTTATATTAAACCTCCGTTGTAGCGTATTCTTTGAGTTCCGTATTTCACGTGTACGTTTTAAAATGGTGTTCTTGGTTTTAAGTCTATTGAAATAACTTGGGATTTCTTTTGAGATAATGAAATATTTTGTGTTGGGTCTTACATTCCTTTTAGTCGGTATATACTGAAAAGACATGGAAATCTACTATAGAGTTGGATAGTTGGTTGTATTCGGTAAAATAAGGGTAAGGTGTTGGAGTCGTGTTTGAAACAAGATGTAACATAAGAATTTTTTTAATCAACACTTATTTATTTCAAATTCTAAAAGACTTTCTTTAAAATAAAGCGAACTAAAATTTCTTTCTACTTAAATAGTTTATATAAATGAGCTTAATCAATATACGTCATTTATAATTATTTATACAAGACTAAATAAAGTTCATGAAAATTTCACATCCATTTATTTCTTTTCATTCAAAAAAGATTACGTTAATTACTAAGAGGATTATTTAGTTTTTTTTTAAAAACAACTAGTATAAAACTGTTTTGGTCATAACTTGTTCGTTTTTAAAGCTTTTTGGGTGATTCAAAAGCCTAAAATTATGTACCCGGAATGTACTTTTCCAATATGTGGTATGTATAATCATGGGTGTCAGTAGCTTGATCGAAATTTTGGTACAAGTGACGGGTTCAAGGTTGAGTTTTGAATAGTAGTTTTTTTTATGATTTGGGATGCTCGAGATACCTAGTCTTTGAGTTGAGTTTTGAGATTGTCTAGAAGGTTGTTTGTAGATTTTTTGAGTCACATAGATGTGGTGAGGAAAGAAAAAAAATATTATTTTGCAAAAGTCGATCTTGTGCACGGTTTAAATAATATGCCGCGGGGCATAAGATGTTTTGGTTGCCATTCAGTGTTTCTTGGATCATTTTTCGTTGTCATGAGTCATTTGAATTGGTACATGTTTGAGATTTCCTTTTGAGTTTTCGTAGTTTTGGTCTGTTTTAACTCGTGCACGTGAAATGTCGTTAGTTATCCGTGGGTTTGATCGTATCTAGTGGATTCAGGATGTAGTTTTGGGTTCGTATTGATTGGGAGCGTTGAGGTAGACTTATGAAAGACTTGGTCGCGCCTACAAGATTAAGTAGGTGGCCCTGAGAGAATGGTCGGAATGCCCTTAGTGGGGATGAAAGAGTTAAAAGTTCGTAGACGAACTAATGTGGTCATGATGTCTCTTAGGAGTGCCAAGGGAGATGAATAGAGATTTGTATAATGTATGGATATTGGCACAAGTAACACACCATAGAGAGTGTTGGAACGGGATATAATACCTAAAAGGTATTTATGATTGTTCGTAAGGCATGTAAGTTTTCCGAAAATTTCCTGAGATTTAGTAGGTTTGCCTATTTCTGTGAGGTAGAACCATAAATAGAGCAAGTAGGAGAAGTGAGAGGAGTTGTAGTTAGTGCCTTTCCAAGGAAATTGTTGATGGAATGATTTTAAGAGAAAGAGTTGTTAGAAATTGGAACGGATGCAAGGTAAAATTTAAGTTTCTTAGTAGTAGATTGGATGTGAAAAGCGGTTGAGTGGTCTGATAAGAGGAAGTATTGGTCTTCTAGAATACGTGTAGATTTTCGCGAGTAGAACGAGGTAGAAATTTATTCGTATTGCTTCTAAGAGAGGGTGCAAGGAGGACGTAGTTGAAACTGCTAAGGATGTTGTATGAACGCTTTGGGTTTACGGTTATGATTTTGGCTTCACCGAGGCGCTAGCAGTTTTCATGGAGTCAATGAACCAGGGGTGCATGACAATATATAAACGAGTTGTCATCGGGAGCATCGACAACATCTTGATCTACTCAAATCTAAGAAGGAGAGTGAGGTGAATTATGAGTTGGTTTTGGAGTTGTTAGGAAAGGGAATTATACGTGAGATTTTCAAGTGTGAGTATTAGGATTAAGTTGGCCAGGACGAGTAGTTAGAGATGATGGCATATCGTGGAACCAGCAAGGGGCAAAGTGAAGAAGGGTGAGGAAGCGTTTTGGAGGCTGAAGAGGTGGATTTGATAATGAGCAGATCTTGGAATTATCAGAAGGACTGGATGAATTCGCGAAGAATGACGATACGTGGAGCAAGGATTTGGAGGTATACGAGAACGACAAAGAAAGGCGGTTGTTTATACGTTGTGGGAAGTAAAGATTTGGAAGAACTAGATAGACTTAGTTAGTGGAGCCGAATTATTATATCTGCCTAGAATGCTAGAGGCATTTGGGGTACGAGACGTAGAGAATTTCTATACAGATCATGAACGTCTCCAACACATATTTAATCATCTTGATTGAACATTTGGAAAAGGTGATGGGTGGAGTTAAGTGATGAAAGAAAATTGCAAGGCCAAGTACCATCTGGGAAAGGCAAGCATGGTTGATGAGACATGGAATAAGAAGAATGAAGTGAAGCTGAAACGAACTTGAACTATATGGATGACGCATTAGGGTGGTTTGGATGAAGGATGTAGGTTGCACGAGTTGAGTTGTCTAAAGCAGAGAACGCGTCAACATGTATGTTGCGTGGCTTGGACAATCATATGGAGAAAAGGGACGTAGACTATACTTCATACATAGATAGGAGTAGCTTAGAAAGGGCGATGTAAGGACGAAGTTGGTGAAAGGGATACATAATGGGGTGGAGGAATAAGTACGACGAGAGTTGGGTGATAGTTGATAGACTGACTAATTCATCTCGTATTTCAAGAGGAATGAGAAGTCACGTAGTTGAGAAGTTAGAAGGATTTCATACGGATGTGATGGAATAGAGGGTTTTACGTAAAAGTTAGCCTAATATGTATGGAATGCCTTATGAAGGATTATGGCAAGGGAAGAAACGATGGGAAGCAAGCGTAGTATACCGTTGATAGACTAATGTTTGGTATGAGCATACTATAGGGGTAATTGAGAAAGACGCCTAGAGCATTGGCGTGAGATTTGGAGATAGTTGGAGAATGCATTAATTAGGAAGAATTATCCTACAAAGAGAGAGTCATCGGTGAGAGGGGCATATTCCCTATTGATGAGGATGTAAGGAATAATGGAGGAAACACCTAAATTATAGGCTGAAGACGGGATATAAGATGGTATGGAAATTAAGATTGTGGAGAGACAAGCGAAAAGTAGTATGGAGGAAGAATGATTCGAGGGAGCAAGAGGTTGTGAAGATAGTGGGGTGATATTGAAGAGAAACCGTTAGAGCAAGAGGTTAGTAGTCACTAACAAGGGAACGTCCACCTAGAGAAAAGGTGTAACACATGTTAGTATGAAGGATGGTTAGTTACTTGGTGCCGAGCATGGGAAAGCAAGGATGAGGTGGTGGTTATGACATGTTTCTTGTGAATATTATGGAAAGCTTTTGGTTATGCAATCCTGCATATACCATTGTATGTGTTTAAGGTTGGGAGAACTTCCGAATGATGGAAAATCCGTAGAGGATAGAAGCCGTTAGGTATGGTAATAGGAATTATAGTAGAAACTGCTGGAGTTAATTCATAGGAGATGAGGTGGATCACCGTTACAGTGGGATGAAGTTAGAAGCGGCCAACGTATTGGACCGGAGGTGGATCAGAAAACTATGGAGGTGGTGGCAGTGACTAAGTAGAGGTTGAAAATAGCAAAGAACCGACAAGAGAGCTATCCGGATAAGAGGCGTAAGCCGTTGAGATTTGAGATAAAGTTATTCTAAAGGTTTCACCATGGAAAGGGGTGATGCGGTTTGGAAAGAAAAGGGAAGTTAGCACCTAGATTTGTGGGTCCATTTGAAATCCTTGAAAGGATTGTGCTAGTGGCGTATAGGTTGAGATTACCGGAGGAATTGAGTAGTGTGCATGACGTATTTCATGTATCAAACTTGAGGAAATGCTTAGCAAGAACTGACTTGCAAGTACCGCTAGATGATATTAGTATGGATACGAGTCTTCGTTTTATCGAAGAGCCGATAGAGATTTTGGGTCGTGAAGCTAGGACGTTGGATAAAAAGGGTAATATCCCGTAGTTATGGGTAGATGGAATCTGGAACGTGGACTAGAGTTCACTTGGGAACGGGAAGGATTTATGAGGAGCAAGTATCCTCAGCTAATTGATAATGACGATGCTAAGGAGTAAATCTCGGGACGAGATTTCTATTAGGAGGGAGTGATGTGACAACCGTGGTTTTGAGGTTCGTCACTTGGTCTTATTTTAAGGTTAATTTATGTGTGACTATGTGATTTGCGTGTTTGCATGTTATTTTGCGTGAACGAGGTTGGTGTGGATATCGTTTATGGGTATAAAGTACTGATGAGACTGCTTTTATACATAGTCTCATCTTCCAAATAGGGCTTAAAATGCTTTAAATATCATCAAAATACCCAAATATATGCTTGTGTTTGTTGCTTGTGTCTTTTAGGTACGGATATTGAGAAAATGACAAAAGATCACAAGAAACATGCAAAAACGAACACGGGAAACGAAGCCGCACAATGAACCAAGCCCTAGTGAAGACTTTCCCAAGATCAACCCTTGAAGATTTGAAGAATTATGAAGAAGGGTCCTCCAATTATGAAGAATTGACACTTTATACCCTTGTATCCTCATAATTACAAGTTTGGTCCCTAAAGTTTGTCAAAAATTACCAAAAGGGCCCTTAACTTTGAAGAATTGGCAAGTTTAGCCCCTCAACAAAGCTAAATTGTCAATCAAAATCATCCACAAAGCCAAATACATCATGAAGTCCTTCAAAGTACAAGAAATGACAAGTTTGGTCCTTTGAAAAATCCAAAATTACAAAAAGGACCCTCAACTTTCAACAATTGGCAAAAATGGTCCCTCATTTATCAAGACTTGGCAATTTCAGTCCTCCAAGATGACAATCATACAAGTCAAGACCATTACCTTTGAAGAAATTACCAAACCAGCCCTTGAAGAATTCAAATATGGCAAGAAATACCCCTGAATTTACTTTATGAAACTTTTTGGGGCAAAAGTGTGAAGTTTGAAACTTCAAATACAAAGGAAACGAGTTTTTGGCTAAATATTTACAAAGTGGCAAGTTTCTGAAAGAAAGGGGGTAATAATGGGCCAGACAAAGAAGTTACCTAGACCAACCAGCTCTTGCCACGTGCCCCACTATCTCTTTTCAACCAATGGCAACTCACCTTTCCTCCATGTCACCATCCCACTCAACTGAATTAAGATTAAATTAATCTTGGCGCCATTAACACTTATTTAAACTTAATCCAACTCAAAAATAAATCAAACCAGGTGTTCATCAGCTCAAGAACACAATTAGGCATTCCTTAATCATTATGAATTAAAGGCTAATTCTTTCTAGAATAATGATTAAGGGTCCTATAATCACAACCCAACCTTAATATGTGCCACCTCATCAACCAAGGGTGCACATGAAAGGTGCCCTGCTACACACTTTTGGGAAACTGCCAAAACCTTGCCAGAGAATCAACCATCCAGATACAAGCTTACTTTTTAAGCTTTGTTAGAGCCCTTGGATCAAATTTCAACAGCTATCTTGTTCACATACGTCCAAGAATATGTCACATGAAGCATATGAGTTCAAATTCAAGAGGGCAATTTTGGAACTTCAACCATTAGGGTTTCTAGTTATTAGCTGTTCCTTAGTCATTTGTATGCCTATATAAAGGCCTTAGGGTGCTTCATTAGACGTTTGCTTTTGGTTTTTCCTTTGTTCAAACACTTGTAAATCCTTTTTCAGTTTAATGAATTTGAGTTAAGTGCTTTGAAGAAAGACCAAGTGCCATCTTTATTCTGCTTGTTTATGTTCTTAGTTTACTGCTTTTGAAGTTTAAAACCTGTTTTCAAAAGAGGAGTGTGCACAAGTTTGCATATTTTCCTCATTTTCTTGATATTTTGCTAAGTCTTGTTCCAATCTTGGAATTCTTGGGCTATAGGGCTGATCATAGCATCCTAACTGAGTTGGTTAAGGTGTGGTGAGGCTTATAACTTGGGGATAATCAAGTGTGGGGTAACAAGTTTGCATCAATCAAGATTTTTCCAAGTTTCTGATTTTTCATGTTATTGTGCTTAACCCTTGTTGAATCTTAGCAGGCTTTTGTGGAAGCTTGTGCTTGTTCTTGCTAGCACATAAGCTCAAAATTCGTGGGTGTGGATGTACATCCATGAGGTTTGCTTACTTAATCTCCAAATCTGCATAAATTGTGATTTTTGGTGATATTTGTATGAAACTGTTGTTCTTGTGAATTTTGTGGCTTGTTCTTGCTTGAATCTGTTTATTAGACTTGTTTGAGTGTTAATTGATGCTTGGTTGGCCTGAAATCTTGTTTTGCTTTTGAAAATCTTGATTTGAAAAAGTTAAAGGGGTGTTTGGGTCTACTGGTTTATGCTTGTAATCTGATTTTGTGTTAAGGGAAAGTGTTGTTCATGCTTTGTATCTGTTATACCTTTGTTTGAGAGTGTTTTGCTGCAAGTTTTTGGGTTTGAACACTTGAATTGATCAATCTGCTATATAGGCCTTGTTTCTGCTTGTTTTGACCTAGGATTTTGGGAACACTTAGTGTGTATGCATGCTTAGGGATAAAAGTGGTTTAAACAAAGTTAACATAACCTGTTTGAAAGATTTGAGGTGTTGAAATTGGCTTGTGTGTCAAATACATCAGCAAAAGTTAAAAACTGCATGTGTAGTGTTCATCAGTAACTTTCATTGCTTGAATCTTGCTTAATTCTTTGAACCAGTGCATGAAACCTGTTTAGACTTGCTTATTGGAGTTTATTATAGCTTGTGTGTGCATTTGGTTGAATTTGGTTGGCTGATTTGTACTAAAATTGCTCTTGAATGCTAAACTGCTTATTGTTCATGTCTGTGCAATGTCTGGTGATTAATTGATTAAACTGTATCAATTGGCTGTTTGTGATTGTGTTATTTTGATTGTTATTGACTCCTTTTGATCCAAAGATCAATTGGGTGCCTTTGTGAAATCTGAATCCAAGAAAAAGTCACTAAAGACAACAAGTCAAAACTGTCAAGCAGTGGGAAAAGTTCCCACTGCTCAACATCCAAAACTAGCCCCTGCTAGTGCAATTTTATCATCAGCTTATTAATAAGCTATTCTAGCTTATTCTGACTTGCAACAACTTATTTTTTGTAATAGATCTTCATTATTTGACCCATTTAAGTGAACTGGAGCTTACCAGACTTTGACTTTGACTTTTCACTAGAAAACCAACTTGTTTGACTTTTAAGATAAGTGCTTATTTGATTTTTCAGCTTATTGAGTGTGCTTATTTGAAATTTCTTTGGTTTATAAGCTTAGTTTTGTCAAAAGAAACATTTTGCAACTTGAATCAGCTTCTGAGGTGGTCTAGATCATAAAAACGACTATTTTGTCGTTTTGTGAATAAGTTGTTGACTTGTTTCTGGCTTATTGAGTGGTCTTATTTGAAATTTCTTTTTGCAGAAGTCTTTGTTAGGTCAAAAGAAGGTTGTGTGTTAAATTTTAGCTTATGGCATCAGCTTATAGCTTAATGGGCCAAAAAGCCCATTAAGAATAAGCTGCTTATTATAAGTTAGCTTATTTCACATTTTCAGCTTTTGGGCCTTTGGAAAAAGTTGTTTAAAATCAAATTTTGAGTCAACCTGTGCTTTTTGAGCTTATTTTGAGCACTTTTTCTTATTGGGCCTTAATTAAGCCCAATAAGGGACTGTTTTGGGTTTGGCCCATTTTCTAGGCCCAATAGGGGTATTTAGGTAATTTCACTTTCATTTCTGAGTTATTTAGGTTAAATTAAGCTAGTTTGCAAGTTTTTAGAATTTTTTATAATTTTTGGATTTTTAATATTATTTTAATATTATTTTATTATTAAAAATTAAAAGTCTGATTTTCTAGGTTTTTATATTTTTCCTAGGTTCTAAATACTTAATTAGGATTTTTGCAACTTTCCAAATATTTTTTAGGTCTTTTAATTATTTGTTATAATTAATTTAAGATTTAATTGATTTTAGGAGTTTTTAATTATTTAAAAATAGTTTTAATTGGTTTTAAAATTTTGAAAAATAGTTTTTAGCTTAATTAGAGTAATTTTGAGGTTTACAAAATTGAAAATTATGTTTAGGGCTTTTTAATAATTAATTTTGATTTTTAGGGCTTTAATTAGCATTAAAAAGTCATTATCTAATTAATTAAAAGGTTTTTGCAAGTTTTGATTTTTTGTAAACTCTTAGAATATTATTAAGGATTTTTGGTGATTTTTAGGAATTTTTAGGTATTAATTTTAATTTTGGTGGTTTTTACGACGTGTACGCCTGCCTTTTTAGACTTAGTTAAATCCGTCTTCATAACCGTCACTCTCTTCTAATCCCCTTTCTATTCTTCTTTTTCAAATATAATCACAAATTAATCCAAATCATTACACACATAACACACTAGCCTCCTTGAGAACGAACTTAATTGGGTCATTCACACACGGTTTTCCTAAATCGTCGTGCTCACTTGCCCTATTTATTGCATCCTTTTCCTAAAGGGTTGCAAAATACCAACATCACTTTGGCGCCGCTGCCGGGGAGGCGTGTTGTGTTTTGATTTGGCATTGTTGTTTTTATACTAACCATAATTAGTATTTGTATTAGTAGCACTCTACTAATACGTATTATCGTTTTTCGGTTTTTGTGTGAATATTATTACTATATTGTATACGTAGAACAATAAATACACAAGTACTCCAAATACGTGAGCAATCACAACCTTGACTTGGGAGGTCATTACCCAATCATTGTATTCGAATCTCAAACCAAAGAAAAAGGCAAAAATAGATAAATACTTTCGTGAAGCTTAATCTTGAAAATACAAACTATAAGGTGGGTATAAGGCGGATATTATAAAATATATCCTAAGGAAAAAGGCTCTTAAGTGCTTCGCGCCGCCTCGTTTCCCCGCTTGCTTGTGAGTATTTGATTGTGAGAGTGAATCGAGGGTTTTGCCGCCCAAAGTATTACTAAGTATCATATATATTTTCTTGGTTTCAATTTGATTAAACCCTCTTGAACGATTTGGTGTTCCACCATCGTTCTAAAGTCATCGAAGGCGTTCACTCCACGTGTTCGTTTTCATTCCTTGAGGCTTCGTTAATCAAGAGATTTGATTAGTGAGTAGATTTGTGGACTTTTTGTCTACCTAATACATTTCACCAAGTTCCAAAAAAAAAAGTTAATACAATCAAAAACCACAAAAAAAATTAAAAAATACAAAACACCAAAAAGAATCTTCTTTGCTCGTCCCCTCGTTGTACGTGACGTTTATGCTAACTCGAAATCAAGCAAGACGTGCTCGTAAACGAAAAAACAAATCCATCACTCCAAACAATTCTAGTGAGGAGTCTCCTATTGACGAACCCATTGTAAGAGAAGCACCAACCATGGCGAATCGAACTATGATGGAGTTACTTCAAGCACCCACCGAGGGTTATGGAGAAGCTATTGTGATTCCCGCTATCCTTGCGGAGAATTTTGAGGTTAAGACGGGTTTGTTGTCCATGATTCAAAACAACAAATTCCGTGGTGATGAGAAGGACAATCCCCACAACCATATCCGCCAATTCAATCGTCTTACCGCTACTTGCAAATTTAAGGATGTATCTAACGACTCGATTAAGATGATGCTTTTTCCGTATTCCTTAGCGGGGCCCGCAAAAATTTGGTTAGAGAAAGAGCCACCCAATTCTATATTGACGTGGAAGGATCTCGTGTCTAAGTTTGTGAACCAATTTTTTCCGCCCTCTAAGACTACGCACTTGAAAAACGAGATTTCAAAGTTTTCACAAGAATTTAATGAAAGTTTTTCAACGGCTTGGAATAGGTTTATGGAAATGTTACATGAATGTCCTCATCACGGTTTTTCCGATTTGCATCAAATTGACACGTTTTACAATGGACTTAATGATCATGAAAGGGATTATTTGAATGCCGCCGCGGGTGGTAATTTTTTGTGTAAAACGGTTGAGGAAGCTTTGGTGATTATTGAAAATAGATCTAAGGTGTATAGTCCTCGTAGCACGTCTAGTGCTCGTAAGGCTTCTTCTTCGGCTTCACCTTCTTTGTCTAATACCATCGATGCTTTCCAAATTGAGGCGAACTTGGAAAACAAGATTTTTGATAAGTTGAAAGGACTTTTGATTGAGTTTAAAGTTGGTGAACCAAGTGCTCCCGCTACGGTTAAAGCGGTTGAGGTTTCTTGCATGTATTGTGGTGGAGGTCATGATTTCTCCGAGTGCATTACCAACGGTGGTAACACTTCGAGTGCCTTTGCGGCCACGGGAAATTACAACCAAAACGGTCAAGTTTCCCGCTCTAATCAAATGACTCCACCGGGTTTTGGATCAAATCAAAATGCTAACAACTATCGCAACAATCAAGTTGGTTTTAAGAACAATTATAACAAGGGAAACTATGGGAATCAAGGGGCTAATAATCAGGTTTCAAACAAAAATGATTTTCAAAATAACAACAAAAGTTTGCAAACATTGAAAGATCTTCCAAGTGAGTTTGTTGAATATGCTAGTGGTAATGATGCTAGATTTGACAACATTCAAAGAGAAATAATTAGCCTAAGATCCGAGTTCAAAAACGACTTGAAGAAAGAGTTGAAAAATGAGTTAGCTAATGAACTTAAAATCCACACCAACAAGATGGAAGGAAATGTCACTAGGTTGCAACAAAACCAACAAAAAATGGAACAAGGGCAACATGAGATTAAACAAGAGATGCTTAAGGCCGAGAAAAGGCAAACCGAACCCGTATTGAGGCAATCTAATTTTGAAGATAAAATCTCGTCTATGTTTGAGGCAATAATGTGTAAACCGTCGTCAAGTGGTCTTCCTAGTAACACAATATCCAACCCTAAGGGTGAGATGAAAGTGATTACCACACGTAGTGTTAAGACACTTAAGGAGCCGATTCCTCAACCAATTGCTCCTACGGAGGAAGCAATTGAGGAAGAACCCGAGGTGGTGGTCCAAAAGGAGCATGTCCCAATCCCACGAAGTACCGCTCATACCACACCTACGGTTGACCCATTACCATCATTGGAACCCGAGATTCCAAAGGCTATGCCTACTATGCCTCAACCCACACCACCTTTGCCCTATCCATCGAGACTTAGGAAGGAGAAACGTCAAGAGCGCGACAATTACCAATTTGAGCTTTTTATGAAAATGTTTCGTGATTTGCACCTTAATGTGAGTTTCGCCGATGCCTTGGTCATGATGCCTCGATTTGCCGCTAACTTTAAGAGTATGTTGAACAACAAGGAAAAATTGCACCAATTGTCTAGTTGTTCGTCGGTTTATCTTAATCGCATACCTCAAAAAGTCGGTGATCCCGGTAAATTTTTGATCCCTTGTGCAATCCAAGACATGGAAGAACGTTTCGCCTTGGCCGATCTTGGTGCTAGCATTAACTTGATGCCACTTGCAATCTTCAAGTCGCTCAATCTTCCTAATCTTACTCCTTCACTAATGTCTATCGAGTTGGCCGACCATTCCACAATTCCCGCATGTGGTTTGGCGGAAGACGTTTTTGTGAAAGTGGGGAAGTTCTACTATCCCGTAGACTTCATTGTTGTTGACATCCCCACGGATACTCAAGTTCCTCTTATTTTAGGTCGTTCATTTTTAGATACGTCTATGGCTTTGATCGATGTGCATGCTAGAAAGATCACCTTACGTTTCAACGACGAGGAACTTGTTATAAACGCAACTCAAAACTCTCAAATTTCTCATGTTTATTCCGTTGCAACCATAAACCTCGTTGATATGATTGACGTGGTTTGCGAGGAATTTTCACAAGAAGTTCTAGGTTTTGGTGATGAAGAAACTAGTGGCAATCCCACTATGTTGGATCCAATTCTTGATAATTCGACACCAACCTTCACTCCATTTGAAGGTGGTGGTTTTACGTTGGAAGAATGCAATGTTCCACGTACTTGTGACGAAGACCTCGACAACGATGAGGACTTCTCGATTATCAAGGATTTTCTTAACGATTTCCCATTTCCTCCACCCGAGGAGGTTATGAGTATCGAGCCCAAATCTTCACTTGAGGAACCACCCATTCTCGAGTTGAAAGATTTACCTCCTCACCTCGAGTATGTCTATTTGGAGGAGGACTACAAGTTGCCGGTTATTATTGCGAAGGAACTTTCGAATGATGAAAAAACCGCACTTGTCGATGTTCTTAAGGCTCACAAAGGGGCGATTGCGTGGAAGTTATCCGACATTAAGGGAATCGATCCCAAATTTTGTACACACAAAATATTAATGGAGGAGGATTTCAAGCCAACAATCCAAAGTCAAAGGAGGGTGAACCCCAAAATTCACGACGTCATCAAAAAGGAGGTCCTTAAACTCCTTGACGCGGGAATGATTTACCCTATTTCCGATAGCCCTTGGGTGAGTCCTATTCATTGTGTCCCTAAAAAGGGAGGGATGACCGTTGTGCCAAACGATGCCAACGAGTTGATTCCCACGAGACTCGTGACCGGATGGAGAGTGTGCATTGACTATCGAAAGTTGAATGAAGCCACTCGAAAAGACCATTTTCCCTTGCCCTTCATGGACCAAATGTTGGAGCGTCTTGCGGGAAACGATTTCTATTGCTTTTTATATGGTTTTTCCAGTTACTTCCAAATTCCCATCGATCCTCGTGATCAAGAAAAAACTACGTTTACGTGCCCATATGGAACGTTTGCCTATCTTAGAATGCCATTCGGACTTTGCAATGCACCGGGAACTTTTCAACGATGCATGATGGCTATTTTTCATGATATGATCGAGAAGACGATGGAAGTCTTCATGGATGACTTTTCCGTGTTTGGTGATTCCTTTACTTCGTGTTTGTCGAACCTTGAGAGAATGTTAAAACGTTGTGAGGAAACCAACCTTGTGCTCAATTGGGAAAAGTGTCATTTTATGGTTAAGAGTGGAATCGTCTTAGGGCACAAGGTCTCGAAAGCGGGTATTGAGGTAGATCAAGCTAAGGTAGACGTCATCGCCAAATTACCTCATCCCAAAACCGTCAAGGGAGTTAGGAGTTTCCTAGGCCACGCGGGCTTTTATCGACGATTCATCAAGGATTTCTCGAAGATTTCTCGAGCCATTACACATCTTCTTGAAAAAGAGGCACGTTTTGTCTTTGACGAAGATTGTGTACGAGCCTTTGAGATCCTTAAGAGGAAACTTACCGAAGCTCCCATTCTTGTTGCTCCAAATTGGAACCTCCCCTTTGAGCTTATGTGTGATGCAAGTGATTACGCTATTGGGGCCGTTTTGGGGCAACGTCATGAAAAGCACTTCTTGCCTATCCACTATGCTAGCAAGACGATGACCGAGGCTCAACTTAAATACACTACAACGGAAAAGGAGTTCCTTGCCGTGGTGTATGCATTTGAGAAATTCCGACCTTATCTCGTCTTGACGAAATGCATAGTGTATACGGACCATTCGGCTATCAAGTATCTCATGGCTAAACAAGATGCAAAGCCGAGATTACTTTGTTGGATTCTCCTCCTTCAAGAATTTGATCACACCATTGTTGACAAAAAAGGAGCCAAGAATCTAGCGGCCGATCATCTCTCTCGTTTGGAAGATCCTCACCAAAGTGTTTACGAGCCCAAGGAAATCACCGAAACATTTCCGCTCGAGACACTTGGTGTAGTGAATTCTAAGCTTGATTCTTCTACCCCATGGTTTGCGGATTTTGCAAATTACCATGCGGGTAACTTCATCATTAAGGGTATGACAACTCAAGAAAAACGAAAATTCTTTCGTGATGTCAAGTTCTATTTTTGGAACGACCCTTACTTGTTTCGAACTTGTGCGGATCAAATCATCCGACGTTGTGTATTTGGCACCGAAGCTTCTAACATCCTTAGAGCTTGCCATGAGGGACCCACGGGTGGTCACCACGGTGCTAATCTCACGGCTAAGAAGGTGTTTGATGCCGGCTTCTTTTGGCCTACTATTTACCGAGATGCACAAATTCTTGTGAAGTCTTGTGATGCATGCCAACGACAAGGAAAAGCCTCACAAAAAGATGAAATGCCACAAAATATCATTCAAGTATGTGAGATCTTTGACGTTTGGGGTATAGACTTTATGGGGCCGTTCCCAACATCTCGTGGTAATAAGTACATCCTTGTTGCGGTTGACTACCTATCTAAGTGGGTAGAGGCGAAGGCCTTGCCCACTAATGATGCTCGTGTGGTAGTTAAGTTCTTGAAAAGTTTGTTTGCTAGGTTTGGAACCCCTCGTGCGATCATAAGCGATCGTGGAACCCATTTTTGTAATGACCAATTCGAAAGAGTTCTAAGGAAATATGGGGTTACACATCGTCTTTCTACGGCTTATCACCCACAAACGAGTGGGCAAGTCGAGGTTTCAAACCGAGCATTGAAGAGGATCTTGGAGAGATCCGTGGGGGAAAACCGACAATCTTGGTCGGATAAGTTAGACGATGCTTTATGGGCCTTTAGGACCGCTCATAAGACACCCATTGGGTGCACTCCCTATAAGCTTGTGTATGGAAAGAATTGTCATTTGCCTATCGAGTTAGAACACAAGGCTTATTGGGCCCTAAAGCATTGTAATGATGACATGGAGACCGCGTGAAAACACCGGAAAATGCAATTAAATGAATTGGATGAATTGAGAGACATTGCTTATGAAAATTCATTGATTTACAAAGAAAAAACTAAAAAGTTGCATGATTCAAAAATTAAAAACCGGGTTTTTAACATTGGGGATCAAGTTTTACTTTTTAATTCAAGACTTAAAATCTTTTCCGGTAAATTGAAATCCCGTTGGTCCGGTCCATTCACCGTGACGCAAGTGTTTCCGTATGGGACCATCGAGCTAGCTCAAGATGATGGTCCTAACTTCAAGGTGAATGGACATAGGTTGAAGCACTACTTTGGTGGGGAAGTTCCATCCTTGAACTACCTCGACCAAGTCACCTTCCCCAATGATAATTAGTATTGAGGGGATCGAGTCGAGCTCATGACTCGGTAATCAAAAACGAGGAGCCTCGTGGGGGAGTCCCATGCTTATCCTATGTACATATTATCACTTTCTTAGTCTAATGTAGCTTACGTGTGGGGATTTGTGCCCTTCCAACCTTTGTTCCGTGGTTGTTTGTGATATGTGGTTTTTAGATCATGATCTTCACGATTGGAGCCTCTCGTGTTCGTTTTAAGGGAGCACTCGATCGTTTGCTTTGGAGACATTTCTCAATATCCATGATGTATCCTTTGATGTTCTAACCTTAGGTTTTTAGCACACTTCATAAACGGCTATTACTTAATGGTTACACCCTTTCCATGCTAGATTAGGCATTCGACTACGTCTCTAGTATGGGGGTGTTTGCACCCATAGACTCGAAACATTGAGGACAATGTTTAACTTTAGTATGGGGGGGTGAATAGATACTTGCCTTGCCAAACTTTCACGCTTTCCAAAGTTTATCGTTTTGTTTATCATTTTTTGTTGCAAAATAAGGCTAAAAATGGCCAAATTTTAAATTTTTCTTATGTTTTATAAGTGCTTAAAGACACAAATGTAGGTTTTCCGATGGCGAGAATAAGAGTAATTTTTGACTCGACCGTGCGTGTTGAGCACTTAGCTTTGATTCCTTAACTACACATTAGGCTAAGTCTCTTAAATGAGGACGAGAAATGATAGGGTTAATTATAAGTTACTATGCTAAACGTAGAGTACTCGTATTCTTTCAAAAACTCATGTGTTCTCGTTGTTTGCTTATTCTCCCTTCGCATGTAAATATTTTTTGCTTAATAAATATTGACTTAGCGGTTTAGTTGGGATTGTTGGGTTTCTAGTCTTTTCTAGTAGCTTCCGTGTAATTAAATTGGGAAGACATTAAGGTATCGCCAGCGTTACGGTTTTGAAGTATTGGCACCCCAATAATCGAAAGCTTCACCCAATAATAAGATTTCAAGTGCTCACCTAAATCAAGCAAACAATTTGAAGCCTCACAAGGCCGAAAAATCTATGCAAAAATTGAAAGTGAATCAAGCCTTAATCTTCGAAGCTTTAAAGATCCAAAATTCGCCTTAGCGTGAGGATATACGTCTTTGGCTAATAAAACCACCGATGAGGCGGATAATAAAAGGCAAGGCAAGACCGAAGTCATAATAAAAGCTTCATGGCGAAGTTGAATAAAAGATGGAGGTAAACGAAAGATAATAAGGCCCTTCCGTTAGGGGGCGTATAAAAGTCTTGGTAATAAGTCTCATGTTCAAAACCGTTATAAAACCGTGTTTATCGATTCTTCTTGTCAACTTAATTTTTTAACATCGTCGTCTATTAGGAGGGGTTATTGATTTGATGGTCTTAGTTACACCGTTAGGACTCTATTTTTAGACCTAAATCTCTATTATCGCATAAGTCAAACAATGTATCCTCGTGAAACATTCAAGACAAAATAAAATATAAGAGATACAACTTAGGAATAATGGGAGAATAAGTACGTGATTAGGGCATATGAGTAGTGTTAGCATTACTAACTTATAATGACAATGATCTCGTTGCACGCTTAGCATGGAATTGGAGTGAAAATCGAGGACGATGAAATTATTTCTAACGAAGCATTCACGTGTTCTTATTCTATGAACCTAAACGTCTCATTTTGCGATGAAAATCATACATTATGTCTATAACACATGTAGTAGTAGTAATAGTAGTAGTGTAGCTAGTTTATCGTTCAATGAAGTGAATAAATTAAATTTTGGAGATGCTTTGATATTTTATTCTAGCATTGCGTGAGGGCACGGCAATGGTTTAGTATGGGGGGGTGATGAGACTGCTTTTATACATAGTCTCATCTTCCAAATAGGGCTTAAAATGCTTTAAATATCATCAAAATACCCAAATATATGCTTGTGTTTGTTGCTTGTGTATTTTAGGTACGGATATTGAGAAAATGACAAAAGATCACAAGAATCATGCAAAAACGAAAACGGGAAACGAAGCCGCACAATGAACCAAGCCCTAGTGAAGACTTTCCCAAGATCAACCCTTGAAGATTTGAAGAATTATGAAGAAGGGTCCTCCAGTTATGAAGAATTGACACTTTATACCCTTGTATCCTCATAATTACAAGTTTGGTCCCTAAAGTTTGTCAAAAATTACCAAAAGGGCCCTTAACTTTGAAGAATTGGCAAGTTTAGCCCCTCAACAAAGCTAAATTGTCAATCAAAATCATCCACAAAGCCAAATACATCATGAAGTCCTTCAAAGTACAAGAAATGACAAGTTTGGTCCTTTGAAAAATCCAAAATTACAAAAAGGACCCTCAACTTTCAACAATTGGCAAAAATGGTCCCTCATTTATCAAGACTTGGCAATTTCAGTCCTCCAAGATGACAATCATACAAGTCAATACCATTACCTTTGAAGAAATTACCAAACCAGCCCTTGAAGAATTCAAATATGGCAAGAAATACCCCTGAATTTACTTTATGAAACTTTTTGGGGCAAAAGTGTGAAGTTTGAAACTTCAAATACAAAGGAAACGAGTTTTTGGCTAAATATTTACAAAGTGGCAAGTTTCTGAAAGAAAGGGGGTAATAATGGGCCAGACAAAGAAGTTACCTAGACCAACCAGCTCTTGCCACGTGCCCTACTATCTCTTTTCAACCAATGGCAACTCACCTTTCCTCCATGTCACCATCCCACTCAGCTGAATTAAGATTAAATTAATCTTGGCGCCATTAACACTTATTTAAACTTAATCCAACTCAAAAATAAATCAAACCAGGTGTTCATCAGCTCAAGAACACAATTAGGCATTCCTTAATCATTATGAATTAAAGGCTAATTCTTTCCAGAATAATGATTAAGGGTCCTATAATCACAACCCAACCTTAATATGTGCCACCTCATCAACCAAGGGTGCACATGAAAGGTGCCCTGCTACACACTTTTGGGAAACTGCCAAAACCTTGCCAGAGAATCAACCATCCAGATACAAGCTTACTTTTTAAGCTTTGTTAGAGCCCTTGGATCAAATTTCAATAGCTATCTTCTTCACATACGTCCAAGAATATGTCACATGAAGCATATGAGTTCAAATTCAAGAGGGCAATTTTGGAACTTCAACCATTAGGGTTTCTAGTTATTAGTTGTTCCTTAGTCATTTGTATGCCTATATAAAGGCCTTAGGGTGCTTCATTAGACGTTTGCTTTTGGTCTTTCCTTTGTTCAAACACTTGTAAATCCTTTTTCAGTTTAATGAATTTGAGTTAAGTGCTTTGAAGAAAGACCAAGTGCCATCTTTATTCTGCTTGTTTATGTTCTTAGTTTACTGCTTTTGAAGTTTAAAACCTGTTTTCAAAAGAGGAGTGTGCACAAGTTTGCATATTTTCCTCATTTTCTTGATATTTTGCTAAGTCTTGTTCCAATCTTGGAATTCTTGGGCTATAGGGCTGATCATAGCATCCTAACTGAGTTGGTTAAGGTGTGGTGAGGCTTATAACTTGGGGATAATCAAGTGTGGGGTAACAAGTTTGCATCAATCAAGATTTTTCCAAGTTTCTGATTTTTCATGTTATTGTGCTTAACCCTTGTTGAATCTTAGCAGGCTTTTGTGGAAGCTTGTGCTTGTTCTTGCTAGCACATAAGCTCAAAATTCGTGGGTGTGGATGTACATCCATGAGGTTTGCTTACTTAATCTCCAAATCTGCATAAATTGTGATTTTTGGTGATATTTGTATGAAACTGTTGTTCTTGTGAATTTTGTGGCTTGTTCTTGCTTGAATCTGTTTATTAGACTTGTTTGAGTGTTAATTGATGCTTGGTTGGCCTGAAATCTTGTTTTGCTTTTGAAAATCTTGATTTGAAAAAGTTAAAGGGGTGTTTGGGTCTACTGGTTTATGCTTGTAATCTGATTTTGTGTTAAGGGAAAGTGTTGTTCATGCTTTGTATCTGTTATACCTTTGTTTGAGAGTGTTTTGCTGCAAGTTTTTGGGTTTGAACACTTGAATTGATCAATCTGCTATATAGGCCTTGTTTCTGCTTGTTTTGACCTAGGATTTTGGGAACACTTAGTGTGTATGCATGCTTAGGGATAAAAGTGGTTTAAACAAAGTTAACATAACCTGTTTGAAAGATTTGAGGTGTTGAAATTGGCTTGTGTGTCAAATACATCAGCAAAAGTTAAAAACTGCATGTGTAGTGTTCATCAGTAACTTTCATTGCTTGAATCTTGCTTAATTCTTTGAACCAGTGCATGAAACCTGTTTAGACTTGCTTATTGGAGTTTATTATAGCTTGTGTGTGCATTTGGTTGAATTTGGTTGGCTGATTTGTACTAAAATTGCTCTTGAATGCTAAACTGCTTATTGTTCATGTCTGTGCAATGTCTGGTGATTAATTGATTAAACTGTATCAATTGGCTGTTTGTGATTGTGTTATTTTGATTGTTATTGACTCCTTTTGATCCAAAGATCAATTGGGTGCCTTTGTGAAATCTGAATCTAAGAAAAAGTCACTAAAGACAACAAGTCAAAATAGTCAAGCAGTGGGAAAAGTTCCCACTGCTCAACATCCAAAACTAGCCCCTGCTAGTGCAATTTTATCATCAGCTTATTAATAAGCTATTCTAGCTTATTCTGACTTGCAACAACTTATTTTTTGTAATAGATCTTCATTATTTGACCCATTTAAGTGAACTGGAGCTTATCAGACTTTGACTTTGACTTTTCACTAGAAAACCAACTTGTTTGACTTTTAAGATAAGTGCTTATTTGATTTTTCAGCTTATTGAGTGTGCTTATTTGAAAGTTCTTTGGTTTATAAGCTTAGTTTTGTCAAAAGAAACATTTTGCAACTTGAATCAGCTTCTGAGGTGGTCTAGATCATAAAAACGACTATTTTGTCGTTTTGTGAATAAGTTGTTGACTTGTTTCTGGCTTATTGAGTGGTCTTAGTTGAAATTTCTTTTTGCAGAAGTCTTTGTTAGGTCAAAAGAAGTTTGTGTGTTAAATTTTAGCTTATGGCATCAGCTTATAGCTTAATGGGCCAAAAAGCCCATTAAGAATAAGCTGCTTATTATAAGTTAGCTTATTTCACATTTTCAGCTTTTGGGCCTTTGGAAAAAGTTGTTTAAAATCAAATTTTGAGTCAACCTGTGCTTTTTGAGCTTATTTTGAGCACTTTTTCTTATTGGGCCTTAATTAAGCCCAATAAGGGACTGTTTTGGGTTTGGCCCATTTTCTAGGCCCAATAGGGGTATTTAGGTAATTTCACTTTCATTTCTGAGTTATTTAGGTTAAATTAAGCTAGTTTGCAAGTTTTTAGAATTTTTTATAATTTTTGGATTTTTAATATTATTTTAATATTATTTTATTATTAAAAATTAAAAGTACGATTTTCTAGGTTTTTATATTTTTCCTAGGTTCTAAATACTTAATTAGGATTCTTGCAACTTTCCAAATATTTTTTAGGTCTTTTAATTATTTGTTATATTTAATTTAAGATTTAATTGATTTTAGGAGTTTTTAATTATTTAAAAATAGTTTTAATTGGTTTTAAAATTTTGAAAAATAGTTTTTAGCTTAATTAGAGTAATTTTGAGGTTTACAAAATTGAAAATCTTGTTTAGGGCTTTTTAATAATTAATTTTGATTTTTAGGGCTTTAATTAGCATTAAAAAGTCATTATCTAATTAATTAAAAGGTTTTTGCAAGTTTTGATTTTTTGTAAACTCTTAGAATATTATTAAGGATTTTTGGTGATTTTTAGGAATTTTTAGGTATTAATTTTAATTTTGGTGGTTTTTACGACTTTACGTGTACGCCTTTTTAGACTTAGTTAAATCCGTCTTCATAACCGTCACTCTCTTCTAATCCCCTTTCCATTCTTCTTTTTCAAATATAATCACAAATTAATCCAAATCATTACACACATAACACACTAGCCTCCTTGAGAACGAACTTAATTGGGTCATTCACACACGGTTTTCCTAAATCGTCGTGCTCACTTGCCCTATTTATTGCATCCTTTTCCTAAAGGGTTGCAAAATACCAACATCAAGTACTCATAAGTAAATCGAGGAACGGTTATTTCATGTTCATGAGCTCACAAATTAGTGACTATGAAATGAAATGTAGTTATTTTGGTGTTTCACGTATACGTATAAGTATTATTGTAAATCGTATTTTTACGATTTAGGGTTTAGCGTTTAGAGGTCTCAGATGAGGTATTTAGTCACCGGAATAATTTACGGGATGGTTTTAAATCATTTAGTACTTAGTTATAAAGTTTATTTCATATTTTAAGAATTTTCATAAAACTTTATATTTTACGTATTTTACGGTAACCACGTAAAAATTGACTAGTTAAAAGGTTTAGGTGTAATTAATTAATTAAGGGATTAAAAGATAAATAAAAAAAATAAATATAAATAAGGAATAAAAAAACGAAATTTGAAAAAAAATAAAAAAAATTATATTTTTGGAAAATACTTTTGTAAAGTCGGTTTAAAGAAGAAAAAAAAAAGAATGGCTAAAAGCCCATTAGAATTTGTATTAAATTAGGAAAAGACTTGTTTAACGGTATAAATACATTGCTACTAAAAAAACACAGATCTTTCTCCAAGAAAAAAAAGAGGCGACGTGGTTTTTACAAAAAATTAGGGTTCTTCCAAAAATCTTGGTTTCCATTAATCTTAAGGTAAAACCTTCAAATCCCTTTTCAATTTAATTGTTTTTAATTCTTTCTCAATCATCTTATGATGGATTTAGGTTAGGGTTTAAATTAAAATCTATATATTAATGATATTATAATGATTAGGTGAATTAGGGCTAGTAATTAATGGAGTTAAGGGTAATTAATTAGACTAATTATGTTAAAATCGTTTTTTAAAAACTTGGCAGAATTTTAGGTCAATTGTTTTGACCATATATAGAGTTCTACAAACTCTTATTTTTTGATCCAAGTATCCCTGGAAAGGTAATTGAGTTGGCTTACAAATGCAAGAAACTAGAACTAAATTGGAGGTCGGGAAGTGGGTCAAACACAGGTTACAACAGTCGGAGGTAAAAACAGTTTTAAAATCAGCTGGTTTTCAATTAATGTTTTAGGGTGATTGGGGTACTTAGGAGTACACTTGAGCTATCTAATGAGCATGGTAGTTGGTTTATATATTAAATAAGAGTCCTGGAGGAGGGATAAGCAAATGGGTTAGGGTAAGACCCCCTAATCATAACAAACTTTTTGTATGTTCAAAATCAGTAAAATCCGGATAAACAAAAGTATATATATATCGCGGCCTTAACAGTAGCTTTAAGGTTGGGGCAAAGGGGAGGAGTTAGCTAACATATATAAGGGCATAGGGTTTCCTCCACAGAGGTCATGGGTATGGTTAGGTGGGCGTTTGGCTTATAGTTTGGAGACCTAAAACCCGGAACTATTTTGGGTAAAATGTTAACGAGACGGGTTATGAAGTAAACTAATTTAAGGGCATTATAGAGGGGTGTAATGAGATGCTTAGAGCATATAAATGAGGTATATATATGGGAGAAGGTTAGATGTCCATCATGGGTTGATGAGCCATTTTAGTGTTTGGTTCATGTTTTGATTGTGTGCTTTTGTTTGTTAGCTTTTTGCTAGTGCGCCGATTTTTGGAGAAGCTCAATCAGGTGAGTTTCATAGTCCAACGTCTACTAATGATTTAGACTTCCAGATGGGATGGAAGAGACACTGTCTTGTTTTTATCAATTATGTTGTGAATGTTTTGTGTTTGGTGATGGACTTGTGCATACTTATGTAATTAACTGCTAGTTGATTAATGATTGTTTTATGTTTTGACTTGGTACCAAGGGGATGTTGACAAGGCGGGGCCTTGGGGAGGTACATAGATGTGTGAGCATCTATGGGACCAATGGATTATGACAAGGCGGGGCCTTGGGATTGGTACATAGGTGTATGTGCGCCTATGGTACCATGGTGTTTGGTAAGGCTGGGAGCCTTGGATTTTGTTTGGTTTGTTAAATCTTGAATATTAGTTGTTAATGCATGTTTGTATCACATTGTCCATATGTTCATTTGTTAGTGGTTGTTGTTCACAGCTCATGGTTTGATTTTGGCGTTGGAGTCTAAACCTATGACTCTCACCAACTTTATGTAGATGTGTTTTAGTGTCTCTTTCAGGTGAGAGTGTGTTTAATCTTGAGAATAGAAGTGGCTAGTTTCGGAGGCATTAGGATTGCATTTAGAAGGAGATCCCCATTCCTTCTTAGTTTATTTTTATGTTTGTTTCAATAAGTGATACTATGAACCTATATGTTTATTTGTTTGTGTTAATTGTTTGTCTTGGGTAAGAGGTAGGACTGTTACCTACTTACCTAGACTCCTGCATTGATGAGATATTCTCATGACATTTGTGTCACCTTTTATGACATTTCTAATTCATATAGTTCTCTCTATGGACACGCTATTGTTGTGATGATATCCATGCGTCGCGTCCCATATTCCGCCATGGTGGGGTGTGACAATAACAACATCAGCTTCTTGAGAAATCTCCAAAGTATCAGCAGCATCAGCATTTGTGAGGTCTCAAAGTGTTAGCAGCATCAGTATCTGGTAAATTCTTCAACTCGCGAGCAGCATCAACATCTGGTATAATATCGAAAGTGGAAACACCTGAGATGATTGAGGATGGATTAGCAATATCCATGGATTAGGTTACATGGAGTACACCTGGACTACTGTACATGAAGTACAAAATGAATACTGCACATGGAGCATATCTAAGACACTGTACGTAGAGTACACATGAAAACTGTACATGGAGTATAACTAAGACAATATACATGGTGTACGTATGGAATATTGTACATGGCACTAGTGGAAATTTTATGGGATGATCGATACTGGTGTCAATTGTCTGACATGATCAAAGAAATAAATTGATTTAAACGGTAGTAGACTGAACTGAAATGAGTAACATGATAGCCTGGTAATTCCTGGGTAGACTTAATGCTGGTTGTATAAAGGTTCGAGAATATGATTAAACGGACTTTCAAACAATGGTAAGCATGAAGACATGACTGATGAAGACCAAACATGATTTATTATGAAAACAGGATTTTATTGTAACCCTTCTGTATCTTACCATGAAAACATCACCACCTTGCTAAAAACGTAATTCTCATAAGGAGACATGAACTTAATCAGCACAAAAAATGACATCCATGTGAGGGTATGAAAACTTTATTGTTATAAAGATCATAGAAGTATAATCAACTTAAGTTTAACATCAACTGATGTGGATGGATACGGTTCAATCCAAAAAATTCAAAGAAGAAACATGTGACTAAGTATGGACGATTCTGGTTCGATCCATACTTGTCAAAATTTCATGAGAACTGTCAAGTATATAAATTTACAATCTAGGACTAAATATGGTTGGCTATAGTCCAATCCATACTTGTCAAGATTTTATAAAATGTCATGATATGACAAAGGTGAACAACTATGGATCGGTTCATAAAACAACATTTGACTGAAAAGCATGAAATTTTCCCTGAGAAATGGTGAACGCATATGGGTCAGTTCACCTAATAACATACGACTGAAAACATGAATCTGTCATGAGTAAGGGTAAACGCCTATGGGTCGGTTTACCAATACAAAATCTGAACGGGCAAGGGTGAACACCTATGGTCGGTTCACAAAAACGAAAATTCGAAGAAAAGCACATGCGACTAAATATGGTCAGTCCTGTACCAACCTTTTACTTAGTTAAAATTTAAGAAAACTGACTGATAATGAAGAAAACTGACTGATAATGAAGAAATCTGACTGATAAATGCATGAGAAACATGAAAGATAATGACGCTAAAATCTAAGAAGTTCCTGGTGACTACCCACTATTCACAGGTCAAGTTTTAGAGCCTACAGGTCGAACCTATAGCTCTGATACCATAATTGTAACACCCCACTTGGATAAGTGGACCATTACGTGTATTTATGGCGTGTCATCAAAGCATAAGGCAAATGTCCTAAAACATTAACTGACCATAAAGGAAATACCAGAATCAAACATCAGTAATCCAAACATAAGCTCAAAACATGAAAAGTAAATACTGAACTAAAGGACTAAAAATGTCCAAATAAGCAGAATAATGTAAGAAGTGCATAAAGTAAGAAGTCTGGATAGCTTCCATCCAAATGCACATGCTCTTAGAATCCTAAGAGCGTCCTGGTGTACCTGCCGTTAGAACATGAAAGGAACTACGGCTGAGCATAACGACAAGTGAACGGATATAAAACATGATAAGAATGTACTGTAATGAGATAGATAACAAATACTAAAGCTATAAGACTGATATATAAAAGTAGTGCAAATGTTTGTATAATCTGAGAAGTCTGATTTATAAATAATAAAGCTGAATTATTAACTCTTAAATCTGAAAACGTGCATTTAGTGTATTTCAATTGCCAAGAGCTTATATAGGTCATGTGCTGTAACAACTGCTGCATGAATAAATAGAGGGGTGACCTCGTCATGCTGTAGAGGGGTGACCTCTAAATAATGTATTGGGTGGAAGGACCAACTCTGATGTGATGGATGTAGAACACATACCACATTCATCTGATAACTGTAAACTGATAACCTAGGATGCATCCATACCCCCACTTATAATGCTGATAAAATGGCCAAGCTGAAATAAATAGGACGGTGCGAGAAATCACTCCCCCGCAAAGGAGTCATGACACCGGTGCCTCAAGTGTCATGGTTATGGTACCTCCGTAACTAGTACATAACTGGTCATGCTTGTATATAAAGCTTAGGCAAATTTACTTAGTTATTAAAATTGATTACTGATATACTTAGAACATATACTGGGGAAAACATTTGGCTGCAGATGGGAAATCCTAATCATGTATAAAAGGAAGTCCTTACTAAAGGACAGGGAAATCCGTACCTTGTGTCCAATAACTGACTGCATGGAGAAGCTGATCAGACTCCTACTCTGATTTCACAAAAGCTACATAAATGACGAATGCGAATAAGTTAACTGATATCTTTTTAGTTTACTAATTTTTAATTGTTCTTAGTTTGATTTTATTCTTGTATTATTGTTTGTATATAAACTGATAATATCTGACTATTCGATAATATTACTGATTAACGTATTTTCGGAATTTCCTGGTTACTGTATAAACTATAAACTGGTATTACTATAAATAGTAATACGCTATAATAAGAAAGTTGCTAACATTAGAAAGATTTCTAAATTCGTTTCTTTGAAAAATAATCATAAATTAAATCGTGCGTTTTAAATGATTAAAAAAATAAAACCATAACGATTAATTTTATTAATCAATTTAATAAAATCAACAATTTCATTTAGTTATTTATAAAAATCCTTTAGAAAAAGATTTAATTAATTTAATTAATTATTCGCGGATATAATCACTAGCTATCCCGAAAACCCGTGCTAAAAACCTTCCCCGAGACACCCATGTCTCGAGTTAACCAAACCGGGCCCACGTCATGGTCTCCCTTGTTGCTGACGTCACTCAGCAGTAGCTACTGGCCTACTGCCAGTTGCTACTGCTGAGTATAAGGTTCCCACTGCCCTCACTTGTTCCCACTGTTTTCATGTTAAACGTTCCGACTGTTATTGTTTCTATTCCCATCGTTAATGCAGTGGTTCCCACTGCTAATGCAGTGGTTCCCACTGCTCTATTTATTTCTCCCACTGTTGGTTATTGTACCCACTATTTAATAGACCCAAACACCCCTGTATAGCCCAAACGTCCTCTGGTTGTGTTTCCTTTACCCCCGACTGTTATTAAACCCCAAACACCCCCTTTTGACTCGTTCTTCCCACTGTTTAGTAAACAAACGCCCCTGGTGGTTTGTTTATGCTGTTCGAAAAGCCAAACACCCCCTATTGCGTCAAGTCTGATCAAAAGGACACCCACCGAGACCTGGTGTCTCGGTATTCGTGCATTAAACAAACCCGACACCCTTCTTACGATTATAAAATCATGTTTATCCATTTTAACCCGTTGAACAGATCTTAGAAGTACAAAAACGTAAGATAAATAATGGGATTAAAGGACAAGGAACAATTAATGTAGTAGGATTGATAAAGGGATGATCATACACACGAATTAATGATAGAAAACTAAGCCGAAACATTTTTTTCCGTCTTTTTCTGTCGGCAGCCACCCCAAGACCTTAACCCTAATTTCTTTTATTATTTTTTTGTACGTTATCGTATGTGAAAATCGGTAACCCCCCATTTTGTTTTTCTGTTTATTAGTGGTAGTGGGCTCAAAGCCCAAACTCCTAGTTCTTCTTGTGTTAAAACACAGCCCACACAATTACACATACTATTGATACAAAAGTTGGGATAGACCGAGCTAGACCCAAAATAGGCTTAATTTGAAGTATTGTGGACTCCGGCTCTTGCACCAAGTGAAACTTGCTTTGAGGACCCTGTGCACTAAACAGACACCGTTAGGCTTATCGTGGGTTTGTGACCCACGATTAGACTCCGCCGTGAGAGTAAGTAATCGGTTTGAGTATGTAGTGTTTAGGGTATTGTGTATATCGTACCTTTGTGGAACCTATGTGGTTCGTTTTATACCCGAGAGAGTCCTGGCTTGTCTCTTCTACTCTTGTGGACGAAGGAAGAGATAATGACCTAAATTAGCTTGATCTTTATCGTATAACCAAGGCAAGTGTATATTTCTTCACTCTAGGCAAATATATCTATATGATAGATTATACTCTTGTCTGATCCTGTTAAGTAATTAACCTTATGTGCGACAGCGGCTTACCGGGCCTACTGGGCTTACGTGCGTACATCGCACAAGCCTTTAATCCATTCCTGATGGATGCGGGTAGTACCCGTGGGTCGGGCTATCCAACCCGACTAGGGACTATACGTCATCATGTCCCCCTAGTCTAGTGGTCGCAGGTTCCAGCCACGGCTACTAGACTATAAACCATTCATGCCCCTGTGCAAAATCATTAAAAACAAATACCACGCACAACCCACATGAAATGATTTTGAATAACTATCCACGTCAGATTCCACTATCACAACCCCTGCATCGAGAACTAGGAAAGACACTAACCACGTCAGAGGAGCCAACTAGCCAACACCGTAGGATGAACAAAGCATTTTGGACACGTGCCACAAGATCCCATGCGGCTATAATGTATATAAATGCAGCCTGACAAATACGTAACTTTCTTCTTTGCCTATCTGAAAAACCTTCCCACCGTTGTTGAAAACAACAGGAAACAAGACGTTGAACAACAAAGAATACCAACTCGACCCTCATTTCAAAAAATCTGCAAAGAAAAATTGGTAGCACAGCTGTTTGATGTGACCTCCCGCATAACAGAACACGAACTCTCCGGCTACATCACGAATTACCACATATCTTCAGATCGCCACCCTGCCGTACCCGATCCACAATCACACATTGGAAATTTTCCAGATGGAAAAATTGGTATATACACCAGGTTCATCGAGTTCTCCAACAATCGCATACCCCTAAGTCGCTTTCTGATGGATATACTAAGCTACTACAGCATACACCTTTCGTAGCTGCATTATATAGGCGCCGCCTAAATCTCAAATTTTGAAATAAACTGCTTGCTCAAAAATGTTGATCCCACAATGAACCTTTTCCGCGCCTTCTACCGACCCTCGTGGATAAACGGGTGGATATCTTTTGCAAAACTCCCTTGTCAATTACAATGTTACTCGGTAAAGCTATATTCGCTGAAGAAGTGGAACGATAAGTTCTTTTGGGTAGATAAAGTTGTATTCCCATATGATTATGATTTTATCACTCCTGAGACAATGATGAAAGATGACCGCCCTATTGCTTTTTCGTACAATGAGGAAGACGCACATGTAATTACCAGTGACCAGATACCAATGCATTAATACCCAGAGGCCCTTCTATACGTCCTAGGACTGAGCCATTCGTTGACCCTTCCTACAAACCACCTCCCCCAATATTTTAATGAATTCGACCATGGTAAGGACCTTGTAGTCAAAAAATCAACAAATGCAAACAACTTATGCGCACATACTCACATGTGCGTCATACTTCTACAGAACTAACTTACACGCAACTCGTGAAGCGCGATAATCCGTGCGCGGTAACGATGCACGCTCAACCTTTCACACCCTTCGAGCTATCTTATGGATGGCACGTTGGCCAACGCACCGTAGGCCTGGAGTTCCCTTCTCCAACACCTAGAGGAAGTGTTGAGAGGATAACGGCAGTGAATGCTACCCCCATCCGAAGTGTGCCATGTACCATAGAGTCTTCGTCAGAAGAAACGAATCCGGGAGGGGAGAAAGACCATGGCCTTGGAGGGAACTCCTACACAGGCCTAACAGAGGAGATCATACCGGTTCCTAGTTATAAACAATTACCGTGCCCCCCACACAGAAAATTCCCAAAAGGGGGAGAACACTGCAGACTAGACCCCGCGCCGATGTGACTTCGTGGGGAATACTCTCAAGGCCGTGGGGAAAGACGCATTTCCCAGGTACATCACCACACCACCCTTTATCAGTAGCTCAAATCAAATAATCAGTTCACCTTCCTAACACTCGTAGGGTATTAAATGTGTAGCTCTCACGTTGCAACGACCAAAGCTGACGCAAGCATCTCTAAGTCCCCCAAATTCGTTCCCTCCTGGAAGTGCACCCACTCATGCGTACTGGACTGCGCAACTACATGAAAGGATTTTCTCCACCACTTAACTCCCATGTCTGTGCCCAACACTTGCAGGAAAAGCCCGCCACAACACTAATGAGAGAGTTGGATATAGTTACCTCACAAGAAATAACTCTAGTCGCACATTTGAAAAAGAAGGTATCCCAGCTATCAGAGCAACTGGCACAGGCAAATCAAAAGGTCCTCCAAGCAGCAGAACAAAAAGACCACGAACTCGCAATAGCCAAGTGCGAACTTGTAGGTTTGCGCACTACGCCCAACATAAATGCTGGATCCATCCAATATTTAGAGGATGAAAAGGCAACACTATTTGAACTTATAGATCGCGAGCGCTGCTTGCGTGTGAGGCAGGAGGATGAAAATCGCGGGGCTATGTCGAAGCTGGAAGAAGGAATGAGTGCCCTTACTTCAAATTGTAACAATTTTTTTGCCAATTGTTATGAAGATATGGCTAAGAAATCCGAGATTCTGAAGTATATGAGCACGGATTTTGATGAAGAGCTTTATCCACACCTCACCGCCATGCGCGCGGAGAAGCATTGGTTAATAAAGCATGGCCTGCCATTGGCTGCGAAAGGTTCTATGGAGCAACCCAACCTCCATAAAGTGATCAAGGATATATTCGATGCTGTGTGGCTACTAGGAGAAAGCCTCGCCATAGAGCGCGCCTTGAAGGAGAATTTACTGACCAGACCCCTGGAGGGTAGTGAAATTTACTCCAGGTATGCGCAAGAATTCTTTGATGCTGCATTCCGTAGACTAGAAGGCCTCCCACTGCCCATCATAGACCGCCTTGAGAAAGACCATGATTTTCCGATAAATGTGACCATGGTCGGCCTTACCTTAGCAAATCATCCCGCAGAAAGAACGGAAGAAGGTCCCCCTGCCCTGGCCAAACTAGATGTTTCACAACTACAGGTCCCTGTCTACATCTCTGGAGCACCAATAATGATGTCGCTAGAATACAAGTTGAAACAGCACGTAAGACGTGTTACAAAGAAGAACCGGACTTCAACTAAAGGTGTCGCTATTGGTTTAGGTTTAACACATCCTAGTCGATCCGATGGTGTACCAGTTAGCCTGCCTTCCATCGACGTGTACCAAACTTGCGTGTTTCAATGTATAAAGGAGGCACGGGTATAGCATCCGCGTCATCGAACCCCGCGCACCGCAGGTTGAAGAGGTCGCTGTCAGCGAACGACCTCCTATAGAGGGCACCTTTCTTTACTATTTGTCTTGTACTAATTTCGCACAATAACTTTGTAACTTAAAGAATTTGTATAATATTTATGGCAACCTGTTTGTTTGCCAATACATAGCGTCCTGTGCTATGTTCACGTTCTATGTTATATACATGGGTCCAGGTGTCTGTATTCACGCCTGTGTGAGACAGAACGATTGTTTATGAGTACACTACTGGGAGTGTGACTCTAAACTTTTGGGTGAGTCGAAAGTCATTACGTGTGGTCCTGGCACTACTACCATAAGCAATGTCATAGAGAATGACAAGTTTGTTAGGCGTGCACACTATGTCTTGTGCATATCCGTCATAAAGTATGCGGACTGCTACACTTACCACAACGTCTTGTGGGAAGCTGCCTAACAAAGGATACCTGATCCGGCGCCGCTGGGGGTGCATCCCTCTTACACAACAAGTTTAATTAGTAGGGTAAACTTAGTCCTCTTATTTCAACGGGAAACGTTTATTGTACATGTACACCGGAAGGCCAAATATATATATATATATTTCAGAAAAAAAAACAACACTATTATGCTTAAAAGATAGAAAAGAAAAAGATTATTTGGACTGCGGAGCTAGCTAGGAACCACAACGTTTTTATTCACACTATTTGCCAATGTTGAAAATAACAAAAAAGGAAACCCTAAGAAAAAACTACATTAAAGAAAAAAAATACATGGATCCTTATTGGGGCTATTAGTAGCCAAGAGAATGGTCCATGCTAACTATGCAATATCTCAAGGAGAATATCGTCCACAATTCTGGCTACCTCTCAACTCACTTCTTGTAGGACTAGATGCTGACTCGCATAGCCATGCGCTCCCATCCAAGTCCGTCAGAATCCTTTCCTTTCCTGACCACGCTGTTGTGTGCTTCGTGCTGCTGGTAGTACGCCCATGCGATCCCGCTGTCGCATGGTGCACGTAGTTATCCTGGCCGCGGGGGCGACTGCTCCCCTGCGTTGTTGCTCGTGGTTATCTTTGGACGGGAGCAGTGTTGCTGCCCGCCGCGCCATATTCCCAATTGATTTATCCAGGGAGCCAAGAGTACGCCCCAGTTTTGAGAGTAGTCCTCCTACCTCTGCGCCTTTAGTTGAGAGTGGGCCAGTGATCATGTTAGAATTTTTCCTACGTCCTGAGTCCGCTTGGCATCTCTGACAACGCACAACTCTTTTGCGAGCATCCTTATGTATAAATGGCCAAAAGTACCCTGAGCGAGTGACTTCCTCAACCACAGCTACCGGGCCACGTGGACACACTCTTTTGTGTGCGGCTTCCACCACTGCCCGCGTTTGATATGGTGCTAAGCATTGCAACATCCAACCATTACCTGATTGTCTGTACAACGTTCCTTTGACAATTTTAAAGTGCCTAGCTCGCACTTGTATTTGCCTAGCTTTCCTTCTGCTGCTTGGCTATTTGTTATGTGACAAAAAAATTCTAATCGGTGTTATCCATGTTGGTGACTCCATGTCCGCACTCACATTCTTGTGCAAGATAAAATCGACTAGAACGTGACTAGGAGGCTTATCCATGTCCACAATTGAAAGTTGGTCCATGTCCACCGAGATCTCGCCTTCTCTTCTACAACCCTTCGTATAGCAAATTCTGCGAAGTGTGCGGTCATGTCCTATATCTTTTTCGTATACTGGATTAGCACCTGCCCTCGTGGCTCGCATGACTCGTTGAACCTAATTGCTACCAAAGGGTTGTATGTGTAAGCCACTAGGCTCTTCATGCCCATTCTTAGCACCAGTCTGAGACCTGCTATGAGGGCTTCGAAATCTGCTTCCATTCTAGTGGTAGGGAAGTCAAACAGCAATGCATACGTGATTTTTATGTCTCCCTGGTTCGTGAGGATGAACCCTGCATCTGGTCCCCCGTTTCCTACGAAGCCTGTCGAGAAGAGGACCCACGGGAGCCCTGACAGCGAGCCCTCACTCACAGATATGCCCTTCACCTGGGATTCTCCCAAGATACGCCAACTTCTTTTCATCTGTGGGCTGGACTCCATATCGTGTCGAAACCTGTCCACCTGCTTCCTTTAAGCGCTGGTGCTAGAAGTACTGTTACCCCCTTCGAGTGTGTCTATGTTACGGATAGTAACTACTCCATCTGGTACTGGAAATTTGAACATACCATGTGCTGTGGAAGGTACTGCGTGCAATGTCTTTAGCGCTGACTGTCCAATTATCCCGTTGTATGATGATTGGGATCGCACAACCATGAAGTCCATCCACTCCGTCGTTGAGTGTTCTGCGTTTCCAATGGTCACCTGTGTGCAGAGGTGCCCTAGTGGTCGAGTCTTATCACCGCTAAACCCTGTGAGGATTTGTGTTGTCTCTTCGAGCTCCTTCCTTATCTCCCATGCAGCCGTGCGAAACAATGTTTGTTTAATATGTTTGCTGCAGACCCCCCGTCGACGCACATGCCTTTTATTGTGTGGTCCCCTAGGGTTATGTCAATTGTCAACGACCCGGCTCTATAGGCCATATTTGAGATAATAGGGAATGCTATTTCTTTATCGTGTGAAAATTCCGCGACCACCCTTCTTTGCATGAAAGATTTTCCCTATCTACCATGTATATGGTTATGCGTTTATCCTTCTGTTTCTTCGCTTCAACCTTCTTCGTATCCGCGTTCTTTCTCCAATCTGTTATCAGGTGGTTCAGCTTCCCTGCTTTCACCAGGCTCTCAATGTGCCTTTTCAACTAAATACACTCATCAGTAGCGTGCCCTTTATCATCTTGGTATTCGCAGTGCTTTGTGTTATCTCGTTTATCTACTGGTCCCATTATTGGACTAGGCTTTCGAAAATTTGCTCCTTCTGATCCGAATATCTCCCTAGAGGTTTTTTGCAGCGGGGTGAACTTGCTGTTGTTCTTGTTGCGCCCTTGCTTTGCCGCTCCTTGGTAGTCCAACGTGCGACTGATGTTCTGCCCATATGATTGTTTCTTGGGCCTGTCTTGGTACTTGTAGCCTGACGCCATCTGCCTGCTATCTGCCGCTGCTGTTTCTCCTTGAATAAACGCTCGGACCTTTTTCATTACCCCGTCAAATGAAGTCGAGGTTCTGTCGTTTAACTTTTTTATTAGGTCCGAATTTATGATGCCTGCGAGGAATCCAAAAATTTTTAGAATCTCCGGACAATTCTTAATCTGGTTGCATTCAGATTTAAAGCGCTCCATGAAGTCTTCTAGGCTTTCGTTGTGCCTTTGTTTCACTCTCGCAAGTGCAACCGCGCTCTTGTCATACTTCTTCTGCTGCACATAGTTTCTTCGGAACGCTCTCCAAAGTTCTTCGAACCCATGAATTCTCCTTCGCAGAAGACGGTCGAACCATATCCGAGCGTTCCCGATGAGCGTCGAGTTGAATATATGACACCACACGGCTTTTGGCCATTGCTCTATTCCTGCCTGAGATTCGAAAACTTTTAGGTGATAATCTAGATCCGTCGTACCGTCGTAGGTCTTGACGTTAGATGGCATGCGTTTTTTTTTATCCCTGAAAGTAGTTACGCGTTCTAAAAACGCGCTTCCTTTCTCTCGACGCCATGGCAAGGTCCATTGATCTTCACCTTGTATCCTTGGTCTTTTTGGTGCCTTGCGGTGTTTCCTATCGTAGTTAGAGGAATCAGAGTCCTCCGTGGATGAAGGAGAGACCCTTTTATGGCGGGGGTGGCAGTCGCTGTGATTAGAATCCGAGGAATCATCACTCGAAGAGTCCCTCTTGCGCCTCTTTCCAGTGCTCTTATTCCTTTCCTGAACTTGTAGATCCTGAGATGAATCTCCTTCCAAGGGCCCCAGCCTTTTAAAGGCGCTTTGTCTACTAGTAGGGTTAGGCTCTAGTCTGTCCTTCACGCTTGTACGCTGGTGGTCATTGACTGGTGTCATGAAACCATCCTCCTCACTTGAGTCCCTAGAGTTGTCTGAGGATGATGCGTCTTCAATGAGAGGTGCATCCGAAAGGGATGTTGGGATCTCAGTTGCTCTTTTCTTCTTTCTCTTCTCCTTCCTAGCTTCCTTGCCAGACTTGAATTCCTTATCGAAGTCTAGACTGATTCGAAGATCTCTTGTTGGATTCGCTCTCATCTACGCCCTCATGAGTGGGATTAAAGCCTTATAGTTTTCTGCGACGTAGTCGCTCATACTTTGCTTTGCCGAGGGAATTTCTGTTTCGGCTTGCGGATCAATCACAGCCCTTGCGTCCAGAGCATCCTTGCAGCCTTGATTAGGGATCTCCTGAGGGGACGATGCAGTTCCCACCGCCTGTGGGGTCGAAGTGACTAGTGGAGAGAAAGATACTTGTAGTCCCTTCCCTCCACGACTTGGGTAATTAGGTTCGAGGCCCGAGTATGGACCTGTTGGCTTCTTGGATCCCCCCTATGGTGGGGGTCGGGTTCGCGCCGCTTTTCGTCATTGGCTAGATTTTAGTGTGGGTCCCACGGATGGCGCCAACTTGTGGATACAAAAGTTAGGGTAGACCGAGCTTGACCTAAATTAGGCTTAGTTTGGAGTCTTATGGACTCTGGATCTTGCACCAAGTGAAACTTGCTTTGAGTACCTTGCACACTAAACAGACACTGTTAGGCTTATCGTGGGTTTGTGACCCACGATTAGACTCTGGCGTGAGAGTATGTAATCGGTTTGAGTATGTAGTGTTTAGGGTATTGTGTATATCGTACCTTTGTGGAACCTATGGCGTTTCTTTTATACCCGAGAGAGTCCTGGCTGGGCTCTCCTACTCTTGCGGCCGAAGGAAGAGATAATGACCTAAATTAGCTTGATCTTTATCGTATAACCGAGGAAAGTGTATATTTCTTCACTCTAGGCGAATATATCTATATGATAGATTATACTATTATCTGATCCTGTCGCACTGCGTCAAGGACCGTGTTAAGTAATTAACCTTATGTGCGACAGCGGCTTACCGGGCCTACTGGGCTTACGCGCGCACATCGCACAAGCCTTTAATCCATTCCTGATGGATGCAGGTAGTACCCGTGGGTCAGGCTATCCAGCCCGACTAGGGACTATACGTCATCACATACTCCTTTATATTTTTGTGTCGCGTAAAATATTTACGTACGTGTTTGCGTTTTAAATCTCTGAATTACATTTATTTATTTTCTGAAAATAAATACTACGTAATACTGAATAGTTAGTAGTCACTTATTAACTAGTAATAATTATTTCCTGAATATTTAAATTACGTCACGATTAAAACTGAGACTGTGTGATAATAATATTTGTGGATTTTAAACATGGTTAATATCTGAATAGCTAAAATTAATTATTTTATTGAATAATTAATTACGTCAAGTTTTATATAAAACAAAGAGTGTGTATAATTTATGTTCTTGCATTCTAATTACGGTTTTTAAAATTCTTCCCCTCTAAAAAATAATTTGTCTTCGAACTAGAGACACGATAATGTTGTGGTTTTACAATTTTCTTCCACCAAAACATGAAGAAAATACACAAAATATACACCTAAATATCTTCCACAATCTCATTGATCACAAACATGTGTAATCTTGTTTACAAGTGATCCAGTCCTCATTTGCCTCCTGCTCCTCAATTGCAATGAGAAGAACACCTCCATCCATGTGAAGTGTTAGTGTCTAGAGCCATAACATGATGAAGATCTCTCCTTCTAGATCAAGTCATGGTTATAGTTTTCCTACAATGTATATGTAGTAGATCCACGTAGTGGATTCAGTTGGATGTCTTTGTAAGGGTAGAAAATCCAAGTGATGGGTATCCTTCGATAAGGTTTTAGGTGTGTAGATCCAAGTTTGTCAATACTTGGATATAGTGTAAGAGTCATAGATCTAAGTGTTGTGTACTTAGATCTATATGGTTTATGTGTTTAGGCCACAAAACACAAGGTTTGTTATGTTGGGCCATAAAATATAACGAGTTGTGTTAGCCTTAAAATATTGAGTCAAACAAGAATGCTCGGTCATATGTTTATTATGTATCGTATTTTAGAACGTTGTAATAGGTAGTAGATTAGTCGTGTTTTACGGGCTTCACTTTAAGATAAAGTTCATTCATAAGTAACTAAAGCCTAAAAGGAAAGCCCGACCCATTATCATATAGCCTATTATGCCACATGTAGGCAAGGCTATATACACCTCTCCTTGCATGTAAGGAGAGGTTGGTTGGTTCATTTTTCTCTCATTTTCTAATCTAGTATTCACAAAGTTTCACACACTTCTCTCTCTTTTCTCTCTCAACTTTCTCTCTCTAGAATTCATCTATCTTCTACCTTTCTTTCTTGATTAATCATCATATTTTATGGGACAACAATTGGTATCAATCACCATGGGGTGGTTTTGTGATTCGTTGTTGATATACTTTTGGTTCGTATGATTTACACCTAAAATCATCTCGGATTCAAGTGTTTCTTGTGCTTTCCGTGCTCTAAATCTTGCTATATATCTCTTTCATACGTGTGGTAAGGATTTGGTTGTTGTGGTTTGATTATTATCACGGATTTCTTGTAAAAATCTCAAGTTTTTACCTTAAGTCTCGGAAGTGTTCACATATTGCGATAAGGGCTTCAGTATTCCGATCACAAAAGCCTAAGGGTTTCTTCATTGTGATCACGCATTGCAATCACTGATTGCGATCACTCATGATGTGATCACTCATATTGCGATCACTCATATTGCGTTGCGATCACTCATATTACACCCACTCATATTGCAATCACTCATATTGCGATCACTCATATTTCGATCACTCATATTGCGATAACTCATATTGCGATCACTCATATTGCGATTACTCATATTGCGATCACTCATATTGCGATCACTCATATTGCGATCACTCATATTGCGATCACTCATATTGCGATCACTCATATTGCGATCATTCACATTGAGATCACTCATTACGATCTGTTATTCCGATGACTATTCCGATAAGAACATTCCGATAGCATTACGATAAGAACATTCCGATAGCATTGCGATGGGTATTCCGATGGATTAAAGATTTTTTCAAAAACGTGTTTTTGAAAATTTTTCGTGTGCTTTTTGGTCTAGGAGAATTTTTTTGTTTTTGAAGAACAATTTTTAAGGGATTTCAACACTTTTTCTCTTCAATAACAATCACTATAATATCTACTTAAGATCCATATTAACTTCATCATTTTAGAAAATTTTGAGATGGATTCTACTGCAGAATATCATGTGACGAGCAACAACATAATGGTGGCGGGTAACAAAGAGAGACCACCAATGATTGTGTTGGGTCGATATGATCAATGGCAATCCTGTTTTCTACGTTATCTTGACACTAAACCTAACGGTGATGCTTTAACGCAATGTATTTTTGATGGACCCTATAAACTCTCAAGGATTTAAGTTCCTGGAGTACCAGCCTCAGACACAACTGATGAACAACTCGCTTATGAACGTGATGAAAAGAGAAACGACTTCACACAAGAGAACCGTGCTTGGTTTGATGCAGAAAAGGAAGCAATCTACTTAATTCTCAGTGGCATTGGAGATGATATTTATTCCACGGTTGATGCACGTCCTATTGCTAAAGAAATGTGGACGGCTATTGAAAGATTGCAACAAGGTGAATCACTTAACAAACAACACATGAAAACTAAGATGTTTTGGGACTTTGGCAAGTTTACATAAAAGGATGGGGAATCAATTGATTCTTATTACTCCCGATTCTACAAAATGATGAATGACATGACCCGAAACAAACTTGCAAGTTTCCACCATGCAAGTCAATGTCCATTTTCTACAGCAACTTCAACTAGAGTGGAGACGGTTTGTCACCTTGGTGAAACAACAAAAAAAGTTAGATGAAGTTTCATATCACACACTCTTTGACATTTTGAAACAATTTCAAAATAAGGCAAATGAACTTCAAGCTGAACGTGCTACAAGGTTTCAAATCCACTTGCTTTGGTGTCTACCACTTAACATTACCCAGATTATCATTCTCGTGCTCCAAAGACCTACTCTACTCAATCATCATCACCACGATCATCCACTGTTTCTAAGTCACATGCTCCAACAAGATCTTGAGGCAAATAAGTTGGAAGAGCACCATCACCCACACCTGAGCAATCATATGAAGAAGACAATGATAAAGAACTAGCTCAAAAGGATAGGGAATTCAAGCAACAAATGGCTTTTATTATGAAGCAATACAGGAAAATCTACAAACCCACCAACAACAACCTCAGAACATCATCTAATACGAGGAACAACTATGCTCAGAGTCCTCCAAGGAATGACACAAGAAGGCGTGATGAGAGTCCTCTAAAGTATGATCGACAACCCGCGAAGTATGATAATCAGAGGGTTCCTACTGTTGTTGGAAATAGGGAAACTGTTGGTACTCAAGTTGTGCAACAAAGTGGGATTCAATGTTTTAACTGCCGAGGTTATAGGCATTTGGCTAGGGAATGCAGGCAGCCAAAGGGGGTTAAAGATTATGGTTATCATAAGGAAAAGATGTTGATGTGCAAAAATATGGAACTAGGGATCAAGTTATCAGCTGAGGAAGGAGAAATGCTTGACGACACAGATGATGAACTCTCCGACCAAGAACTCGAGGCACATTATTCATACATGGCAAAGATTCATGAGGTCCTTAACGTCACTGAAGATGACAATGGTCCTATCTTTGATACCGAGCCAATTGATAAGGTAAAACATGATGATGAATATAATGTGTTTGGTGATACACATGAGCATAGTGATCTACCAACAACAATTACTGACACGTGTATGATGGAAACGGTTGATAGCAATACCACACCCGATTCATCAGACATGTGCAATAATGAGTTTGAGGATGATCAACATGCAAATGCGTATGATGACGAGGAGCGTGTCGCGCTTGCTAATTTAATTGCTAGTTTACCAAAAGATGTCAATGAAATAGAAAGAGTCAAAAGCAATTAAAGAAGCAAACGCAACACTTACTTAAAACTTTGAAGAAAGCAAAGCCGCCCTTATAAAATCTAGTGAGAAAATTGATAGTTATAGGGTTGAGCTTCTTCAAAAGACCAAAGAGCTTGAGCGGAACAAAAGTCATGTCATTAACGTTAAAAAGGATGATTTTGAAAATAAATACAACGAAGCTCTTGCTTTATTAACTAAAGAAAACGTAAATTTAATGTTTTATTAAGTGATGAACGTCAAAAAACGTACCTTGCCACAACAAAAGTTAATGAACTTGAACAGAGGCTTTCTATGGATACCACCGATTCTGCTAAATTCTTGATGAAAAGAAACAACAAATTGAAAAATTAAAACATGATTTCAAAAATAGACAAGCCAAAGATACTGAAAAAGTAAAGGATCTCGAAGAACAAGTCGATTTTTTTGAAAAAAGTTGTTTATAAAACACATGACTCTATTCAAACCGTTAGAATGATAGCACCTCGGTCGTTTTTCAAGAGTCAACCTAGTTTTGCAAGCCACAAGTACCTCGAACAAGCTCAAGCTGCAAACCCTCACTTATATCTTGATGATCCGAATGGACCGATCATGATTGCCGAGTAGCTAGCCTCGATAGTGAAGAGACGTCCCTTTGGGATGAGGAGAGTAGATCACCGGTCAACAAAGACTTTGTGACACCATATAATTATGCTTATGAAAACAGTCTTTATGGTCTTTTCACTCCACAAAAACAGATGTCTCGTGAGGAATTATTTCTTGAATGCAAACAACGAAGAATTCAATGGAAGAATTTTTTGCCACTAAGAAATCAAATGTTTTTAAATATATTAAATATTTGCCTCTTGATGCTTCTAAAAGAAAAAGTAGAAAAATACTTGGTTTTCTTAAACAGTACATTGATAATGTTCAATCAATTATTGAAAGCGATTGGGAAAAACATCAAAACGATAAGTGGAAAACAAATATTCCTCACAAAATAACTGTACTTGTGAAAGAACTTTTAATACCAAATACAAAGATAATTAAAGAACATGTTCTTGAGTTTGAAAAATTTATTCGGTCTGAAATGTTTGATGGTTTAAAATATGTTGAGTCTCTTGAAAAAGCAATTGATTAATTTCAAAATGACAAATCAGATTTTTCAAACGAATATGATCTAATCTTAGAATAATGTCTCTACAAAAATATTTTATGTGTTACTCTTCAATCTTGTGCGGATATCGATGAATAGTCAGATGTTGCATGCAAATATATTGATAAGATTAAAGAATGTGAGTGTCTTGAACTTGAGCTTTCAAAACGTAAAGAAAATGTTGATAAAAAGGCTTTTGAGTTACTTCAACACAAAACTGATTTCCTTTAAAAATATTGTCATTCTCTTGAACTTGCTTTGCAAAAAGACATAGGAAGTTTTCCACATGATAATAAATTGCAAGAAAAACTTTTCCAAATGTGTCGAGAAATGAATGAAAAGAGTTTGGAAATTAAAGAGTTGAAAGCTCAGTTACAAGACAGGGAAATAGCGATTGCAGAGTGTTAAGAAACCTATAGTAAGACAACCTAATGCGCACAAAGTGACTAGACCCTCTGTCCTGGGAAAACCATCTATTTTCTCTAATTCTGCATTTGCAAAACCTACGTTTTCCCCCAAGATGGATGGGCAGGATAGGTTACCACAAAATACTCCCAAAACACATATTCAATCACAAAGCATTAAGAACACAAATGTGATTACACCAGGAATGTATAAATTGGCCACTAAACCCACACACAACAAAGAAGTTCAATCACCTCAGACTTCTAGAAACACTAATAGACGTGTGTCTTTTACTACAGGAGTAGTCCCCACTGCTAGTGTTAGCCGGCCTCAGCTTAAGAGCACTCGAATGAATGAAAAGTTTTGGCAAAACAAAAGTTAAGGGAAGATGAAGGAAGTAGAAGACCACCCTAGGATTTTCAATGTTTCTAAGAATAAAACGTCTGTAATCGCATGTAATGACGATTTGAATGATTCGACTTTGTATTCTTTGAATGTTAAGTTTGTTTGTTTGAAATGTGGAAAGTGTACTAATGCTAATCATGCTATGTGTGTTTCGAATAATGTCAAAAGCGTAGCTACCATAACTAAGAAGCAAACTGCGACGCCTTTTAGTGCTAGAAAACCCAAACGCAATGTGAACCACTCTGGTGCAACCCCCCCCTAAGAAAAGTATTGCATCAGACTCCATCACTTAGAACCTTATAACGACCTAATTATACATACTCAACCTATCTTATAATGCCACTTTGTAGTATAAATAAGAGCTTTCGATACTTAATATGTTGTGTTTTATATGCAGATATAAAGTTTGAAGGAGCAAATTGAAGATATACAAAGAAGGGGCCTCAATATGCAAATAAGCCAGAGTTGTTAAAAGAAGATTCTGAATCGCCGAGAAGTGCGGCGCACAAACTTAGAAGTGTGGCGCACATTCTCGTCTCCAAAATGCGGCGCACTTTCGGAGAAGTGCTGCGCACATTTGACCCCAGAAAACACTATAAATAGAGGCCATTTCCACTCATTTTAAACACACCTCTCTCTCTCAATACTCCATGTAACACCCCATTTTGGAAATGGAAATATCACAGTAATTATGGCGTGTCATCAAAGCATACAAGGTAAAATGTCTAAACATTACTTGACCATATAAAAGAAAATACCGGAATCAAACATCGGTAGTCCAAAAGTAAAGCTCATCACACACAAACATAGTATAGTAAAGAAAAGGGACTAAAAAATGTCCAAAGCATAAGTATCATAAAGAAAAGAAATGCATAATGTAAAGAAGGCTAGACAGCTTCCAGTCCATATGCACGCACTCTTAGTGTCTACGAGTGTCCCTGAGTACCTGCCGTTTTGGGAACATAGAAAAGGAAAACGGCTGAGCAATACGCTCAGTGCAAGGATGTACAAAAAAGCATGAATAGGATAAGCATATAACATAATAACAGCGGAAGAAACTAAGTCCCGAGTAACCTGGTTAAGTCTTAATGAAACTGGTTTTATAGTTTGATAGTCTTATGTTTATCTTATAAAAACTGTTTGACATATTTTACCGTTAGCCAATATAGGTCATGAGAATCCACCGTGCATGAATAATTGGAGGGGTGACCTCATCATGCAAATTAGAGGGGCTGCCTCTAATTTAATATACTGGTTTTATGGGTAGGAGGGATCAACTCCTTGTGAAGGATGCAAGAAACACACCACATTCACCATGTAATCCTGAATAAAAACGTGTAACTAGGATGCACCCATACGCCCCACATGATAAATATAAATAAATGGCCAAAAGCTGAAGGGACGCCACGAGCAATCACTCTGCCGTGGTGAAGTCATAACATCAGTGCCTCTAATGTTATGGTTATGGTACCTCCATAACTAGGTGAAACTGGTCATGCATGTATATGGCTATAGGTAATCATATTTAAACATAAGCAATCAAACTCATACTTATACTACGGGAAAACAGTTGGCTGCATACGGGGAAATCCTAATAAGGAAAGAATGTCCAAACTGAAAGGACAGGAATCCGTACCTTATGTCTAGTGAACGAGAACGATGAACTGCGAGAATCCTACTTCTGAAACACTAGTGCTACATAAATACGTACATGAAATAAGTATCTGCTTACTAAATACATAGCTGGTTTTACGTCATGTCTTAGCTTATTTTATATGTTCTTACTATGTTTTACTGTTTAAAGCCTTAAACTGTGTTAAATCTTATATTCTGTTCATTCTGATTAAGTATTTCTGGTATTTCATGTGTTATTATACTTACTGTGTAATAATAAGTAACTTTCCAAAAATAGCAGGTTTCCTAAAATAGAAAGTTTCCAAAAATAGAAAGTTTCCAAAAATAGAATTACTGCTTAAAATAGATAAGTTTCTAAAAATAGAAAGTTTCCATAAATAGATTAGCTGCCTTAATTAAATAAGTTTCCATAAATAGATTAGCTGCCTTAAATAAATAAGTTTCTAAAAATAGCTGGTTTCCATAAATAAATTAGCTGCCTTATTTAATTAAGTTTCTAAAAATAGAAAGTTTCCATAATTAGAAATAAGCTGGTTAAATAAGCTAAGTATATAAGCCTAAGTGTTTTCATGATTATTTTCTAAGTCATATGATATATTGTATAGTTTAATAATTATTTCATGTAATTTAATTAAACTATAGGTTATAATATTTAATTAAAGTATAACATGTTTTTAATTAAATATATTAAGTACTTAGGTTAAAATATGTATTATTAAATATTAATAATATAACCTAAGTCATGTTAATTAATTAATTATATCCATGGTTTTTAAAATAATTAATTAATTATAAGTCTTAATAATATAAATACTTAGGTTAAATTAATTTCATGATTATTAACAATTAATTAACCTAAGTCATGTTATTAAATTAATTACATCTTTATTAATTTAATTTTATCCTAATTTCATAACATAAAAAAACTAACATAACCATGAACCGGATCTAAGCTTAAAAACATGAACCGGACATGAATCGACACCGTACCCCGAACCAAATCGGGGTACCCCTTGCTGCCGTGGGACCCACACGCACCAACCAAGACCATAAGGTCTTGGTGGTGTCGGCTAGCAAACCGAAACCCCCTTGGGGTCGGTTGCAGCCTGCGACCCAAAACATAACACCCCTTAATCGACCGTTTGATTTATTTAATCATCAAAACATGTTAGATCTAGGTAAAAACATCACATGTTCATAATTAATAAAAAGATTAAATTAAAAGAAAAGGTTTAAAAAGGTTTTACCGTATTCGTAGATCAAAGGAATGAAGAACAAACACGAACAAACAACAAATCTTCAAGATCCAAGATCAATGAATCACCTCGTATGGTGATGTGTAGGTGGCGGCACAAAGACCAAGGGAGGAAGGGGTTTTAGGTTTTTCTAAAAAAATTCTTCTGTAACTTAATTTGAGTAGTGAAAACTAAATATAACCCCCTTTTAGTAAAATTGACAATGGTCTTGGCCCATTGCTCTTATTTTGGCCGCGGGTAGGGACCCCCCCGTGGGGTTCCCGTACCTCTTTTCGTGTCTTGTTATTTAGTTAGTCGTTTGTGTTTAATTATGTTCGTGTTTTAAATGTTTTCGTTACGTAAATACCATAATCTAATATATTTAATTACGCTCGTATTAGATATATATACGTAATTAATAATAGCTCGTGTTTAATTACGCTCGTGATTTCGTGATCGCATGTTCGTGATTTATTATCGCTAAATAATTATTACGTGATCGTTCATATAAAATACTTATCGTGTTCTAACACGTACGTAATACGTAAACTCCTAACAAGTAATCGTAATCATGCTATATTAGGAAACTTTTTAACTAGTACGTACGATCCTAAGGGTACTATGCATGGTAAAAGCATGCGGGTTTTACACTCCATAGCTCGAGTATTTTAGCTCTCTTAGTAAATTTCAGTATTATCCACTTTTGGGATATACTTGTAACTAGAGGATTCCACTCTTTGATTCTTGGAGGAACCATACAATCGTGATACTTGTGTACTCGTTTATTCAATCCAATCTAAGTATGATGTTCTCTTACTCTTTTCCAATTGTTACATTGATTACTATGTTAGGCTAAGCTATTTGTGACTATATGGGTATGTGACTATAATTAGTGATGATGCTATGATATGATCATTTATAAATGATTTCAAGCTAATGTTGTAGAACCATTTTACCACCTAGTTCTACAAACCATATTTTATCTAAGTTGATTTGTTACGATAGTTTGGTGTTAAGAAACGCAAATTGTTATAATAAGCTTTCTAGAACTTGTCTATGGTCATGAATCTTTGGTTGGAGAAATCCGCTTAGAAACTTAATAAAATATTGAACTTGTTGGCAACTTGTTTTGAGCTTAGTTGCTTAAATAAACATAAATCTTGAATCAACCCAAGTAAATTGTGTAAACGCCGTTTTGACGAAAAAGGATTATCACGCTTTACCTACATAAACATATCTCGATCATCATTATCATTATCACGAACTTATACGAGCTATCCCATATTAGTCATACTTGTTATTATTGATATTATTTCAACTATTTATTTCTTCAATTATTATCTTGATTACCAAAACGAAACTATGTTTCAGCGAACGATCCTGGCTTACCACAATAAAGCTATATTACGAACGAAAGGGTATACTTGCCCGTGTTGTCTTATAGTCCCTTGTTTTGTCTAAACCTTGTAATATTAATTTAAGAATTGCAAACGAACATCAAGTTTTTGGCGCCACTGCCAGGGACTTATAATCCTGTTTTGTAACCAAATTCGTATAATCCTTAAAGAAATTGAACCATTGCTACTCATTTTAAACCAAATTTTTTTTCTGCAGTACAGAAAGTACGCCGCATAAACCAAAAAGTGCACCGCACTTCCTGTAGCGAACCAAAGTGCGTCGTACAAACCCAAAAGTGCGCCGCATATTTTCACTGAAAACAGCAAATACCTTGTTGGATGCACACTCGTTCATCCAGAACAACACCAATATCACCGTTACCTGAACCTGAACGTACCCTTAACCGAAGGCTACGTAGACTTCATCGCCGTGTACCCTTAGCTAGGAGACACGAGCAACCTCAACCTCGCATAATCAACCAACTTTTTGACAATCTTTCACAAATCCTATTTCTCACCAAACTCATCAACCGTTACGATCCAATGTCGGACACCGATGATGAACCAATATGGTCAGCCGATAGAGTTATCGCACCAACTCCTGGCTCCGCAATCCTTTTACCTGAAATTACAAACGATTTTGCAATCAAAGGGAACCACTTAACCCTTGTAAAAAATAACCAATTTTATGGTCGAATCAAAACCGATCCTCACAAACACATCCACGAATTCAACAGAATTAGTAATATGTTCAACTATGGAGAAGTACAATCCGAAGCCATCCAACTCATGATGTTTCCATCATCCTTGACTGGAGAAGCCAAGTCATGGCTCGACGAACTTAACAAAGGAACCATTCGAACATGGGAAGGCCTTAGAACTGCTTTAATTATCCGATTCTTTCCTCCTGTCCTATCTGAAAAACTCCTCGGAGAAAACCGAAGCTTTTCTCAAATAGATCAAGAAACTCTCACTGACGCATGGTTAAGAATGAAAGAATTACTCAGAAACTGCCATGGTCATGGACTTAAAAAAGAAGGAATAATCAAGATTTTCTATCATGGTCTTGACGATGCTACCCAAGATGCATTGCACGCCGCAGCGGGCGGAATTTTCCTGTACAAAAGCCCTAACCAAGCTTACCAATAATTGGATGACAAAGTCCTACTTAAGCTTGATTGGTCCAAAAATAACAAAAACAAAAACCCATTAAAAATTGTAGCTTTTGCCGAAGGAAGCAACAACCCAACCGACACCGAGAAAATTATGGCTCGAATGGATGCCATGTATCTTAAGATTGAAAAGATAAACACAAAACCTGCAAACACTGTGGAGGAAACCATCCTTCTAGTGAATGTGATGACGATGACACACCCATGACGAAGGAAGAAGAAGCCAACTTCATGAATACCTTTCGTCGAACTCGATTTTATAACGATTATCGTAATCACGACCGCGATAATTGGAGATCAAATGATAAACCAAGTTATGATCGAGACGAAAAGAAACCCAATCAAACCAAAGACAAAAACAACCTTGAAACCAAAATTGACAACTTTATAGAATCTCCAAGAAAAACCAACATATTTGTTCGAGAAACATTCACTGACTTCAAAACCAAGTTCAAAACCACAACAAACAACCACCAAGCTTCCATTCAAAACCTTGAAGCTAAATTTGGTCGTTTGGCCGATAAATAATCGAATCGCGCTTCTGGTTCTTTACCAAGCAATACCAACCCAAATCCCAAGAACAAAAACCAATATCACCCCCCACAAGCTCGTAACGAGCATGTGAATGTCGTATTCACGCGGAGCGGTTTATCTTACGGATCACCTCCAAACCTACTCAAGTTGCACCAATCGAAATTCCATTCGATAGTGATAATGAGGAAGAAGCCCAACCAACCCACACCAAACCAACTAAAAACCCAACACCCAAACCATATAAACTAAAAGTACCACATCTACAACGCTTACGCAAGCAAAAGATGCAAGCTAAGTATGGTAAATTCCTCGACTTAATACAAGAAGTGCGAATTAACATGCCTTTCGTCGATGTTTTGGCTGGAATGCCAAATTATGGAAAATTTATCAAAGAACTTATCAAGAGCAAACATAAGTTTGAATAATTTTCTTCAACCTTTCTAAATGATGAATGTTCTGCCATTGTCCAAAACAAAGTACCACCAAAACTGGGAGATCCTAGAAGTTTCCTAATCCCATGTACTTTTCCTCACTCATACTCTTGCAACGCCTTGGCCGATCTTGGCACAACTATCAACCTCATGCCATACTCTTTGTTTGCTAAACTATCTAAAAACATTTTAAAGCCCACAAACATGAGCGTTCGACTCGCGGGCTGTTCTTTCCAATACCCAATGGGGATACGTGAAAACATGCTCATAGAAGTCGGAAAATTTGTTTTTCCTGTTGACTTTGTAATCTTAGAAATGGAAGAAGATAGCAAGGTACCACTTATCCTTGGTAGACCTTTCTTACACACAGATGATGCTATAATTAGAGTAAAGCAAAAACAACTCAACCTTGGAGTTGGAGAAGATAGAATTTCTTTTTCTATCGACGAAGCAATGAAACACTCGTACTCAAATGACGATACTTGTTTTAGTATCGATGTCATTGAAGAAATCATTGAAGCCGATTTCGACGCTCTTCTTGATGAAGGAAGCGAAATTTTGCATTCTCTCGAAGGAACCATCCTCGAAGAAGATCTTTTTGTTGAATTTGATGCCTTCATAGCCGACCATACCGATGATGAACCAATCGAAACAATCGAAGAAGAAATCGAAATCCCATTTGAAACCATAACTTTCGAAACCGATTTCAAAGTTAAGAAATATGTCGAAGAAACTCCTACAGATTTAGAACTTAAACCTTTTCCTGAACATCTAGAATATGCGTTTCTTCACGAAGAAAAATTACTCCCTGTAATTATTTCATCCCAACTATCGGAAGAACACAAAGACCATCTAATTGACATTCTCAAGAAACATAAGCAAGCCTTTGCATGGAAAACTTCTGACATTCCTGGCATATGTCCATCGTTCTACAAACACGAAATCCAATTTTTGGATAACAAGAAACCGATTGTTGAAAAACAACGAAGATTAAATCCTAACATGAAAGATGTTGTTAAAAAAGAAATCCTTAAACTCTTAGACTATGGAATAATCTACCCAATCACCGATAGCCCATGGGTTAGTCCTATTCATTGTGTACCTAAAAAGAGAGGTATCACTATAGAAACTAACGAAAACAACGAATTAGTACCAACACGAACCATCACCGGATGGAGAGTTTGTATTGATTATCGAAAACTAAATGATGCAACCGGGAAAGATCATTTTCCTTTACCCTTTATGGATAAAATGTTAGAAAGACTCGCAAGAAATGAATACTTTTGTTTCCTTGATGGTTTTTCTGGATACTTGCAAATCCTAATCGACCCTATGGATCAAGAGAAAACTACGTTTACTTGTTGTCACACCCCACCATGGTGGAATATGGGGCACGACGTATGGATATCATCACAACAATAGCGTGTCTATAGAGTTAACTAAATGAAATAGAAATGTGATAAAAAGGTGACACAATGTCATGACAATATTCCAAATAATGTAGGCGTCTAGGTAAGTAGGTAACAAGACTACCTCTTACCAAAGACATTCAAATAACACACATCAAACATATAGGTATCAAACAATTTACTAAATCAAAAGACAAATAAAATCTAAGAGGAAATGGATTCCTCCTAATGCAATCCTAGCAGCCTCTATACTCTAGCCACTTCTAACATCATCTTGCACAACTACCTCAACTGAAAATGACAATAAAATCTATCAACATAAAGTTGGTGAGAACATAGGTTTAAGTTATCTAGAACATCATAAGAAACCTTGACATCCGCTGTAAATAAGTTGAAGAAAAACAATTTATAGTAATGGAACATAATGTGATAATCATATTACATGCATCCACAAAAAAACTTAAACCAAGTACCGATCACATCTACAATTCACAAAGCACACTATAACAATCAAGAAGTATCCCGTCACACACACAAGAACACACACCACACTATCTGGATCTTTCCCACACCACCTGTGGAAGATGAACTATATCCCCGTCGAGATATCTTGCCTCCGAAGAGACGATGCACAAGTACTCAGGACGGATCGTGCCCCACGAACCAAGAACTCAGGACGGATCGTGCCCCACGCTCCACACACATCACAACTGGTCCCATAGACGCCCATACATCTATGTACCAATCCCAATCATAACACAATCAAGATTCACATATCATAACACATATCAAAGCACATATGAGAACACATAAGCACGCAAGTCATACAATAGCACATTTATGTCCACACATTTTAAAACATAGTACTAAATTATGTTAAAGAACATTGTGTCATCTCCATCCCATACTGGAAAAACATTTAAAAACGTAGCAAAATGGGACTATGAACTCACCTGATAGCACAGCAAGCTAGCACTCCTGCAAACCTATAAAATCATACACAACACACTTAGCTCAGGTCCTAACACCCAAGTTAAGTAACAACCACGGAGATGAATCTAATCCCCCAATCCTCGCTATCTAGTTCTCACGCTACAAGCGATTCTATACGTAAAAATTCAGTTTTTCCCGGTACGGTTTACTAGTCATTAAACGACCACATGAAGTGAACTTAACACCACACATGGCTCCTACCCTACTGGCTTTATGTTTTTATATGATCTAAGAACTCCAAAAACCAATTTTACTTTCTACTTACACGTTTAACCCTTTTTTTTAGTCTCTACAACAAAAGTCGATTTCACAAAGCTGATTTTCTGTACATGCTAAAGGTTCGACCCCAAAAGCCCGACCTAAACACCATAATTTTTATTGAAAACCTCCAGTACTTTTATCTACATTATAAAGAGTTCCCAAATTAAAAATCTTTGTCTATCTCATTCGTTTGGTTAGGTTTTGACTCAAATTTCCGAAATCTAAATTTATTCATGAACTGCGCACTGTTTTTGTAACAACTGTTTGACGACCTTCCCGAATTCTATTTTCGACGAATCTTATATTTTTGAAAATTAGACTCTCTGAACTTAATTTAAAAAAAAAGAAACGCAACCAAAGTTGCTACCAACGGCCCGTAATAGTCAACACAAGACAGGCCTAAAAATCAGAATGTTTTACACCTTTATGCACTAACCCTCTAAACATCATCAATTATCCCTAAATTCTTAACACAAACCATAAAATCATTAATAAATCAAAATAACTATAATTCTCAGAAATTTAACAAAACCCTAATCATCTCAATCATCGTTAATTAACATTACAATTATGATTAAATAATAAAAACATGAATTATATTAAGGTTGAATTGATCACTTACCTTGAAACAAGAAAAATTAATGAACCCTAATCATAATTTCGACTTATCTTGATATCCATGGAAGATTTAGACTGATTTTAGGTTTATTTAGGGTTATTAGTTGTTTTTAGGGGTCTAGGGGTGTTTATATAAGTCTTTGTAACCTTCTGGACAAGTTTAGACCCAATTAGGACTTTTAATTGGTAATTATCATATTTTAATTAAATTAATATATAAAATTCCAGCTATGGGACCCATAAATTCGACTCCCCTCTGTATTTTTTCATATTTTCACTCTCCCCCCTCCTATTTTATGTTTACTTATACTCCTATACACTTTCGGGACCAAACCGGGCACCCTTTTGCTAATTTTTCGACTTTTTACGCTATTTTTGAACTAGCCTTCATTTCTAAAAGTTTCTAAATATAGAAAGTAACTATAAAACTTATCCTAAACATATTATATATACTTAATACATACATACAACATACGACACGTAAACGAAACCATATAAAAACACTATCCGAACTTTTCTGCAGTTCATTTCTAAACTCATTCCATTTCATATCATTTCATTTCATTTCCAACTTATACCATGATTTACACATTCATGTGAACTCATGAGCACGAACCAACCCCATCACATCATCATATAATGTACCATGTACTACATAAACAATGTCTAACATCATGATAAAGTCTCAAATATGAAGACATAACACATAAACGCACACTAAGCACATGATCAACATCAAACAGTCAAAAGTGACAAATCCAAAATATAGGGTTGTCACATCACTCCCTCCTAATAGAAATATCGTCCCGAGATTTACTCCATAAGCTCAAAAAACTTCATTTCACAACCAACTCGCTATCTCTCTCATAAGAACGTAACCGGATCATCCGTATGACTACAACAACGCTCTCAATGATTATAAGCTCACGACAAATTTTAGGACCCCCAACTTCGGATAAACGATCAAGCCCATGGACATCTAACGGACGTTTACGTGAACGAACTTTAAAATATGAACCAAAACCATGAGACTCCAAAAGATAATCAACATAAAACATGTATCGACTCCCAACGAACCATGGAAATGGACCAATGACACAAGAAGCACCCAGCGACAACCAAACGTATTACGACCGGTGACATACTATTAAAACCTTATGCAAAACCAAAATTTACCCCATAATGGATTTTGTACTGTAATGTATATTAGTTGTTCTAAAACCATGGTATCACATTAGTAATTAATGTAATCATTTGACGAAAAAAAAAATCTATAGTCTCTTCACGAATGATCAATTGTCTAAAGCACACAACACAATACCCAAAACACGAGTTTAAACCGCATTCTTCATTAATGTAACAATCTCTATGATGGATACATCTGAAATCCTATCCCAAAGCAGCCCTAAGTTAGCCTTCTAAGTGTCAACTATCCCAAAATACCCAAAACACGAGTTTAAACCATGTTGTCCAAAAATTAATCTTGAACTCGGCAGTTGTACAATTAATTCGACCAAGCTACTGACTTCCATTGATAATAAATTCTAAATATATGAAAAGTACGCTCTGAGTACATAACTTTAGGTTTTTTAATCACCCAAAAAGCTTTAAAAACGAATAAGTTATAAGCAAAACGATTTTTACCTAGAATTTGCCCAGACATTAGCGACAGTTTCTGGCAGTTTAGCGATGAATTGTGACAATTTAGCGACAGTTTCTGCCTAATTCGATTTAAACAAAAAAAAAAACGATTTTAAACAAAAAAAAACCCGTTATTAATTACAAAATTCAAGGTCTAATTTATTTTAATTCCAGAAAATTAAAACTCTCACCCATCATATTATTAATTACTTGATTTAAACATATTTAATTAAATAAGAACAATATTTTAACTAAATAACAATAACTTTAGGTGATCAAAACCAAAATATTTTTAAAATAAATAAGCCATGCTTATATGTTAAAGAATTTATATTTCACCTTATTTCAAACACGTTTTCGACACTTTACCCTTATTTTATCAACTACCAACAACTATTTTAACTATTTGCAAATTTCATTTCTTTTACCACGTAAGACTCAAAATAAAAGATATCGTTACCCCAAATAAACAAACACAATGGAATTCCTAAACTCTCAATAACATTTACGCTAAAAGTACCGTACAAACGAACACCTGAAATGAGGACTCGATAAATGTGCTATTACGGAAGTTAAACATATCGAAGAGGAACGAGCTAGCAAACCATCACAAGAAAACAACCGATAAATAGAAGGGAATTATACATATATAGGCATATGCATACATATACTCAAATCCATCCAACGTATACTATATAAACATGTATTAACACTCTTTCATGCAACCATACTCAGGAATTCATTGATGTTGTGGTACTTGTGTAACTATGTTGGCCACCATATTTATACAAGTCCTCTTTCACCAATGCACTCCCTCCTATGATGACACTTATAAGAATTAATACTACACATAACACATCTGTCTACCAACTCAAATAAGCACATAGATCCTACAACTCATATAAGCACATAACCACAACATAAAATAAGATCCAAAATCCATGTATTAAAATAACGTAGCCAATGCATGAAACATATAAACTCGTAATCCAGTTGAACCACCGTAGACAAAATTCAAAATGTATAAAGAACATGAAAACGTAATTAAACGAAATCCAACAATGACTAACGTATACGACTATAGTTTAACCCGCACTATTCAAAACTCGAAAAGAAAATAACATGTAGCTAAGTATGAACCATAGTAGTTCATAACCTAACAAATACTACAAAAATAACATTCAAACACATCAATTACTATAAAATGCACACATACTCTTATGACGCCTATATGCAGGGATCCTTAAGCTATAGACTAGGCTACGCGACTAGGCAACCTAATTCTCTATAACCATTGTCACTGATACCATTCTGTCACACCCCACCATGGCGGAAATGGGGCGCGACGTATAGATATCATCACAACAATAGCGTGTCTATAGAGTTAACTAAATGAAATAGAAATGTCATAAAAAGGTGACACAATGTCATGACAATATATCAAATAATGTAGGCGTCTAGGTAAGTAGGTAACAGGCCTACCTCTTACCAAAGACATTCAAATAACACACATCAAACATATAGGTATCAAACAATTTACTAAATCAAAAGACAAATAAAATCTAAGAGGAAAGGGATTCCTCCTAATGCAATCCTAGCAGCCTCTATACTCTAGCCACTTCTAACATCATCTTGCACAACTACCTCACCTAAAAATGACACTAAAATCTGTCAACATAAAGTTGGTGAAAACATATGTTTAAGTTATCTAGAACATCATAAGAAACCTTGACATCCACTGTAAATAAGTTGAAGAAAAACAATTTATAGTAATGGATCATAATGTGATAATCATGTTACATGCATCCACAACAAAACTTAAACCAAGTATCGATCACATCTACAATTCACAAAGCACACTATAACAATCAAGAAGTATCCCGTCACACACACAAGAACACACACCACACTATTCGGATCTTTCCCATACCACCTGTGGAAGATGAACTATATCCCCATCGAGATATCTTGCCTCCGAAGAGACGATGCACAAGTACTCAGGACGGATCGTGCCCCACGAACCAAGATGTAGAATCGTGATAATCTTTGTATTTCAAGAGGGTTGATGTTTTTCTAGAGAGAGAAACAAGAGAGAGGACTGAGAGAAAAGTATGTGTATTACTAGAGAAATAAAACAACTAACACCTCTTTCCATGGTGGAAAGAGGTTTATATATCCAAGTCCTTAAATGGACTTGGGCCTCCGGCCCATGAACATGCTCATGGGTCGGGCTTAACATAAACATTACTTAAACAATACTACGAGCCTATAACTATATTTTTGGAGTGACCGAGACTTTCCTTAGACGTAAAACGTATTTCCAACAATCTCCCCCAAAGGGAGGTCACTCCAAATTTACAAAGTCCTAATCTAGCATTTTAGATCTTGTTCTTGAGCTCGTAGTCCACTTTCTCTTTTCTTCTTTAACTTTCTTTTTCTTTTGAATATGTGTTGAATAATATCAGGCTTTTGCTTGGAACATGTTCTTTTGGCCTTTCACGTGCAATCTTTATCTTCTTGTGATGTTCGCCTCTTCGTGACATCATGTCCCATACACCTATCCTTTGTTGAATTCTTGAAAGTTTTAGAGTCGATATAGCGGAAGACTTTTAGGTCAGATGATAACTAGGTTTTAGGCCATATGATACAACAGATTTTGTATGTAAAAAGTTAAAGTTCTTTGTCGTGTGTCTAATCGAATTGATCCTGGTTAACTATGCGACTCAGTCGTTCTTTGGTGAAACAAATAGTTGTGTCATTGTAGTAATTAAAAAGTGCAAAACTTAAATGAAAAGGGCAATTAAATAAATCTAACTCTAATTTAAAATAAATGGCAAGTATTTAAAAGCGTGACGGAAATTAAAAGGCACTAAAAGTAAATAACGCAAACTTAAAACTATCTAAGGCAAACTTAAAACGCAACTAAAACTTAAAACTATGGCAAGGCTAAAATAAATCTAAGGCAAATAAACTTAAAGTGCAACTAAGGAAAAAGGCGGGAAAAATAAAGCTTGAAAATTAAAAACAGAAAGTTAAAAACTGAAATTAAAGGAACCTGAAAAATAGCTCATCCGGAATAATCCTTTGTTCGGAATAATCACTCATCCGGAATGTCACCTTCGTTCGGAATGATTCTTCTTCACTCGGAATATTCATCAAAACCCTTGATCCGGAATAAATCCTTTATCCGGAATATGTCACTTATCCGGAATAAAGTCTTGACTCGGAATAAAGCTTTGATCCGGAATGATGTCTTGATCCGGAATATATTTTGATCCGGAATGTTGTGCTTGATCCAGAATGTTTGGTATTCCGAATGAAAGGTTTGATCCGGAATAATAAATTATTCTGAGTAAAACCCTTTGATCAGGAATATTGGAAATTCCGGATGAACACTTTTGCTGAACACTTGATCCGAAATGTTTTACTATTCCGAATAAAAGATACTTGATCCGGAATGTTTCTTCACAAAGCTTGATTCGGAATGTTCTATTGATCCGGAATGTTCTGTTGATCCGGAATGTGGACTTATTCCGAATGAAAGGTTTGATCCGGAATGTTTCCTGGGAAAACAGATGAACAGACAAGCAAAGAACAAGGGATACAAAGATAAACACGAATCTAAACAAGATCAAGCAAAATCAAACCAAAAGATTAAGCAAACTAATAACAAATGATCAACTAATGATAATCAAACAAACCAAATCAATCAAACTAACAATAATATTCAAACTAATCAAAACCCACTTAAATCAAATCAATAAAATAAGAACATGAACATGAACAAAAAAGAATAAAGATTAAGATCAAACAAGAAAGGTAGATAGGAGATTAACAAGAAAAAGTAAAGATTGACAAGAATTAAAAGAGAACTTACTTGAAATTAAAGGAATTTAAGGTGCAAGACAAGTATTTAAATTTGACAATAAAGTAAATGACATGTATTTAAATGACAAGGTAATTAAAATTGGAAGAACTAATTGTCACTATTAGCCAACAAAAACAAATGAATGAAAATAAATCCTATTTATAGAGGAGATTAGGGAGGTGCTTAGGAAGCTTCCTCCCTCTTTCTTCTTTCTTTAATTGCATGCTTTAGTCCTTGATCTTCTTAATCCTTTGTTAATCTTCTTAATACTTGGACTTTAATGACTTTGTCTCGGGATTTCTTTAAACTCGTCTTGACATTTCTTCATAAATAAGACATGAGTTCTTCGGCTTTTTAGTAAACTTCCGTCTTTTGACTTTTTCTTCGATAAATCTTCAGAATTGGTCTTGGACTTCCGTTCTTTTTGCACTCTTGACTTCTTGACTTCGTCTTTCGTCTTTTTCTTCGATAAAAGCCCGTGAATGCCCGTGTTTTCTCCACTTTTCACCTTTTCGTCCTAAATCACAACAAAAACACAAACTACGCATAATTCTAACATAAATGACATAAAATACACGTTTTGGCTCGGTTATTATTGTAATTAAGTGGTAAAAAGGATGGGTGTTTACACACCTATCAAATCCCCTATACTTGACCATTGCAATGTCCTCATGCAATGCATTAGTTACAAAGCATGATTACATTTTCCATCATAATCAATCCACGTTGGCCTTTATTAAAAAGAAAGAAAATTATAAACATTCAAAGTAAAGAAATCAAAATCATACCTTCAGGTTTTGGAAATGTTATGAATGATCATCATCCTCAAGTTTTCACTTTCTCCAAACCAAGCTTAAAAACGAGATCATTGTTATTATAAGTTAGCAAACTAACACGAACTCATGTGGGCCAATTATTCACTTAGACTCCCTTATTCCTAGGTGTATCTCTTATATTTTATTGTTGTCTTGAATGATCACGAGGATGCATTGTTGACTTATTTCGATAGTTATTTAGGCTGAAAATAAAGTGGGACGATTTAATCAATAGTTAGCTAAAGGATAAAATCTTTTAATACTGCTTCTCGGGACCTCATAAAGTTCATATCTTGGCATAAATCGCTTCGCGATTTGAGACCTTTCTCGGACCAATATTTGGCAGCGACTTCATACTTCAAATCTTAGGAGACGTTCATGAAATAATGGTCTTCTCTTCATAATAGGAATTTCTTCACTTGAATTTTTGAGAGATTCTTCATACTTGGACCATGACTTCTTCATTTTTATCCAATCTTTACTTGGGATTTTGATATACAACGATCCGCCTCCTTTTTGGACTTGGATCTATTTATCCTCATACCTTGTTAGGGCCTTTTTGGATAGACATCTCCATAACTTTTGGGGAGTTTTTGCTTTTCGTCGTGTGTCTCGATCCTTCATATAGATTTTTGATAAATGATTCTTCACATCACTTTGGATCTTTAGCAACAAAATGTAGCCCTCATGCCTTGTTAGGGCCTTTTCGGACTCGCCAATCTTCGCATCCCGCTTCAATAAGTTATGCCTTGGCTATGAACTCTAATCCATACCGAGCAACTTTTAAACGATCTTGGGCTAGAAGCTAAGTAACTTTTCAAATCGTACAACCTTATTTATTGCAGATAAATTTATTAGCAAGCGATGGGAGAATAGGCTTATAATTAACTCACATAAATTCACGAAAGAATACCAAACTTATAATTGACTCTATCATCTCTCGTTCTCCACAGTTTAAAATCTCAAGTAATGAGACTCGTGGATGCTTAGCCTATTAAATCAAAGTTTTGGGTTTTCGAGTCGTCTATAGGATCTTGCAAACTCTTATACTTTTTCAAGTTTAGAAATCGCATTTTAAAGTTCCCTTGATAAACGACTCTCTAGGATTAATTATAGGAACTTGCGAAAAGTTCTTGTTCTTAACCCGTGAGAGTTAAGACTTTCGCGTTTTATAGCTCCCTATATAAAAGCCTAGCAAAACATGACTTAAACATGTTAAGGATACTAGCTAGAGTAAACTTAGATAAGTAAACTCGGGTTGAGTCAAAAGATTCACAAAGTTTGAAAATTAAAACCACTTTATTAAACATTTATTCTAGCAAAGAAAGAAAATAACTATACAAAGGGAAAAACTAATAGGCCAAAATAGATCAAAAGTTTTGAAAAAATGTCGAAAAATTGATTTTCTGGTTAAAATGAGGACAAATACATGGAAAAGGACACTTAACTTCGATAGAAGTCCCCCCTACACTTAAGATAAACATTGTCCTCAATGTTTAAGCTTGTGGGAGTAAAATCCCCTACACTTAGGACATTGTGTACTTTGTTTAAATCTCGCTAAGGAAAAGACAACTAAAGAGATTCCTATTTTAATATTTAGAAAATATAAAATAGTGAATCGAAAAGAGTTTAGGATAGAACCGGGAAGAAGGGAACACGGAATCACAGGTCGTCAAGAATCATCAAGAGTGGATCATTGAGTGCTCGAATCCCTGAATAGTAGAAGAGAGGAAAGAGCTAACACCAACGGGTCTCCCCTACACTTAGGATAAAGAAAGCTAAAAGATAGATACATGGGTTGCCTCCCAAGAAGTGCTTGATTTTTGTTCACCGAGTCGTGAGCTTGACTCGACCTTGATTAGCATAGGAAGAAGAATGAAACATATCCACCGGGATCAAAGACTTAGTTTTCGTCCATCAAATAGCACAAGCTTAAGGCGAACAAGGCAAGCCAAAGAAGAATAGGCAAGGTTCCCTTAAGCAGCGATGGAGCACGGTGGGAGCAAGAATGGTGAGGTGCAAGCATATCTTCAATAGGTCCAAAAATCTTTCCTTTTATTTCATCAGGTGGATACTGAGATGGCTGAAGAATATCGATACCGGGGTCGAACACCTTTTCCTTTAAGGGAAAATAGCACTCAGGCTCAGTAGAATGGGAAGAAGATCATCGAAGAAGATGCACAACCTTGTCCTCAGAAGGTGGACAAAGAAGTGTTAACTCATACGTGCTGCGGATGTTGGTGTCGTCCGGTTGCTTCTCCTTTGAAAGAATTTTCTTCAAATCCAAAGTAGGATCAAGACGATAATCATCAAAGTTTAAAGGAGGAGCATCACTCTCATGAGGGAAGTAAGTATTGAGAAAAGTAGAGAAGTCTTCCTCAAAAGAGTAATCATCCAAAGTAGGATTAAGCATGGATGGCAGAGGATCTTCCTCATGAGAAGAATCACTCGAAAGAGTATCGGCCTCATCAAAATCATCATATGTGGGCATGCCGGGATACTCGGAAGTAAGGTCATCATAATCATCCGAATCTGAGCTAGAATCATCATCATAAGCATCAAATATCGGTGGAGAATCATAAATGGGTGAAGGTTCCAAATTGGAGAGAGGATCATCCACATCATCTTCAAAAAGTGGATTATCAATGCAAGACTCGAATAGAGGATTGTTGTAGATGACAAAATCATCGAGCACATTAATCATATCCGTAGATTCTCGTCCATAGGATTTGCTTGTAAGCTTCCCCATTTTGAAAACTCGTGCATCATCCCCGACTCTTAAAATTAATTCACCTTCACCAACATCAACTAGAGCTCGTCCGGTTCTCAAGAATGGTCGACCAAGTATTAAAGGAATACGAGGGTCCATTTTATAATCAACAACAACAAAGTCGACCGAAAAAGTGAAGGTGCCAACTTTGATGAACACATCTTCGGCAATACCAACGGGGTAAGCGAGAGTGCGATTTGCAAGCTCAAGGGTCATCTTTGTTGGAGTAAGGTCGGGTAATGATAGTGATTTCCAAACACTCAAAGGCATAAGATTAATACTGGCCCCGAGATCAGGAAGGGCAGTAAATTCTTCGGTTTTGTTAAAAAGGAAAGACAACACAAAACGACCGGGATCTCCAAGTTTTTCCGGAAGTTCTTTAAGAATAACTGTAGAACAATTTTCATTTAAGCGTGTGTTGGCGAGCTCAATCAGCTTCTCCTTCTTGTTAAGCAATTCCTTAAATGCTTTGACAAATTTTGGCATGTGGACAAGTGCTTCAACAAGGCTAATGTTAAAATTCATTTGAGAGATCATCTTCAAAAAATTCGACACTTGAATGTTGTCCTTGGTTTGCATTTTGGCCTTGCCTAAGCGAGAAGGATATGGGATGTTGGGGTTATAGGTGGAAGGTGTAGGTGTAGACGGTAAAGGTTGATATGTTGAAGGATTCTTCTTGGGTACATCGTCATGACGAGGCGGAGATGGTAATGGTGTACTAATACTAGGTGTAGGAGGAGTAGGGATAAATGGTGGCGGAGGAGGTGTAGATGATGGGGGCGGAATAGGTGGTCCTACTATGGTAACTCCACTACGGGTAGTAATAGAACTCACATTCGCTCGCGGATTGGTGACGGTGTTTGAAGGTAGAGAACTCGAGGTAGAGGGTTGAGTTGTGGGCAAGAAATAGCCAGCATATTCTTCAAATCATTCGTTTGATTGCTGAAGGAGGATTGAATATTATCTCGAAGCTCGGATCTTATGTCATTACCTTGCTTGGTGATATCTCCTTTCAGATTGATAATTTGGCTCTGTATATTCTTGATTTTCTCTCCTTGGGTTCTCATTATGGCTTCAACATCTTGATTGATGGGTGGGGCTGGTTGAGCGGGTGGGTGATAAGGATTAGAAGCTCTTGGTGGGATTTGGTTGCTTCTATTTTAGTTGTTGTTGGGGTTTTGGTTTTGAGGAGAAAAACCGGGTGAAAGGTAGTTGTTTGATCGGTAACTCAGCAAATTTCGATCACCTTGAGGTCGAGCTTGGTAATTTCCGGTGAATAATTACCATAAGCTGCATACACATTTTCCGGATTTCCTTGAGTAGAAGGACAATCAGTGTATGAGTGAGGACCTCCGCATGTCTCACAAAGATTGGCTACCGCTTTAACTTGTTGTTGGTTTGTCGCGAGAAGCAAGATATTTTTGTTCATTTCGGTCATCATGCGGGTGAATTCGGTCATATCGGGGTTTGGTGAAGTAGAAGAAACATTGACTCTTAGGTTGTTCCTTGAAGAAGCGGAGGAATCCCAGTTTTTGTGGTGAGTAGTCATGTTCTCAATAAGCTCTCTACACTCCTCGGGTCTCCTTTTCATAAATGTGCCACCTGCGGCTGCATTAATCGTATCACGATCTCGAAAAGTCAAACCATTGTAGAAAGTATCAATCAATGTGACAGGGAGCATGTTGTGGTTTGGACAACGATCGATCAAGACATTATATCTTTCCCAAGCATCAAAAAGAGATTCATCGGGTTCTTGTATGAAACCGCTGATTTGATTGCGAAGGCTCATGACCATGGATGGTGGAAAGTAGCGCGACAAAAAGCGTTGAGTCATGTCATCCCAAGTATGAATTGAATTCTTCGGGAGACGATCAAACCATTTCTCGGCGTGATGTGATAAAGTATGTGGGAAGAGTTGTAGGCGAAGAACATCCATTATGGCACCGGGCAACTTCATGCTTTAGGTGATTGTAATGAACTTGTCGAGGTGTTTGTTGGCATCATCATCAGGCATTCCTCTAAAAGGATTTGTTTGGACTTACTAAATCATGTGGTGCTTCAACGAAAACTCCGGAGCCGGGATTTGCATCGGCGCAATCGGTCCTCCTCGTCGAAACATGGTAGGTTGAAAAAGCTCCTCCATTGTCCGAAGATCGGGCTGTGGAAGAACATTGTTGTTATTATTATTGAGGTGTGGTGGATTATTGTTGTTGACACCTGCCATAGCTAAATCTTCTCGAGTCTCGGGCTCTTGATAAGTAGAAGATCTAGTACGCATAGACCTACAAAGGCAAAAGAAAACAATACCAAACACAAAGAGAATATATATACACAATAAAAATAAAATCTTTTTGGATTTTTGAAATTTTTAATTTTTATGGATTTTTAACAATTTTTTAATTTTTATGATTTTTTGAATTTTTTTAAAGCAAGAAAATAACGCTCACAAGTGAACGGATCCCAAAAAGAAACGTGTCTCTCACAGAAAACCGTTAATCTTTACGAAAAGAGCCAGCAGCGGCGCCATTTGATAACTAGGTTTTAGGCCATTTGATACAAGAGATTTTGTATGTAAAAAGTTAAAGTTCTTTGTCGTCTGTCTAATCGAATTGATCCTGGTTAACTATGCGACTCAGTCGTTCTTTGGTGAAACAAATAGTTGTGTCGTTGTAGTAATTAAAAAGTGCAAAACTTAAATGAAAAAGGGCAATTAAATAAATCTAACTCTAATTTAAAATAAATGGCAAGTATTTAAAAGCGTGACGGAAATTAAAAGGCACTAAAAGTAAATAACGCAAACTTAAAACTATCTAAGGCAAACTTAAAACGCAACTAAAACTTAAAACTAAGGCAAGGCTAAAATAAATCTAAGGCAAAGAAACTTAAAGTGCAACTAAGGAAAAAGGCGGGAAAAATAAAGCTTGAAAATTAAAAACAGAAAGTTAAAAACTGAAATTAAAGGAACCTAAAAAATAGCTCAACCGGAATAATCCTTTGTTCGGAATAATCACTCATCCGGAATGTCACCTTCGTTCGGAATGATTCTTCTTCACTCGGAATATTCACCAAAACCCTTGATCCGGAATAAATCCTTTATCCGGAATATGTCACTTATCCGGAATAAAGTCTTGACTCGGAATAAAGCTTGATCCGGAATGATGTCTTGATCCGGAATGTTGTGCTTGATCCGGAATGTTTGGTATTCCGAATGAAAGGTTTGATCCGGAATAATAAATTATTCCGAGTAAAACCCTTTGATCCGGAATATTGGATATTCCGGATGAACACTTTGGCTGAACCCTTGATCCGGAATGTTTTACTATTCCGAATAAAAGATACTTGATCCGGAATATCTCCTTGATCCGGAATGTTTCTTCATAAAGCTTGATTCGGAATGTTCTGTTGATCCGGAATGTTCTTTTGATCCGGAATGTGTACTTATTCCGAATGAAAGGTTTGATCCGGAATGTTTCCTGGGAAAATAGATTAACAGACAAGCGAAGAACAAGGGATACAAAGATAAACACGAATCTAGATAAGATTAAGCAAACTAATAACAAAAGATCATATAATGATAATCAAACAAACCAAATCAATCAAACTAACAATAATAATCAAACTAATCAAAACCTACTTAAATCAAATCAATAAAATAAGAACGTGAACATGAACAAAAAAGCATAAAGATTAAGATCGAACAAGAAAGGTAGATAGGAAATTAACAAGAAAAAGTAAAGATTGACAAGAATTAAAAGAGAACTTACTTGAAATTAAAGGAATTTAAGGTACAAGACAAGTATTTAAATTTGACAATAAAGTAAATGACATGTATTTAAATGACAAGGTAATTAAAATTGGAAGAACTAATTGTCACTATTAGCCAACAAAAACAAATGAATGAAAATAAATCCTATTTATAGAGGAGATTAGGGAGGTGCTTAGGAAGCTTCCTCCCTCTTTCTTCTTTCTTTAATTGCATGCTTTAGTCCTTGATTTTCTTAATCCTTTGTTAATCTTCTTAAAACTTGGACTTTAATGATTTTGTCTCGGGATTTCTTTAAACTCGTCTTGACATTTCTTCATAAATAAGACTTGAGTTCTTCGGCTTTTTAGTAAACTTCCGTCTTTTGACTTTTTCTTCGATAAATCTTCAGAATTGGTCTTGGACTTCCGTTCTTTTTGCACTCTTGACTTCTTGACTTCGTCTTTCGTCTTTTTCTTCCGTTAAAAGCCCGTGAATGCCCGTGTTTTCTCCACTTTTCACCTTTTCGTCCTAAATCACAACCAAAACACAAACCACGCATAATTCCGACATAAATGACATAAAATACACGTTTTGGCTCGGTTATTATTGTAATTAAGTGGTAAAAAGGATGGGTGTTTACACAACTATCATCAGACTTTCTTGAATTTGTTGAAATATTTGATGCTGAAGGAATAGGTGTGTGAGGACGACTTCAACTGGTACACCGCAACGCCACCGTCTTCGAATGCAGCAACATAATGAGACACGAATAAAATGGCTTTGATATTTTATTCTAATTTGGTAGCATTTTACCTCTGCTCGGTGAAGACCGTTGGACGATAATAAATATCGTACTTGTGACAGGTAGCTCTTATTAAAGATCTCCTTTAAAAGATTTTGCCGGTAAACCCGTTCTCTTTATTAGACCGTCCAAAGCTAAATGCGAACATAAAGAGTGAATCATTTGGATTAAAAATCCTTATGGTTGAAGCCGGCAATTCATGAAACCTGGAACAAGTGAATTTCAATTAAGATTTTCACCATCGTTGCTTTCCAGTTGTCATGAGCTAGATTCATATAGAATCTTGCACGTCACTTACCAAGTGCTGTTTGATGTTAACACTAGAAGGATTTCCACTCATCACTGTGAACACTAAAGAGTGTCACTCTGAGTGTTCTAGCAAGATCATGCGTAGAGGTCTGGAACGAGTTTAAGTTCAATTAAGAATTAAACTATTGTTTCTTTCCAGTTTTCACAAGATTGGTTCTTAAAGAACCGCACGTTTCACCTACCATGAGCTTCTTTGATGTTGGCTCAAGTAGGATTTCCATCTTCATTGTAATACTTGCGTATCACTCGGATGTTCTGGAAATATTACAGGAATATTGCGTAGGACTCATAAAAATCTCTTACTTTTCACAGTGTGTGAAGAAGCAAGGAATAAATGGAAAGTGTCCTAATGAGACTTTTGATGATCTCGTGGCTCTAGACTCGAGAGTACGTTTTGATTTAGTGAGCGATGGCTGGAGAGGATTACCACCTAATCAATATCAGTCTATTCGGAGTGAATAAACCAATAGATAACGTGTTGAACTACGTGTGATTAAAACAAACATCTTTTGAGAGATATTTGAGTTAGCTGGGAGGGGTTGTGCATGACATCATTGGGTCCATGATATCTGGTATTCAATATTGAGAATCATATAAAAATGATCCCAATAATAGATGTGTTGACCCAGTTTCTGTCCTAAGTTGTAAGGAGGGCTTCTTTCTTTACACCCTTTATCTTTACATTTCTTTTTCATTCTTCAACCCCTTCAGTACTTACCAATACATCATCACTAGCACCTTGTTGTGATTGTTCCAGTGCTAGCATCAGTAATTAGTCGGTACTCTGCTACGTTCACAATCATCTCCAACTTTCCCAGGACTTCTAATTCTATCTAGGGAATTGTCCTTGGGAAGATTCCATCGGTTCTGATGAATCACTGGACTAATTCCTAATCCTACCACCCTTTTGTCACCACATCCGTCGTGAATAAGTGTGTTTTGGGTAAGTATTGTCACCATGAAAAAATCCTTGAAAAATCACTTAAAGCACTTGTGATATTATAATCAAAGTTTTTGTGCCTTAAGTGTTTTGTTCATCAAAAACACTCCCCATTAACATGTGCATTACACATATTAAGTTGGTTTATCTTTTAAGTCTTTTTCATTTTTTAGCCAAATATCATTAAGTCTCCGTAATCCCATTTTCTCCCCTTATCCAAAATGTTAACCATTAATATTTGGGATATTGAATGGATTAACCGGTCTTTGGGTAATAAAATGAAATTAGATGCTGGCCAAAGAACATATTAATGCTCCCCCTCAAATTAATGAGGGTTAGTTGTAGTGCTCGAATATGATATGTTTGAAACATTTATAATCTCGAGAGAAATTCTTGAAAGTTTTCATACTTTCACACTACAACATGCCACAAAAGCTGATTATACATAAGTTGACATATTCACAGTAATAGACATATGGAGTTGACCTGATAGTAGACGATCTATAATTAAATAAATCGTTCCGTGAACCTATGGTGAGCTCCATATGGTCTTCCACCTACGAATCATTCCACACTTCGTAGCAACCGGTGCTTCCTTAAAAGTTCCTCGACTTTTTGATCGCGTACTTAGCTCCCTTTTTGCACTGGCTCGTCCAGGTGTACTTGACTGCTGGAAGCGGTAGGTCGGCATTGAGAAAAGTCAGATCATCTCGAACATGCTTGAGCGTACCATCACTGAATTTGTGCAGTTCGTAGAATCGCATAAACTGCATGACGCCAGTCTCATTTGGATAAAATATCCCTGCTTCAAGTGTCGTGGTCCCCATGTAAGGCTTCTTTTTCTTGTGAAAATTACTGAGCGGAATTGTATGGGGACATTTTAAGTTTAGATGCTTTTGATAGCTCTCCAATCCAAGTTGAAAATCTTCCACCCTGTTGATGCAAAAGTTGGGTGATCCTTGCTAGACCTGAATTAGGCTTAATTCGGGTTGGTTGGTGTCCGACTCCTGCACCAAGTGAACTGTATAGTTGGGATCCTGCACACTAAACAACACGCGTTAGGCTTACCGTGGGAATGTTTTCCACGATTAGACTCCGGCGTGAGAGTAAGTAATTGGTTAGGGTTTATAGGAGTCGAGTGAGTTGAGAGTATAGAACGTAATACCTTTGTGGAACCCTTGGGGGTTCCTTTTATAGGCAGTGAAACCCTAATGGGCTGTCACTGATGCTTCGGCCCCAAGGAAAGGATAAACACCAGAATTAGATTGATTGTTATCTTCTAATTATGGTGAGTGAATATCCTCTTCTTTAGGGTGAATCCTATTCAGAGATAGAATATGATTCTGTCAAACCCTGTATCGGTCATGCCGGGCCGTGGGTCGCACACATGTGCGCGGTTACTGTTCATCCAAGCCTATAAGCTCAAATGACATTATTCCCACCCATCTGTGATGGGCCGGATACGGGTAGTACCCGTGAGCCGGGTTCATGACCCGGCTGGGGACTATACGTCATCATGTCCCCCCAGTCTAGTTGTTACAGCCGTAGGCGAAACCTCTAGACTTTCAAGATGCTCCCTGGACGTACCAAGAAAGATCCTTAGGGAATGATAAATTGTCCAAGAATTAGTTTCGGCCGCACGTGGCAACCTGATTTAGGAATTTATTCCAATAATATCTCAGCCGCACGTGACGACCGAGACAAATTAAATGTAGCATTGAATTTGGATCTTACGTAAGACCGCATATCCCGACATAAATAACTGTTCACCTGCCACTTTGATTGACAAAGTGCAAACAGTCAGAACCTCGAGCAGCGTAAACGTATGAGTCAGAAGTGACCCGTGGGTCCCACCTGATGTTTCACCTGCCACTTGCACCCTAACCACACGATGAAGGATAGTGGCAAACACGTGTCACGCATCCAACAGACCATGACCACGAGGCAACCCTATAAATAAGCCACCCCTACGACTGTGTGAAACACACAATCTTTATCTCCATTTCTGCCATTAAAGCTTTTTTTCTTAGCTTCACTTAAGCACGCACGGATCCCTTCCTCCGCAGGTTAGAATACCACGTCCTTACCTTTTTATTTAGTAATGGCCCAAAGAAACAACCCCACAATTGGATCCGTGCTCAATGTAATGACCTAGGAACAATTAGATCACTTTTGTACCAATTACTTCATCCCTACCAACCTACACCCCTCGCTCCCTGGCGCCGGAGACCTCATAACTGAGGCTCTGCAGGGTAAAATTGGCCTATACACTCGCCTGTTTGATGCGGCCAACTACCGTATTCCATTTACCCGTTTCCTCATAGATCTATTAGGATATTATGATGTACATATTAGCCAGCTTCATTGTATAGGTGCATGTAAGATAAATCAATTCGAGATTCTTTGCCGTGCTAGGAGAATCCCCCCAATCGTAGAACTATTCCGGCTATTTTACACCCCCAGTATAGTAAATGGTTGGCTATCTTTTAAGAAACGATCTCCCAACAACCCCTAGTCCCATAATAAGCCCATGGACTCATTGAAAAACTGGTACGACCATTACTTTTTCATTGACGCGATAGTGTGGCCGGCCGATTATGCCTTCAAACATAGGTTATCCCACGACCCCTTGCCGCATGTTAGTACATATAACCCCCAACTCTCCCGAGAAATAGATCTGAACAGAACAGGATTCCATAGAAACCTCCCCGAATCATTCCTCTGTTTGCTAGGGATTAGCCGCAACTATTTCGGCGCGTCCAACAGATATCCTGTGTTTTGGAGAAGGCAGGGTGAAGGTAGGTTAGCATCCACATACCCAAAAGCGCATTCAATTATTTTGTAATGCCTAATATATTTTGTTTATTGTGGCAGAAATGAACTTCTTTGGACTCCTACGTCAAGGCGACCCAAAGCTCGTACCAGAGGGATCTCGTCCCAGACGTGAGAACGAATTACCCCTCCTTGAGCATACCCGAAACATGACAGTTGCTCTGGAGGCCGTGCCGGTCCCCCAATCGGACGAAGAAGAAACAACTCTATTGAGAACCCCCGTCGATTTTAGCATAGAGGATGGTGATAATAGGGTGCTCGAAGGATGAGCCGGGCCCTCCTCGCCGCCTAAGACTGCCACTCCCGCACATGGGGAAGAGCAAGGAGACAATATTGAGAGGACCACCTCTAGCCTTCGCCAGATGCTGGGCGACGATGAGGAGGAGGTTCAGCAAGTCAATGAAGAGGAAGACGAGGAAGCCGAAAAAGAAGTTGAAGAGGAGGTTGAAGAAGCAGCAGCTCAGCCCGTCGCTAAGCGTACCCGCAGAAAAAATAAGCGGGTAAGAAGAGTCGCTCTGGCCGAGGTTGGCGAACATAATGCACCCGCCAAAAAGCTTCGCGAGGACCACCCCCTATATTAATCTGTTGGGAGCACCACCCAGGCCTCCGAGACGGTCCGGGCTGCACATGTGGATCCAGTTACTCAGATTCCCCCAATTGCATCAGAACTAGCAGGAAATAACATGTAAGGCTTCACCTCTTTCTAAGTAAGAGCCACAAATTTCTTTTAATCAATACTTGATATGTGTCCAAATGTTTGTTTTGTAGGAATGAACAAACTGGTGCCGTGCCTCCACCTGATGCCCAAAAGGAGAAGGGAAAAGAGAAGGAAGTGGAGAGAGACCCTATGCTTCCTACGGCCGCCACAAGATCCGGTCCTGCATTCGAAGAAGGTACCCCCACAGCCTCCCAAGACCTCCCAACATCCGCCCCCCTCAATCGTTCAATCCTGTTTGGAATATTACCACTGCGTCACGAATGAGGAAAGCCGAGGAATGCCGTGAGTACCTCAATAACTGCATCCCACCAGGTTTGGTATGAGAGGTGAACGCACTAAGCCATGCTGACCTGGTGGATGAGTATAACGACGCCCTGGTTCATCAAATGGCAATGGGCACCTCGATGAGAGTGAGATTCGAAGCCGCGCTTGGGCACGTGGAATCCCTCAAGAGGAAAGTTGGACGGAGGGAGAGGATGATCGAAGAGAATGAAGCTCAAATTGCTGCCCTCCAATCCCAACTTGCTAGTGCCGAGGCGACCGTGAAGGAACAATCAGCCCACGCTAATGCTTATGACCAACAGGTGGCCGAGTTCGAGGCAAAACTTGAGGCCGCAACAACCAAGGTACGTATCCACGACGCATCACTCTCATTCCATAAGAATCATAGTCTAACAAGTAATCTTTCTCATATAGGTGACCGCAGCAGAGGCATCCGCCAAGTCCTCCTCCAGCCAAGTATCCGTGCTTACCAAAAACCTTGAGGATGCCCAGAGGATAATCCAAAGCTTGGAAAAGGTACAAGGGGAGCTTGCTTACGAGAGGGTTATGACCAAGGAGCTAAGGGAGGCGTCCACCCAAAAAGATGTGATAATAGATGCCCTTACCACCGAACGCGACGACGTGCTATGCCCCCAACTACTAGCAGCCATTGCCGGCCGCATGTGGATGGTAGGACACGGGGCACGGCTGACCGTTACCAAGGTGCTGGAAGCCCCTGAATTTGTACAACAGTTTGCGAGCCTGGTGTCAGATGGTATTGATCACGGCCGCCATGAAGGAATGGTCAAGGCCGTAGAGCTAATCAAGAAAAAGGAGAACTTCACCAGGCATGCTTTCTTTAATCCTGAAGCTGCTAACAAGATGACTGCATCCATGGCTGCAATGCGAGATTTACATTACCCATTCTTGGCCGAGCTGGAAGCCACAAAGGATGCATCAAACATGGAGATAATGGAAAATATCAATCTTGGTGCGTTCTCTCAAGATGAGGGTCATTCCCGTGCTTCCTTCACTCCCTCGCCCAGCCACCTTACACTTCCTATCTATGAGGACGTGACCAGGATCATACTTGATGAAGAACCTTTAAGGGGGTGCTGGAGAGGAATGCGGCTCAAGCCTTGAAGCGGAGGGAACGTGGTGAGAGATTGCCTTGCTTGGCTGAAGAACAAGTGGAGATAGGTAGGTTTCTTCCCCCCATGTAGGGTTCCCCTAACTTGTTATCTATTTCAGACAATTTGGTTTGTAACCTTTAAACATTTGTACGTAGATGTCCACGGTACCTCATGATTGTAGACATGTTTTATTATGTATAAGTCCGTGCGGAGGCACGGCAATTTTGATGTATTGGAAACTTGTTTATATCTTTAGATATCATGTATCTGTGTCGCATGACATGTCACGTCTTACCCAAAATATAACAAAGTCTATACTTTACTAGACGTGCGGCGTGCGTCTTTACTATGCAAAGCAATTCGTGAGCGCGGCATATAGAAACTTATCACAACGTCTTGTGAATAAGGTGTCTAGTAAGGATACGTGATCCGCGTCGCTAGGGTTGCATCCCTCTTACGCGACAAGTTGAATTAGTAGGTTCACTTAATCCTCTTACCCCGCCTGGAGGCGTATAGTACATGTACGGTGATTGAATGAATGCATATGAATGAGACATGGCATATTATAATAATAACTAAAATTCACATGACTAACAAAATCCTAAGAAAAATAATTTGCACCAAAAACAAGCCGTGGAGCTAGCTAGGCACCGCGGCATTTTATTAGAACGTTTACATTTTTTGTTTGAACAAGAATGGGAAGTCTTAAAACAAAAAAGGTACCTAGAAAAAACATAATAAAAAAAAATATTGAGTACATGGATCTTCATTAAAGCTAAGTGTAGCGAAGTATCCATGCGGAAGCCGTAGCTTTCAAAGATAGCACCTTTTTAGATTGGAGATGTTCTATGTGCGTTCCAGATCGCGCCCATCCATGTCACGTAACTTATACGCGCCTCGTCCTAAGGCTTCCGTGACCTCATACGGTCCTTCCCATTTAGGGCCCAGCTTTCCTGTATTCTCCGCTCGACTTGCTTCGTTAGCACGATAGACATAGTCTCCCGGTAGAAAAGAAACACCTTTAACCTTGGCGTCATAATAAGCCTTCATCTTAGCCTTGGACTTAGCCTCATTGATTGCTGCTATCTCCCTTTTCTCTGCCAATAAATCCAGGTTGATTCGCAGTTGCTCGTCGTTCGTGACGAAATTAACCTCCGTCGTGCGGATGGTAGGCATTCCTATTTCTGTTGGTATAACAGCTTTAGTGCCATAGGCCAATGCAAATGGAGTGTCCCCGTTGGCTGTTTTGATCATAGTCCTATGCGTCCATAGAACATGTGGTAGCTCATCCACCCATTTGGCACTTCGTTCCTCCAGGCGTGCCTTGATGCCATTTCCCAAGCTTCTATTTGCTCGTTCCACAAGGCCATTTGTCTGCGGGTGCTTAACAGACGCGAAGCACCATTTGATATTCAATGATGCGCCCCAATCCTTGAATGGGTTATCCGCGAACTGTTTACCGTTGTCTGAGATGATTTCTCCTGGTAAGCCAAAACGACACACAATGTTCTCCCAAACAAACTTTTTAACTTGTTTTCCTGTGATGGATTTGACTGCCTTGGCCTCTATCCATCGTGTAAAGTAGTCCATTGTGACAATCAAGAACTTAACTCCCCCCGCAGCTACAGGAAATGGTCCAGCGATGTCAATTCCCCACTTATAGAATGGCCATGGGGATGTAATAGGTGTAAGCTCTTGCTGCGGATGTCGCGGCACTGGTCCATGCACCTGGCAATCACTGCACTTGCGAATCATGTCGCGTGCGTCCCTATGCATGGTAGGCCAATAATATCCTGTACGTAGGGCTCGAGCTACCACGGATCGTGGACCTGCGTGCATGCCGCACAACCCTTCATGTATCTCACTGATTACATAAGTGGCTTGACGTGGTCCAACACACCGCAACCACGGCTGCAAGAAAGAGCGCTTATAGAGGATACCTTCTCGAAGTTCGAAGTGCTGCGACTTCTTTCTGATGCGATGCACCGCTTTTTCATCGTCCGGAAGGGTTTCACTAGTCAAATAGTTGAAGATCGGGGTCATCCATGTAGGTCCATCCTCCTCAACTATAGTAGCGACTTCCCCTTCTATTATAGACTTTTCCTTGAGTATTTCCACCAAGACTTGCTTGGACAAGTGGGCGAAGCTTGTGGATGCGATCTTGCTAAGAGCGTCCGCCTTCTTGTTCTCACCTCTTGGTACCTGCTTGATAGAAAACTTGATGAAAGCCACGATGAGTGACTTGACTTTCTCCAAGTATCGGACCATGTTATCCTCCTTAGCCACATATCCACCTAGAATGTGGTTCGTGACAAGCCGTGAGTCCACGTAGTCCTCAAGGTTGCGGACTCCCATTCTAGCGGCGATTTTTAAACCCGCAATTAATGCTTCATATTCCGCCTCGTTGTTGGTGGTTGTGAACTCAAAGCGGAGGGCGTACGTAAACTCCATTCCTTCCGGATTTGTGAGGATGAGCCCAGCTCCTGACCCTTCCGTACACGAAGATCCGTCCGTAAATAACACCCATGGTTCTGCTGGAGTCTTGTCTTATTTTACGACTGGTCCTTCCTCATCCGGCTTCTCTATCAAGAAATCTTCCAAGATTTGGCCTTTAACAGCCGTTCTTGGCCTATAAGATATATTATGCTCCCCCAATAGAATGCTACATTTTTGTAGCCTTCATGCCACATCCGGTCTAGAGATGACTTGTTTTATTGGTTGGTCAGTAATGACTACAATTGGGTGCGCCTGAAAGTATCGGCGCAACCGTTTTGTAGCAAACACCAGTGCCAAAACCAATTTTTCCATAGAGGATTAATTCAACTCCGTCCCTTGTAATGTTATACTTATGAAGTAGACCGGATTTTGTACCGTATCCCTATCCGTCATGAGTACTGCACTTATTGCTCCATGCGTGGCTGAGAGATACATGATGAGCTCCTCCTTTGGCCGGGGAGCTACTAGCATAGGGAGAGATGCAAGGTGTTGCTTGAGTTGGCCAAAGGCTTCTTCGGCTTCCTTTTCCACCGGAAGTCTCCCTTCCTAATGCACTTCTTGAGTGTTTTAAATAGGGGTAGTGCCTTCTCTGCGGACTTTGATAAGAACCTATTTAGCCCGGCCAGCTTACCATTTAAGGATTGCACCTCTTTCCGTGTCTGAGGGGATGGTAGCTGTATTACTGCGTCCGTTTTCTCTAGGCAAGGTTTGATGCCATTTGGATCAATCATATATCCAAGGAACATTCCCTCCGTTGCCCCAAACGTGCATTTCTTTGGATTTAGCTTCATATTAATCCTCCTCAGTGTGTCGAATGTCTCTTGGATATCCCGGAGAAGTGCATCCTTCGTATGACTTTTTATGACTAAGTCATCCACATAGACTTCTAGGTTGCGGCCTATCTGTGAGTCAAAGGCTTTGTCCACAAGCCGTTGGTATGTAGCACCGGCGTTCTTTAGTCCAAACGGCATTTTTGTATAACAATATACGCCTTGACTAGTATGGAACGTCGTCTTCTCTGCGTCCTCCTCCGCCATCTGGATCTGGTGGTATCCTTTATATGCGTCTAGGAAGCACTTAAAGGGATATCCAAATAGAGATTCCACCTTCCAGTCAATCTCCGGTAACGGGTAACAATCCTGTGGACAGGCTTTATTCAGATCCGTGAAATCCACGCACATGTGCCAGCTTCCATCATGTTTTTTGACCATGACTGGATTGGATAACCACTCGTGGTAGTATACCTCGCGCATGATACCCGCGTCCACTAGCTTCCGTACTTCATCCAGTATCACTCGGCCGCGTTCAGGTGCCTGGTCGCGCTTCTTTTGCTTGACGGGTTGATACCCCTGGCGAATTTGGAGCTTATGTTCTGCTTTCGCGCGCGGTACGCCTGTCATGTTCTTTGGCTCCCATGCGAATATGTCTAAGTTTGCTTTTAAGAGAGAGCACATGGCCCTCTTGCCGCTATCCGAGAGCGTTCCTCCTATGGATACCTCCTGTTCCGGATAATCAGGATGGATTGCCACCCTCCAGTTGGGAGGTGGTGATCCATCCTTGGGTAGAACGGGCGGAACTAGTGTTGTCACGGTATGACACTCGGATGCTGGTACGATTGTGTTGTAAATGGTGACGATTCCTCCTTCTACAGGGAACTTGATCATTCCGTGTGCCGTGGAAGGTACCGCACGTATGGCCAAAATACCTGGTCTGCCTATGATCCCATTGTATGGAGAATGTGAGTGTATCACCATAAAGTTCATCCACACAGTGGTTGAGTGTTCCTCATTCCCAATGGTTACAAGCAGACGCAGTTGCCCTATCGGCCAGATGGTGTCTCCACTAACACCAACGAGCGGCGCCGTGGCCGGTACCAATTGGCTTCTTATTTCTGGTCGTAACTACACAAAACAGTGTTCGTACAGTACTTCTGCTGATGACCCTCCATCCACATACATGCGACGAACATTGTGTGTTCCAATGCTTATCTCAATAGTGAGAGGCGCATCAGTCACATCGCTTGCTGTGATGGGAGGGAATGAGATTTCCCTGCCGCGTGAAAATTTTTGACCAATTTTCTGCCTCGTGCGGCGTTGTCTGGATTGGATCATGTATATGGTCGAAGGTTTGTCCTTTTGGGGATCCTTCTTGTCATACTTCTTTTTGTCTTTTCCATCCTTCCAATCCTTAACCAAATGCTTGAGTTTACCTGATTTGATTAGTGACTCAATATGCTTCTTGAGCTGGATACACTCCTCCGTGTCATGGCCCTTGTCGTTATGGAACTCGCAGAAACGATTTCCTTGGCGACGGTCCAGCGGAGTCGTCATTGGGGGAGGCCTCGGAAAATTTGCCCCTTCCGTCAGCAAGATCTCCCGGTAGGACATCTTTAGAGGGGTAAACTTATCGTCCAGCCTTCCTCCTTTGTTTTGGCTCTTGTAATCTGAGCCCCTACTATTGTTCTGGTTGCTTTGACCACCCGACTATCTCCTGGACTGGTCGTTCGATCGGTAGCCGTTTCTTTTTGAAGGGTAGGCCGCGGCAACCGCTGTTTCTCCCTCTATGAAGTTTCTGACCCTTTCCATGAGGTCATCATACCTCTCCGGACGCTTGTCATTGAGACGTCTGATTAATTCCCTGTCTGTTATGGCATGCATGTAGTCGGAAATTTTCAGGAGTTCCGACATTGTTTTTGTGCGTGTGCACTCGTCGTTGAAGCGTTCAGTAAAAGCTTCTATAGACTCCCCCGGCCGTTGCTTGAAAGTTGCCAATGAGACCGGATCCCTATTATACTTCTTCTGCTGAGTATAATTATTCTTGAACGCAGTGCGTAGTTCAGTGAAGCTATCAATACTTCGCGGAGGGAGTCCCTCAAACCAGTCACGAGCATTGCCGATCAAAGTTGAATTGAACATTTGGCACCATATAGGCATGGGCCATCGCTCGATTTTAGCCTGCGTATCAAATATTTTGAGGTGATCATCCGGATCACTAGTTCCATCATAAGTTTTGACATACGCCGGCATGCGACGTTTTGTGTCCTCGGAGTAATTCCGTATGCGGAGAGTAAAAGGATCTTCGCTGGGATCCGCCCATAGACGGGTGAGCCTAGGATCTTCCCACGGGTCACACCACGGACGGGAAAGATCCTCCGCTTCTGCCTCTCGATAATAGGGGCCACCATAATACTCATCATTGTTTGGTGGTGGTGGAGGGGTACGCCTAGGTCGGCGACGCTTGGGCGGATGGTTATCAGAGTCCTCTCCTAATGGATCTGGAGAAGGATGTGTGCCCCATCTCTTGGGTGAGGACCGCTCTTTTGAGAAGATCCAGGAGCCTTCTTCCCAGTGTTCATCCTATCCCACACACTTGTGCGGCGAGTGGCTCTGGTCAGTTCCAGATCTGGTCGCTCGGGTGAACCGTCATACTTCTCTCCCCCTTCCCGAGACTGCGTTAGTTCCTGCATGAGGCGATCTCCTATGCGCTCAAACACATTCCTAGGTTGGGGAGTTTCCTCGAAGAGGCTCCACTCCTGAGGCCAGGTCTTCCTTTTCCTCTGATTTTGGGAAGAGGTGCTTGGTCCGGCATTGCCAAAGTTGAGTCTAGATTGGATGTTCCTTCCTAGATTCAACCTTGTGCAATCCCTGGGATGATCCTATCAAATTTCTACGTGAGAACTCGAGTGAGATCCTCCTCGCTGAGTGGTTGGACTTCTACTTCTTCCTCAATCGACGGTCTGCATGGCTCCTTGTTGGGAGGATTGGGCGCACTCCCTGGATCAGGGTTGTCCAGGGTTGAAGTAGGTGGGGGAGTTATGGAGATTGTGCTCGTCACCCCCATGGACTGAAAACCACCACGGTTGTTTGGTCCGCTCGCTGGGCGGCTAGGGGATTGATTAGGAATGAGTATCCCTTCCGCTTGGGACTTCCGGTTTCCAGGATTTGTGTTCCTGGGAATAGCTTGGGGATGCCCCTTCGTCATTGGGAATTCAAGATGAGATTTCGCTCTAGCTTAGTGTAATGGGTCCCACGGATGGCGCCAACTTGTTGATGCAAAAGTTGGGTGATCCTTGCTAGACCCGAATTAGGCTTAATTCGGGTTCGCTGGGGTCCGGCTAAATGATGACGTATAGTCCCCAGCCGGGTCATGAACCCGGCCCACGGGTACTACCCGTATCCGGCCCATCACAGATGGGTGGGAATAACGTCATTTGAGCTTATGGGCTTGGATGAACAGTAACCGCGCACCTGTGTGCGGCCCACGGCCCGGCATGACCGGTATAGGGTTTGACAGAATCATATTCTATCTCTGAATAGGATTCACCCTAAAGAAGAGGATATTCACTCACCATAATTAGAAGATAACAATCAATCTAATTCTGGTGTTTATCATTTCCTTGGGGCCGAAGCATCAGTGACAGCCCATTAGGGTTTCACTGCCTATAAAAGGAACCCCCAAGGGTTCCACAAAGGTATTACGTTCTATACTCTCAATTCACTCGACTCCTATAAACCCTAACCGATTACTTACTCTCACGCCGGAGTCTAATCGTGGGAAACATTCCCATGGTAAGCCTAACGCGTGTTGTTAAGTGTGCAGGATCCCAACTATACAGTTCACTTGGTGCAGGAGCCGGACCCCAACCAACCCGAATTAAGCCTAATTCGGGTCTAGCAAGGATCACCCAACTTTTGCATCAACACACCCGGTTTTGGATGACGATTTTTCTTCCATGTTGACGAAGGTTGGAGCTCAACACAATGACTATCTCTGGTAGTAAATGGTCGACTTTTTCCTGAGCCAATAACAACAAAATATCTTCGATGTCTTCAAGGCGAAGGTACTGGAAATCACTTTCGTCAATTCGGTATTCTTTTTCATCAGTACGTTTGAACATGATTACAATCAAGTAATCATAACCGGATACCGTCTGAGTAGTTGCTCTTTGTATGCTTTTAATTCTATGAGCTGAAACAATAGAAGAACCTCTCTTTGGACGATGGAAGTGATTGTAAGCTAACCTTTTCTTTGCATTCCAGTGAGAGATGCCAAGTGATGCAAAAGTATCATAAAACTTGAGCATTTTCCTTCTCCATAACGCATCAGGTACTTTATCTTTGATCCATGGTACGTTCTCCAGATTAACAGCCTTGAGCATAGTAAGTGATGTGGCATATTTCTTCGCGCCTTTTTCAATATACTCAAGATCATGAGATACGAAGTGCTCTATTGGAATCGTTGCAGAACCGACGATGACTGTGGGTGTAAGAGGTCGTAACACTGGAGTCTGAATTCTCGTAGTCGTCGCTCTCATTGCCTTTGTAAGCTCATTTATGTGATATTCTGCCTCATTATGGCTGATCTTCAAGGTATCAAAGTAGTCCACATCTGCGGCTGCCATTTTGATAAGATCCGGAGTCATTGTCGGTTTGCCATGATGATACCATAGAAAGGCCGAGAAATCGATAGGATTGTTTAGGTATTGAGTGAGCTCCATTTCAGTTGCTGTGGCGAAAGGATGCTGTGGTGTTGCATTTGTAAGCCAGAGTTGCTCCTGTACCGTGTCATCGATGATAAGAGATTCAGCAAACGTTGGTTCTTGCACATTTAAGTCTTCAACTTCTATATCAGAGTTGTGCTGATCTTTAGATGGTGTTGAAGGTTGTTCTTGTGTCACCGGTATATCATCATTAGGCATAGAGACTGGAATTTCGTCTTCTAGCATTGACCCTGTAGGTTCTTCTTCATGCGTAGACACAGGAATTTCGTCTTCTTGCATATGTTCTACAAATTCATTGTGAGAAGCAGAGTAGAAACTGGTTCAATAGATATTCCTGTGTCAATATGCTGAGATTTTGGTACAGTAGAGTCCACCGTCTTTTCTGCGGTTTTAGCAACGCTTTCTCCAGCTTCCTCAATACCTTTCTCAGTTGCCTTATCACCTTCATCCTTATTTGACTCGTAGGCATTCATACCCGTTTTGTCATTCTTGTCACCCTCTGTGGTTCCATTCCCGTCGTCATTATCATCATCATCATTGTTATCCTCATATGTATCCTCGTCCTCATCTTCATCTTCATCCTTATCCTTTTCTTCCTCATCCTCTTCTTCCTCATCATCTTCTTCTTTATCCTCTTCCTCATTTTGATCATTATCACCATCATCCTCATCACCGTTACCCTCGTTATTTGCCTCCTCGAGATTTTCGTCATCCTCAGACTCAGAGTCTTCAGTGTCTGCAGGTGTATCTTCAATGATTGCTGTTGGGAATAAAATTGACCAAGTCCATAGACGCTGACAAGAGGAACTTGGACGTTGACAAGAGTAAACGAGGCGCTGACAGATGAGACGCTGATAAGAATTATCAAGGCGCTGACAAGAAGAATATTAACACAAAGACAAGGACTAAATCTGCCAATGATGAATTCTTCAAGCTGGTGGATAGAATATGAAGATAAGAATTCAGAATATATTCTTAATGTTTAAAAAGATTTAGTCAATATGTTATTTGAGTATGTTTATCTTGTGTCTATTCCTAAAATAGTTGATCTTAGCTTTTTGTATAAGGCTCCTTAAACCTATAAAAGGAGGCCTTAGGGTTAGACATAAGACACATCTCTTTCACACACCTCTTCCACATATCTCATAACACTTTCATTGTAATCATTCATTGATATTATTAATCAAAGTGAAAGTTTTGTTTACTTTGTTTTGTTCTTTGTTCTAAGTGTTAAATTCCGCATAACACTTAGTTTGTTCAATACAACAAAGTTTCTCTACGTGTTAAACTTGATTTAATCTCGTTAACACAAAGCTAAATCGATCTAAGTTTGGGATCAACAAGTGGTATCAGAGCTTGTTGGGAAAATTTGATTTGAAGAACGAAATCCAATATCATGAGGTGAACCAGGCTAAGGAAGAAAGTGAAGAAGAATCTGATGATGTTTTCAGTTAAGGCCATGTCTACTTCAAGTTCCAATTCTTCTTCATGTTCTGATAATGAGGTATGTGATGACTCTTCTTGTAGGTTAAATACTGAAAGACTTAATAAAGAAGTTTTAAAATTGAAATCAGATGTTTTAAACGTAAATGCTAGACTTTCAAATTTTCAAGTGGCACTTATTGAAACTGAAAAGACTGTGTCTGAGTATAAGAAAATGGAGTTTGACCTAAAATATTAAATCAATATTTTACTCATGATTTGAATGCTAGTATTGAGGTTAAAAACATCATGGAGAGAGCCTATGGTGTTTTACAAGCTAAGTTAGATGAGGCTATAAAAAAAGATAATGTAGATCTTAAAATCCAGAGATTTGATAAAGCTTCACAAACCCTAGAAAAGTGTGTCAGTCAACAAAGAGACTATAGGGACATGTCTAGGATTGGGGTGAAAGAATATATGGCTGTTCCACCACCTGCTGGGAACTTCTATGGTATCCATAGAAAGGATCTCTCTTGGACTGGTATTCCAGAACTCCAAGAAGAGGAATTTATTCCTCCATCTAGAGTCCTTTCCCCAGTTGGGGAAGATCAACAAAAGGTTATTGACCTAGAAGAGTAGAAGAAGGCCAACCCCACTTTGTTTGTTAAGGGTGGGATGCTTAGTGAGAGTCCATTTGTGCCTACACCCATTGAGAGTCCAGTAGTATCTACACCTATCACTGTGACCAATCCCATCACTGGAAAAGCTGTTAATCTTGGCTCCCCAATTAAGAAACAACCTAGTGCTAAATATGCTGAAATGTATAGAAAACCTAGGTCACCAAAAGCCAAGCAAGTGTTAATGGGACAGGGTTTTATCAGTCTAAGCCTAAGTTTGTGTCCAAAAAGGCTTGTTACTCATGTGAGAGCTTCTCACATTTGGCCTATAATTGTGTTAGTAGATACAATTCATTCGCTGACAATAGGTCATCCAATGTCAACCATATGCTACTAGACCAACTCATTTCTTCTATAAGACAACTAATACCACATGCTACTAGACCAGCTCCTTTCTTCTCTAAGACAACTAATACCCATGGACAAAGGCCCTTCCAAAAGACCAACACTTGGTCAAACATACAATATGTTCCTGTAGCAAACCCTAATTTGGGCGCTGACAAGAACAAATTCAGCTCTGACAAGAAAAAATTCAGCGCTGACAAGAAAAAGTTAAGCGCTGACATTTACAAATGCAACACTGATAGCTCCAAGTTTGGTATGAGACCTTATTTTAGACCATATAAACAAAGATACTTGGTTAATAAGGGTCAAGGGTCTGAAGCATCATCCCACTTAACTTGGAATCCTAAACAAGAGCAAAAGTCTAATTTTAATGGTATTTCAATGACTTGCAATAGATTTAAATATCTTGAGAAGGTCATTACTAGTCTCATTGGAACTAATTAGGTGCTTAGGTCACAAAGGGATGAACAGGCATTTGTGGTAAAGAATAATGCCGCTCTAGTTGAACAACTAGATAGATCCAAGTCTGAAAAGGCTTGGATCTCCAAAGAAAACTAATTTGTTTTCTTTTTGAGCATCCTATCCAAAAGCAAGTTAATGATCAAGAATATTGGGATAGTGGATGCTCAAGGAACATGCATTGTTAGTCTTTCCACTGTTATTATTTTTATCCACTGACATATTATCTCTACCCATTATTGTGGGAAAGGGTAGCTTTTGTTGGTGTGTTTTTGTGGTTTTTGTCTAACTTTGTAGGAAAATGGAGCTACATTTGGATGGATACAAAATCGCAAACTTTTATTTATGATGGTCGGATGTTTACATTCCTATCTTGAGATAAAATTTTGCTTCTTCACATATAATGATTTGTATGCTTCTGTTAAAGGGAGGTAAACCTCTAGGTTTTTGGGTACTCTTAGAGCACTCTTGCACATTTCTAGATTGTGTCCACTGGTGAGTACGATTTAGTTTTCTAATTCGTGAGGCACTATAGCATGCAAAGTTGATATACTGTGCATGTTGCCAAGACATTTGACCTAGATTTGGGTTTGGTCGGTTGGGAGACTTTGGTTATATGTTTGGGTTACTTGGGGAGTTTCAAAGGTTTTATATGAGTTAACTTTTTCTTTGGAGAATTTGTGAACAAAGGACTCTAGAGTTCATGTGTGTCTATCATGCTTTCACATGAGTGTATGCATGAACAATGTTTGTCACTCTTGCTTATTAGAGTCTAGTTAATTTCCTTAGGATTATTATCTTTGTTCATGTTCTAACTAAAGTTTTCCATTCACAAGTCCATTTTATGCTATGACATCTTAGCTGGTGTCATTTATAAACTTCTTTATAGTCCCGAAATGTTTCATCACCCTTTAATTTTTTTTTCTTTCAAATTTTTGGATATCTGGAAGCCTAATGATCATTGAGATATTTTTACTAGTGATTGACATCTAGTAGCAGCAGAGATCACTTTCACAAGGGTATATAGTGTTATGGAGATGGTTGAGACTATTGGCACTAGCTTTAATGCAGGTCAAGTCAGTCTTATCATCAGTAAGTCCATCCCCATGTCCTATGAATCAACATTGAGGATTCATTTCCCGAATGTGGATGAGGATAGTATGAAACCTTTGACATTAATGGAATTGACGAAAATTTGTATTAGCTTGTAAAAGCATAATACAGAAATGGTACAAATTGTCAAGGATCACTGTTTTGAACTGATAGACTTGTTGTTTTGGAAGCTGATGCAAGGAGGACGTTCTTGGTTCCGTCCTTGTATATTGATCTTGGAGAGTAGTCTTAAAAAGGGGAGGAGCAATCGGATTTGAGTGACAAAAGTAATAAAGAAAGCTCCAAAGACTCTTCAGGTGCTGAAGATGATTAAGACCAAGTGAAGGCTGACTATACAAGTAATTTGAGTGATTGACTTTTTGAGATTTATTATTACTCAAATTCAGGGAAAATTATATTTGTAAGAATCCTCTCTGTGTGTTTTATTTTATTCAGAAACTTGATTACTAGAGTAGATATCAAGTTTAAGGGAGGATTGTTGGGAATAAAATTGACCAAGTCCCTAGACGCTGACAAGAGGAACTTGGACACTAACAAGAGTAAACGAGGCGCTGACATATGAGACCTGATAAGAATTATCAAGGCGCTGACAAGAAGAATTTTAACACAAAGACAAGGACTAAATCTGCCAATGATGAATTCTTCAAGTTGGTGAACAAAATATGAAGATAAGAATTCAGAATATATTCTTAATGTTTAAAATGATTTAGTCAATATGTTATTTGAGTATGTTTATCTTGTGTCTCTTCCTAAAATAGTTTATCTTAGCTTTTTGTAAAAGGCTCCTTAAACCTATAAAAGGAGGCCTTAGGGTTAGACATAAGACACATATCTTTCACACACCTCTTCCACATATCTCATAACACTTACATTGTAATCATTCAATGATATTATTAATGAAAGTGAAAGTTTGGTTTACTTTGTTTTGTTCTTTGTTCTAAGTGTTAAATTCCGTATAACACATAGTTTGTTCAATACAACAAAGTTTCTCTACGTGTTAATCTCGTTAACACAAAGCCAAATCGATCTAAGTTTGGGATAAACAATTGCTTTGTTGAGATATTGAAGAACTTTACATTTATATTTCGATTTACTAGTCCTCATATCTTTCAGTCGTGTCTGCAACAATTTCATTAGTTGAAGGGTAGATAAACCAGTACCGAAAAGAGTTGTTGTTGAAGAGACTGAATCAGTAGATCACTGACTGTGAGGAATGGGTTGGAGGTGGATGATACTTGTTGTACTGATGGTGGAGGTGTAACCATGAGTGTTAAAGTGGTGGTCGATGATACGAATTGTTCAAGGATAGGCGATGGTGTAGATTCAGTGATTGGGGCGGTAGTTGATACAGGTCGTTCAGCTATTGATGACGGTGTAGATTCAGTCGTTGGGGTGGTAGTTGATACCGGTTGTTCAACAGGTACTAGTGTGATAGCTGGTGTTATGAAATCAGTGATGATCGGGGTGGATAGTGGTGGAATGGTAGTTGATGTAACAGAAGTTATAGGAACATCCACCATGTTTCCATTTGTCGATGGATCAGTATTTGTAACCTCGTCACCCTGCCCTTCAAAATTAAGATATTTCATAACATCATTAGAGCCGGAAGTAGACTTACTTTGAAGTGGTGTTCCTGGAATGAGAGTTGGGTGAGCATCGTCGTTAATCACAGCGTTAGTTGGTTCCGGTAAATATGTGGTGATATTGACATCATGATACAACAAATTTGTATCTGTGTTTTCACTGCTAGAACCCTCTTCACTCTACTCACGACTTTCAAAATGGAAGTTATCAGCATCTTCATCGTTAGGATCTTCATAAAAGGCAATATCGGCATCAGGATTACCAAATTCTTCTAAGTCCTCAAACAGTCTTGAGCGTGATCTTGTGGATGTTGCAAACGCCTCCTCTCTGCTTTGCTGAAGAGTAATAAACAGTCGTTTGGCTTCAAAAATGGTTTGTTGAGCTGGTTCATCTAAAGCTACAATTGCTTTTTTACCTTTGGTTTGGTTTGCTTTCTTTGGCCTTCTGAGTGGTACTTCCTCCTGTTCATCCTCAGTATGGATCATCTCATCTTCATCATCATCTTCATCAACTATTTGCATTTTCCCTATGCCTTTATCTTTGGAGGAAGCAGTCGATTGGCGCTTTGAAACTCATTTCTTTCCTTTACCCTTTTGCTTCTCTAAGGGAGGTGAATTTGCTCGTCGAAACTGTGTGTCAATATCGTGGAGTATCTCTTGATATTTATCACTTTCCTTGATTCCTTCATTGATCATTGTGTCAGGTACTAGAGCTGGACGTAAGAATACTTTGTGGATTGAGTATCCACATTTATTTGTAGAATCACATAGTCATCATCTTTTGTGTGGTAGAAGAAATTCCCGCGAGTATCAATGTTTGGGTCACTCTTCATAAAGTGATTGATGATGAGCTTGGTGAATCTTGGGAATGGAAGATGCACGGATTTCTTCTTGGTTCCACTTTAGATGCCGTGTAAAGTCCCTAAAATATGTGAGCCTGAGGTGGTCTCATTACATCGGAGCCCCGAGTCTTTGGAGTAAGACATTTGACAATGATGGTGATAAGTGCTTTCCAGGTTTTCCCTATGTGTGATGTATTGAACTGGGATAGGTTGTGGATTTCACCTTTATAATTCAGAGCATGAATGACTCGAAACAATTCATCGTTGTTTGGGTTAGCCACAAAGTGTTCACCTTTTTCTAACTTAGGAAAGTTAAACAGTTGCCTAAAGATGCTCAAGTTAAGTACCATTAGCGTTTTGTTTAGTTGGAATGAGAAAGTCTTTTTAGACAGTTGACTCTATGAAAGTGATGCAGTGGTCCAGAACTCGTGCATGTAGACTTCGGGAACAGAGGCAGTAAGTCTGAATACATCTTTGATAGGCGAAATGTCAAGGATATCCGTGGCGATTTTGAAAGCTGCTAAAGAAGGATCAAAACCCTCTTGCAAACGAGAGTTGTTCTCAGCATATGGTCGCCTGTTGCTGAGTGAAGCAAGTTCGAGATCACGTTGCCGTTGTTGTTCTTCTGTGATCGACATCTTCCTGCTTAGATGACATAAACACAAATGATATACACAAACATATATATCTTAAATCCATGTCAAGCTGTAGCATTAGCAGTAACACACGTCAAGCATTAGCGCATTACATTAATTAAACAACTATAACTTGATCACGACACATGTCTATAGGTGCCACCTATCGTAATACTAGCATGAAAATCCTATTAGTCATCACAATCTTTTAGTGTTAACATAATAATATAAACTATCACAATGTTTATCAAGACTAATCATCGCAAGCTTTCAAGTCATCGGAATTATAAGTTCATCACAATCCTAAATCCATCGCAATCTAACCATCCATCGTAATCCTACAACCATCACAATGTGTAACCATCACAGTCCTATCGCAATCCTGTCCTATCGCAATCACACAGTCATCGCAATATTTATGTTTCCATCGCAATGTTGAAAAACTATCGCAATATGTCCCCATCGCAATACCATTACGATGTCATCGCAATGATGCGTCAGAATGCACCATCGCAATATGCCATGCAATGTGTCATCGTAATTACCCATCACAATGAGCCATCACAATGAGCATACGGAATGACCCATCGCAATAGCCCATCGCAATGAGCCATCGCAATGACTCATCGCAATGACCATGCATCGCAATGTTTGTCGCAATATTCATCGCAATCCGAGACATGGATTCGATTAGAAGTTTGACTTCGCGATTACGGGAGATTGGAAGTGTATAAGGCAAAACTGGGCAAAACCTATGTATATCGCAAAAAGTCTAAAACCCTAATCTTGATTAACGCATGATTTAGAGGTTTGTGTGCTAAGTTAAGATTAGAATCATGATAAACATAGATTTAAACAATAGATACCTAGATGGATGGACGATTTGCAAGCAAAAATCAAGATGATGAAGCTTTGTTAATGGCGGAGAGGGTTTATGTCTGTGTTTTGAGATAGAAATGAAAGAGACGTGGATGGGGGTGGGGGTGTAGCAATTGATTTGGTCAACTTTTTGCCAAAATAACACATGTGACCCCCCAAATTGCAAATTGCAATAGCAGTCCCCCAGTTAGTAAGGCTTGTTAAAACACTAGGATTAAACGAATGGCTTAACGAGGTACTAACCCGCACAAAAGCACTAACGCTTACACTTAACGCTTAATTGCAAACAACCTATACCTCAAACCATATACCACATAAAGCACACAAAGCATATAATGATGAAAATGATCGGTTTATATTTTCTGAAAACCCTTTTTGAAGACCAATTTTAATTCCAAGACGAAATAATATTTGCTCCACCTTAAACACGGACCCGTTTCTATTTAAAGAGCTGTAGTCAATGATTTTAAAGAAGCAAATATCCATGAAGACATTTTCCGGTTAAGTGATTGGTTGGAAACGATTCTGGTGGCAATAAGATTTCTCTTATTTTAACAAAATAAGTTCACTGAAACGTACACTAATTTGTGTTAGACCAAGTTATAAAGTAAAATTGGTCCCTTACAAGGTTTTAAAGTAAACCTTGCCCGAGAAAATTAATTCCCGTTGTGAGCCAACGTTTTCATAAGAAATACGTGACTTTAATGCGAAAAGTGGGTTGTAGTAAGAAATAACTACAAGCCATATGGGCATGTTTTAAAATATGTACAACTTTTATACGGACTCTATTTATGGCGCCGTGTCAATTTTAATCGACATTTCTAAGGCCGTAAATATTACCGTACTAAAAGACATGCCCGTTTTAAAATGAAAAATATTTTTGGATTTTCTTGATTTTATATTTTTTATGGTTTTTTTATGTTTTATATTTTTGTATTTTTATTTTGGTGGTCTAAATATATACGATAATATACAGGATCACGATCAAAGGATACTCTAGAATAGTTTACCACCACTATTCTTCAGATTCTTCTGTCAACTCCTTAAGTGTAGCTGGTGAGAATGATTTCATGCCAAGATTGTCGATCAAAAACTTGATACGTCCTCGATCTAAGGCCTTTGTGAATATATCTGCCAGCTGATACTCAGTGTTGACGAAGTACAGTTCGATCACTCAATTTTCCACTTTCTCTTTGATGAAGTGGTAGCGTATGTAAATGTGCTTTGTCCAGGAATGTTGAACGTAGTTGCAGCACAGAGCAATTGCACTTTTGTTATCACAGTACATCGGGATTTTGTTGAAGCCAAGACCGTAGTCAGTTAATTGTGATCTCATCCAAAGAACTTGAGCACAACAACTGGACATAGCAATGTATTCACCCTCTGTACTTGATATCGCAGGGCTTTTCTGCCTTTTAGATGTCCAACTAACAAGTCTATCTCCAAGAAGTTGCACACTGCCAGAAGTGCTACGTCTAGTATCTTGACACTCAGCATAATCCGCATCTACATATGAGATTAGTGCAATAGAGGAATCCATCGGATACCACAGACCACGATTAAGTGTTCCTTTAAGATACCGAAATATTATTTTCACAACATGTCAGTGCTTTTCGGTAGGCCGAGCCTGATACCGGGCACACATGCATATAGCAAATTGCAAATCAGGCCTGCTAGCAGTCAGATAGAGAAGGGTGCCGATCATTCCACGGTAAAGTTTAGGATCGACAGCTATCCCTTCCTTATCTTCATCTAACTTGGATCTCTACACCATTGGAGTATCCACGGGGTCACAATTTTCAAAATGATAATTCTTTAATGATTCAAGAGCAAATTTGGATGGATTAATGAAGATGCCTCTGGGATTCTGAGAAAATTGCAACCCTAAGAAAAAAGAAAATTTTCCCATCATCGACGTCTTAAAGCGTGTGGACATAATTTTTTCAAAATGGTCAGACAGTCTTTGAGTAGTGGCAGCAAAAATTATATCATCAACATAAATTTGTACCTGTATCATGTCGTTGTCCTCCTTGAGAATAAGTAATGTTGGGTCCACTTTGCCTTTGGAGAAGCCTTTTGAGATGAGATACGACGATAGGAGATCGTACCACGCGCGTGGAGCTTGTTTCAACCCATAAACAGCCTTCTTGATCTTGTACACGTGATTAGGATACTCCGAGTTGACGAATCCATTCGGCTTGCTTACGTAGACATCTTCCCTTATGTGACAATCCGTCAATTATGGTTAATATTTTATTCTCAGATATTATTTAAAAACATTATTTTAATGTTTTAATATGAACTCACTTATTTTTGGGAAGAAATTTGGATTTTACGTCTTGAAGTAGCATCGACTACGTCTAAACCGGAGGATTCTACGTTACGTGCTTACGTTTACATACACCGTCTTTGGTGACAGTCCGACATTTCAGAAAATAAATTTGTCCGTGAATATCATTTTGAGATTTTAAATTTGTGTTGGTTCATGAACTCACAAATTTACGAGAAGAGATTAGGACTTACGATTTATTTTAACATCCTTTACGACTAAACCGGAGACCTTAGGATTACATATTTACGTTTTCGAACTCCGTTTTTGATGAAACAATTTTTATTAGATTCGTTTTGTGCCGTTGATTCATAATTTATAAAAACGTTTCTCGTAAAACGACCCGGGGGCACGCAAATCGAGGAAACTAGAATCGAGGAGTACCCGTAAATTAGTGGAGATGAGACAAGGGGGACACTTGTCCCACCCCCACTATAACCGGCCATAACATAGTTACAACACCCTTAGGTGTCAAATTTTCAACTAACAAGTTACACTTGTTACTTGATCTTAATGTGTAAGCTAACATACATCAAAACCATTCACCACAAACCACTTCCTCATTCAACACATGAAAAACCACCCAAAATCCTCTCTTTCTCTCTATGATGCCGTCCCATCCTACACATAAACACCCCATTTTGATCTTGATTTAACCATGAAATCCCATGTTGTTCATACATATGATGATTCCCTCTTGAATCTCTATTGATTGGTGGTGATTATAACATCCAAGGAGGAGTTTCTATGGATTCTTGGGGCTGATTTTCCACTAGGATTTCTTGAAGATTGGTGGTCTTGAAGATGGTCTTGGTTTATCACAAGTTTCTCCATCAAAATCCATGTCTTGATCACAACCTACATCATCATGGTGGTATAAAGATTGTCCTCCCCATTCTCTTGTTATTTTGATTATGTAATCATGTATTTTCTTCCCTATATTATATGTATATGATGATTATATGATGATAAAAGTATTATGTTGTGATTTGGTGTTGATAAATATGATTAAAAAGATGAAAAACTATAAGAAACAAGGCTAAAATCTTGCTTAAATTGTTGGCTGTATAAAAACAGTAACTAACCACATGTTAGACTGATAAAATGGAAAAGTGGAATCAATATACAGTAATTATTAGGTCTTGTACACATGTGAGAGTTGGCCATGCAATGGAATCATTATAATGAGTGAGATATGATCAAAACAAGTTTAGAGTACAAATCTGAGTTCAATGTTTTGGAAGATTTTTAGAAAATACTTAGAGGCTGATTCAACAGTACCTATCGAAGAGTTAAATGGAGCACATATCATTTTGTTTATGTCATAAAAATTTTAGATTCTATCTCCATATATAACTCTAGATATGGCAGTTTTGGTGAACATGAAAATAAAAATCAGATTTTGGGAAATTAAAGTATAATAGTATTATATAAGCACTCAAATAAAAATAGTATAAAATGTGAATTAAAACCAACTAACTTATATAATACATTTATATAAATATGTAAAAGGATAAATAAATGGAAATTTTATAAAAATGGTAGTTTGATAAGTTTTATAAGTTATAAAACTATAAACATGATTTTTACGACTTTTCGGCTATTACCGTAAAATAAACGTTTTTGCTAAATAATACTTAGACGGTTGGACCCGTCTAATGTGAACTTTATTAAACTCATATACTGATATATAAACATATATAACAAGTAAAAACCGATAAAACCCGAACTATATAAAAGACGGACATTAACGAGCTAAGTTAACGTTATTGGACTAATAATACAACAAAATGGACTAAAACACTTATAAACTTATTTATTGGGCTTAACCCATTTGGGCCCAACATATAAAGTATAAATACTGATAATACAAGTATAAAATGTATTAATACAAGTTAAAGAACTTATAATAAGTTTATTGGACTTAAAATATGTAAATAGGTAAAACTAGTAAACTAGTATAAAAGTTATCAACTCATAACACTAAAACGAGTAAATGAGAATATGTAAACCCACTTGATCATCATATATATAAAATAATCATATGTATACATAATTGTTATTTTTATAAAGTCATTGGACATGAGTCTAAGACGAGTATTATTTGTCTAGGTTTTCGTGATTGAAGCACGTACCGTACATCCGAATTGCCGATAACCCGCTTTCCCACATCCACGTGAGTTCATAGCCTCGCACTCTTTTAAATGTTTTTATGAAATGATTTATAAACCCGCGAGGGAGATAACATGTTAGTTTTTATAAAATAGGACATCATTTATCCCGATTGTTTGTTTATTGATTTAGACCCGGATGATTGTATGACCCTATGAATGATTGAATGACCCGATAGATGAAATAAAATGGATTATTAAAGTTAGGTTATGTCACTAAAAGTCCCATTAGCATGAATTGTGAACTACCGGGATTTGGTAGACGCTTATGCATATAATAGTACTATTTGGGGACGATCACCCCAGTTCGCGCCTTAACGGTTGATCCCCGTCGTGCCACATTGATTGGTAAGAGAATTTATGTATGAGAAGATTTACATAGCGTGACCTTTGTGACGACACGCTAATTTAGATGGGCAAATGAGTTTCGGGCTAGCTACCCGTTGTTTGTTGTAGTAAGGTAACAATGTCATGCGGCTTATAATAATCCAATTAACGAAATACTGCTTTAAGCATTAAATTACGATATATTGCCTGACTAGCAATACGGGGTCTTAGTATTGATATTATGTTCGTGTTTTGGTTTTTCATAACCATATTCATATAACGATTTTTATTTGATCTATACCACGTTGTAAAACGTATTGTATGATGTTTTTACGACACTGGTTCGTATAATGATTTTTAAGGCAAGTGCCTATATTATGATTTTAATAAGGATTTGTATAAAATGACTTTGGCTATTTTATGGCCTATTACAAAGATCTGTAGAAAATGATTTTCGGTAATAATTTTATACCGTTGTTATATTGATGGATTTCATTAAACTCTATGAATTCACTCGGCGTTATCGTTGACCCTTTACTTTTAACATGTTTTATCTCAGGTACTTGAAGGTAATTCTCGGGAAGACGACAAGAATTCATGGCCCGCACTTAAACAATATTTTCCATTCAAATACTTTGTAAAAATTTGTATGAAATAATATGACTTGGGACCTCTGTAACTTTGATATTTATGAATGGAAATGCTTTATTATTAAACGACGCGATTTTTAAGCGTTGTATATGATGTGAGTAATGTGCTATCCCGTAACACCAACGAGTCTTCCACTGTATTGAGTTGTATAAATTTGGGGGTGTTACAGTTTGGTACAAGAGCTCTCGTTATAGAGAACGAAAGATTTTTAAAACCAAGGTTTTGAATAAAACATTTCAAAATCTTTTAATTATAAACATTTTTTAAAAAATGTATAAAAATCTTTTGACTATAACGGTGCCGAAGAATTCCTGAGTTACCGACAAGGCCAGACTGACAAGTGTTATTTTAATATATAACTTGGATTATATATATGATGTAATTTTATTACATGATTGTTTGATTATTATTTTAATATTTATACGAGGTATTTATACGACGTAGATTGTCACAAGGAACCCTAAATCCCCTAGTAAATTAGTCGAAGCTATTCTCGTAGGAATTCTAGCTATTCTAGATCCAAACCAAGTTGTGGATATTTATGATCCCAACAAAATGGTTGATATTCTTAGAAATGTAGATATTAGTTGATTGATATTGGAGAAGAATTGGCGAGATTAAAACTGATATCGATGTCATGACGATCTTTCCTTATAGAGTGGAGTTTGATAAAACGTTACCACCTAGAAAGATGTCATCTGATTTGTTGTCATCCAATTCTTAAATTGAAATCGAAAGGGGGAAAGTTGCACTTGAGGCTGTCATTGGAACCATTACCCAAAAGCCTCATGCCACTAATACCTTTCCGAGAAGTCTGATTGAATGTGTTAGTCATTTAATACTAGTGACTCATTCGATAATTGTTGTTGTAAGAGATATAGGATTGGAAATTAAGTGTTGATCATATCGAGATTTTATTGCCTATTAAGGCCTAAGAATAAGGTTGAAAGTGTTGGAGAATGAGGTAGAATATCGCATTGAGTATAAGATTGATTGAAACTTAAATAAAGTAAAATTTAAATTGTATGGAATATGAGATTATTAAGAGGAAGTTGTTAATTCCTGTGATTGAATTATGAGGTTTTAAATGATTGTTAGTTTGTGTTAAGGGTTGTTCCTAGGCCATTGTCCACTTACGAGGATGCCTAGTGTCCAAGAAATAAATTGAAGAAATCTTCTTCTGAATTGGGACCGATGGATCATTCGGGACATGTGGAACAACTAATGACTCTTGTAGATTAGTATTCATTGTGGTATCTTTTAAAGATCCCTAATTTAACTGAGACATCTGTTGGTAGGATGAGTTCTTGGAATTGTATGACATAGTGATACGTAATGTGTTACGGTACAATTTAGACTTGTTTGTGATTAATGAAAAGACTACCTTTGATTGCTAAATTCTACATGTATCAATGTTATCTATCTTTTATTGCTTCATCCTAATGTTCGCATTAGTGATGCAACTATTGATCAAGTACTCATATCGAATTGAGTTACGTTATGGATTATTCTTGTTGAGTGTCATCGAGGTCATGAACCTCATGATTATTTGGCTAAGCTCATTTCCTAGCATATTGTAGTTAATTCTTGGTGAACAACTTTTCATCACTCTTTTGCAGATCACTCATTGTTTTATAAGATAAAACAGTATCCTTTGAGAAAATTAAATTTTCATCACTATAAAGATTATTCAAAGTGAGATTTATAAGTGATTGTTATCGAAATGAAGTTGTTTATAAAACACCTGGGAAAACTTAATTGTTTTCATAACAAAGAAAATATTTGTAAATTTATTTTTGATTCTTATTTAAGAATTAAGCATGAAAATGTTTTTATTATAAACAAGATGATAAAATTTTGACGAACTGAGCATTGCATCGTTAATCTTGAAATTGTATATAGTTGCGCGCCTACATACAATTTGGAATGGACCATGCAAGGCTGATTAGTAGTCACCATAAAACTAATGAATAAACACTACCTTTTCTTTGAAGTTGTGAAAGATTAAATTTTATGAGATCTGCAAGAAGTGAAAAATAGGGACATAGTGTTGGGGACACCTACATATGTGCCTATAGCATCTATTCTTCTGAGTCGAATTTACTCATCTGTGAAAATTGCCTTATTTGACAATTGACAATTCTTTCTTGTCCAATTCTCCCGTAGTGAGATTCTTAGGAAAAGTATTTGATTACCGAGTGTTGATACCCGACTGGATGTATCGACGTTCCTATCATTTCTTTTGATTAAGATTTCATTTGAATGACCTGGGTAACGATCCGAGGAGCTTTCGAATGCGTACTCAAATTAATGAAAACATGGGATATATTCATATTCGTTAATGTTTTCGTCTGTATCTGATTTGAAATTCTCTCGCATAGATTATGCGTTGACCTTACTCTTTAGATGATAGTTGTGTCTTGATATATACTTGAATTTGCGAAAGATTATGAGTTATTATTAGTCTTTTGAGAAGTTCACATCTTATTAACGGTAATGAAACTGGAAAGTTGATAGTGCCAGTAGAATGGATTGATTGATTATGACATGACGACATTGTCTTAATTGATGGGAACTCGAGTAGAATTCCCTTAAAAGATAAGATGTTGATTATCAAAAGTGATCTAAATAATTCTTGATGGATGACCATATCCTGCATTTAGACTTGAAATTATACCGTGAATGGTTGTGAATTAGTCATAGATTTTATAATCTAGAAGGAACCTAATATGAATTTATTAAAAGATGTTCCTGCTATTTGAAACTTTAGGAGGTATTTGCTGGTGAATTGCATAGACTTTCGCCATTAAGGCAAGTTGAATTTGGTATTGATTATATTCTCGGTGTTGCACCTATGGCATGTGCACTGTACGTTAGCATCATCTGAATTAAAGGAATTACCGTACAACTGAGAGAGTTGTCGGAGAAAGATTTTCTTCTACCAAGATCGTCCTCATGAAGAGATATGGTGTTATCATTCCTTATATTTATAGATTACTGTGAACTGAGTAAATTGACAATCGAAAACGATATCCATGACTCGAAATGGAAGATTTGTTCGATCATTTACAAGGTTGTAGCAATTTGATCTATGGCATGGTTATCATCAACTTCGCATCTGCGAAAAAGATTATCTATTCCAATCATTACATCCAGAACTTTTAATGAACATTATAAGTTTCATGTGATGTCGTTTGGATTGACGAATACACATGTAGCATTCATAAATTTGGTGAATCACGTGTGTAGGCTGTAATTTGATAAATTCATGCTCTTGATCATTAAGGACCATTTGTTTGCTTATAAGAATAAGAATAAGTCAATAATCATTTATAGATTGCCCTGAATTGGCCGAACAATGAAAACCTGTACTTTGAATATTTAACATGTGATTTAAGGCTTGATCCTTTACATAAAATGATCGTTTGATTAATGATGGTAAGATGCATATATATTGACTCATCAAAATTTAGAGCCCTTTTAAGACTTTGAGATTTTACCAAAAAGAAAATGGAAATATGTTTTGACAAATGTTTTAACAAAGGATTTTAAAGGGATTATTCCCTTATACACAAAACATTTAACTAAACTCCTGTTTAGGGGTAAATGTTTTTCCATACCTTAAGACAACCTAAGAGGGATTGAGGAAACCGTTAAACCATGACTTAAAATTTGAAACGACAATTTTTGCTTTTCAACTAAGAAATTTTTTACCAAAGAATAAACGAAGGTTTTTCGAACATTTACGAATCTTATTAATTATTTTCAATAAATCAACAAAAATCTTGTTAATTAAATTCAAATTTATTTTGAACATTTTATATAATTTTTCGAACTAAGAAATTTAAAATTTTTACATTTACGTTTCATAAAAATTTAATAATTATTATTTAATTAATCATAATAATTATCGACGCTTTAGACGTCGGATTGAGTAAAACAAATAAAAATAATAGTTGGGATGAAACTAAAACTTAGAAATTATGAGTGAATTTTGGTCATGACAATTATATCATCAGGAAAGGTGAATGTAGATATCGACACATAATATAGAAAGGATAAAGAATCAATTAGGACATGTTCCTTAATAATGAAGGTGCAAAATAAATTGCCGAACAATATAAAAATAAACAATGTTTGTAAAAAGGATAATATAGATAATAAAAGGAGTTCGCGTCTAATGTGAACCATTAGAATTGAGAAGCCGATAGCGTTAAATGTATAAAATGCCACTTGTGATTGTCTAAATATGGAGGATTGTGAGATATAGTTATGTTGGAATCTTGTAAGTATAAGTATTTTAATTCATGACATTTCTGATTTAATGTATCATTATCAGAAGAAGTTGTACTGATGGCAAATTATGAAGGCAGATACCGCCTCATACATTAGTAAACGTCTAGCTATTGCAAAGGTCATCATCTGAATTTGATTCAATTTGGGTCATCGTCGATAGACTGACCAAATCTACTAATATCATTCCTGTTAATGATAGATTCTTGATGAAGAAATTGACTCTTTTGTATTTAAAGGAGTTATGTAAACATGGTGTGCATGTATCGATCATCTCTATCAAGATCCTCGCTTCGCATCGAATTTCTAGAGATTTGCTCAGAAGTCATTGAGAACGAATCTTGATGAGAGTACTGTACCACCCCAATCGAAGGGAAGAGGTAAAGTAACGATACAAAATACTATAAGTGCTGTTTTATGTTTGAATGATTGACCTTTGGTAATATACTGTAAAATCGTTTTCCTTTGGAGAGATTATCATTGATAATTATCGTATCAGGATCGAGATCGAATCTTGTGAAGATATATATATTAGAGCATCTGTAATCAGGATTTGGGATGAAGACACCCGACATACACCCATTGTGAGTTGGACATGTCTTTTAGGTTTAAGGTTTCCTATGATGGCGAACCTAACCTTACAAAATACTCGACCCGCGAGACCTGAAATGATTGTTGAAATTAGGATCTGATTATTGACTTCCGGTAGTGGGCAGGAGGTTATGTGAATATGAAATGTAGATCTTGAAGTGCCAGATGAGTAGCAAAGTTATGCCAAAAATTTTAACCATGGAAAAATGAATTGATGATCTGGAAGATCATGGGATATAAGTCCCCATTGTATGGGACCATTGAGATGTTGTAAGAGATTGGTTTGAAAGGCATATAAGCTGGATCTACCCTATGAATTCAAGGGCTGCGTGAATTATGTTTCGTAAATCGAACTTGATGAAATGTCTATCAAGTGAAAATCTGATTGTTTCTTAGTAATGTTTAGATCGGCGAAAAGTTGCATTCATCAAAAACCCGTGAACATCATGGATAGAGAAAGTAAGTCAACATTAAGCCTGATCCTATTCCCGTAAGTTATGTTTGATGAAACTCGCGTATTCTAATGAATTGCACTTGTGAGACCGAATGTGGAGGAAATACCCACATGGTTTTAACTCTATAAGAAGCGAGTAGTAAGGTAAGATGATCTTTGAGGACAAAGATCCTGTTTAGGGGTAAATGCTGTGACAATCCGTCAATTTATGGTTAATATTTTATTCTCAGATATTATTTAAAAACATTATTTTAATGTTATAATATGAACTCACTTATTTTTGGGAAGAAATTTGGATTTTACGTCTTGAAGTATCATCGACTACGTCTAAACCAGGGGATTCTACATTACGTGCTTACGTTTACATACACCGTCTTTGGTGACAATCCGACATTTCAGAAAATAAATTTTTCTGTGAATATCATTTTGAGATTTTAAATTTGTGTTGGTTCATAAACTCACAAATTTACGAGAAGAGATTAGGACTTACGATTTTAATTTAACATCCTTTACGACTAAACCGGAAACCTTAGGATTACGTATTTATGTTTTCGAACTCCGTTTTTGATGAAACAATTTTTATTAGATTCGTTTTGTGCCGCTGATTCATAATTTATAAAAACGTTTTTTGTAAAACGACCCGAGTGCACGCAAATCGAGGAAACTAGAATCGAGGAGAACCCATAAATTAGTGGAGATGAGACAAGTGGGACACTTGTCCTACCCCCACTATAATCGGCCATAACTTAGTTACAACACCCTTAGGTGTCAAATTTTCAACTAACAAGTTACACTTGTTTCTTGAGCTTAATGTGTTAGCTAACATACATCAAAACCATTCACCACAAACCACTTCCTCATTCAACACATGCAAAACCACCCAAAATCCTCTCTTTCTCTCTATGATACCGTCCCATCCTACACATGAACACCCCATTTTGATCTTGATTTAACCATGAAATCCCATGTTGTTCATACATATGATGATGCCCTCTTGAAGCTCTATTGATTGGTGGTGATTATAACATCCAAGGAGGAGTTTCTATGGAGTCTTGGGGCTGATTTTCCACTAGGAGTTCTTGAAGATTGGTGGTCTTGAAGATGGTCTTGGTTTATCACAAGTTTCTCCATCAAAATCCATGTCTTGATCACAACCTACATCATCATGGTGGTATAAAGATTGTCCTCCCCATCCTCTTGTTATTTTGATTATGTAATCATGTATTTTCTTTCCTATTGTATATGTATATGATAATTATATGATGATAAAAGTATTGTGTGGGGATTTGGTGTTGATAAATATGATTAAAAAGATGAAAAACTATAAGAAACAAGGCTAAAATCTTGCTTAAATTATTGGCTATATAAAAACAGTAACTAACCACATGTTAGACTGATAAAATGGCAAAGTGGAATCAATATACAGTAATTATTAGGTCTTGTACACATGTGAGAGTTGGCCATGCAATGGAATCAGTATAATGAGTGGGATATGATCAAAACAAGTTTAGAGTACAAATCTGAGTTCACTGTTTTGGACGATTTTTAGAAAATACTTAGAGGCTGATTCAACAGTAGCTATAAAAGAGTTAAATGGAACACATATCATGTAGTTTATGTAATAAAAATTTGAGCTTCTATCTCCATATAGAACTCTAGATATGGCAGTTTTGGTGAACATGAAAATAAAAATCAGATTTTAGGAAATTAAAGTATAATAGTATTATATAAGCACTCAAATAAAAATAGTATAAAATGTGAATTAAAACCCACTAGCTTATATAATACATTTATATAAATATGTAAAAGGATAAATAAATGGACATTTTATAAAAATGGTAGTTTGATAAGTTTTATAAGTTATAAAACTATAAACATGATTTTTACGACTTTTTCGGCTATTACTGTAAAATTAACGTTTTTGCTAAATAAAACTTAGACGGTTGGACCCGTCTAATGTGAACTTTATAAAACTCATATACTGATATATAAACATATATAACAAGTAAAACCCGATAAAATCCGAACTATATAACATACAGACATTAACGAGCTAAGTTAACGTTATTGGACTAATAATACAACAAAATGGACTAAAACACTTATAAACTTATTTATTGGGCTTAACCCATTTGGGCCCAACATGTAATGTATAAATACTAATAATACAAGTATAAAATGTATTAATACAAGTTAAAGAACTTATAATAAGTTTATTGGACTTAAAATATGTAAATAGGTAAAACTAGTAAACTAGTATAAAAGTTATCGACTCATAACACTAAAACGAGTAAATGAGAATATGTAAACCCACTTGATCATCATATATATAAAATCATCATATGTATACATAATTGTTATTTTTATAAAGTCATTGGACATGAGTCTAAGACGAGTATTATTTGTCTAGGTTTCCGTGATTGAAGCACGTACCGTACATCCGAATTGCCGATAACCCGCTTTCCCACATCCACGTGAGTTCATAGCCTCGCACTCTTTTAAATGTTTTTATGAAATGATTTATAAACCCGGGAGGGAGATAACATGTTAGTTTTTATAAAATAGGACATCATTTGTCCCGATTGTTTGTTTATTGATTTGGACCCGGATGATTGTATAACCCTATGAATGATTGAATGACCCGATAGATGAAATAAAATGGATTATTAAAGTTAGGTTATGTCACTAAAAGTCCCATTAGCATGATTTGTGAACTACCGGGATTTGGTAGACGCTTATGCATATAATAGTACTATTTGGTGACGATCACCCCAGTTCGCGCCTTAACGGTTGATCCTCGTCGTGCCACATTGACTGGTAAGCGAATTTATGTATGAGAAGATTTACATAGCGTGACCTTTGTGACGACACGCTAATTTAGATGGGCAAATGAGTTTCGGGCTAGCTACCCGTTGTTTGTTGTAGTAAGGTAACAATGTCATGCGGCTTATAATAATCCAATTAACGAAATACTGCTTTAAGCATTAAATTACGATATATTGCCTGACTAGCAATACGAGGTCTTAGTATTGATATTATGTTCGTGTTTTGGTTTTTCATAACCATATTCATATAACGATTTTTATTTGATCTATACAACGTTGTAGAACGTATTGTATGATGTTTTTACGACACTGGTTCGTATAATGATTTTTAAGGCAAGTGCCTATATTATGATTTTGATAAGGATTTGTATAAAATGACTTTGGCTATTTTATGGCCTATTACAAAGATTTGTACAAAATGATTTTCGGTAATAATTTTATACCGATGTTATATTGATGGATTTCATTAAACTCTATGAATTCACTCGGCGTTATCGCTGACCCTTTTTTTTTAACATGTTTTATCTCAGGTACTTGAAGGTAATTCTCGGGAAGACGACAAGAATTCATGGCCCGCACTTAAACAATATTTTCCATTCGAATACTTTGTAAAACATTGTATGAAATAATATGACTTGGGACCTCTGTAACTTTGATATTTATGAATGCAAATGCTTTATTATTAAACGACGCGATTTTTAAGCGTTGTCTATGATGTGAGTAATGTGCTATCCCGTAACACCAACGAGTCTTCCGCTGTATTGAGTTGTATAAATTTGGGGGTGTTACACCTTAGTTCACCATTAAGAAATGTCGTCTTAACATCCATTTGGTAGACGATCATATTCATGTGAGCAGCATAAGCAAGGAATAGTCTAATTGCCTCCAATCGTGCAACAGGAGCAAAGGATTCTTCAAAATCAATACCCATAGCTTGTTTGTAACCTCTAGCAACCAATCTAGCTTTGTTCTTCAGCACTCCACCTAACTCAGCGAGTTTAACCTTATATACCCACAACAATGTAAGGATTTCAACGTTGCTGGGTAAAGGAACTAATTCCCACACTTCGAGACGTTGAAATTAATTAAGTTCCTCTTGCATGGCTTCAATCCAAGATGATTTAGTCATGGCTTGTTGCCAGCTTTTAGGTTCAATATCGGAAAGAAATGCACCAAAGTAGCAATATAATGCATGTTCTTGGAGTTGGTGGCGTGTTAAGACTGGACGATCGATGTCACCAATAATATTGCGGATTGGGTGATCCTTTGTCCATTTTGTGTTGTGAGTTTCAATCCGTGGTGGTCGGGAGTGAACGATGGCAGGAGCTTCCTCTAAGGTAGACACACCGTAGGGGTTTTCGGGTATTTGTGAACCAAAGAACGGAAGCTCTTGTAGATGAGCAATTTCCAAATCGTGATCATAGTAATCCTCTTCAACTTAATTAGGAACAAGTGGGGGTGATGATTCAGGTGTAGTTTTTGAATTGGTGAGGGATGGGACATCTGGTTCAATAGTAACAGTAGATGCCTCGGACAGATTTCCATTATCTTGAGCAACAACTTCGGGAATCGGAGCTACTGCTGCAGGTGCTGGAGAATCCTTACTAGGTGGATCAAAGAATTCTTCAAACATAGGCTGAAATAACTCATCCCACTCGGGCCTTGTAGGTGGTATAACTGATGGAGAAGTAGGATTGTTGGGAGTTAATCCGGAACTAATTGTACCGGTTCCCATCTCATGTAATGCGGGTTCAGAGTTGTGTTGCTCAGAATCCATCGCTGTCAGCTCATCAAAATCGGCATCCAAAATTTCTACTATCTTGCCAAGACGACGATTATAAATTCGGTAAGCTTTCTTTGCAGGTGACTAACCAATGAAAATTCTGATATCAGCCTTCGGTTGAAGTTTGCCCAAATTCTCACTATTTGTATTTGGATAACACAGTGCACCAAACACATGAAGAAATGAAATATCGGGTTTGTGTCCATGAAGTAGCTCATATGGAGTTTTACCATGGGGTTTACGAATGATGGAGCGGTTTTGGGTATAACATGCGGTTTCCACTGCTTCATCCATAAGAATAAAGGAGCATTCGCATAAATCAACATAGTTCTAGAAGCTTCCATTAGTGTACGGTTACGTCTTTCCACGACACAGTTTTGTTGTGGAGTGCGTGCAACAGAAGTTTCATGTGAAATACCGACATTTTCATAATAGTCTCGTAGAGTTTGATTAATGAACTCAGTTCCATTAACAGTGCGAATGCGGCAAACAGTAGCATTAAGACTTACTTGGATCATCTTTAAGAAAGTAATAATATACTTTGGTTCTTGATTCTTGGATAATAAAAATTTTACCCATGTAAACCTTGAGAAATCATCCACCATGACGAGGATGTATTTTCTACCACTCACACTAGCTGTACGCATTGGTCCGCAAAGATCCATGTGCAAAATATACAGTGGTTCTTGGTTGGTGTCTTCAGCTTTAGGTTTGTATGATTTCTTGGTGCTTTTTCCCAAAGAACACACGGAACATAAATGATCCTTGTCGAACTTAATATTTGGAAGACCACGAACAAGTTCGTTTTTAGCCAAATGGTTTATAGCATCAAAGTTAAGATGAGATAACCGACGATGCCACAACCATGACTTGGTCTTAGATGCTTTGGAAAGAAGGCATACAGGACAGGCGGCCATCATGTTTTGAATGGACAGTGTGTAGATATTATCCCCTCGATAACCCTTTAACAAATCATTTCCTGCAATATCGCAAATAAAGCAAGTATGTTGTCGAAAAGCCACCTCAAGGTTTGAATCGCAAAATTGTCCCACTGAAAATAAATTGTGACCAAGTCCCTCCACATAATATACCCTTGAAATCGTAACATTCCCAATTTGGTATTCACCATAACCCATTGTCTTCGCAATATGGTCGTTGCCGAATTTAATAGTTCCTAGAAACTTGCTGACGAAATTTCTGAGCATCGAGCGATCTCCGGTCATATGCTTTGAGCATCCAGAGTCCAAGTACCAGAGGATGATTTGGACAACCTGAAAATATCACCAGACAAAGACGATGTATCAGAATCTAGTAGTTCCTCTGTGTTAGCAGGTACATATATATTTATCTTAGATTTGCTAACCGAAGAATGCTTAGGCTTCCAAATTTTCTTCCTAAATGCTGGCTTAGATTCTAGTTGTCTAAGATCCTGAGGTACTTCTTCACTGGTAGGCACAATAGTGGAGGCAGACCTAGTTAAAGGGCGCTTTTTTCCATTTCTTAGTGCTAGTGTTCCTATTTAAAGGACGCTGAGACCTAACTTCCGTGGATGTGATTCTAGTTAAAGGGCACGTAGTTCCATTAGCAGTGAAGGTCCTACCAGTGGGTTTCCATTGCCAACCAACTTGGGTGAATTTCTTCCCCGTTGGAATCCATTCAAGATTGTTCCTAATTGCATACATTTCATTCACGTGATCAACACGGCATAAATCATGACGCTGAGAAATCATGCATTCATTACAATTCCAACATCGCAAATTCAAATTCACATTTTGCTTAGGCTTCTACACAAATGCAGATCCTTTTGTCTTAGATACAGGATTCTCTTTATTTGAAACTGAAATAACATTCCTAGGGTGAACTTCTACTTTCTTCTTGGAAGTCCTACTAGTGAAAGGCTTGATCCTATCTTTCTTGTCTTGAGATCCTTTAGCCTTAGTAGACATAATTACTCATGTAGAATCCATGGGAACATTAGTGACAGATTTTGATTTAGCTTTGATGGGTGTGTTTAATATAGGCTTAGATCCGGGATTCTTATTGAATGGAGTAATGTCAATGGTGAGGGTTTGTTGTTTCGGGGGTACAGATATCGGTTGCCCTATGTACTCTAAGTTTGCTAAACAATCCTGAACTCGATCCACATATAATAAAAGCTCATATAGAAGATGACTTGTGGGATCTATTTCACGCATGTCATCAACGATCTCTCTAGCTAGACCTGCATGTTCTAAGGCATTTTTCATGTATGTGGAAAACTTACTTGGACTATTCTTAAATTTCAGGTCCTGATATAGCACACGTGGGTTGGGTTTGGGAGCACTAGAGGTCGAGGCAGAGATGGTGGCTGGATTATCAACAACTTCTTGTCCTTTGAGTTGAAGTATTTACTTTCATTTAGCCAAAACCATGTTTTTGTCTATGAGTTGAATATTTAAGTCAGAGATTTCCTCGTACTTACGGTTCAGTTGGTCAACGAGTGACTTTTGCTCTGCCGCATTAAAAGCGAAGCGATCTTCTAATGAACCATAAATTTGTGAAAAACCCTGCTTTACTTTATCAAACTCCCCTAGCATAGAATTAATTCTATCTTCTAGGGCATGATTTTTAAACTTTGCAGCCTCTAGTTCCAATTTCTCTTCTATGGATTCTCTCTTAAGTCTCATAATTTCTTCCTCTAATGCTTGAACCACCTGAATCATCTTGTCACTTGTCTCAACGGAGTTTTCACAATCATTTGTTTTTGAAAGAGTTTCATTTTTAGATTGATTTTCAATTTCAAGAGATATACAATGTTGTTGAAGCTCATCAAAACATTTTGAAAGTGAGTTATAAGAATCTTGAAGCTTTAAATATTCAGCGTTAGATTCATGACAAGAATAATTAACTACATTATTCACAGGTTCAACAATATTGACAGATATATCATGCACATCATCACATTTATTCATAGAAGATGTCATCACAAAAGCAAATTCAATAGTAACAACTTGTGTCACTTCGAGAGACAATATAGGTTCTAAGAATCGGTCATATTGGGACAAATCTTTTCTTTCTCAATTAAATGTTGTTCATAAAGATCATCCATTTCATAGAAAAAATTTCGAACTTCAACCATTTCGAAACTAAGATTTTCCGCAAGATCGTAAAATCCCTCTTTAATATTATCTACAAACGGAACGATCTCTTTCTCAAACACCGTTTTCATGTGTTCAAAAGCCCATTCTCCAGCGGTTTGAGCCGTTGAAGTCGTACATTCCAGGATGACCTTGTCAAACTGGGTAAGGTATCGCTGAATCTCTTCCAATCTTAGCAATACCGTACTTATCGGTGGAAGATTCTTAGGAATTTCCTTAGGTTCGTCTGAATTAACAAGTGTAGGAAGTATACTAAGGCTTTCTCTAGTAGGCATGTAAGCTGGTGTATGGATAAATTCCATTTGCATATTAAAGGGAGTTCTAAGATCTATTTTTGCGTATGTTTCATTAATTTGTGCATAATCATACTCAGGATATGTAAAAATTACTTTTGACCGATTCTCTTCATGTAGTGACATGCTCTCAGATTCATTTAAAAACACAATCGGATCTAAGACCAATCCTAACTTGGTTGCATCATAAAGTCGTGGGTTATGGTTAAATGCCTGCTTTACATACCTCGGGTTAGGTGGTAGGTCTATTAGACGCGATAGATTGAACTCTTGAAAAGAAGAATGAAACAATTGTACTAAATGTGAAGTAGAGTATTGTTATAAAAGCAAAATTTCAGTCTTTTTAACTTTCTTAGACGCCTTAATTTCCGTTTCAACCCTTTTAGACTCGAGAATTTCGAAATCCGTTTGTAGTTTTCGAAAATTATTAACGACTGACTCTTTTTCTTTAAGTTCTTTCAAAAGATTTGCTCTTAAACTCTCAATTTCTAGCAGATTATCCGTTTGTACTTTCCTAAACCTATCAAATTAAGGATTGGTTAAGGTAGTGGTCACTGGAGTTAATTCCAAGGTTTTAACCTTTTCCTTATGCAAAGCAAGCTCGGCAGATAAAGTCTGATTAACACTGAGGGTTTCAAGGACCGCATTATTCATTTGGCTAAGCATAGATGCCGACACCATAACCAAATCGGGTTGAGAAAACGAATTTGTAGTCGTAAAGCTCCCAGTTGTGGTTCACTCAAAGTCTGGGGACTTGCATTGATATTGCTATCATTGTTTGTCTCCTTGTTTGAGTTACTAACCACCGGAGGCTGTTCCGGATACTCAGACACTTGCTCAACTTGATAAGGTACAATACTAGTATCTGTGGCAGTATTTAGTATCTCAGAAATTGTATCAGCCCCATAAAGTGAAATATTTGCCATAAGAGCTGCCTTGGCCGTATTAAAATCATCACAGTCAGAGTCGTATGCATCCAGATCATCACATTGATATGCGGCTTGTTTGTGATGGCTGCTCGGAGACCGTCAGTATCCGCGACTCCCGGATCTGCGAGAAATGCTAACTCTTCTTCATCGAGCTCACGTCCTTGGGCTTGAGCATTCACCAAGTAGATCTTCTCTTGAAACCATGTGCTATCCATTTTCTTTTTGGGCTGCTTACACTCTCGAGCCATGTGCCCTTCCCCTTTGCAGTTATAACATATAATCATCTTCATTTTGCTAGTGTTATTACCCCTTGTAGCAGTAGTGTTAGATGAACGTGCACCAGCACTAGAGGAACTGGGTCTCCCCTAAAGTGGTTGCACCATTACTCTGCCATCTTGAATTGTAGCTTGTTTTCGAGAGTTAGAAGAGTTCCTTAACTGATTGTTTGTTGGAGCTGGTCCTCTGTAACCTCGTTTGTTTAATGTTTGAGTGAGATAAGCAGACATTTGAGCAAGTATATCAGTAGGACTATCCCCTTGTCTAAACTCAGGGACAGGAATCTCATCATCACAATAGAATGCTGGTGCGGATTGAGCTACAAGCTGATTTGAGGGAACACTAACATGTTGTGAGTAATGGGGTTGAGGTGCCTCAAGTTGTTGATAGGTAATAGCAGGGTTTGTTGGAGGTTGATAAGGTGAATACTGTTGTGAAGCATAAGGTAACTGATGTGAGTCTCCTTGTCATGATGTGGCTGGTTTCTTATATTGTTGGTGATAAGATGTAGGCGGTTGTGGCAAGATCGAATACTGTGGGAAGCTTGGTGTTTGATACAATGGTTGATAGGAAGATTGGTGTCCCAAAGCAAACTAAGAGTTGTGATATGATAATGTTGGATGGTTTGCCATTAATGCCAATGGTTCTTGATAAGATCACTGAGAGATGCGTTTTTGGATCACGTGCTTCTTGTGTTGTTTCAAGAAAGCATAGAGTTGATATAAATTTGACTTGTGCAAATCTCGAATCATCTTAACATTGGTGACATATTGACTCCATTCTTGGGGTAACGTGTTCAAGAACTTTGTGTTTAGTTGAAACTGAGCAATCCTTAGATTATGCACGTTCATATCATTCATCAAAGTAGTGAAAGGCCAGTAGTAATCGTGAAGAGTTTCCCATGGAATGTATGTAAACCTATCAAACAAGTCATACAATTGACACTCTCGTTCTTGCTTAGTTTGTAACACCCCCAATTTACCACGCAACGGAATACCACTTTGGGGCGCTATTCATAGCACATCGCACACAATCATAGAAAACGACCTCAAAAGAGACGTTAAAAATATTATACAATCTTGTTCAAAAAGTTTCCCATCCTAATAAATATAAAATCAGAGTAGCGTTGGTTCCAAAAACCGTTACCAATCACAATACATTAAATGCTTAAAAGCAGTAAATTCATTTCAAAGGATGGAAAAGTAAACAAAGATTTAGACAAGTAAGCACCAACTTCCTCCTTACATGCTCCGTTGCTATCCATCTTAATTACCTGAAATACATGTGTAAAATCATCAACACAAAGGTTGAGCAAGTCTATAGGTTTTACAAATCATTTGAACACAAGCAAAGATTAAACGTTTGTGGCATACTTGAAGGCAACAAAAATCGAATTTGCATCAACAATAATAACTATATATAGCATAAATTGCATTAAGCTCATGGAACCGATCCCTTAGACACTCCGTTAGGTCTAATAAGACAAGAGATTTATTAATTGTCGTTACCTCCAGATTATTGGTACATTGCCGTATACCTGACTTCTCAATACAATATGTTCAAACAGTGTGGAGGTTAGGCCTAAGCTTCTGTGACAAGTCCACACAAACTCAACCGGGGCGGCTTCCCCCATAGATCTATTATTTGTACTAGCGTTTAACCCATCATAGGTTAATTAACGGTCCATAATTGAGGCTTTAACAAAGGCAATCACCTAATGCAATTTAAAGGCAACCACGGGTCCATTCATAGAGGGACAAGCATACCATAAAAGACATGTGTTCTTAGTTTATGAAAAACATGTATTCCCCCTCGCGGGGTTAAAAACCATTTACAACATAGTAAAAAGCGAGGCTATAGACTTACCATATATAATACACAAAGCTGGTAGTAGTAGTGATCGCCGAAGTGAAGATGCCACCTAATATATACACATCAAGAGCCGCCACCTTACAAATAAGGTGTGCGTTTAGCAACATACTTAAGTATTTCAAATCATACTTAGTATAATAAAATCAATGACTCAAAATAGTATGTACATAGACATGACCGATCAATGCAAGTGATTTCCTTCTAAACCCCACAACATGTACTAGCTTTCCAAGACTAGCACCTTCGATATTGATCCATCTCAAGATGCGAAATCAGTACGGTTCAAGTACCCGAAATGGGTCTCCAATCTCAGAATATACACTGACACATAAGACTTATATCCTTTTAGAACTTTTAGAAGCTAATAGATTAGCCTCTTGCCTCAAACTATGACGCGAGGTTAAGTACCTCCCAAAAAGTACTCAGCCGGTACTTACCAAAAGTACACGCTGTTTTACCATACCTAAAAAACTCCGTTTTCGACGAAACTTGGTGACAACCTCACTTATAATCTGTATAAGACTCAGTTTAAATTTCATATAATGATTCACATTTTAGAACCACCTGCTCGATACATCTTTAGACTTTAAAAACCGGACAGTTTTACACACTTGTATCGTAAAACCATTTCGACCTTGTTAAACATTTCCATTTACAAAATCGCCACTTGACTATAGACTCAAAATGCTAAGTTTAGAACCCAACAACAGCCTATGATCAGTTTTAAAACTCAACTTATAGTCCCTGAGATTCGATCCAAATATTGACAACAATTTCGTATTGTGTCAACACTCGTCTCCCGGTACACGAATAATCAAACTAGCATAACTTTTGACTCATTTGGAGTTAAAAGCTCTATCTTATATCAAAACGAGCGTCTCGACGACTACTACAACAATATCTAATAAAAGCAAACTTTATCCAACATTTACTGTATGAAAAACGGCCTTAAACCTACTGATGTAAAATGACTCTTTAAAAATCATACCAACAACCATTTTGACCCATTTTTATCAACATAAACACTTCAAGTATGCTATACCCATCATCTACAACATCTCCATTCATCGCTAAATCACTTACATGATCCATCCTTTCAAAACCCATATCGAAAATATAACATGCAACACTTTTAAAATCAGTTATAATAATAATAACACATTACTACAACAATAAAATGGATCAAACACCATTGTTCTTGAGTAAAAATCTTTGAAAAGTAAAAGTGAATGCATGTAAGTAAAAATCATACCAATAGAATCACAATTGAATTTTAAACATGGGACTTTAATTAGTTTATCATGGATCATCCTAAAAATTGATGATCATGGGTGTTTTGTTTGAGGGGGTGACGGCAAGATGAGAAAGAAAGGAAGATAGATGATTTTTGGTGAGTTAAAAAATGCATGTGTGTGTTTATGAAGTTTTTATATGGTGGAGGAAGGGTGAAAGTTGTCATTTGTGCTTTCTTTTGAACCAAGTTGTAAATCTTAGTTAAAAAGCGAGAAACGGCTATCAGTCAATGTTATAAATATTTACGAGAGTCGGGTTTTGTCCCGGGTTCATACAAATATAAATCTCGTTTGTTAAATCGATCGTTTTAATAATTAAACGCACATAAAAGGAAATAATAAAGTTCGAGTCGACATAATACGTAATGAAATAAAATTTTCAGAAATATCAAATATCGAAATAATCGATATTAAAATATAATATTTGGGCATCCATTGGCATTGCGATCACTATAGTACTCTTCAATAGTCACAACAACTAATATAGTCACACATTATCGGTTTCAACTAAAACCGTCAAATATAATAAAACTCGTCATTACTTAGAAACTAAAAATCCGTTATATAATGAGGATAAAATAATGACGTTAAGATTGGGTTATTACATCCTCACCACCTTAAAGGAGCGACGTCCTGGCGCTCACCTCACCTCATATTCGTATTGCGTTCCACTAGGAAAGAAACGAGAATTTTCTTCTAAAGAAACTCTCACGATACCACTTGAACCTTGATCTACGATTTCCACTGGTTCTTCTTACAAAACACGACTTGTCGTTAAGTTGTATCTCACCAAAAAAAAGGGATGAATAAATCCATCTCCACCAGTCACTCCTTCAAGTTCGACACATGAAAATTTTATGAATTACATGAAGCTCATTCAAATACAAGAACAAATGAAAGGATGTTCGGGTAAGTCCAGTCAAAAGGAAAATGCAAGTAAAAGGAATAGCCATTGGCTGAATAGCCATGGACACAGATCAAAAAGAAATAATAAGAAAGTATTTTCGTCATCGGAGTGTGCTCACACTCAGATTCCATACTCAAAAGATAATGCAAAGACACCATCTCACTTTCGCTAACTCGCATTAGAGTCTCAATAAACATCGTCGTTGAAAGTCAAAAAGATATTACTTGGTACGTGATGACGTATAGTCCCCAGCCGGGTCAGGAATCCGGCCCACGGGTACTACCCGTATCCGGCCCATCACAGATGGGTGGGAATAATGTCATTTAAGCTTATGGGCTTGGATGAACAGTAACCGCACACATGTGTGCGGTCCATGGCCCGGCACGGCCGGTACAAGGTTAGACAGAATCATATTCTGTCTATGAATAGGATCTACCCTAAAGAAGAGGATATTCACTCACCATAATTAGAAGATAACAATCAATCTAATTTTGGTACTTATCCTTTCCTTGGGGCCGAAGTATCAGTGACAGCCCACTAGGGTTTCACTGCCTATAAAAGGAACCCCCAAGGGTTCCACAAGGGTATTACGTTCTATACTCTCAACTCACTCAACTCCTATAAACCCTAACCGATTACTTACTCTCACGCCGGAGTCTAATCGTGGGAAAAATTCCCACGGTAAGCCTAACACTTGTTGTTTAGTGTGCAGGATCTCAACCAAACAGTTCACTTGGTGCATGAGCCGGAGCCCAAGCCAGCCCGAATTAAGCCTAATTCGGGTCAAGCAAGGATCACCCAACTTTTGCATCAACAGTACGTGTTCTTCATGATCGGACGTCATTGGACAATGCCGTCTCAAGTTCTCACAACTTACGATCATTAGAGTAGATCACACACCATATAAGTACACAAAAAGAAAAGGTCGAACATAAACATCAAATATAGATCTCCACCGTTGATCATCGAGAAAACCTTGAACGAACCATTGATAATACAAATTGATCTCCAAAATCTTTCTACTTGCGGTGTCGGCTACAACATACTCCGCGAGTGATAAAGACTTTATTAATTCCAATCATTAAGAAATTCGGTCAAATGGCGATGACGCATAACATATCGGGCATATCAACCGATTCTGCTCCAGTGTTCAATATACAAAAGAGTCCAACTAACTTCTGCTTCAGTGTTCAACACACAAAAGCATCCTTCTACTTCATCATTCATCATACAGATGTGTCCTAATAGTTTCTACTTCAGTGCTCAAGGTGATGCATCAGATTCCTCGTTTAATTCGTCATGCTGGCCCCCAAGAGTTTCATCATCAAGAAAAGTCTTCGGTAACCTTTCGATAGTATAAAGTAGAATTACAAGATCTTCACATCCATGATGAGTTGCCCTTGATAACTTGATCCTCAATCAATTCACGAATACACACATAAATCCTGGTGACGCTTAAACAAGTCGCCTATTCTTGGAACGGTCAACGGTTCTTAACAATATGCTTATAAAGCTCACGATCATCGAGGCACACTAGAAATGGTCCATCGAAATAAATGACAATTCGAGAGAAGTCCAACGGGTTACTCGTACATAGATGATAGTCGAGGATCTTCATAATGACGACGACACTGAACGATTCTTACCAACGAAATACGATTCTAAGGAAGACGTACGCACACCAAACATCCACAAATCGAGCCAGACATACTTGGGCCCACTCATTTATAACTCCTTGTATACATCAAAAGGAGTCCCCTTTCATGTATACAAGAGTTTATAAATTTACGGTTCGGGAACTTATAACTTTCTTGTTCAGATGAAAAGGCGTCCCAATCCAATTCAACAAAACGATTATAAGTCAAACTACTCAAGTATTACTACCTCTCAACACGATATCATATCAAAATACCATAGTAAATACAAGGTGTCAATAAACTTACATCATGATTTCCGTATTCAAACGTCCCATTCCATCTGAATAACGAAAACACGACAATCTATGGTCCATTGGTTTAAAATTTTCTTATTCAAATGTCTTAATCCATTTAAATAAGACAACCTTAAACGACTCTTAGTTGGGCGAATTAAAATCTATATATCTAAATGTCCCATTCCATTTAGATACAAGGCATTATGTCACTCAACCGAATGACTACTACGAGCATATCATTGTTGTACCCAAACTATACATATTTGATTAGGATATATATATATATCTTAAGTCCAACATTGCCATCCTTCTTTTCGCCAATAAAACATAGTCATATAAAATTAAATAAAACGTCGCATTACGTAGAAGATATCGCCTTGGATAAATGATTCTTCAAAACCATAAGTAGTAACGAAAACACGAACATCGCATTATCAATTACGTTTCGAAAGGAGATGTCCAAAAATGGCGCATCACGATACGATGATAACAATCGAACTTAAACAAGTTGATATGCGAGGGATTACGAAACAATACATACATACTCAAAGTATCAAACAAGTTTCATACTCGTATTCAGATAATACATAATTATCAATATCGGTGATTGGCAGTGAAACAAAATTCTGATACAAAACCGTATTATAGAATGTACGACAATCATTCAAGGAACATTGCTTCGCGTGCAATGCCTTTAAATACCATAGTATATGCATACATATAGATACTACCATTCTTACATACACATAGGTTCACATAATGACAATCAATCATAAAGTAATACAAGATTAGCCTTACCGGAGCCATGCGGAGTAGTTGCGTGTTTAAAACCTTTTTAGAACAAACCAAAAGTTATAGTTTAGGACAATTTCAAAATCGACCTAGTTCTCTATAACTTGTGGCTCTGATTACCAATTTGTAACACCCCCAAATTACCACGCAGCGGAATACCACTTTGGGGCGCTACTCATAGCACATCGCACACAATCATAGAAAACGACCTCAAAAGAGACGTTAAAAATATTATACAATCTTGTTCAAAAAGTTTCCCATCCTAATAAATATAAAATCAGAGTAGCGTTGGTCCTAAAAACCGTTACCAATCACAATACATTAAATGCTTAAAAGCAGTTTATTCATTTCAAAGGATGGAAAAGTAAACAAAGATTTAGACAAGTAATCACCAACTTCCTCCTCACATGCTCCACTGCTATCCATCTTGATTACCTGAAATACATGTGTAAAATCATCAACACAAAGGTTGAGCAAGTCTATAGGTTTCACAAATCATTTGAACACAAGCAAAGATTATAAGTTTGTGGCATACTTGAAGGCAACAAACATCGAATTTGCATCAAAAATAATAATTGTATATAGCATAAATTGCATTAAGCTCATGTAACCGAGCCCTTAGACACTCCGTTAGTTCTAATAAGGCAAGAGATTTATTAATTTTCGTTACCTCCAGATTATTGGTACATTGCCGTATACCTGACTTCTCAAATCAATATGTTCAAACACTGTGGAGATCGGGCCTAAGCTTCTGTGACAAGTCAACACAAATTGAACTGGGGCGGCTTCCCCCATAGATCTATTAATTGTACTAGCGGTTAACCCATCATAGGTTAATTAACGGTCCATAATTGAGGCTTTAACAAAGGCAATCACCTAATGCAATTTAAAGGCAACCACGGGTCATTCATAGAGGGACAAGCATACAATAAAAGACTTGTGTTCTAAGTTTATGAAAAACATGTATTACCCCTCGCGGGTTTAAAAACCATTTACAACATAGTAAAAAGCTAGGCTATAGACTTACCTTATATAATACACAAAGCTGGTAGTAGTAGTGATCGCCGAAGTGAAGATGCCACCCAATATATACACATCAAAAGCCGCCACCTAACAAATAAGGTGTGTGCTTAACAACATACTTAAGTATTTCAAATCATACTTAGTATAATAAAATTAATGACTCAAAATAGTATGTACATAGACATGACCAATCAATGCAAGTGATTTCCTTTTAAACACCACAACATGTACTAGCTTTCCAAGACTAGCACCTTCGATATTGATCCATCACAAGATGCCAAATAAATACGGTTCAAGTACCCTAAATGGGTCTCCAAACTCAGAATATACACTCACACATAAGACTTATATCCTTTTAGAACTTTGAGAAGCTAATAGATTAGCCTCTCGCCTCAAACTATAACGCGAGGTTAAGTACCTCCCAAAAAGTATTCAGCCGGTACTTACCAGAAGTACACGCTGTTTTACCATACCTAAACAACTCCGTTTTCGACGAAACATGGTGAAAACCTCACTTATAATCTGTATAAGACTCAGTTTAAATTTCATTCAATGATTCACATTTTAGAACCACATGCTCGATACATTTTTAGACTTTAAAAACCGGACTATTTTACACACTTGTATCGTAAAACCATTTTGACCTTGTTAAACATTTTCATTTACAAAATCGCCACTTGACTTTGAAAATAGACTCAAAATGCTAAGTTTAGAACCCAACAACAGCTTATGATCAGTTTTAAAACTCAACTTATAATCCCCGAGATTCGATCCAAATATTGACAACAATTTCGTATTGTGTCAACACTCGTCTCCCGATACACGAATAATCAAACTAGCATAACTTTTGACTCGTTTGGAGTTAAAAGCTCTATCTTATATCAAAACGAGCGTCTCGACGACTACTACTACAATATCTAATAATATCAAACTTTTTCCAACATTTACTGTATGAAAAATGGCCTTAAACCTACTGATGTAAAATGACTCTTTAAAAATCATACCAACAACCATTTTGACCCATTTTTATCAACATCAACACTTCAAATATGCTACACCCATCATCTACAACATCTCCATTCATCCCTAAATCACTTGCATGATCCATCCATTTAAAACCCATATCGAAAATATAACATGCTACACTTTTAAAATCAATTATAATAATAATAACACATTACTACAACAATAAAATGGATCAAACACCATTGTTCTTGAGTAAAAATCTTTGAAAAGTAAAAGTGAATACATGTAAGTAAAAATCATACCAATAGAATCACCACTAAATTTCAAACATGGGACTTTAATTATTTTATCATGGATCATCCTAAAAATTGATGATCATGGGTTTTTTGTTTGAGGGGGGTGACGGCAAGATGAGAAAGAAAGGAAGAGAGATGATTTTTGGTGAGTTAAAAAATGCATGTGTGTGTTTATGAAGTTTTTATATGGTGGAGGAAGGGTGAAAGTTGTCATTTGTGCTTTCTTTTGAACCAAGTTGTAAATCTTAGTTAAAAAGCGGAAAATGGCTATCACTCAATTTTATTAATATTTACGAGAGTCGGGTTTTGTCCCGGGTTCATAAAAATATAAATCTCGTTTGTTAAATCGATCGTTTTAATAATTAAACGCACACAAAACGAAATAATAAAGTTCGACTCGACTTAATACGTAATGAAATAAAATTTTCAGAAATATCAAATATCAAAATAATCGATACTAAAATATAATATTTGGGCATCCACTGGCATCGCGATCACTATAGTACTCTTCAATAGTCACAACAACTAATATAGTCACACATTATCGGCTTCAACTAAAACCGTCAAATATAATAATACTCATCATTACTTAGAAATTAAAAATCCGTTATATAATTAGGATAAAATAATGACGTTAAGCTCGGGTTATTACATAGTTAGAGAGGTCTCTTGTAAAAAACAACTAATCGATCCCAAAGATCCTTTGCCACTGTGTGTTCACTTACCATTCTATATATATCGGGTGGAAGGTCTTGAAGTATTGTCTGAACGGCCCTTTCATCAGCATCGGCAATGAGTTTGTTAGCATCTGGTAACTCATGATACCACCTTGTCCGTGTCACATTGTTGACAGTAACTTCTCCCCAATCTAGTGAACCTTTTTCAATGGATTGAAGCATAAGTCTACAATTGGGTTTGCCCATGATGTAAGTTTTCATGTGACCTTCCCATGCTTCAAATAAATCTTTGATGAGCAACGATCGGCGAGTGTCGGTACTCGAGATGATTGAGATATCGGTAAGCGATGTCATTGTTGGCATATATGAATTTGAATTCATTTTATGATCCCTTGAATAAAGGTTATAAAAAATGATCGAGCAATGAAACAAGGTTACGTGTTTTTGTATTGTTGCATGAAAGATGTTGTTATCTTTTTGTTTTGTGTGTTTTTGAAAATTACCAAATTAATGCACAGTAGAAAAATCCTCTAAGTTATGCAAATTTTATCCCAAAAAGAAACTTCTATCGGAATGTCTCAAGTATCAGCATGTAAGATCTGTCGGAATACCAGTTCTATCGGAATGTCTCAAGTATCGGAATGTAGGATCTGTCGGAATACTCCTTCAATCGGAATGTTTCAAGTATCGGAATGTAGGATTCGTCGGAATACCCCTTCTATCGGAATGTCTACTGTCTGAATATGAGATCTGTCGGAATGCTTCATGTATCGGAATGTGACACTATCGGAATCCACGATCGCAATATGGCCAATAAAATATTGACAGAGTGACTTTTCAATAAACCTTAAAACCGTCGCAATCCATGATCGCAATGAGCGATCGCAATAAGCGTCGGAATAAGGGTATCTGAATACCTGTGATCGCAAAGTAAAACCATTGGATTATTGCGATCTATCCGTACTTACCTGTACTTTTCTGATGGAATCAGTTGCAATGAATTTCGCAAAGTTGAAGCAAGAAAATTCTTAACTTTTGAGCCAAAATATTTGTGTTTTAACCGAAACCAAGATACCCAAATCACTAATACAACAATGAAGAAGGTATACGACTATGAAGAATACTAAAAACACAAAAAAAAAAATTGAAGCTTTGGTAAAAACAATAAAAAAACTCACGAAATGCTTAAATAAGCATGAACAACACAAAGACCAACCTATATTTCATCCCGAAGCTCTTGATACCAATTGTAGAATCGTGATAATCTTTATATTTCAAGAGGGTTGATGTTTTTCTAGAGAGAGAAACAAGAGAGAGAAGTGAGAGAAAAGTATGTGTATTACTAGAGAAATAAAACAACCAACACCTCTTTCCATGGTGGAAAGAGGTTTATATACCCATGTCCTTAAATGGACTTGGGCCTCCGGGCCATGAACATGCTCATGGGTCGGGCTTAACATAAACATTACTTAAACAATACTACGAGCCTGTAACTATATTGTTGGAGTGACCGAGACTTTCCTTATACGTAAAACGTATTTCCAACACAAGAACTCAGGACGGATCATGCCCCACGCTCCACACACATCACAACTGGTCCCATAGACGCCCATACATCTATGTACCAATCCTAATCATAACACAATCAAGATTCACATATCAGAACACATATCAAAGCACATATGAGAACACATAAGCACGCAAGTCACAAAATAGCACATTTATGTCCACACATTTTAAAACATAGTACTAAATCATGTTAAAGAACATTGCAAGTGTCATCTCCATCCCATACTAGAAAAACATTTAAAAACGTAGCAAAATGGGACTATGAACTCACCTGATAGCACAACAATCTAGCACTCCTGCAAAACCTATAAAATCATACACAACACACTTAGCTCAGGTCCTAACACCCAAGTTAAGTAACAACCACGGAGATGAATATAATCCCCCAATCCTCGCTATCTAGTTCTCATACTACAAGCTATTCTATACGTAAAAATTCAGTTTTTCCCGGTACGGTTTACTAGTCATTAAACAACCACATGAAGTGAACTTAACACCACACATGGCTCCTACCCTACTGGATTTATGTTTTTATATGATCTAAGAACTCTAAAAACCAATTTTACTTTCCACTTACACGTTTAACCCTTTCGTTTAGTCTCTACAACAAAAGTCGATTTCACAAAAATGATTTTCTATACATGCTAAATGTTCGACACCAAAAGACCGACCTAAACACCATAACTTTTATTGAAAACCTCAAGTCCTTTTATATACATTATAAATAGTTCCCAAATTAAAAATCTTTGGCTATCTCATTCGTTTGGATAAGTTTTGACTCAAATTTCCGAAATCCGAATTTATTCCTGAACTGCGTACTGTTTTTGTAACAATTGTTTGACGACTTCCCGAACTCTATTTTCGATGAATCTTACATTTTTGAAAAGTAGACTCTGTGTACTTAGTATAAAAAAAGAAACGCGACCAAAGGTGATACCAACTGCCCGTAACAGTCAACACAAGACAGACCTAAAAATCAGAATGTTTTACACCTTTATGCACTAACCCTCTAAACATCATTAATTATCCCTAAATTCTTAACACAAACCCTAAAATCATTAATAAATCTAAATAACTATAATTCTCAGAAATTTAACAAAACTCTAATCATCTCAATGATCGTTAATTAACATTCTATTTATGATTAAATAATAAGAACATGAATTATATTAAGGTTGAATTGATCACTTACCTTGAAACAAGAAAAATTAATGAACCCTAATCATAATTTCGACTTATCTTGATATCCATGGAATATTTAGACTAATTTTAGGTTTATTTAGGGTTATCAGTCGATTTTAGGGGTCTAGGGGTGTTTATATAGGTCTTGGTAACCTTCTGGAAAAGTTTAAGCCCAATTAGGACTTTTAAATGGTAATTATCCTATTTTTATTAATTTAATATTTAAAATTCCAGTTATAGGACCCACAAATTCGACTCCCCTCTGTGTTTTATCATATTTACACTCTCCCCCATCCTATTTTATGTTTACTTATACTCCTATACACTTTCGGGACCAAACCGGGCACCCTTTTGTTAATTTTCGACTTTTTACGAGATTTTTGAACTAAACTTCCTTTCTAAAAGTTTCTAAATATATAAAGTAACTATAAAACTTATCCTAAACATATTATATATACTTAATACATACATACAACATACGATACGTAAACGAAACCTTATAAAAACGCTACCCGAACTTTTCTGCAGTTCATTTCTAAACTCATTTCATTTCATTCAATATCATTTCATTTCCAACTTATACCCTGATTTACACATTCATGTGAACTCATGAGCACGAACCAACCCCATCACATCATCATATAACGTTCCATGTACTACGTAAACAATGTCTAACATCATGATAAAGTCTCAAATCTGAACACATAACACATAAACGCACACCAAGCACATGATTAACATCAAACAGTCAAAAGTGACAAATCCAAAATCTAGGGTTGTCACACTTGTCCATTTGGAACTTACGCTTATAGACGCATGCCTTTTGGCCTATTCAATGCACCTGCTACTTTTCAGAGGTGTATGATTGCAATCTTTCACGATATGATTGAAGAATCAGTCGAAGTCTTCATGGATGATTTCTCCGTCTTTGGAAATTCTTTCGGCACATGTCTAAACAATCTCGATAAAATGTTAGCACGATGCGAAGAAGCAAATCTTGTGCTAAACTGGGAAAAATGTCACTTAATGGTTAAAGAAGGAGTTTTGCTTGGACACAAAGTGTCTAGAGCCAGCCTTGAAGTTGACAAAGCAAAAATATACGTGATCTCAAAACTTCCACCACCTACTAATGTTAAAGGCATTAGAAGTTTCTTTGGCCATGCCGGTTTTTACCGACGATTTATCAAAGAGTTTGCGAAAATCGCAAGACCTTTAATTCAACTTCTAGATAAAGAAAGAACGTTCGATTTTAACGACGAATGTCTTTAGCATTCCAAATACTTAAAGAAAAGCTTACATGCACACCCATTATTACAAGCCCCAATTGGAAGCTTCCATTTGTGCTTATGTGCGATGCAAGTGAACATGCCCTTGGAGCCGTCCCTAGACAAAAAGATGGTAAACAATTTCATCCCATCTTTATGCAAGTAGAACTCTTAACGCATCCCAACAAAATTATACAATTACAGAAAAAGAACTCATTGCTGTAGTTTACGCGTTTGACTAATTTCGATCATACCTCGTATTGTCAAAAACAATAGTTTACACCGATCACTCAGCTTTAAAATACTTGTTTAAAAAGAAAGACGCCAAACCTCGTCTAATACGATGGATATTGCTTTTCCAAGAGTTTGATTTTGAAATTAAAGATAAAAAAGGAGCTGAAAATGTTGTTGCCGATCATTTATCTCGCATAGTGAATGATGATTCTAGCGATGATGAAATCGATGATTTTCCCGATGAGCATATAATGCAAGTAAGTACTAACAATACACCATGGTTCGCAGACTTTGCAAACTATTTGGCTGTAGGTATTTTACGAAAGGGAATGATGCACCAACAAAAGAAAATATTTTTCTCTGAACTAAAAAAATACTTTTGGGATGATCCTTACTTATTTAGAATCTGTTCTGATGGAATAATCCGACGTTGTATTTCAGGATTTGAATCTAGAAAATTCTCGATGAATGTCACTAGGACCGACCGGAGGACATTACGCCGCGAACACCACCGCTAAAAAAGTGTTCGACGCTGGCTTTTATTGGCCAACAATTATTCGTGAAGCTCATACCTTAGTACGACTATGTGAAGCATGTCAAAGGACTGGAAATATTTCTTAAAGAGACGAAATGCCTCTAAATAACATCCAAGTCTACGAAATATTTGACGTGTAGGATATGGACTTCATGGGACCATTTCCTAAATCTTACAAATGTGAATACATTTTAGTCGCCGTCGACTATGTATCGAAATGGGTCGAAGCTCAAGCTTTACAAACAAACAATGGAAGATTTGTTATCGCATTCTTAAAGAAATTATTCTATCGTTTTGGAATGCCAAAAGCACTAATAAGCGACAGAGGAACTCATTTATGTAACAAACTCATGGAAAATATTATGGAAAGATATGGAGTGAACCACCGATTTTCCACATCTTACCACCCTCAAACGAGTGGCCAAGTTGAAAACAATAATAGAGCTCTCAAACGTATACTTGAAAAGACCGTTCGAAACAACCTTGCTTGTTGGTCTAAAAAATTAGAAGATGCTCTATGGGCCTTTCGTACCGCATTAAAAACACCAACTGGAACCACACCGTAGAAACTGTTGTATGGAAAAACATGCCATCTGCCAATAGAAATTAAACACCGTGCATATTGGGAACTTAAAAACATCAAACCCATATTTTATTGTAGCCGGATAAAATGTAACTTTCAACTTCACGAGTTAGATGAATTTCGACATCACGCTTATGAAAGTTCATGATTATATAAAGAACGAACCAAAGTTTGGCATGATCGTAAATTACGACAAAGAAAAGAATTCAAAAAAGGAGAAAAAGTACTTCTCTTTATCTCGAAATATAAATTCAAGCAGCCTAAGCTTACTTCAAGATGGACTGGACCCTATCTAGTAAAACACCTATATCCATTCGGATATGTTGAATTATACGGTCAAAACAATAGCACCTTTATAGTCAATGGACATAGACTTAAACTCTACCATGAAGAAGAATATTGTAATGAAATCGAAGGAGAAGAAATTCCTTTCTTCTTAAAATAGATTCGAGTAGCCGAGTCTGGCTGAAGAATCTAAACTTAGCGCTATTCGGAAGGCAATTCGTATTTTATCCCCACCTTTTAACTTAAGTGTGGAGGAGGACCTGTAAATAAATAAAACCGTCCTTATATATATTGCATGTGTTTTGTTTTGTTTTATAGCATGCAGGAAAATAGCAAATTGGAGCTCTAAGCTGGATTCATCTCTCGAAGTCCCGCAATTTTCTACTAAGCCTCGGGAAGTTCTCGTTTCCCTTTGCATTTTTCCTATTTTTAATATTTTATCAGTTATTACCTCGAGGACGATGTTCAACTTAAGTGTGGAGGAGGTGACAAATAGAAAAAATTAAAAAAACAAAAAATCCACATGAAAATCTTTTTGAGAAATAATAAAAATATATATGTTTTGTAAATAAATAAGTTTTTAGCAAAGCAAAAATCTCATTGATTGACATTATAATTTAGCACAAAATCCATTACCCAAAATATGTGAGAAAAACTTAGCCTTATATTTCTCTATTTTGTGTTAAATTCGATAATCTAGTATGCTTCAGAATTTGTGCTTGATCATCGTTTACTAAACCGCAGTGAGGTTAATTTATAGATATTTTCAAAAGGAAGCAAAATAAAATCATCCATATATCATTTTAGTTAAGCTACACTGGCTTACTAAAATATGTGGCACTCGTACGCATATGTTATATTATCCATTGTGCCACTATCCTTATATGTTATGCCTAACCACTTGTCAAGTTATAAAGTTTATGATGTACTCTCTTAAAAAATGTATGAAAAAGAAAAGAAAAAAGTCAAGTATTTTAGTATAGTTTGTTCTATGACTTTGACAAAGGCAAATACTTTTTAATCCTACACCCACATCATTTATCACGTTTTGCTTCTATAAAAATTTATTTGGTGCTCACGCCGCAACGGTTATGTTTATGTGTCATGTACAAACCTATGGTAGCTATCTATTTTATGTCCGAGCTAATTGAGTGTTACCTTACATTTACCCTTTTGTGAGTGACATTTGTGTGAACTTAAAATCCAAACACTATCCATGTGAGGTGCTGAAATTATTTTGTCCTTTGCTTTTGCTATTCATAAATATTAAATCATTTTCCTATCATACTTCACAACACTTAAAAGCATTTTTAAAAATGAATTTGTTTTCTCGCTTTGATTGCTTGAGGGCAAGCAATATCTAAGTGTGGAGGAAAATGATAACGACCTAATTATACATATTCAACCTATCATTATAATGCCACTTTGTAGTATAAATAAGAGCTTCCATACTTAATATGTTATGTTTTATATGCAGATATCAAGTTTGAAGGAGCAAAGTGAAGATATACAAAGAAGGGGCCTCAATATGCAAATAAGAAAAAGTTATTAAAATAAGATTCTGAATCGCCCAGAAGTGCGGCGCACAAACTTAGAAGTGCGGCGCACATTCTCGTCTCCAAAGTGCGGCGCACTTTCGGAGAAGTGCGGCGCACATTTGACCCCAGACAACACTATAAATAGAGGCCATTTCCTCTCATTTTACACACACCTCTCTCTCTCAGTACTCCATAGCTCAAGTATTTTAGCTCTCTTAGTAAATTTTCAGTATTATCCACTTTTGGGAGATACTTGTAACGAGAGTATTCAACTCTTCGATTCTTGGAGGAACGATACAATCGTGACACTTGTGTACTCGTTTATTCAATCCAATCTAGGTATGATGTTCTCTTACTCTTTTCCAATTGTTACTTTGATTACTATGTTAGGCTAAGCTATTTGTGACTATATGAGTATGTGACTATAATTAGTGATGATGCTATGATATGATCCTTTATAAATGATTTCAAGCTAATGTTGTAGAACCATTTTACCACCAAGTTCTGCAAACCATATTTTATCTAAGTTGATTTGTTACGATAGTTTGGCGTTGAGAAACACAAATTGTTATAATAAGTTCTCTAGAACTTGTCTATGGTCATGAATCTTTGGTTGGAGAAATCCGCGTAGAAACTTGATAAAATATTGAACTTGTTGGTAACTTGTTTTGAGCTTAGTCGCTTAAATAAACATAAGTCTTGAATCAACCTAAGTAAATTTTGTAAACTCCGTTTTAACGAAAAAGGATTATCACGCTTTACCTACATAAACATATCTCGATCATTATTATCATCATCACGAACTTATACGAGCTATCCCATATTAGTCATATTTGTTATTATTGATATTATTTCAACTATTTGTTTCTATAATTATTATCTTGATTACCAAAACGAAACTAAGTCTCAACGAACGATCCTGGCTTACCACTACAAAGCTATATTACGAACGAAAGGGTATACTTGCCCGATTTTGTCTTCTAGTCCCTTGTTTTGTCTAAACCTTGTAATATAAATTTAAGACTTGCAAACGAACATCAGAACCCTAGAAGCAGAATTAGGGAATTATATTAGTCTGCTAGCAAGTCTTAGAAATAGTGGTTTGCTAATCAATGTCCTCCAGGATATAAATGGATGCCTATGGTTTGGACAGAAAATGTGACTTCGTGCGTTAGTGTGCCTCTAAGTGATAAAACTAGGGAAACTAATGAATAGGAAATCACAACTAACATGGAATCCAATTTAGCAAATGCTCCATCGTGTTCTAATTCTTCTGCAGGTGATCAAAATTATTCTCTTCATACTGGACTCCGGATGCACGAAGCACATGACGGGGAATCTCAAGCTTCTAATTAACTTCGTGGAGAAGTTCTTGGGTACGGTCCGATTGGGAGATGATCAATTTGCACCGATCCTAGGATATGGAGACTTGGTTTAGGGGAACATAACAATCAAAAGGGTTTACTACGTTAAAGGGCTCAATCATAATCTTTTCTCGGTTGGTCAACTATGTGATGCGGATTTGGTGGTTGCTTTTAGAAAGAAGATATGTTTTGTTCGTGATTATGATGGGAATGACTTACTAGGATATGGTCCGATTGGGAGATGATCAATTTGCACCGATCCTAGGATATGGAGACTTGGTTTAGGGGAACATAACAATCAAAAGGGTTTACTACGTTAAAGGGCTCAATCATAATCTTTTCTCGGTTGGTCAACTATGTGATGCGGATTTGGAGGTTACTTTTAGAAAGAAGACATGTTTTGTTCGTGATTATGATGGGAATGACTTACTTACCGGTTCACGGGGTACTGATCTCTACACTATTTCACTACAAGACTCCACATCTTCAATTCCAATCTGTTTCATGGATAAAGCTTCAACGACTCAAGCTTGGTAATGGCATCAACGTTTATCTCATCTTAACTTTGATACCATCAACTTGCTTTCCAAGAAAGATATTGTGAGAGGCCTTCCAAATTTGAAATTCATCAAAGATCATCTTTGTTCTTCTTGTGAGCTTTGTAAAGCTAAACGGAGTAGTTTCAAGACAAAGACAATGCCAAGCTCTAAAGTACGGTTAGATCTTCTTCATATAGATTTGTATGGCCCCATGCGTGTTCAAAGCATCAATAGGAAGAAATACGTTATGGTAATTGTCGATGGCTACTCAAGGTACACGTGGACTCACTTATTGAGATCCAAGGATGAAGCAGCTGAGGTTCTCATTAACTTCCTTAAGCTGATACAACGTGGTCTTCAATCTCAAGTAGAAGTGGTACGTACTGACAGAGGCACATAATTCTTGAATTCAACTCTGAAAAATTATTTTGAAACCGAAGGAATTGAACATGAAACATCTATTGATAGAATACCTAAACCAAACGGCGTTGTTGAAAGACGAAACCGTACTTTAGTTGAGGATTCTCGAACATTATTATCCGCTTCAAAACTACCACTATTCTTTTGGGCCGAAGCCGTATCAACCGCATGTTACACACAAAATCGTTCCTTAATTATCCCTAGACACGAAAAGACACCATATAACATAATTAATGATCTCAAACCTTCACTCAAACACATTCATGTTTTTGGATGTACGTGTTAAATTATTCGAAATGGTGAAAATCTAGACAAGATGAAAGAGAAAGGTGATGCATGCATTCTAGTGGGATATGCAACTCAGTCTAAGGGATACAGAGTGTACAACAAGAAAACAAAATTGATAGTCGAGACTATTCATATCAGATTTGATGAATTACAAGAAATGGCACTTGAACAAAACAGTTTAAGTCCTGATCCACAACGACAAAAGACTTTTGTGCACAACCGCACGGAACTCGGAACTCAAGACCACAACAATGAACCATCAAGTTCAAAGCTGGTTCCTGAACATATTCCTAGAGCAGATATGACAGTGGACACGACACTTGAAGAGTTGGAAATGTTATATGGACCTATGTTTGATGAATATTTCACGGGGGAGAAACAAGTTGTATCAAAGTCTTCCGCTGTTACTCATGATAAGAATGATGATACCCATCATCGTCAACAAAAGGATACAACTTCATCTACTTCAACACGGGTTGCTACAGATTTACTTCCTCGGAATATCACATCAATAATCGATCCTACAACATCCACAACTACTGTTATTGCTCTAGAGAACACAAATCAAGCAGACGATGCATTATCTAACGATGATGATTTTCACAACCCTTCGGTACACAGGTACACGTAACTGGAGAGTCTTCTACTCGCCATGTTGATCCGTCTAATATGCATACGTTCTACCAACGACACCCGTCAACACATCATTGGACCCGAGATCATCCTTTGGTTCAAGTAACTGGAAACCCTTCACAGCCTGTTCGTATAAGACGACAACTAGAAACCGATGGTGATGTTTGTATGTTAGCACTCACCGTGAGTACAGCTGAACCGAAAAACATCAAAGAAGCCATGGCTGATCATGATTGGATTGAGTCGATGACGGATGAACTTCAACAAATTGAATGAATTAAAGTCTGGGAACTTGTTGACAGACCATACTGTGATTCCATTAAATCTTTGTTGGATCTGGAAAAACAAGATGGATGAAGAATACACGATCCTTAAGAACAAAGCTAGGCTAGTGGCTAAGGGGTATAGCCAGAAAGAGGGAATTGATTTTGACGAATCATTTGCACCAGTTGCTCGTATGGAAGCAGTCAGGATTTTCCTTGCTTATGCTGCACATAAGGGATTCACTGTTTATCAAATGGACGTGAAGACAACATTTCTTAACGGTCCTTTAAAGGAAGAAGTCTATGTTACGCAGCCGGAAGGATTCGTTAATCCTCATTATCTTGACAAGGTGTTCGTCTCCAAAAAGCACTTTATGGACTCAAGCAAGCTCCAAGGGCGTGGTACGATGAGCTCTCGAAATTTTTTGGTATCCAAAGGTTTCTCAAAAGGTTCCATTGATGTAACTTTGTTCACTTACAAATATGGGGATGACATTGTGCTTGTGGAGATCTATGTTGATGACATTATTTTCGGGTCTACAAACCCAAAACATTCAAAATGGTTTGATAAAGTCATGCACAAAAAATTTGAAATGTCAATGATGGATGAACTAAAATTCTTTCTAGGAATTCAAGTTCACCAATCCCCAAGTGGTATCTTTATTAACCAAGCTAAGTATTGTCAAGAGATAATCAAAAAGCATGGTATGACTTCATGTGACCCCATTGGGACACCATTATCAACCACATCGCTAGATGCTGACTTGGAGGGAAATGCCATTAGATCGAACGAGATGTCGTTCCATGATCGGCTCCCTCCTGTACTTAACAGCAAGCAAACCCGATATTTCACATGCTACGTGTTATTGTGCACGATATCAAGCACGACCCACTGAAAAGCACCTCAAGGAGGTTAAATGGATATTTCGGTACCTCAAGAATATCATTCATCTGGGACTCTGGTATCCGAGAGAAATCTGTTTCTTTCTAACGGTTATTCAGATTCTGATCATGCAGGGTGTCTTGATACACGAAAAAGTACTTCTGGTGGTGCACAGTTTCTAGGTCAAGATAAAGCTTGTGGGATGGTTTTCCAAGAAGCCGGATTGCACGTCACTGTCATCAGCCGAAGCGGAGTATGTGTCTCTATCTACGTGTTGTGCTCAAGTTATTTGGATGAGAACACAACTCACGGATTATGGCTTCCACTTTGATAAAGTACCTATGTACTGTGACTCAAAGTCGGCCATAGCCATCTCCTGCAATCCGGTATAGCACTCCCGCACGAAGCACATTGATGTCAGATACCATTTCATAAAGGAACAAGTTGAAAGAGGTATCGTTGAACTATACTTTGTTGAAATAGATTACCAATTAGTCGACTTGTTTACAAAATCTCTGCCGAAAGATAGGTTTGAGTACCTCGTTAGGCAAATTGGTATGAGATGTTTGACTCCAACAGACCTGGAGATTCTGGAAAAGGTCCTGCTTGATTTATCTATCAAACATTAACTTGTAAATATCATTGAAAAGCAAAATACAAAAATATAAAACATATAAAAGCAAAACACAAAATTAAAAATCTTTGAAAATACAAAAATATTATTCTCGACATGTCTTTCAATATCGATAATATGGACGTGCCTAGAAATGTCGCTCAATAACGACACGGATGTGTACATAAAGCTCGAATGAAAGTTGTAAATATTTTTTCAAAACATGTCATTTCTTCTTTTAATAAAGGAAATCGTTTATTTTGGACAATATTTCCAAACAACGGATAGAGCAATCTATCTTGGGTTGAGCTTGTCACAAAACATTCAACGTTTTAAGCTCAACACAATGGCTTGTAATCAGTTCTAGATTGCAACCCGGATCGATATTCACGGGGGAGTGTACGATTTAGTGCGCTTACCCTCAGCAAAAGAAGAGAAATCTTCTTACACTTGAGTGGATTTGTCAAGACATTCAAAGTGTATGAACTCAAGTTTATTCTTTAGAAAAACCTCTTCGCCAAAAAGAAATAGGATTTTTCAAAAAGCGTTGAACACAATTTTTTCAAGAATTTTTCAATGATTATTCAAAATCTTTCAAAAATTGTGTGTTAAATAACTCCCATCCTCAAAAAGCGAATTGTGGATCACATCCTTACAATGACAATTCAATTGGATCAATTTTCTTTGAGGGGGAGCATTTCAACTTCATGCAAAGATTGACACATCTTTCTCTCAGAAACTTTCAAAACTATTTTTTCAAAATATATTTTAATCAAATTTGGTATCTCTAATATCAAAAGATTTTATATATTAGAGATAGGGGGAGAAAATGTGATTAAAATGTGATATAAAAGACCCAAGCACTTTAATTCTTACCTACATGTGCAAAACACTTTCGATTATCGATGCATATGTGAAGGGGGAGCATTTATGAAACAAAAAAACTATCAAGGTGTTAAATGTTTTTCCAACACATTTTTAGAATTTTTTAATGTGGTTTTATGGTTACGATCTCATACCACAACATCTTTAATCCACGACGTTATTGGTGTCAAAAGGGTGGTTAGGTTTAAGTCCTATGATCCAACCAGAACCGGATGGATCTTCCCAGGGACAATCTAATAGATTATTAGTAGTCCTTAGGAAAGACAGAGTAGAATGTGAACGTAGCTGAATGCCGATTAAGTATTGATGATAGCACTGGAACAATCACAAAAAGGTGCTATTAATGATGTTTTTGGTAAGCATTGAAGGGGTTGTAGAATGAAAAAGAAATGTAAGGATAAAGGGTATAAAGAAATTATCCCACCGTATAACTTAGGCAGAAACCGAGTCAACACATCATGAAGACAACTCATCATGGACCCAGTGATGTAATGCACAACACTTTCTTAGCTACTCAGGCTTCTCTCAAAAGAAGTTTGTTTTATTGTCACGGAGAACAACATGACTTCTATTGAATTTCTCACTCTGAGATAGTTGATATTGAATAGGTGGCATCTGCTCCAGCCTCCGACCACTAAAAGTGCACAAATCGAGTCTAGAGCCCAGAGATCAATCAAAGCTCATTAGGACACACGGATGACGTATATGAGAGTCCTAAGATATACCCTCGCAATATTGCTAGAACACTTAGAGTGATACTACCTAGCATTCACAATGATGAGTGGAAATCCTCTAAGTGTTAACATCAAACAGCACTGCGGTAGGTCATATGCAAGATTCTTTATGAATCAAACATATGTGAAACTGAAAAAGAAACAGTGGTTTGATTCTGAATTGATTCAAACTCGTTTCAGGTTTCTACGCAATATCTTTATGGTCTTGCCAGAAAATTCAGAGTGATATTCATTAATATTCACAGTGACGAATGGAAATCCTTCTAGCGTCAACCTCAAACAGCGCTACGGTAGGTGACTTGTGAGATTCTTATGAATTAAGCTTGTGTAAACTGGAAAACAACAACGGTAAGATTCTTTATGAATCACACTTGTTCCAGGAATTTGAATTGACGACTTTAATCAAACGGATATTTATCCAATTGATTCACTCTTTATGTTCTCAGTCTTGCTTTGAGATGGTCGAGTAAAGAGAACAGCTAGTACGGTCGCGAAACCCTGTCAAGGAGATTCTTAATTGAATCTACCTAATCACAGGTACGATATTTAATATCGTATAACAGTCTTCACCGACCGGAGGTAAAACGTTACCGATTTAGGATGAATGTCAAAGCCATTCAGTCCGTGTCTATGTTTTGTCTCGAGAAGGTGGCATTTACAGTGTACTCAGCAAAGTCAAAGATTCAAAACTACATACTCATGCCTAGAGACATATTCAACAATTAATTGTGTGAGTATGTGGAGGAAGAAACAAGATCGCAAGATGGCAAAGACAAATTAAGGATGGTTTGAAGATCTCAAGATCAAAGACAAAGTCGAAAGACAACAATAAAGGATCAAAGATCACATCATGAAGGAACAAGACTACTGTTACACGTTCAAGACTCATTTATGGCGAGATTAGTAATCTCTACAAATATCCAAATGACAAAGGGTAATGACCTCTCATTGGGGGAGATTGTTAGCCTCAAAATATTGAGTCAAACAAGAATGCTCGATCATATTTTTATTATGTATCGTATTTTAGAACGTTGTAATAGGTATTAGATTAGTCGTGTTTTATGGTCTTAACTTTAAGCTAAAGTTCATTCATAAGTAACTAGAGCCTAGAAGGAAAGCCCAACCCATTATCATATAGCCCATTATGCTACATGTAGGCAATGCTATATATACCTCTCCTTGCATGTAAGGAGAGGTTGGTTGGTACATTTTTCTCTCATTCTCTAATCTAATATTCACAAAGTTTCACACACTTCTCTCTATTTTATCTCTCTACTTTCTCTCTCTAGAATTCATCTATCTTCTACCTTTCTTTCTTGTTTAATCATCATATTTTATGGGACAACAAGTAGAGACATAGGGGCAAGATTGGTTCTACCTTGGATTAGGACTCGACATGTAGCTTAGTGTCGGAAAAGAATGTAATCTACCGGTTTATGTGTTTGGACCATAAAACATAAGGTTTGTTATGTTGGTCCATAAAACATAATGGGTTTGCTTATACCCGAAGAAGGACTCGATATCTAGCTTAGTGTCGAAAATGTGTAAGCGACGTGTATGGTTTTATCCGCCTTGAAAGGAGCTTGTTGACTAGTGAAGTAACTCTTGCGTTGGGTATTCGAGGAGTGGAGTAGGGCGAAGAGGAGTTTCGTGAGCGAACCACTATAAATCATCGTGTCGGTACTTTCCTTTACATTTATGTCTTTACCTTTATAGATGAATTTATATGTTGTTGTGTGTTGTGTGCATCACATAATCTAAACATCTAAGTTGCGGAAAAACTAAGGCTTAGTACATGTGTGATTCATGTTTAGATTATGGTTAATTGTGCATCCCTTAGTTTAAACATCTTAGTTGTAGAAAAGTTATGGTTAGTACGTGTGTGCTTAATGTTTAGACTATTTCTTGATGTACTCTTGATTTGATGTGTTTGTTTGTTTATTTATTTATTGTCTTTATCTCCAACAAACACATATCATATCTAGTTAAGCTTAATCAAGAATTTGATATAAAAGATTGTTAAGGTTTAAAATGTATCAATATTTGACATCCATTGTCGGCGGTTCTTTATTGGACCCGTGGTTCTTTATTGATAACGAACCGCGATGATATTTATAGAACCGCGACCAGTGGTTTTATACGAAATGTTTTGAAAAATTAACTAGACACTATTCAACCCTTCCCCCACCTCTTCTAGTTTCTACAATTGGTATCAGAGCGAGGTTATTTAAGATCTTTGAAGTATATTGTGCTTTAAAGCTTGGATCGATCTTTGTTCTCGTTTTCAAATCAAATGGTTTTTAAAAAATGGAAACGGTTATTAAATAGAGACAATCTTTGTATCAAATTGTTCATGAAGAGTGATTACATATGAAATGTGTTTTGTTGTTTCATTCATACAAGTTTTGGTGTTAAATAAAATTTATATAATAGCTTGATAATAAATCTTTTCATGTTTAGAAGTTTAAAAATCTTTTATGTCATAATTAACTCTAAAATACGAGTTATATGTGTCCAAAATAATTTTTTAGAGTCCTATGTCCTTCCAAAAAGTTACAAATAATTTTGGTCAAAAACCCCATTTTTTCCACTGTCCACGGTTCCTTAATTGTTCCATGAGGTTAGTTATCAATAAGGAACCGCGGTCAGTCCGACTCAGATTTTTTCAAAATTTGAAAAATCATATAAAATCAACCGTAAGTCCGTAGAAGTCATGTCACCCGCCATTTCAAACGTAATTCAATTTTCTTTCTTTTATGAATACTTAAAAACCTTTATTCAAACTTTTAAATTAGGTTGTTTTATAAGTTCCTTTCTTTGTCCAAACAATTAAGTCTCCGTTTGTCGTAAAACTTGTATTTTACCCTTTTATATTATATTGGACATATCTTGTTGATATGTCTTTGAAAATTGATATATTTATAAAGTGTTGAACGTATTTAAAATTTTAAAATGGGTGGAAAACTATTTTCAAATTAAATCAAGCTATGTATATTTTGCTGTATCTAACACTCAAAACAAAGACAAATGCTTTTGTGTGTTTTCTTATGTGTTTCAGACATTGTTAAGTGATCATTACTATTGGTAGTAGTGTTACTTTCTTGTCTAATCTTTTGTGCAAATCATATAGGATCAACATCTCTTGGTTTACAAATGTTACATAAACATCTTGTATACCTTTTTATGTAATTAACACTCTTAGCTTTGAAAGCTTTTTGAGTTTGTCAAATCTATTGATGACGGTCTTCTTACTCGATCATTGTGTTATTAGTTCAAGTAAATTAATGTATCACTATAAAACATGAAACACCCTTTGAAAATCTCAGTCATTTTCTCTTGAAGGAGTGTTAGTGGGAAACAAGAAATATTTCGATTATATATCAATTCATTATTCAAATTATGACTGATATCATTATCAAGTCTAATTGACATGTTTTTAAGTGTAGAAATGAATGTGGATTCTTAAGAATATACATTGGATCGTAACTCACACTTTTGTTGATGATGCTATATTGAATCTACTCGTTCAAAATTAGTAGACAAATTTGTTTAATAATTGCTTATAATACACAATGGAGTCGGTTTGACAACTTGGATGTTTCATCTGAAATACTCAAGTTATTTACATTGCAATGCAATTGGTAAATTTGTCATTTCCGAAAGACCAATCAAGAGTGTTCTAACAAATTGTGTAAACTTCGTTTATACGATTTAGTGTTATTGGCCTCAAGATCTATTAAGGTAAATAACCTTATCTAGACTCTTTTGACAAGATTTGCAATGGTGCATTCTTAACCATCATTAGGTTGTGCAATGTGTCGTCATATAAATTTCATCTTTGCTAAACTTCATAATGCAAATGTAGGAATTATATTTTGTCTAACTTGAGAATGACTACTAGAGAATCTATTGCACTAGAATATCAATTTGACCTAACTGTTGAATTACTTCATGTGAGAAGTTGAGTTGGTGTATAACTCGTAAAAACGGTCATGCTTAGCCGTAATTGATCACCTCTAGTGATAGTCTCATACTCATTCTCTAAATTGATTAAATGGCTCTTCAGAAAATATGACTAATGATAGTTACGTCGATGAACTTTATATGTCATTAGGAGTCTTTTTCTTTTGTAGCCATTAGGTTTTTCTTAGCTTTCTTCCTACGTGCTAACTGAACCTATGTATTTTTCCTTTGTGTGCGTTCTAGTTTTCATTGCTCTTTAGCATAACTTTATGATAAGTTTGTTGTCCCAAATTATATGATGATTATATAAAAGTAAAGATAGAAAATAGATGAAAAGTAGATGAATTCTAGAGAGAGAAAGTTGAGAGAGAAAGTAGAGAGAGATGATTAACTATGTGAATATTAGATTAAGAAAAAATGAATCATCCAAACCTTCCTAACATGGGCTTATATAGTCGGGCTTACATGTTGCCTTAATGGACTATATAGTTAATGGGTCGGGCTTGAATAAAATGCTTAGTACCTTGAAAGAGGCCTTTTACGCTAGCCATCAAGCCCATAATGTCACGACTATTTTAACTAACTATTACAACGTTCTAATAAATGTTACAATATAAACCTATGATCGAACATTCTTGTTTGACTCAATATTTTGAGGCTAACAATCTCCCCCAATGTGAGTTCATTCCTCTTCTTCATTTAGAGATCAATGGAGATTACGAATCTCGTCATAAATGAGGCTTGAACGTGTAATAGTAGTCTTGTTCCTTCAGGCTGTGATCTTTGAGCCTTTGTCGTTGTCTTTCGACTTTTTCTTTTATCTTGAGATCTTCAAATCATTCTTGACTTTTCTTTGCCATCTTGCGATCTTGTGTCTTCATCCACATGCTCAAACTCGGCACCATCTTGAAAGCTTTCTAACAATCTTCTTTTAAGAGAGGTCATCCTCTACATTAATTGATAATGAAGATCTTGATCATCAGAGTTGTGGAAGTCTTTAGCTTTCTTGATTGTTGAATGTCTTTGGGAACGAGTATGTGGTTTTCAATCTATGACTTTGCCGAGTACATCGTAATGCCACCTTCTTGAGACAAAACATAGACACGGACTGAATGGCTTTGACATTCGTCCTTAATCGGTAGCATTTTACCTCTTTTCGGTAAAGACCGTTACACGATATTAAATATCGTACATATGATTAGGTAAATTTAATTAAGAATCTCCTTGACAGGGTTTCGCGACAGTACTAGCCGTTCTCTTTACTCGACCGTCTCAAAGCAATACTGTGAACATAAAGAGTGAATCAGTTGAATTAATATTCGCTTGATTAAACTCGTCAATTCAAATTCTTGCAACAAGTTTGATTCTTTAAGAATCTTACCATTGTTGCTTTCCAGTTGACACAAGCTTGATCCATAAAGAATCTCGCAAGTTACCTACCGTAGCGCTGTTTGATGTTGACGCTAGAAGGATTTCCATTCGTCACTGTGAATATTAATGAATATCACTCTGAATTTTCTGGCAAGACCATAAAGGTATTGCGTAGAAAACTGAAACGAGATTGAATAGATAAAGAAACAAACCACTGTTGCTTTTCAGTTTTACATATGTCCAATTCATAAAGAATCTTACACATGACCTACCGCAGTGTTGTTTGATGTTAGCACTATAAGGATATAGCGTAGGACTCTCTTTATCGTCATTCCATGTGTCCTAACTAGATTTGATTGATCTCTAGGCTCTAGAATCGATTTGTGCACTTTTAGTGGTCGGAGGCTGGAGCAGATGCCACCTATTCAATATCAACTAACTCGTAGTGATAATGTCAATAGAAGTCGTGTTGATATCCGTGGAAATAAAACAAACTTCTTTTGAGAGAAGCCTGAGTCAGCTGGGGAGGGGTTGTGCATTACATCACTGGGTCCATGATGCGTTGTCTTCATGATGTGTTGACCCGGTTTCTGCCTAAGTTGTATGGAGGGTTAATTTATTTTCACCCTTTATCCTTACATTTGTTTTTCATTCTTCAACCCCTTCAATGCTTACCAAGACGTCATTACCCGCACCTTATTGTGATTGTTCCAGTGTTAGCATCAGTACTTAGTCGGCATTCAGGTAAGTTCACATTCTACTCCATCTTTCCTAAGGACTTCTAATAATCTATTAGATTTTCCGTAGGAAGATCCCCGTGGTTCTGGTTGGATCATAGGACTTAAACCTAACCACCCTTTTGAAACCAATAAGGTCGTGAATTAAAGATGTTATGGGTATGAGATCGTAACCATAAACCACTTGAAAAGTCTAACAAAGTGTTTGAAAAACATTTAACACCTTGCTAGTTTTGTCGTTTCAGAAATGCTCCCCCTTTACACGTGCATCGATAATCGAAAGTGTTTCGCATATGTGGGTAAGAGTTAAAGTGCTTGAGTTTATAGATCACATATTAATCACATTTTCTCCCCCCTATCTCTAATATATAAAATCGTTTAATATTAGAGATACCAAATTTGATTAAAACATATATCATGAAAAAATAGTCTTGAAAATCTTCGGGAGAAAAATGTGTCAAACTTAGCATGAATTAGGAAAGCTCCCCCTCAATGAATTGATCCAATTGAATTGTCATTACGAGGATATGATCCATATTAAACTTTTGAGGATAGGAGTTGTTTAACACACAATTTTTGAAAGATTTTGAATATCGTTGAAAACTTCAAAAAAAAATGTGTTCAACGCTTTTTGAAAAATCCATTCTTTTTGGCGAAGTGGTTTTTCTAAAGAATAAACTTGAGTTCATAGACTTTGAATGTCTTGACGAATCCACTCAAGTGTAAGAAGATTCCTCTTCTTTTGCTGAGGGTAAGGGCACTAAATCTTACACTTCCCCGTGAATATAGATCCGGGTTGCAATCTGAAAGTGATTACAAGCCATTGTGTTGAGCTCAAAACGTTGAATATTTTGTGACAAGCTCAACCCGTGATAGATTGCTCTACCCGTTGTTTGGAAATATTGTTCAAAATAGACAATTTCCTTTATTAAATAGAAATGACATGTTTTGAAAAATATTTACAACTTTCATTCGAGCTTTATGTACACACCCGTGTCGTTATTGAGCAACATTTCTACGCACGTCCATATTATTGATACTGAAAGACATGTCGAGAAGAATATTTTTGGATTCTCAAAGATTTTTTATTTTGTATTTTGCTTTTTCATTAATATTTACATGTAGATGGTTGATAGATGAATCAAGCAGGCTTCTTTGCCAGAATCTCCAGTTCTGCTGGAGTCAAACATCTCATACCAATTTGCCTAACTAGATACACAAACCTCTCTTTTGAAAGAGCTTTTGTAAACAAGTCAGCTAATTGGTAATCAGTTCCAACAAAGTATAATTCAACGATACCCCTTCCACTTGTTCCTTAATGAAGTGTTATCTGACATCAATGTGCTTCGTGCGGGAATGTTGTACCGGATTGCAGGAGATGGCTATGGCGGTACATAGGTACTTTATCAAAGTGGAAGCCATAATCCGTGTGTTGTGTTCTCATCCAAATAACTTAAGCACAACACGGAGATAGAGACACATACTCCACTTCGGATGATGACAGTGACGTGCAATCCTACTTCTTGGAAGACCATCCCATGAGCTTATCTTGACCTAGAAATTGTGCACTACCAGAAGAACTTTTTCGTGTATCAAGACACCCTGCATGATCAGAATCTGAATAGGCCGTTAGAAAGAAACCGGTTTCCCTCGAATACCAGAGTCCCATGTGAATAGTATTCTTAAGGTACCGAAAGATTTGTTTAACCTCCTTGAGGTGTTTTTCAGTGGGTCGTGCTTGATATCGTGCACAATTACATGTAGCTTGTGATATATCTGTTCGGCTTGCTGTTAAGTACATGAGGGAGCCGATCATGGAACGATATCTCGTTTGATCTATGGCATCTCCCTCCAAATCAGCATCTAGGGATGTGGTTGATAATGATGTCCCAACGTGGTCACATCAGGTCATACCATGCTTTTTGATTATCTCTTGACAATACATAGCTTGGTTAATAAAGATACCACTTGGGGATTGGTGAACTTGAATTCCTAGAAAGAATTTTAGTTTGCCCATCATTGACATTTCAAATTTGTTGTGCATTACTTTTTCGAACCATTTTGAAAGTTTTGGGTTTGTTGACCCGAAAATAATGTCATCAACATAAATCTGCACAAGCAAAATGTCATCCCTATATTTATAAGTGAACAAAGTTAGATCAATGGAACCTTTTGAGAAACCTTTGAATACCAGAAATTTCGAGAGCTTGTCGTACCACGTCCTTGGAGCTTGCTTGAGTCCATAAAGTGCTTTGTGAAGACGATACACCTTGTCAGAATAATGAGGATTAATGAATCCTTCCGGCTGTGTGACATAAACTTCCTTCAAAGGACCGTTATGAAATGTTGTCTTTACGTCAATTTGATAAACGATGAATACCTTATGTGCAGCATAAGCAAGGAAAATCCTAACCGCTTCCATACGAGCTACTGGTGGAAATGATTCCTCAAAATCAATACCCTCTTGTTGGACATACCCTTTAGCCACTAGCCTAGATTTATTCTTGATGATCGTGTTTTCTTCATCCATCTTGTTTTTCCAGATCCATCGAAGATTTAATGGTGTTACATCGTATGGTCTATCAACAAGTTCCCAGACTTTAAGTCTTTCAAATTGTTGAAGTTCATCCGTCATCGATTCAATCCAAGCGTGATCTGCCAAGGCTTTTTTGATATTTGTTGGTTCAGATGAACTCACGGCGAGTGCGAACATACAAACATCACCATCGGTTTCAAGTTGTCGTCTTGTACGAACGGGCTGTGAAGGGTTTCCAATTACTTGAACCAAAGGATGATCTCAGGTCCAATGATGTGTTGAAGGATGTCGTTGATAAAACGTATGCATATCTGACGGATAAACATGGCGAGTAGAAGACTCTCCAGTTTCGTGTATCGGTGTACCGAATGGGTTGATAAAGTCGTCTTCGTCATTTAATGCGTGGTCTGCTTGATTTATGTTCTCTGGAGCAATCACAGTAGTTGTGGATGTTGTAGGAGCAGTTGTTGATGTGATATTCTGAGGAGGTAAATCTGCAGCAACCCGTGTTGAAGTAGATGAAGTTGTATCTTTTTGTTGAAGAGGAGCGATATCATCATTCTTATCATGAGTGACAGCGGAAGACTTTGATACAACATGTTTCTCCCCCGGGAAATATTCATCATACATTGGTCCATAATACAAGGGTTTGCCTCGTATGAAAGTTTGTTGTTCCGATCTTTTCGAATTATTTACTAGTAGAAAGTGCGACTCAGTCGTTCTTGGTGGAAAAATAAATGGTTTGGTTATCTAATTTTTTTAAATTAAATATGAAAATGTCGTTGAGTAAAATGAAAGCTTTAAAAATTAAACTAATAATTAATAGAAAAACGTAATGAATCTAAAACTTAAAACTTTGTAAAAATAAACTAAGACAAAGCTCGTTCAAAATAATACTAAGTAAAAGTGCGGGAAAAATTAAATTTGAAAACTAAGATAAATAAAACAAAAACCTAAGTTAGATCGGAATATGATCGTACTCAGATCGCAAGATGGATCGCAGTGGTGGATCATGACCACCGATCGCAACCTAGGGATCAGATCGCACTCAATGCGATGGAAAGGAGTGATCGCACTCAAGAAGTGAGGGATCACACTCACTGATCGCAACCACGATCGCAACAAGTGGATCGTGGTCTTTGATCTTAACCACAATAATCGCAGTCAATGCGATCGTACCCAAGAGATAGTGACTTGGATCGCACCCACAGATCGTGGTATGGATCATAGTCAAACAAAGAAGTCTGGATCGCAATCAATGCGATCGTATCCAAGAGATCGTGACAAGTAAAACCCTCCTAAGATCGTAATGGGACACAAAGAGTAACTAAGCTGAAACGAATAAGCTGTTAATCCAATAAGCACTTACCAACTCTTAGCCAAGACTAATTAAGCACAAATTTTACAACTTTTGAAATACTAAATACGGGAACTTTTATAAAATGAACTTTAATAAGATAAAACTCTTAGGAAAGCTTAAAAGTAAATAAGCTAAGTACCAAATAAGCCAATAAGCATAATAAGCTCGAAGCTTAATTTTCACAAAAACTTAGAAAGGATTAAAAAGATAAACTTTTTAATCACATAAACATCAAAATCAAACACGAAGCATTAAAATTCGGATAAAAAATAACTCAAAATCAAGAAAGGTAGAAAGAGATTAATGATGAAAAGCTTAAACATGAACTTGTATATCAATGATTCCAAAATATAAGATTGAAATGAAGCTTAAACTTGAAAGATAAAAATAAAGAAAAGATGAAAACTTAGTGAGAGAAAGTTAAACACTTTCTCTCTCTAAAAGCTAAAGAAAGGAAAACAAAAATGAAACTATCTAACTACCTTCCTAATGTGTTTAGGAGGGTATTTATAGGAGATGGGAAGGTGCATGTGTTGCCTCCTCTTTCTTTCTTCTCGACTCGATTTAAATGCTTTGTCTTTCTCGACGTCGTCTCGGGATTTGTCGATACAAATTGAACTTGTCTTATAATTTTCTTCTTCTATTAGACTTGAGTTCTTCGACTTCATTAAACTTCCGTCTTTAGACTTTTTCTTCGATAAATATTCAGAATAGGCCTTGGACTTCCATTTTTTGCACTCTTGACCTTTTGACTTCGTCTTTTCTCGTTTTCTTCGATAAAAGCCCGTGATAGCCCATGTTTTCTTCCTTTTTCATCTTTTGGTCATAAAACACAATAAAAACACAAACCATTCATAATTACGACTTTTACGACATAAAATATACGTTTTGGTCTTGTTATTAATAAAAATAAGTGGTAAAAGGATAAGTGTTTTCACACTTATTAAATCCCCTACACTTGACCATTGCAATGCCCTCATGTAATGCATTAATTTCAAAGCACAAATTACATTTCACATCATAAATAACCGACCTTGGCCTTTACTAAATACTAAGGAAACTAAAAGAACAAAAAAGGTAAAGAAATCAAAGACTTACATTGGGTTTTTGGCCGTCATGAATGTTCATCATCCTCAAGTTTCACGTTCCCCATACCAAGCTTAAAAACGAGATCATTGTTATTATAAGTTAGCAAACTAACACGAACTCATGTGGCCCGATTATTTACTTAGACTCCCTTATTCCTAGGTGTATCTCTTATATTTTAATATTGTCTTAAATGATCACGAGGATGCACTGTTTGACTTATTTCGATAGTTACTTAGGCTGAAAATAAAGTGGGAAGATTTAATCAATAGTTAGCTAAAGGACAAAATCTTTTAAAACTGCTTCTCGGGACATCTTAAAGTTCATATCTTGGCATAACTCGCTTCACGATTTGAGACCTTTCTCGGACCAATATTTGTCAGCGACTTCATACTTCGAATATTGAGAGACGTTCTTGAAATTATGGTCTTCTCTTCATAATAGGAATTTCTTCACTTGAAATTTTTGAGAGATTCTTCATATTTGGACCACGACTTCTTCATTTTTCTCCAATCTTTATTTTGGACTTTGATATACAACGATCCGCCTCCTTTTAGGACTTGGATCTATTTATCCTCATACCTTGTTAGGGACTTTTTGGATAGACTTCTCCATAATCTTTAGGGGAGTATTTGCTTTTCGTCGTGTCTCTCGATCCTTCATATTGATTTTTGATAAATGATTCTTCACGTCACTTGGGATCTTAGCAACAAAATGTAGCCCTCATGCCTTGTTAGGGCCTTTTCGGACTCGCCAATCTTCGCATCCCGCTTCAATAAGTTATGCCTTGGCTATGAACTCTAATTAATACCGATCAAATTTTAAACGATCTTGTGCTAGAAGCTAAGTAACTTTTCAAATCGTACAACCTTATTTATTGCAAAAATTTATTAGCAAGCGATGGGAGAAAAAGCTTATAATCAACTCACATAAATTCATGAAAGAATACCAAACTTATAACTGACTCTATCATCTCTCGTTCTCCACAATTTAAAATCTCAAGGAATGAGACTCGTGGATGCTTAGCCAATTAAATCAAAGTTTTGGGTTTTCGAGTCATCTATAGGATCTTGCAAACTCTTTGACTTTTTCAAGTTTAGAAATCATATTTTAAAGTTCTCTTGATAAACGACTCTCTAGGATCAATTATAGGAACTTGCGAAAAGTTCTTGTTCTTAACCCGTGAGAGTTAAGACTTTCGCGTTTTAAAGTTCCCTATATAAAAGCCTAGCAAAACTTGACTTAAACACGTTAAGGATAGTAGCTAGAGTAAACTTAGATAAGTAAACTCGGGTTGAGTCAAAATATTCACGACTAACAAAGGAAAATAGTGTGACACTCTAACATTTTCAGGTAGTGAAATATTTTCTCGTATAATATTTTGAAACTTATTTTTGCGTTGGTTGATGAACTCATAATTTACGGATTTAAATTTGGGCTTACGTGCATAATTTGGCGTCTTTTACGACTAAACCGGAAACCTTAGGATTACGTATTTACGTTTTTGAACTCCGTTTTTGATGAGACAATTTTTATTGGATTCGTTTTGTGACGTCGATTCATAATTTATAAAAAAGTTTTTCGTAAAACGACCCGAGGGCACGCAAATCGAGAAAACTAGAATCGAGAAATACCCGTAAACTAGTGAGATGGGACAAAACACACTGTCCCACCCCACTAGCTTAATGGGACGGCCAACTTGACACCACAACATCAAGGTGGAATCAAGTTAAGCAACTTACACCAAGTGTAAGCCTAAGCTTACATGTTAAGCTAACTCTTTACCACTTAACACAAAAACTAGCAACTTGTTTTCACCTACACCATTTCTCACATGCATTCAACACCAAAATCCTCTCAACTCCACTCCCCTTGCCGTCCAAAATATAGCAACAAACACCCTCTTTGATCTCTTCTAGCCATGAAACACATGTTTACTAGTTCTATTAAGGTGTTCTCTTGAAGCCTTGATCATTTGGTGGCCATATTAACATCTTTGGAGGTGATTTGCTTGTGTCCTAGGGCTGATTTTCCAACCTATGTTCTTGATATTTGATGGTCTTGGAGATACTTGTTGTGTTCATCAAGTTCTTGTCTTCCTAAAACAAGAAAAACACTTGGTTGGTAAAGAAGATCATCCTCTCCATTTTTCTCTTGTTATTTTGTAAAAAAAAATGTATTTTCTTTCATTTTGTATATGTATATGATGTATATATGATGATAAAAATGTTGTGTGGGGATCAAGTGTTGATAAATATGCTTAAAAATGATGATAACTATAAGAAATGAAGCTAAAATCTTGATTATTTAGTTGGCTGTATAAAAACAGTAGATAACTAAAAGATGAACTGATAAAATTGCATGGTTTGATCCATTTACAGTAATTAGAAGATGTTATACACATGTGAGAGTTGGCCATGCAATGAAATCAAAATAATGAGTGAGATATGATCAAAACAAGTTAGGTGGTCTAATCTAAATAAGCAGTTTTGTAGGGACTGTTAAGGCAAGTTAAACTCACAATGGGCAGTAGCTATAACTAAGTTAAATGTAGCACATAATATGAAGAACATGTCATCAAAAATGAGCTTCTAATTCATTATAGAACTCCAGATATGTTAAAAATGGTGAACATGAAGTTAAAAATCAGATGTTTGGAAATAATGTTTATTAATATTATATAAGCACTCACATTATAATGTATAAAATGTAAAAATATAAACCCACTAACTTATAAAACTTATTTATATAAATGTATAAAAGGTTAATTAAATGGGTAAATTATATAAATGGTGGTAAAATAATATTTATAAGTAATAAAAACTATAAACTTGATTTTTATGACTTTTTCGGCTATCGCCGTAAAATTAACGTTTTTCGCCAAATAAAACTTAGACGACCAAACCCGTCTAATGTAAAGTTTATAAAAGTCATATACTGATGTATAGGTAACTAAGACAAGTAAAAACCGATAAAACCCTAACTATAAGAATTACGGACATTTACGAGCTAACTAAACATATTGGACTAATATTTGGACTTAATAAGATAAAAACTTGTAAAAAGAACTTATTGGGCTTAACCCATTTGGGCCCAACATGAAAAGTATATATACTGATTATATAGGTAGAAAATAGATAAAAACAAGTTAAAGACCTTATAAAAGGCTTAATGGACTTAAAATAGGTAAATAGGTAAAACTAGCGAACTAGTAAGACGTTACCAAAACGTAAACGCTAAAATGAGTAAACAAGGATGTATAAACCACTTGATCATCATCATATGTACAAAATCATCATATGTATATTGTTATTTTGATAAAAGTCATTGGACCAAGTCTAAGACCGATTATTATTTATATAGGTTTCCGTGACCGGAGCACGCCCGTAGCTGATAATTCGCCTTTCATTAACAACGTGAGTTCATAGCCTCGCACTCTTTTAAATGTTTTATAAAATAATTTTTAAACCCGCGAGGGAGATAACATGCTAGATTTTTATAAAAATAGAACACAAGTAGTCCCGATTGTATGCTTAATGATATGGACCCGAATGATGCTATGACCCTATATTCGAGACTAAAAGGATTATTAGTAGTTAGGTTATGTCACTTAAAGTCCCATTAGCATGAATTGTGAACTACCAGGATTTGGTAGACGCTTATGCATTTGATAGTACTATTTGGGGACGATCACCCCAGTTCGCGCCTTGACGGTTGATCCCCGTCGTACCACATTGATTGGTAAGCGAATTTATGTATGAGAAGATTACATAGCGTGATTTTTGTGACGACACGCTAACTTAGATGGGAAAATTGTTTGTCGGGTTCGCGGCCCGCTGTTTTCATAGTAAGGTAACAATGTCATGCGCCTAATAATAATCCTATATAATGTATGCTATAAAACATAAATAATAAACGATAACGACGCCATTACGATGAATATATTACCTATCATGGTAATATAGAGACTACGGTCTCATGGACGGTTTAAGATGTATGCTTGATATATATTGCCTGACTAGCAATATGAGGACTTACTTCCGATATTATACTTGTGTTCTGATTTTAAATGATTGTAAATGATTGTTTTTATATAACGGTTTTCATTAAACTCTATGAATTCACTCGGCATTCGCTGATATGATTTTTGCATGTTTTTATCTCAGGTGCTTGAAGGTAATCCGGATGGAGATCGACTCTGATGGCCCACATATGATTAAAAATGTTCATTCGATCTGTGTTTTGTAAACTTACTGACCTGTATAATTTGGGACCTGTTGTACGCTTTTAAAACTTTTTATCGAATGAATGTTTGTTAAACCTTGTACAACCATTTTTATGTGTTGTCTATGATTGGAGTTATTGTGCTATCCCGTAACACTCTGAAAGACCCTTCCGCTGTACCGATACGAAAAATGAGAGTGTTACAGTTTGGTACCAGAGCTCTCGTTATAGAGAACAAAGGATTTTAAAAACCAAGGTTTTGAACAAAACTTTTCAAAATCTTTTGACGATGAACATTTGAGAAAATATTTGAAAAATCTTTTGACTATAACGGTGCCAGAGATCTCCGACATTACCAACAAGCCCTATTGAGAAGATATATATTTTGATATATATAATTTAATTTATATATATTTATATATCGTGATTTCATTATGTAATTGTTTAACTAGTATGTTATCCTAATACGAGATAAATATATATAAATGCAGATTGTCATGGCTGACCCTAATATTCCTGTAGAAAACCATGCTATTCCCGAACCTAATATAGAAGATGATCCTTATTTAGACTTAGTAGATTATGATATTGATGATGAGGAGGAACCATTTGAGGATCCCGAGCCCGAGTTAGGACCAGGAGATCAGATTGCCCCTCAGGTTGACTTGGTAGAGAATGTGGATATTGAGAATGGGGATATTGAGAATGTGGATATTGAGAATGTGGATATTGAGAATGTCGATATTGAGAACGATGATGAGATTGGGTTAGATAATTTAGATGATGAGATTGACGACGAGGATGTCGAGGAGGATGTAGGAATAGATGTTGAGGTTGATGACGATGAGGAAGCTGAGCTTATTTATCCGTATGATGTTCTAGAAGGCGAGCCTTTGCCCCCACCAGTTTGTTTGTCTGATTCTGAGGATGAGTTACCTAGGGATGAAATGTCTGAATCATCTGAATCTGATTCTGAATCAGAGGAGGATGAGGATGACGATGCACCTGACAGTACTGATGGTATTGCTACTCGTAGACGTGAGATAGGAGAGTCGTCTAGTACTCGAGAGGCTACTCATATTGATGGTTTTGCACCATGGTCCTTAAGACGTGATCTAGATGCTTCCCGTGTTAAGAGTTGTATGACAGAGGTTGGATTAGGTGTTGTTCAGACTCAGGTTGCTTATTTGGAGTCAAAGACAAAGGTTGGCGAGAAAGAGCGAGAATTGCTTAGTTTGGATTTGAGTGATGTAGAACGTGGTTTGAATGAGGCTTTTAGGAGGTTATCGGTGTTGGAAAGTGGTGAGTTTGCTGAAATGAAGAGGAAGGTGAATACTATGGAGATTCAGTTGAGTGTGGCTCGTGCGATGCGTGAGAAAGCCGAAAAGGAGTTGAATATATCCGTAGGATGGAACAGTAGATTTTATGCCGACATGGTTGAAAGAGGAGTAATCCGTAAGCGCCCAGCTGAAGATGTGTCTAGTGATCGTCCGACGAAGATTCAGAAGACGATGGATGATGGACCATCTGGCGGTTCTCAGTAGACCAGTCTGTATTTAGTAGTGACCTTTATATCTTTTGTGCTTGTGTAGCTTTGAATAAACCGACTTGTTAGTAGTAGACTTGGCACGAATTTTGAGTGTATATAGTGCTAGAACTTTGATATGGGATGTACTAAGACAATACTTTTGTTTCAAATCGAATGAAATATGTATCTTGTCTTGAATTCCATATTGTGCCTTATTTGTATCTTGATTATGAATTCAATCCATATTATATGAATCCTTTGTTGGATGAATGCTTAATACTTTGAAATTGTGGAATTATAGAACTATGCCGCCCAAGAAGGCTGTGAATGAGGATGATGTACGTAGGATTATTACGGAGCATGTTACCGCATCTATGACTGAATTTATGGCAAATGCTAGAAATGAAGCTGGCGGTAGTGGAGCTGGCGGTAGTGGAGCTGGCGGTAGTGGAGCTGGCGGTAGTGGAATTGGCGGTACTAATGTGAATATGAATGCTAATAATGTGAATGATAATGCTGGAGGAAATGTAGGAGGACTTGGAACGAATGCACCAGAAGTTGGTGGCTGTACTTATGTGACGTTCATGAAGTGTGAACCTCTACCTAATGGAACTGAAGGTGCTGTAGGACTAAGCCAGTGGATTGAAAAGATTGAATCGGTGTTTAGGATTAGTAAGTGTAAGGAGGAAGATAAGGTGACTTTTGCTATGGCTACTCTTAAAGGTCGTGCGTTGACTTGGTGGAACGGGAGAATTGCTTTCATGGGTCTTGATGCTGCTAATGCTACTCCTTGGGCTGAAATCAAGAAGTGGATGACTTTGGAGTTTTGTCCTCGTAGTGTGATTATTAGATTAGAACAAGAGTTGATTCATCTGAGAATGAAAGGTGTGGACATTGGTAGTTACACGAATCGATTCCATGAGTTGGCCTTGCTATGTCCTCGATTGGTTGAACCCGAAGAGATCCGAATTGAGCAATATGTTAAAGGGTTGACCAGGAATATCCGGGGGGACGTGACATCATCTAAACCACTGACCATTGATGATGCTGTTCGAATGGCCTACCAACTCATTGGACAGATAATTCAGGATAAGGAAGATGAAGCCCGTGTAGGTGAGAAAAGAAAGGGAGACGGTGATCGTGTAGATAGAGGTGATAATAGGAAGAATTTAAATCGCCGTCAGAACCAGGGAAAGGGGAATGCAAATGCTCTTACCTACAATACACCGCGCAACGATGATAGATGTCCTAAGTGTGGCAAGAAGAGGCATGCTGGCGACTGCTGGAAGTGCCAAAATTGCGGAAAGCTTGGACACAAGGTTGAAAGGTGTAAGAAGGGAACCATTTGCTTCAACTGTAATGAAGAAGGTCATAGGAAATCGGAATGCCCCAAGTTGAAAGCGATTGTACCTGGAAGAAACCCCCAGGGTGGTATCTACCAACTTGGAACAATTGAGGTGAAGAAAGAGGATCTGAATGTCGTTACCGGTACGTTTTTACTCAACAATCATTATGTTGTTGCTTTATTCGATTCGGGTGCCGATAGGAGCTTTGTATTCACTAAATTTAGTGCCCTTATTGATATTGAACCTGTTGAGATAAGTACCAGTTACGAGGTGGAATTGGCTGATGGTAAATTAGTGAAAACTAATAAGCTATTAGAAGGATGCTCTCTAAATCTCTTGAACCATTCCTTTCTGATTGATTTGATGTTGATAGAATTAGGTAGTTTTGATATTATTATTGGTATGGATTGGTTGTCGTTGAATAATGCTACTATTTTATGTGGAGAGAAGAAGGTTAAGATTCCTTTTAGGAATAGGACGTTAGTAATTGGTGGTAGTCGAGGTGAATCCCGTTTGAAAATCGTTTCATGTATTAAAGTCCAAAAGTACATCAGGAACGGTTGTGAGTTATTCTTAGCTCAAGTGACCGGGAATGAGTCTAGGGAGAAACGATTGGAAGATGTACCTATTATTTGTGAATTTCGTGAGGTATTTCCTAAAGATTTACCCGGACTTCCACCGATAAGGCAAGTAGAGTTTCGAATCGATTTAATTCCTGGTGCTGCACCGGTGGCACGTGCGCCTTACCGATTAGCCCCTTCTGAATTAAAGGAGTTATCTGAGCAACTTAAGGAGTTGTCTGATAAAGGTTTTATTCGACCGAGCTCGTCGCCTTGGGGAGCTCCAGTCTTGTTCGTTAAGAATAAGGATGGATCTTTTCGTATGTGCATTGATTATAGGGAACTGAATAAGTTGACAATTAAAAATCGATATCCTTTACCTAGGATTGATGATTTGTTTGATCAACTGCAAGGATCTAGTGTGTATTCTAAGATAGATTTGCGGTCAGGATATCACCAACTTCGCGTCCGTGAAGAAGATATTCCTATAACTGCATTTAGAACTCGTTATGGACACTATGAATTTCAGGTAATGCCATTTGGGTTAACTAACGCACCTACGGTTTTCATGGATTTAATGAATCGAGTGTGCAAGCCCTACTTGGATAAATTTGTGATTGTGTTTATTGACGATATTCTGATCTATTCTAAGAATAAAGATGAACATAGAGAACATTTAAGAATTGTTTTGAATTTGTTGAAAGATGAAAGGTTGTATGCTAAGTTTTCGAAGTGTGATTTCTGGTTAGATTCTGTGCAATTTCTTGGTCATGTGATTAACAGAGATGGAATTCATGTTGATCCTACAAAGGTTGAAGCTATTAAGGATTGGTCTGCACCGACAACGCCAACGGAAGTGCGACAGTTCTTAGGATTGGCTGGCTATTATAGGCGATTCATTAAAGAATTTTCTTTGATAGCTAAACCCTTGACTAAGCTTACCCAGAAGAATAAACCTTTCGTTTGGGGAAGTGATGAAGATGGAGCATTTCAGACATTGAAGAAAAAATTATGTAGTGCGCCAATCTTATCATTACCCGACGGGAGTGAAGATTTTGTAGTGTATTGTGATGCATCTCTTAGGGGTTATGGAGCTGTTTTGATGCAGCGAGAGAAAGTGATAGCTTATGCTTCTAGGAAATTAAGGAAGAATGAGGAGAATTATACTACTCATGATCTTAAGTTAGGAGCCGTAGTCTTTGCTCTTAGGTTATGGAGACATTATCTGTATGGCACCAAGTGTACGGTATTCACCGATCACAAAAGCCTACAGTATATTCTCGACCAGAAGGAATTGAACATGAGGCAACGAAGATGGATAGAGTTGTTAAGTGATTATGTGTGATATAAAATATCACCCAGGAAAAGCCAATGTTGTTGTCGATGCGTTAAGCAGGAAAGATAGAGAGCCTATCAGGGTACGTTCTCTAGTCTTGACCGTGCACAATAATTTGCCTGAGCAAATTAGAAATGCGCAAATAGAAGCTTGTAAGAAGGAGAATTTTGTTAATGAAGGGTTCCGAGGAGAAGGAGATCCTTTAGAGGTTAGAGCTGATGGAGTGAAATGCTTAAGAGGTCGTATGTGGATACCTAAGTTTGGAGGCTTAATAGATTTGATTATGTTAGAATCCCATAAACCTAAGTATTCCATTCATCCGGGATCTGATAAGATGTACCATGATTTGAAGAAGTTGTACTGGTGGCCGAATATGAAAGCTGACATAGCTATGTATGTTCTTCAATGCTTGACTTGTGCTAGAGTTAAAGCCGAACATCAAAATCCATCAGGACTACTTCAACAACCAAAGATTCCTGAATGGAAGTGGGAGCGAATTACAATGGACTTTATCACCAAGCTTCCTAGAACATCATCTGGAAACAATTCGATTTGGGTTATTGTCGATAGACTGACCAAATCAGCACACTTCATTCCGGTTAAGGAGAAGTTCTCACTAGAGAAGCTGACTCGAATATACCTTGATAATGTTGTATGCAAGCATGGAGTGCCTGTATCGATCATTTCAGATCGAGATCCTAGATTCACATCGAATTTTTGGAAATCTCTCCAAAGATCTTTGGGAACGAATCTCGACATGAGCACTGCTTATCACCCCCAGACTGATGGGCAGAGTGAAAGGAAGATACAAACACTGGAAGATATGTTGAGAGCTTGTGTGTTAGACTTTGGTAAGAATTGGGATAAACATTTGTCGTTAGCAGAGTTTTTGTATAACAATAGTTACCATTCTAGTATTAAGGCTGCACCGTTTGAAGCTTTGTATGGTAGGAAGTGTAGATCTCCTGTATGTTGGAGTGAAGTTGGGGATACCCAGCTCACGGGACCGGAATTGATCCGGGAGACTACGGAGATGATAGTTCAAATTAAGAAGAGGTTGTTGACTGCCCGTAGTAGACAGAAAAGTTACGCGGATGTGCGGCGGAAGCCAATGGATTTTAAAGTGGGTGACCGAGTAATGTTGAAAGTATCGCCATGGAAAGGTGTTATAAGATTTGGAAAACGAGGGAAATTGAATCCCCGTTATATTGGACCCTTTAAGATTCTATCGAGAGTAGGTCCGGTAGCTTACAAACTAGAGTTACCCCCAGAACTTCATGGTGTTCACAACACATTCCATGTATATAATCTGAAGAAATGTCTAGCAGTGAGTGATGAGAAAATTCCGTTAGTTAAGGTTCGAATAGATGGGAAGTTGCATTTTATCGAAGAGCCCGTAGAAGTTATGGACCGTGAGGTAAAGCAACTGAAACAAAGTCGGATACCTATTGTCAAGATCCGATGGAATTCAAAGCATGGACCGGAGTATACTTGGGAACGAGAGGATGAAATGTGGAAGAAATATCCGCACCTCTTTGATTTCAATAAGAAACGGACATCCAAATGAAATGGATCACGAGGACGTTGATCCCTTTTAGGAGGAAAAGCTGTGACACTCTAACATTTTCAGGTAGTGAAATATTTTCTCGTATAATATTTTGAAACTTATTTTTGTGTTGGTTGATGAACTCATAATTTACGGATTTAAATTTGGGCTTACGTGCATAATTTGGCGTCTTTTACGACTAAACCAGAAACCTTAGGATTACGTATTTACCATAATTTATAAAAAAGTTTTTCGTAAAACGACCCGAGGGCACGCAAATCGAGAAAACTAGAATCGAGAAATACCCGTAAACTAGTGAGATGGGACAAAACACATTGTCCCACCCCACTAGCTTAATGGGACGGCCAACTTGACACCACAACATCAAGGTGGCATCAAGTTAAGCAACTTACACCAAGTGTAAGCCTAAGCTTACATGTTAAGCTAACTCTTTACCACTTAACACAAAAACTAGCAACTTGTTTTCACCTACACCATTTCTCACATGCATTCAACACCAAAATTCTCTCAACTCCACTCCCCTTGCCGTCCAAAATATAGCAACAAACACCCTCTTTGATCTCTTCTAGCCATGAAACACATGTTTACTAGTTCTATTAAGGTGTTCTCTTGAAGCCTTGATCATTTGGTGGCCATATTAACATCTTTGGAGGTGATTTGCTTATGTCCTAGGGCTGATTTTCCAACCTATGTTCTTGATATTTGATGGTCTTGGAGATACTTGTTGTGTTCATCAAGTTCTTGTCTTCCTAAAACAAGAAAAACACTTGGTTGGTAAAGAAGATCATCCTCTCCATTTTTCTCTTGTTATTATGTAAAGAATAAATGTATTTTATTTCATTTTTTATATGTATATGATGTATATATGATGATAAAAATGTTGTGTGGGGATCAAGTGTTGATAAATATGCTTAAAAATGATGATAACTATAAGAAATGAAGCTAAAATCTTGATTATTTAGTTGGCTGTATAAAGACAGTAGATAAATAAAAGATGAACTGATAAAATTACATGGTTTGATCCATTTACAGTAAGTAGAAGATGTTATACACATGTGAGAGTTGTCCATGCAATGGAATCAAAATAATGAGTGAGATATGATCAAAACAAGTTAGGTGGTCTAATCTGAATAAGTAGTTTTGTAGGGACTGTTAAGGCAAGTTAAACTCAAAATGGGAAGTAGCTATAGCTAAGTTAAATGTAGCACATAATATGAAGAACATGTCATCCAAAAATGAGCTTCTAATTCATTATAGAACTCTAGATATGTTAACAATGGTGAACATGAAGTTAAAAATCAGATGTTTGGAAATAATGTTTATTAATATTATATAAGCACTCACATTATAATGTATAAAATGTAAAAATATAAACCCACTAACTTATAAAACTTATTTATATAAATGTATAAAAGGTTAATTAAATGGGTAAATTATATAAATGGTGGTAAAATAATATTTATAAGTAATAAAAACTATAAACTTGATTTTTATGACTTTTTCGGCTATCGCCGTAAAATTAACGTTTTTCGCCAAATAAAACTTAGACGACTAAACCCGTCTAATGTAAAGTTTATAAAAGTCATATACTGATGTATAGGTAACTAAGACAAGTAAAAACCGATAAAACCCGAACTATAAGAATTACGGACATTTACGAGCTAACTAAACATATTGGACTAATAATTGGACTTAATAAGATAAAAACTTGTAAAAAGAACTTATTGGGCTTAACCCATTTGGGCCCAACATGAAAAGTATATATACTGGTAATATAGGTAGAAAATGGATAAAAACAAGTTAAAGAACTTATAAAAGGCTTAATGGACTTAAAATAGGTAAATAGGTAAAACTAGCGAACTAGTAAGACGTTACCAAAACGTAAACGCTAAAATGAGTAAACAAGGATGTATAAACCACTTGATCATCATCATATGTACAAAATCATCATATGTATATTGTTATTTTGATAAAAGTCATTGGACCTAGTCTAAGACCGATTATTATTTATATAGGTTTCCGTGACCGGAGCACGCCCGTAGCCGATAATCCGCCTTTCATTAACAACGTGAGTTCATAGCCTCACACTCTTTTAAATGTTTTATAAAATGATTTGTAAACCCACGAGGGAGATAACATGCTAGATTTTTATAAAAATAGAACACAAGTAGTCCCGATTGTATGCTTAATGATATGGACCCGAATGATGCTATGACCCTATATTCGAGACTAAAAGGATTATTAGTAGTTAGGTTATGTCACTTAAAGTCCCATTAGCATGAATTGTGAACTACCGGGATTTGGTAGACGCTTATGCATTTGATAGTACTATTTGGGGACGATCACCCCAGTTCGCGCCTTGACGGTTGATCCCCGTCGTACCACATTGATTGGTAAGCGAATTTATGTATGAGAAGATTCCATAGCGTGATTTTTGTGACGACACGCTAACTTAGATGGGAAAATTGTTTGTCGGGTTCGCGGCCCGCTGTTTTCATAGTAAGGTAACAATGTCATGCGGCTAATAATATTCCTATATAATGTATGCTATAAAACATAAATAATAAACGATAATGACGCCATTACGATGAATATATTACCTATCATGGTAATATAGAGACTACGGTCTCATGGACGGTTTAAGATGTATGCTTGATATATATTACCTGACTAGCAATATGAGGACTTACTTCCGATATTATACTTGTGTTCTGATTTTAAATGATTGTAAATGATTGTTTTTATATAACGGTTTTCATTAAACTCTATGAATTCACTCGGCATTCGCTGATATGATTTTTGCATGTTTTTATCTCAGGTTCTTGAAGGTAATCGGATGGAGATCGACTCTGATGGCCCACATATTATTAAAAATGTTCATTCGATCTGTGTTTTGTAAACTTAATGACCTGTATAATTTGGGACCTGTTGTACGCTTTTAAAACTTTTTATCGAATGAATGTTTGTTAAACCTTGTACAACCATTTTTATGTGTTGTCTATGATTGGAGTTATTGTGCTATCCCGTAACACTCTGAAAGACCCTTCCGTTGTACCGATACAAAAAATGAGAGTGTTACAAATAATACTATACTACTAGGCCAAAATAGATTAAAAATTTTGAAAAATGTCGAAAAATTAGATTTCTCGGTTAAAATGAGGCAAATTCATGGAAAATACCACTTACTTCGATAGAAGTCCCCCTACACTTGATATAAACATTGTCCTCAATGTTTAAGCATGTGGGAGTATACTCCCCTACACTTATGACATTGTGCACTTTGTTTAAATCTTGCTAAGGAAAGGACAATTATAGTGATTTCAATGTGAACATATAAGATATGAAATATTGAATCACGACAGTTTAGGATAGAACCAGCAAGACGGGTACACGGGATCACGGTTCGTCAAAAGTCATCAAAAGTACTCTTTGAAGCTTGAATCCCTGCATAAAATAAGAAACAAGATAAGAAACACATACGGGGCTCCCCCTACACTTATTATGAAAACGGTAAAGGATAGGTCAACGGGTTGCCTCCCGAGAAGCGCTTGTTTTTGTTAACCGAGTCACGAGCCTGACTCGACCCAGAACTAATTCAAGGGAAACGTGGTGAGGGATGAAATCATCTCATGAGAGATGTCCTCACAAAAGTATAACTTCACGCGCTGGCCATTCACTTTAAAATTGGGCCCATTTAGCTGAGAAAGCTCAATGGTGCCATAGGGGAAGACTTTGGCGAGGGTGAATGGAGCAGACCAACGGCTCTTCAGCTTTCCCGAGAAGATCTTCAACCGAGAGTTAAACAGTAAAACTTGATCACCAACGTGGAACTCTTGGTTCTTAATCCTAGCATCATGGATGATCTTGGTCTTCTCCTTGTAGATCAATGAGTTCTCATAAGCTTCATTTCTTAGTTCATTTAGCTCATTGAGTTGAATCTTCTGAAGATCGTCGGCTTTGTTGATGTCGAAGTTAGCCCACTTCAAGGCCCAGTATGCCTTATGTTCCAGCTCGATAGGGAGGTGGCATGCTTTCCCGTACACAAGACGATAAGGTGTACAACCAATCGGGGTCTTATAAGCGGTACGGAAAGCCCACAAAGCATCATCTAACTTATCGGCCCACGAGGCACGATGCTCTCCCACAGTACGCTCAAGAATTCGCTTCAATCCACGGTTAGATATCTCGGCTTGACCATTAGTTTGAGGATGATAAGCGGTGGAAAGATGGTGATTGACACCGTACTTAGCCATGACTCGAGCAAATTGATCATTGCAAAAATGAGTCCCGCGGTCACTGATTATAGCACGAGGAACGCCGAATCGAGCAAAAAGTTGTTTCAAAAAGTTCACAACCACCCTCGCATTGTTCGTAGGGAGAGCCTTAGCTTCAACCCATTTTGATACGTAGTCAACGGCTACGAGGATGTACTTGTTCCCTTTAGATGATGGAAATGGCCCCATAAAGTCGATGCCCCATACATCAAAGATTTCACATTCTTGTATGAAATTTTGAGGCATCTCATCTTTATGTGTGATCTTGCCTTGTCTTTGGCAAGCATCACAATGTTTAACCATTTCATGAGCGTCATGATAAATGGTGGGCCAATAAAATCCAGAGTCAAATACTTTCTTCGCGGTGTAATTGGGACCAAAGCGACCACCGGTGGGTCCTTTATGGCAAGCATCAAGGATTTGTAAAGCTGCCGGCCCATCAACACATCAACGAATGACAAGATCCGCACATTGTTTGAAAAGGTAAGGGTCGTCCCAGAAATAACGTTCAATGTCTTTAAAGAACTTTTTCTTTTGTTGGGACGTTAACCCTTCCTTGAGAATTCCACCCGCTAAGTAGTTTGCAATGTCCGTAAACCACGGGGTGTCATCAAGATTGGAATTGATAGACATTAAGGTCTCAAAGGGAAAAGAGTCATTGATCTCTTGGTTCGGATGATCCCCTTGATAAGGATCCTCAAGTCTACTTAGATGATCCGCGGCTAGGTTTTCGACTCCCTTTTTGTCACGAATTTTGATTTTAAATTCTTGAAGGAGCAAAACCCAATGGTCGGTATAGACAATTGTGGTGGAAAGGACAAGATAGGGGAAAAACTTCTCAAAAGCATACACTACAGTTAAAAGCTCTTTTTCGGTAGTGGTATAATGCAATTGAGCCCCCGTCATTGTCTTGATAGCATAATGGATTGGTTGGAAGTGTTTGTTCACTGTTTGTCCCAAAACAGTTCCAATAGCAAAGTCGCTAGCATCACACATCAATTCAAAAGGTAGCTCCCAATTAGGGGTAACCAAGACCGGTGCCTTAGTTAGCTTGTCCTTAAGAAGATTGAAGGATTCAAGATACTCTTTAGAAAAGATAAAGGGAGTATCTTTTTCCAAGAGGTGGGTCATCGGGCGAGCGATTTTAGAAAAATCTTGAATGAATCGACGATAGAAGCCCGCATGACCAAGGAAACTTCTCACACCTTTCACGGTTAAAGGTGGAGGTAATTTGGGTATGACATCCACTTTAGTGCGGTCCACTTCAAGACCAGATTTCGAGATTTTATGTCCAAGCACAATGCCTTCTTTTACCATGAAATGACATTTTTCCCAATTTAGAACAAGGCGAGTGTCTTCACACCGCTTAAGCATGCGTTCCAAATTGGCAAGGCAATGAGATAAAGAAACACCATAGACCGAGAAATCATCCATGAAGACTTCCATAGTTTCTTCAACCATGTCATGGAAGATAGTCATCATACACCTTTGGAATGTCCCAGGAGCATTGCATAAGCCGAAAGGCATTCTTTTATAAGCAAATGTTCCATAAGGACAAGTGAATGTGGTTTTCTTTTGGTCTTTGGGATCGATGGGAATTAGTAAATACCCGAAGAAGCCGTCTAAAAAGCAGTAATAGTCATTACCCGCTAGACGTTCAAGCATTTGGTCCATGAAAGGAAGGGGAAAATGATCCTTTCTCGTAGCATCATTGAGTTTACGATAGTCTATACAAACTCTCCACCCTGTAACGAGACGAGTAGGAATCAACTCGTTGTGTTCATTGGGCACAACGGTGATTCCGCCTTTCTTAGGCACACAATGGACGGGACTAACCCATGGTGAATCCGAGATAGGGTAGATCATTCCCGCATCAAGAAGTTTGATAACCTCTTTTTTGATAACGTCATGGATCTTGGGATTCACCCTTCTTTGGCTTTGAATAGTGTGTTTAAAGTCGTCCTCCATGAGAATTTATGTGTGCAAAAGTGAGGATCAATTCCACGAATATCGGAGATTTTCCACGCAATCGCTTTCTTATGATTCTTCAGCACGACGATAAGTCGGGATTTTTCGTCTTCTTTCAAATCCTATGCGATGATGACGGGTGACTTCTTGTTGTCTTCAAGGAAAACGTACTCGAGAAGAGACGGAAGATCCTTAAGCTCTAAATCTGGAGGATTTTCGATGGAAGGCGTAGTCAAATTCGGTTCATCGATAGAGATTTCCTTAGGAGATGGTGGAGAAATATGGTCCTCATTGAGAAGTTTCTCAATGGTACGAATGTCTTCATCCCAATTGGAGGGAGAATTTTCATATTGCAAGTCCACATCTCCCAAAGTTGCTTAAAATTTTTCAAAATGAATTCACTTTCTCCAAATGAAGTTAGTGATGGAGCAATAGAGGCAACGATCTCAACAATGGGTAGAGAAGAATATCCACTTTTACAAGCGTCTTTGAAATGTTCTTCACAAGCCTCATCAAGAACGTCAATGAAATCAACACTCTCGTTTTCAGAAGGCTGCTTAGAAAGTTTACCCATGTTGAAGACAATTTAATTGTCGCCAACTCTCATGATTAATTCGCCCGCGGCTACATCAATGAGAGTGCGACCGGTCCTCAAGAATGGACATCCAACGATTAATGGAACACGGGGATCCATCTCGTAGTCAACGACAACAAAATCCGCTGGAAAGGTGAATTTGTCGACACCAACGAAGACATCTTCGGCTATCCCCACTGGATAAGCAACCGTACGGTTAGCTAATTCCAAAGTCATTCGTGTGGGGACTAGCTCGGGTAGAGATAATTGTTTCCAAACACTTAATGGCATTAAGTTTATGCTAGCACCTAGATCGGCTAGGGCCATACAATTCTCTACCCCAGGGAAGTTGCAAGGAATGAGAAAACGACCCGGATCACCAAGTTTGGTGGGTAATTACCTTAAGATCACTACAGAGCAATTCTCATTAAGTTGGGTATGAGCAATATCAAGAAGTTTGTCCTTATCACTGAGAAGATCTTTAAACATTTTAGCATATTTTGGCATGTGAGCGAGAGCCTCAGCAAAGGAGATATTGAAATTCAGTTGTTTAAACATTTTAAGAAAGTTAGAAACCTGAATATCATCCTTGTTCATCAATTTCTCTTTCCTCAATTTTGAGGGATAAGGTATATTGGGTTGAGATGAAGGTTTTGGTATGGAATTCTCACTCACATCCTTGGGTGGTAGAGGGGTGGAAGTAGAAGGTGGAGGAATTGGAGAAGTAGAAGTTGGAGGAATTTGAGAGAGGGACTCGTTTTCCTTTGTCACAATCACCAGTGTAGGTGTAGGAAGCTCGGCTTCCTTTAAACCTTTTCCAATGCGAGTGGTGATTGCTTTCATCTCGCCTCTTGGATTAGCAACAGTGTTACTCGGAAGAGAACCCGAACCAGAGGCTTGATTACTTGGGAAGAAACTAGCCATCATGTACCTTAGGTCATTCGTTTGACTTGCCAAAGAGTTTCGCATATAAGCTCGAAGATCATTTCCTTGTTTCACCATATCTGCTTTCAAGTTGATCATTTTCCGCTGAATATTTTGCACAATCACATTATTAGTCCTCATGTAAGTGTCAACCTCTTGATTATATCTGGTGGGTTGGGTGGGAGGAAGAGCATGGTAGGTAGGTGGTTGATAAGCGGGTGGTGAAAGAAATTTGTGTGAATGATAACTAAGCAAATTGCGGTCACCTTGAGGACGTGCTTGATAGCCTCCCATAGAAAAGTTACCGTTGGCGGCATACACATTTTCCGGATTGTCATGAGTCGAAGGAAAATCGGTGTATGAGTGAGATCCCCCGCATATTTCACATGATTGACTCATAGCATTAACTTGGGCATTGATAGCTTTGGTGTTGTTAGCGGTTTGGAGAGCAAGTGATTCAACAAGCGAAGTAAGCTTATCAATTCTCTTGTCGCTCTCATTAGGGCTAGAACTAGCCACATTAGTCCGGAAACTCTTGGTTTGTACTCGAGACTTGTTCTCAATAATATCCCAAGCGGCATTAGAAGACTTAACCCAAATGTTACCCCCCGAGGCACTATTTAGTGAATCTTGGTCATTCATGCTTAAACCATTGTAAAAAGTATTAATTTGATGTACTTTTGTGAAACCATGTTGTGGACACTTTCTTAACAGTTCCTTAAAACGGTCCCAAGATTCACTAAATGTCTCACCGTACTTTTGTTCAAATGTAATGATTTCATTCTGCAAAGCGGTAGTACGTGAGGGTGGGAAAAAGTAGTTGATGAATTTAGTCTCTAAATCCATCCACGTAAGAATACTTTATGGCGGTTCCTTATCAAGCCAATGGCAGGCTTGTCCCTCTAAGGAGAAAGGAAAAAGTTGCAAGCGAATCACCTCTTGTGAAACCCCATTATACTTGACCGTATTAGTGAGTTGAAGAAACCTTTTTATATGGTCATGAGGATCATCAAGTGTACGCCCCAAAAATGGATTAGCAGAGACCATTTGAATGAAGCCGGATATGAGTTCAAAGTTGTTGGCTCCAAATCTAGGGTATAACAATAGCATCGATGATGCCCTCTACGTGCGATTGCAAAAGCTCGATCATTGGTTGATTGTCCATGGTGACAATAGGTGGAGTAATGACTTCGGCTTGAGCTTCTTTCTTCTTACGAGCACGAGTATGCATACACACCTACAAAAGGAAAAGAAAAATAGACAAGAAATATTTTTGGTTTTTTATGTTTTTTCTATTTTTTGGGATTTTTGAAAATTTTATATTTTTTAGGATTTTTGAAATTTTAAGCAAGAAAAATAACGTTCAAAAGTGAACGGATCCCAAAATCCAACGCGTCTCTCACTTAAAACCGTTAATCTTAACGAAAAGAGCCGGCAGCGGCGCCGTTTAATACAAGGGTTTGCCTCGTATGAGAGTTCGTTGTTACGATCTTTTCGAATTGATTACTAGTAGAAAGTGCGACTCAGTCGTTCTTGGTGGAAAAATAAATGGTTTGGTTATTTTTTTTTAAATTAAATATGAAAATGTCGTTGAGTAAAATGAAAGCTTTAAAAATTAAACTAAAAATTACTAGAAAAACGTAAGAATCTAAAACTTAAAACTTTGTAAAAATAAACTAAGACAAAGCTCGTTCAAAATAATACTAAGTAAAAGTGCGGGAAAAATTAAATTTGAAAACTAAGATAAATAAAACAAAAACCTGAGTCAGATCGCAATACGATCATACTCAGATCGCAAGATGGATCGCAGTGGTGGATCGTGACCACCGATCGCATCCTAGGGATCAGATCGCACTCAATGCGATGGAAAGGATTGATCACACTCAAGAAGTGAGGGATCGCACTCACTGATCGCAACCACGATCGCAACAAGTGGATTGTGGTCTTTGATCGTAACCACATGAATCGCAGTCAATGCGATCGTACCCAAGAGATAGCGACTTGGATCGCACCCACAGATCGTGGTATGGATCGTAGTCAAACAAAGAAGTCTGGATCGCAATCAATGCGATCCATAATTCTTTCCCTGGCTACGGTCCACACCATGATCACTTGTTGCGATCTGTGGGTGCGATCGTGTCATGATTCCTTGGTACGTTCGCATTGATTGGTACGATCGCATTGATTGTTACGATCGCATTGTTGTTACGATCAAGACCACGATCAAACTACAATCCACTTGTTGCGATCGTGAGTGCGATCGGTGGTTGCGATGGCGTGTTACGAATACCTCTGAGTGCGATCACTCTTTTCCATCGCATTGAGTGCAATCCATCTTACGATCTGAGTACGATCGTATTGCGATCTGACTCATGTTTATTGTTTTGTTCTCTTAGTTTTTAAATTTTAACTTTTCAAACACTTTTACTTAGTATTATTTTGAACGAGTTTTGTCTTAATTTATTTTTACAAAGTTTTAACTTTTAAATTCATTACGTTTAAATTTCCAAAAATTGCACGCTTCCCGAAATCTCTATTTTTCTAGTAATTTTTAGTTTAGTTTTTAAAGCTTTTATTCTTACTCAACGACGCCTTTTCTTTTAATTAGTTTTAGACAACCAAACCATTTAATTTTCCACCAAGAACGACTGAGTCGCACTTTCTACTAGTAATCAATTCTAAACATGAAAAAGTCTAAGAATTTGCAAGATCCTATAGATGACTCGAAAACCCAAAACTTTGATTTAATTGGCTAAGCATCCACGAGTCTCATTCCTTGAGATTTTAAACTGTGGAGAACGAGAGATGATAGAGTCAATTATAAGTTTGGTATTCTTTCGTGAATTTATGTGAGTTGATTATAAGCTTTTTCTCCGATCGCTTGATAATAAAATTATCTCCAATAAATAAGGTTGTACGATTTGAAATGTTACTTAGCTTCTAGCACAAGATCGTTTAAAAGTTGCTCGGTATTAATTAGAGTTCATAGCCAAGGCATAACTTATTAAAGCGGGATGCGAAGATTGGCGAGTCCGAAAAGGTCCTAACAAGGCACGAGGGCTACATTTTGTTGCTAAAGATCCAAAAGTGATGTGAAGAATCATTTATCGAAAATCAATATGAAGGATCGAGACACACGCCGAAAAGCAAATACTCCCCTAAAGATCATGGATAAGTCTATCCAAAAAGTCCCTAACAAGGTATGAGGATAAATAGATCCAAGTCTTAAAAGGAGGCGGATCGTTGTATATCAAAGTCCAAAATAAAGATTGGAGAAAAATGAAGAAGTCGTGGTCCAAGTATGAAGAATCTCTTAAACACTTCAAGTGAAGAAATTCCTAATATGAAGAGAAGACCATAATTTCAAGAACGTCTCTCAAGATTCGAAGTATGAAGTCGCTGCCAAATATCGGTCCGAGAAAGGTCTCAAATCGTGAAGCGTGTTATGCCAAGATATGAACTTTAAGAGGTCCCGAAAAGTAGTTTTAAAAGATTTTGTCCTTTAGCTAACTATGGATTAAATCGTCCCACTTTATTTTCAGCCTAAAAACTATCGAAATAAGTCAAACAATGCATCCTCGTGATCATTCAAGACAAATTTAAAATATAAGAGATACACCTAGGAATAAGGGAGTCTAAGTGAATAATTGGGCCACATGCGTTCGTGTTAGTTTGCTAACTTATAATAACAATGATCTCGTTTTTAAGCTTGGTTTGGGGAACGTGAAACTTGAGGATGATGAATATTCATGACGGCCAAAACCCCATGTAAGTCTTTGGTTTCTTTACTTATTTTGAACATATTTCTATCTTTTTAATTTCCTTAAATTTTAGTATTTGATAAAGGCCAAGGTGGGTTATTTATGATAGAAAATGTAAACCGTGCTTTGAAATTAATGCATTGCATGAGGGCATTGCAATGTTCAAGTATAGGGGATTTAATAAGTGTAAAAACACTTATCCTTTTACCACTTATTTCCAATAATAACAAGACCAAAACATGTATTTTATGTCGTAAATGTTGGAATTATGCGTGGTTTGTGTTTTTATTGTGTTTTAGGACCAAAAGATGAAAAAGGAAGAAAACATGGGCTATCACGGGCTTTTATCAAAGAAAAAGACAAAAGACAAAGTCAAAAGATCGAGAGTGTAAAAAGAACGGAAGTCCAAGGCCTATTTTGAAGATTTATCGAAGAAAAAGTCTAAAGACGAAAGTTTAATGAAGTCGAAGAACTCAAGTCTAATAGAAGAAGAAAATTATAAGACAAGTTCAATTTACATCGACAAATCCCGAGACGACGTCGAGAAAGACAAAGAATTTAAATCGAGTCGTGAAGAAAGAAAGAAAGAAGGAAACACATGTACCTTTTCATCTCCTATAAATACCCTCCTAAACACATTAGGAGGGTGGTTAGCTAGTTTATTTTTCCTTTCTTTAGTTTTTAGAGAGAGAGAGTTTTAACTTTCTCTCACTAAGTTTTCATCTTTTCTTCATTTTTATCTTTCAAGTTTATGCTTTTAATCATCCTTGTATTTGGAATTCATTAATCAAAAGTTCAAGTTTAAGCTTTTAATCTTTAATCTTCTTCTACCTTTCTTGATTTTAGTTTATCTTTGATCTGAAATTTCCTTGTTTCACGTTTGATTTTGATGTTTTAGTGATTAAAAAGTTCATCTTTTTAGTCCTATATAAGTTCTTATACGTTTGAGCTTTAAATCTAAAATTTTCGATTTAAATGCTTTGTCATTCTCGACGTCGTCTCGGGATTTGTCGATACAAATTGAACTTGTCTTATAATTTTCTTCTTCTATTAGACTTGAGTTCTTCGACTTCATTAAACTTCCGTCTTTAGACTTTTTCTTCGATAAATCTTCAGAATAGGCCTTGGACTTCCTTTCTTTTTGCACTCTTGACCTTTTGACTTCGTCTTTTCTCGTTTTCTTTGATAAAAGCCCGTGATAGCCCATGTTTTCTTTATGTTTCATCTTTTGGTCCTAAAACACAATAAAAACATAAACCACGCATAATTCCGACATTTACGACATAAAATATACGTTTTGGTCTTGTTATTATTGGAAATGAGTGGTAAAATGATAAGTGTTTTCACACTTATTAGTCCATATAACATTTCCAACTCTTCAATTGTCGTGTCCACTGTCTTATCTGCTCTAGGAACATTTTTATGAACCAGCCATGAACTTGACGGTTCATTGTTGTGGACTTGAGTTTCGAGTTCCGTGCGGTTGTGCACAGAAGTATTTTGTGGTTGTGGATCGGGACTTAAACTGTTTTGTTCAAGTGCCATTTCTTGTAATTCATCAAATCTGATATGAATAGTCTCGACTATCAATTTTGTTCTCTTGTTGTATGATACATTGGTTTTTGTGTGGGTTCTAATTCTCTCACAGTCCTCTCGAATTGATCTCAGCCTTAAGTGGAATGATTGTTCTTGATTACTAAATAAAAGGGTTTGGTTTTCTTATATACTAAATGTTAAAACGTACTTAAAATGAAAACTTGAATCAAAGACAATTACTTTAATGACAATTAATAAAAACTTGAATTAAAATTAAAATGAAAACTGAAATTAAAGTTAAAATGAGGAAACAGTAACACTAAAGAAACAGTGATAATAAATGATGCTCAAAAATGATTGATTCGGAACTTATTTAACCTTGATTCGGAACTTTGTGCATCCGGATCTTTTTCACTAGGATCACCTTGATTCGGAACTTTAATCGGAAGTTAATTCGGAAGTTTGGTTCATGCGGAACTTTACACTCATTCGGAACTTTTAAGAAATACTCATTCGGAACTTTGACAACAAACACTCATTCGGAACTTTTGACTCATCCGGAACATTGGTTCATTCGGAAGATTAGGTTCATCCGTAACTTTCAGTTCGTTCGGAAGTTTTCAACTGATTCGGAACTTTTAAACCAAAACTCATTCGGAACTTTAGATTGACTTGGAACTTTTGAAAATGAAACTCATTTGGAACTTTTAATATTCATCTGGAACTTTCTTAGTTCATTCGGAAGATGATGCTCATCCGGAACTTTTATGTTCACTCGGAACTTTTGTGTTCATCCGGAAGTTTTGTGTTCATCCGGAAGTCTGGAAACACAGATACAGTAACAATACCCGAAGAACAAGGAAGATCGAATTTAATCCAAAAATCACCAATTTTTTCACCAAATCTTAAATAAAACTAAACACAAAGCATCTACTAACCATAAACTACAAATCCCATCAACAAAAACACAAATCCCAACAACTTTTGAAGATCAAACTCAATAAAATAAGAACTTAAAAACTTGAAGATAAAGATGATGATGAACAAGATGAAATGGAAAGATTAAACAAGAACTTGTATTAAATGATTAATGTTTTAACAAGATAAAACAAGGATTAAAATACCAAGATTGGAAAATCAAAGATCAAAATCACCAATCACCCTAGTGGTGATGGTGATGATACGAACTAAAAAGGGAGAAAAAGGTGGAAGAGTGAAAAACTAAAGCTAACTGACTAAAATGTGTGAGGGGTGAGCTTTATATAGGCTTGTCCTTTGGTTGGTGAGTGGGCTTTCTCCCGTTCTTCTTGTCTTTTCGTCTTTTCAGAAAAGTTTCCGTTTTCGATTCTGATTCGGGATTTGTCGTCGATTAAATTCAACTCGTCTTTTAATTTCTTCGTTTAATAGACTTGAGTTTCTTCGACTTATGAAAATCTTCCATCTTTGGTCCTTTTCTTCGATAAATCTTCGAATAGGCCCAGTGACTTCAAATCTTTTGCATCTCTTGGACAATAAACTTTATCTTGAGTCTTTTTCTTCGGTAAAACCCGTGCAATCCCATGTTTTCTTCAATATTCATCCGATTAGCTCTGAAAACACAATAAACACAAAAACCACGCATAATTCCAAAGAAATGATATTAAATACGTGTTTTGGTCTCGTTTTAGCCAGAATTAAGTGGTAAAAGGATGGGTGTTTACACACCTATCAAATCCCCTACACTTAACCATTGCCATGCCCTCATGCAATGCTTAGTGATAAAGCAAGTTTACACTTTTCTCATAATTAATCAACCTTGGCCTTATTTAAATTCTACTAAACAAAAATTAAAGAAATAAAACTTTAAAGGTAACAAAGGGATAGAAAACCATTTTCACTTGAAAATAGCTATATGGAAATAACTTGCAAAGAAATCGATGACTTACATTAGGGCTTTGGTGCTGCGAAGATTTATCACCCTCAAGTTTCACGTTCCCCAAACTAAGCTTAAAAAACGAGATCATTGTTATTATAAGTTAGCAATTCAAACACTTACACACATGGCTTAATTAAATGCTTAAACTCCCTTATTCCTAGGTGTATCTCTTATATTTTATTTTTGTCTTAGAATGATCATGAAGATGCATTTTTTGGACTTATTTCGATAGTTTATTTAGGCTGAAAGCAAAGTAGGACGATTTGATCAATAGTTAGCTAAAGGACAAAATCTTTTAAAACTGCTTCTCGGGATATCGAAAAGTTCATATCTTGGCATAACTTGGTTCACGGTTTGAGACCTTTCTCGGGCCGATATTTGGCATGTACTTCATACTTCATATCTTCAAGAGACGTTCTTGAGATAATGGTCTTCTCTTCATAATAGAGTTTCTTCATTTGGAGACTTTTGAGGGGTACTCCAACTTTGTTGACCACGACTTCATGATTATTTCTTCAATCTCTATTTGGGATTTTGAGATACAACGATCTGCCTCCTTTTCGGACTTGGATCTATTTATCCTCATACCTTGTTAGGGTCTTTTCGGATAGACTTCTCCATGATCTTTATAGGAGTTGATTGCTTTTTGTCGTGAGTCTTGATCCTTCATATTGACTTTAGGAATAATGCTTTTCACATCACTTTGGATCTTCATCAATAAAATGGAATCCTCATGCCTTGTTAGGGCCTTTTCGGACTCGGCAATCTTCGCGCCCCGCTTCATAAGTTATGCCTTGGCTATGAACTCTTATCATTACCGAGCAACTTTTAAACGATCTTGGGCTAGAAGCTAAGTAACTTTTCAAATCGTACGACCTTACTTATTGCAGATAAATTATTAGCAAGTGATGGGAGAATAGGCAAATAATTACACCAAGTGAGCTTGTGCAAGAATACGGACTTATAATTGACTCTATCATTTCTCGCCCTCCACAATTTAAAATCTCAAGTAATGAGACTCGTGGATACTTAGCCTAATAAACCAATTAAGGTCTACATGGTTAAGGATACTAGCTAGAATAAACTTGGATAAGTCTATTCGGGTTGAGTCAAAATAAACGCAACGGGCCTAATATGTCAAAGACTTCTAAACTAGCTACACCACTTTATTAAAATTTGACTTTATTGCGGGATATATACATATGAAAGCAACGATAAAAATTTAAAAATTACGATAAATGGCCAAAGTTAATAAAAAATTTGAAAAATGTTGAAAAATATGATTTTCCGGTTAAATGAAGGCATTTTCATGGAAAAGTCCACTTAAAACTTCGATAGAAGTCCCCCCTACACTTAAGATAAACATTGTCCTCAGTGTTTAAGCATGTGGGAGAAGTCTCCCCTACACTTATGACATTGTGCACGTTGGTTAACTCGAGTTAAGGAGAAGACGACTAAAGTGATCAATTTCAAATGTGAGTATGAAGAAAATTGAATCACGATAGTTGAGAGATAGAACCGGATTTCGGATAACACGGGAGCACGGTTCTTCAAAGATTCCAAGAGTGCACTTATCCCTGTAATCACATCACCACACAAAAACAAAGACTCTATAGAGGCTCCCCTACACTTAGGGGGTTAAAACATAAAAGGATAGATACTCGGGTTGCCTCCCGAGGAGCGCTTGTTTTTGATAACCGAGTCACGAGCCTGACTCGACCCAAAATTAGTTCATGGGGAACGTGGTGAGGGATGGAATCACCTCCTGAGAGGTGTCCTCACCAAAGTACAACTTCACTCGTTGGCCATTCACCTTAAAATTCGGTCCATCAGGTTGAGCGAGCTCGAGAGTACCATATGGAAAAATTTGGGCAATGGTGAATGGGCCGGACCAACGAGATTTGAGCTTTCCCGAGAATATTTTCAACCGAGAGTTAAAAAGTAAGACTTTGTCTCCAACATGGAACTCTCGGTTTTTAATCTTAGAGTCGTGAATGAGCTTAGTCCTTTCCTTATAGATTAAAGAATTTTCATAAGCCTCATTACGGAGTTCATTGAGTTCATTGAGTTGGATCTTGCGTAGGTCACCGGCTTTGTTAATATCAAAATTGGCCCACTTCAAGGCCCAGTAAGCCTTGTGCTCCAACTCAATGGGGAGGTGGCACGCTTTCCCGTACACAAGACGATAAGGCGTACAGCCGATCGGGGTCTTGTAAGCAGTACGGAAAGCCCACAAAGCATCATCAAGTTTATCAGCCCATGCGGCACGATGCTCTCCCACGGTCCTTTCAAGAATTCGCTTCAGTCCTCGGTTGGATATTTCAGCCTGGCCATTAGTTTGTGGGTGGTAGGCTGTGGAAAGACGATGATTTACACCGTACTTAGCCATGACTCTGGCAAATTGGTCATTGCAGAAATGAGTCCCACGATCACTAATAATGGCACGAGGCACACCAAATCTAGCGAAAAGAGCTTTCAAAAAGTTACAAACCACCCTTGCGTCATTAGTAGGTAAAGCTTTGGCTTCAACCCACTTTGAAACGTAGTCAACGGCTACAAGGATGTATTTGTTTCCTTTAGAAGAAGGGAATGGCCCCATAAAGTCGATACCCCAAACATCAAAGATTTCACATTCTTGAATAAAATTCTGAGGCATCTCGTCTTTATGTGTGATTGTGCCTTGTTTTTGGCAAACATAACATCTTTTAACCATATCGTGAGCGTCACGATATATGGAGGGCCAATAAAATCCGGAATCAAACACTTTTTTGGCGGTGTAGTTGGGACCAAAGTGACCACCGGTGGGTCCTTTGTGGCAAGCATCAAGGATTTCTGACGCTGCCGGTCCATCAACACATCGGCGGATAATCAGGTCGGCACATTGTTTAAATAGGTAAGGGTCGTCCAAAAAATAAGTCTTGATGTCGGTGAAGAACTTTTTCTTTTGTTGGGACGTCAACCCTTCCTTGAGAATTCCACCCGCCAAGTAGTTTGCAAAGTACGCAAACCACGGGGATTCATTCGGCTTCGAGTTTATAGACATTAAGGTCTCTAAGGGAAAAGAATCATTGATTTCTTTGTTCGGATGATCCCCTTGGTAAGGATCCTCAAGTCGGGTAAGATGATACGCGGCTAAGTTTTCTGCTCCTTTTTTATCGCGAATTTCGATTTTAAATTCATGGAGCAGCAAAACCGAGCGAAGAAGTCTTGGTTTGGAATCTTGCTTTGTCAACAAGTACTTCAGCGCGGAATGATCGGTGTACACAATTGTAGTAGAAAGGACAAGATAGGGGCGAAATTTTTCAAAAGCATAGACAACAGCTAAAAGCTCTTTTTCGGTTGTCGTATAATGCAATTGTGCCCCCGTCATTGTCTTTCTAGCGTAATGGATTGGTTGGAAGTGTTTGTTCACTCTTTGTCCCAGAACCGCTCCAATAGCAAAATCACTAGCATCGCACATCAACTCAAAGCGAAGCTCCCAATTAGGGGTAACCAAGACGGGTGCCTTAGTTAGCTTATACTTAAGCGAGTTGAAGGCTTCAAGACACTCTTTGGAAAAGATAAAAGGAGTATCTTTTTCCAAGTGGTGGGTCATCGGGCGAGCGATTTGAGAAAAATCTTTGATGAATCGACGGTAGAAGCCTGCATGACCCAGGAAACTTATCACACCCTTCACGGTTGAAGGTGGAGTCAACTTTGCGATAACATCGACTTTAGCACGGTCTACTTCAAGACCGGCTTTGGAAATTTTATGTCCCAGCACGATGCCTTCTTTTACCATAAAATGGCATTTTTCCCAATTCAGAACAAGGCGAGTGTCTTCGCACCGCTTAAGCATACGTTCCAAATTGGCAAGGCAAGAAGAGAAGGAATCCACGAAGACCGAGAAATCATCCATGAATACTTCCATGGTTTGTTCAACCATGTCATGGAAGATAGCTAACATGCACCTTTGAAAAGTCCCGGGCGCATTACATAGGCCAAAAGGCATTCTTTTGTAAGCAAATGTGCCATAGGGACAAGTGAATGTAGTTTTCTCTTGATCTTGGGGATCGATGGGTATTTGGAAATAACCCGAGAAACCATCAAGAAAGCAGTAATATTCATTACCCGCTAAACGTTCAACATTTGGTCCATAAAAGGTAGAGGGAAATGATCCTTTCTCGTGGCATCATTGAGTTTGCGGTAGTCTATACAAACTCTCCACCCAGTAACGAGACGAGTGGGAATCAACTCGTTGTGTTCATTGGGAACAACGGTTATTCCGCCCTTTTTGGGCACACAATGGATTGGACTAACCCATGGGGAATCCGAAATAGGGTAAATCATACCCGCATCAAGAAGTTTGATAACCTCTGTTTTGATGACTTCATGGATTTTTGGATTCACCCTTCGTTGGCTTTGAATTGTGGGCTTAAAGTCGTCCTCCATGAGAATTTTGTGTGTGCAGAAGTGAGGATCAATTCCACGAATATCTGAAATCTTCCAAGCAATAGCCTTCTTATGATCTTTCAACACGGCGACAAGTCGGGCTTTCTCTTCATCCTTCAAATCCTTAGCAATGATGACTGGTGACTTCTTCTCTTCTTCAAGGAATACATACTCGAGGTGGGGCGGCAACTCCTTAAGTTCTAAATCCGGAGGATTTTCGACGGGAGGCGTATTCGAAGTCGGAGTATCGATAGCAATAACCGTGGGAGATGGAGGAGAAGGATTGTCTTCTTTGAGAAGGTTTTTAATGAAGCTGAGATCTTCATCCCAATTGGTAGTAGAATCGTCATTGTCTAAATGCACATCTCCCATGGTGGCTTCCAAATCTTTCCAAAGGAAATCACTTTCTCCAAATAGACATAGTGATGAGTCGATAGAGGAAACGGTCTCAACATTGGGAAGAGAGGTAGGAATACTTTTACAAGCATCTTTGAAGTGTTCTTCACAAGCCTCATCAAGAACGTCAATACAATTAACATTCTCGTAAGAATAAGGATGTTTAGAAAGCTTTACCATGTTGAAGACTACTTTATCGTCACCCACTCTCATGATAAGCTCACCGGCTTCAACATCGATGAGAGTGTGACCGGTCCTCAAGAATGGACGACCAACAATTAGTGGCACACGGGGGTCCACCTCGTAGTCGACGACAACGAAATCAGCAGGGAAGGTGAATTTGTCGACTCCTACAATGACGTCTTCGGCTATCCCCACTGGATAAGCAACCGTACGGTTGGCCAATTCCAAAGTCATTTTGGTGGGGACTAGCTCTGGGAGAGATAATTGCTTCCAAACGCTTAGAGGCATGAGATTAATACTGGCACCTAGATCGGCTAGGGCCATGCAATTCTCTACTCCCGGGAAATTGCAAGGGATAAGAAAACGACCCGGATCACCAAGCTTGGTTGGCAATTTCCTTAAGAGCACTGCAGAGCAATTCTCATTAAGTTGGGTGTTGGCAATATCGAGGAGCTTTTCCTTGTCGCTCAGAAGATCTTTAAACATTTTCGCATACTTGGGCATGTGAGCGAGAGCCTCAACGAAGGAGATATTGAAATTCAGTTGTTTAAACATCTTAAAAAAGTTTGAAACCTGAATATCATCCTTGCTCTTTTGCTTCTCTTTCCTCAACCTAGATGGATAAGGTATATTGGAAGAAGAGGAAGACTTTGGGAGAATAAGATCACTCACAACCACGGGTGGAGGAGGGGTAGAAGGAAGAGGTGGAGAAATTGGGGAAGGAGAAGGATGAGGAATAGGAGCAGGTGACTCGTTCTCCTTAGTCACAATCACCGGTGGAGGTATAGGAAGCTCGGGTTCCTTGGTACCTTTGCCACTTCGAGTAGTGATTGCTTTCATCTCCCCTCTTGGATTCGCAACGGTGTTACTCGGAAGAGTACCCGAAGAAGAGGGTTGATTACCTTGGAAGAAACCAGCCATCATGTTCCTCAAGTCATTAGTTTGGCTATCCAACGTGTTTCTCATGTCGGCTCTCAAATCGTTTCCTTGCTTGACCAAGTTTGCCTTTAAATTTCGCACTTCCTGTTGGAGATTTTCCACGATCACATCATTGGTCCTCATGTAAGTTGCAACCTCTTGGTGTAATGCAGTGGTGGTTTGGTTGGGAGGAGCATTGTATGCGGGTGGTTGATAAGCAGGTTGTTGGTAAACTTGGTTGTTACGTTGAGGTGGTTGTTGTTGCTTGTGAGGTGGGATGTATGGTTGTCGAGGTTGTTGTTGTTGTTGAGGAGGGCGATTAAGGTTTTGTTGTTGGTTTGGGTTGGCAGGAGGGAAACCAGGTGGTGAAAGATAGTTGTTGCTGCGGTAGCTAAGCAAGTTACGGTCACCTTGAGGTCTAGCTTGATAGGCAGGTTGAGGATAGGTGCCATAAGCTGCATTAACATTCTCAGCAGGGTAGTCTGGGGTAGCGGTACAAGTGGTGTAAGAGTGAGGACCACCGCATATCTCACAAGGTTGGCTGACAGCGTTAACTTGAGCGTTTTTAGCGTTGTTGCTGTTGTTGTTGCTGACGGTGTGGGTGACAAGCGATTCAAGAAGCGTAGTGATTTTGTCCAATCGCTTGTCGCTGTCACTAGTGCTAGCACTAGCGACATTGGTCCGAACACTCTTGGTTTGCACAAGAGATTTATTCTCAATGATGTCCCAAGCAGCATTGGAAGTCTTAACCAATAGATTACCCCCCGAGGCACTGTTCAGTGAATCTTGGTCACTAATGCTTAAACCATTGTAAAAAGTATTAATTTGATGTACTTTGGTAAAACCATGTTGTGGGCATTTTCTTAAAAGATCTTTAAAACGATCCCAAGATTCACTGAACGACTCATCATACTTTTGTTCAAAATTTATGATCTCATTCCGCAAAGCGGTAGTACGAGAGGGTGGAAAAAAGTAATTGATGAACTTTGTTTCCAAATCCGTCCACGAGAGAATACTCTGTGGTGGTTCCTTAGCAAGCCAATGCCGGGCTTGTCCCTTTAAAGAAAAGGGAAAAAGTTGTAACCTTATAACCTCTTGTGGAACGCCATTGAATTTGACCGTGTTGGTGAGTTGCAAGAATCTCTTGATGTAGTCATGTGGGTCATCAATGGTACGTCCCAAGAATGGTTGAGCGGATACCATCTGGATAAAGCCTGATTTTAGCTCAAAGTTGTTGGCGGCAATTGGTGGTATAACAATTGGGTCAGTGTTGCCATCTACATGAGCTTGCAGCAATTCAATCATCGGGCGATTATCCGGAAGGGGCTCATTGTGGTTGTTATTGTTCATGTTGTTGAAAGGTGGGTTGTTGTTGTTATTATTGTTGTTTGGAGGTGGTACACCGGCCATGTCTAAGTGATCGAGAGGCTCGGGCTCTTGATATGACGTGGATCGAGTGCGCATACACCTGCAAAAGAACGAACAAAGAAAAACAGAACAAAAATATTTTTGGTTTTTATGTTTTTTAATTTTTTTTGTATTTTTGAAAATTTTATATTTTTTTTGGATTTTTTGAAAAATTTTGTGAAAAAGTAACGTTCACAGGGAACGGATCCCAAAATCCAAGTTCTCACAAAAAACTTTTGATCTTAACGAGAAGAGCCGGCAGCGGCGCCATTTGATACATTGGTTTTTGTATGGGTTCTAATTCTCTCACAGTCCTCTCGAATTGATCTCAACCTTAAGTGGAATGATTGTTCTTGGTTACTAAATAAAAGGGTTTGATTTTCTAATATACTAAATGTTAAAACGTACTTAAAATGAAAACTTAAATCAAAGACAATTACTTTAATGACAATTAATAAAAACTTGAATTAAAATTAAAATGAAAACTGAAATTAAAGTTAAAATGAGGAAACAGTAACACTAAAGAAACAGTGATAATAAATGATGCTCAAAAATGATTGATTCGGAACTTATTTAACCTTGATTCGGAACTTTGTTGTTCGTTCGGAAGTTTTCAACTGATTCGGAACTTTTAAACCAAAACTCATTCGGAACTTTAGATTGACTCGGAACTTTTGAAAATGAAACTCATTCGGAACTTTTAATATTCATCCGGAACTTTCTTAGTTCATTCGGAAGATGATGCTCATCCGGAACTTTTATGTTCACTCGGAACTTTTGTGTTCATCCGGAAGTTTTGTGTTCATCCGGAAGTCTGGAAACACAGATACAGTAACAATACCCGAAGAACAAGGAAGATCGAATTTAATCCAAAAATCACCAAATTTTTCACCAAATCTTAAATAAAACTAAACACAAAGCATCTACTAACCATAAACTACAAATCCCATCAACAAAAACACAAATCCCAACAACTTTTGAAGATCAAACTCAATAAAATAAGAACTTAAAAACTTGAAGATAAAGATGATGATGAACAAGATGAAATGGAAAGATTAAACAAGAACTTGTATTAAATGATTAATGTTTTAACAAGATAAAACAAGGATTAAAATAACAAGATTGGAAAATCAAAGATCAAAATCACCAATCACCCTAGTGGTGATGGTGATGATACGAACTAAAAAGGGAGAAAAAGGTGGAAGAGAGAAAAACTAAAGCTAACTGACTAAAATGTGTGAGGGGTGAGCTTTATATAGGCTTGTCCTTTGGTTGGTGAGTGGGCTTTCTCCCGTTCTTCTTGTCTTTTCGTCTTTTCAGAAAAGTTTCCGTTTTCGATTCTGATTCGGGATTTGTCGTCGATTAAATTCAACTCGTCTTTTAATTTCTTCGTTTAATAGACTTGAGTTTCTTCGACTTATGAAAATCTTCCATCTTTGGTCCTTTTCTTCGATAAATCTTCGAATAGGCCCAGTGACTTCAAATCTTTTGCATCTCTTGGAAAATAGACTTTATCTTGAGTCTTTTTCTTCGGTAAAACCCGTGCAATCCCATGTTTTCTTCAATATTCATCCGGTTAGCTCTGAAAACACAATAAACACAAAAACCACGCATAATTCCAAACAAATGATATTAAATACGTGTTTTGGTCTCGTTTTAGCCAGAATTAAGTGGTAAAAGGATGGGTGTTTACACGCCTATCATTGTAAACTCTATATCCCTTTGACTAAGTTGCATATCCCACTAGAATGCATGCATTACCTTTTTCTTTCATCTTATCTAAAGTTTCACCATCTCGTATGTACCAAGTACATCCCAAAACGTGAAGGTGTTTGAATGAAGGTTTTCGATCATGAATTATGTGATATGGTGTCTTTTCGTGTCTTGTAGTAATTAAGGATCGGTTTTATGTGTGACAATCTAACATTTTCAGGTAGTGAATTATTTTCTCGTATAATATTTTGAAACTTATTTTTGTGTTGGTTGATGAACTCACAATTTACGGATTTAAATTTAGGCTTACGTGCATAATTTAGCGTCCTTTACGATTAAACCGGAAACCTTAGGATTACGTATTTACGTTTTTGAACTCCGTTTTTGATGAGACAATTTTTATTGGATTCGTTTTGTGTCGTTGATTCATAATTTATAAAAACGTTTTTCGTGAAACGACCCGAGGGCACGCAAATCGACGAAACTAGAATCGAGGAATACCCGTAAATTAGTGAGGTGGGACAAAATACATTATCCCACCCCACTACACATGGGACGGCTTACACATGACACCACATCAAAGATGTGGCATCATGTTAACTTATAACTTACAAGTGTAAGTTAAGCTTACACTCTAAGCTACCACTAACTAAAACCAACAACTAGCTTCACAAACTACCATTCACACATGCAAAATCAACCAAAAACTCTCTCAAACCACCACCATTGCCGTCCCACTTTAAGCACAAACACCCCTTTTTGATCTTTTCTATCAATAAAATACTTGTTATCTAGCTCTATCATGGAGTTACATTGAAGCCTTGATCACTTGGTGGCCATTTTAACAACAAAGGAGGTGATTTGCTTGTGTCCTAGGGCTGATTTCTCGACTTAATTACTTGGTGTTTGATGATCTTGGAGTTACATTTGGTGTTCATCAAGTTCTTGTCTTCCAAAAACAAGATATACTCTTGGTTGGTAAAGAAGATCATCCTCTCCATTTTCTCTTGTTATTTTTGTAAAGATAAAATGTATTTTCTTTCTTGTTGTATATGTATATGATGAATATATGATGATAAAAATGTTGTGTGAGGATCAAGTGTTGATAAATATGCTTAAAAAGGTTAATAACCATAAGAAACAAGGCTAAAATCATGATTAATTTGTTGGCTGTATAAAAACAGTATGTACTAAAACTTTAACTGATAAACTTGCATGGTAGAATCCATTTACAGTAAGTACAAGAAGTCATACACATGTGAGGGTTGGCCATGCAATGGAATCATTAAAATGAGTGAGATATGATCAAAACAAGATGAGTGTGCTAATCTAAATAAGCTGTTTTGTAAGGACTGTTAAGGATAGTTAAACTTAAAATGAGCAGTAGCTATAACTAAGTTAATTGTAGCACATAATATGAAGTTCATGCTACCCAAAAATGAGCTTCTAATTCATTGTAGAACTCTAGATATGATAAAAATGGTGAAGATGAAAATAAAAATCAGATTTTGAAGAATTAATGTTATTACTATTATATAAGCACTCAAATTATATAGTATAAAATGTGAATTTAAAACCCACTAACTTATGAATTTTATTTATATAAATATGTAAAAGGTTAAATAAATGGATAAATTATAAAAATGGTAGTGGAATAATATTTATAAGTTATAAAAACTATAAACTTGATTTTTACGAGTTTTTCGGTTATTACCGTAAAATTAACGTTTTTCGCCAGTTAAAACTTAGACGATCAAACCCGTCTAATGTAAAGTTTTTAAATGTCATATATTGATATGTAAGTATCTAATACAAGTAAAAACCGATAAAACCCGAACTATAGGACATACGGACATTAACGAGCTAAGTAAGCATATTGGACTAATAATTGGACTAAATAAGTTAAACACTTATAAAAAGTACTTATTGGGCTTAACCCATTTGGGCCCAACATGTAAAGTGTAAATACTGATAATATAAGTATAAAATGAAATAATACAAGTTAAAGAACTTATTATAAGCTTATTGGACTTAAAATAGGTAAATAGGTAAAACTAGTAAACTAGTAAAAAGTTACCAATACGAAAATACTAAAATGAGTAAACAAGGATATATAAACCCACTTGATCATAATCATATGTACAAAATCATCATATGTATATTGTTATTTTGATAAAAGTCATTGGACAAAGTCTAAGACCGATTATTATTTATATAGGTTTCCGTGACCAAAGCACGCTAGTAGCCGATAATCCGCCTTTCATTATCAACGTGAGTTCATAGCCTCGCACTCTTTTAAATGTTTTATAAAATGATTTGTAAACCCGCGAGGGAGATAACATGCTAGATTTTGATAAAAATAGAACACAAGTAGTCCCGATGGTATGCTTAATGATATGGACCCGAATGATGCTATGACCCTATAAACGAGACAAAAATGATTATTAGTAGTTAGGTTATGTCACTTAAAGTCCCATTAGCATGAATTGTGAACTACCGGGATATGGTAGACGCTTATGCATTTGATAGTACTATTTGGGGACGATCACCCCAGTTCGCGCCTTGACGGTTGATCCCCGTCGTACCACATTGATTGGTAAGCGAATTTATGTATGAGAAGATTCCATAGCGTGATTTTTGTGACGACACGCTAACTTAGATGGGCAAATTGTTTGTCGGGTTCGCGGCCCGTTGTTTTCACAGTAAGGTAACAATGTCATGCGGCTAATAATAATCTAAATGAATCCTATATAATCCAAATATCCGATATGATACGACGCTAATAACGATAATAATATTACCTATAATGGTAATATTAAGGCTACGGTCTCATGGACGGTTTAAGATGTATGCTTGATTTATATATTGCCTGACTAGCAATACGAGGACTTACTTTTGATATTATACTTGTGTTCTGATTTTAACGATTGTTTTATATAACGGTTTTTATTAAACTCTATGAATTCACTCGCCATTCGCTGATATGATTTTTACATGTTTTTATCTCAGGTGCTTGAAGGTAATCCGGATGGAGATCTACTCTGATGGCCCACATAATATTAAAAATGTTCATTCGATCTATGTTTTGTAAACTAAATGACCTGTATAATTTGGGACCTGTTGTACACTTTAAAACTTTTTATCGAATGAATGTATGTTGAACCTTGCACAACAATTTTTATGTGTTGTCTATGATTGGAGTTATTGTGCTATCCCGTAACACTCTGAAAGACCCTTCCGCTGTACCGATACGAAAATTGAGAGTGTTACAGTTTGGTACCAGAGCTCTCGTTATAGAGAACAAAAGATTTTAAAAACCAAGATTTTGAACAAAATTTTTCAAAATCTTTTGACAATGAACATTTAAGAAAATATTTGAAAAATCTTTTGAGTATAACGATGCCAGAGATCTCCGACGTTACCAACAAGCACTATTGAGAAGATATATATTTTGATATATAATATAATTTATATATATGTATATATCGTGGTTTCATTATGTAATTGTTTAAATAGTATGTTATCCTAATACGAGATATATATAAATGAAGATTGCCATGGCTGATCCTAATATTCCTGTAGAAAACTATGTTATTCCCGAACCTAATGTAGATGATGATCCTTATTTAGACTTAGTAGATTAGGATATGAATGATGAGGAGGAACCATTTGAGGATCCCGAGCCCGAGATAGGACTAGGAGATCAGATTGCCCCTCAGGTTGATATGGTAGAAAATGAGATTGATAATGTTGATATAGAGAATGATGAGGAGATTGGGATATGTAATTTAGATGATGAGATTGACGACGAGGATGTCGAGGAGGATGTAGGTATAGACGATGAGGTTGATGACGATGAGGATGCTGAGCTTATTTACCCTTATGATGTTCCAGAGGGCGAGCCTTTACCCCCACCAGTTGATTTGTCTGATTCTGAGGTTGAGCTACCTAGGGATGAAATGTTTGAATCGCCTGAATCTGATTATGAATCAGAGGAGGATGAGGATGACAATGCACCTGAGGGTACTGATGGTATTGCTACTCGTAGACATGTGATAGGAGAGTCGTCTAGTACTCGAGAGGCTACTCATATTGATGGTCTTGCACCATGGGCCTTGAGACGTGATCTAGATGCTTCCCGTGTTAAGAGTAGTATGACAGAGATTGGATTAGGTGTTGTTCAGACTCAAGTTGCTTTTTGGAGTCGAAGACTAAAGTTGGTGAGAAAGAGCGGGAATTGCTTAGTTTGGATTTGATTGATGTAGAGCGTGGTTTGAATGAGGCTTTTAGGAGGTTATCAGTGTTAGAAAGTGGTGAGTTTGCTGCTATGAAGAAAAAGGTGAATTCTATGGAGATTCAGTTGAGTGTAGCTCGTGCGATGCGTGAGAAAGCTGAGAAGGAGTTGAATATATCCGTGGGTTGGAATAGTAGATTTTATGCTGACATGGTTGAAAGAGGAGTGATCCGTAAGCGCCCAGCTGAAGATGTGTCTAGTGATTGTCCGACAAAGATACAGAAGACGATGGATGATGGACCATCTAACGGTTCTCAGTAGACCAGTCTGTATTTAGTAGTGACCTTTGTATCTTTTGTAGCTTTGACTAAACCGACTTGTTAGTAGTAGACTTGGCACGAATTTTTAGTGTATATAGTGCTAGAACTTTGATATGGGATGTAACTAAGACAATGCTTTTGTTTCAAATCGAATGAAATATGTATCTTGTCTTGAATTCCATATTGTGCCTTATTTGTATCTTGATTATGAATTTAACCCATATTATATGAATCCCTTGTTGGGTGAATGCTTAATACTTTGAAATTGTGAAATTATAGAACTATGTCGCCCAAGAAGGCTGTGACTGAGGATGATGTACGTAGGATTATTACGGAGCAAGTTACCGCATCTATGACTGAATTTATGACAAATGCTAGAAATGAAGCTGGCAGTAGTGGAGTTGGCGGTAGTGGAGCTGGCGGTAGTGGAGCTGGTGGTAGTGGAGCTGGCGGTAGTGGAATTGGCGGTACTAATGTGAATGTGAATGCTAATAATGTGAATGCTAATGCTGGAGGAAATGTAGGAGGACCTGGAACTAATGCACCTGAAGTTGGTGGCTGTACTTATGTGACGTTCATGAAGTGTGAACCTCTACCTTTTAATGGAACTGAAGGTGCTGTAGGATTAAGCCAGTGGATTGAGAAGATTGAGTCGGTGTTTCGAATTAGTAAGTGTAAGGAGGAAGATAAGGTGACTTTTGCTATGGCTACTCTTAAAGGTTGTGCGTTGACTTGGTGGAACAGGAGAATTGCTTTCATGGGTCTTGATGCTGCTAATGCTACTCCTTGGGCTGAAATTAAGAAGTGGATGACTTTGGAGTTTTGTCCTCGTAGTGTGATCATTAGGTTAGAACAAGAGTTGATTCATTTGAGAATGAAAGGTGTGGACATTGATAGTTACACAAACCGATTCCATGAGTTGGCCTTGCTATGTCCTCGATTGGTTGAACCCGAAGAGATCAGAATTGAGCAATATATTAAAGGGTTGACCAGGAATATTCGGGGGGACGTGACATCATCGAAACCACTGACCATTGTTGATGCTGTTCGAATGGCTTACCAACTCATTGGACAGATAATTCAGGATAGGGAAGATGAAGCCCGTGTTGGTGAGAAAAGTAAGGGAGATGGTGATCGTGTAGATAGAGGTGATAATAGGAAGAATTTCAATTACCGTCAGAACCAATGAAAGGGGAATGAAAATGCTCTTACCAACAACACACCGCGCAACGATGATAGATGTCCTAAGTGTGGCAACAAGAGGCATGCTGGCGACTGCTGGAAGTGCCGAAATTGCGGAAAGCTTGGACACAAGGTTGAAAGGTGTAAGAAGGGAACCATTTGCTTCAACTGTAATAAGGAAGGTCACAGGAAATCGGAATGCCCCAAGTTGAAAGCGATTGTACCTGGAAGAAACCCCCAGGGTGGTGTCTATCAAATTGGAACAATTGAGGTGAAGAAAGAGGATCCAAATGTCGTTACCGGTACGTTTTTACTCAACAATCATTATGCTGTTGCTTTATTTGATTCGGGTGCTGATAGGAGCTTTGTATCCACTAAATTTAGTGCCCTTATTGACATTGAACCTGTTGAGATAAATACCAGTTACGAGGTGGAATTGGCTAATGGTAAATTAGTGAAAACTAATAAGCTATTAGAAGGATGCTCTCTAAATCTCTTAAACTATTCCTTTCCGATTGATTTGATGTTGATAAAATTAGGTAGTTTTGATATTATTATTGGTATGGATTGGTTGTCGTTGAATAATGCTACTATTTTATGTGGAGAGAAGAAGGTTAAGATTCTTCTTAGGAATAGGACGTTAGTAATTGATGGTAATCGAGGTGAATCCCGTTTGAAAATCGTTTCATGTATTAAAGTCCAAAAGTACATCAGGAATGGTTGTGAGTTATTCTTAGCTAAAGTAACCGGGAATGAGTCTAGGGAGAAACGATTGGAAAATGTACCTATTCTTTGTGAATTTCCTGAGGTATTTCCTAAAGATTTACCTGGACTTCCACCGATAAGGCAAGTAGAGTTTCGAATCGATTTAATTCCTGGTGCTGCACCGGTGGCACGTGCGCCTTACCGATTAGCCCCTTCTGAATTAAAGGAGTTATTTGAGCAACTTAAGGAGTTGTCTGATAAAGGTTTTATTCGACCGAGCTCGTCGCCTTGGGGAGCTCCAGTCTTGTTCGTTAAGAAGAAGGATGGATCTTTCCGTATGTGCATTGATTATAGGGAACTGAATAAGTTGACAATTAAAAATCGATATCCTTTACCTAGGATTGATGATTTGTTTGATCAACTACAAGGATCTAGTGTGTATTCTAAGATATATTTGCGATCAGGATATCACCAACTTCGCGTCCGTGAAGAAGATATTCCTATTACTGCATTTAGAACTCGTTATGGACATTATGAATTTCAAGTAATGCCATTTGGGTTAACTAACGCACCTGCGGTTTTCATGGATTTAATGAATCGAGTGTGCAAGCCCTACTTGGATAAATTTATGATTGTGTTTATTGACGATATTCTAATCTATTCTAAGAATGAAGATGAACATAGAGAACATTTAAAGATTGTTTTGAAATTGTTGAAGGATGAAAAGTTGTATGCTAAGTTTTCGAAATGTGATTTCTGGTTAGATTCTGTGCAATTTCTTGGTCATGTGATTAACAAAGATGGAATTCATGTTGATCCTGCAAAGGTTGAAGCCATTAAGAATTGGTCTGCACCGACAACGCCAACGGAAGTGCGACAGTTCTTAGGATTGGCTGGCTATTATAGGCGATTCATTAAAGAATTTTCTTTGATAGCTTAACCCTTAACTAAGCTTACCCAGAAGAATAAACCTTTCGTTTGGGAAAGTGATGAAGATGGAGCATTTCAGACATTGAAGCAAAAATTATGTAGTGCGCCAATCTTATCATTACCCGACGGGAGTGAAGATTTTGTAGTGTACAGTGATGCATCTCTTAGAGGCTATGGAGCTGTTTTGATGCAGCGAGAGAAAGTATTAACTTATGCTTCTAGGCAATTAAGGAAGAATGAGGAGAATTATACTACTCATGATCTTGAGTTAGGAGTTGTAGTCTTTGCTCTTAGGTTGTGGAGACATTATCTGTATGGCACCAAGTGTACGGTATTCACCGATCACAAAAGCCTACAGTATATTATCGACCAGAAAAAATTGAACATGAGGCAACGAAGATGGATAGAGTTGTTAAGTGATTATGATTGTGATATAAAATATCACCCAGTAAAAGCCAATGTTGTTGCCGATACATTAAGTAGGAAAGATAGAGAGCCTATCAGGGTACGTTCTCTAGTCTTGACCGTGCACAATAATTGGCCTGAGCAAATTAGAAATGCGCAAATAGAAGCTTGTAAGAAGGAAAATTTTGTTAATGAAGGGTTCCGAGGAGAAGGAGATGCTTTAGAGGTTAGAGCTGATGGAGTGAAATGCTTATGAGGTCGTATGTGGATACCTAAGTTTGGAGGCTTAAGAGACTTGATTATGTTATAATCCCATAAATCTAAGTATTCCATTCATCCGGGATCTGATAAGATGTACCATGATTTGAAGAAGTTGTACTGGTGACCGAATATGAAAGCTGACATAGCTATGTTTTGTTCTTTAATGCTTGACTTGTGCTACAGTTAAAGCCGAACATCAAAAGCCATCAGGACTACTTCAACAGCCAAATATTCCTGAATGGAAGTGGGAGCGAATTACGATGGACTTTATCACCAAGCTTCCTAGAACATCATCTGGAAACAACTCGATTTGGGTTATTGTCGACAGACTGACCAAATCAGCACACTTCATTCCGGTTAAAGAGCAGTTCTCGCTGGAGAAGCTGACTCGTATATACCTTGAGAATGTTGTATGCAAGCATGGAGTGCCTGTATCGATCATTTCAGATCGGGATCCTAGATTCGCATCGAATTTTTGGAAATCTCTCCAAAGATCTTTGGGAACGAATCTCGACATGAGCACTTCTTATCACCCCCGGACTGTTGGGCAGAGTGAAAGGACGATACAAACACTATAAGATATGTTGAGAGCTTGTGTGTAAGATTTTGGTAAGAATTGGGATAAACATTTGCCGTTAGCAGAGTTTTCGTATAACAATAGTTACCATTCTAGTATTAAGGATGCACCGTTTGAAGCTTTATATGGTAGGAAGTGTAGATCTCCTGTATGTTGGAGTGAAGTTGGGGATACCCAGCTCACGGGACTAGAATTGATCCGGGAGACTACGGAGATGATAGTTCAGATTAAGAATAGGTTGTTGACTGCCCGTAGTAGACAGAAACGTTACGCGGATGTGCGGCGGAAGCCGATGGAGTTTCAAGTGGGTGACCGAGTAATGTTGAAAGTATCGACATGGAAAGGCGTTATAAGATTTGGAAAGCGAGGAAAATTGAATCCCCGTTATATTGGACCCTTTAAGATTTTATCTAGAGTAGGTCCGGTGGCTTACAAACTAGAGTTACCCCCAGAACTTCATGGTGTTCACAACACATTCCATGTATCTAATCTGAAGAAATGTCTAGCAGTGAGTGATGAGAAAATTTCGTTGGATAAGGTTCGAATAGATGGGAAGTTGCATTTTATCGAAGAACCCGTAGAGGTTATGGATCGTGAGGTAAAGCAACTGAAACAAAGTCGGATACCTATTGTCAAGATCCGATGGAATTCAAAACATGGACCGGAATATACTTGGGAACGAGAGGATGAAATGTGGAAGAAATATCCGCACCTCTTCGATTTCAATAAGAAACGGACATCCAAATGAAATGGATCACGAGGACGTTGATCCCTTTTAGGAGGAAAAGCTGTGACAATCTAACATTTTCAGGTAGTGAATTATTTTCTCGTATAATATTTTGAAACTTATTTTTGTGTTGGTTGATGAACTCACAATTTACGGATTTAAATTTGGGCTTACGTGCATAATTTAGCGTCCTTTACGATTAAAACGGAAACCTTAGGATTACGTATTTACGTTTTTGAACTCCGTTTTTTATGAGACAATTTTTATTGGATTCGTTTTGTGTCGTTGATTCATAATTTATAAAAACGTTTTTTCGTGAAACGACCCGAGGGCACGCAAATTGAGGAAACTAGAATCGAGGAATACCCGTAAATTAGTGAGGTGGGACAAAGTACATTATCCCACCCCACTACACATGGGACGGCTCACACATGACACCACATCAAAGATGTGGCATCATGTTAACTTATAACTTACAAGTGTAAGTTAAGCTTACACTTTAAGCTACCACTAACTAAAACCAACAACTAGCTTCACAAACTACCATTCACACATGCAAAATCAACCAAAAACTCTCTCAAACCACTACCATTGCCGTCCCACTTTAAGCACAAACACCCCTTTTTGATCTTTTCTAGCCACAAAATACTTGTTATCTAGCTCTATCATGGAGTTACCTTGAAGCCTTGATCACTTGGTGGTCATTTTAGCAACAAAGGAGGTGATTTGCTTGTTTCCTAGCGCTTATTTCTCAACTTACTTACTTGGTGTTTGATGATCTTGGAGTTACATTTGGTGTTCATCAAGTTCTTGTCTTCCAAAAACAAGATATACTCTTGGTTGGTAAAGAAGATCATCCTCTCCATTTTCTCTTGTTATTTTTGTAAAGATCAAATGTATTTTATTTCTTTTTTTATTTGTATATGATGAATATATGATGATAAAAATGTTGTGTGGGGATCAAGTGTTGATAAATATGCTTAAAAAGGTTAATAACCATAAGAAACAAGGCTAAAATCATGATTAATTTGTTGGCTGTATAAAAACAGTATGTAACTAAAACTTGAACTGATAAACTTGCATGGTAGAATCTATTTACAGTAAGTACAAGATGTCATACACATGTGAGGATTGGCCATGCAATGGAATCATTAAAATGAGTGAGATATGATCAAAACAAGATGAGTGTGCTAATCTGAATAAGCTGTTTTGTAAGGACTGTTAAGGATAGTTAAACTTAAAATGAGAAGTAGCTATAACTAAGTTAATTGTAGCACATAATATGAAGTTCATGCTACCCAAAAATGAGCTTCTAATTCATTGTAGAACTCTAGATATGATAAAAATGGTGAAAATGAAAATAAAAATCAGATTTTGAAGAATTAATGTTTATTACTATTATATAAGCACTCAAATTATATAGTATAAAATGTGAAATTAAAAACCACTAACTTATGAATTTTATTTATATAAATATGTAAAAGGTTAAATAAATGGATAAATTATAAAAATGGTAGTGGAATAATATTTATAAGTTATAAAAACTATAAACTTGATTTTTACGACTTTTTCGGCTATTACCGTAAAATTAACGTTTTTCGCCAATTAAAACTTAGACGATCAAACCCGTCTAATGTAAAGTTTTTACAAGTCATATACTGATATGTAAGTATCTAATACAAGTAAAAACTGATAAAACCTGAACTATAGGACATACGGACATTAACGAGCTAAGTAAGCATATTGGACTAATAATTTGACTAAATAAGTTAAACACTTATAAAAAGTACTTATTGGGCTTAACCCATTTGGGCCCAACATGTAAAGTGTAAATACTGATAATATAAGTATAAAATGAAATAATACAAGTTAAAGAACTTATAATAAGCTTATTGGACTTAAAATAGGTAAATAGGTAAAACTAGTAAACTAGTAAAAAGTTACCAATACGAAAACACTAAAATGAGTAAACAAGGATATATAAACCCACTTGATCATCATCATATGTACAAAATCATCATATGTATATTGTTATTTTGATAAAAGTCATTGGACAAAGTCTAAGACTGATTATTATTTATATAGGTTTCTGTGACCAAAGCACGCCCGTAGCAGATAATCCGCCTTTTCATTATCAACGTGAGTTCATAGCCTCGCACTCTTTTAAATGTTTTATATAATGATTTGGAAACCCGCGAGGGAGATAACATGCTAGATTTTGATAAAAATAGAACACAAGTAGTCCCGATGGTATGCTTAATGATATGGACCCGAATGATGCTATGACCCTATAAACGAGACAAAAAGGATTATTAGTAGTTAGGTTATGTCACCTAAAGTCCCATTAGCATGAATTGTGAACTACCGGGATTTGGTAGACGCTTATGCATTTGATAGTACTATTTGGGGACGATCACCCCAGTTCGCGCCTTGACGGTTGATCCCCGTCGTACCACATTGATTGGTAAGCGAATTTATGTATGAGAAGATTCCATAGCGTGATTTTTGTGACGACACGCTAACTTAGATGGGCAAATTGTTTGTCGGGTTCGCGGCCCGTTGTTTTCACAGTAAGGTAACAATGTCATCCGATATGATACGACGCTAATAACGATAATAATATTACCTATAATGGTAATATTGAGGCTACGGTCTCGTGGACGGTTTAAGATGTATGCTTGATTTATATATTGCCTGACTAGCAATACGAGGACTTACTTCCGATATTATACTTGTGATCTGATTTTAACGATTGTTTTATATAACGATTTTTATTAAACTCTATGAATTCACTCAGCATTCGCTGATATGATTTTTGCATGTTTTTATCTCAGGTGCTTGAAGGTAATCCGGATGGAGATCGACTCTGATGGCCCACATAATATTAAAAATGTTCATTCGATCTATGTTTTGTAAACTAAATGACCTGTATAATTTGGGACCTGTTGTACACTTTAAAACTTTTTATCGAATGAATGTATGTTGAACCTTGTACAACCATTTTTATGTGTTGTCTATGATTGGAGTTATTGTGCTATCCCGTAACACTCTGAAAGACCCTTCCACTGTACCGATACGAAAATTGAGAGTGTTACATTATGTGTAGCATGCGGTTGATACAACTTCGGGCCAAAAGAATAGTGGAAGTTTTGAAGCGGATAATAATGTTCGAGCAGCCTCAACTAAAGTACGGTTTCGTCTTTCAACAACGCCGTTTTGTTCGGGTGTTCGAGAAATAGATGTTTCATGTTCAATCCCTTCGACTTCAAAATAGTTCTTCAGAGTTGAATTCAAAAATTATGTGCCTCTGTCATTACGTACCACTTTTACTTGAGCTTGAAGACCACGTTGTATCTGCTTAAGAAAGTTAATGAGAACATCGGGTGTTTCATTCTTGGACCTCAAGAAGTGAGTCCATGTGTACCTCGAGTAGTCATCGACAATAACTAGAATGTATTTCTTCAATTGATACTTAGAACACGCATAGGACCACACAAATCCATATTAAGAAGATCTAACCGTCCTTTAGAGCTTTGTGTAGTATTTGTCTTGAAACTACTTTGTTTAGCTTTACAAAGCTCACAAGAAGAACAAAGATGATATTTGATGAATTCCAAGCTTGGAAGGCCTCTCACAATATCTTTCTTGGAAAGCAAGTTGATGGTATCAAAATTGAGATGAGATAGACGTTCATGCCATAACCATGCCTGAGTCATTGAAGCTTTAGCCATGAAGCAAATTGGGGTTATAGAAGTTGTGTCTTGAAGTGAAATTGTGTAAAGATATGTACCTCGTGTACCAGTGAGTAAATCATTCCCATCATAATCACGAACAAAACATGTCTTCTTTCTGAAAGCAACCTCCAAATCTGCATCACAGAATTGACCAACCGAGAAAATATTGTGGTTTAGCCCTTCGACGTAGTATACCCTTTTGATCGTGATATTCCCCTAAACCAAATCTCCATATCCTAGGATCGGTGCAAATTGATCATTTCCGAATTGGACCGTACCCAGGAACTTCTCCACGAAGTTAATTAGAAGCTTGAGATTCCCGGTCATGTGCTTGGTGCACCCGGAGTCCAGTATGAAGAGAATTATTTCGATCACCTGCAGAAGAACTAGAACACGATGGAGCATTTTCTTAATTGAATTCCATGTTAGTTGTGATTTCCGATTCATTAGTTTCCCTAGTTTCAGCAATTAAAGGCACACTAGCGCTGGTTGTCACGTGTTCTTTCCTAACTTAGGCATCCATTTATATCCTGGAGGACATTGATTAGCAAACCACCATTTCTAAGACTTGCTAGCAGACTCATATAATTCCCTAATTCGGCTTCTAGTGTTCTGAGTAGTAGAGTCTGATGCAGTACTTTTCTTAGGTGGGGTTGCACCAGAATGGTTCACGTAGCATTTGGGTTTTCTAGCACTAATAGGCATCACAATTTGCTTCTTAGTTCTAGTATCTATGCCTTTGACGTTATTCATAGCACACATAGAATGATTAGCATTAACAACACATTTTCCACATTTCACACAAACAAACTTAACATTCAAAGCATTCAAATCATTTAAATCGTCATTACATGCGATTACAGAAATTTTATTCTTAGACACATTCAAATTCCTAGGGTGGTCTTCTACTTTCTTCATCTTCCCTTGATTCTTGTGTTTCTAGACCTTATCATTCAGTTGAGTGCTCTTAAGCTGAGGCCGGTTAACACTAGCAGTGGGGACTACTCCTGTAGTAAAAGACACACGTCTATTAGTGTTTCTAGAAGTCTAAGGCAATTGACTATCTTTGTTTTGTGTGGGTTTTGTGGCCAATCTATACATCCTTTGTTTGATCACATTTGTCCTTTGTGCTTGAATAACCGTTTTGGGACGAACATGTGGTAACCTATCATTCCCATTTGTCATGGGGGCGAACCCAGATGTAGCAAATAAAGAATTTGAGAAAACTGAGTGTTTTCCCAAGACAGAGGATTTATTTGCCTTGTACGCATTAGGTTGTCTAGCAACGGGTTTCACAACTTTAGGTTTCATAATTTTCACACCCATCTTAGCAACGAGTTTCTTCAACTCTTCTATTGTTATGTCTTTTTCTTGTTACTCAGCTTTCAAATCCGCAATATCAAGACTTTTTTCGTTTAGTAATCAACATGACTAAGATAATATTACTTTCAAAGGTGTATCATTTGAAAAGCTGCCAACTTTGTTTTGCAAAGCAAGTTCAAGTGAATGACAATGTTTTTGAAGATAATCGTATCTATGTTGAATTAACGAAAGCTCTTTTTGGTCAACTTTATTTGAAATCTCAGTTTCAAGACGTTCACACTCTTTGAGTTGATCAAGATATTTGCATGCAACAATAGAATATTCATCAATATCAAAACAAGTTGTAACATAAACACACATAATATCTTTTGAGAGGCATTCTCGCAACAGTAGATCATATGCTAAAGAAAATTCGACTCTTTCAGGTTGATGGTCGTCAATTTGTTTTTCAAGAGATTCCACATATTTCAAATCGTCAAACATTTCTTGCTTAATTAACGTTTCAAATTCCAAAGCATGTTTCTTTGTTCTTTCCGCAAGAGGAATTAAAAGAGTTTTCCCAAGCATAGTTATATCGTGAGGAATTTCTTTATCACTATTCAAAAGTTCACGTTTTTTCCAGTCATTGTCAACAACCTTTTTGAAATTTTCGATGTTAATCTTAAGAATACTAAGTGCTTGCTCACTCTTGCTAATAGAAGCTTGATGCGGTAAGTACCCAATATATTTTGAAACATTTGTTTTCTTAGTGGAAAAAACTTGTCTCCATTTAATTCTTATTTGTGCATATTCGTAAAATATTTGCTCACGAGACTTCTGTTTTTGTGGTTTGAAAATTTCATAAAGACTATTTTCATAAGCGTAGTTATATGGTTTCACAAAGTCCGTATTCACTGGTGATCTACTCTCCCCTTCAAAAGTTAGTGATTCATCACTAGCGGGTCTAACTAGAAGACAATCAAGGTCGGTCTATTGGGACTCCTCAAGATATATACACGGGTTCTTAGATTGAGCTTGCCCGAGGTACTTAGGACTAGCAAAACTAGCTATACCCTTGAAAAATGAACGAAGTGCAACATTCGCATGGTTTGAATAGATTGATTTGTTTTATAAAAAATTTTCTTATAAAAATCAAATTGAACTTCAAGTTCCACGACTTTCTCAATCTCATTAGCATGTTTAATTTTGAAATCTTTTTGCAAGTTTGCAACCTCCTCCGTTTTGGCAGTGACTAGTTTAGTTTTATCCTCTTGAACAAAACCAATCTTTTGAGTTAACTCATTCACTTTGGTGGTAGCAAGATGCGTTTTGTGTGGTTCCGTACTTAAAGAGGCGTTATAATTACGTTTCTCTTGTTCTAAAAGCTTAAGAGTTTCGTTGTATTTTGTTTCGAAAACATCCTTTACAGTAGTAATGACACCTCCTTTGTACCTTGCAAGCTCTTTGTCTTTTTAAATAAGCTCAGCTCTGCAGCTTGCAAGAACCTCACTAGATTTTATAACTACAACTTTGCTTTCTTCAAAATTTTAAGTGAGTGTAGCGTTTGCCTTCTTTAATCGCTTTTGACTCTTTCTAGTTTCTTTGACATCTTTTTGTAAAGAAGCAACTAAGTTAGCAAGCACAATACGCTCCTCATCAACATCATACTCATTTTCATGTTGATCATCCTCAGACTCATTATTGCACACGTCTGATGAATCGGGTTTGGTATTGCTATCAACCGCTTCCATCATACATGTGTCAGTAATGGCTTTGGTTAGCTCACAATGCGCATGATTATTACCAAACACATTTTATTCCTCTTCAGTGTGTACCTTATCGATTGGCTCAGTATCAAAGATAGGACCGTTGTCATCTTCAGTGACATTAAGAACTTCTTCAACCTTTGCCATGTACGAGTAATGTTCTTCAAGTTCTTGGTCGAAGGCTTCATCATCAGTATCATCAACATTGCTCCTTCCTCAGCCGAAAATTTAACCCCAGCTTCCATCTTCTTGCAAAGCAACATCTTTTCCTTTTGATAACCAGAGTCCCTAACCCGTTTCTGCTTCCTTCATTCCTTTTCCATATGTCCATAACCTTGACAATTAAAGCATTAAATCCCACTTTGCTGAACCACGTGAGTTCCAACAGTTTCCCTATTCCCAGTAACAGTAGCAATCCTCTGAGTATCATACTTAGCAGTTTGTCGATCATACCATGCAGAACCCTCAACATGTGTTGGATTACGTCGATCATACCTAGGAGGACTTTCTTCACATCGACGTGTGTCATACCTTTGAGGACTCTCAATATATCGGTTCCGTGTGTTAGATGATGTTCGAAGAATGTTGTTGGTGGGTTTGAAGATTTTCTTGTAAGTCTTCATAATGAAAGCAATTTGTTGGTTCATCTCCCTATCCTTATGAGCTTGTTCTTCATCACTATCCTCTTCAGATGATGGTGATGGTTCTCTTGGTTCTTTTCCTCGTGATCTTGTGGGAGCTAAAGACTTGGATGAAGTGGAGTATCTTGGTGAGGATGATTGAGTGGAGTATGACTTTGGAACACGAGAGCAATGATCTTGGACGTGTTGAGTAGTAGACACCAAAGCAAGTGGATTAGCAGTCTTTGCTACCCATTCAGCTTGAAATTCATTTGCCTCATTCTAAAATTGTTTCAAAATGTCAAAGAGCGTGTGATAGTTGAACTCGTCCAACTTATTTTGTTGTTTCACCAAAGATACAAATCGTGTCCACTCTAGTTGAAGTTGTTGTAGAAATTGCACGTTGACTTGCATGGTTGAGACTTCCAAGTTGTTTCTTGTCATGTCATTCATCATCTTATAGAATCTTGAATAATATGAATCAATTGATTCCCCATCCAATGAAGTAAACTTACCAAAGTTCCAAAAGAAGTTTGTTTTGACATCTTGTTTGTTTAGTGATTCTCCTTGTGGTAGACGTTCAATGGCAAACCACATCTCTTTAGCAGTAGAGCATGCATCAATCGTTGAGTAAATATCATCCCCAATCCTACTTAGAATAACATAGATTGCTTCCTTCTCTGCATCAATCCAAGCACGGTTCTCTTTCGAAGTATTCTCATATGTTTCCGTGATAGTCTGCTCATCGGTACCTGTCATCGTGTCGGTTGCTAGAGTTGCAAGAATGGTGATTGTAGTGATAGTATAGGGTCCTTCTTTGATGCAACGTTAGAGAAGATCACCATTTGGTCTTGTATCAAGATATCGAAGAAATCGTGATTGCCATTGTGCATATTGACCAATCACGAGCGTTGGTGGTCTTTCTTTATTACCCGCCACCATGATGTTGTTATTAGTAACACGATACTTAGTAATAGAATCCATATCTATAATGAAGTGTATAAATGAATAGGATCTTAAGTAGATGTTGTTGTGATTAGGTTCTGGTAGATATTCCGAGAAACTTTGTGAAAAACCCTAATCAATGTCTTCGAAAGAAATAAAAAAATTCTTAGACCAAAAAACTCGTGAATGTTAAAAATTTTCAAAAACTCGTTTTTGAAATTTTCAAATTCGGAATGTGACCTTCTTGGATAATTCAGAATATCTTTAGCAAACAGAAACCCAAACTGAATGTCGGAATATCTGGCTAACTAAATTCGAAATCCTCAACTTTTCTAAAAAAATCGGAATCCAAAACTATTAGAAGTAGGAATCTCTAAAGAGGAATTCCGAATCTGTGTCACTATGAGAATTCGGAATCAATGGTGAAGAAGAATTCGGAATTACTACTGAAGGAAAAGTCGGAATAGTATCTTCTGAATAACTTCTCCTTAGCAAAATTTGGAATATGAATCTTCAATACGAAAGTCAGAATCCAAGTCTTAAACAAAAGAAAAGTCGGAATCCACGTTCAAAACAAAAGTTGGAATTATCTATTGGATGAGAATTCAGAATCCACAGCTTTTGAAAGTCGGAATGTTGTGGCATATAAAGAAGTCAGAATACACTTTTGCTTAAAAGTCGGAATTCACTTTACCTAGTTATGTTTAGATGTCGGAATATGATTGCAAGCAATTCGGAATCCCAAAATGAAGGTGTCGGAATAGATTCATGTGAGACAATTCGGAATATGGACATTTTATGAATGTCAGAATATGGTTCCTTTATAAATGTCGAAACGCTAAACCCTCTTCAAAGTCGGAAGATGCCAAACCCTCTTTAAAGTCGGAATATGCCAAACCCTCTTCAAAGTCAGAATATTCCAAATAAAACTAGAATTCGGAATATTAAAACCCTATGATTCAGAAATCTTTCACTTCCTAAGAACTTGAAATTTCAAACTTTTTACCCAATAATCAAGCCAAAACTTAATCAACAATATTAATAACACAAATTCCTACCACAACTTCGTAGGCAATTTGTATGAAGATTTAGAGCTCGAAAACACAAAAATTTTTTAGACGAGATGATTTGATGATAAAATCACACGAATCAAAAACAATAACCACAAACTAAACTCGAATCTACCCCATGGCGATTGATACCAAGTGTTGTCACAAATTATATGAGGATTATATAAAAGTAAAGATAGAAAATAGATGAAAAGTAGATGAATTCTAGAGAGAGAAAGTAGAGAGAGAAAGTATAGAGAGATGATTAACTATGTGAATATTAGATTAAGAAAAAATGAATCATCCGACCCTTCCTAACATGCTAGGAAGGGCTTATATAGTCGGGCTTACATGTTGTCTTATTGGACTATATAGTTAATGGGTCGAGCTTGAATAAAATGCTTAGTACCTTGAAAGAGGCCTTTTAAGCTAGCCATCAAGCCCGTAATGTCACGACTATTTTAACTAACTATTACAACGTTCTAATAAATGTTACAATATAAACTTATGACCGAACATTCTTGTTTGACTCAATATTTTGAGGCTAACAAAGTTAGACTAGAATATTAGGATTTGTTGAATTGGAAAAATTCCCTCATCCTCCTAAACACACCCTTTGACCACGGGTCATTAATTATGTGCGATTCTTTATCTTTATTGAATCGCATGCACATTTAATAAGCCGCGGACAGAAGATTTCAAAAACAGGTTTTCTAAAACTTCAAAATTGTTCCAACACTTTTTGAAATCTTTGTTTCAAACCTTTGAACTCTCCTAAAATATCTTGTGCTTTCTCTACTTAACCGTAATCATTTTTGCATCTCTTTCTCACCAAAACAAAATGTCTTATTCACCAAATGAAAGCCTTGATTTTCGACCATATTCTCTAATCTCTTTCAACCCAAATCTACCAAATAACACACCAAATCAAATCTCTTCTCCTTCTAAGTAAATTGGTTTTGGAAACTCTCCTTTCCACGACTCCCCTTTTGTGTTCTTCCTCCATCACATGATAATGTCATGCATCATGGAACATATTGTCATTGTTGTCAATATCAACATGTTGTCATGTCTTATAACTACGATGAGTTGAACTACATGATTACCACCAAGCCTTCTTCACTAAATTCCGCTACCACTTTGTCTTCTAATTAAGAATGTGTGTTGCTTATTAATAAGATATCCAATTTAAGAAAATCTTAGAACTCTAGTGTAACTAAATTATGTTTAAGTTTTAGGCTTGTGTTTCATACTTCTTCGTATGATCTTTATTTTCTTGTATTTCCTTTCATGTTTTTCAACATGATTAGTCTTTGGGTCTTGGATCTCGTTGTTCTTGTGATCTTTCTTTTCTCACTCGGTTGTCAAGGAAGGTTAGATTTAAATCTAGTTCCTCTCCTAGTAAGATTGACAACTTAAATACTTCTTTCTAAATATTCAAGTAATTTTAACTTACAATTGGAATTGTTAAAACTCATATCCGAAGCATTGACTTTCAAGACATTTAGCAACTTATTTTAAATTGTTTGTGTAACACCCCTAAATTTATACAACTCAGTACAACGGAAGACTAGTTGGTGTTACGGGATAGCACATTACTTACATCATAGACAACACATAAAAATCGCGTCGTTTATTAATAAAGCATTTCCATTCATAAGTATCAAAGTTACATCGGTCCCAAGTCATTATATTTTACACAGGTTTTAACAAAGTATTTGAATGGAAAGTATTATTTAGGTGCGGGCCATGAATTCTTGTCGTCTTCCCGAGAATTACCTTCAAGTACCTGAGATAAAACATGTTAAAAGAAAAAGTCAGCGATAACGCCGAGTGAATTCATAGAGTTTAATAAATTCCATCAATATAATATCAGTATAAGATTATTACTGAAAATCATTTTGTACAAATCATTTTAATAGGCCATAAAATAGCCAAAATCATTTTATTCAAATCCTTATCGAAAATCATAATATAGGCATTTGCCTTAAAAATTATTATACGAGCCAATGTCGTAAAAACATCATACAATACGTCTTATGACCTTGTATGAAACCAAAAACCGTTATATGAATATGGTTATGAAAACCAAAACACAAACATAATATCAATAGTATGACCCTGTATTGCTAGTCAGACAATACATCGTAATTCGGAGCGTCTATTAGTATTTCGTTAATTTTTGGATTATTACAAGCCGCATGACATTGTTACCTTACTAAACCAAAACGGGTAGCTAACCCGATACCAATTTTGCCCATCTAAAGTAGCGTGTCGTCACAAAGGTCACGCTATGGAAATCTTCTCATACATAAATTCGCTTACCAATCAATGTGGCACGACGGGGATCAACCGTCAAGGCGCGAACTGGGGTGATCGTCCCCAAATAGTACTATTAAATGCATAAGCGTCTACCAACTCCCGGTAGTTCACAATTCATGCTAATGGGACTTTTAGTGACATAACCTAACTTTAATAATCCATTTGATTTCATCTATCGGGTCCATTAATCATTTATCGGGTCATACAATCGGGTCATTCAATCATTCGGGTCCAAAATCAATAAACAAACAATCGGGACAAATGGTGTCCTATTTTGTAAAAACTAACATGTTATCTCCCTCGCGGGTTTATAAAACATTTATAAAAACATTTAAAAGAGTGCGAGGCTATGAACTCACGTTGGTGTGGGAAGGCGGGTTATCGGCAATTCGGACGTACGGTACGCGCTTCAATCACGGAAACCTATATAAATAATAATAGGTCTTAAACGTTTGTCCAATGACTTTATAAAAATATCAATTATGTATACATATGATGATTATATATATATGATGATCAAGTGGGTTTACATATTCTCGTTTACTCATTTTTAGTGTTATATGTCGATAACTTTTATACTAGCTTACTAGTTTTACCCATTTACGTGTTTTAAGTCCAATAAACTTATTATAAGTTCTTTAACTTGTTTTAATCCATGTTATACTCATATTATCAGTATCTATGCTTTCCAAGTTGGGCCTAAATGGGTTAAGCCCAATAATAAGTTTATAAGTGTTTTAGTCCATTTTTGTTGTATTATTAGTCCAATAACGTTAATTTAATCCGTTAATGTCCGTATGTCCTATAGTTCGGGTTTTATCGGTTTTTACTTGTTATACAGGTCTATATATCAGTATATAAGTTTTATAAAGTTTTCCTTAGACGGGTCCAACCATCTAAGTTTTATTTAACAAAAACGTTAATTTTACGGCGATAGCCGAAAAAGTCGTAAAAATCAAGTTTATAGTTTTATAACTTATAATACTTAACAAGTTACCATTTTTATAAAATGTCCACTTATTTAACCTTTTACATACTTATATAAATAAAATCCATAAGTTAGTGGATTTTTATTTTACATTTTATACTATTAAATTTTGAGTGCTTATATAATAGTATTATTCTTTAATTTCCAAAAATCTGATTTTCATTTTCACTTTCACCAAAACTGCCATATCTTGAGTTCTATATGGAGATAGAAGCTCAAATTTTTATCACATAAACTAAATGATATGTTCTACATTTAACTCTTCTATAGCTACTGTTGAATCATCTTCTAAATATTTTCTAAAAAATCGTCCATAACAGTAACCTCAGATTTATACCTTAAACTTGTTTTGATCATATCTCACTCATTACTTTGATTCCATTGCATGGCCAACTCTCACATGTGTACAAGACATTTAGCTTACTGTAAATGGATTCTACTTCATCATTTCATCAGTTCATAACATGTTTCTTTACTGTTTTATACAGCCATGTAAATTAATCAAGATTTTAACCTTGTTTCTTATAGTTTTTCACCTTTTTAATCATATTTATCAACACCAAATCCCCACATAACATTCTTATCATCATATAATCATCATAAATATATACAATAGGAAATAAAATACATGTTTACATAATCAAAATAACAAGAAGACGAGGAGGACAATCTTTATACCACCATGATGATGTAGGTTGATCAAAACATGGATTTTTGATGGAGAAACTTGTGATGCACCAAGGCCATCTTCAAGACCATCATTCTTCATGAGAACCTTGTGGAAAATCAGCCCCAAGACACCATGAATACTCCTCCTTGGATGTTATAAGCACCACCAATCAAGAGAGCTTCAAGAGGGCTTCAACATGTGTATGAATAACACATGATTTCTTGGATGAATTTGATTAAAATGGGATTTTGGTGAGTGATATGGGACGGCTAAAATGGGAGAGTAGAGAGGATGTTGAAGTGGTTTTGCATGTAAGATATGAGAGAAATGAATACAAGTTGCTAGTTTAGTGGTATGGTAAGCTTACTTTGTAAGCAACTTAGGACAAGTGTTGTTAACTTGCCAAAGTTGTGACACCTCACATATGTTGGTGAGTTTTGGCCGCCCCATGTGTGCTAGTGGGGTGGGACAATGTATTTTGTCCCATCTCACTAGTTTACGGGTATTCCTCGATTCTAGTTTCCTCGATTTGCGTGCCCTCGGGTCGTTTTACGAAAAACGTTTTTATAAATTATGAATCATCGTCACAAAACGAATCCAATAAAACTTGTCTCATAAAAAACGGAGTTCGAAAACGTAAATACGTAATCCTAAGGTTTCCGGTTTAGTCGTAAAGGACGTTAAAATAAAATCGTAAGTCCTAATCTCTTCTCGTAAATTTGTGAGTTTATGAACTAACACAAATTTATAACTCCAAAATAATATTCACGGATAAATTTATTTTCTGAATTGTCGGACTGTCACCAAAGACGGTGTATGTAAACGTAAGCACGTAACGTAGAATCCTCCGGTTTAGACGTAGTCGATGCTACTCCAAGACATAATTCCAAATTTCTTCCCAAAAATAAGTGAGTTCATATTGTAACATTAAAATAATATTTTCAAATAATAGTTGAGAATAAAATATCAATCGTAAATTGACGGATTGTCACAGCATTTACCCCTAAACAGGATCTTTGTCCTCAAAGATCATCTTACCTTACTACTCGCTTCTTATAGAGTTAAAGCCATGTGGGTATTTCCTCCACATTCGGTCTTTTCTCACAAGTGAAATCCATTATAATACGCGAGTTTCATCAAACATAACTACGGGAATAAGATCAGGCTTAATGTTGACTTATTTTCTCTATCCATGATGTTCACGGGTTTTTGATGAATGCAACTTTTCGCCGATCTAAGCTCTACTAAGATTAATCAGATTCTCACTTGATAGATATTCCATCAAGTTCGATATACGAAACATAATTCACGCAGTCTTTGAAGTCCTAGGGTAGATCCAGCTTATATGCCTTTCAAACCAATCTTTTATACCATCTCAATGGTCCCATACAACGGGGACTTATATCCCATGATTTGTCAGATCATGAATTCATTTTTCCAAGTTTAAAAATTGTGGCATAACTTTGCTACCCATTTGGCACTTCAAGATCTACATTTCACTTTCACATAACCTCTTGCCCACTACCGGCTGTCAATAATCAAATCCTAATTTCAATATTCATTTCAGATCTCGCGGGTCGGGTATTTTGCAAGGATAGGTTCGCCATCATAGGAAACCTTAAACCTAAGAGACATGTCCAACTCACAATGGGTGTATGTCGGGTGTCTTCATCTCAATTCTTGCTTACAGATGCTCTAAGATTTAGATCCTAACAAGATTAGATCTCGATCCTAATACGATAATTATCAATGATAATATCTCCAAAGGAAAACGATTATACGGTCTATTACCAAAGGTCAATCATTCAAACATAAAACAGCACTTATATTACTTTGTATCGTTACTTTACCTCGTCCCTTCGATTGGGGTGGTACATAGTACTCTCATCAAGGTTCGTTCTCAATGACTTCTGAGCAAATCTCTTGAAATTCGTTGCGAAGCGAGGATCTTGATAAAGATGTTCGATACAAGCATGCTATGTTTACATAACTCCTTTGCAATTATCATTAACGGGAATGATATCACCAGATTTGGTCAGTCCGTCGATGATGACCCAAATCGAATCAAATTCAGATGATGACCTTTGCAATAGCTAGACGTTTACTAATGTATGAGGCGATGTCTGCCTTCACAATTGCCATTAGTACAACTTCTTCAGACAAAGATACTTTTAGTCATAAATGACATAAATAGAATACTTATACTTACGAATTCCAATGTAACTATATCTCACAATCTCCATATTTAGGCAACCATAAGTGGTCTTTTAATCATTTAACGCTATCGGCCTCTCAATTCTAATGGTTCACATTAGCCGCGAACCACCTTTTATTATTTATATTATCCTTTTTACAAACATCGTTTATTTTTATATCGTTCGGCAATTTATTTTGCACCTTCATTATTAAGGAACATGTCCTAACTGGTTCTTTATCTTTTCTACATAATGCGTCGGTATCTATATTCACTTCTCATGATGATATAATTATCATGTCCACTATTTACTCAGATATTCTTTCTATATTATGCGTCAGTAATTACGTTCACTTTCTCCTGATGAAATAAATATCATAACTGTATTTATTCAAAATTCTTTCTTCATATCTTTTATGTTTCAGTTTCGTCTCAACTATCATTTTTATCAGTTTTTCTCAATCCGACGTCTAAAGCGTCGATAATTATTATATGTAAATTAACAATACTTATTTAATTTTTATGAAACGTAAACGTTAAAAGTTTAAATTTCTTAGTTCGACCAATTATATAAAATGTTCAAAATAAATTTGGATTTAATTAACAAGATTTTTGTTGATTTACCGAAAATATTTAATAAGATTCGTAATTGTTCGAAAAATCTTTGGTTTATACTTTGGTCAAAATTTTCTTAGTTGAAAAGCAAAAAGTGTCGTTTCAAATTTCAAGTTATGGTATAAATGGTTTACTCAATCCTTCTTAAGTTATCTTGAGGTATACACAAACATTTACCCCTAAACAGAAGTTTAGTTAAATGGTTTGTGTATAAGGGAATAATCCCTTTAAAAATCCTTTGTTAAAATATTTGTCAAAATATATTTCCATTTCTTTTTGGTAAAATCCAAAGTCTTAAAAGGGCTCTTAATTTTTGAAGAGTCAATTTATATTCCATTATCCTTTTAATCACATAGTCAAATTATGTAAAGGTTCAAGTCTTTAATCTCATGTTAATTAATTAAGGTACATGTTTATTGTTCGGCCAATTTAGGGCAATCTATAATTAATTATTAACTCATTCTTATTCTTATAAACAAACATATAGTCCTTAATGATCACGAGCATGAATTTATCAAATTACAACCTACACACGTGATTCATCATATTTATGAATACTACATGTGCATCGTCAATCCAAACGACATCACGTGAAACTCATAATGTTTATTACAAGTACTGAATGTAGTGATTGGAATAGATAATCTCCTTCGAGGACGCGAAGTTGAAAATAACCATGCCGTGGATCAAATCTTTAAAACATACACTATAACCTTGTAAATGATCGAACAAATCTTCCATTTCGAGTTATGGACATCGTTTTCGATCGTCAATTTACTCAATTCACAGTAATCTATAAATATAAGGAATGATAACACCATAGCTCTTCAGGATGACAGGCTTGGTAGAATAAAATCATTCTCCGACAACTCTCTCAGTTGTACGGTAATTCCTTTAATTTAGAAGGTGCTGACGCGCAGTGCACAAGCCACAAGTGCAGCACCGAGAATATAATCAATACCAAATTCAACTTGCCTTAGTGGCAAAAGTCTAGGTAATTCATTAATAAATACTTACTAAAGTTTCGATAACATAAACATCTTTTAATACATTCATATTAGGTTCTTCTAGATTACAATATCTATGACTAATTCACGATCATTCATGTTATAATTTCAAGTCTAAATGCAGGATATGGTTACCCATCAAGAATTATTTAGATCACTTTTGATAATCAACATCTTATTATTTAGGGGAATTCTACTCAAGTTCCCATCAATTAAGACAATGTCGTCATGTCATAATCAATCAATCCATTCTACGGGCACTATCAACTTTCCAGTTGCATTGCCATCGATAAGATGTAAACTTCTCAAAAGACTAATAATAACTCATAATCCTTCACAAATTCAGGGATATCTGGAGACACAACTACTATTAAAAGATTAAGGTCAACGCATAATCTATGCGAGAGAATTTCAAATCAGATACAGATGAAAACATTTAACGAATATGAATATATCCTATGTTTTCATAATTTGAGTACGCATTCGAAAGCTCCTCGGATCGTTACCCAGGTCATTCAAATGAAATCAAATCAAAAGAAATGAAAGGAATGTCGATACATCCAGTCGGGTATCAATACTCGGTAATCAGATGCTTTTCCTAAGAATCTCACTACGGGAGAATTGAACAAGAAAGAATTGTCAGTTATCATATAAGACAATTTCCACAGATGAGTAAATTCAACCCAGAATAATAGATTCTACAGGCACATATGTAGGTGTCCCTAACATTATGTCCTCATTTTTCACTTCTTGCAGATCTCATAAATTTTAATCTTTCACAATCTTCAAAGAAAATTTAGTGTTTATTAATCAGTTTTATGGTGACTACTAATCAGTCTTGCATAGTCCATTCCAAATTGTATGTAGGCGCGCAACTATATACAATTTCAAGATTAACGATGCAATACTCAGTTCGTCAAAATTTTATCATCATGTTTATAATAAAAACATTTTCATGGTTAATAAGAATCAAGATTAAATTTACAAAGATTTTCTTTATCATGAAAACAATTAAGTTTTCCAAAGTGTTTCATAAACAACTTTATTTTGATAACAATCACTTACAAATCTTACTTTGAGTAATCCTTTTAGTGATGAAAATTCAATTTTTCTAAAGGAATACTGTTTTATCTTTATAAAAACAATTAGTGATCTGCAAAAGAGTGATGAAGGCTTGTTCACTAAGAATTAACTACGATATGATAGGAAATGAGCTTAGCCAATTAATCATGAGGTTCATGATCTCGATGGCACTCAAAAAGAATAATCCACAACATAACTCAATCAATATGAGTACTTGTTCAATGGTTGCATCACTAATGTGAACATTAGGATGAAGCAATAAAAGATAGATAACATCGATACATGTAGGATTTAGCAATCAAAGGTAGTCTTTTTCATTAATCACAAACAAGTCAAAATTGTACCGTAACACTTTACATGTCACTATGTCATACAATTCTCGGAACTCATCCTACCAACTGATGTCTCAGTTAAGTTAGGGATATTTAAAAGATACCACAATGAATACTAATCTACAAGAGTCATTAGGTGTTCCATATGTCCCGGAAGATCCATCGGTCTCAATTCAGAAGAAGATTTCTTCAATTTATTTCTTGGACACTAGGCATCCTCATTAGTGGACAATGGCCTAGGAACAACACTTAACACGGATCAACAATCAATCAAAACCTTATAATTCAATCACAAGACTTAACGACTTCCTCTTATCAATTTCATATTCCATACGAGTTAAATTTTACTTTATTCAAGTTTCAATCAATTTTATACTCAATTCGATATCCTACCTTATTTTCCAATACTTACAACCTTATTCTTCGGCCTTGTAAAGGCAATACAATCTCAATATGAATCAACACTTAATTTCCAATCCTATAACTCCTTTATCAATAATTATCAAATGAGTCATTAGTATGAGATGACTCATACATTCAATTAGACTTCTCGGAAAGGTATTAGTGGCATGAGGCTTTTGGGTAATGGTTCCAATAACAGCCTCAAGTGCAACATTCACCCTTTCGATTTCAATTTAAGAATTGGATGACAACGAATCAGATGACATCTTTCCAGGTGACAACGTTTTGTCAAACTCCACTCTATAAGGAAAGATCGTCATGACATCGATATCAGATTTAATCTCGCCAATTCTTTTTCAATATCAAAATCAACTAATATCTACATTTCTACGAATATCAACCAGTTGTTGGGATCATAAATATCCACAACTTGGTTTAGATCTTGGATAGCTAGAATTCCTACGAGAACAGCTTAGATTAATTTACTAGGGGATTTAGGGTTTCTTGTGACAATCTACGTCGTATAAATACCTCGTATAAAAATCAAAATAATCATCAAACAATCATGTAATAAAATTACATCATATGTATATATATAATCCAAGTTATATATATATATTAAAATAACACTTCTCAGTCTTGGCCTTGTCGGTAACTCGGGAATTCTTCGGCACCGTTATAATCAAAAGATTTTTAGACATTTTTAGAAAAATGTTTATAGTTAAAAGATTTTGAAAAGTTTTATTCAAAACCTTGGTTTTAAAAATATTTCGTTCTCTATAACGAGAGCTCTGATGCCAAACTGTAACACCCCCAAATTTATACAACTCAGTACAACGGAAGACTAGTTGGTGTTACGGGATAGCACATTACTCACATCATAGACAACGCATAAAAATCGCGTCGTTTATTAATAAAGCATTTCCATTCATAAATATCAAAGTTACATCGGTCCCAAGTCATTATATTTTACACAGGTTTTAACAAAGTATTTGAATGGAAAGTATATTTAGGTGCGGGCCATGAATTCTTGTCATCTTCCCGAGAATTACCTTCAAGTACCTGAGATAAAACATGTTAAAAGAAAAGGTCAGCGATAACGCCGAGTGAATTCATAGAGTTTAATAAATTCCATCAATATAATATCAGTATAAGATTATTACTGAAAACCATTTTGTACAAATCATTTTAATAGGCCATAAAATAGCCAAAATTACTTTATACAAATCCTTATCGAAAATCATAATATAGGCATTTGCCTTAAAAATTATTATACGAGCCAATGTCGTAAAAACATCATACAATACGTCTTATGACGTTGTATGAAACCAAAAACCGTTATATGAATATGGTTATGAAAACCAAAACACAAACATAATATCAATAGTATGACCCTGTATTGCTAGTCAGACAATACATCGTAATTCGGAGCGTCTATTAGTATTTCGTTAATTTTTGGATTATTACAAGCCGCATGACATTGTTACCTTACTAAACCAAAACGGGTAGCTAACCCGATACCAATTTTGCCCATCTAAAGTAGCGTGTCGTCACAAAGGTCACGCTATGGAAATCTTCTCATACATAATTCTCTTACCAATCAATGTGGCACGACGGGGATCAACCGTCAAGGCGCGAACTGGGGTGATCGTCCCCAAATAGTACTATTAAATGCATAAGCGTCTACCAACTCCCGGTAGTTCACAATTCATGCTAATGGGACTTTTAGTGACATAACCTAACTTTAATAATCCATTTGATTTCATCTATCGGGTCCATTAATCATTTATCGGGTCATACAATCGGGTCATTCAATCATTCGGGTCCAAAATCAATAAACAAACAATCGGGACAAATGGTGTCCTATTTTGTAAAAACTAACATGTTATCTCCCTCGCGGGTTTATAAAACATTTATAAAAACATTTAAAAGAGTGAGAGGCTATGAACTCACGTTGATGTGGGAAGGCGGGTTATCGGCAATTCGGACGTACGGTACGCGCTTCAATCACGGAAACCTATATAAATAATAATCGGTCTTAAACGTTTGTCCAATGACTTTATAAAAATATCAATTATGTATACATATGATGATTATATATATATGATGATCAAGTGGGTTTACATATTATCGTTTACTCATTTTTAGTGTTATATGTCGATAACTTTTATACTAGCTTACTAGTTTTACCCATTTACGTGTTTTAAGTCCAATAAACTTATTATAAGTTCTTTAACTTGTTTTAATCCATGTTATACTCATATTATCAGTATCTATGCTTTCCAAGTTGGGCCTAAATGGGTTAAGCCCAATAATAAGTTTATAAGTGTTTTAGTCCATTTTTGTTGTATTATTAGTCCAATAACGTTAATTTAATCCGTTAATGTCCGTATGTCCTATAGTTCGGGTTTTATCGGTTTTTACTTGTTATACATGTCTATATATCAGTATATAAGTTTTATAAAGTTTTTATTAGACGGGTCCAACCATCTAAGTTTTATTTAACAAAAACGTTAATTTTACGGCGATAGCCGAAAAAGTCGTAAAAATCAAGTTTATAGTTTTATAACTTATAATACTTAACAAGTTATCATTTTTATAAAATGTCCACTTATTTAACCTTTTACATACTTATATAAATAAAATCCATAAGTTAGTGGGTTTTTATTTTACATTTTATACTATTAAATTTTGAGTGCTTATATAATAGTATTATTCTTTAATTTCCAAAAATCTGATTTTCATTTTCACTTTCGCCAAAACTGCCATATCCTGAGTTCTATATGGAGATAGAAGCTCAAATTTTTATCACATAAACTACATGATATGTGCTACATTTAACTCTCCTATAGCTACTGTTGAATCGTCTTCTAAATATTTTCTAAAAATCGTCCAAAACAGTAACCTCAGATTTATAGCTTAAACTTGTTTTGATCATATCTCACTCATTACTTTGATTCCATTGCATGGACAACTCTCACATGTGTACAAGACATTTAGCTTACTGTAAATGGATTCTACTTCATCATTTCATCAGTTCATAACATGTTTCTTTACTGCTTTATACAGCCATGTAAATTAATCAAGATTTTAACCTTGTTTCTTATAGTTTTTCACCTTTTTAATCATATTTATCAACACCAAATCCCCACATAACATTTTTATCATCATATAATCATCATAAATATATACAATAGGAAATAAAATACATGTTTACATAATCAAAATAACAAGAAGATGAGGAGGACAATCTTTATACCACCATGATGATGTAGGTTGATCAAAACATGAATTTTTGATGGAGAAACTTGTGATGCACCAAGGCCATCTTCAAGACCATCATTCTTCATGAGAACCTTGTGGAAAATCAGCCCCAAGACACCATGAATACTCCTCCTTGGATATTATAAGCACCACCAATCAAGAGAGTTTCAAGAGGGCTTCAACATGTGTATGAATAACACATGATTTCTTGGATGAATTTGATCAAAATGGGATTTTGGTGAGTGATATGGGACGGCTAAAATGGGAGAGTAGAGAGGATGTTGAAGTGGTTTTGCATGTAAGATATGAGAGAAATGAATACAAGTTGCTAGTTTAGTGGTATGGTAAGCTTACTTTGTAAGCAACTTAGGACAAGTGTTGTTAACTTGCCAAAGTTGTGACACCTCACATATGTTGGTGAGTTTTGGCCGCCCCATGTGTGCTAGTGGGGTGGGACAATGTATTTTGTCCCATCTCACTAGTTTACGGGTATTCCTCGATTCTAGTTTCCTCGATTTGCGTACCCTCGGGTCGTTTTACGAAAAACGTTTTTATAAATTATGAATCATCGTCACAAAACGAATCCAATAAAAATTGTCTCATCAAAAACGGAGTTCGAAAACGTAAATACGTAATCCTAAGGTTTCTGGTTTAGTCGTAAAGGACGTTAAAATAAAATCGTAAGTCCTAATCTCTTCTCGTAAATTTGTGAGTTTATGAACTAACACAAATTTAAAACTCTAAAATAATATTCACGGATAAATTTATTTTCTGAATTGTCGGACTGTCACCAAAGACGGTGTATGTAAACGTAAGCACGTAACGTAGAATCCTCCGGTTTAGACGTAGTCGATGCTACTCCAAGACATAATTCCAAATTTCTTCCCAAAAATAAGTGAGTTCATATTGTAACATTAAAATAATATTTTCAAATAATAGTTGAGAATAAAATATCAATCGTAAATTAACGGATTGTCACAGTTTGACCAAGTGACTTTATTTTGAGTCGATAATCGTTTTTGGACACACATTTTCCATGGTTCCTCAAATAACCTAGCGGCTCATTATTGATAATGAACCACTGACCTATTTAACGAACCGCGACCAGTGAGTCCCTTTTGTTCGTTTTTGTTCTATCTCTCTCTTTGACGAGTTTTCTTGAAGATTCTATCTTTTCTTTTCTTTTTAGTTTCTTCTCTCATTTTCTTTCAAGATTTAACTATCACCTATGAGGGTATAGTATTCTTAAATTAACTTGTGAAGTTATCCTTAACTTCTTTGTTGTTTCTCCCTCGATTTCTTTTAATCAATCTCTTTCTAAGTCGAGTCTCTCTCTTCTATCCTTTCTAAACTAAGTCGATTCGAGCCTCACCCTTTCCTCGTCATGTAATTGTTATTTGAACATTCACGATGATGGAGAAGAGATACGAAACTTTAAGCATGTAGTTTATCGTATGCTAAACACCATCCATCTTGGTTTTTCTTTTCTTTGGCTTCTTTGATCTCTTTCTCTAAATTAAGGAGTCATCTTTGTGTGTCAACATTTATAAACATCCTCGTCTACAATTTCTTTGGTTTGAGATTTTTCATTGTTCTTGTTGTTGAGAGTTGATTCCAGTTAAATTTTACAATTGGATTGGGTGATTCCAACAATTCTAAGTTTTTAACCTTTTTGAGAGGAGTTTAGTTAAATCTTGAATTTTCTTGGGTGATTCCAAAAATTCTAAGCTCTTAACCCTTTGACAAAATATCTTCAAATTGTTGGATTATTATTTTCTACCTCTATTCCAACAATTGTGAATTGATTTTGTCAAAATCCTCTCCTTGTATTTGGATTGATATCATCTCGTGCACACTTCTTTCTTCAATGCTTGTCATTGTTTGTGCAAGCCACTAGTTTATCGTCCTCGATTTATTTTTCCTTTATAGTCACTCTTTCTCTCTTTTCGACTATGTGGAAGTGTTTTATTGTCCTTCTCATACTCTCTTTAGTTTGGTATTCTTTCTAATATATTAAAGTGGAGTATGTTCTCTCGACAATATTTTTCTTATATATTGGACATCTCTTTTCTGTTTTAGTCCTTTTTATACTTTTTTAGTGTCACCAAAATAAGTTGGGTTCTCTTTTTTATCTAATAGCCAGCTTATTTTTCTAAACTTCTCAAACTTTTGACACTTCCAAAAAGTTAATATTGTTTAAGCTTCATCTTGAGTCCCTCTCTTTGTACTAGAGTTGTTTAAGCTAATTTCGCTTGGGCGACTCTTGTTATATATCTACTCTTTGTCTAGTAACTTTGTTTTTTAGGACATTTAACCCATATTTGTAGCTTGTCAATATTCTTGCCTTGTTGGTGCCTAAAGCAAGGGGGAGCTCATATCAAGGGGGAGCATTTTCAAGAGTTCAAGTCATTACATCCGCGATCGTTCACTCACAGAAATTACATTCATCGGACATCTTGCAAGTAATGAATTATGGGATCTCGAAGATTAACATATTATTAAGCATGTAGTTGGTTAACCTATGATGACTGAAGACTTTACTAGGATGACGCAAGCTCAATATCTTTGTATGATGGGTCTACGGTTTGGATTCTCGCCTCTCAACCGACAATGATTATAAGGAACGACTAGCTTTTTGGATACAAGCTCTCTCGAAGTCAATCCTCCTCTTCTACAAATGAAGACTATCTTTTGGATGCATGCACTCTTGACGTCAATTCTTCTCTTCTACAAACGACGGCCACCCTTGGATACGTAATCTTCCTCAAATGACATGGATTCTACTCTTCCTCAAATGATGACTACCTTTTTGATTCGACAAAACGGGGAGAAGGAATTGTAAACGAGTAAGTTCACCATTTTACTATGCATTACGGTTTACTTTTTTGTCATCATCAAAAAGGGGGAGATTGTTAGTGCAAACATTACGATGTTTAATCGAGATGATCCCTTTATGTTTTGGTGATCACAAACGTATAACTCGCAATACATTATGTAAAATGTGTAAGGTACTCGTAATTGCTCAAGCATACTTATGTATACTTCTCTCGACAACTTGAAGACTGCATTCATCAAGAAGGACAAAAAGGACGCGGTTCTTTATATTACCCGCGGATCCTTAACGACATCGAAGCACGAGAATAATAAAGAACCACGGGTAGAGAAGCCGGTTTAGGCTCATTCAAGACCTTTTAGAAGTTTCTAGAAGATGGAGGGAAGAAAAATAAATTCAAAATTCAAATTTTGAATTCGGGCTCCAAGAAGATAAGGTGCATCCTTTTATCTAATGGGTAGTCCATTCTGTTATCCATTGGGTAAGAAGGTGCTCTCCAAGGCAAGAGTTTGCTATAAATAGAAGGCAATTTTCTTCCACCAAAACTTAAAGAAAATACACAAAATATACACCTAAATCTCTTCCATAACCCCATTGATTAAAAACATGTGTAATCTTGTTTACAAGTGATCCAATCCTCATTTGCCTCCTCCACCTCCCAAGTTCAATGAGAAGAACACCTCCATCCTTGTGAAGTGTTAGTGTCTAGAGCCATGTTGGGAATAAAATTAGCTAAGTCACTATGTCGCTAACAAGAGGATTTTGGACGTTGACAAGAGTAATTGAGGCGCTGTCAGAATGAGCACAAACAAGACAAATTCAAGAGCTGACAAAGGAAATCCCTGTTATTATCAACTACTTAGAAACCAAGTTTGTATACTTTGGAAAAGATATGTTCCACCTTGTATTCTTAATATTTATCTTTTCCGAGAATAGTTGAGTGATAGATTATTGGTCAAGACTCCTTATGTTATAAAAGGAGGTCTTAGGGTTTGGTATTGATAGACATTCTGAATACTTTCATTGTACCTAATCGTTTATTAATACAAGTGAAAGTTTGGTATGCCTTGTGTTTTGCTTTGTTCTTTAGTTTAAGTATTAATTTCGCGTAACACTTAGATTGTTATAAACATAAAGTTTCTCTTCGTGTTATTCTTGATTTAATTTCGATAACATAAAGCTAAATGATCTATGTTTAGGATCAACAAGTGGTATCAGAGCTTGTTAAGGAACTTTGATCAGAAGAACATCAAAACCCTAATCATATAAAATCCTAATTTTTCCAAAACCCTAATATCATCATGTCGACCTCAACCTCAGAAACCCAAAGTTCAGGATTCTCAAATCATAACCTCAAAATCCCCATGCTTGACCCTAATAACTTCGAAATCTGGAAGTTTAATTTTGAGCAATACCTCCAAGTGGACAACTATGTTCTCTGGGAAGTTGTTGAGCTTGGAAACAAGTTCAACTAGGCTCAAAAGATCTTGGACTCTGTTGATAAAAGGAGAACAACCAATGCTAAGCCTGAAGATTTGATTCCTAGGCCTGAAGATGGAAGAGCCACGTCAGCTGCAGAGATAGCCGATAGAAGGCTTGACATGAAGGCATTGAGCATTCTAAAACTGGCTCTTGGAAGCAAAAACCAGCACAAATTCATAAAGTATGAATCTGCTAGAGAGATTAAGGAAGCCCTTGAGACCACCTATGGTGGTAATGAGGACACTCTCAAATAAAGGAAGAGGAAGCTGGTAATGGAGTTTATAGTCTTCAAAGCTCGACCTAATGAAAAGTTAAGCGAGGTGAGAAGTCGTCTTCAAGACATTACTAGTAAGCTGACATTCATGGAGACTGAGTTTGATGATGATGACATTAATGCTACTTTCCTTGGAGATCTTAGAGATGGTTGGGAAATTAATTGAAATTCAATACTGGCCACACAAGCTTACAAGACTATGACCTTTGATGATATCTACAATCAATTGAAGGTCATGGAACCTGAAGTTCTGCTTAAACAAGGAAGTAAAACACCTTCTAGAAGCATGGATTTTATTTCCCACCATCACTCTTCAGACGCTGACAACTCTTGCTTTTTCAGCGGACAAACTTCTCATGACAGTGGCTCATCAGACGCTGACACATACAACTGTGCTACACCAAATCTTAAGTTAGCAGGAATTAATTTGGATACTGTATGTGCATATATTGCTTCTTTTCCCAATGGATCTTCAATTTCTTTTGAAGATCTTTAGCAAATTAGTGATATTTATCTTGAGTAGATGGATATCAAGTGGAATATGGCTCTTAGTAGTATAAGAGCCAGTAGGTGGAACAAGAGATTTGGAAGGAAGATGACTTTCAATAGCAAAGAGACTGCTGGATTCGATAAATCCAAAGTTGAATGTTTCAATTGTCATAGAATGGGACACTTTGCTAGAGAATGTAGATATCCTAAGAGGAATGACGGAGGACAGAATTCTAGACAAATCATCAAAGTTGATGATGCTGAACCTAAATCCATGGTAGCCATGCAAGGAATTGATGGCGTTGGATTTGACTGGAGCTTTCTGAACAAGAATAAAGTGGAGAATTGAAATTGAATATATTGAAGTTCGTTTCTCTCGATTCTTAACCAATTGAAAGTCCTAACAATCTCAAGTTTATTATTGTTTTTGGTTGATAGGGCTTTTTGGATATTCTATGTCTATTTCAAACAACACGTAAAAATTGGTGAAAAATATTAAGCTACACATCCGTAAAACACTTAGAAATTACCAAATTTTAACTCAAAAAAGGAAAAAATGTAAAAGCATGAAAGTAATGTGCCAAAAATGTAAAGTAAATGAAAGTTCTAAGCTTGGAATGTAACTTCTGAAAAGTTAAAGGACCAAAAGTATAAATTCTAACTACTATGTAACTGAATTTAACAAACTTGTAAACTAACTAACTGAATTTGACAAGTAGTTAAAAGATAAAGGACTGAAAAATTGCAAACCCTAATTAAATGCAAGTTTAGCAACTATTACAAACAGATTCAAACAATAAGGACCAATGAGCAATTAAAAGGAACTATTTATCAAAAACGGGTACAATTAAGAAATAAGCTCGTATGAGCTTAAAACTGAACCAAATAAGCTCAAACAAATTTCAAAAAACTTAGAATAAAAAATAAGCTAGAACTGTATATAAGGAAAATGCTTAAAACTCAGTAAAACTCAAATAAGCTCTAACCAATAAGCCATGAATAAGCTAACTGAAAAATTTAGACATGCACATTCAGATTTTTAAGCTCAATCCTGTTAAACAGCTTAATGAGAGTACATAATGTTTTTCCTTTTTGAAAATGAAAAATTGAATAAGCAAGAAAATGGAATTAAGCTGAAACGTAGCTTATTTGACATTTGTTGACCAAAAGTTGAAAAAGCTCAAAATCTCAAAACTACTCAATACAAGTTCCTAAACAAGATTATGAAAGAAAATTGCCAGTTTTGTGAAGTGGATTTGGCTATATAAGAACACAGTTCACTTCAATATTACAGAAACATGCAATAGATCAAGAGCTTATTAATAAGATGATTTCTATCTGAATTTTGAAAACTGTAGAGATTCCTTGCACAGAATTAAACTTTGGATGTTTAGACATAGATTAGAACTTGTTTCAATAAAATTTATTGAGAAATGAACTAATGAAAAGAGATTGAAAATAGCTAGTTTTCTTATGAACACCATCACATGCTTGAACCCAAACTATTTTCTTGACCAATTGCCTGTTTGACCTCAACTTTGACCACAAAACTAACCAAACTTGTTTCAAATGCCCTAATGAATGATTATGAACAATGCTTACCAGGTTTAACAAACTTTGACTACTTAATCTTGACGGATCCAAACAACAGTTATGGAAAATAAAATGAGCTTTTTAAAGTAAATTTGATTTAAAGGATGAATTAAGCTAAGACTTATATCAAAACCTGTTCAAGAGTTAAAATGAGAAGTTTTAAGCACAAAATCAGACTTTCTAACAAACTAGAACTCAAAGTGCACTCTACTCCCTATGACTGATGAACACAAAGCTGAAATCAAGTAAAATCAAACTAGAAGCAATAGCACTACTAACAAGCTATCATAACAAGTCAATTATACCAAAACAAATCATAATCACATGATCAGAGCATCATAGAAGGTTTACACTAGAATTGAGCAGGCAGTCAACTTTTTAGGGGAATTTAAAAAAAGAATAAGCAAACTTGTGAGCTTAGGCCTCCTTTGATGGAGGATTATGGTGCTGAACCAACTCAATTCTACAAGAATACCACCATTACACCTTCATTAACCATTTTATCACCTCCAATAGCTTTTTCTTAACAAAATGAAACCACAGCTACAACTGCTACTCATGAACTGAAAATGACTAATTCTTGGCTAGAAAATGTGTTGTAACTCCAAAGCTCTCAAACAAACTCCATTAATCATTTAAGATCAATGAATGGCACAAACAGTAACTAGAATGAAGGTTTGAGTAAGTGAATTGAAGGATAGAGGGAAGAACATGGATGTTTTTGAGTTTTTTATTGATTGAAGAAGGTAAATTGATTACAACGTCCTAACTGTATCTATAACTAACTCTCAAGAATGTGTCAAACTCTTGAGAGAATTTTTCTAACTGAAAGAACAACAGAAAATGAAAGAGAAATCTAAGGTGTGTGTGTTTTCACACTTTAGCTACTTGCTACAAATGAGACATATCCTCTCTATTTATAGACTTGAAATGAATTGTAGGGGATGTCAGTGACGTGTTCCCACCAATTAGAGGTTGCCAGGTGTCCTCATACTCTTGATTGATACTAGCCGTTATGAACTTGAATTTTGGCTTTTCTGTTTGGTTGACTTTCAAGCTAATTGAGCATGTGGGATGAATTCGTTATCCAAAAACGAGCACTTTTCATGTAGAAACCTTTTCATGAAACGCATTGTAGATGAATCCCCGTTCTGGGTTTGTTTGAAGAAGAAGAGGACACGTGTCTTGATGTGGTTAGTTGTTTTTATGTCACCCGGATCATTATCTACAATGGATAAATGGGATTATTGCATGGCGCATCATGATTGGTCCAAAAATAAGATAGTGGATTGCAGTGTGTAGATTCGGCTCATTTAATGTGCTGGTGAGGTGGCCACTTAGCTGGGAATCCATGTCTAGTATTTCTTGTGTTTTGATTGGCTTAGAGCAAGTAAACATGGATCATGTCCAAACTTGGAGACTTTTTGACACTTTAAACCCCTTGACTTTGGCAGAATATCAAAGTAAGCTATAATCTTCATTCTAATGGCATTTTCAGTCCTTCAACTTGCATTCTTGTTCATTTTGGCCCTTTGACTTGGTTGACTTTAGAGTTGACCAGGTTTGACTTGAATCTTGACTTTATCCAAATTGCACTTTAAGTCCCTCAACTTTGGGATCTTGTCAAGATAGGTCCTTCATCTTCAATTGACTTGTCATCTTTGATCCTTCTTTGTATTTTTCATCACAAATAAGCTTTATTTCTTCTTGTTTGCTTGAAAATGTATCCATGTTACTTATTTAAGCACAAACACAAAACATACCACATAATTCCGCTTAATAGCACAAAAGTTAGGTATTTTCCATGTGTTTTAGGGTGATTTGTTGATTAATTGATATGAGATTTTGCTCATATCAAATCCCCTACACTTGAACATTGCCATGACCTCATGGAATGCTATATTTTAAAGCACAAATTTATTTTTTCCTCATAATTAACCCACCTTGGCCAGTATGAAATGCTATTACACTATACTACTCTACATGATGCATGATTATGATTTTGTTCAATGCAATGAAAAGAAAACAACTCTATTTATATATTTTTGATCTTCTTGAAATGGCTTTGACGGAAAAACTCATAAAGAAGTCAATGACTTAAATTAGAGCTTTGGTACCATGGATACTTATCACCCTCAAGTTTTACTTTCCCCATACCAAGCTTAAAAATGGGATCATTGCATTCACAAGTAAAAAGTGCATCAACTTATTCATGACAATTAAATGTGGAACCGGTTATTATTTGAGCAAATTGCTTGAAGGCAAATTTGTCATTATTTGAAGCGTGAAATATAAGAAATGCAAAATCAAAAAATAAGGAAGCACGGTTTTAATCCTAAATAATCCTCTTATCCATTACTTGAAAAACCGCTCACAATTAATATAAGTCCGTTTCAAGAGTAATAAGTCATTCGCCTTATGTGTAAAATCCTCATTTCATGCATTAATAAGTAGCTACACACTCGCCAAAGAAAGAAAAAAATAAAACTCACGCAATAATTTACATCCTTCGCCTTTTTGAGACTTTGGATCTTCAATCCTGCAACCCGTCAAGGTAATATTGGATTGGAGAAACTATTAAATAACCGCAACCCGTCAAGGTAATATTAGAATCTAATAGTTACTATAATTAACACTTCACTGCCCCTCTTGGGAGTCTTGTATAATTTTTTTTTTCTCTTTTTTTTTCTTTTTCTCTTTTTTTTAGCCACTCATTTTTTTGTAAGCCGCCGTTATTTTTCTTTATTATTCGCAAAGAAAGTTGAAAAGAATAAAAGGAAAAACACCCGGTAAGTATTAAGCATGACATAAGTCTAGTACACATAAAACGTTCTAACTTAGAATCTTAAGACGTACTTATACCAACCATGAATGATTAGTCAAAAATGCATAAGAGACTACAAACCAATTAAAACCGTTCTTGATTATATATTAACATATATATATGCGAAGAAAATAGAGGTAAAGAAGAGAAGGGTTTAGCCACAAGCAATTATCATGAAGTTTATCTAGCCCTTTCATACTTGCTTCAACTCTATTATTTTCCATTCTCCATAAATTTAAAATCTCAAATAATAAGAATGGTGGATGCTTAGCCTAATAGACCAATAAAGGAATACATGGTTAAGGATACTAGCTAGATAATGCTAAGATAAGAAAACTCGGGTTGAGTCAAAATATCCATAGCGGGCCTAATATGTCAAAGAAGTCTAAATTTGTTAAACCATGTTCTTATTATATTTTCTTTCCTCTTTTTCAACTTTTCATAAAGAACAAATGAAGAAATATATACAATGCAAATGTGTTATGTAAATGAAAAATGATTGATGCAAAAATTATGAATGCATATTTTTGGTGGCCAAAGTAGATCAAAAATTTGAAAAATGTTTGAAAAATTCATTTCCGAATTATCATGAAGGTCAATGACAAAGTATAGGTAAGGTCACTTCGATAGAAGACCCCCTACACTTAAGCTAAACATTGTCCTCAATGTTTAAGAGCATGGAAGTATAAACGTCCCCAACACTTATGACAATGAATAGACTTTGCTTAACCAAAGTTAAGGAAAGATCAACTATAGTGAATTCATGAATAATCACAATAGTAACAAAGTGAATCGGATACAAGGGCCTCCTCTATAAGCTCCAAAACATGTGATGAGTAAGCAACCCTACAAACAACATGAACACAAAATAAGGTCTCCCCTACACTTCTCATCAACTCTCCATCCTTATTTCTAACCTACAACACTCTAAGTCTAAAACCTCTAAACCTAGTTATTCAAGCTTGATTTAAGGAGTCTCTAGCTCGACTCATCCCACACTTAAAAGTATCTAAATCCTATCATGGAGAAGAAAAGTTTTGCCCTTTTTAAGAAAAATCTACATGATGAGGTAAAACTAGTTTTCAATTATCAAAACTCCATAAATATCCCCCGGATCAAATACATAATTACCATCCCACTTATAACACAATTCAACAACTAACTTCCTAAGCAATGGTGAAAAAGGTGAGGTGTGACTCTCCAAAATGGTAGCCAATATGATCTTCAAAAGGTTATAAGGTGATACTCTCAAATCTTTCACAAGTTTTCCTTTTGTTGCATCAGGCGGATACTGAGATGGTTTAGCAAGCTCTATAACAGGATCAAAAATCCGTTCCTTGATGGGAAAACAACAAGTTGTGGTTGCCTTAGAAGATTCTACCTTGTAGGTCAGATGGTGAGAGAAAGATTGTGGAGTAAAGGGTAACAACAAGCTCTTGGAAGGAACCATGATGACTTGTTTTCCTTTATCACTTTGATAGGTTGAGGTGGACAAGGAAGAAGGTAAAGGATCATCATGCAATAGAGATTCTAGAAAGAGAATGTCCCCCTCCTCGTCAATATAACCATGAGTGTACTCAAAAGAGATATCAACCTCTAAAAACTCATCACGCTCATCCATGATAGAATCCTCCTCATCATCATAAACATCATAGATTGGTCTATCAAAGATTGATGATTGCTCAAAACTCAAGGAAGTGTGATCATCAACAAATGGAGAGTCACAAGTGGAGTTCTCATCATCACTATAATCATCATATGTTGGTGTATCACAAAGAAGGGATTCATCATCACTAAAATCCTCATTAATGTCTTCATCATGGTGGAAAAGTGGGTTATCATATGAGGTTTCAAAGAGAGGATTGGAATAAATCACAAAATCACCAAAGTTAAGCTCTTGAGGTTGATGAAAATCCAAGGATGAAGTAATGGAAGAAATGGTCTCAACATGAGGTAAATCATAATCTCCACTTGAGCAAGCTTCATAAAAATATTCATCGCAAACTTCATCAAGGATATCATCTTGAGTTTCCTCCTCATTCACAACATCAGTATGCTTCACCGTTTCGGGCTCATTAGACTTCTTTGACAACATTCCCATGTTAAAAACAACTCTCTCATCTCCTACCCTCATTGTAACTTCACCTTCCGCCACATATATAAGAGTTCGACCCGTTCTAAAAAATGGCCTACCAACAATCAAAGGAACTCTCGGATCCATATCATAATCAACCACCACAAAGTCCGTGGAAAAGGTAAATCTATAAACCCCAACAACAACATCCTCCGCAATTCCCACCGGATATGTTATAGTACGATTGGCCAACTCAAGAGTCATCTTAGTAGGAGTGAGCTCGGGAAGTGAAAGTCTCTTCCAAACCGATAATGGCATGAGATTTCTGCTTGCTCCTAAATCCGCTAATGCCATGCAATTGTCCACCCCCGGGAAATTGCAAGGAATCAAAAACCTCCCCGGATCGCCAAGCTTAGTAGGCAACTTCTTAAGCAAAACCGCGGAGCAATTTTCATTTAAGGAAGCATTAGGCAAATCCACCAATCTCTCCTTGTTAGAAAGTAAATCCTTGATCATCTTAGCAAACTTAGGCATATTGGCTAAGGATTCCGCAAAGGAGATGTTTATGTTAAGTTGCTTGAACATCCTCAAAAAGTTTGAGACTTGTATATCATCCTTGGTCTTAAGCTTGTCCTTTCTCAATCTTGATGGATAAGAGAGACTTGGTTTTGGTTGTGGTTGAGTGGTTGTTGAAGGATTTTCTTTGTTGGTTTCTTCATTTATGAGTGTGGAAGGGAAAAGAGAAGTGGGTATATGTTGAGAATGTGTAGAACTTGAGGGTGGTGAACTAGATGTAGAAGGGTTATCACAAGAAGGAATCATATTAGGCTTTACCATGGTAGGTTTAGGAGGTGAAGGATCATGAGTTTTCTTTCCACTTCTTGTTGTAATAGCATTGACATTAGCCCTCGGGTTTGTTTGTGTGTTAGAGGGTAAGGCCCCTTGTGGTCTTTGATTGAGAAACATCATAAACCTTTTGTTTGTTTCCTCATGCATTTCCCTCATTCTTTTCTCATTAGCTTGGAACCTCCTTTCATTCTCTTGATTTATTTTATGAAGAAGCCCAATGGTGTTATAATCATGTGGTACATTCCCTTGAAACCTTGAGGTTTGAAAGGTGGAGGTTGATTGTAAAATCCTTGGTTGTTGCATTGAAAGGTATTTCCTTGATTGTGAAAGGTATTTGGTGGTCTATAGTTGTCCCCTTGGTATTGTGGCCTTGGCCCTTGTTTCCTTTGTAAAAATATAGGGGGATTGTGTTGAGGTTGGGTGGGTGGTTGGGGTGGGAATCCCGATGGAGCAAGGTAGTTTTGATACTTGTAAGAAAGATTTTTTGGATTGATGTTTGGTTTGAAATGTTCTCGATGTTCTTCTTGGTAAGCATAACACTCCCCTTGATAACCTTGAACCTTATCACATTGTTGATAGGAATGAGGACCTCCACAAGTCTCACATGAAAGAGTAATAGCATGCACATCATTGGTGGAGTTGTTCAATGAAAGGCCCTTAATGGCTTGGATTAAATCTTGACTTGCCATAAGATGCATCTCATGATCCCTATCTATTATTTTGACTATCTCTTGGTGACTCTTGTGGATTTGGTTATCATAAGGTGTTTGAGAATTATTTTGGACAACATGAACCCTTTCTTCAAATTGTGTATTAGTTTGCATCATTTATTTGGTCTCAATAATGTCCCAAGCTTCTTGAATGGATTTAGCAAGAATGTTTCCTCCCGCGGAAGAATTGAGTGAATCTTGGTGGTGTGGTCTCAATCCATTGATTCGGTGAACCTCATTGAATCTATGATTTGGGCATCTCCTCAGTAACTCCTTGAACTCCTCCCAAGCATCACTAAAGGTTTGACTAGGTTTTTGTTGAAAGCCTATAATTAAGTTTCTCAAAGTCGTGGTCTTAGATGGGGGAAAGAACTTGTTCAAAAACTTCTTAGTGAAATCATCCCATGTAGTAATGCTCTCGGGTGGTTGTGTATCTAACCAATGCTTAGCATTTCCCTCTAGTGAAAATTGGACCAATATCAACATAATGGCATCATGGGGCACTCTATTGTACTTATTGGTGCTGCAAAGAGCAAGAAATTTCTTAAGGTGGTCATATGGATTATCATTCTTATTCCCAAAAAATGGTGTATTTGAAACCAATTTAATCATGGATGTTTTTAACTCAAATGTGTTTGCGGGAATATCGGGTATCTTGATAGCATTGCCATGTCCTTGCACATTGAATTGCAAGTGCTCCATCAAAGGTCGAGTGTCAACTCCGGCCATGGCTTCTTGTTGTGTGTGGATCAAAGCACGATTCTCGGGATCGGCTTGATGGACGGTGGTGTTTTTACTCTTTCTATTTTTCTTCCTTTTTGGAGGAAGGGGTTGTACACCAATCGGTATTTGTGCACAGCCGCAAGTGAGCATGCAACTCAATACAAGGAGTGAGAGAGAAGCTCTTGTTCGACTTTGAAGAAGAAGGGATTATCCTCTTAGAGATTCAATATGAAATATCCACAAGAAAGTATAATATAAGTATGTACTACTTGGGTGCAAGACCCCCAATCAAGCCTTCCTTCTTAGAATACGCACTAGTGAACGGGGGGTTAGGTGGCGCGAAGCACTTAAGTACCTATTAACCCTTAGATGGAATTTCATAGCACATCGCCTTTCTATTCACTTTGTATTTTGTATTCTTCGAATTATTGCCTAATGGAAGTATTTATCTATTCTTGCTTTATTGAATTTGATCGATACACGTGTCAAGGACCGGGACGCCCCTAACACGGTGTATTGCCTCGGCAATACTTATGGAAGATATGTGTATTGGTTGTTCGTATATGTATACATATCTACATATAATAATATAGAGAAAATATTTGCGTATTTATTGTTTTTTAAAGAAAATACTATATGTGCATAAAAACCATGGAAATCCAATAATATATATTTTTGGGTGCAATCTCTTAGGAAAAAGATTGCTTTTTTATTTTATTTTTTTATTTTTTTGGTCAATTCTTAAGGAAAAGAATTGTTTTTGTTATTTTTTAGTTTTTTATATATTTTTATATTTTTGATTTTTTATGTTTTTAATTTATGATACGTAAAAGTAACGTTCACGAGGTGAATGGATCCCAAAAGCCAATGAAAACCGTCAATCAATAGTCTCTCGTAAAGTCAAAGAACCGGCAGCGGCGCCATTTGAAATTGAATAAATTGAAGTTCTTTTCTCTCGATTCTTAACCAATTGAAAGTCCTAACAATCTCAAGTTTATTATTGTTTTTGGTTGATAGGGTTTTTTGGATATTCTATGTCTATTTCAAACAACACGAAAAAATTGGTGAAAAATATTAAGCTCCGTATCCGTAAAACACTTAGCAATTACCAAATTTTAATTCACAAAAGGACAAAATGTAAAAGCATGAAAGTAATGTGCCAAAAATGTAAAGTAAATGAACGTTCTAAGCTTGAAATATAAATTCTGAAAAGTTAAAGGACCAAAAGTATAAATTCTAACAACTATGTAACTGAATTTAACAAACTTGTAAACTAACTAACTGAATTTGACAAGTAGTTTAAAGATAAAGGACAGAAAAATTGCAAACCCTAATTAAATGCAAGTTTAGCAACTATTACAAACAGATTCAAACAATAAGGACCAATGAGCAATTAAAAGGAACTATTTATCAAAAACGGGTACAATTAAGAAATAAGCTCGTATGAGCTTAAACTGAACCATATAAGCTCACACAAATTTCAAAAGACTTAGAATAGAAAATAAGCTAGACCTGTATAAGGAAAATGCTTAAAACTCAGTAAAACTCAAATAAGCTCTAACCAATAAGCCATGAATAAGCTAACTAAATATTTAGACATGCACATTCAGATTTTTAAGCTCAGCCTTGTTAAACAGCTTAATGAGAGTACGGAATGTTTTTCCTTTTTGAAAATGAACAATTTAATAAGCAGGAAAATGGAATTAAGCTGAAAGGTAGCTTATTTGACTTTTTTTGACCAAAAGTTGAAAAAGCTCAAAAGCTCAAAAGCTCAAAAACTACTCAATACAGTTTTGTGAAGTGGATTTGGCTATATAAGAAAACATTTCACTTCAATATTACAAAAACTTGCAATAGCTCAAGAGCTTATTAAAAAGCTGATTTCTGTCTGAATTTTGAAAACTGTAGAGATTCCTTGCACAGAATCAAACTTTGGATGTTTAGACACAGATTAGAACTTGTTTCAATGAAATTGATTGAGAAATGAACTAATGGCAAGAGATTGAAAATAGCTAGTTTTCTGATGAACACTATCACAGACTTGAACCCAAACAATTTTCTTGACCAATTTCCTGTTTGACCTCAACTTTGACCACAAAACTAACCAAACTTGTTTCAAATGCCCTACTGAATGATTATGAACAATGCTTAACATGTTTAACAAACTTTGACTACTTAATCTTGACAGATCCAAACAACAGTTATGGAAAATAAATTGAGCTTTTTCAAAGTAAATTTGGATTAAAGGATGAATCAAGCTAAGACTTATATCAGAACCTGTTCAAGAGTTAAAATGAGAAGTTTTAAGCACAAAATCAGACTTGCTAACAAACTAGAACTCAAAGTGCACTCTACTCCCTATGACTGATGAACACAAAGCTGAAATCAAGTAAAATCAAACTAGAAGCAATAGAACTACTAACAAGCTATCATAACAAGTCAATTATACCAAAACAAATCCTAATCACATGATCAAACCAGCATAGAAGGTTTACACTAGAATTGAGCAGGCAATCAACTTTTTAGGGGAATTTAAAAACAAAATAAGTAAACTTGTGAGCTTAGGCCTCCTTTGATGGAGGAGTGTGGTGCTGAACCAACTCAATTATACAAGAATACCACCATTACACCTCCATTAACCATTTTATCACCTCCAATAGCTTTTTCTGAACAAAATCAAACCACATCTACAACTGCTACTCAGGAACTGAAAATGACTGATTCTTGGCTAGAAAACGTGTTGTAAACTCCAAACCTCTCAAACAAACTCCATTAATAATTTAGGATCAATGAATGGCACAGACAGTAACTAGAATGCAGGTTTGAGTAAGTGAATTGAAGGATAGAGGGAAGAACATGGATGTTTTTGAGTTTTTTATTGATTGAAGAAGGTAAATTGGTTACAACGTCCTAACTGAATCTATAACTAACTCTCAAGAGTGTGTCAAACTCTTGAGATAAGTTTTCTAACTAAATGAACAACAAAAAATTAAAGAGAAATCTACGGTGTGTGTGTTTTCACACTTTAGCTACTTGCTACAAATGAGACCTATCCTCTCTATTTATAGACTTGAAATGAAGTGTAGGGGATGTCAGTGACGTGTTCCCACTAATTAGAGGTTGCCAGGTGTACTCATACTCTTGGTTAATACTAGCCGTTATGAACTTGAATTTGGCCTTTTCTGTTTGGTTGACTTTCAAGCTAATTGAGCATGTGGGATAAATTCGTTATCCAAAAAACGAGCACTTTTCATGTAGAAACCTTTTCATGAAAGGCATTATAGATGAATCCCCGTTCTAGGTTTGTTTGAAGAAGAAGATGACACGTGTCTTGATGTGGTTGTATGTTCTTATGTCACACGGATCATTATCTACAATGTATAAATGGGATTATTGCATGGCGCATCATGATTGGTCCAAAAATAAGATAGTGGACTGCACTGTGTAGATTCAGCTCATTTAATGTGCTGGTGATGTAACACCCCCAAATTTGTACAACTCAATACAGCGGAAGACTCGTTGGTGTTACGGGATAGCACATTACTCACATCATAGACAACGCATAAAAATCGCGTCGTTTAATAATAAATCATTTCCATTCATAAATATCAAAGTTACATCGGTCCCAAGTCATTATATTTCATACAAAGTTTTACGAAGTATTTTAATGGAAAAATATTGTTTAAGTGCGGGCCATGAATTCTTGTCGTCTTCCCGAGAATTACCTTCAAGTACCTGAGATAAAACATGTTAAAAGAAAGGGTCAGCGATAACGCCGAGTGAATTCATAGAGTTTAATAAATTCCATCAATATAATATCAGTATAAGAGTATTACTGAAAATCATTTTGTACAAATCGTTTTGATAGGCCATGAAATAGCCAAAATCATTTTATACAAATCCTTATCGAAAGTCATAATATAGGCATTTGCCTTAAAAATCATTATACGAACCATTGTCGTAAAAACATCATACAAAACGTTTTACAACGTTGTGTAGATTAAATAAAAACCGTTATATGAATATGGTTATGAAAACCAAAACACAAACATAATATCAATAGTATGACCCAGTATTGCTAGTCAGACAATACATCGTAATTCGGAGCGTCTATTAGTATTTCGTTAATTTTGGATTATTATAAGCCGCATGACATTGTTACCTTACTAAACCAACAACAGGTAGCTAACCCGATACAAATTTTGCCCATCTAAAGTAGCGTGTCGTCACAAAGGTCACGCTATTGAAATCTTCTCATACATAAATTCGCTTACCAATCAATGTGGCACGACGGGGATCAACCGTCAAGGCGCGAACTGGGGTGATCGTCCCCAAATAGTACTATTAAATGCATAAGCGTCTACCAACTCCCGGTAGTTCACAATTCATGCTAATGGGACTTTTAGTGACATAACCTAACTTTAATAATCCATTTAATTTCATCTATCGGGTCCATTAATCATTTATCGGGTCATACAATCGGGTCATTCGATCATTCGGGTCCAAAATCAATAAACAAACAATCGGGAAAAACGGTGTCCTATTTTATAAAAACTAACATGTTATCTCCCTCGAGGGTTTATAAAACATTTATAAAAATATTTAAAAGAGTGGGAGGCTATGAACTCACGTTAATGTGGGAAGGCGGGTTATCGGCAATTCGGACGTACGGTACGTGCTTCAATCACGGAAACCTATATGAATAATAATCGGTCTTAGACTCATGTCCAATGACTTTATAAAAATATCAATTATGTATACATATGATGATTATATATATATATGACGATCAAGTGGGTTTACATATTCTCGCTTACTCATTTTAGAGTTATGTGTCGATAACTTTTACCCTAGTTTTCTCGTTTTATCTATTTACGTGTTTTAAGTCCAATAAACTTATTATAAGTTCCTTAACTTGTTTTAATCCTTGTTATACTTATTTTATCAGTATCTATGCTTTACAAGTTGGGCCTAAATGGGTTAAGCCCAATAATAAGTTTATAAGTATTCTAGTCCATTTTTGTTGTATTATTAGTCCAATAACGTTAATTTAGTCCGTTAACGTCCGTATTTCTTATAGTTCGGGTTTTATCGGTTTTTACTTGTATTAGTTACTTAAACATCAGTATATGACTTTTATAAACTTTACATTAGACGGGTTTGGTCGTCTAAGTTTTATTTGGCGAAAAACGTTAATTTCACGGCGATAGCCGAAAAAGTCGTAAAAATCAAGTTTATAGTTTTATAACTTATAAAACTTAACAAGTTACCATTTTTTATAAAATGTCCACTTATTTAACCTTTTACATACTTATATAAATAAAATCCATAAGTTAGTGGGTTTTTATTTTACATTTTATACTATTAAATTTTGAGTGCTTATATAATAGTAATAAACATTATTTCCAAAAATCTGATTTTTAACTTCACTTTCACCAAAACTGCCATATCTTGAGTTCTATATGGAGATAGAAGCTCAAATTTTTATCACATAAACTACATGATATGTGCTACATTTAACTCTTCTATAGCTACTGTTGAATCATCTTCTAAACATTTTCTAAAAATCGTCCAAAACAGTAACTTCAGATTTATACCCTAAACTTGTTTTGATCATATCTCACTCATTACAATGATTTCATTGCATGGCCAACTCTCACATGTGTACAAGACATTTAGCTTACTGTAAATAGATTCTATTTCATCATTTCATCAGTTCATGACTTGCTTCTTTACTGTTTTATACAGCCATGTAAATTAATCAAGATTTTAACCTTGTTTCATATGGTTTTTCACCTTTTTAATCATGTTTATCAACAACAAATCCCCACATAACATTTTTATCATCATATAATCATCATATACATATACAATAGGAAATAAAATACATGTTTACATAATCAAAATAACAAGAAGATGAGGAGGACAATCTTTATACCACCATGATGATGTAGGTTGTGATCAAAACATGGATTTTGATGGAGAAACTTGTGCATAGCCAAGACCATCTTCAAGACCACCATGCTCCATGAACTCCTTGTGGAAAATCAGCCCTACTACTCCATGAAAACTCTTCCTTGGATGTTATGAGCACCACCAATCAATAGGGTTTCAAAGTGGCTTCAACATATGTAGAAACAACATAAGGTTTATGGTTAAATTTTAGATCAAATGATGGTTATGGATGGTGAAGGGGACGGCACAATCAAGAGGAAGAGAGAGTTTTGAGAGAGTGGTTTTGCATGTTGAATGAAGGAAATGAACCAAGTAGCTAGTTTTGGTGGGTGGAATAGCTTCAAAATGAAGCTAATGTAACAAGTGTGGTGTAGTTACATGAGAACTTGACACCTCATGTGTTGAGGCAAAAGTTGGCCGCCCCATGTGTGCTAGTGGGGTGGGACAATGTATTTTGTCCCATCTCACTAGTTTACGGGTATTCCTCGATTCTAGTTTCCTCGATTTGCGTGCCCTCGGGTCGTTTTACGAAAAACGTTTTTATAAATTGTGAATCAACGTCACAAAACGAATCCAATAAAAATTTTTTCATCAAAAACGGAGTTCGAAAACGTAAATACGTAATCCTAAGGTTTCCGGTTTAGTCGTAAAGGACGTTAAAATAAAATCGTAAGTCCTAATCTCTTCTCGTAAATTTGTGAGTTTATGAACCAACACAAATTTAAAACTCCAAAATAATATTCATGGACAAATTTATTTTCTGAAATGTCGGACTGTCACCAAAGACGGTGTATGTAAACGTAAGCACGTAACGTTGAATCCTCCGGTTTAGATGTATTCGATGCTACTCCAAGACGTAAATCCAAATTTCTTCCCAAAAATAAGTGAGTTCATATTGTATCATTAAAATAATATTTTCAAATAATATTGGAGAATAAAATATTGACCATAAATTGACGGATTGTCACAGCATTTACCCCTAAACAGGATCTTTGTCCTCAAAGATCATCTTACCTTACTACTCGCTTCTTATAGAGTTAAAGCCATGTGGGTATTTCCTCCACATCCGATCTTTTCTCACAAGTGTAATCCATCATAATACGCGAGTTTCATCAAACATAACTACGGGAATAAGATCAGGCTAAATGTTGACTTACTTTCTCTATCCATGATGTTCACGGGTTTTTGATGAACGTAACTTTTCGCCGATCTAAGCTCTACTAAGAACAATAAGATTTCCACTTGATAGATATTCCATCAAGTTTGATTTACGAAACATAATTCACGCAGTCTTTGAAGTCCTAGGGTAGATCCAGCTTATATGCCTTTCAATCCCAACTTTTACATCATCTCAATGGTCCCAAACAACGGGGACTTATATCCCATGATTTGTCAGATCATGAATTCATTTTTCCAAGGTTAAAAATTGTGGCATAACTTCGCTACCCATTTGGCACTTCAAGATCTACATTTCACATTCACACAACCTCCTGCCCGCTATCGGCAGTCCATAATCAGATCCTAATTTCAACAATCATTTCAGATCTCGCGGGTCGGGTAATTTACAAGGATAGGCTCGCCATTATAGGAAACCTAAATCCTAAAACTCACAATGGGTGTTATGTCGGATGTCTTCATCTCAACTCCTGCTTACAGATGCTCTAATATTTAGATCCTAACAAGATCCGATCTCGATCCTAATATGATGATCATCAATGATAATCTCTCCAAAGGAAAACGATTATACGGTCTATTAGCAAAGGTCAATCATTCAAACACAAAACAGCACTTATATTACCTTGTATCGTTACTTTACCTCGTCCCTTCGATTTGGGATGGTACATAGTACTCTCATCAAGGTTCGTTCTCAATGATTTCTGAGCAAATATCTAGAAATTCGATGCGAAGCGAGGATCTTGATTTAGATGTTCGATACAGACATGCTACGTTTACATAACTCTTTTGTATTTATCATTAACGAGAATGATATTAGCAGATTTGGTCAGTCTGTCGACGATGACCCAAATCGAATCAAATTCAGATGATGACCTTTGCAATAGCTAGACGTTTACTAATGTATGAGGCGATGTCTGCCTTCATAATTGCCATTAGTACAACTTCTTCAGACAAAGATACTTCTAGTCATAAATGATATAAATAGAATACTTATACTTACAAATTCCAACATAACTATATCTCACAATCTTCCACATTCAGACAATCATAAGTGGTCTTTAAAATATTTAACGTTATCGGCTTCTCAAATTTTTTTTTTAATGGTTCACATTAGCCGCGAACCCCCTTTTATTATCTATATTATCCTTCTTACAATCATCGGATATTTTCAAATTGTTCGGCAATTTATTTCGCACAATCATTATTAAGGAACATGTCCTAATTAGTTCTTAATCCTCTTATACATAATGTGTCAGTATCTATATTCACTTCTCATGATGATATAATTATCATGTCCACAATTCATTCAGATATTCTTTCTATATTATGCATCAGTAATTACGTTCACCTTCGCCTGATGAAATAAATATCATAACCGTATTTATTCAAAATTCTTTCTTCATATCTTCTATGTTTTAGTTTCGTCTCATCTATCATTTTTATCAGTTTTTCTCAATCCGACGTTTTAAGCGTCGATAAGTATTACATGTAAATTAAATAATTATTAGTTAATTTTTTTTATGAAGCGTAAACGTAAAAGTTTTAAATTTCTTTGTTCGACCAATTATATAAAATATTCAAAATAAATTTGAATTTAATTAACAAGATTTTTGCTGATTTATCGAAAATAATTAATAAGATTCGTAAATGTTTGAAAAATCTTTGTTTATACTTTGGTCAAAGTTTTCTTATTTGAAAAGCAAAAATTTTCGTTTTAAGTTTTCAGGTTATGGTATAAATGGTTTTACTCAATCCTTCTTAAGTTATCTTGAGGTATACACAAACATTTACCCCTAAACAGAAGTTTAGTTGAATGGTTTGTGTATAAGGGAATAATCCCGTTAAAAATCCTTTGTTAAAACCTTATCAAAACATATTTCCATTTCTTTTTGGTAAAATCCAAAGTCTTAAAAGGGCTCTTAATTTTTGAAGAGTCAATTTATATTCCATTATCTATTAATCATATGGTTAAATCATGTAAAGGTTTAAGTTTTTAATCACATATCAATTATTCAAGGTTCAGGTTTTTAATTGTTCGGCCAATTCCGGGCAATCTATAATTTATTATTAACTCATTCTTATTCTTATAAACAAACATATAGTCCTTAATGATCACGAGCATAAATTCATCAAATTACAGCCTACACACGCGATTCATCATATTTATGAATGCTACATGTGCATCGGTTAATCCAAACGACATCACGTGAAACTCATAATGTTCATTACAAGCACCAGATGTAGTGATTGGAATAGATAGTCTCTTTCGCAGATGCGAAGTTGATGATAACCATGTCGTGGATCAAATCTTTAAAACATACGCTAGAACCTTGTAAATGATCGAACGAATCTTCCATTTCGAGTTATGGATATCGTTTTCGATTGTCAATTTACTCAGTCACAGTAATCTATAAATATAAGGAATGATTAACACCATAGCTCTTCAGGAAGACAGGCTTGGTATAATAAAATCTTTCTCCGACAACTCTCTCAGTTGTACGGTAATTCCTTAAATTCAGATGGTGCTGACGTACAGTGCACAAGCCATAGGTGCAACACCGAGAATATAATCAATACCAATTTCAACTTGCCTTAATGGCGAAAGTCTAGGTAATTCACCAACAAATACTTACTAAAGTTTAGATAACATAAACATCTTTTAATACATTCATATTAGGTTCTTCTAGATTACAATATCTATGAATAATTCACAACCATTCATGGTATACTTTTTAAGTCTAAATGCAGGATATGGTCATCCATCACGAATTATTTATATCACTTTTGATAATCAACATCTTATCATTTAGGGGAATTCAATTCGAGTTCCCATCAATTAAGACAATGTCGTCATGTCATAATCAATCAATCCATTCTACTAGCACTATCAACTTTCCAGTTTTTATTGCCGTCGATAAGATGTGATCTTCTCAAAAGACTAATAATAACTCATAATTCTTCACGAATTCAAGGATATATGGAGACATAACTAACCTTAAAAGAGTAAGGTCAACGCATAATCTATGCGAGAGAATTTCAAATTAGATACAGATGAAAACATTTAACGAATATGAATATATCCCATGTTTTCATAATTTGAGTACGCATTCGAAAGCTCCTCGGATCGTTACCCAGGTCATTCAAATGAAATCAAATCATAAGAAATGATAAGAACGTCAATACATCCAGTCGGGTATCAACACTCGGTAATCAGATACTTTTCCTAAGAATCTCACTACGGGAGAATTGGACAAGAAAGAATTGTCAATTGTCAAGTAAGACAATTTCCACAGATGATTAAATTCGACTCATAAGAATAAATGGTACGGGCACATATGTAGGTGTCCCTAATAATATGCCCCTATTTTTCATTTCTTGCAGATCTCATTAAAATTTAATCTTTCACAATCCTCAAAGAAAATGTAGTGTTTATTCATTAGTTTTATGGTGACTACTAATCAGTCTTGCATGGTCCATTCCAAATTGTATGTAGGCGCGCAACTATATACAATTTCAAGATTAACGATGCAATACTCAGTTCGTCAAAATTTTATCATCATGTTTATAATAAAAACATTTTTATGCTTAATTCTTAAATAAGAATCAAAATAAATTTACAAAGATTTTCTTTATTATGAAAACAATTAGGTTTTTCCAAAGTGTTTTACAAACAACTTCATTTCAATAACAATCACTTATAAATCTCACTATCAATAATCCTTATAGTGATGAAAATTCAATTTTTCTCAAGGCATACTGTTTTATCTTTTATAAAAACAATGAGTGATCTGCAAAAGAGTGATGAAAGCTTGTTCACCAAGAATTAACTATGATATGATAGGAAAATGAGCTTAACTACAATATGATAGGAAATGAGCTTTAGCCAAATAATCATGAGGTTCATGATCTCGATGGCACTCAACAAGAATAATCCACAACGTAACTCAAATAGAGATGAGTACTTGCTCAATGGTTGCATCACTAATTCGAACACTAGGATGAAGCAATAAAGATAGATAACATCGATACATGTAGGATTTAGCAATCAAAGGTAGTCTTTTCATTAATCACAAACAAGTCAAAATTGTACCGTAACACATTACGTGTCACTATGTCATACAATTCTCAGAACTCATCCTACCAACTGATATCTCAGTTAAGTTAGGGATTTTTAAAAGATACCACAATGAATACTAATCTACAAGAGTCATTAGGTGTTCCACATGTCCCGAAAGATCCATTGGTCTCAATTCAGAAGAAGATTTCTTCAATTTATTTCTTGGACACTGGGCATCCTCGTCAGTGGACAATGGCCTAGGAACAACCCTTAACACGAATCAACAATCAATTAAAACCTTATAATTCAATCACAAAACTTAACGACTTCCTCTTAATAATCTCATATTCCATATGGGTTAAATTTTACTTTATTCAAGTTTCAACCAATTTTATACTTAAATCAGTATCCTACCTCATATTCCAATACTTTCAATCTTATTCTTACACCTTTAAAGGGCAACATAAGTTCGATATTATCAACACTTAATTTCCAATCCAATAGCTCTTACAACAACAATTATCAAATGAATCACTAGTATGAAATGACTTGATCATTCAACTAGACTTCTCGGAAAGGTATTAGTGGCATGAGGCTTTTGGGTAATGGTTCCAATGACAGCCTCAAGTGCAACATTCACCCTTTCGATTTCAATTTAAGAATTGGATGACAACGAATCAGATGACATCTTTCTAGGTGGTAACGTTTTGTCAAACTCCACTCTATAAGGAAAGATCGTCATGACATCGATATCAGATTTAATCTCGCCAATTCTTTTTCAATATCACAATCAACTAATATCTACATTTCTACGAGTATCAACCATTTGTTGGGATCATAAATATCCACAACTTGGTTTAGATCTAGAATAGCTAGAATTCCTACGAGAATAGCTTAGATTAATTTACTAGGGGATTTAGGGTTACTTGTGACAATCTACATCGTATAAATACCTCGTATAAAAATCAAAATAATCATCAAACAATCATGTAATAAAATTACATCATATATATATATAATCAAAGTTATATATATTAAAATAACACTTCTCAGTCTTGGCCTTGTCGGTAACTCGGGAATTCTTCGGCACCGTTATAGTCAAAAGATTTTTAGACATTTTTAGAAAAATATTTATAGTTAAAAGATTTTGAAAAGTTTTATTCAAAACCTTGGTTTTAAAAATCTTTCGTTCTCTATAACGAGAGCTCTGGTACCAAACTATAACACCCACAAATTTGTACAACTCAATACAGCGGAAGACTCGTTGGTGTTACGGGATAGCACATTACTCACGTCATAGACAACGCATAAAAATCGCGTCGTTTAATAATAAATCATTTCCATTCATAAATATCAAAGTTACATCGGTCCCAAGTCATTATATTTCATACAAAGTTTTACGAAGTATTTGAATGGAAAAATATTGTTTAAGTGCGGGCCATGAATTCTTGTCGTCTTCCCGAGAATTACCTTCAAGTACCTGAGATAAAACATGTTAAAAGAAAGGGTCAGCGATAACGCCGAGTGAATTCATAGAGTTTAATAAATTCCATCAATATAATATCAGTATAAGAGTATTACTGAAAATCATTTTGTACAAATCGTTTTGATAGGCCATGAAATAGCCAAAATCATTTTATACAAATCCTTATCGAAAGTCATAATATAGGCATTTGCCTTAAAAATCATTATACGAACCATTGTCGTAAAAACATCATACAAAACGTTTTACAACGTTGTGTAGATTAAATAAAAACCGTTATATGAATATGGTTATGAAAACCAAAACACAAACATAATATCAATAGTATGACCCAGTATTGCTAGTCAGGCAATACATCGTAATTCGGATCGTCTATTAGTATTTCGTTAATTTTGGATTATTATAAGCCGCATGACATTGTTACCTTACTAAACCAACAACGGGTAGCTAACCCGATACAAATTTTGCCCACCTAAAGTAGCGTGTCGTCACAAAGGTCACGCTATTGAAATCTTCTCATACATAAATTCGCTTACCAATCAATGTGGCACGACGGGGATCAACCGTCAAGGCGCGAACTGGGGTGATCGTCCCCAAATAGTACTATTAAATGCATAAGCGTCTACCAACTCCCGGTAGTTCACAATTCATGCTAATGGGACTTTTAGTGACATAACCTAACTTTAATAATCCATTTAATTTCATCTATCGGGTCCATTAATCATTTATCGGGTCATACAATCGGGTCATTCAATCATTCGGGTCCAAAATCAATAAACAAACAATCGGGACAAATGGTGTCCTATTTTATAAAAACTAACATGTTATCTCCCTCGCGGGTTTATAAAACATTTATAAAAACATTTAAAAGAGTGCGAGGATATGAACTCACGTTGATGTGGGAAGGCGGGTTATCGGCAATTCGGACGTACGGTACGTGCTTCAATCACGTAAACCTATATGAATAATAATCGGTCTTAGACTCATGTCCAATGAATTTATAAAAATATCAATTATGTATACATATGATGATTATATATATATGATGATCAAGTGGGTTTACATATTCTCGCTTACTCATTTTAGAGTTATGTGTCGATAACTTTTACACTAGTTTTCTCGTTTTATCTATTTACGTGTTTTAAGTCCAATAAACTTATTATAAGTTCCTTAACTTGTTTTAATCCTTTTTATACTTATTTTATCAGTATCTATGCTTTACAAGTTGGGCCTAAATGGGTTAAGCCCAATAATAAGTTTATAAGTGTTCTAGTCCATTTTTGTTGTATTATTAGTCCAATAACGTTAATTTAGTCCGTTAACGTCCGTATTTCTTATAGTTCGGATTTTATCGGTTTTTACTTGTATTAGTTACTTAAACATCAGTATATGACTTTTATAAACTTTACATTAGACGGGTTTGGTCGTCTAAGTTTTATTTGGCGAAAAACGTTAATTTCACGGCGATAGCCGAAAAAGTCGTAAAAATCAAGTTTATAGTTTTATAACTTATAAAACTTAACAAGTTACCATTTTTTATAAAATGTCCACTTATTTAACCTTTTACATACTTATATAAATAAAATCCATAAGTTAGTGGGTTTTTATTTTACATTTTATACTATTAAATTTTGAGTGGTTATATAATAGTAATAAACATTATTTCCAAAAATCTGATTTTTAACTTCACTTTCACCAAAACTGCCATATCTTGAGTTCTATATGCAGATAGAATCTCAAATTTTTATCACATAAACTACATGATATGTGCTACATTTAACTCGTCTATAGCTACTGTTGAATCATCTTCTAAATATTTTCTAAAAATCGTCCAAAACAGTAACTTCAGATTTATACCCTAAACTTGTTTTGATCATATCTCACTCATTACAATAATTCCATTGCATGGCCAACTCTCACATGTGTACAAGACATTTAGCTTACTGTATATGGATTCTATTTCATCATTTCATCAGTTCATGACTTGCTTCTTTACTGTTTTATACAGCCATGTAAATTAATCAAGATTTTAACCTTGTTTCATATGGTTTTTCACCTTTTTAATCATGTTTATCAACAACAAATCCCCACATAACATTTTTATCATCATATAATCATCATATACATATACAATAGGAAATAAAATACATGTTTACATAATCAAAATAACAAGAAGATGAGGAGGACAATCTTTATACCACCATGATGATGTAGGTTGTGATCAAAACATGGATTTTGATGGAGAAACTTGTGCATAGCCAAGACCATCTTCAAGACCACCATGCTCCATGAACTCCTTGTGGAAAATCAGCCCTACTACTCCATGAAAACTCCTCCTTGGATGTTATGAGCACCACCAATCAATAGGGTTTCAAAGTGGCTTCAACATATGTAGAAACAACATAAGGTTTATGGTTAAATTTTAGATCAAATGATGGTTATGGATGGTGAAGGGGACGGCACAAACAAGAGGAAGAGAGAGTTTTGAGAGAGTGGTTTTGCATGTTGAATGAAGAAAATGAACCAAGTAGCTAGTTTTGGTGGGTGGAATAGCTTCAAAATGAAGCTAATGTAACAAGTGTGGTGTAGTTACATGAGAACTTGACACCTCATGTGTTGAGGAAAAAGTTGGCCGCCCCATGTGTGCTAGTGGGGTTGGACAATGTATTTTGTCCCATCTCACTAGTTTACGGGTATTCCTCGATTCTAGTTTCCTCGATTTACGTGCCCTCGGGTCGTTTTACGAAAAACGTTTTTATAAATTATGAATCAACGTCACAAAACGAATCCAATAAAAATTGTTTCATCAAAAACGGAGTTCGAAAACGTAAATACGTAATCCTAAGGTTTCCGGTTTAGTCGTAAAGGACGTTAAAATAAAATCGTAAGTCCTAATCTCTTCTCGTAAATTTGTGAGTTTATGAACCAACACAAATTTAAAACTCCAAAATAATATTCATGGACAAATTTATTTTCTGAAATGTCGGACTGTCACCAAAGACGGTGTATGTAAACGTAAGCACGTAACGTTGAATCCTCCGGTTTAGACGTAGTCGATGCTACTCCAAGACGTAAATCCAAATTTCTTCCCAAAAATAAGTGAGTTCATATTGTATCATTAAAATAATATTTTCAAATAATATTGGAGAATAAAATATTGACCATAAATTGACGGATTGTCACAGGTGAGGTGGCCACTTAGCTGGAAATCCGTGTCTAGTATTTCTTGTGTTGTGATTGGCTTAGAGAAAGCAAACACGGATCATGTCCAAACTTGGAGACTTTTTGACACTTTAAACCCCTTGACTTTGGCAGAATATCAAAGTAAGCTATAATCTTCATTCTAATGGAATTTTCAGTCCTTCAACTTGCATTCTTGTTAATTTTGGCCCTTTGACTTGGGTGACTTTAGAGTTTACCAGGTTTGAGTTGAATCTTGACTTTATCCAAATTGCACTTTAAGTCCCTCAACTTTGGGATGTTGTCAAGATAGGTCCTTTAACTTCAATTGACTTGTCATCTTTGATCCTTCTTTGTCTTTTTATCACAAATAAGCTTGATTTCTTCTTGTTTGCTTGCAAATGTATCCATGTTACCTATTTAAGCACAAACATAAAACATACCACATAATTATGCTTTATAGCACAAAAGTTAGGTATTTTCCATGTGTTTTAGGGTGATTTGTTGATTAATTGATATTAGATTTTTCTCATATCAAGAATCAAGCTTTGCTTGCTGAAAAGGATGTAGAGAATGTTCAATATGCTCTCATGGCCATATCTTCTTCTTCATCAGACAATGAGGTATATGATGATGCTTTTTGTAGTAAGGGTTGTAGACTTAATACTGATAAACTTAATAAAGAAAGTTTAAAGTTACAATCTGATATTCTTGGGTTGAATATCAGTATTTGAAACTACAAAAGGTGGCTTGCACAATCAGATGGGATGGTGCAAGAGTATAAGGACATGTAATTTAATCTAAAAGATCAAATAAATGTTCTTAAAAGGGATCTAGCATTTATTTCTTAAGCAAAAGCTTCATACATAAAAGCTAATAATGAATTGAAACTTAAGCTAGATGAGACATTCAAGCTAGGGAGAATGTAGGGCATAAAATTGAAAAGTTTGAAAAAGCTAGTCAAACCCTAGAAAAGGTTATAAGTGAACAAAGAAACCTTAAAGACATGTTTGGGATTGGGATGCATTCTAAGGAGTATACTGCTGTTCCACCCCCAGAAGGTGAATTTTATGAGTTTTCTAAGAAAGACTTGTCTTGGACTGGTATTCCAGAGTTCCAAGTGGAGGAATTTACTCCTCCACCACGTGTGCTCACACCAGTTGAGAAATACATGCAAAGGGTGACTGACCTTGACCTTTGGAAGAAGGCCAACCCTTCTCTCTTTTTTAAAGGAGGACTTCTTTGTGATGAATAAACTGACCCTAAATCCATTATCATCTCTAACCCTTCTACTAGAAAAACGATTGACCTTGGCTCACAACTTAAAAGCAAATCTAGTGTTAAGTATGCTGAAATGTATAGAAAATCTAGATCACCAAAGAGTCAAGCTAGTGTTAATGAGACTGGATTTTATGAACCTAGACCTAAGCTTATGTCTAGAAAGTCTTGTTATTCATGTGGGAGCTTCTAACATTTGGCTTATAGGTGTGTCAGCGGATACAAACCAACCGTTGAAATAAGTCAACCATGGTCAACCTAAAGCCTTATGTTCATACTAGACCAGAGGACACTAGACCAACTTCATACTTCTTTAAGGCAGCTAACACCCAAGGGCAAAGACCCTTCCAAAAGACCAATACTTTGTCTAACAAACAGTGGGTTCCTATAGCAAACCCTAATTCAAATGCTGACGGGAACATTTATCCGCTGACAAGGCAAAACCAGCCGCTGATAGAATTAGGTTTGGCATGAAAATGCCACAATTAGCATCTGTCAGACCCAATGTTTGATCCAGTAATAAAAAGTATTTATAACCTAAGGGAAAGCGATCTAAGGCATCATCCAACTTAACATGGTGACCTAAACAAGACCAGTCTGTTGATCCCAAACTTAGATCGATTTAGCTTGTGTAAACGAGATTAAATCAAGTTAAACACGTAGAGAAACTTTGTTGTGTATAAAACAATTTAAGTATTATGCGGAATTAATACTCAAACAAGAACACACAAACAATTGTAAAACAAACTTTCACTTGATTGATTAGAACAAACTTTCTTACAATGAAAGTGTTAAACGTATGGAAACTTATATGAAACAAAACCTAAAGGTATTCTTTTATAGACATAAGAAGCCTTGTACAAGAGTCTACATATTAGCTATTCTAGGTAAAGATAAATATAGAAAATACATTGTTGATCCTATCTTTACTAGAAACAAACTAGAAACATAATACACGTAGACCATATCTTTTTATCAGTGCTTGACTTCAATCTATCAACGCTTGACTTCTTCCTGTCAACGCTTGATCTGTCAACGCTTGTTTTCTTCTTATCAATGCTTGTTTTCTACTTGTCAGCGTTCAAGTGTATTGGCTACATTTTATTCCCAACAATCCTCCATAAACTTGATATCTACTCTATCAATCAAGTTTCTTAATAAAATTTGAGAACTAGGAGGAATCTTACAAATCTTATCATATTGGTAATAAACATGACTAATCAAATCTTTGTCCACGACACTTGAATAGTCAATCTCCAGCTGTGTTGTCTTCATCTTGTCTAAAACTTCTTTGGACATGGGATACTCAACATCTACAAGTAGATACTCAGCAAACTTTGTAGAACTCAAATAATACACACCAGTAGCTGAATACAAACGCCATTGAAGTCCACTGATATCATCCTCAAGATCCTTGCAAACAGGATCTTCTTCTTCTAGTGCACACATTCTCTTGAATGTTGACTAAAGCTTTATTCCATTAACTGAAGTAGGTGCTTCAATCTCATACTTGGCCAACAACAACCTCCAAAGGTCTGCCAAGTATTCCCTATCCATACTTGCAAAGAGAGACATAAAAGTAGTAAATGTGTGTACCTCTTTCCCATATCTGCCAATCATCCAAAACCCACTTGCATCTTCTTCATAGCTAATGATAGGGTTTCTGGCATCAAGAGGTAACACTTGTACCATATCTGAAGCTTCCATGGGTGAGAGCTTAATGCTCCTTCTAAGAACAGCTTCACTGGGATTCACTTTATTTAAACCTTTAGGGAATTCAAGTGGAACTCCCTTCTTCAAAGGCCTTGGAACAATTATTGCCTTTTGAATCTCCATCTCTTCTGCAAGTTCTTCTCTCCTTTCATCTGAGAGAAGTCTGATAGTATTCATTTCCTGCACTCTGGCCCAAATGGGATAAGCCTTATACTCTAATTCTTCATAGGATAATCCATGCAATTTCTTGAAGGTCCATCTAGTTCCATGACATCTAAGTAACATGTAGTAAAGCTCCCTTCTATCCCTCTTCAGCAGTGAGAAAACATTACTAGCCTTATGCTTCAGAATTACCTTGCAGTCTCTTTGAACTCTTAGCGGAATTTCCAAACCCCAAATTTGGTCTGAAATTGTCAAATCTGGATTCTCCATAATCCTATTCTCCCAAGCATGGTACATCTGAGAAACTTCTAGCATATCATAGTCTACTTGAAATTTAACTCTCTAAGCTTCTCTCTTGCCAAGTCATCACCATATTCAAGTCTTTCTAGTTGTTCAATTATCATAACACTTGAATCTGAACTTCCTTCGTCACTTCCTTCTTGTTCCTCTGAAGTAAAAAAAAATGGTAATTCACCAACCTTCTTCATTTCTTGTTCCACAAGTTGTGCAACCAACCTTGAATCAAACTCTACTTGTGCTGCATCCTTTGGATCTTCTACTTCTACCATGATTCCTTTACCCTTATCTAATGGATCAATGATGGGTAAAGATGATGATGGTACCTATGAAGACACTTCCTTGATGATAGCTGATGACTGGAATACATCAACCATATCTGCAGGTCTGTCAACGCTCAAATTCTGTGTATCAGCGCCCAAGTTACTCTTGTAAGCGCTTGGGGTGTCAGCGTTCAAATTTTGCTTGTCAACGCTCACCTTACTTGTCTCAACGCCTCTTGTGAACTGCTCCATCATTGCTGTAAAAGACAAGTTCAAGTTTGTAGGAGTAACCAAAGATGTATCAAAACTTGGTTGCTTCTTCAATTCAGCGAGGGCTTCAGCAACATCCAAAGATTCTCCATCATGTGAGCCTTTATCACTCACATGGATATGCTCATCCTCCCCTTTGGAAGATTCCTCCATACCACGCCTAGTGTTAGCATCCTCCAAAATAACAATCCTCTCCCTCAATTGCTTGAGTTCAAGGCCTTGTGTACTAACTGTTTGTACCAAGTCTGCATTTTGCTTTTGCAAGCTAATGTAGACAGCCGTCAATTCCATCATTGTGTATGGTTCCAATCTGCCCTCCTCTAGAATGGGTATTTGACCTCCCAAAGTAGAGTCATGGAGCATGGATGAGGTCTTAAAGATGTTAGGATTGGCTTGGCCTGCATCTAAGCGAGTACCAATAGTCCCAGCCTCATCCATAGCACCAACCACACTTGTGGTGGTGGTTCTCTCTGCAACATGGCTAGGACAACTAGAGGAGAACACTCCAGCAGTCCTTGGGCGTTTTTGCAACCTATATTCAGGGTCTGTGAAGGAAAGGTGTCAACGTTTGGATTACTAGTGTCAATGCCAACATTTAATGTGTTAGCTCTGAAGGATTCTTGGTCAATTTCCATGTGTTGAGGTGAAGGCAAAGGTTCTGGTATTGGCTCAATTTGTGGTTGTGGGTCTGGTTGAGGTTGTGCTGCTGCAATAACAGCAAGCATAGCTTGGGTGAGGGGTAATTCACGGTGAGGAGGTGAGTTCATCTTACTAAAAATAGCTTTCTTTTGCACAGGGATCTCATAAAAATCATCATGATCCCTTGTACAATACCCTTGGTCATCAAAAATCATTTGTAAAAATATGGGATAAGCCAAAGTCATCTTATTCCCCTTGTTGTTACACATGCCATCAAAATATAGTTTTGAAAAATTATACTTTTGCCCATTTGTAATTCACACAATTGCACAAGCAATTGATCTGTTAATTTCATTATGTGCAGTATGTTGGAGCATAATTTGGTTGGGCCGGTTCGACGACTCTCCTGGGCCGTTCGTCGTCTTCCCGGGTCCTGATTAATGCTGCAAACAAAGGTAAACCGGTTAGACGTGGACCCGAGGCCGGAGCCCTGGGGTCCACCTCCGACGGTCAAGTTAGTATCGGATGAATATGTGGTATAAGAGGTGTAGTTATGAGAGAGAACCTGTTGTAGAATGAGACCCCTAGCCTTGTTTATATAGTGCTAGGGTTTCTTGAAGGGTAAGTTAGGTGTGTGTGGGCCGCGGGCCTGTTGGGCCGGGCCGGATACCGACTGTACCTCGACATGTCCCCCAGTCTAGTATGATATGGTCCATGATCATGTTATGCTAGACTCATTCGTGTATCATGCTCACTAAACAACCGCGTGCGGTTTGCTGCTAGAACATCCTCGTGGGTTGTCCGTAACATATGGCTCCACTCGTAATGGGCTACTTTTAGCGATAAGATGATGGTTTGGGATTACGAATAGTGAGCATAGCCACTATACGTCATCATGTCCCCCCAGTCTAGTATGTGAGGTTGTCACCGAGGTTACTAGACTTTACACCATATCCGCTACCTGTAAGCATATCCACATCGAAAGAAATGGGAAAACATGTATACGTAAGACGGGCGGTTGTGCTTGAATGCTTGGTTTCCCGTGATTAGACGGTAAAGACCCCGTAAGAAGAAAACGTGTTCTATAGCCGGGGTAACACTGGCATTGGCAAGGTATCATTCTTATTCATCCCTAACGTGAGGATGATAAGAAGGTTTTGTAAATGTGGAGGTGGAACCCGTATGCTGCATCGTGAATATTTAAAGGCGTACCTTGTATACCCACTAATGATGCAGCATAGTGCGAATATTTTATTCGGCTTAAGGACAACAGAAGGCGTATCTCTGTGGCAAGTTAATGCGGATATTTACATCCGTCTTATGACCACGACTTAGATAATGACTTAAAAACTTTCACGATTTTTCCTACACTAAACACGGTTGATCAGGCCCCGTCCAATTAAGGTCAAAAATGTAAAATTTTGAAAAATCATTCCGTAGTCGGGCAAAGTAATTTATCGTGGAAGGCGTACTTCCATAACAAAGATATGAACCAACGGAAGACGTACTTCCGTGGCAAAAAGTATGATCCAATGGAAGACTTGCTTCCATGGCAAACGATGAGACAACAGAAGATGTACTTCCGTGGTAAAAATAATAAGCTAGCGGAAGACGTACTTTCGCGGCAAAGTAATGACCAAACGGAAGGAGTACTTCCATGATGAAAAGAATGAGCCAGTGGAAGGAGTACTTCCATGGCGAAGATAACACGTGGAAGAGTACTTATGAGCCAGTGGAAGAGATACTTCCACGGCGAAAATAATGAGCACGTGGAAGAGATACTTCCACGGCAACGATAATGAGAACGTGGAAGAGATACTTCCACGGCAAAGATAATACGCTAGTGGAAGAATTACTTCCACGGCGAAGATAATACGCTAGTGGAAGAATTACTTCCACGGCGAAGATAATAAGCACGTGGAAGGAATACTTCCACGGCGAAGACAATAAGCTAGTGGAAGTAGGACTTCCACAGCGAAGGCAATAAGCACGTGGAAGAGATACTTCCACGGCGCATGAATAAGCACGTGGAAGAGATACTTCCACGGCTAAGGATAATGAGCACGTGGAAGAGATACTTCCACGGCGAAGGACAATAAGCCAGTGGAAGGAGTACTTCCACGGCGAAGACATAAGCCAGCGGAAGGAGTACTTCCACGGCGAAGACAATAAGCACGTGGAAGAGATACTTCCATGGCGAAGACAATAAGCCAGTGGAAGGAGTACTTCCACGGCGAAGACAATAAGCCAGTGGAAGGAGTACTTCCACGGCGAAGACAATAAGCACGTGGAAGAGATACTTCCACGGCGAAGGACAATGAGCACGTGGAAGAGATACTTCCACGGCGCATGAATAAGCACGTGGAAGAGATACTTCCACGGCGCATAAATAAGCCAGCGGAAGAGGTACTTTCGTGGCAAAAGAATAAGCGCGCGGAAGGAGGACTTCTGCGGCGAAGGAAAAAGCCAATGGAAGAGATACTTCCATGGCGCAAAACAAGCGCGCGGAAAGAGTACTTCCGCGGTGAAGAGAATAAGCCAACGGAAGAGATACTTCCATGGCGCAAAACAAGCGCGCGGAAAGAGTACTTCCGCGGCGAAGAGAATAAGCCAATGGAAGAGATACTTCCATGGCAAAGGAATAAACCGGCAGAAGGCGGACTTCTGCGGCAAAGGAATATATCCAAAGATATTTGCGTGTCATGCACGGAAATAGTGGTATTATTATACCCTGGTAGCCCCCCAAGTTTAATGGTGCTAAACTCGATTAGTAATATTAAACTTAATCAAGTATTCAAAAAATTACGATCACGTAAACCAGCGCGAATGGACGTACCATAGCCGCGTACGAAAGATAGAAATTGGGTTCGAACGTGCGAACCAACGCGGATGGGTCGTGCCATAACCGCGAATTGTCACATAGTTTAAGACGTATCTTAACTAACTTATGGGATAAGCTATGCCGTTATTTGCGGCGTACCGCTACTACCATAAGGACGGTCAAAGTTTTGACAAAATTTTGTTAGACGTGCACAGTGTGTCTTTTGCAAGTCCATCATGAGTCATGTGGTTCGCTAACTTACTACAACGTCTTGATAGCAAGGTGTCTAACAAGGATGCATGATCCATGGTCGTTGGGGTTGCATCCCTCTTACACGACAAGTTGAATTATTAGGTTCACTCAATCCTCTTATTCCACCTGGGAACGATGTGTACATGTACGCCCGTAGGAAGAAGATATCCGAGTGTACGGACTAGCACGGATGGACGTACCATGACCGCGAATGACAAATATAATATGTAAAGAAAGTATATGTAATATATCTTACCGATATAAAAGATATATATAATATCTTTTATAAATTAATAATATCAGAATATATCATATCCGAATAGAAAAAAGATAAATAATATCTTGTAGTAATTTAAATGATATATGTAATATCCTTTTTAATATAAACAATATACCCGAACTTACGGATTAACTACAGAAGACGCAGCTCATGACCGTAGTGAAAAAATAAAATATGACCGAACATATAGATAAGCACGGTTGGACATACCATGGCCGCGAATAACAAAAAAAAAAAAAATTGTTGAATGCACAGACGGGTGCGGATGGACGAGCCATGACCACGAATCACGATAGGGTCGCGACATATACGAAAAATATATATAATCAAATCAAAAAGATGTATGCAATATCTCCTTGCCAATTTAAAAGATATATGTAATATCTATTTACCGATTTAAAAGATATACGTAATATCTTTTATTAATATAAAAAATATTGATAATATATTTTTTCCTTAAAAGATATAGGTAATACCTTAATTTTAAAAAATATAGGTAATATCTTGTTATCTAAAAAAGATATGGATAATATTTTTAGAAATTTTAAAGTATATTAGCAAATCTTTTTGCCATTGTAAAATTTGATTATATTTTTTTACTGATTAAAAAAAATTCGTTTCAAAAAAGAAACTTGACATCGGTAATCTCATAATAAAGTGTGTTACGATGAAATCAAAGTAAGCCATAATTTGGATTTTTATCCGTATAAATAAAAAACAGTGAATTTTAACAAAGACAAGTAGGTTTATGACTTACCGACTTTTGGCACGGAGCCAGTTTTTGCTTTTCGATAAAGCGAGAGCGCGGAACACAGTTTGTTCAGTGTCCCACGGATGGCGCCAACTTGTTGGAGCATAATTTGGTTGGGCCGGTTCGACGACTCTCCTGGGCCGTTCGTCGTCTTCCCGGGTCCTGATTAATGCTGCAAACAAAGGTAAACCGGTTAGACGTGGACCCGTGGCCGGAGCCCTGGGGTCCACCTCCGACGGTCAAGTTAGTATCGGATGAATATGTGGTATAAGAGGTGTAGTTATGAGAGAGAACCTGTTGTAGAATGAGACCCCTAGCCTTGTTTATATAGTGCTAGGGTTTCTTGAAGGGTAAGTTAGGTGTGTGTGGGCCGCGGGCCTGTTGGGCCGGGCCGGATACCGACTGTACCTCGACACAGTACATTTGGGAATCAAACATTGAAGGATGACATGTATGAGTTACTTCCAGGCTGGGGGAAATTCTTGTTTATGATATTTATTTAATGTACCCTCATCAGGGAAAGGATACCCCAAAGCCCGAAGTCCCTGTTCTATCTCATTAATGGGAAGAGTGGTTATACCATTTGTATCATTAAGATGCAAAGCCTGGCGAACCAAGGCTTCAGTAACCACCCAAGTACGCCCATGAACAATAGCTGTTAATGTAGTCACATTATTAAGCGTTGAGGAACTGACAGTGTTCCAAAACTGTTTAATATGAGTGACAGGGATGAGAGGAGCATGAGAAAGTGCATACCTAATTGGAGATGCATTCAAATACACCACCATCTGGGTGTATTGTGGAAACAAAGTATCATCAGCCTCCAAATAAGCAATCATATTGTGCTGACTCCTGAATCCCAATAGCATGTCACTTGGTTTAAACTTTGGTGCCATTGTTGAAGAAAGCTGTTTGTGAAAGATTGATGAAAGATGAATTATAGGAGAAAAAGTGTTAGGCAAGAATATTATAGTACCCTGTTTAAAAATAGGAGCCAAATATATAGGAGAGATAGGCACATGTGATTGGTCAAAAATAAGGCAAGTATTTTCAAAATATAATGATGAAAATATTGAAAAGAAAATAAGTTATCTTGTGCATTAATTAAAAGTTATCTACTCCCAAAATTACGGCCCCAAAATTCGTCAAAAATAACAACTGGGTAGGTCCCAATGAGTGTCAATGGTAAAAAATAACCCATCAACGCCCCACGGCTATATTCTTCTCAACGTTTGCAAAAGCCATGTCAACGTCTAAATTGGGCACAACAACGCTTGGAAAAATATTTGTCAGCATCCAAAAATAAAAGTAATAAAAATAAAAAAGGACCTTAACAAAGTAATTTATCCTAGTGAAGATAACCTATAAAGTGAAAATTATTCTAGTACGGCAAGCACTGTCCAATTATGCACACTTGATTATGCAAGATAGACATAATAGTCCTCTAGTGTCCCTTGCTAACCAAAATTCTTAACAATTAAGTTATCTTATTCCTTGTAACTCCCAGGTAAACCCATTATAAATCATTCCCAAGTCTCCCAACAGACCACATCCAATTCTAGGCCAAAAAGGTCTTGGCAGCATGCATAGTATGTCAACTTTGCATGCTACAGTGCCTCATGAGATAGAAAACTAACTCATACTCACCCGTGGACACAATCTAGAATTGTTATAAGAGTATTTTAAGAATACCCAAAAGTCCTAAAGGTTCCTAAAACCTCCCCTTAAACTGTGATACACCAGTTGCCAAATAATATGCATGTAAATAAAAATTTATGTCAAGATAGGAATATAAATATTCCAACCATCATCCATAAATTTAAACATGCTCCATTGATTCTCCAAGAATCCATAAGCAACTCTGTATCCAATGGTACAATGCTAACAACGCCAGCACACTTAGATCAAAAATCACAAAAGTTGTTGACAATGTCACGATAACACTTATCAGCGTTAAGATAACCTTTGTCAGCGTTAGACAAATAAAGTGGAAAATCTAACTTCTCAAAAAGACCAATAACAATGCATATCCTGTACATACTTTTACAATGAGACCCCAAAACACATATTAGGTGAGATTGATCATTCCAATACTTGTTACCAAGTATTGAAACCTTCCAGTATCAAAAGGTTTAGTTAATAAATCAGACACATTTTCTTTTGTGTCAACCCTATCTGGTTGTATTAAACCCTTTTCAAAACAATCTCTTAAAAATGATGTCTAATTTCTATGTGTTTTGTTTTAGAATGATGTACAGGATTTTTAATAATGCATAAAGTACTGTTATTGTCTACAAAAATCTTGGTATGCATGAAATTATACCCATAATCCAACAGCTTGTTCTGAATCCATAAGACTTGTCCACAACAAGCAGCTGCTGCAACATACTCTGCTTCAGTTGTAGAATTGGCCACCACTGTTTGTTTCTTGCATTGCCAAGATATCAACCTACTCCCAAGAAACTGACATCCACCAGTTGTGGATTTTCTATCAAATTTGTCACCACCATAATCACTGTCTGAATATGCAATAAGCTCTAATGGTGAATCTTTTGGATACCATAATCCCACGTCTGGATAACATCTAAGGTATCTAAAGATTCTCTTGACAACATGAAGGTGACACTCTTTGGGAGTCACTTGATAGCGTGCACATGCACATACATCAAACATAATGTCAGGTCTTGAGGCTGTGAGATACATTAATGAACCAATCATTGATCTATAGTGCCTGACATCCACATCTTTTCCATCTCCAACTTTTCCCCAAGGGTGTTCTCTATCCATAGGAGTACTAGCCCTTTTCTCATGTGGAGAAAAGCCAAACTTCTTCAAGATTTCTGCTACATACTTTGTAAAACCCGCATGCTTTTACCATGAATAGTACCCTTAAGATCATATGTATATATATTTATTACGAGCGTAAATAAATATATTAGGTCACGGTAATTATTTAACGAGAACACACAAAACGCGAACACAAATAAACACGAACAAACACGTAAAACACGAACACGAGAACACACTTATTAAATAGACACGGAAAATGATCGGGTTACCCCATGTGGGCCCCATATACCACGAAATTAGGAGGGAAATGGGCTTAGCCCATCAATTTTTACTAAACAAGAAAAAGGAGAAATCTTGTGTCATTTTTTACAAAACAAGAAAAATAACAAAAACCCTAAAACGATTTCTTCCTTCTTCCTTTGTTCCTCTTTTGGCCGCCACCCATAAAACACCATGGACGGGTGTTCGGGTTGATTTTGATCTTGGAATTTATGCAAGAGTTCGTGTGTGTTCATCCTTGATCGATCCACGTATTCGATATACCTTTTTAATCCTTTTTCTTTTGTTTTGGATTTAAAAATTAAATAAGAACATGATGTTTTTAAAAAACCTAATTAAAAACATAGATCCAACATGTTTATGATTATGGGGTAGATCAAAACAAGGGTTTTAGGGGTGTTTGTCTAGCCGACGACTAAACCGAACCCCTAAGGGGTCTCGGCATGGCACATGGACCACCACCGAGACCTCAAGGTCCCGGTTTGGTGGTGTGGGTCCCACGGCAACAGCAAACCAAAGGGAACCCCGAAGTGGTTCGGGGTATGGTGTCAATTTCATGTCCGGTTCATGGTTCTTAGTCAAGATCCGGTTCACGGTGTATGTTTAGATTTTTATTTTTATGATCTTATGTTAAAATTAAATTAATAACATGACATGATTAATTTAATAACATGACTTAGGTTATTTTAATTATTAAAATCATGAAATTATTAACTTAAGTATTTTTATATTTTAGACTTATAAATTAATTAATTATTTAAAAACCATGGTTATAATTAAATAATTAACATGACTTAGGTTATATTATTAATAAATAATAATACATGTTTTAACCTAAGTATTTAACTTTATTTAATTAAAAACATGTTATACTTTTATTAAATATTTTAACCTATAGTTTATTTTAATTACACGAAATAATTAATAAACTATACATTATATCATAAGACTTAGAAAATAATCACGAAAACACTTAGGCTTATATACTTAGCTTATTTAACCAGCTTATTTCTAATTATGGAAACTTTCTATTTTTAGGAACTTAATTAAATAAGGCAGCTAATCTATTTATGGAAACGTTCTATTTTTAGAAACTTATTTATTTCAGGCAGCTAATCTATTTATGAAAATTTATTTAATTATAATAGCTGATCTATTTATGGAAACTTTCTATTTTTAGAAACTTATCTATTTCAAGCAGTAAATCTATTTTTGGAAACTTTCTATTTTTGGAAACTTTCTATTTTTGGCAACTTTCTATTTTTGGAAACTTTCTATTTTTAGAAACTTTCTATTTTAGGAAACCTGCTCTTTTTGGAAAGTTACTTATTATTACATAGTAAGTATAATAACACATGAAATACCAGAAATACTTAATCAGAGTAAACAGAATGTAAGATAAACGCAGTTTAATGCTTTAAACAGTAAAACCTGATAAGAACATATAAATAAGCTAAGACATGACATAAAATCAGTTACGTATTAGTAAGCAGATACTTATTCATGTAAGTATTTATGTAGCGTTAGTTATTCGGAAGTAGGATTCCTCTCAGTTCGTCTTCTTCGTTCACTGGACATAAGGTACGGATTCCCGTCCTTTCAGTATGGACATTCTTTCCTTATTAGGATTCCCCGTATGCAGCCAACTGTTTTCCCGTATTATAAGTTACGTGTTTGATTGCTTATGTTTAATTAAGAATACCTATAGCCATATACATGCATGACCAGTTTCACCTAGTTATGGAGGTACCATAACCATAACATTAGAGGCACTGATGTTATGACTTCACCACAGCGGAGTGATTGCTCGTGGCGTCCCTTCAGCTTTTGTCCATTTATATAATATTTATCATGTGGGGCGTATGAGTGCATCCTAGTTACATGTTTTCAGTCAGGATTTCATGGTGAATGTGGTGTGTGCCTTGCATCCTTCACAAGGAGCTGATCCCTCCTACCCAGAACCAGTATATTAAATTAGAGGAACCCCTCTAATTTTCATGATGAGGTCACCCCTCCAAGTATTCATGCACGATGGATTTTCATGACCTATATTGGCTAATGGTAAAATATGTTAAACAGTTTTCATAAGATAAACAAAAGGCTTTTCCAACTATAAAACCAGTTTTATGAACATGTTCCAGGTTTTCCAGGACTTATACATTTCCGCTGCTATTAAGTCTCAATTTATGTTTTAGTCACTTATACTATGTATATATCCATGCACTGAGCGTTTTGCTCAGCCGTTACTTTCCTTTCCATGTCCCAAAACGGCAGGTACCCTAGGAGAGACTCGAGCATTTGGAGGACGTGCATAGGATGGAAGCTGCTAGAGACTTCTTTTCCTTTTTGCCTTCATACATTTATGCTTGTTTAGTCTTTCATTCATTTCTTTTGCTTTATTATTTTTTGGGCTTATGTTTGGGAACCGATGTTTGATTCCGGTTATCCCTATGGTCATGTAATGTTTTAGACATTTATCCTTGTATGCTTTGATGACACGCCATAATTACGCGTGACATTCCATTTATCAGAATGGGGTGTTACAATTATGGTATCAGAGCCAAGGCTTCGACCTGTAGGCTCTAAAATTGGACCTGTGACTAGTGGGTAGTCACCAGGAGCTTCCTAAGCCAACGTTTGTTATACCACGTATTGATGTTTTCAGCGCAATGTTGTTTTAACCATGATGTTTTCAGCACCTTGAGGTTTTAACCTTGATGTTTTCATCGATATTGTTTTACTAATATGGATGGACAACCGTCATTCATATTTAGTTATGTGTCATTGTTTCATGCATAATGTTCCTCGTGAACTGTGGCTATGTGGACTGAACGCCAGTAGTTCATAATTAGTCACATAAATTTTTTCTGATAAGTTTTGACGGATGAGTTTCATTTAATTATGTTTCATGTATCATTGTTGGAGGGATTATGAGTAAGTAATGGTTGGTACAGGACTGGCCCTATTTAGTGGCATGTGCTTTTATCGAAACTTTTAACTTTGGGACCGACCCATAGGCGTCCCCTCGCCATGTATTTTGTTTGGGACCGACCCATAGGCGTCCCCTCGCACATATAAAGGTTTTTATAAACTACATTACGCATTCATGCATTGTTTTTCATGCATAAAATTTTTCTCATGATTTATTGGCATAAATTTTTTTTTATGTCCCCTCATAAGTTACTATGTTTTATGTCAAGTATGTTTTCATACTGTCATGGTTAACTTCAGTTCATGCTGATTATGTTATACACTCCTTCATGTTGAATTGTTCATGTTTCTTCATGATAATTCCGTCTTCATGTTGATTACATCTTACGCCTCTTTTGTTATTTATGCTTTCACGCAAGACATTGTTGGATTTCATTGAATTCTACTTTCATGATAGTCATGGTTGGTTTTCATCGATCATGCTGTCAGGCAAGTCATCGTTGAATTTTGTGTAACCACACTTTAACGTTTCTCGATATAACCAAAATGATGTCTATGCTAATACTGCCAGGTTATCATGGTGGTTTTCCTAACCGTTTAACCGTTATACTTTCCTTAAATCATGATAAATGATCGACCCCATACCGATCATTTCATGTGCATTCCACGTGTACTCCACGTACCGTATTTCATGTGTATTACATGTACCTTAATCCATGTGTATTCCACTTGCAATACTTCATGAGTATTTGCTAGTCGATTCTGAATCATCTCAGGCGTATGTTCACTTGCTGATATTCTACAAGATTGCCGATGTCGCTCATAGCTTGGAGATGTTACTGAAGGTTGATGCTGCTGATGTTGGGAGACGCTACGAGATGCTGATGCTGTTCACAACCTAGAGCTCATACAAGACGAAGACAAAGGCGTTAGAGCAAAGTAATTGGACGAGAAGATGCTTCACCATCAGACGATTTCCATCAATCATTGTCCCTAATTCTTAGTTACATGTCACACGTCATTCGGCTGTCATTTCATCCATATGAGTGCAAACCGGTACCAGTCGGCCACTCAGCTAAATAGTTACATGAATCACGGTCATGAGATTGACCGTCATGGAACTGACAGACAGGACGATAGTAACCACTACTATGACAGAACTATTCTAGAAATTGCAACCGAGGCTTCGGCCGCGGACGTGATCAGACATACAAAGGATCAGTAGTCCAACCGATCCGCCAAGTCTGGCATAATAACCTAATATTGTAGTTCTATTATTTTACGTCTCGAGACACATGTCAAGACATCAGTCAAGACACATGTCTCATGTATACTTTCTGGAGACACATGTCAAGACACATGTCTCACGTATACTTTCTGAAGACACATGTCAAGACATCAGTCAAGACACATGTCTCACGTATACCTCCTGAAGACACATGTCAAGACACCAGTCACGACATATGTCATGCTTATAGTTCCAAGAAACGAGTCAAGACACATGACTCACGTCCAACTATGGAACATTTCTAAGAAATTCAGGGTACCCTCCAAGGGTATATCTATTTTTGTTGTGCCATGTATTAATCAGGCCACAAGAATTTCTATACAATTATCGGCGCATCAGTGAGAACTGTCACGTTGCCGATGTCACTTGCATTTCTTTCACCATGGTTAGTATATTCATGACCATGAAGGACGCCTTTCGTATTCCCACGCATACGAAGGTTTTCCTTCAGCTTAATGATGAGATCCTAGCTGCTAACGCATTTCCTCAGACAGACAGGAGATGAATTTTATCCTAATTATGGACTATGAACAACACACCATGCTACGATTCATAATTATGTACAGTAATGTTCAGGCTCTTGAATACATTCAGCTTGATTTTTCCATCAGGAAAATCTGTACAATTATTTATGCTTACAAGCAGGTGCGTTGTTAGCCATGGCCGCTAAAATTTTCTAGCTGTCAGTAAGACACGACTACTTAAGTCCTTTTACGCATATCCAGTTGATTATTCCAAAATATTCCCATACATTCCAGAAGAACTTACAAGGAGAAGGAAGGTGCCATGAGATTATGTGTCGAATACCGTCGACTTAAACAAATCACCATTCATGACCATTATTCTCCTCCACGTATTGACAACATGTCCAATCGACCTTAGGGTGTTAATCACCTTTCCAAGATTGAACTCATGATCATGCTGCCAATAGTGATGGGTGAAAGAGCTGGACATGTCCATGACTGCTATTCGTGCACGACTCGGTCATGCTAGATTTATGATTTTGAATTAGTCTCAAGAATGCTCCAACAGCATTATGGACCTAATAAATTGAGTTTCCATGAACTCCTAAGCAAATTCATCAGCGTTTTCATTGAGGATAACCTGATTTCCTTTAAGCCTAGAGAAGAACGGGAGGACCATATCTACACTATGTTGCAAATTCTTGACAAGAGAAATTTTACCCTAGAAAATTTTCCAATATCAATTCTGTTTGATTACAGTGACACGCTGAATCACATGGGGTTCTACGGTTAATCTTACCATGACTCTGCTTATGCATAAAGAAGAGAACCCTACACTACATTAGGTGTTCTAGAAAATCCTACGCTAGGAGAAGTCTAGATTCAGAGACTCAGAGTTTTGCAACCTTCTATGTATCAAGTTTCTACGAAGCAGGATACAGTTACGTTCATATCTAAGTACCTGACATACCAACAGGTTAAGATAGGACACCAACAGACTAAGATGTTTCATCATCTGAATTCGTGAATTGAAGTTGTGAATCGAAAAGGCACAAGATCTCCATGGATTTTAGTTACAGATTACAGCAAACTCCGAAGAAGCATGATGCTATCTGGGTTATTGTCAACAGTTTGATCGAGTCTACAGATTCCTTACATCCGTACGGATTTCAGAATCAACAGATAGATTAGACATGTTCCAACCAAGGCTCATCCGATCACTTGGAAATTCCTCAGTTATCGAGTCAGACAAATATTCATAATTATACTCCTTATTTGCTTCACGTCCTTGTTCTAATTTCACGACTTGCTTTCGCACTCGCATTCACAACTCTATTCACATTCATGATGGCATCTCGGCGTACGATTTTATGTTCATTTTCTCATTCTAGGAAGTTTTGCAGGAACTTGAGAGACCAGACCCAAGTTTAGTATAACTCCCTATCCTCAGATAGACGTTTCTCTTCATATTCTATGTCTCACCTTGTAGCGTTTGGCGTTACCGCCACTATATTCTATGTTCACGATATATTTCACATGTCATGTTCATTCCACGTTCCTCATATCATGATCAAGATATGTTACACGTATCATGGATCACGATATGTTTACTCATACTACACTCGCCATATCTCCACGTAGCACGCTCAAAATTTTTCACGTATCACGTTCAAAAAATTTCACGTACTACGTTTCTTTATGTCTCGCGCATCGTTTCTAGTTATCAGTTAAGTCAGATTGTCTTGCATCGTAACGTTTCAGTTACCCTAACACGTTAACTCTTATTTTCCTCGATCGAATTTAGGGGATCTACTTTCCGTTGATAACCAAGAATTTCTTCGTATTCCAAGTCAAGGTCAGTAGGACCAAGATTTAACATTAGTGTCAAGATCTTCTGAAGGAACCGTTCCAAGAGGGAGGCCACTTGGAAACGGACAAGTTCATCCGGACTTTTATCCGTTTTCTCTCATCAATTAGATATGTCCTTTTAGTCACGTCACGTTCCATGTCCTTTCAAGACATGTCACGTTCCACGTTCCTTCTACCATGTCACCTGTACGTTCATTAATCTTACAAACCCTCTCAGTTTGATTCGGTTATGTTTCTCTTTCAGTTACGTTATCTATAATTCGGGGACAAATTATTCTTTTTAGGGGGAAGAGTTGTAAAACCCGCATGCTTTTACCATGAATAGTACCCTTAAGATCGTACGTACTAGATTAAAACTTTCCTATTATAGCATGATTACGATTACGTGTTAGGATTTTACGTATTACGTATGTGTTAGTACACGATAAGTATTTACTACGCACGAACACGCAATAATTATTTGACAATAATTAATCACGAACATGCGATCATGAAATCACGAACGTAATTAAATCACGAACTATTATTAGTTATGTATATATATTTATTACGAGCGTAAATAAATATATTAGGTCACGGTAATTATTTAACGAGAACACACAAAACGTGAACACAAATAAACACGAACAAACACGTAAAACACGAACACGAGAACACACTTATTAAATAGACACGGAAAATGATCGGGTTACCCCATGTGGGCCCCATATACCACGAAATTAGGAGGGAAATAGGCTTAGCCCATCAATTTTTACTAAACAAGAAAAAGGAGAAATCTTGTGTCATTTTTTACAAAACAAGAAAAATAACAAAAACCCTAAAAAGATTTCTTCCTTCTTCCTTTGTTCCTCTTTTGGCCGCCGCCCATAAAACACCATGGAGGGGTGTTCGGGTTGATTTTGATCTTGGAATTTATGCAAGAGTTCGTGTGTGTTCATCCTTGATCGATCCACGTATTCGGTATACTTTTTTAATCCTTTTTCTTTTGTTTTGGATTTAAAAATTAAATAAGAACATGATGTTTTTAAAAAACCTATTTAAAAACATAGATCTAACATGTTTATGATTATGGGGTAGATCAAAACAAGGGTTTTAGGGGTGTTTGTCTAGCCGACGCCTAAACCGAACCCCTAAGGGGTCTCGGCTTGGCACATGGACCACCACCGAGACCTCAAGGTCCCGGTTTGGTGGTGTGGGTCCCACGGCAGCAGCAAACCAAAGGGAACCCCGAAGTGGTTCGGGGTATGGTGTCGATTTCATGTCCGGTTCATGGTTCTTAGTCAAGATCCGGTTCACGGTTTATGTTTAGATTTTTATTTTTATGATCTTATGTTAAAATTAAATTAATAACATGACATGATTAATTTAATAACATGACTTAGGTTATTTTAATTATTAAAATCATGAAATTATTAACCTAAGTATTTTTATATTTTACACTAATAAATTAATTAATTATTTAAAAACCATGGTATTAATTAATTAACATGACTTAGGTTATATTATTAATAAATAATAATACATGTTTTAACCTAAGTATTTAACTTTATTTAATTAAAAACATGTTATACTTTAATTAAATATTTTAACCTATAGTTTATTTTAATTACACGAAATAATTAATAAACTATACATTATATCATAACACTTAGAAAATAATCACGAAAACACTTAGGCTTATATACTTAGCTTATTTAACCAGCTTATTTCTAATTATGGAAACTTTCTATTTTTAGGAACTTAATTAGATAAGGCAGCTAATCTATTTATGGAAACGTTCTATTTTTAGAAACTTATTTATTTCAGGCAGCTAATCTATTTATGGAAACTTATTTAATTAAGGCAACTGATCTATTTATGGAAACTTTCTATTTTTAGAAACTTGTCTATTTTAAGCAGTAATTCTATTTTTGGAAACATTATATTTTTGGAAACTTTCTATTTTTGAAAACTTTCTATTTTTGGTAACTTTCTATTTTTGGAAACTTTCTATTTTTGGAAACTTTCTATTTTAGGAAACCTGCTATTTTTGGAAAGTTACTTATTATTACACAGTAAGTATAATAACACATGAAATACCAGAAATACTTAATCAGAGTAAACAGAATGTAAGATAAACGCAGTTTAATGCTTTAAACAGTAAAACCTGATAAGAACATATAAATAAGCTAAGACATGACATAAAATCAGTTACGTATTAGTAAGCAGATACTTATTCATGTATGTATTTATGTAGCGTTAGTGATTCGAAAGTAGGATTCCTCTCAGTTCGTCTTCTTCGTTCACTGGACATAAGGTATGGATTCCCGTCCTTTCAATATGGACATTCTTTCCTTATTAGGATTCCCCGTATGCAGCCAACTGTTTTCCCGTAGTATAAGTTACGTGTTTGATTGCTTATGTTTAATTAAGAATACCTATAGCCATATACATGCATGACCAGTTTCACCTAGTTATGGAGGTACCATAACCATAACATTAGAGGCACTGATGTTATGATTTCACCACGGCGGAGTGATTGCTCGTGGCGTCCCTTCAGCTTTTGGCCATTTATATCATATTTATCATGTGGGGCGTATTAGTGCATCCTAGTTACATGTTTTCAGTCAGGATTTCATGGTGAATGTGGTGTGTGCCTTGCATCCTTCACAAGGAGCTGATCCCTCCTACCCAGAACCAGTATATTAAATTAGAGGCAACCCCTCTAATTTGCATGATGAGGTCACCCCTCCAAGTATTCATGCACGATGGATTTTCATGACCTATATTGGCTAATGGTAAAATATGTTAAATAGTTTTCATAAGATAAACATAAGGCTTTTCAAACTATAAAACCAGTTTTATGAACATGTTCCAGGGTTTCCAGGACTTATACATTTCCGCTGCTATTAAGTCTCTATATATGTCTTAGTCACTTATACTATGTCTATATCCGTGCACTGAGCGTTTTGCTCAGCCGTTACTTTCCTTTCCATGTCCCAAAACGGCAGGTACCCTAGGAAAGACTCGAGCATTTAGAGGATGTGCATAAGATGGAAGCTGCTAGAGACTTCTTTTCCTTTTTGCCTTCATACATTTATGCTTGTTTAGTCTTTCATTCATTTCTTTTGCTTTATTATGTTTTGGGCTTATGTTTGAGAACCGATGTTTGATTCCGGTTATCCCTATGGTCATGTAATGTTTTAGACGTTTATCCTTGTATGCTTTGATGACACACCATAATTACGCGTTACATTCCATTTATCAGAATGGGGTGTTACATACTTATCTTGAGAGATGAAGATACCATCCTCTTTCTGATGAAATTGTAACCCTAGAAAGAAGTTCATCTTCCCCATTACACTCATCTTGAACTTTTCTGTCATAAGCTTGGAAAAGTCTTCACTCATCTTTGGGTTTGATGAGCCAAAGATGATATCACCCTCATAAACCTGAACAAGTAAGACATCCTTACCAGTCTTCTTTGTAAATAAGGTCTGGTCTATGGTGCCCCTTTTGATTCCATTTTCCACCAGATAGGTGGACAATGTGCCATACCATGTTCTTGGGGATTGATGAAGTCCATACCTAGCTTTCTTGACTCTATATACCTTGTCTGAATGCTCTGAATCTTCAATACCAGGAGGTTGCATTACATAAACCTCCTCTACAATTGTGTCATAAAGAAAAGCACTCTTCACATCCATTTGATTGACAGTAAAGCCCTTGCAGGAAGCATAGGCTATAAATATCCTTATAGTCTCACTCCTTGCAACTGGTGCAAAGACCTCCTCATAGTCTATCCCTTCCTCTTGTGTATATCATTGAGCCACTAAACCTGCCTTGTTTCTGACCACAATGCCTCTTTCATCTTTCTTGTTTCTAAGAACCCATCTTGTCCCAATAGGTCTGACATGTCTGGGACAATCAAACAACTCCCAAACATCCTGTATAGCAAATTAGTGAAGCTCATCCTGCATTGGTTCTACCCTACTTGGTTCTTTGAGAGCATCACAAATCTTCTTGGGTTCCTGTTGTGACAGAAAACAGGCAAACAAACATGCTTGAACAAGAGGGGTATCAACCTTCTTGTGTATATTGGCAATAAATCCTCCAAGATTCTAATGAGATCTTCTAGTTTAAACAGGAGACATCACATCACCAATAATTAGAGAATAGGGGTGATCCTTCATTGTAGAAGTAAGAAATCCTCTCTTAAAAAGTCAGTTGTCTTCAATCTCATCTTCCATGTTACCAATATCTTTGTTGAGTCTTAGGATCTAGACTCATCTAGGATATCATGATCATGATTTTAACATGCATAGCGGAATAATAATAAAGACAATCATAACCAAGAACAAGGCTTTCACTAATAAAGATTACTATTAATAATGCTACTAACTACTACTCCTGGTGCCTTATACCAGGAGGAACATACACACACCTATGGTTTACATTGTTTGTGAATGAGTGAATGACCATGTGTGCGTAACCCTCTTTATATAATAGAGGTACTAGGGTTACATCACAACCTAGCTTACTATAGAAGCTAACTATTTGCTATTAGGTCCTTCATCTTGTTTTGTCATATCAACTCCAGATATCTAAGTCCCAACAATCTTCCCTTAGTTGATTTTACAAAACCAGTAAGCACATGCTTCCCCTGAAGCTAATATAGATTAAGGCTAGACTTCCCCTTGATCCATGCATTCTTCCCCTTTTTGTCACATCAACTCAAAATGGATCGTCTTCCCCTTAAGAAATGCATGTCGAATCCAGTAGGCTACATGGAGAGATCACTGATGAAGAAAATCAAGTATAACAAATTTGATGAAGAAGTGGAATCTCCCAAACTTGTGTCTTATATCTTGCATTAGCCACGTGACGTCGAGCTCGAACAAAATCCTCAAATAAATGAGACACTGAGCACAATAACGTAACCCCTTCAAGCGATAGCTAATGTACGCATAGAGCAAGTTATCTTAAAAAGGCTCCTAATCTTTTTAAGATATGAATAGATCGTACGCCTTCGCTAGATGTGTCAAGTCTTCGTCACCATACAAACCAAGCAAGTTATCTTAAAAAGGATCCTCACTCCCGTTTAAGATATGATAAGAACACAAAACCTGTGAAAATCAACTACAACATAAAATCAGTGATAATCAAATGTCTTCTTCATTGAATCACCCCAACAAAATGATGATGGCTGAGAACTCCTCCTCTAGTAAAAGTAGTGACATCAGACTAGTCACTAAATCAGAGTAGTAGCAATCTTACTTGACTAGTAGGAACCAAAACCGGCCAAGAAAAGTTAGTATACAACAAGCCAGCAAGAACCAACTCCTTCTGAAGTCAGCAAGAATATAACCCAGTGATACGGACCAGTAGGAAGCGACTAATATTACTAGGAGGAACCAAGAACACAACCAACATGAATATATGAGACTAGTAGGAACCATAGCAGACCAGTAGAAACAGCATAACCTACCGGTAGCATCTTAAAACACCTTCTATTTTTTTTCCTCTTTTTTTTCTTTTTTTTATGTCACCACTGTCGCCAAAGCTGTTGTTGTAACAAATACTGATGAACAGTGCTTGGTACTATGGGCGGTATAAATATGCAGGACCCAACATGAATAAAGTAACCACGAAACTTCGAATATAATAACGGCCCAAAGTAGATAATACCAAGCTAGAAACATGCTATGATCATCCCACGTCCTCACGTACCAATTAAATGAATCCCAAAATAGTAGGACACAATAAAATATTTTTCAACCCCACGAATAAGGCATGTCTCATTCCAATAAATGAGGAGTACTTTTGACCAACACCATATAATCATATATCACGTCCAATAAAAAAGTTTCCATACTTTATGCATGACATAACCTATTCCATTTTAATCTAACGCGTTTTTAGTTATAGTCATGCATCTTATCCAAAAATAACTTATATCACGCAGCAACCTAAATGGCCCTTGTAACTGAATCTCAAAAAATAGGAGAAAATAAGATCAATTCCATACCTTGTTAATATACGTCCATCACTTTCTGTCACTTCTTGTTTAAACACGTATCAATATCCAATAACCCAAATCATTCTTTGTGTTTATTAATGCCATGACCACCTGCTGTTGCTCTCATGGATACATGAATCCATATGTATACCAGCAACACGTGAATTATAATACTAAGCATAGTTACGATCTGTATTCCTTATGAAGACTATTCAGCCTTCAAAATGAATTCAAAAACTGAATCTGTTGTGTCTCGAATCACGTACTTCTTGTAGAAAAGTGCACACCAACAAAAGGGTACCTAGGGTTCCTGGCAGATAAAACCCTAAATACGAATTGTTGATAATCACTTGCATTGAAAACTTTATCTTGGCAGCATCCAATTCCTACAAGGGTTCATCATTGATCAAAGATCAACTCACCAAAGCTAGTAGAGAACATCATCACCACAAATCTGCTCTTCTTCTTCTGATCAAACGTAGTAACATCAACACAACAACAACAAGATCATACAAACAGCAAATAACAGCAGCAACATGATAGATCAGCAGCAACAGAACAACGAATCATCTAGGGTTTGTTGGGAAAACCCTAGATCAGCAACTTTATTTATATAAAAACAGAAAATAACATATGAAAACCTTGTATATCAACAAGATCGAGAGCCAACAAGCTCTGATACCACTTGTTGAGTCTTAGGATCTAGACTCATCTGGGATATCATGATCATGATTGTAACATGCACAACAGAATAATATCAAAGACAATCATAACCAAGAACAAGGCTTTCACTAATAAAGATTACTATTAATAATGCTACTAACTACTACTCCTAGTGCCTTATAGGCTTGACACCAGGAGGAACGCACACACACCTATGGTTACATTGTTTCTAAATGAGTGAATGACCATGTGTGCCTAACCCTCTTTATATAATAGAGGTACTAGGGTTACATCACAACCCTAGCTTACTATAGAAGCTAACTATTTGTTATTAGGTCCTTCATCTTGTTTTGTCATATCAACTAAAGATATCTAAGTCCCAACAATCTTCCTCAGACTCTCTTCCATTAATATCTGTATGAACCTCTCCATTTCTGCTTGAAGGTTCACCTTGTTCAAAATTGGAAGAGAAAATATGGTCAAAAGAGTTGTCAACGCCTGAACCAAGGTTGTCAGTGTTTGAGCCATCAACGCCTGAAATAGAGTTGTCAATGTTTGAGCCATTAACGCCTGAATTTGTCTTGTCAGCGCCAGATTTTCCTTTGTCAGCGCCTGAAAGACCATGCATGTTGTTAACTGGTGATACTTGGGGACCACCATTTTTCTTTCCAGCAGCAGCAAAAGCATCTGTCCATATGAGAATAGTGACATACTCAAGTATGGGTGATGATTTGTCTGCATGTGATCCAACCTCTACATTAACCTGTGTACCTAAAACATCAACAACTGGTTCTTCCACAACATTTGAAGTTACCTTCACAATGTTTGGATTAGTAACAGGCATATAATTCAAAGTCCTAGATAGAGGTTCCAAGTCAAATAACCAATTTGGACCACTTTCAGGATCACTAGGTTTACTTTATCGAAACCTAACATGTACCTTTTCAAGTATACGTTTTTCCTTCTTAATTTAAACCTTATATCCTTTACTCTGCACTGAATAACCCATGAAGTAGCCTTCATGTAACACCCCCAAATTTATACAATTCAATACAGCGGAAGACTCGTTGGTGTTACGGGTTAACACATTACTCACATCATAGACAATGCTTAAAAATTGCGTCGTTTAATAATAAAGCATTTCCATTCATAAATATCAAATTTACATAGGTCCCAAGTCATTGTATTTCATACAGGTTTTACAAAGCATTTGAATGGAAATTGTTATTTAAGTGCGGGCCATGAATTCTTGTTTTCTTCCCGAGAATTACCTTCAAGTACCTGAGATAAAACATGTTAAAAGAAAAGGGTCAGCGATAACACCGAGTGAATTCATAGAGTTTAATAAAACCATTAATATATCATCGGTAAATAATTATTACCGAAAATCATTTTATACAAATCTTTATAATAGGCCATAAAATAGCCAAAGTCATTTTATACAAATCCTTATCGAAAATCATAATATTGGCTTTTGCCTTCAAAATCATTATACGAACCAAAGTCGTAAAAACATCATACAATACGTTTTATAACGTTGTATAAAGTTAAATAAAAACCGTTATATGAATATGGTTATGTAAAACCAAAATACCAACATAAAATCAATAATAAGACCCCGTATTGCTAGTCAGGCAATATATCGTATTCAATGCATAAAGCAGTATTTTCGCTATTGGATTATTATAAGCCGCATGACATTCTTACCTTACTAAAACAAACAACGGGTAGCTAGCCCGAAACTCAATTTGCCCATCTAAATTAGCGTGTCGTCCCAATAATCACGTTTGTGTAAATCTTCTCATACATAAATTCACTTACCAATCAACGTGGCACGACGGGGATCAACCGTCAAGGCGCGAACTGGGGTGATCGTCCCTAAATAGTACTATTATATGCATAAGCGTACCAAATCCCGGTAGTTCACAATTCATGCTAATGGGACTTTTAGTGACATAACCTAATTTTAATAATCCATTTCATTTCATCTATCATGTCATTTAATCATTCATCGGGTCATACAATCATTCGGGTCCAAATCAATAAACAAATAATCGGGACAACTAGTGTCCTATTTCATAAAAACTAACATGTTATCTCCCTCGCGGGTTTATAAAACATTTCATAAAAACATTTAAAATATTGCGAGGATATGAACTCACGTTGATGTGGGAAAGCGGGTTATCGGCAATTCGAACGTACGGTACGTGCTTCAATCACGAAAACCTAGACAAATAATATTCGTCTTAGACTTTTGTCCAATGACTTTTTCAAAATAACAATTATGTATACATATGATGATTGTTATATATATGATGATGATCAAGTGGGTTTATACATCTTTACTCATTATAGTGTTTATGTGTTGGTAACATTTTTATACTAGTTACACTAGTTCAATTTAATTACATTTTGAAGGCCCAATAGGCACATTACCATCCCAATACATTTTATTAGACCAATTATACTTTTATTATCAGTATTTTGCTTTACATGTTGGGCCCAAGTGGGTTAAGCCTAATAAGTAAATTTATAAGTGTTTTACTAACTAGTCGGGTTTATAGTCCAATAAGGCTACTTTGGCCCGTGAATGTCTATATGTTGTAAAGATCGGGTTTTATCGATTTTTACTTGTTATATAAGTTCATATATCAGTATGTGAGTTTATAAAAGTTTATATTAGACGGGTCCGGCCGTCTAAGTTTTATTTGACAAAAACGTTAATCTTTCGGTTTTAGCCGAAAAGACGTAAAACTTAGTATATAGTTTTTATAACTTGGAAAAATATTTATACTTGTAATTTATATAACATGTCCCATTTTAATATCAATATTTATATGACTCTTTTATTATAATTATTATCCACTAGTGGGTTTTATATATTTATATATTTTATATAAATTTTGAGTGCTTATATTATATATTATTTATACAAAATCAGTCCTAAAAATCTAGTTTAGTAAAATAGTCATATCTAGAATTCTACATGGAGATAGAACTCCATATTTTTATCACAGAAACTATATGATATGTGCTTCATTTTATTCCTTCATAGCTACTGATGAATCAACCTCTAAGTAGTTCATAAAATACGTCCAAAACAGTGTAGTCAGATTTGCACTCTAAACTTGTTTTGATCATATCTCACTCATTTTTATGATTCCATTGCATGGCCAACTCTCACATGTGTACAAGACTCATAGCTTACTTTATATTAATTTATCTAAGCCATTTTATCAGTTTATCATAAGAGTATTCACTGTTTTATACAGCCTCCTAATTTAGCCATGATTTAACCATTTTTACATGTTGTTTTTCCATCTTTTTACCCATGTTTATCAAATCTATCAACACCAAATCCCCACATAATATTTGTAATCATCATTAATCATCATATAAATATACATAAATAAGGAAATTACAAGATTACATAATCAAAATAACAAGAGGATGGGAAGAACAATCTTTATACCACCATGATTAAGTAGTTTGAAGGATCAAGACTTGGTTTTGGGTAACCAATCTTATGAGATATCAATACCACTTCTAGGATCACCAAATACTTGTAGACTCCTCCAAAAATCAGACCTTGTTCTTCATGAAAACTCCTTGAGAAATCAGCCCCAAACTCCCTTGAAAACTCCTTTTCAGATGTTAGGATCACCTCCAATCTTCATCTTTTTAAGTAACTATCAACATATGTTGATTATAGCTTGAGTTCATGGTTAAATTTTTTATGAATGGGGTGATTGAGGGAGCATATGGGACGAATATAGAGAGAAGGAGGAGAGAGTTGTGAGTTTTTGCATGTAAGTGTTTAGGAGAAAGTGGTTTGTGTTGGATGGTTTGATGTTGCTAGTTGTCTAGTCAAATGAGGAGGACATGTGTCCTTGCTTACTATGTAAGCTTTGACACCTAAGGGTGTTTGTTAGCTTGTTCTTGCTGTCCAAGAGTGGGGGTGGGGTAAGTTTATTCTTGTCTCATCCCCATTTAATTACGGGTACTCCTCGATTCTAGTTTCCTCGATTTGCGTGCCCTCGGGTCGTTTTACGAAAAACGTTTTTATAAATTATGAATCAACGGCACAAAACGAATCTAATAAAAATTGTTTCATCAAAACGGAGATCAAAAACGTAACTACGTAATCCTAAGGGTCCGGTTTAATCGTAAAGGACGTTAAATTATAATCGTAAGTCCTAATCTCTTCTCGTAAATTTGTGAGTTTATGAACCAACACAAACTTAAAATTCCAAAATAATATTCACGGATAAATTTATTTCCTGAAATGTCGGACTGTCACCAAAACGGTGTATGTAAACGTAAGCACGTAACGTAGAATCCTCCGGTTTAGACGTAGTCGATGCTACTTCAAGACGTAAATCCAAATTTCTTCCTAAAAATAGGTGAGTTCATAATATAAAATTTAAAATAATGTTTTTAAATAATATTGAGAATACAATATCAACTATAATTTGACGGTTTGTTACAGCATTTACCCCTAAACAGGATCTTTGTCCTCAAAGATCATCTTATTATACTACTCGCTTCTTATAGAGTTAAATCCATGTGGGTATTTCCTCCACATTCGGTCTTTTCTCACAAGTGTAATTCATTACAACACGCGAGTTTCATCAAGCATAACTACGGGAATAAGATCAGGCTAAATGTTGACTTACTTTCTCTATCCATGATGTTCACGGGTTTCTGATGAATGCAACTTTTCGCTGATCTAAACTTCATTAAGGAATAGTCAAATTTTCACTTGATAGGCATTTTATCAAGTTCGATATACGAAACATAATTCACGCAGCTCTTGAAGTCCTAGGGTAGATCCAGCTTATATGCCTTTCAAACCAACTTTTATATCATCTCAATGGTCCCATACAACGGGGACTTATATCCCATGATCTTTCAGATCATCAATTCATTTTTCCATGGTTAAAATTTTCGGCATAACTTCGCTACCCATCTGGCACTTCAAGATCTACATTTCATATTCACATAACCTCCTGCCCACTACCAGCAGTCAATAATTAAATCCTAATTTCAACAATCATTCCAGGTCTCGCGGGTCGAGTATTTCGTAAGGTTAGGTTCGCCATCATAGGAAACCTTAAACCTAAAAGACATGTCCAACTCACAATGGGTGTATGTCGGGTGTCTTCATCCTAATTCCTGCTTACAGATGCTCTCACAATTAGATCCTAACAAGATTCGATCTCGATCCTAATACGATAGTTATCAATGATAATCTCTCCAAAGGAAAACGATTTTACAGTTTATTACCAAAGGTCAATCATTCAAACATAAAACAACACTTATAGTATTTTGTATCGTTACTTTACCTCGTCCCTTCGATTGGGGTGGTACAGTACTCTCATCAAGATTCGTTCTCAATGACTTCTGAGCAAATCTATAGAAATTCGATGCGAAGCGAGGATCTTGATAGAGATGATCGATACAGGCACACCATGTTTACATAACTCCTTTAAATAAAAAAGAGTCAATTTCTTCATCAAGAATCTATCATTAACAAGAATGATATTAGCAGATTTGCTCAGTCTGTCGACGATGACCCAAATCGAATCAAATTCAGATGATGACCTTTGCAATAGCTAGACGTTTACTAATGTATGAGGCGGTGTCTTCCTTCATAATTTGCCATCAGTACAACTTCCTTTGATAATGATACATTAAATCAGAAATGACAGAAATAGAGTACTTATACTTACAAGATTCCAACATAACCATATCTCAAAATATCCATTTTCAGGCAACCTCAAGTGGCCTGTTATACACTCAACGCCATCGGCTTCTCAATTTTGATGGTTCACATTAGCCGCGAACCCCTTTTTATTATCTATATTATCCTTTTTACAATCATTGTTTATTTTTATATTGTTCGGCAATTTATTTTGCACCTTCATTATTAAGGAACATGTCCTAATTGGTTCTTTATCTTTTCTACATAATGTGTCAGTAATTATATTCACCTTCCTTGATGAAATAAATATCATGACCGTATTTATTCAAAAATTCTTTCTTCACATTTTCTAGGTTTTAGTTTCGTCTCAACTATCATTTTTATCAGTTTTGCTTAATCCGACATTTAAAGCGTCGATAATTACTACAAGTAATTAAATAATAAATATTCAATTTTTATGAAACGTAAACGTGAAAAGTTTTAAATTTCTCGGTTCGTCCAATTATAGGAAAATGTTCAAAAGAATAAATTTGAATTTAATTATCACGATTTTTATTGATTTACTGAAAATAATTAATAAGATTTGTAAATGTTTGAAAAATCATTATTTATACTTTGTTCAAAGTTTTCTTAGTTGAAAAGCAAAAATAGTCGTTTAAAATTTCAAGTCATGGTTTAAATGGTTTCCTCAATCCCTCTTAGGTTGTCTTGAGGTAAACACAAACATTTACCCCTAAATGGGAGTTTAGTTAAATGTTTTGGGTATAAGGGAATAATCCCTTAAAAATCCGTTGTTAAAACATTTGTCAAAACATATTTGCACCTCCTTTTTGGTATAACCTTAAGCCTTAATGGCTCTAATCTTTGAAAAGTCATTATAGATTCCATTATCTTATTAATCACATGGTCAAATAATGTAAAGGATTAAGCCTTAAATCACTTGTTAAATATTCAAGGTACAGGTTTTCATTGTTCGGTCAATTCAGGGCAATCTATAAATAATTATTAAGTTATTATTATTCTTATAAACAAACAGATGGTTCTTAATGATCACAAGCATGAATTTATCAAATTACAGCCTACATACGTGATTCACCCAATTTATGAATGTTACATGTGTATTAGTCAATCCAAACGTCATCACGTGAAACTTATAATGTTTATTACAAGTTCTGGATGTAGTGATTGGAATAGATAATCTTTTTCGCGGACGCGAAGTTGATGATAACCATGTCGTGGATCAAATCTTCGAATATACGCTAGAACCTTGTAAATGATCGAACAAATCTATCATCTTGGGTAGTGGATATAGATTTTAATCATCAGTTTACCTAGTTCACGGTAATTCAGCAAATATGAGGTATGATAACACCATAGCTCTTCATGATGACGAGCTTGGTAGAATAAAAGTCTTCTCATACAACTCTTCTCAGTTGTAGGGTAATTCTTTTAATGCAGATGGTGCTGACGTACAGTGCACATGCCACAGGTGCAACACCGGGAATATAATCAATACCAAATTCAACTTGCCTTAATGGCGGAAGTCTAGGTAATTCACTAGCAAATACCTCCTAAAGTTTCAGATAACATAAACATCTTTTAATACATTTATTTTAAGTTCTTTCTAGATTATAATATCTATGACTAATTCACAACCATTCATGGTATAATTTCAAGTCTAAATGCAGGATATGGTCATCCATCAAGAATTATTTAGATTACTTTTGTTAATCAACATCTTATCATATAGGGGAATTCTACTCGAGTTCCCATCAATTAAGACAATGTCGTCATGTCATAATCAATCAATTCATTCTAATGGCACTACCAACTTTTCAATTTTATTGCCGTCAATAAGATGTGAACTTCTCAAAAGACTAATAACAACTCATAATCCTTCACAATTCACGGATATTTAGAGACATAAATAACCTTAAAAAGAGTAAGGTCAACGCATAATCTACGCGAGAGAATTTTAAATCAGATACAGACGAAAACATTTAATGAATATGAATATATCCCATGTTTTCATAATTTGAGTACGCATTCGAAAGCTCCTCGGATCGTTACCCAGGTCATTCAAATGAAATCAAATCAAAAGAAATGATAGGAACGTCGATACATCCAGTCGGGTATCAATACTCGGTAATCAGATACCTTTCCTAAGAATCTCACTACGGGAGAATTGGACAAGAAAGAATTGTCAATTGTCAAATAAGACAATTTCCACAGATGAGTAAATTCGACTCAGAATAATAAATAGTATCGGCACATATGTAGGTGTCCCTATCAATATGTCCATGTTTTTCACTTCTTGCAGATCTCATAAAATTTAATCTTTCACAATCTTCAAAGAAAATTTAGTGTTTATTAATAATTTCATGGTGACTACAAATCAGCCTTGCATGGTCACTTCCAAATTGTATGTAGGCGCGCAACTATATACAATTTCAAGATTAACGATGCAATACTCAGTTCGTCAAAATTTTATCATCATGTTTATAATAAAAACATTTTCATGCTTAATTCTTAAATAAGAATCAAAAATAAATTTACAAAGATTTTCTTTGCTATGAAAACAATTAAGTTTTCCAAGGTGTTTTATAAATAACTCTATTTCAATAAAGATTACTTATAAATTTTACTTTAAATAATCTATATGGGGATGAAAATTCAATCTTTATCAAGGGATACTGTTTTATCTTATAAAAACAGTGAGTGATCTGCAAAAGAGTGATGAAAAGTTGTTCACCAAGAACTAACTACAATATATCAGGAAATGAGCTCAGCCAATTAATCATGAGGTTCATGACCTCGATGACGCTCAGGAATACAAAGAGGATAATCCACAACGTAACTCAAATCGAGATGAGTACTTGTTCAATATTTGCATCACTAATGCGAACATTAGGATGAAGCAATAAAAGATAGATAACATCGATACATGTAGAATTTAGCAATCAAAGGTAGTCTTTTCATTAATCACAAACAAGTCAAAATTGTACCGTAACACATTACGTGACACTATGTCATACAATTCCAAGAACTCATCCTAGCAACTGATGTCTTAGTTAAGTTAGGGATTTTTAAAAGATACCACAATGAATACAAATTTACAAGAGTCATTAGGTGTTCCACATGTCCCAGAAGATCCATCGGTCTCAATTCAGAAGAAGATTTCTTCAATTTATTTCTTGGACACTGGGCATCCTCGTTAGTGGACAATGGCCTAGGAACAACCCTTAACACGAATCAACAATCAATTAAAACCTTATAATTCAATCACAGAACTTAATGACTTCCTCTTAACGATCTTATATTCCGTACGGGTTAAATTTTACTATATTCAAGTTTCAACCAACTTATACTCAATGCGATATCCTACCTCATTCTCCAATACTTTCAACCTTATTCTTAGACCTTAATAGGGCAATAAAAGCTCGATATAAGCAACACTTAATTTCCAATCGTATATCTCTTACAATAACAATTATCAAATGAGTCACTAGTATGAAATGACTCACACATTCAATCGGACTTCTCGGAAAGGTATTAGTGGCATGAGGCTTTTGGGTAATGGTTCCAATCACAGCCTCAAGTGCAACATTCACCCTTTCGATTTCAAATTTAAGAATTGGGTGACAATGAATCAGATGACACCTTTCCACGTGGTAACGTTTTGTCAAACTCCACTCTATAAGGAAAGATCGTCATGACATCGATATCAGATTTAATCTCGCCAATTCTTCTTTAATATCACAATCAACTAATATCAACATTTCTACGAATATCAACCATTTGTTGGGATCATAAATATCCACAACTTGGTTTAGATCTAGGATAGCTAGAATTCATACGAGAATAGCATCGATTAATTTACTAGGGGATTTAGGGTTCCTTGTGACAATCTACGTCGTATAAATACCTCGTATAAAGATTAAAATAATCATTAAACAAACATGTAATCAAATTACATCATATATATATATATATATATATATATATATATATATATATATATATATATATATATATATATATATATATATATATATATATATATATATATATATATATATATATATATATATATATATATATATATATATATATATATATATATATATATATATATATATATATATATATATATATATATATATATATATATATATATAATCCAAGTTATATATATTAAAATAAGACTTCTCAGTCTGGCCTTGTTGGTAACTCGGGAATTCTTCGGCACCGTTATAGTCAAAAGATTTTTAGACATTTTTAGAAAAATGCTTATAGCTAAAAGATTTTGAAATGTTTTATTTAAAACCTTAGTTTTAAAAATCTTACGTTCTCTATAACGAGAGCTCTAGTACCAAACTGTAACACCCCCAAATTTATACAATTCAATACAGCGGAAGACTTGTTGGTGTTACGGGTTAGCACATTACTCACATCATAGACAACGCTTAAAAATTGAGTCGTTTAATAATAAAGCATTTCCATTCATAAATATCAAATTTACATAGGTCCCAAGTCATTGTATTTCATACAGGTTTTACAAAGCATTTGAATGGAAATTGTTATTTAAGTGCGGGCCATGAATTCTTGTTGTCTTCCCGAGAATTACCTTCAAGTACCTGAGATAAAACATGTTAAAAGAAAAGGGTCAGCGATAACGCCGAGTGAATTCATAAAGTTTAATAAAACCATTAATATATCATCGGTATATAACTATTACCGAAAATCATTTTATACAAATCTTTATAATAGGCCATAAAATAGCCAAAGTCATTTTATACAAATCCTTATTGAAAATCATAATATTGGCTTTTGCCTTCAAAATCATTATACGAACCAAAGTCGTAAAAACATCATACAATACGTTTTATAACGTTGTATAAAGTTAAATAAAAACCGTTATATGAATATGGTTATGTAAAACCAAAATACCAACATAAAATCAATAATAAGACCCTGTATTGCTAGTCAGGCAATATATCGTATTCAATGCATAAAGCAGTATTTTCACCATTGGATTATTATAAGCCGCATGACATTGTTACCTTACTACAACAAACAACGGGTAGCTAGCCCGAAACTCAATTTGCCTATCTAAATTAGCGTGTCTTCACAATAATCACGCTTGTGTAAAATCTTCTCATACATAAATTCGCTTACCCATCAACGTGGCACGACGGGGATCAACCGTCAAGGCGCGAACTGGGGTGATCGTCCCCAAATAGTACTATTATATGCATAAGCGTCTACCAAATCCCGGTAGTTCACAATTCATGCTAATGGGACTTTTAGTGACATAACCTAACTTTAATAATCCATTTCATTTCATCTATCGAGTCATTTAATCATTCATCGGGTCATACAATCATTCGGGTCCAAATCAATAAACAAACAATCGGGACAACTAGTGTCCTATTTCATAAAACCTAACATGTTATCTCCCTCGCGGGTTTATAAAACATTTCATAAAAACATTTAAAATAGTGCGAGGTATGAACTCACGTTGATGTGGGAAAGCGGTTTATCGTCAATTCGGACGTACGGTACGTGCTTCAATCACGGAAACCTAGACATATAATATTCGTCTTAGACTTTTGTCCAATGACTTTATCAAAATAACAATTATGTATACATATGATGATTTTTATATATATGATGATGATCAAATGGGTTTATACATCTTTACTCATTATAGTGTTTATGTGTTGGTAACATTTTTATACTAGTTATACTAGTTCAATTTAATTACATTTTGAAGGCCCAATAGGCCCATTACCATCCCAATACATTTTATTAGCCCAATTATACTTTTATTATAAGTATTATACTTTACATGTTGGGCCCAAGTGGGTTAAGCCCAATAAGTAAATTTATAAGTGTTTTACTAACTAGTCGGGTTTATAGTCCAATAAGGCTACATTGGCCCGTTAATGTCTATATGTTGTAAAGATCGGGTTTTATCGGTTTTACTTGTTATATAAGTTCATATATCAGTATGTGAGTTTATAAAAGTTTATATTAGACGGGTCCGACCATCTAAGTTTTATTTGACAAAAGCGTTAATCTTTCGGTTTTAGCCGAAAAGACGTAAAACATAGTATATAGTTTTTATAACTTGGAAAAACATTTATACTTTTAATTTATATAACATGTCCCATTTTAATATCAATATTTATATAACTCTTTTATTATAATTATTATCCACTAGTGGGTTTTATATATTTATATATTTTATATAAATTTTGAGTGCTTATATTATATATTATTTATACAAAATCAGTCCTAAAAATCTAGTTTACTAAAAAGGTCATTTCTAGAGTTCTACATGGAGATAGAACTCTAAATTTTTATCACAGAAACTATATGATATGTGCTTCATTTTATTCCGTTATAGCTACTGATAAATCAACCTCTGAGTATTATATAAAATTCTTCCAAAACAGTGTAGTCAGATTTGCACTCTAAACTTGTTTTGATCATATCTCACTCATTTTTATGATTCCATTGCATGGTCAACTCTCACATGTGTACAAGACTCATAGCTTACTTTATATTAATTTATCTAAGCCATTTTATCAGTTTATCATAAGAGTATTCACTGTTTTATACAGCCTCCTAATTTAGCCATGATTTAACCATTTTTACATGTTGTTTTTCCACCTTTTTACCCATGTTTATCAAATCTATCAACACCAAATCCCCACATAATATTTTTAATCATCATTAATCATCCTATACATAAACATAAATAAGGAAATTACAAGATTACATAATCAAAATAACAAGAGGATAGGAAGAACAATCTTTATACCACCAAGATTAAGTAGTTTGAAGGATCAAGACTTGGTTTTGGGTAACCAATCTTATGAGATATCAATACCACTTCTAGGATCACCAAATAATTGTAGACTCCTCCAAAAATAAGACCTTGTTCTTCATGAAAACTCCTTGAGAAATCAGCCACAAACTCCCTTGAAAACTCCTTTTCACATGTTAGGATCACCTCCAATCTTCATCTTTTTAAGTAACTATCAACATATGTTGATTATAGCTTGAGTTCATGGTTAAATTTTTGATGAATGGGGTGATTGAGGGAGCATATGTTACGAATTTAGAGAGAGGGAGGAGAGAGTTGTGAGTTTTTGCATGTAAGTGTTTAGGAGAAAGTGGTTTGTGTTGGATGGTTTGATGTTGCTAGTTGTTTAGTCAAATGAGGAGGACATGTGTCCTTGCTTACTATGTAAGCTTTGACACCTAAGGGTGTTTGTTAGCTTGTTCTTGCTGTCCAAGAGTGGGGGTGGGGCAAGTTTATTCTTGTCTCGTCCCCATTTAATTACGGGTACTCCTCGGTTCTAGTTTCCTCGATTTGCGTGCCCTCGGGTCGTTTTACGAAAAACATTTTTATAAATTATGAATCAACGGCACAAAACGAATCTAATGAAAATTGTTTCATCAAAACGGAGTTCAAAAACGTAAATACGTAATCCTAAGGGTTTCGGTTTAATCGTAAAGGACGTTAAATTATAATCGTAAGTCTTAATCTCTTCTCGTAAATTTGTGAGTTTATGAACCCACACAAATTTAAAATTCCAAAATAATATTCACGGATAAATTTATTTCCTGAAATGTCGGACTGTCACCAAAACGGTGTATGTAAACGTAAGCACGTAACGTAGAATCCTCCGGTTTAGACGTAGTCGATGCTACTTCAAGACGTAAATCCAAATTTCTTCCCAAAAATAGGCGAGTTCATAATATAAAATTTAAAATAATGTTTTTAAATAATATTGAAAATAAAATATCAACCATAATTTGACGGATTGTCACACTTCATCACCTTTAGCACTAAATTTACCTAAGGCATCACTAGTGTCCAACACAACTACATGACAACCAAAAGGTTTAAGAAAACCAATATTAGGTTTTCTTCCCCAAAGTAACTCATAAGGTGTTTTGTTATGTATCTTGTTTACTAATGCTCTATTCTGAACATAACAAGCTGTATTCACAGCCTCAGCCCAAAAAGCAATGGGAATGTGAGCATTTCCCAACATATTCCTGGCTGCTTCTATGAGGGTTCTATTCTTTCTCTCAGCAACTCCATTTTGCTATGGAGTTCTGGCTACACTAAACTGTCTAGTAATCCCTTTCTTGGCACAAAAATCATCCAATAGCTTATTTCTAAACTCACCACCATTATCACTTCTACGCATCTTAACTTCATTACCAGTCTTCTTCTCAATTTGGTTGATAAAGTTAATTAAAGTATCAGCAGTGTCACTTTTCAAATCTAAAAAGAAAGTCAAAGTAAACCTAGAAAAATCATCAGTAATGACAAAGAAGTAAGATTTACCATTCAAGCTTTATATATTAGTTGGACCAAATAGGTCCATATTCAACAAGTGAAGTGGTTTAGAACTAGAGTACACCTGTTTAGACTTAAATGAGACCTTGTGCTGTTTTCCTTTAAGGCATGCAACACAATAGTGGTCATTGTGGAAAGCCTTTTCAGGCAAACCATCAACCAAGCCATGTCTCACAAGTCTGTTTATATTTTTAATGTTAATGTGCCCTAGTCTCCTGTGCCATAGATTACTCCTTATAGCTTATAGCTTTTTTAGCTGAAACAGTGATGTAAAAAAAATATAAGCAAAAAGGTTTTTTTACCTCACTTTGCCCTTTTTACCCAAACTTTTATACCCACTACACCTTGATATCTCCAAGATATCAGGGTTGTATGGTCATATACAAGCTTGAATGTAGAAGCTTATGTGGTTTAACAACCTTAACTTGAAAAGAAAACTTGAAATCAGAAACCTTTGAACACAAAACTTGAATTTTAAAAACTTGAAAAGTAAACAATCTTGGAATTTAAACAACAAGCAAACAATATAAATCAAGATGGCTCTTTCTTCTCATCAACAGCCTTAAACCTTTTTCATTCATAAAAACAGGATTTACAAAGTTGTGAAAAAAGGAGAAAAAAGAACAGGTTAATGCTACGTCCTAAGTGCCTTTATATAGAGGCTTACATTGTGATTCTAGAAGTGATAAGAAGCTAAAAACCCTAACACTTGAACTTCCAATCTTGCCCTTGGATGATTTTGAATTTTTCAGTCAAAACAAAGCCATGTGAAGATCTTGGCATTTTGTGGGATTCCAGCAATGAAAAGAGGATCTTGGACGTTCATTTAGTCTTTGGGAACACGAAATGGTTGTGAGTTGTTGATCTTGCTGTCCATTTTTGTTTGGGAGTGAATAGTGGGGCAGGGGAGGGTTGGAGAGACATGTGAGGTGATGGTGATGGGAGTTTAAGGGTGGTTTTGGGTTTAAGTGAGGGTTAATCAATGATCTGGAAATAATTACCCAAAAACCCTTTGATTTGATCATTGTTCTTCCTGGAAAAATTAGGGTTTATGGGTGGATTAGGGACGGGTTTAATCTAGTTTGGGGGTTTAATTATTTAAATTTTGTGTTTGGAGGGAAGGGTTTAACTGAATAATTAAATCAGTTTATGGTGAGTGGAGAGGTGACGTGGTGAAGGGGTGGTTTGTGATTGGTTGATAGGTGTGAGTGGGTGAGGTGTCAGCTTGTGAGTGGAGGGAATAGCTTAGGTTGTCTGGCAGGTTTGGTCCTTCACTTTTCATATTTTGTTCACTTTGTATAAAATGCCTATCAACGCCCACTTAACACACAACAATTTTTGAACTTTGGCAGTTTTGGCACAACAAGTTTTGAAACTTGTTTTAAGGACTATAAGTGTAATTTTGGCAATCTTCAAGGGCTGTCTTTGACATGTCTTCATACTTCATGGCCTTGACTTGTTTGTTGACTTCTTGGAGGACCATTATTGACAACTTATATTTGTTGAGGGACTAAATTTGCCAATTCTTCAAAGTTAAGGGTCCTTTTTGTAATTTTGACAAACTTTAGGGACCAAACTTGTAATTATGAAGATACAAAGGTATAAAGTGTCAATTCTTCAAACTTGGAGGACCAATCTTAATAATTCTTCCAATCTTCAAGGGTTTTCTTTGGAAAATTCTTCATTAGGGCTTGGTTCATCGTGCGGCTTCGTTTCCCGTGTTCGTTTTTGAATGATTCTTGTGATCTTTTGTCATTTTCTCAATATCCGTACCTAAAATATACAAGCAACAAACACAAGCATATATTTGGGTATTTTGATGATATTAAATGCATTTTAAGCCCAATTTGGACGATGAGACTATGTATAAAAGCAGTCTCATCAATTACTCTCATCAAATGAAGCCTTAGCATAAAGACATGACAAGTTATTATTCATCCTAATCTCATTAAGATTCACATTATAAATGTCCTTATGCCTAGGTGTTCTATAATCAATGAATTTCTCATCTGGTATTTTAAAATCCTTGCTCAACACCAAGCATTCAGTATCAGTGAAAAGAACCTTATTTTTGTTATCACAAACTTGTGATACACTAAAAAGATTATAGTCAAGTTCTTTTACCAGAAACACGTTTTCAAAACGCAAATTTTTGGTGAGAAGAGTTCCTTTGTCTGTGATAGTTCCATATCCGCCTCCAAATTAAACTTTATCACCATCCTTAATGGGAGTGAAGTTTGTAAGATAATCTTCCTTCCCAGTCATGTGCCTAGAGCATCCACTATCCCAATAGCCATAATCATTAACCTGTTCTTGAATGCCCTGCACATAATGAAAACAAATTAGTTTTCTTTGGGAACCCAAGCCTGAGCAGACTTGGATTCATTTGGTTGTTCAACAAGAACATACTTAGTCCTCATAACAACCCCTTGTTCATCACTTTTTGGATTAAACACCCAGTTAACCCCAATTGGTTTTGTGATGACCTTTGAAATATAATTAAATCTGTTACAGGTCATAGAAATCCCATTAGAATTAGGGTTTTGATCTTGCTTAGGTCTCCATGTCAAGCTAGAAGAATCTTTAGACCCATTTCCCTGTGGTTGCAAATATTAACCATTATTTGGTCTGGCAACATTTCTGTCAGCGTTTGATTTGGTCTTGTCAACGTTGAAGTTACCCTTGTCAGCGTTGAACCTAGGGTTTGCTACAGGAATCCATTGTCTATTAGACCATGTATTGGTCTTCTGAAAAGGTCTTTGTCTATAAGTATTAGACCCTTTTGAAAAGAATGTGGCTGGTCTGACAACTTGTGAACTTTGCTGAACAAAAGTTTTGGGTTTGACAGTGTTTGACTTTTTGTCAGCGTTGACCTTGGAAGTGTTGACACACTTATAAGATAAATGTGAAAAGCTACCACAAGTATAAAAGGCTTTTCTAGACATAACTCTAGGTCTAGAAGAAAAGAAACCTGTTCTATCATCACTAACTTGGCTTATTGGTGACCTAGTTTTTCTATACATTTCTGCATATTTAATGCTAGGTTTTCTAACAACGTTTGAGCCAAGGTCAACAGTCTTTCCAGTGATTGGGTTTGTTACTTTAATAGGGGTAGACTGATTAGGACTATCACTAAGCATACCAAACAAGGTAGGGTTGGCTTTCTTCCATTGGTCCAAATCAGTCAACTTCTGCCTATATTCTTCTACTGGGGTGAGAATTCTTGGTGGAGGAATAAATTCCTCTTCTTGGAGTTCTGGTAAACCAGTCCAAGATAAGTCCTTTCTTTGGACACCATAGAAGTCCCCAGCTGGTGGTGTAACACCAGCATACTCTTTCATCCCAATCCCAGTCATATCCCTATAATCCCTTTGTTTACTAAAAAATTCTCCTAGGGTTTGTGAGGCTTTATCAAATATCTGAATTTTAAGATCTACATTATCCTTATTCTTAATAGCCTCATCTAACTTAGCCTGTAGTTCAGCATTGACCCTCTCTATGATGTTTCTAATATCAGTACTAGCAGTTAAATCATGTTTTAAGATATTGATTTTATCTTTTAGGTCAAGCTCCATTTTCTTATACTCAGTTACAGTCTTTTCAGTTTGAGTAAGAGCAAGTTGATAGTTAGACAACTTGCATATCTCATTACTCACATCTGTTGACAATCTTAAAACTTCTTTGTTAAGCCTTTCAGTATTTAAACGACAACCCTTACTGCAAAAAGCATCATCATATACCTCATTGTCTGATGAAGATGAGGAGTGTGTCATGAGAGCATAGTGAACATGCTCTTCTTCTTCCATCTCAGCAACCAAAGCTTTATTCTCTTCCTCATCCTTAGCCAAATAGCTCCAATCCCATCCAACACCGTCTATTTCTTGCATTGCAACCATGGCCTTGGGATCCTAAGCCTTAACAATTTGGCTTGAGGGTTTTCCAGCATCAGATCTTCTTGGAGATCTACATTCTCTCATAAAGTGTCCCATACGATGACAATTGTAACACTCAACCATGGATTTATCAAATCCAGCAGTGTCCTTGGCATTAAAAGTCATCTTCTTCTTAAATCTTCTATTCCATCTATTTGCTCTTATACTTGCAAGAGCCATATTCTACTTTATGTCCATTTCCTCCAAATGCTCATCACTAATTTGCTCAAGGTCCTCATAACTAATTACTGAACCATTAGGCAATGAAGCAATGTATGCACACACAGTATCCAGATCAATACCAACAGGTTTAACTCTTGGTGAGTCAATTTTGTATGTGCCAGCGTCTGAATGTGAGACGTTGACAGGATATGATCTAGCGTTGACACAGGTTGATCCAGTAACTGGATGCATGTATGACTCCTTATGATCAAATTGACCTTCACTATGTGAGAAGAAGGCCATGTTTCCATTGGTAGACTTGCTTCCATGATCCAAAAGAGTTTCATTCTCTATCAACCTCAGTTTATTGTACACATCATCAAAGTAGAACTTTTGTGAGTGTTATTAGCAATTATAGACCTTGCTTCAATCTTCCATGCATCACCAAGGCTTTTAAGAAAGGTGGAGATAATATCAACATCACCAAGCACTGTTCCCATGAAGGATAGCTTGCTTGTGATGTCCAGCAGTCTGCTTCGCACACTACTTAGCTTCTCATTAGGTTGAGCCTTAAAAACAGCATACTCATGCAAGAGTGGCTTCTTTTTCTCTTGCACAGTATCAGCATTACCACCATAAGCAACTTCAAGAGCTGCCCAATGATCTTTTGCAGACTCATAGCTTCTGTATTTATGCTGATTTTCTTGCCCCAAAGAGAGTTTCAGAATGATTAGGGTTTTCATATCAACCCTTCTCTTTGTTATATCCTCAGTTGAGACAGCTCTACCATCTTCAGGTTTTTCTCTTCGTTCCTCTTCAGTAGAACCTTGAATAGCTGTTCTTGCAGCAATGGCAGCTGCAATCTTTTGAGCCTTATTGAATGTGTTTCCATATTCAATAATTTCCCATAGAGTGTAGTCATGGATTTGTAGATATTGATCAAAGTTAAACTTCCACAGCTCAAAATTGTCTGGGTCTAGCATGGGAATCTTGATGTTGTGGTTTGAGGAGGAGGAGGAGTTTACTTCTAGGGTAGACATGATGTTTTTAGGGTTTTGTGAAAATTAGGGTTTTTGGCAGTTTAGGGTTCTTGTGTTCTTAAGATCAAAGTTTCTCAACAAGCTCTGATACCACTTGTTGATCCTAAACTTAGATCGATTTAGCTTGTGTAAACGAGATTAAATCAAGTTAAACACGTAGAGAAACTTTGTTGTGTATAATACAATTTAAGTATTATGCGGAATTAATACTCAAACAAGAACACGCAAACAATTGTAAAACAAACTTTCACTTGATTGATTAGAACAAACTTGCTTACAACGAAAGTGTTAAACGTATGAAAACTTATATGAAACAAAACCTAAAGGTCTTCTTTTATAGACATAAGAAGCCTTGCACAAGAGTCTACATATCAGCTATTCTAGGTAAAGATAAATATAGAAAATACATTGTTGATCCTATCTTTACTAGAAACAAACTAGAAACATAATACGCGTAGACCATATCTTTCTATCAATGCTTGACTTCAACCTATCAACGCTTGACTTCTTCATGTCAACGCTTGATCTGTCAACGCTTGTTTTCTTCTTATCAACGCTTGTTTTCTTCTTGTCAGCGTTCAAGTCTACTGGCTACATTTTATTCCCAACACAGTCATCAGCTTTTAATGGTGTCTCCATGAATTGCAATAGGTTTAAATATCTTGAAAAGCATGTTGGGACAAACTGGGTGTTTAATGTTAAAAGGGATGAACAGAGGGTTGTTATAAGAAACAATTCCATTCTTGTTGAAAAACCAAATAGATCTAAGTCTACTAAGGCTTGGGTTGCCAAAGAAAACTGATTTGTTTTCTTTATGTGCAGGGCATTCCAAAGCAGGTTAATGACCATGGATATTGGGATAGTGGATGCTCAAGGCACATGACTGGAAAGGAAAACTACTTGACAAACTTTACTCCTATTCCAAATGGTGATAAAGTATACTTTGGATGAGGATTTGGTACAATATCAGGCAAAGGCACTCTTATCACTAACAACTTGCGTTTTGATGAAGTTTTTCTAGTAAAAGAAACTGACTATAACTTGTTTAGTGTGTCACAAGTGTGTGACAACAAAAATAAAGTTCTTTTAATTGATACTGAATGCTTAGTTTTGATTAAGGACTATGTGTTACCTGCTGACAAGTTCATTGAATTTAGAACACCTAGACATAAAGACATTTATAATGTTAATCTTCAAGGGATTAAAATGAGTAATAACTTGTCAATCTATATGCTAAATGTAACACCCCATTTTGATAAATGGAATTTCACGTGTGATTATGGCGTGTCATCAAAGCATACAAGGAAAAATGTCTAAACATTACATGACCATAAAGGAAATACCGAAATCAAACATCGGTATCCCAAAAGTAGAACTCATCACACACAAACATAAGTACTATAAATGAAAGGACTAAACAATGTCCATGGAAATGAGTATCACAGTGTGAAGAAATGCATAAAGTAAAGAAGGCTAGGAAGCTTCCAATCCATATGCACGTACGCTTAAATTCTACGAGCGTCCCTAAGTACCTGCCGTTTTGGGAACATGAAAAGGAAAAAGGCTGAGCATAACGCTCAGTGCACGGATATAGAAGTATAGCATGAATAACATAAGCATATAAACATGAAGCAGAGGAAAAGACTATGTCCTGAATAACCTAGTTATATCATAGTAAAACTGGTTTTATAGTTTGAAAAGCCTTATGTTTATCTTATAAAAACTGTTTAACATATTTACCATTAGCCAATATAGGTTATGAAATATCCACGTGCATGAATACTTGGAGGGGTGACCTCGTCATGTAAATTAGAGGGGCTGCCTCTAATCTAATATACTGGTTTTGGGTAGGAGGGATCAACTCCTTGTGAAGGATGCAAGGCACACACCACATTTACACTAAATAATCTGCTGAAAACATGTAAACTAGGATGCACCCACACGCTCCACCTGATAATAATAATATGGCCAAAACCTGAAAGGGACGCCACGAGCTATCACTCCGCCGTGGTGAAGTCATAACACTGGTGCCTTCAGTGTTATGGTTATGGTACCTCGATAACTAGGTGAAACTGGTCATGCATGTATATGGATTTAGGTATTCTATTTAAACATAAGCAATTCAAAACATATAAAACATATACTGGGGAAAACAGTTGGCTGTATACGGGAAATCCTAATAATGAAGAATGTTCATACTGAAAGGACGGAGAATCCGTACCTTATGTCCAGTGAACGAAGAAGACGAACGGTAGAGAGTCCTACTTCGGTATCACTAATGCTAAATAAATACATACGTGTATAAGCTTGTTTTATATGTTCAAGTCATGTTTTACTGATTTAAGCTTTATACTGTGTTTATCATGTATTCTGTCTATTCTGTTTAAGTATTTCTTGTATTTCTTGTATTTCATGTATTATTATACTTGTTGTGTAACAATAAGTAACTTTCTAAAAATAGCAGGTTTCCGAAAATAGAAAGTTTCCAAAAATAGAAAGTTTCCAAAAATAGAAAGTTTCCAAAAATAGATTTACTGCTTAAAATAGATGAGTTTCTAAAAATAGAAAGTTTCCATAAATAGATTAGCTGCCTTAATTAAATAAGTTTCTAAAAATAGAAAGTTTCTATAATTAGATATAAGTTGGATTATTAAGCTAATTATATAAGCTTAAGTGGTTACTGATTAATATACTAAGTCATGCAATTAAATAGTATAGTTTATTAATTATTTCATGTGAATTAAATAAACTATCGGTTAAAGTATTTAATTAAATATAAGATGGTTTAATTAAATAAAGGTGAAAATACTTAGGTTAAAACATGTATTATTATCTACTAATAATATAACCTAAGTCATGTAAATTAATTAATTATAAGTCATGATTTTAATAATAATTAATTATATAGTCTAGTTAAATGATAAATACTTAGGTTAAAATTCATGTATTAATAACAAAATTAATAACCTAAGTCATGTAAATTAAATTAATCATGTTCATGTTTTTAATTAATTTAATTTAAGTCTTGAAAAAAATAAACTTCTACATATAATTAATCTTGTAAAAGTAACCCATGAACCGAACCGTGTTTTAATCTAACATGTGTGAACCGGACCCGATTACACCCTTGGTCAAACTAGCCGCCGGCTAGCCAAGGGTTCCCACCGGCTAGCTAGTGTTCCCCTTGTTGTCGTGGCCTACCCGAGCACACACATGCCCCGACCGAGGTCGGGGTCTCCCCTTTTTCCTGCTGTCGTGACACACCACCACCACACCAAGACCATGAGGTCTCGATTGCTGCGAGAAAATCAAACCGAGACCCCCTTGCGGCTCGGTTCACGCGTCGGACACAAAACAAACACCCCTTAATCATTAGTTAATTTTTACCCCATGTTTAATTACATGTTTTTACTTGTTTTTAATTTGTTATTAAAAACATTCATGATTTCATGTGATTAATAAATCAAAAACATAAAAAAAGAGGTTTAGGGTTTATACCGATCACGTGAATCAAAGACGATGAGCACACTAACGATCCTTGTAATAAATCGAACACCAAAATCGAACAATTACACCCTTGGTGTGATGTAGACCCGGCGGCCAAAGAGCAAAGGATAAAGGAGAAAAAGATTTTTAGGGTTTTTTGTATTTTCTAAATTTTGTTAATATGAAACTAAATTTTCCCTTTTCCCTTGTTTAGTAACTTTTGCATGGGCTTGGCCCATGTCTCTTGTTGTGTCCGTTGGTAAGGGGGGCCACAAGGGTAACCCGAACATTTTCCATGTCTAAATACTAAGTTTGTTCTCGTGTTCAAGTTTTACGTGATTTAATTAGTTATCGTTTGTGACTTAATATATTTATTCGTGATCGTAGTAAATATACATACATGATTTCATGTTCGTATGTTCGTGATTATAATTATTATTAAAATAATTATCGTGTCTTAATACGTAATATATACTTATCGTGTTATAACACGTACGTAATACTTGTAATTCTTGTTCGTGAAACGTAAACGTGCTAGAAAAAGGTAAGTTCTAATCATGTAAGTACTATCGTAAGGGTACTATTCATGGTAAAAGCATGCGGGTTTTACAACTCTTCCCCCCTAAAAAGAATAATTCGTCCCCGAATTATAGATACAGTAAACTGGAAAAGAAGAACATACCCGAATTCAAAATATGAAATGAGGGTAAGAAGCCCAGATAGACTCCTCTGTCCCCCAAGTGGCTTCCCGCTTGGTATGATCCCTCCAAAGGATTTTGACGAATGGAATCATCTTCCTTCTCATGACTCGTTCTTATCTGCCAAGAACTCGTTCGGGTTCTTCTATGAAAGTGAGATCTTCACGAATCTGTACCAGTGGATACTGAAACATGTAAAGAGGATGATAATGGTACCCTCTAAGTAAGGACACATGGAAAACATTGTGAACATGAGAAAGCTACAGAGGTAATGCTAAACGGTAAGATACTTCATCAACTCATTCAATGACATCAAACGGTCCGATAAATCGAGGACTGAGCTTCCCTTTTATTCCAAAACGTCTAACACCACGTGCCGGTGAAACCTTAAGGAAAACGTGATCTCCTACGTTAAAATGTAAGTCCCTACGATGCTTGTCTGCGTAACTCTTCTAACGTGACCGTGCTTCTTGCAGTTTCTTCTTAGCTATTGCGATCTTCTCGTTAGTCAACTCTATTATTTATGTTCCTTCAAGTGTTCGCTCACCAACCTGATCCCAGCAGATTGGGGCGCGACACTTTCTGCCATACAACATCTCAAAAGGAGCACACTTGATACTTGCGTGCCAACTGTTGTTGTATGCAAACTCCACCAAACAGATATAATCGTCCCAATCACCCGTCCATTCCAACGCACATGACCTCAACATGTCCTCCAATGTCTAAATCATTCGCTCCGACTGCCCGTTTGTTTGAGGATGAAAAGTCATGCTAAGCTTAAGTTGTGTACCCCAAGCTTTCTGCAGACTTCTCCAGAATCGCAAAGTGAAACAAGGATCTCTGTCTGAGACGATGCTGGATGGAGCACCGTGAAGTCTCATGATCTCCCTTCTATAAGTATCGGCGAGTTTACTGACCGAATCTTCCTTGCAGATCGGTAAGAAATGAGCTGATTTGGTAAGTCGGTCAACGATAACCTAAATAGCATCGTGCTTCCTCTTTGTCGGCGGAAGACCAGTAACAAAATCCATGGTGATCTTGTCCCACTTCGACTCTAGAATATCTAACGGTTGAACAAGACCGGCGATCGCTGATGCTCGATCTTAACCTGCTGGTAGGTAAGACATTTGGAGACGTGAGTAGCAACATCCTGTTTCATTCCACTCCACCAAAAGTACTTCTTGATGTCATGGTACATCTTGGTCGAACCAGGATGAATAGAGAATGGGGAGCTATGAGCCTCAGCTAACAATGCTTCCTGGAGTTCTTGATCATCAGGAACACAAAGTCTCGTGCCCTACCATGAGATACCATCTGCGTCTACTCGAAATTTTGTTTGCTTCTCCATATTCTGAATTATCGCCCATATTTCTCCATCATCTTTTTGAGCTTCCTTGATCTTAGAGAGTAGTTCTACTCTAAGATTAGCCCAGTAACCGTGTTGTCCACGTACCATGATCTCTATGTCTAGTCGCTCCAAGTCTCTTATGATCTCCTCCTCATTTTTAATGTCGTTTATCATTCCGGAGTTTCTGCTAAGTGCATCTGCCACTACATTCGCCTTGCCGGGATGATACTGCAGATTAATGTCATAATCCTTCAACAGCTCTAACCATCTCCTCTGTCTCATGTTCAATTCCCGCTGAGTGAAGATATACTTCAAGCTCTTGTGGTCTGTGAATATGTCACATGATTCTCCATACAAGTAGTGCCTCCATATCTTCAATGCAAACACGACTGCTGCAAGTTCCAAGTCATGCGTAGGGTAATTTTCCTCATAAGGCTTAAGCTGCCGTGAAGCGTACGCGGTCACTTTCCCATGTTGCATGAGAACACAGCCAAGTCCCTTCCCTGATGCATCACTGTAGATCTGAAATCCACCTGTACCATATGGGAGAGTAAGAATTGGTGCATATACTAACTTCTGCTTAGGTCTTCAAAGCTCTTCTCTCGTTCTTCAGTCCAGACGAATTTCTCCCCTTTCCGCATCAGTTTGGTCAATGGTAGTGCTAAGCGGAAAAAGTTCTCCACGAACCTACGGTAATAACCAGCTAAGCATAGGAAACTGCAGACTTCAGTCGCTGATGTCGGCCCTGGCCATTTTGTAATAGCCTCAACCTTTGCTGGATCCATCATGATTCCTTCTGCTGATACAATGTGACCTAAGAATAACACCTTGTCTAACCAGAACTCATACTTGGAGAATATAGCATACAACTGCTTCTTGCGAAGAATCTGTAGTAATGTACGAAGATGGTCTTCGTGTTCCTCCTTGGACATAGAGAAAATCAGGATGTCATCGATGAAGACAGTGACGAACTTGTCCAGAAATTCATGGAAGATTATGTTCATTGATATGTGTGTAAACACACATCTTTTCTACCACTTAATTACAGTAATAACCGGACCAAAACGTGTATTTTATGTCTTTTATGTCGGAATTATGTGTGGTTTGTGTTTTTGTTGTGATTTAGGATGAAAAGGTGAAAAGTGGAGAAAACACGGGAAATCACGGGCATTTACGGACTTTTATTGAAGAAAAAGATGAAAGACGAAGTCAAGCAGTCAAGAGTGCAACAAGAACGGAAGTCCAAGACTAATTCTGAAGATTTATCGAAGAAAAAGTCAAAAGTCGGAAGTTTACTTAAAAGCCGAGGAACTCAAGTCTTATTTATCGAAGAATTAAAAGACGAGTCCAAAGAATCCCGAGCCAAAAGTCATCAAATTCCAAGATTAACAAAAATATTAAGAAGGAAGGACTTGATGGCGCAATTAAGAAGAAAGGAAGGAGAGGTGGAAGCTTCCTCTAACCATCCTACTAATCACCTATAAATACACGCCATTTTCATTCATTTGCTTTGGTTGGCTAGATTGACAAACTAGTTCTTCCACCTTTACTTTTATGCACCTTTATTTACTTGCACATTTAATTACTTGTCTTGCACCTTTAATACTAATACATGTGTTTTCAATGGGTTCAAAACAATTCTCGATATCCTCTCGAATTGATCTTGGTTTAAAGTGGAATGATTTGTTCTTGGTGACAAAAAGTGGGTTTAGTTTTCTAATCTACTAAAAAGGGAAATAATCAACAACTGAAAAGTAACACTAGAATTAAAACTGAAAATACTCTTACTGAAAAATTATCCTACTCGGAATATACCCCTACGCGGAATGATGCTATTCGGAATGTAGACCCTATTCGGAATAAATGTCACTATTCGGAAAGCAGGTGCTATGCGGAAAAACACAATCCTATGCGGAAACACTGGCTATTCGGAAAATAATCCTATGCGGAATAAAAGGGTCAATTCGGAAAGAAAGTCCTATACGGAAAACATTGCCTATTCGGAATAAAATGCTCAATTCGGAAAAAATGGGTTATGCGGAAAAGATGGCTTATGCGGAAAAGATGTTCTATTCGGAATATCTGGGATATTCCGAATAAAGAAGAAAAATAACCTCTACTCGGAATAATTGAAATATTCCGAATAGACACAACCCCAGAATCCCTGTTCGGAATCTGGGAAACTCAGTACTGTAGAAAGCGAAGAACAGGGGACTCGGTTTTAATTCAAAATCAAACTCAATAAGCAAAAAGGTTTTACCAAATTAACCACAAATCATTTAAATATCATAAGTAACAAATCCCACCAATAAAAACACAAAATCAACAACTTATAAAAGATCAAAATCAATCACACAAGAACTTAAGAACTTGAAATAAAAAGATGATGAAGAACAAGATGAAATGGAAAGATGTATTGAATGATTAAGGTTTTAATAATCACAAAACAAAGATTAAAATTATAAGCTTTGAAGAACAAAGATTGAAATCACCAATCACCCTAGTGGTGATGGTGATGCTATGACCTAAAGAACCTGGAAAAAGAAAAAAAATGAAAGCTAGCTCCCTAAAATGTGAAGGAAAACCCTATATATAGTCCTAGTGGTTGGTTGGTGAGTGGGCTTTCTCCCTTTCTTCTTGTCTTCTCGTCTTTTCAGAAAAGTTGACGTTTTCGATTCTGATTCGGGATTTGTCGTCGATTAATTTCAACTCGTCTTTTAATTTCTTCGTTAAATAGACATGAGTTTCTTCGACATATGTAAATCTTCCATCTTTGGTCCTTTTCTTCGATAAATCTTCAAATAGGCCCATTGACTTCAAATCTTTTGCATCTCTTGGACAATAGACTTCGTCTTTAGTCTTTTTCCTTGATAAAACCCGTGCAATCCCATGTTTTCTTTAATATTCATCCGGTTAGCTCTGAAAACACAATAAACACAAAAACCACGCATAATTCCAAACAAATGATATTAAATACGTGTTTTGGTCTTGTTTTAGCCAGAATTAAGTGGTAAAAGGATGGGTGTTTACACACCTATCAAATCCCCTACACTTAACCATTTCCATGCCCTCATGCAATGCTTAGTGATAAAGCAAATTTTACATTTCTCTCATAATTAATCAACCTTGGCCTTATTAACATACTATTAAACAAAAATTAAAGGACTAAGGGAAATTAAAACTTTAAAGTAAAAAAAAGGAAAGAAATAACTTGCAAAGAAATCAAAGACTTACATTAGGGCTTTGGTGCTGCGAAGATTTATCACCCTCAAGTTTCACGTTCCCCAAACTAAGCTTAAAAACGAGATCATTGTTATTATAAGTTAGCAATTCAAACACTTACACACATGGCTTAATTAAATGCTTAAACTCCCTTATTCCTAGGTGTATCTCTTATATTTTATTTTTGGTCTTAGAATGATCATGAAGATGCATTTTTGGACTTATTTCGATAGTTTATTTAGGCTGAAAGCAAAGTAGGACGATTTGATCAATAGTTAGCTAAAGAACAAAATCTCTTAAAACTGCTTCTCGGGATATCAAAAAGTTCATATCTTGGCATAACTCGGTTCACGATTTGAGACCTTTTTCGGGCTGATATTTGGCATGTACTTCATACTTCATATCTTCGAGAGACGTTCTTGAGATAATGGTCTTCTCATCATAATAGAGTTTCTTCACTTGGAGACTTTTGAGGGGTACTCCAACTTTGTTGACCACGACTTCATGATTATTTCTTCAATCTCTAATTTGGATTTTGAGATACAACGATCCGCCTCCTTTTCGGACTTGGATCTATTTATCCTCATACCTTGTTAGGGTCTTTTCGGATAGACTTCTCCATGATCTTTATGGGAGTTGATTGCTTTTCGTTGTGAGTCTTGATCCTTCATATTGACTTTAGGAATAATGCTTTTCACATCACTTTGGATCTTCAGCAATAAAATGGAATACTCATGCCTTGTTAGGGCCTTTTCGGACTCGCCAATCTTCGCGCCCCGCTTCATACGTTATGCCTTGGCTATGAACTCTCGTCATTACCGAGCAACTTTTAAACGATCTTGGGCTAGAAGCTAAGTAACTTTTCAAATCGTACGACCTTACTTATTGCAGATAAATTATTAGCAAGTGATGGGAGAATAGGCAAATAATTACACCAAGTGAGCTTGTGAAAGAATACCGACTTATAATTGACTCTATCATTTCTCGTCCTCCACAATTTAAAATCTCAAGTAATAAGACTCGTGGACACTTAGCCTAATAAACCAATTAAGGTCTACATGGTTAAGGATACTAGCTAGAATAAACTTGGATAAGTCTATTCGGGTTGAGTCAAAATAAACGCAACGGGCCTAATATGTCAAAGATTTCTAAACTAGCTACACCACTTTATTAAATTTTTTGACTTTATTGCGGGATATATACATATGAAAGCAACGATAAAATTTTTTAAAAATTACGACTAAATGGCCAAAGTTAATAAAAAATTTGAAAAATGTTGAAAAATAGGATTTTTTTAGTTAAATGAAGATATTTTCATGGAAAAGTCCACTTAAAACTTCGATAGAAGTCCCCCCTACACTTAAGATAAACATTGTCCTCAATGTTTAAGCATGTGGGAAAAGTCTCCCCTACACTTATGACATTGTGCACGTTGGTTAACTCGAGTTAAGGAAGAGACGACTAAAGTGATCAATTTCAAATGTGAATATGAAGAAAATTGAATCACGATAGTTGAGAGATAGAACCGGATTTCAGATAACACGGGAGCACGGTTCTTCAAATAATTCCAAGAGTGCAGTCATCCCTGTAATCACATCACCACACAAACACAAACGACCAAAATAGGTCCTCCCCTACACTTAGGGGGTTAAAGGGATAGATACTCGGGCTGCCTCCCGAGGAGCGCTTGTTTTTTATAACCGAGTCACGAGCCTGACTCAACCCAAAATTAGTTCATGGGGAACGTGGTGAGGGATGGAATCACCTCCTGAGAGGTGTCCTCACCAAAGTACAACTTCACTCGTTGGCCATTCACCTTAAGATTTGGTCCATTAGGTTGAGCGAGCTCGAGAGTACCATATGGAAAAATTTGGGCAATGGTGAATGGGCCGGACCAACGAGATTTGAGCTTGCCCGAAAAGATTTTCAACCTAGAGTTAAAAAGTAAGACTTTGTCTCCAACATGGAACTCTCGGTTCTTAATCTTAGAGTCGTGAATGAGCTTAGTCCTTTCCTTATAGATCAAATAATTATCATAAGCCTCATTCCGAAGTTCATTGAGCTCATTGAGTTGGATCTTGCGTAGGTCACCGGCTTTGTTGATATCAAAATTAGCCCACTTCAAGGCCCGGTAAGCCTTGTGCTCCAACTCAATGGGAGGTGGCACGCTTTCCCGTACACAAGACGACAAGGCGTACAGCCGATCGGGGTCTTGTAAGCAGTACGGAAAGCCCACAAAGCATCATCAAGTTTATCAGCCCATGCGGCACGATGCTCTCCCACGGTTCTTTCAAGAATTCGCTTAAGTCCTCGGTTGGATATTTCAGCCTGGCCATTAGTTTGTGGGTGGTAGGCTGTGGAAAGACGATGATTTACACCGTACTTAGCCATGACTCTTGCGAATTGGTCATTGCAAAAATGAGTCCCACGATCACTAATAATGGCACGAGGCACACCGAATCTAGCGAAAAGAGCTTTCAAAAAGTCACAAACCACCCTTGCATCATTAGTGGGTAAAGCTTTGGCTTCAACCCACTTAGAAACGTAGTCAACGACTACAAGGATGTATTTGTTTCCTTTAGATGAAGGGAATGGCCCCATAAAGTCGATACCCCAAACATCAAAAATTTCACACTCTTGAATGAAATTCTGAGGCATCTCGTCTTTATGTGTGATATTACCTTGTTTCTGGCAAGCATCACATTTTTTAACCATATCGTGAGCGTCACGATAAATGGAGGGCCAATAAAATCCCGAATCAAACACTTTTTTGGCGGTGTATTTGGGACCAAAGTGACCACCGGTGGGTCCTTTGTGGCAAGCATTAAGGATTTCCGAAGCTGCCGGTCCATCAACACATCGACGGATAATCAGGTCGGCACATTGTTTGAATAGGTAAGGGTCGTCCCAAAAGTAAGTCTTAATGTCGGTGAAGAACTTTTTCTTTTGTTAAGACGTCAACCCTTCCTTGAGAATTCCACCCGCCAAGTAGTTTGCAAAATCCGCAAACCACGGGGTTTCATTCGGCTTCGAGTTTATAGACATTAAGGTCTCCAAGGGAAAAGAATCATTGATTTCTTTATTCGGATGATCCCCTTGGTAAGGATCCTCAAGTCTGCTAAGATGGTCCGCGGCTAGGTTTTCTGCTCCTTTTTTATCGCGAATTTCGATTTTAAATTCCTGGAGCAGCAAAACCCAGCGAAGAAGTCTTGGTTTGGAATCTTGCTTTGTCAACAAGTACTTCAGCGCAGAATGATCGGTATACATGATGGTGGTGGAAAGGACAAGATAGGGGCGGAATTTTTCAAATGCATAGACAATAGCTAAAAGCTCTTTTTCGGTTATCGTATAATGCAATTGTGCCCCTGTCATTGTCTTGCTAGCGTAATGGATCGGTTGGAAGTGTTTGTTCACTCTTTGTCCAAGAACCGCTCCAATAGCAAAATCACTAGCATCGCACATCAACTCAAAGGGAAGCTCCCAATTAGGGGTAACCAAGACGGGTGCCTTAGTTAGCTTATCCTTAAGTGAGTTGAAGGCTTCAAGGCACTCTTTGGAAAAGATAAAAGGAGTATCTTTTTCCAAGAGGTGGGTCATCGGGCGAGCGATTTGAGAAAAATCTTTGATGAATCGACGGTAGAAGCCCGCATGACCCAGAAAACTTCTCACACCCTTCACGGTTGAAGGTGGAGGCAACTTGGCGATAACATCGACTTTAGCACGGTCGACTTCAAGACCGGCTTTGGAAATTTTATGTCCCAGCACGATGCCTTCTTTTACCATAAAATGGCATTTTTCCCAATTCAGAACAAGGCGAGTGTCTTCGCACCGCTTGAGCATACGTTCCAAATTGGCAAGGCAAGAATAGAAGAAATCCGCGAAGACCGAGAAATCATCCATGAAGACTTCCATGGTTTGTTCAACCATGTCATGGAAGATCGCTAACATGCACCTTTGAAAAGTCCCGGGCGCATTACATAAGCCAAAAGGCATTCTTTTGTAAGCAAAAGTGCCATAGGGACAAGTGAATGTAGTCTTCTCTTGATCTTGGGGATCGATGGGTATTTGGAAATAACCCGCGAAACCATCAAGAAAGCAGTAATATTCATTACCCGCTAAACGTTCAAGCATTTGGTCCATAAAAGGTAGAGGGAAATGATCCTTTCTCGTGGCATCATTGAGTTTGCGGTAGTCTATACAAACTCTCCACCCAGTAACGAGACGAGTGGGAATCAACTCGTTGTGTTCATTGGGAGCAACGGTTATTCCGCCCTTCTTGGGCACACAATGGATTGGACTAACCCATGGTGAATCCGAAATAGGGTAGATCATACCCGCATCAAGAAGTTTGAGAACTTCTGTTTTGATGACTTCATGTATTTTTGGATTCACCCTTCGTTGGCTTTGAATTGTGGGCTTAAAGTCGTCCTCCATGAGAATTTTGTGTGTGCAGAAGTGAGGATCAATTCCACGAATATCCGAAATCTTCCAAGCAATAGCCTTCTTATGAGCTTTCAGCATGGCAACGAGGCGAGTCTTCTCTTCATCTTTCAAATCCGTCGCAATAATGACGGGCGACTTCTTGTTGTCGTCAAGGAACACGTACTCGAGATGAGGCGGCAACTCCTTAAGTTCTAAATCCGGAGGATTTTCGACGGGAGGCGTTTTCAAAGTCGGAGTATCGATAGCAATGACCGTGGGAGATGGAGGCGAAGGATTGTCTTCGGTGAGAAGATTGTCAAAGAAATTCATGTCTTCATCCCCATCGATAGGAGAATCATTAGTAGCTAAATTCACATCTCCCATGGTGTCTTCAAGATTGTTCCAAAATAAATCACTATCTCCAAATAGAGACAACGATGAATCAATAGAGGACACGGTCTCAACATTGGGAAGAGAGGTAGGAATACTTTAGCAAGCATCATTAAAGTGTTCTTCACAAGCCTCATCAAGAACGTCAATGCAATTAACACTCCCATATGAATAAGGTTGTTTAGACAACTTTCCCATGTTGAAGACTACTTTATCGTCACCCACTCTCATGATAAGCTCACCGGCTTCAACATCAATGAGAGTGCGACCGGTCCTAAGGAATGGACGACCAACAATCAGTGGTACATGGGGGTCCATCTCGTAGTCGACGACAACAAAATCAGCAGGAAAGGTGAATTTGTCGACTCCTACAATGACGTCTTCGGCTATCCCCACTGGATAAGCAACCGTACGGTTGGCCAATTCCAAAGTCATTCTAGTGGGGACTAGCTCTGGGAGAGATAATTGCTTCCAAACACTTAGAGGCATGAGATTAATACTTGCACCTAGATCGGCTAGGGCCATGCAATTCTCTACTCCCGGGAAATTGCAAGGAATTAAGAAACGACCCGGATCACCAAGCTTGGTTGGCAATTTCCTTAAGAGCACTGCAGAGCAATTCTCATTAAGTTGGGTGTTGGCAATATCGAGGAGCTTTTCCTTGTCGCTCAGAAGATCTTTAAACATTTTCGCGTATTTGGGCATGTGAGCGAGAGCCTCAGCGAAGGAGATATTGAAATTCAATTGTTTGAACATTTTAAGGAAGTTCGAAACCTGAATATCATCCTTGCTCTTTTGCTTCTCTTTCCTCAACCTAGATGGATAAGGTATATTGGAAGAAGAGGAAGGCTTTAGGGGAATAGGATCACTCACAACCACGGGTGGAGGAGGGGTAGAAGGAAGAGGTGGGAAAATTGGGGAAGGAGAAGGATGAGGAATAGGTGCAGGTGAATCGTCCTCCTTAGTCACAATCACCGGTGGAGGTATAGGAAGCTCGGGTTCCTTGGTACCTTTACCACTTCGAGTGGTGATTGCTTTCATCTCCCCTCTTGGATTCGCAACGGTTTTACTCGGAAGAGTACCCGAAGAAGAGGGTTGATTACCTTGGAAGAAACTAGCCATCATGTTCCTCAGATCATTAGTTTGGCTATCCAACGTATTTCTCATGTCGGCTCTCAAATCATTTCCTTGCTTTACCAAGTCTGCCTTCAAGTTTCGCACTTCCTGTTGTAGATTTTCCACGATCACATCATTGGTCCTCATGTAGGTTGCAACCTCTTGGTGTAATGCAGTGGTGGTTTGGTTGGAAGGAGCATTGTATGCAGGTGGTTGGTAAGCAGGTTGTTGGTAGACTTGGTTGTTACGTTGAGGCGGTTGTTGCTGCTTGTGAGGAGGGATGTATGGTTGTCGAGGTTGTTGTTGTTGTTGAGGAGGGCGATTAAGGTTTTGTTGTAGGTTTGGGTTGGTAGGAGGGAAACCAGGTGGTGAAAGATAGTTGTTGGATCGATAGCTAAGCAAGTTACGGTCACCTTGAGGTCTAGCTTGATAAGCAGGTTGAGGATAGGTTCCATATGCTGCGTTCACATTCTCAGCAGGGTAGTCTTGGGTGGCAGTACAAGTTGTGTAAGAGTGAGGACCACCGCATATCTCACAAGGTTGGCTGACAGCGTTCACTTGAGCGTTTTTGGCGTTGTTGCTGTTGTTGTTGCTGACGGTGTGGGTGACAAGCGATTCAAGAAGTGTAGTGATTTTGTCCAATCGCTTGTCGCTGTCACTTGTGCTAGCACTAGCGACATTGGTCCGAACACTCTTGGTTTGCACACGAGATTTATTCTCAATGATGTCCCAAGCAACATTGGAAGTCTTAGCCAATAGATTACCCCCCGAGGCACTGTTCAGTGAATCTTGATCACTCATGCTTAAACCATTATAAAAATTATTAATTTGATGTACTTTGGTAAAACCATGTTGTGGGCATTTTCTTAAAAGATCTTTAAAACGATCCCAAGATTCACTGAACGACTCATCGTACTTTTGTTCAAAATTTATGATTTCATTCCGCAAAGCGGTAGTACGAGAGGGTGGAAAAAAGTAATTGATAAACTTTGTTTCCAAATCCGTCCACGAGAGAATACTCTGTGGCGGTTCCTTAGCAAGCCAATGGCGGGCTTGTCCCTCTAAAGAAAAGGGAAAAAGTTGTAACCTTATAACCTCTTGTGGAACACCATTGAACTTGACCGTGTTGGTGAGTTGCAAGAATCTCTTTATATGGTCATGTGGGTCATCAATGGTACGTCCCAAGAACGGTTGAGCGGAGACCATCTGGATAAAGCCTGATTTTAGCTCGAAATTGTTGGCGGCAATTGGTGGTATAACAATTGGATCCGTGTTGCCGTCGACATGAGCTTGCAGCAGTTCAATCATTGGGCGATTATCCGGAAGGGGCTCATTGTTGTTGTTATTATTCATGTTGTTGTTGTTATTATTGTTTGGAGGTGGTACACCGGCCATGTCTTAGTGATCGAGAGGCTCGGGCTCTTGATATGACGTGGATCGAGTGCGCATACACCTGCAAAAGAACGAACAAAGAAAAGCAAAGAAAAAATATTTTTGGTTTTTATGTTTTTTAATTTTTTTGTCTTTTTGAAAATTTTTATATTTTTTAGTTGTTTTTGAAAATTTTTGATGAAAAAGTAACGTTCACGGGGAACGGATCCCAAAATCCAAGTTCTCACAAAAAACTTTTGATCTTAACGAGAAGAGCCGGCAGCGGCGCCATTTAATACATGTGTTTTCAATGGGTTCAAAACAATTCTCGATATCCTCTCGAATTGATCTCGGTTTAAAGTGGCATGATTTGTTCTTGGTGACAAAAAGTGGGTTTAGTTTTCTAATCTACTAAACAGGGAAATAATCAACAATTGAAAAGTAACACTAGAATTAAAACTGAAAATACTCTTACTGAAAAAATATCCTACTCGGAATATACCCCTACGCGGAATGATGCTATTCGGAATGTAGACCCTATTCGGAATAAATGTCACTATTCGGAAAGCAGGTGCTATGCGGAAAAACACAATCCTATGCGGAAAAACTGGCTATTCGGAAAATAATCCTATGCGGAATAAAAGGGTCAATTCGGAAAGAAAGTCCTATACGGAAAACGTTGCCTATTCGGAATAAAATGCTCAATTCGGAAAAAATGGTTTATGCGGAAAAGATGGCTTATGCGGAAAAGATGTTCTATTCGGAATATCTGGGATATTCCGAATAAAGAAGAAAAATAACCTCTACTCGGAATAAATGAAATATTCCGAATAGACACAACCCAGGAATCCCTGTTCGGAATCTGGGAAACTCAGTACTGTAGAAAGCGAAGAACAGGGTCTCGGTTTTAATTCAAAATCAAACTCAATAAGCAAAAAGGTTTTACCAAATTAACCACAAATCATTTAAATATCATAAGTAACAAATCCCACCAATAAAAACACAAAATCAACAACTTATAAAAGATCAAAATCAATCACACAAGAACGTAAGAACTTGCAATAAAAAGATGATGAAGAACAAGATGAAATGGAAAGATGTATTGAATGATTAAGGTTTTAATAATCACAAAACAAAGATTAAAATTATAAGATTTAAAGAACAAAGATTGAAATCACCAATCACCCTAGTGGTGATGGTGATGCTACGACCTAAAGAACCTGGAAAAAGAAAAAAAATGAAAGCTAGCTCCCTAAAATGTGAAGGAAGACCCTATATATAGTCCTAGTGGTTGGTTGGTGAGTGGGCTTTCTCCCTTTCTTCTTGTCTTCTCGTCTTTTCAGAAAAGTTGACGTTTTCGATTCTGATTCGGGATTTGTCGTCGATTAATTTCAACTCGTCTTTTAATTTCTTCGTTAAATAGACTTGAGTTTCTTCGACATATGTAAATCTTCCATCTTTGGTCCTTTTCTTCGATAAATCTTCAAATAGGCCCATTGACTTCAAATCTTTTGCATCTCTTGGACAATAGACTTCGTCTTTAGTCTTTTTCCTTGATAAAACCCGTGCAATCCCATGTTTTCTTTAATATTCATCCGGTTAGCTCTGAAAACACAATAAACACAAAAACCACGCATAATTCCAAACAAATGATATTAAATACGTGTTTTGGTCTTGTTTTAGCCAGAATTAAGTGGTAAAAGGATGGGTGTTTACACACCTATCAAATACCTTTAATTTCAAGTAAGTGTTTCTTTAATTTCTCGCACCTTTACTTTATCTTGTTGATCTCCTTCTACCTTTCTTTAATCTTTGATTTATATGCTTTTTGACTTGTTAATTTGTTTAAAGATTTCATTTTTATGCTTTTGATTGTTTTAAATCATTTATTTTCATAGCTTATTTTGTTTATTTTCAAATTTATATAGTTTTTATAAAAGTTATTTTCGTAAAAAAACTTGTTTTTCGTTAAAGCTTATCCTTTTCTTGTTTTAAAAGTCTTTAAATTTCAGTTTAGTAGCTTATTTTCATACGTTTTACCTTAGTGTTTTAGTCATGTGCTTATTCGAATCATAGCTTATTAGATTAGCTTAATTTATGCTTTTTCCACCTTATTCCGGTCTGACCAATTGGAAAAGGGTTTTACATTCCGACCATAGCTCCTTAGCTTGGTCGGAAAAGGGTTTTAGTATTCCTATATGTATTCCGATTGGTGGTATAGCTTGGTATTCCGATCAGGGCAAGGTAAGTGGGGATTCCGATCTGAACTAGTTACAGCTTTCCGATTGGTGCTTCACTCCGTATTCCGATCGAGGTGCGTGTTTGGTATTCTGACAGGGGCTAGTGACAGTATTCCGATTGGAGGATTCGATCAGCATTCCGACCAGCATATAGCCATATTCCGATCTAGAGTAAGTTCATATTCCGATTGGGGTTTGACTGGACATTCCGATTGTGTGTAGGTGACATATTCCGATTGGGTTCCGATCTATATTCCGATTAGGGGGTAAGCTCATATTCCGATTGGTAAGATCGGAATATATTCCGATTGGGGTATTTTTGATGTTTTGTCTTGTTTATTTTTCCACGTTTACATTTTAATACTTGTCTAACTTTAATTTCCGCCACGCTTTTAATTCTTGCCATTTTACTTAATTTACTTTCCGTCACGTTTTTAAATATCGTTCACTTTCTTTTAATTAGACTTAGATTTATTTTTACTTGCCCTTTACTTTCAACGACATTTACTTTTAAGTCTTTGCACCATTTAAATTTAAAAACAACCAAAAATATTTGTTTCACCAAAATAAAACTGAGTCACATAGAGAACCTAGATCAATTCGATTAGACAAACATCAACGAATCTTTTTACCTGGCTAAAAGCCGTGTATAAAATGGCGCCGATGCCGGCTCTTTTCGTAAAGATTAACGGTTTTCTGTGAGAGACGCGTTGCTTTTTGGGATCCGTTCACTTGTGAGCGTTACTTTTCTTGCATAAAAAATTCAAAAAAAATCATAAAAATTAAAAAATTGATAAAAATACATAAAAATTAAAAAATTTCAAAAATCCAAAAAGATTTTATCTTTATTGTGTATATATATTGTTTTTGTGTCTGGTTTCTTTTTTCTTTTGTCTTTGTAGGTGCATGCGTACTAGATCTTCTAATTATCAAGAGCCCGAGCCTCAAGAAGATTTAGCTATGTCTGGTGTAAACAACAATAATCCACCGCACCCTAATAATAACAACAATGTTCTCCCACAGCCCGATCTTCGGACCATGGAGGAGCTTTGTCAACCTACAATGTTTGGACGAGGAGGACCGATTGTGCCGATGCAAATCAACGCTCCTGAGTTTTCGTTGAAGCACCACATGATTCAGCAAGTACAAACAAACCCATTCCGTGGATTGCCTGATGATGATGCCAACAAACACCTCGACAAGTTCATTACAATCACCCAAAGCATGAAGTTGGTTGGTGCCACAATGGATGAACTTCGCCTACAACTCTTTCCACATACTTTATTACATCATGCCGAGAAATGGTTTGATCGTCTCCCGAAGAATTCTATTCACACTTGGGATGACATGACTCAACGCTTTTTGTCGTGCTACTTTCCACCATCCATGGTCACGAGCCTTCGCAATCAAATTAGCGGTTTCATGCAAGACCCTGATGAATCTCTTTTTGATGCTTGGGAGCGATATAATGTCTTGATCGATAGATGTCCAAACCACAACATGCTCCCTGTGACCTTAATAGATACTTTCTACAACGGTTTGACTTTTCGAGATCGTGATACGATCAATGCAGCCGACGGTGGCACATTCATGAAAAGGAGACCCGAGGAGTGTAGAGAGCTTATTGAAAACATGACTACTCACTACAAAAACTGGGATTCCTCTACTTCTTCTAGGAACAACCCGAGAGTCAATGTTTCTTCCACCTCAGCAAACCCTGATATGACCGAACTCACCCGTGTGCTGACTGAAATGAGAAGAAGTATGCAACTCTTGGCTTCAAACCAACAACAACAACAAGTTAAAGCTGTTGCACCTCCTTGTGAAACATGCGGCGGTCCTCACTCATACACCGATTGTCCTTCTACACAAGGAAATCCGGAAAATGTGTATGCAGCTTATGGTAATTATTCACCGGACAATTCCAAGCTCGACCTCAAGGGGATAGAAATCTGCTGAGCTACCGATCCAACAATTACCTTTCACCCGGTTTTTCTCCTCAAAACCAAAACCCCGCCAACAACTACAATAGAAGCAACCAAATCCCACCAAGAGCTTCTAATCCTTATCACCCACCCGCTCAACAAACCCCACCCATAAACACCGATGTTGAAGCCACAATGAGAACCCAAGGTGAGAAAATCAAGAATCTACAAAGCCAAATTATCAATCTTAGAGGAGATATCACGAAGCAAGGAAATGAGATCAGGTTCGAGGTTCGCGATAATATTCAATCCTCCTTCAGCACTCAAACAAATGAATTAAAGAATCTGTTGGCTAGTTTCTTTCCCGCCGCTCAACCTTCTTCTTCGAGTTCTCTACCTTCAAACACCGTCACTAATCCGCGAACAAATGTGAGTGCTATTACTACCCGTAGTGGAGTCACCATCGTAGGACCACCAATCCCACCACCATCATCTACACCTCCTCCACCACCATGTGTCCCTACTCCTCCTACACCTAGTATTAGTGCACCATTACCGTCTCCGCCTCGACGTGATGAAGTTTCCACGAATGACCCTTCAACATCTCAACCTTTACCTACACCTGCACCTTCACCACCCAAACCCAATATCCCTTATCCCTATCGTTTAGGCAAGACCAAAATGCTAACCAAGGAGGACTGCGACGTGACACGCTATGTGAAGATGATTTCTCAAATGAACTTCAACATTAGCTTTCTTATAGCACTTGTCCACATGCCCAAATTTGTTAAAGCATTTAAGGAATTGCTTAACAAGAAGGAGAAGCTGATTGAACTCGGCAACACTCGATTAAATGAAAACTGCTCTGCAGTTATTCTTAAAGAACTTCCGGAAAAGCTTAGAGATCCCGGTCGTTTTGTGTTGCCTTGCGTGTTCAACAAAACTGAAGAATTTACTGCCCTTGCTGATCTCGGGGCTAGTATTAATTTGATGCCATTGAGTGTTTGGAAAACACTATCATTGCCCGACCTTACTCCAACAAATATGACTCTTGAGCTTGCTAATCGCACTCTCGCTTACCCCGTTGGTATAGCCGAAGACGTGTTCATTAAAGTTGGCGCATTTACTTTCCCGGTCGATTTTGTTGTAGTTGATTATGAAATGGACCCTCGTATTCCTTTAATACTTGGTCGGCCATTCTTGAGAACCGGACGAGCTTTAGTGGATGTGGCCGAAGGTAAGTTAATCTTACGAGTCGGGGATGATGCACAAGTTTTTAAAATGGGGAAGCTTACCAGTACAACCTTTGGAGGCCGAGAATCAGTGAATATGATTAATGTGCTCGATGACTTTACCGTCTACGACAATCCTCTATTCAAGACTTGCGATGATAATCCACTTTTTGAAGATAATGTGGATGATTCTCTCCCTACTTTTGACGCTTCTCCCATTTATAATTCTCCTCTGGTCTTTGATGCTTATGATGATGATTCTAGCTCAGATTCGGATGATTTTGATGATTGTACTTCTGAGTATCCCGAGATGCCCACTTTCGATGATTTTGATGAGGCCGATACTCTTTCGAGCGATTCTTCACATGATGAAGATACTCCGCCATCACTCGATCCTACTTTGGACGATTACTCATTTGAGGAAGATTTCTCTGAATTTCTCAACACTTACTTCCCTCATGAGAGTGATGCTCCTTCTTATGACTTTGAAGATTATCGTCTTAATCCTACTTTGGATTTGAAGAACATTCTGTCAAAGGAGAAGAAACCGGTTGACACCAATATCCGTTGCACATATGATTTGACACCTCTTTGTCCCCCTTCTGAGGACGAGGTTGTGCTTCTTTGCGGATCTTCTTCACACTCGGCTGAGCCTGAGTGCTATTTTCCCTTAAAGGAAAAGGTGTTCAACCCCGGTATTGACATTCTACAGCCATCTCAGTATCCACCTGATGAAATAAAAGGAAATATCTTTGGAACTTATGGAAATCTGCTTGCACCTCTTCAACCTTGTTTCCACCGTGCTCCATCACTGCTTAAGGGAACCTTGCCTACTCTTCTTTGGCTTGCCTTGTTCGCCTTAAGCTCGTGCTATTTAGTGGACGAAAATTATGTCTTTGATCCTGGTGGATATGTTTCATGTTTCTTCCATTGATGATCAAGGTCGAGTCAGGCTCACGACTCGGTAATCAAAAACCAAGCGCTTCTTGGGAGGCAACCCATGCATCTATCTTTTCGCTTTCTTTGTCATAAGTGTAGGGGAGACCCGTTGGTTTGCTTTCCTCTCCTCACTTCTTTATCAGGGATTCGAGCTTCAATGATCCACTCTTGATGATTCTTGACGACCCGTGATTCCGTGTTCCATCTTCCCGGTTCTATCCTAAACTCTTTTCGATTCACTATTTTATATTTTCTCAATATTAAAATAGGAATCTCTTTAGTTGTCCTTTCCTTTAGCGAAATTTAAACAAAGTGCACAATGTCCTAAGTGTACGGGAGTTTACTCCCACATGCTTAAACATTGAGGACAATGTTTATCTTAAGTGTAGGGGGGACTTCTATCGAAGTTAAGTGGTTCTTTTCCTTGTATTTGTCCTCATTTTAACCAGAAAATCAATTTTTCGACATTTTTCAAAATTTTTGATCTATTTTGGCCTATTAGTTTTACCCTATGTATAGTTATTTTCTTTCTTTGCTAGAATAATCTTTGAATAAGTGGTTTTAATGTTCAAACGTTGTGAATCTTTTGACTCAACCCAAGTTTACTTGCCTAAGTTACTCTAGTTAGTATCCTTAACGTGTTTAAGTCGAGTTTTGCTAGGCTTTTATATAGGGAGCTATAAAACGCGAAAGTCTTAACTCTCACGGGTTAAGAACAAGAACTTTTCGCAAGTTCCTATAATTGATCCTAGAGAGTCGTTTATCAAGGGAACTTTAAAACGCAATTTCTAAACTTGAAAAAGTCTAAGAATTTGCAAGATCCTATAGGCGACTCGAAAACCCAAAACTTTGATTTAATAGGCTAAGCATCCACGAGTCTCATTCTTTGAGATTTTAAACTGTGGAGAACGAGAGATGATAGAGCCAATTATAAGTCCGGTATTCTTTTGTGAATTTATGTGAGTTAATTATAAGCCTATTCTCCCATCGTTTGCTAAATAATTTATCTGCTAATAAATAAGGTTGTACGATTTGAAAAGTTACTTAGCTTCTAGCCCAAGATCGTTTAAAAGTTGCTCGGTATGGATTAGAGTTCATAGCCAAGGCATAACTTATTGAAGCGGGATGCGAAGATTGGCGAGTCCGAAAAGGCCCTAACAAGGCATGAGGACTATATTTGTTGCTAAAGATCCAAAGTGATGTGAAGAATCATTTATCGAAAATCAATATGAAGGATCGAGACACACGACGAAAAGCAAATACTCCCCAAAAGTCATGGAGAAGTGTATCAGAAAAGACCCTAACAAGGTATGAGGATAAATAGATCCAAGTCAAAAAGGAGGCGGATCGTTGTATATCAAAGTCCAAAATAAAGATTAGAGAAAAATGAAGAAGTCGTGGTCCAAGTATGTATCTCTCAAAACTTCAAGTGAAGAAATTCCTAAATGAAGAGAAGACCATAATTTCATGAACGTCTCTCAAGGTTTGAATTATGAAGTCGCTGCCAAATATCGGTCTGAGAAAGGTCTCAAATCGCGAAACGAGTTATGCCAAGATATGAACTTTATGAGGTCCCGAGAAGCAGTTTTAAAAGATTTTGTCCTTTAGCTAACTATTGATTAAATCGTCCACTTTATTTTCGGACTAAATAACTATCTAAATAAGTCAAAAATGCATCCTCGTGATCATTCAAGACAATAATAAAATATAAGAGATACCCCTAGGAATAAGGGAGTCTAAGTGAATAATTGGCCCACATGAGTTCGTGTTAGTTTGCTAACTTATAATAACAATGATCTCGTTTTTAAGCTTGGTTTGGAGAAAGTGAAAACTTGAGGATGATGATCATTCACGACATTTCCAAAACCCAAGGTATGTTTTTTATTTCTTTATTTTAATGTTTATAGTTTCTATCTCTTTAAAAAAGGCCAACATGGATTGATTATGATGAAAAATGTAAACGTGCTTTGTAACTAATGCATTGCATGAGGACATTGCAATGTTCAAGTGTAGGGGATTTGATATGTGTGTAAACACACATCTTTTCTACCACTTAATTACAGTAATAACCGGACCAAAACGTGTATTTTATGTCTTTTATGTCGGAATTATGCGTGGTTTGTGTTTTTGTTGTGATTTAGGATGAAAAGATGAAAAGTGGAGAAAACACGGGAAATCACGGGCATTTACGGACTTTTATTAAAGAAAAAGATGAAAGACGAAGTCAAGCAGTCAAGAGTGCAAAAAGAACGGAAATCCAAGACCAATTCTGAAGATTTATCGAAGAAAAAGTCAAAAGACGGAAGTTTACTTAAAAGCCGAGGAACTCAAGTCTTATTTATCGAAGAATTAAAAGACGAGTCCAAAGAATCCCGAGCCAAAAGTCATCAAATTCCAACATTAACAAAAAGATTAAGAAGGAAGGACTTGATGGCGCAATTAAGAAGAAAGGAAGGAGAGGATGAAGCTTCCTCTAACCATCCTCCTAATCACCTATAAATACACCCCATTTTCATTCGTTTGCTTTGGTTAGCTAGATTGACAAACTAGTTCTTCCACCTTTACTTTTATGCACCTTTATTTACTTGCACATTTAATTACTTGTCTTGCACCTTTAATACCTTTAATTTCAAGTAAGTGTTTCTTTAATTTCTCGCACCTTTACTTTATCTTGTTGATCTCCTTCTACCTTTCTTTAATCTTTGATTTATATGCTTTTTGACTTGTTAATTTGTTTAAAGATTTCATTTTTATGCTTTTGATTGTTTTAAATCATTTATTTTCATAGCTTATTTTGTTTATTTTCAAATTTATATAGTTTTTATAAAAGTTATTTTCGTATAAAAACTTGTTTTTCGTTAAAGCTTATTCTTTTCTTGTTTTAAAAGTCTTTAAATTTCAGTTTAGTAGCTTATTTTCATCTATTTTACCTTAGTGTTTTAGTCTTGTGCTTATTAGAATCATAGCTTATTAGATTAGCTTAATTTGTGCTTTTTCCACCTTATTCCGATCTGACCAATCGGAAAAGGGTTTTACATTCCGACCATAGCTCCTTAGCTTGGTCGGAAAAGGGTTTTAGTATTCCTATCTGTATTCTGATTGGTGGTATAGCTTGGTATTCCGATCAGGGCAAGGTAAGTGGGGATTTCGATCTGAACTAGTGACAGCTTTCCGATTGGTGCTTCACTCCGTATTCCGATCGATGTGCTTGTTTGGTATTCCGACAGGGGCTAGTGACAGTATTCCGATTGGAGGATCCGATCAGCATTCCGACCAGCATATAGCCATATTCCGATCTAGAGTAAGTTCATATTCCGATTGGGGTTTGACTGGACATTCCGATTGTGTGTAGGTGACATATTCCGATTGGGTTCCGATCTATATTCCGATTAGGGGGTAAGCTCATATTCCGATTGGTAAGATCGGAATATATTCCGATTGGGGTATTTTTGATGTTTTGTCTTGTTTATTTTTCCACGTTTACATTTTAATACTTGTCTAACTTTAATTTCCGCCACGCTTTTAATTCTTTCCATTTTACTTAATTTACTTTCCGTCACGTTTTTAAATATCGCTCACTTTCTTTTAATTAGACTTAGATTTATTTTTACTTGCCCTTTACTTTCAACGACATTTACTTTTAAGTCTTTGCACCATTTAAATTTAAAAACAACCAAAAATATTTGTTTCACCAAAATAAAACTGAGTCACATAGAGAACCTAGATCAATTCGATTAGACATACATCAACGAATCTTTTTACCTGGCTAAAAGCCGTGTATAATTCATCAAATCCATGAACACTGTTGGAGCATTGGTAAGGCCAAATGGCATGACTACAAATTCGTTGTGGCCATAGCGTGTACGGAAAGCAGTCTTGGCGATGTCCTGCTCCTTAACCCGTAGTTGATGATAGCCCGACCTAAGATCAATCTTGGAGAAATGTTTGGCCCCTTGGAGTTGGTCAAACAGATCGTCTATACGTGGTAGTGGATTCCTATTCCTGATGGTAATCTTGTTGAGCTCGCGATAGTCTATGCAAAGACGCATACTGTCGTCCTTCTTCTTAACGAATAAGACCGGTGCGCCCCATGGAGATGCGCTCGGTCAGATAAAGCCTCGTTCCAGAAGTTCTTGCAATTGATCTTTCGTCTCCTTTAACTCTATGGGTGCCATGCGATAAGGAGCCTTGGGAATCGGCTTAGCTTCTGGGATGAGCTCGATATTAAATTCTACTTCACGTGCAGGTGGTATGCCCGGAAGTTCTTCTAGAAATACATCTGGAAATTCTGACACTATCGGCTGATCCTGAATTGATGGGGATTCAGCATCCATGTCATGAACAATAGCTAGATAACCGTCACAGCCATGTGAAAGTAATGCACGTGCTTCGAGGGTTGATATGATTTGTACAGACCTGTCAGGTACGAACCCGTTGTGAATGTACTATGGCGCATTAACATCACCGAAGATGACTCGATATGAATGGCAGTCTATGGTAGCATGATGCTTGGATAGCCAATCCATGCCCAAAATCATGTCAAAATCATTCATGTCCAGTGGAAGTGCGTCAACAGGACGAACCTTGTCGTCAAACTCTAGGGGAAGGATCTTGTACACATGGGTTATGCGTATAGAGTCTCTCAAAGGCGTGGAAATACTCAGTATATTCTCTAGTGGCATGGGGAGTATCCTAACATTCTTGGCATAAGCAGTAGAAATGACCGAGTAAGTAGCACCTGCATCAAACAGAACACATGCATCTTGACCATACATATACAAGATGCCAGTGATGGTACATGTAGACTTGTTGGCCTGATCGCGAGATGTCGTGTAAACGCGTCCACTAGTAGGAGGCGGCTTGGTATCAGCATGTCCCGATGTACCCTCTATCTCGCCCTTGTGGCAATCCTTCATGCGATGGCCTGGAAGACCATACTTGTAGCATGCGTCGATGTCGCGACGACATGGCCCTAGGTGCCTACGGTGGCAAGTAGAGCAAAGAGGATGAGTATATCCTTTAGCAGGTGTCCTGACTGGCTGAGAGCCTGATAAAACAATATACATGAGACATGATAATAAGTACAAAGGACAATGCAGATAATCGTAAGATGGAATACCAATGATAGCTGGACGGTTAGGCTGTGAACCTTTCTGGTTCTGGTCCCTACCGTTACCATGATTCCTGGTAGAAGATTTGCTAATGTGTCAAAATTAAGAATCATAACATGTAATCATAAGAAAATGTGTAAGTATAAGGACCTGCTGCTGTTGGAGTGTCCAGCGTTGTTACGGTAATTATCATTACCGCCACGCTTATCCGTAGCAGAACGGTCGTGAGTCTGACCGTTTCCCTTGGGCTGATTAGGCTGTTGCTGAGTACCCGGCTGAGACCGGTTCCCAGTCTTCTTCCTGGAAGATACAATTTAAAGAGATGAAATATTGACATATACTGAAAGAATACGGGTTGGTCACCGTTTGAATATGAATGGTTACCTCTTATCGGGTGTCTCTACTTCCCCGAACTCATCCCTTTTCTGCAGCATCTCCAGCTTACGTGCTGCATCAGCCACTTGTGCTACCGTGTTGAACGTAGCACACACCAAGTTGTTTGCGACCGATGTACGAAGAGCCCACCTGAAGTGGTGTGTTTGCTCTTCAAGAGTACCTGCTGCTGCACCAAGGAAACCAGCCAAGCGAAGAAAGCGCTGCATGAATTTGTTGCTATTCTCGCCAGCCCTCTGTCGGATCCCATTGTACTCCCTCTTCAACTTGTCCTGCTTAGCCTTGGGAAAGAACTGTTCCATTACCCTATCCCTGAACTGAGCCCAAGTCAAACCAGCCACCCAATCATCACCTCCCTCAGACTGCTTCAGTGCTATCTACCATGCTAACACATCACCTTCGAACTGGTAGCATGCCAACCTCGACTTGAAGACGGGGTCACAACCCATAACATCGAAGATCTTCTCAATGTGAGCCAACCAGCTTTCAGCTTCACTGGGGCTATCTGTTCTCTCGAAAGCTCGAGGACGGAGCTTATTGTATCTCTCCAGCCATGTGGCAAATGTTGCTGGAGGAGGAGGAGGTACTAGGTGATGCTGCTGGTTATTGGCATCCTGAACCTCAGCCCTGATTTCGTTCCTAACCTGAGGAAGCATAGCTTGCATTGCAGCTTAGATTGCTGCATTGAGTTGTTCCTGCTCGCGTGTGAGAACCATCTGACAGTATAACATAAAATACATGATTAAACTGATCAAAACATAAACTATATACATGAAAAAAAATTATACCAATAAATCATAAGAAAAATATTATGCAGGAAAACTAGTACATGAATGCATAATGCAGTTTTATGAAAAATTTTATATGCACGAGAGTGAACGCCTATGGACAGTTCACTCAAAACAAAAGACATGGCGAGGGGACGCCAATGGGTCGGTCCCAAATTTAAAAGTTTTGATAAAACACATGCGACTAAACAGGGCCAGTCCTGTACCAACCATTACTTAGTCATAAACGTGCGACAATGACATATATATGTATGCATGAAAATGATGAATGCATGAAAACCGACTGTCAGTTCTAGGAGACCATAGTGACTACCCACTATTCACATGTCGTGTTTTGAGAGCCTACAGGTCGAAGCCTTGGCTCTGATATCATAACTGTAACACCCCATTTTGATAAATGGAATGTCACGCATGATTATGGCGTGTCATTAAAGCATACAAGGATAAATGTCTAAACATTACATGACCATAAAGGAAATACCGGAATCAAACATCGGTATCCCAAAAGTATAACTTATCACACACAAACATAAGTACTGTAAATGAAAGGACTAAACAATGTCCATGGAAATGAGTATCAAAGTGTGAAGAAATGCATATAGAAAAGAAGGCTAGGAAGCTTCTAAACCATATGCACGTACGCTTAAAGTCTACGAGCGTCCCTGAGTACCTGCCGTTTTGGGAACATGAAAAGGAAAAAGGCTGAGCATAACGCTCAGTGCACGGATATACAAGTATATCATGAATAACATAAGCATATAAACATGAAGCAGCGGAAAAGACTAAGTCCTGAATAACCTGGTTATATCATAGTAAGGCTGGTTTTATAATTTGAAAAGCCTTATGTTTATCACTGTTTAACATATTTACCATTAGCCAATATAGGTCATGAAATATCCACGTGCATGAATACTTGGAGGGGTGACCTCTTCATGCAAATTAGAGGGGCTGCCTCTAATCTAATATACTGGTTTTGGGTAGGAGGGATCAACTCCTTGTGAAGGATGCAAGGCACACACCACAGTCACACTGAATAATCTGCTGAAAACATTTAAACTAGGATGCACCCATACGCCCCAACTGATAATAATAATGTGGCCAAAAGTTGAAAGGGACGCCACGATCTATCACTCCGCCGTGGTGAAGTCATAACACTGGTGCCTCCAGTGTTATGGTTATGGTACCTCCATAACTAGGTGAAACTGGTCATGCATGTATATGGCTTTAGGTATTCTAATTAAACATAATCAATTTAAAACATATAAAACATATAGTGGGGAAAACAGTTGGTTGCATACGGGAAATCCTAATAAGGAAGAATGTCCATACTGAAAGGACAGAGAATCCGTACCTTATGTCCAGTAAACGAAGAAGACGAACGGAAGAGAGTCCTACTTCAGTATCACTAATGCTACATAAATACATACGTGTATAAGTATCTGATTACTGAGTACGTAACTGGTTTTATATCATGTCTTAGCTTGTTTTATATGTTCATGTCATGTTTTACTGATTTAAGCTTTATACTGTGTTTATCATGTATTCTGTCTATTCTGTTTAAGTATTTCTTTTATTTCATGTATTATTATACTTGTTGTGTAACGATAAGTAACTTTCTAAAAATAGCAGGTTTCCTAAAATAGAAAGTTTCCAAAAATAGAAAGTTTCCAAAAATAGAAAGTTTCCAAAAATAGATTTACTGCTTAAAATAGATGAGTTTCTAAAAATATAAAGTTTTCATAAATAAATTAGCTGCCTTAATTAAATAAGTTTCTAAAAATAGAAAGTTTCCATCATTAGATATAAGCTGGATTATTAAGTTAATTATATAAGCTTAAGTGGTTACTGATTAATATACTAATTCATGTAATTAAATAGTATAGTTTATTAATTATTTCATGTGAACTAAATAAATTATAGGTTAAAGTATTTAATTAAATATAACATGGTTTAAATAAACAAAGGTGAAAATACTTAGGTGAAAACATTATTATTATCTATTAATAATATAACCTAAGTCATGTAAATTAACTAATTATAAGTCACGATTTTAATAATTAATTAATTATATAGTCTAATTAAATGATAAATACTTAGGTTAAAATTCATGTATTAATAATAAAATTAATAACCTAAGTCATGTAAATTAAATTAACCATGTTCATGTTTTTAATTAATTTAATTTAAGTCTTGAAAAAAAATAAACTTGTACATATAATTAATCTTGTAAAAGTAACCCATGAACCGAACCGTGTTTTAATCTAACATGTGTGAACCAGACCCGATTGCACCCTTGGTCAAACTAGCCGCCGGCTAGCCAAGGGTTCCCACCGGCTAGCCGGTGTTCCCCTTGCTGTCGTGGCCTACCCGAGCACACACATGCCCCGACTGAGGTCGGGGTCTCCCCTTTTTCCTGCTGCCGTGACACACCACCACCACACCGAGACCATGAGGTCTCAGTTGGTGCAAGAAAATCAAACCGAGACCCCCTTGGGGCTCGGTTCACGCGTCGGCCACAAACAAACACTCCTTAATCATTAGTTAATTTTTACCCCATGTTTAATTACATGTTTTTACTTGTTTTTAATTTGTTATTAAAAACATTCATGATTTCGTGTGATTAATAAATCAAAAACATAAAAAAGAGGTTTAGGGTTTATACCGATCACGTGAATCAAAGAGGATGAAGATACTAACGATCCTTGTAATAAATCGAACACCAAAATCGACCAATCACACCCTTGGTGTGATGTATACCCGGCGGCCAAAGAGCAAAGGAGAAAGGAGAAAAAGATTTTTAGGGTTTCTTGTATTTTCTAAATTTTGTTAATATGAAACTAAATTTTCCCTTTTCCCTTGTTTAGTAAATTTTGCATGGGCTTGGCCCATGTCTCTTGTTGTGTCCGCGGGTAAGGGGGCCCACAAGGGTAACCCGAACATTTTCCGTGTCTAAATACTAAGTGTGTTCTCGTGTTCGTGTTTTACGTGATTTAATTAGTTATCGTTCGTGACTTAATATATTTATTTGTGATCGTAATAAATATACATACATACATAATACTAAGCTCGTGATTAATTTACGTTCATGATTTCATGTTCGTATGTACGTGATTATAATTATTATTGTAATAATTATCGTGTCTTAATACGTAATAAATACTTATCGTGTTATAACACGTACGTAATACTTGTAATTCTTGTTCGTGAAATGTAAACGTGCTATAAAAGGAAAGTTCGAATCATGTACGTACTATCGTAAGGGTACAATTCATGGTAAAAGCATGCGGGTTTTACACTAAAGCTTCAGCAGATGAGAGTATCTTATGGCACAGAAGGTTAGGGCACATTAACTTTATGAACATGAATAGACTTGTGAGGCATGATCTTGTGAGAGGATTTCCCTCAAAAGCATTCCACAATGATCATAATTGTGTTGCATGTCTTAAAAGCAAACAACGCAAGTCCTCATTTAAGTCTAAGAGTGTTTATTCTAGTTCTAAACCACTACACTTGCTTCACATGGACTTATTTGGACCTACTAATATAGAGAGTTTAAATGGTAAATCTTATTGGTTTGTGGTCACTGATGATCATTCTAGGTTTATATGGACTTTCTTCTTAGTTAAAAAGAGTGATACTACCAAAACCCTAATCAATTTTATTAATCAAATGGAAAAGAAATCAGGGTTTACAATTAACATTCTTAGAAGTGATAATGGTGGAGAGTTTAGAAATGACCTATTAGATGCCTTCTTTATGAATAAGGGGATTACTAGAGAGTTTAACATAGCTAGAACTCCACAGCAAAATGGTGTAGCTGAAAGGAGAAATAGAACTCTTGTTGAAGTAGCTAGGACCATGTTAGCAGATGCTAAGTTACCCATTTCATTTTGGGCTGAGGCTGTGAATATTGCATGTTACATTCAGAATAGAGCCTTGGTCAACAAGATTCACAATAAGACCCCCTATGAGCTCTTTTGGAATAGAAAACCTAATATAGATTTTCTTAGACCCTTTGGATGTCATGTAGTGATTGTTAATACTAGTGACAAATTAGGTAAGTTTAATTCAAAAGGTGATGAGGGATATTTAGTGGGTTATTCTATGAACAACAAAGGGTATAGGGTTTACCACCAGAGAGATAAGGTCATAACAAAAATTGTACACGTTGACATTTTGGAGAGTAAACCTAGTGATCCTGCAAATGGACCAGACTGAATCTTTGATTTAGATCCTTTGTCTAGGTCCATGAATTATTTTCCTGTTACTAATCCAGTTGTCTTGGAGACCTCTCCAAAGATTATGGAAGAAACTATTTTTGATGATGCAGGTATACAAGCTACAAAGGTGCAAGGATCATAAGCAGATGAGTTCACTCCCACATTTTCATTTGTGGATTTACCCATTTGGAGTGAAGAATTCATTCGGTCATCTACTGTTGAAAGGGAAGTGGAGAGAAAGCAACAAGAAGAGCAAGTCAGTGAAAGTGTTTCATTCGCTGACAAAAGTAGTTCAGGCGCTGACACACCTGATCCAAACGCTGACAGCTTGCTTTCATCCACTGACAAATAAGTACTTGAACTTGTTGAAATTTTCATACCCAATGAAGGTGTCAGCGTCATAAATCCAAATGCTGATAATGTGCTTCATAGTTCAAGTGAGTATGAAAATCATCATGGTGAGGATCATGGCACCTTGGAATCTACAGTGCATGATAACACATTGTTTGGGGGAGGATTTCTTACAAAAGTGTCTAAAGTTCACCCTCCTACCCAAATCATTGGTCCTATCAGTTCACTAGTTCAAACAAGAAGAAAAAAGAATCCTAGAGGAGGATCCATTGCCAACATTCACAAAAAGGATGATACCCCTTTGGTTCAAGAATGTTTATTTGCCTGTTTTCTATCAAAGAATGAGCCAAATAAGATTTTTGATGCTCTACAAGAACCAAGATGGGTTGAAGAAATGCAGGATGAGCTTCACTAGTTTGTAATTCAGGATGTTTGGGAGCTTGTGGATTGTCCCAAGCATGTGAGACCAATTGGAACACGTTAGGTTCTAAAGAACAAGAGAGATGAGAGAGGTATTGTGATCAGAAACAAGGTGTTAATGCAATGATGCCTAAAGACGTTACTTTCATTTTTCGGTCTCACTTTGTTTTGATTACGACAATATGTAAAAACAAGCATTTACGAAAACAATGAAAAACGAATTCTTGAGTTCAAGTATTTTTCATTTCAACCATTATCACTTAAGGTATGAACAAACAAGTAATTATACTAATTAAGTGATAAATGATTTAATCTTTCTTAAAAATCACTTTTTATTAAGTGTGACAAAGTTTTATTATTAAACTTTCTTTTTAAGAAAATGTTTTATTAAATTGATTATTTGAAAATTTGAAATTTGATAATGGCATATTCTATCTTGGTTTGAAATATCCTTTCAGGATATTTTAATCCCCAGATTCGAACCAACCCACTAATAGACAAAAGGGAGCTGACTCTATGCCGGCGGTTCCTTAGCCCCTACGGTGGTTCCTTATCGATAAGGAACCACGAGATCCAATAAGGAACCGCGGGCAGATATAGCCGTTGGATGTTTGGCTTATAAATAGTGGATCATTCTCAGACTTTCAATCTACCTTTTTTGCACATACATTTCCAGATTCTTTCATACTTCTTAAATCACTCAAATCCTTGATTATTTGTTTGATTACTACTTGTTTAGAAGTGAATCTTTCTCCTCTCATCTTTTCTTCTCAAAGTGAAAAGAGAAGAACACTATCATTCTTGAAGTGTTGTGTCTACCTCAAAGATCCATTGAAGATCCAAACTTATTTATTCATTGTTGTGTCATTATTGTGAAGATCCAAGTAGTTGTGTCTATTTGGAAGTTGTGTATGTATTACAGTTAATACTTAGTCCTCAAAGTATATTGGTGTAAATTGGTCCTAGCTAAAATTAGGGCTCAACTATTAGCTTAGATTCGGAAATTGGTTAAGCGACGTTGTGTACGGTTTCTCCACCTTAAGGAGCTTGTTGATTAGTGAACTCTCGAGTAAGGAGTACTCGAGGAGTGGAGTGGGAACGAGGAGTGAGCTTCGTTGCCAAACCACTATAAATCCTTGGTGTTTGGTTTGATCTTTCCTTCCCTAATCTCTCTACATTCATTATTCTTCATACTTGTGATTATTAGTTTGTTGCCTATACCTTGTTCATATTGTGTATAAGAAGGTTTCAGATAAGCACTCAACCTTAAGTTTTTGTAAAAGGATTTTTTAAAACCAATCTTTAACAAGTAAATTTTAAAACTATTCGACCCCCCCCCCCCTTCTAGTTTCTACAATTGTTATCAGAGCGTGGTTGCTCAAGACTTTTTAAAATATATTGTATTTTAAAACTTGAATCGATCTATGGATTCCAACAAGTATCTAGAAGGGAAATCCAGGCAAAGACCACCTCTTTTTGAAACCGATAGTTTTATTTATTGGAAAAATAGGTTTGAGACTTATGTGAAATCAAAAGATTTAGATCTTTGGCATGTTATTACGAATGGTGATTTTTTGCCATTTTAATATAATGAAGTTTCTAAAAGTAAGGAGATATTCACGTTTGATAAAGCTAATGATGATACTAAAAGGAAACTTGCTAAATATAATGAGGCTAAAATAGTGATTTATAATGCTTTATCAAAGAAAGAGTACGAAAGCATTTTTATGTGTGAAACCGCTAAAGATATCTGGAATACTCTTTTAGTAACCCAACCAAGGTAATAGCCAAGTCAAAGAAATTAAAATCGATCTTCTTGTTCAACAATATGAACAATTTGTCATCTTAGAAGATGGAACCATAGATAGTGCATTTGCTAGATTTAACACTATTATTACTAGTCTAAAAGCACTCGATAAAGGATTTTCTAGCAAGAACAATGTTAGGAAGTTTCTTAGAGAGTTTCATCCCAAGTGGAGAGCTAAAGTCACGGCGATTGAAGAATCAAAGGATCTCGTCAAATTATCACTCGGTGAACTCATTGGTAACTTGAAGGTTCATGAGATGATAATTTTGAAGGATTCGGAAATGGTGAAAACTAAGAGTGAAAGAAAGTCTCTTGCACTCAAAGCCAAGAAGGCACAAAGTGACCATGAAAGCTCCTCAAATAGTGATGATGAGGAATATTCCTTGGCGGTTAGAGACTTTAAGAAGTTCTTCAAAAGACGAGGTCAATACGTGAGGCAACCAAACAACGACAAGAAACCCTTCTCTAAAACCGATTTGCCAAAGATGATAAAGGTGATAGGAATTGCTTTAGATGTGGTGATCCAAATAATTTCATTGGTGATTTTCCTAAGCCTTCACGCGACAAGAACCATACGGCCTTTGTTGGAGGTTCATGGAGCGATAGCGGTGAAGATGTTGATGACAACCCCAAAGATGAGAAGTTTGTCATGGATCACACTTCTAAAGAGTTACTTTCTAAAATCAAGTATTATAACAATAATAGTTCTTCTCAAGATGATAGTGAAATAGAAGGTCAATACAATAACTTGAAAAGTTCATGAGAGGTAGTAATGCTCTTGATGATATGTTAAACAAACAAATTCATTCTAAGGAAAGACTTGGGTTAGGATATAACACTAATGAAGCATCAACTAGTGAACCAAAACAAGTTAGGTTTTCAGAAAAACAGTCCCATGTACGCGGTGCTCCAATATATGGGGCGGTTCTTTATCGCTACGGAATCGCCGATGGAGCTAAGGAACCGCGTCCAGAAGAAGATTTTTGTGAAAATCCTGAACTTTTTGAAAAGTCAATTTTACATGAAGGACCAAAAGATATTCTTATTAACAAGGTCAAAGTACCTATAATTGAAAAGTCTACTCTAGATAAATTCTACAAGCCCTTGAGTAAACCTCTAATGGGAACTAGAAACTTATCTAGACAAACATCAACTCCTCCAAGAGTACGAAATGAATCTAAACCTAAAAGTAGAACACCTACACCAAAAAGAAATGATCAAGCTAAACCACGACCTAGAAGTAAAAATCTAACACCTAGGAGGAATAATAATAATACTAGATCAAGATCAAAGACACCTTGGAGAAACTATGGACAACAAAATGGCCATATGAATTGGAATAATTTTCAACAACAATACTTTTCCCCATAGGGAATGTCTCCTTCATTCATGCATCCCAACCAAATGCAAGGGATGTGTGGAACTAACAATTTTGGACCCATGAGATATTGGGGACCAAATGTTTGATCTTATGTGTTGTTACCTAGATATGCTTGGGAATCGATCTTGACCCCGACGAGTAGATTAAGGATAGTGGTTGTTCTAAACACATGACGGTTAATCAAAGTTTATTCTCACACTACAAAGCATATGATGGAGGTAACGTTACATTTGCAAGTAATAGATATGGTAATATCATTGGCAAGGTACGGTCTCTCTTGACTCTATGACTATAGAAAACGTAGAGCACGTAGATAACTTAGGTATTAACCTTCTAAGTATAGGTCAAATTTGTGACAATAAGTGTAAGGTCATCTTTTCGGAATATGACAGTGAAATCATAAAAGATGGAAAAGTCATTGGAAAAGGTGTTAGAAAGCATGGGCTTTATGTCATGAAGGTGAATAAGAAGTCAAAGGAAAACTTATGTCTAGCGAATTTAGATGATAGTTCTACTCTTTGGCATAGGAGATTAGATCACGCTAATATGCGTTTAATTTAATCTTTAGTCTCTAAGGAGTTGGTAAGACATCTCCCCAAGATGAAGTTTCATAGTCACTTTTGAGATGCTTGCAAAATTGGGAAGCAAGTTCACTCTAGTCACAAAGCCAAGAATTTGGTTTCGACCTCTCGGTGCTTAGAGCTCCTACATATGGATCTCTTTGGACCTTCCGCCATATGGAGTTATGGAGGTAACCTTTATACCCTAGTTATAGTTGACGACTACTCTAGATTCACTTGGACTAGATTTTTGGCGTCTAAGAATGAAGCTTTCGATCACTTCGAAACCTTTAGTCGAAGAATTCAAAATCAACTAGGATGTTCAATTGTCTCTATTAGGACGGACCATGGTAGGGAATTTGATAATGAAGTGCAATTTGCTGCCTTTTGTGAAGCTCATGGTATTACCACTAACTTCTCGGCTCCTCGCACTCCACAATCAAATGGGGTAGTTGAAAGGAAGAATAGGACCATCCAATAGATGTGTAGGACGATGTTATATGAGAAATCTTTGCCTAAAATATTTTGGTGAAATGCCGTGGACACATCGACTTACATTCTCAACAGAATTCTTATTCGACCTTTTCTAGGGATGACCCCCTATGAGATTCTTAAAGGTAAGAAGCCCTCATTGGAATACTTTAAGGTGTTTGGAAGAAAGTGCTTCATTCTCAACACCAAATATTACCTTACAAAGTTTGACCCAAAGTCTTACGAATGTATCTTTTTAGGTTATTCTCAAACTAGCAAAGCCTACATAGTACTCAATAGAACCTCGTGTGAAATTGAAGAATCACTTAACGTGACATTTGATGAAAACCCTCCTTCATCTAAGACACCACCTTTGGTAGATGATGACTTAGACGAAATAGACATAGTTAATCCCAAAGATGTTAGAAACATAGGAGTTGAAGACCTTAGTGTTGAAAAGGGAGTAAACATTAAGGAGTCTAAGGATCATGCTCTCGATAACGTCATAGGCGAATTAAATAAAAGGACCCTAAGATCTCAAGTCCAAAATCAAAGTAACATCATTTGTTTCGTCTCCTTGATTGAACCAAAGAATGTTAAAGAAGCTTTGATGGATAAGAGTTGGGTCATCTCTATGCAAGAAGAATTGAATCAATTCATTGCTAATGACGTTTCGGAACTTGTTCCTCCACCTAGAAGTTCGACCATCATAGGAACCAAATGGGTATATATTAATAAGTTAGATCAGAATGGTGTTGAGTCTCGTAACAAGGCTAGACTTGTAGCTTAAGGCTATAATCAACAAGAAGGTATTGATTATGACGAGACATACGCACCCGTATCTAGATTAGAATACATTGGAATCCTTTTAGCTTACGCTTGTGCTTTAGACTTTAAGCTTCAACAAATGGATGTAAAGAGTGCATTTCTTAATGGTTTGATAAATGAGGAGGTATATGTGGATCAACCTCCCGACTTCATTGATTTTGAGAAACCAGATCATCTTTACAAGCTTAAGAAAGCTCTTAATGGTCTCAAACAAGTACCCAAAGCTTGGTGTGATAGACTTATAGCAATTCTTGTAAAACATGAGTATACCATGGGGATGGTAATACACTCTGTACAAAGAAGAAAGGTTCTCACCTCATTATCGTACAAATATATGTTGATGACATTATATTTGGTTCAACTTGTCAATCATTGTGTGATGACTTTGCCAAAATCATGCATGACGAGTTTGAAATCAGTATGATGGGAGAACTTAACTTCTTTTTAGGACTCTAAATTAAACAAATGGATGATGATATTTTCTTTAATCAATCCAAGTATGTTAAAGAAATGCTAAAGAAATTTGGATTAGAAGACTCTAGACCAATGAAGACCCCTATGGCCTCGGATACTAAACTCCCCGTTGATGATGATTGTGAGTTGGTAGACAACATCAAATATAGAGGTATGATTGGTAGTTTGTTGTAACTAATGGTAAGTCGACCCGATATCATGTTTAGTGTTTGACTTTGTGCTCGCTTACAAGAGGCTCCCAAAACCTCTCACCTTGAAGCGGTTAACCGTATCTTCTGATACATTAAGGGCACTATACATTTAGGATTTTGGTATCATAAAGGGACCGGCGTAGAAACCATTGTCTACGCGAACTCGGATCATGCGGGAGACTATGTGGACCGGAAATGCACTAGTGGAGTTTGTACCTTCAAGGTTGTTGTTTAACTTCTTGGTTCTCCAAGAAACAAACCGCTCTTGCTATATCCACAAGCGAAGCCGAGTATGTGAGTGCCGGTAAAGCTTGTCAACAAGGTCTATGGATGAAGCAATCGCTTGTTGATTACGGGATTTCTCTTGATGACGTTCCCATCATGTGCGACTGTGCAATAGACCTTAGCAAGAATCCCGTGCAACATTCGCGAACTAAGCACATAGAGATTCGCCACTATTTTCTTAGGGATAATGTTCAAAAGGGGAACATTTCGATAGAGATGGTACCCTCGGTAGAAAACTTAGTCGATATCTTCACTAACCCACTTAAGAGGGAAACTTTTATTTACTTGCGTCTAGGTCTAAGTTTAATGGAACATATTCCTTAATTGTGCATTCTAATTTATCTATTATCTTTTATCTTTTGAGTCTTTTCTTTCTTTGAGATTTTGAGTATAATAAACTCTTTTTTGGAAAACTTCTCTTCCCTTTTTGGAAATTCTCAAAGTTCTTTGAAAATGGTCGAGAAATGTTCTTGCATTGTTAATTCAATATAAAAACGTTTTCATAGCTTCTTGCTATTCATAATGAGCTTACATAATTCATATGTATGGGTCTCTCAAATATAGCAACAACAAAAGAGAACCATGGAGGATCATTGTGTCATGACCTTGTGTCTAGTTTTATACACCTCCTACATCGATTTTATTAAAAATCCATGTATTTCGGTCTAAACCTTGTTTGCTGAGCTCTTGTGTGTTTTCTTTTTCTATCTTTACTCCTTAGCATATCCCCATGATTCGTTAGACTAGAAAAATAGGATTTGCTGAACTGGAAAATCCTCCCTCATCACCAAACTCAACCCACTTTGGGCGGTTCTTTATTGATACCTGATTTTGAGTATATTGAAGTTCGTTCTCTCGATTCTTGACCAATTGAAAGTCCTAAAAATCTCAAGTTTATTATCGTTATTGGTTGATAAGGTTTTTTGGATATTCTATGTCTATTTAAAACAACAAGTAAAAATGGTGAAATATTAAGCTATTTATCCGTAAAAAATTTAGCAAATACCAATTAATATTCACAAAAGGACAAAATGTAAAAATTTGAAAGTAATGTGCCCAAAATATAAAGTAAATGAAAGTTCTAAGCTTGAAATGTAAATTCTAGAAAGTAAAAGGACCAAAAGTGAAAATTCTAACAAACTTTTAACTAACTTTTAACAACTAACAAGCAACCTAACTGTTTTTGACAAGTCCCTGAAAGTTTAAGGGTGAAATTTATGCAAACCCTAATTAATTGCAAAATTTGCAATAATTACAAACAGTGACAATCTACAAGGACCAATATGCAAATAATGGGAACTTTTTATCAAAAACGGGCATCAACCAAAAATAAGCTCGTATGAGCTTATAACTGAACCAAATAAGCTCAAACAAGTTTCAAGAGTCTTAAAATTGAAAAGTAGCTAGACCTGTATAAGGAATTTGCTATCTGAAAATTGAGACGTGCACAATCAAATTTTTAAGCTCAAACTTGTTAAACAGCTTATTAGGAGTAGGGAATGTTTTTCCTTTTTGAAAATGGTCAAGTGAATAAGCTAGAAAATGGATTTAAGCTGAAACGTAGCTTATTTGACTTTTGTTGACCAAAAATGGAAAAAACTCAAAATCTCCAAAATTACTCAATACATGTTCCTAAACAAGTTTGTGAAGAAAAATCACTAGTTTTATGAAGTAGAAATTGCTCTACAAGAAAACAGTCCACTTTTCTTTACAGAAACTTGCTTTTGATCAAGTGCTTATGAATAAGCTGATTTCTAGCTCAATTCTGGAAACTGTAGAAATTCCTTGCATAGACTAAAACTTTGGATGTTTGACTACAATTAAAAACTGGTTTCAAGCAATTTGATTAAGGAATGAACAAATGGCAAGGGATTGAAATGAGCTAGTTTTCTAGAATGACAAATAATCACAGACTTAACCCAAACCTTTTACAAGCCATTTACCTTTTTGACCTTTGTTTTGACTTCAAAACTTAACACACTTATTACCAAATGTCTATTGAATGTAAATGAGCAAATCTTAATAGTTTTATCACACTTGAATTACAAAGATTTGATAAATCCAAACACCAATTATAAAATCTGATATGAACTTTTACAAAGTAGATTTAAGTAAATGAGTGATCCAAACTTTGATTACTATCAAAACATGTTTAGTGATTGAAATGGGAGTTATTTGAATCAATTTCAGACTTGTCAAACACTTAACACACAAATTGCACACAAAAGTACTTAACTAATGAAATAAATGGTAAAATCAAGTAAAAACAGATTAAAGGCTATAAGGCTACTCAAAAGCTATCAATTCAATCCAATTACACTAAGACAAAGCCAAAACACAAGATCAGAGAAGCACAGATTGTTTACACTAGAATTGTAACACCCCCAAATTTACACAATACAATACAGCGGAAGAGTCGTTGGTGTTACGGGATAGCACATTACTCACATTATAGACAACGCTTAAAAATTGCGTCGTTTAATAATAAAGCATTTCCATTCATAAATATAAAATTTACATAGGTCCCAAGTCATAGTATTTCATACAATTTTTACAAAACATTTGAATGGAAATTGTTTAAGTGCGGGCCATAAATTCTTGTCGTCTTCCCGAGAATTACCTTCAAGTACCTGAGACAACACATGTTAAAAGAAAAGGTCAGCGAAAACGCCGAGTGAATTCATAGAGTTTAATGAAATCCATTAATATATCATCAGTACAAAATTATTTCCGAAAATCATTTTGTACAATCCATTGTTGTAGGCCATAAAATAAGCCAAAAACATTTTATACAAATCTTTGTCAAAATCATAATATAGGCGCTTGCCTTCAAAATCATTATACGAACCATTGTCGTAAAAACATCATTCAATACGTTTTATAACGTTGTATAGAGTTAAATAAAAACCGTTATATGAATATGGTTATGTAAAACCAAAACACGAACATAATATCAATAATAAGACCCCGTATTGCTAGTCTGGCAATATATCGTAATTCAGTGCGTATAGCAGTATTTCGTTATTTGGATTATTATAAGCCGCATGACATTGTTACCTTACTACAACAAACAACGGGTAGCTAACCCGAAACTCAATTTGCCCATCTAAGTTAGCGTGTCGTAACAAAAATCACGCTATGAAAATCTTCTCATACATAAATTCGCTTACCAATCAATGTGGCCCAACGTGGATCAACCGTCAAGGCGCGAACTGGGGTGATCGTCCCCAAATAGTAGTATTATATGCACAAGCGTCTACCAAATCCCGGTAGTTCACAATTCATGCTAATGGAACTTTAAGTGACATAACCTAACTTTAATAATCCATTTTATCTCATACATCGGGTAATATAATCATTCATCGGGTCATACAATTATTCAGGTCCAAATCAATAAACAAACAATCGGGACAACTGGTGTCCTATTTTATTAAAACTAACATGTTATCTCCCTCGAGGGTTTATAAAAAATTTCATAAAAACATTTAAAAGAGTGCGAGGCTATGAACTCACGTTGATGTGGGAAGGCGGTTATCGGCGATTTGGATGTACGGTACGTGCTTCAATCACGGAAACCTAGACAAATAATACTCGGTCTTAGACTCTTGTCCAATGACTTTATAAAAACAATGGCTATGTATATCTATGATGAAATCATGAGTATGATGATGATCAAGTGGGATTGTACATTCTCATTTACTCATTTTAGTGTTATGTGTTGACAACTTTTATACTTGTTTCACTAGTTCATCTTCTTTACTTGTCAAAGCCCATTAGGCCCAATATAAGTACATTACCTTATATTGATCCATTTTACACCTTTAATATCAGTATTATACTTACAATTTAGGCCCAAGTGGGTTAAGCCCAATAAGTAAGTTTATAAGCGTTTAGCCAAATTAGTTGGATTAATAGTCCAATAAGGCTAACTTGGCCCGTTAATGTCCGTATGTTATAAAGCTCGGGTTTTATCGGTTTTTACTTGTAATATGTAATCATATATCAGTATATGAGTTATAAAAAGTTTACATTAGACGGGTCCGACCGTCTAAGTTTTAATTGACAAAAACGTTAATTTATCGGTTTTAGCCAAAAAGACGTAAAAAGCATGTTTATAGTTTTATAACTTATCAAACTTATCAAACTACCATTTTTATAAAATTTCCCTTTTATTTATTATTTTACATATTTATATAAATGTAATATATAATTTAGTGGGTTTTAATTTACATTTTATACTATATTTATTTGAGTGCTATTACGATACTATTAAACTTTAATTTCACAAAATCTGATTTTTAGTTTCATTTTCACCATTTTTACCATATCTTCAGTTCTACAAAAAGATAGAAGCTCATTTGTGGATGACATAAACTTCATATTATGTGTTACAAATAACTTAGTTTTAGCTACTTCTCAATCCAAGTCTAAGTATCCCTAACAGTCCTCACAAAACAGACTATTCAGATTGATACACTAATTTTGTTTTGATCATATCTTACTCATTATAATGATTCCATTGCATGGACAACTCTCACATGTGTACAAGACCTAATACTTACTTTATATTGATTCCACTTTTCCATTTTATCAGTTTAACATATGGTTAGTTACTGTATTTATACAGCTAACTTATTAAGCAAGATTTTAACCTTTTTACATATGGTTTTCCATCTCTTTAACCATGTTTATCAACACCAAATCCCCACATAATATTTTTAATCATCATTCATCATCATATACATATACATAAATAAAGAAAATACAAGATTACATAATCAAAATAACAAGAGGATAGGAAAAAACAATCTCTATACCACCATTAGTGATGAAAAGATGAGTTTTTGATGAACAAGGCTTGGATTTTGATGGCAAAACTTGTGATAAACTAATATCATCTTCAAGTACACTAATCTTTATAATCTCCTTGTGGGAAATCAGCCCTAGGACACCAAGAAATCTCCTCTTTGGATGTTAGAATCACCTCCAATCTCCATAACTTCAAAGGGTATTCAACTTGTGCAAGTTAAACACATGATTCATGGTTGAATTTTTGATCAAATGGGGTGTTTTGGGAGCATGATGGATGTTCATAGGGAGCCAAGAGAGTTTGTGTGTGGTTTGCATGTTGTAAATGAGATAATGGTTTAGTCTTGGCTAGTTTTGTGTTGCTAGTGGTTTAGAAAGAAACAAGGACAAGTGTCCTTGTTTACTTAAGTAAACTTGACACATCAAGAGTGTGTTGTGTACATTTGGATGCCACTTGTATAGGGGTGGGAAAGTGTAAAATTGTCCCATCCCTATTAATTTACGGGTACTCCTTGATTCTAGTTTCCTCGATTTGCGTGCCCTCGGGTCGTTTTATGAAAAAAAATTATAAATTACGAATCAACGGCACAAAACGAATCTAATAAAAATTGTCTCATCAAAAACGGAGTTCAAAAACGTAAATACGTAAAACTAGGGTTTTTGGTTTAATCGTAAAGGACGTTAAATTATGAACGTAAGTCCTAATCTCTTCTCGTAAATTTGTGAGTTTATGAACCAACACAAATTTAAAATTCCAAAATAATATTCACGGATAAATTTATTTCCTGAAGTGTCGGACTGTCACCAAAAACGGTGTATGTAAACGTAAGCACGTAACGTAGAATCCTCCGGTTTAGACGTAGTCGATGCTATTCAAGACGTAAACCCAAATTTCTTCCCAAAATTCGTGATTTCATAATATAACATTAAAATAATGTTTTTAAATAATACTTGAGAATAAAATATCAACCATATATTGACGGATTGTCACAGCATTTACCCCTAAACAGGATCTTTTCCCTCAAAGATCGATTTATCTTACTACTGGCCTCTTATAGAGTTAAAGCCAGTGGGTATTTCCTCCACATTCGGTCTGTTCTGACAATGTAATTCATTACAATACGCGAGTTTCATCAAACATAACTACGGGAATACGATCAGGCTTAATGTTGACTTACTTTCTCTATCCATTATGTTCACGGGTTTTTGATGAATGCAACTTTTTGCCTATCCAAACTTCATCAAGAAGTAATCAGATTTTCACTTGATAGACATTTTATCAAGTTCGATATAAGAAACATAATTCACGCAGCCCTTAAAGTCCTAGGGTAGATCCAGCTTATATGCCTTTCGAAACAATCTTTTACATTATCTCAATGGTCCCATACAACGGGGACTTAATTCCCATGATCCTTTAGATCATCAATTCAGTTTTCCATGGTGAAATTTTTTGGCATAACTTCGCTACCCATCCTGCACTTCAAGATCTACACTTCATATTCACATAACCTCATGCCCACTACCAGCAGTCAATAATCAGATCCTAATTTCAACAATCATTTCAAGTCTCGCGGGTCGGGTATTTGCAAGTTTAGGTTTGTCATCACAGGCAACCTTAAACCTAAAAGACATGTCCAACTCACAATGGGTGTATGTCGGGTATCTTCATCCCAACTCCTGCTTACAGATGCAATCATATAGATCCTCACAAGCTTCAATCTCGATCCTAATACGATAATTATCAATGATAATCTCTCCAAAGGAAATCTATTATACGGTTTATTACCAAAGGTCAATCATTCAATCGTAAAACAAGACTTCTAGTGTTTTGTATTGTTACTTTACCTCGTCCCTTCGATTGGGGTGGTAAACAGTACTCTCATCAAGGTTCGTTCCCAATGACTTCTGAGCAAATCTCTAGAAATTTGATGCGCAGCGAGGATCTTGATAGAGATGATCGATACAGGCACACTATGTTTATACAACTCCTTTAAATATAAAGAGTCAATTTCTTCATTGAGAATCTATCATTAACAGGAATGATATTAGTAGATTTGGTCATTCTGTTAAATATGACCCAAATCGAATCAAATTCTGATGATGATCTTTGTAATAATTAGAGGTTTACTAATGTATGAGGCGATGTCTGCCTTCATAATTTGCCATCAGTACAACTTCTTCAGATAAGATACATTTAATCAGGAATAGCATGAATAGAATACGTATACTTATGAGATTCTAGTATGACCAAATCTCAGAATCTCGGTATTTAGGCAACCACAAGTGGCCTTTAAAACATTTAACGCCATCGGCTTCTCAATGCTAATGGTTCATAATAGCCGCGAACCCCTCTTATTATTTATATTATCCTTTTTACAAGCACCAGCTATATTTTAAATTGCTCGACATTTTATTTTGCACAATCATTATTAAGGAACACATCCTAATTGATTCTTTATCATTTCTACATAATGTGTTAGTATCTACATTCACCTTCCCTGATGAAATAATTATCATGACCGTATTCATTCAAAATTTCTTTCTTCATATTTTCTAAATTTTAGTTTCGTCTCAACTATCATTTTTATCAGTTTTGATCAACCCGTCATCTAAAGCTTTGATGATTATTACAAGTAATTAAATAATAAATATTTAATTTTTATTAAATGTAAACGTAAAAAATTTAAATTCCTTAGTTCGTCCAATTATAGAAAAATGTTCAAAATAAATTTGAATTTATTTAACACGATTTTTGTTGATTTATCAAAAATAATTAATAAGATCCGAAAATGTTCGAAAAATCTTTGTTTATACTTTGGTCAAAATTTTCTTAGTTGAAAAGCAAAAATTGTCGCTTCAAATCTCAAGTCTTGGTTTAAATGGTTTCCTCAATCCCTCTTAGGTTGTCTTGAGGTATACACAAACATTTACCCCTAAACAGGAGTTTAGTTAAATGTTTTGGGTTTAAGGGAATGATTCCTTAAAAATTCTTTTGATAAAATATTTGTCAAAACATATTTGCACTCTCTTTTTGGTAAAACCCAAAGTCTTAAATGGCTCTAATATTTGAAAAGTCAATATAGATTCCATTATTTATTAATCACACGGTCAAATACTGTAAAGGATTAAGCCTTTATTCACATGTTAAATATTCAAGGTACAGGTTTTCACTACTCGGCCAACTCAAGGCATTCTACAAATAATTATTAACTCATTCTTATTCTAATAAACAAACAAACGGTCCTTAATGATCAACAACATGAATTTATCAAATTACAGCCTACACATGTGATTCACCAAGTTTATGGATGCTACATGTGTATTAGTCAATTCAAACGACATCGCGTGAAACTCATAATGTTCGTTACAAGTTCTGGATGTAGTGATTGGAATAGATAATCTTCTTCGCGGACGCGAAGTTGATGATAACCATGCCATGGATCAAATTTTAGAACATACGCTAGAAACTTGTAAATGATCGAACAAATCTTCCATCTTGAGTAATGGATATGAATTTTGATCGTCAATTTATTCAGTTCACGGTAATCAACAAATATAAGGAATGATAACACCATAGCTCTTAATGATGAGGAGCTTGGTAGAATAAAAGGTTTCTCCGACAACTCTCTTTGTTGTACGGTAATTCTTTTAATTCAGATGGTGCTGGCGTAGGGTGCACACGCCACAGGTGTAGCACCGGGAATATAATCAATACCAAATTCAACTTTCCTTAATGGCGAAAGTCTAGGTAATTTACCAGCAAATACCTCCTAAAGTTTCAGATAATAGAAACATCTTTTAATAAATTTACTTTAAATTCTTTCTAGATTACAAGATCTATGACTAGTTCATAACCATTCATGGTATAATTTCAAGTCTAAATATAGGATATTGTCATCCATCAAGAATTATTTAGATCACTTTTGATAATCAACATCTTATATTTTCGGGGAATTCTACTCCAGTTCCCATCAATTAAGACAATGTCTTCATGTCATAATCAATCAATCCATTCTATTGGCATATCAACTTTCCAGTTTCGTCACCATTGATATGATGTGAATTTCTCAAAAGACTAATAATAACTCGTAATCCTTCATAAATTCAAGGATATTGGGAGATATAACTAACATCAAAAGAGTAATGTCAACGCATATCTACGCGAGAGAATTTCAAGTCAGATAAAGACGAAAACATTAACGAATAGGAATATATCCCATGTTTTCATGATTTGAGTACGCATTCGAAAGCTCCTCGGATCGTTACCCAGGTCATTCTAATGGAATCTAATCAAAAGAAATGATAGGAACGTCGATACATCCAGTCGGGTATCAACACTCGGTAATCAAATACTTTTCCAAAGAATCTCACCACGGGAGAATTGGACAAAGAGGGGATATCAATTGTCAATTAAGACAATTTCCACAGATGATTAAATTTGATTCATAAGAATAAATAGTACGGGCACATATGTAGGTGTTCCTAACAATATGTCTCTATTTTGCACTTCTTGCAAATCTCATAAAAATTCAATCTTTCCCAATCTTCAAAGAAAATTTAGTGTTTATTAATATTTTCATTGTGACTACTAATCAGCCTTGCATGGTCCCTTCCAAATTGTATGTAGGCGCGCAACTATATATAATTTCAAGATTAACGATGCAATACTCAGTTCGTCAAAATTTTATCATCATGTTTATAATAAAAACATTTTCATGCTTAATTCTTAAATAAGAATCAAAAATAAATTTACAAAGATTTTCTTTGTTACGAAAACAATTAAGTTTTCCAAGGTGTTTTATAAACAACTTCATTTCGATAACGATTATTTATAAGTCTCACTTTAAGTAATCCATATGGTGATGAAAATTCAATTTTTCTCAAGGATACTGTTTTATCTTATAAAAACAATGAGTGCTCTGCAAAGGAGTGATGAAAAATTGTTCACCAAGAACTAACTACAATATATGAAGAAATGATTTTAGCCAATTAATCATGAGGTTCATGACCTCGATGGCACTCAAAAGAGAATAATCCACAACGTAACTCAAATCGAGATGAGTACTTGTTCAATGATTGCATCACTAATGCGAACATTACGATGAAGCAATAAAAGATAGATAACATCGATATATGTAGAATTTAGCAATCAAAGGTAGTCTTTTCATTAATCACAAACAAGTCAGAATTGTACCGTAACACATTGTGTGTCACTATGTCATACAATTCCAAGAACTCATCCTACCAACTGATATCTTAGTTAAGTTAGGGATTTTTAAAAGATACCACGATGAATACTAATCTACAAGAGTCATTAGGTGTTCCACATGTCCCGGAAGATCCATCGGTCCCAATTCAGAAGAAGATTTCTTCAATTTATTTATTGGACACTGGGCATCCTCATCATTAGACAATGGTCTAGGAACAACCCTTAACACGAATCAACAATCAACTAAAACCTTATAATTCAATCACAGGACTTAACGACTTCCTCTTAACAATTTCTTATTCCATACGGGTTAAATTTTACTTAATTCAAGATTCAACCAAATCATATTCAATGCGATATCCTACCTCATTCTCCAATACTTTCAACATTATTTTTAGACCTTAAAAGGGCAATAAAAGCTCGATATGATCAACACTTAATCTCCAATCCTAGAGCTCTTACAACAACAATTATCAAATGAGTCACTAGTATTAAATGACTCACACATTCAATTAGACTTCTCAGAAAGGTACTAGTGGCATGAGGCTTTTGGGTAATGGTTCTAATGACAGCCTCAAGTGCAACATTCACCCTTTCGATTTCAAATTTAAGAATTGGGTGACACCGAATCAGATGACACCTTTCCAGGTGATAACGTTTTGTCAAACTTCACTCTATAAGGAAATATCGTCATGACATCGATATCAGATTTAATCTCGCCAATTCTTCTTTAATATCACAATCAACTAATATCAACATTTCTACGAATATCAACTATTTTGTTGGGATCATAAATATCCACAACTTGGTTTAGATCTAGAATAGCTAGAATTCCTACGGGAATAACTTCGATTGATTTTCTAGGGAAGTTAGGGTTTCTTGTGACAATCTACGTCGTATAAATACCTCGTATAAATATTAAATAATCATCAAACAATCATGTAATCAAATTACATCATATATAGATATATATAATCCAAGATATATACATATATATATATATATATATATATATATATATATATATATATATATATATATATATATATATATATATATATATATATATATATATATATATATATATATATATATATATATATATATATATATATATATATATATATATATATATATATATATATATATATATATATATATATATATATATATATATATATATATCAGAATAACACTTCTCAGTCTTGGCCTTCTCGGTAACTCGGGAATTCTTCGACACCGTTATAGTCAAAAGATTTTTAGACATTTTTGAGAAAAATGTTTATAGTTAAAAGATTTTGAAATGTTTTATTCAAAACCTTGGTTTTTAAAAATCTTTCGTTCTCTATAACGAGAGCTCTGGTACCAAACTGTAACACCCCCAAATTTACACAATTCAATACAGCGGAAGAGTCGTTGGTGTTACGGGTAGCACATTACTCACATCATAGACAACGCCTAAAAATCATGTCTTTTAATAATAAAGCATTTCCATTCATATATATAAAATTTACATAGGTCCCAAGTCATAGTATTTCATACAATTTTTACAAAACATTTGAATGGAAATTGTTTAAGTGCGGGCCATAAATTCTGGTCGTCTTCCCGAGAATTACCTTCAAGTACCTGAGACAACACATGTTAAAAGAAAAGGTCAGCGAAAACGCCGAGTGAATTCATAGAGTTTAATGAAATCCATTAATATATCATCGGTACAAAATTATTACCAAAAATCATTTTGTACAATCCTTTGTTGTAGGCCATAAAATAAGCCAAAAACATTTTATACAAATCTTTGTCAAAATCATAATATAGGCCCTTGCCTTCAAAATCATTATACGAACCATTGTGGTAAAAACATCATTCAATACGTTTTATAACATTGTATAGAGTTAAATAAAAACCGTTATATGAATATGGTTATGTAAAACCAAAACCTGAACATAATATCAATACCCCGTATTGCTAGTCAGGCAATATATCATAATTCAGTGCGTATAGAAGTATTTCGTTATTTGGATTATTATAAGCCGCATGACATTGTTACCTTACTACAACAAACAACGGTTAGCTAACCTGAAACTCAATTTGACCATCTAAGTTAGCGTGTCGTCACAAAAATCACGCTATGAAAATCTTCTCATACATAAATTCGCTTACCAATCAATGTGGCACGACGGGGATCAACCGTCAAGGAGCGAACTGGGGTGATCGTCCCCAAACAGTACTATTATATGCATAAGCGTCTACCAAATCCCGGTAGTTCACAATTCATGCTAATGGGACTTTTAGTGACATAACCTAACTTTAATAATCCATTTTATCTCATACATCGGGTCATATAATCATTCATCGGGTCATACAATCATTCGGGTCCAAATCAATAAACAAACAATCGGGAAAACTGGTGTCCTATTTTATTAAAACTAACATGTTATCTCCCTCGCGGGTTTATAAAAAATTTCATAAAAACATTTAAAAGAGTGCGAGGCTATGAACTCACGTTGATGTGGGAAGGCGGTTATCGGCGATTTGGATGTACGGTACGTGCTTCAATCACGGAAACCTAAACAAATAATACTTAGTCTTAGACTCTTGTCCAATGACTTTATAAAAACAATAGCTATGTATATCTATGATGATATCATGAGTATGATGATGATCAAGTAGGATCGTACATTCTCATTTACTCATTTTAGTGTTATGTGTTGACAACTTTTATACTTGTTTCACTAGTTCATCTTCTTTACTTGTCAAGGCCCATTAGGCCCATTATAAGTCCATTACCTTATATTGATCCATTTTACACCTTTAATATCAGTATTATACTTACAAGTTAGGCCCAAGTGGGTTAAGCCCAATAAGTAAGTTTATAAGTGTTTAGCCAAATTAGTTGGATTAATAGTCCAATAAGGCTAACTTGGCCCATTAATGTCCGTATGTTATAAAGCTCGGGTTTTATCGGTTTTTACTTGTAATATGTACTCATATATCAGTATATAAGTTATAAAAAGTTTACATTAGACGGGTCCGACCGTCTAAGTTTTAATTAACAAAAACGTTAATTTATCGGTTTTAGCCGAAAAGACGTAAAAAGCATGTTTATAGTTTTATAACTTATAAAACTTATCAAACTACCATTTTTATAAAATTTCCCTTTTATTTATTATTGTAAATATTTATATAAATGTAATATATAAGTTAGTGGGTTTTAATTTATATTTTATATTATATTTATTTGAGTGTTATTATAATACTATTAAACTTTAATTTCACAAAATCTGATTTTTAGTTTCATTTTTACCATTTTTATCATATGTTAAGTTCTACAAGGAGATAGAAGCTCATTTTTGGATGACATAAACTTCATATTATGTGTTAAAAATAACTTAGCTTTAGATACTGCTCAATCCAAGTCTAAATATCCCTAACAGTCCTCACAAAATAGACTATTCAGATTGATACACTAATTTTGTTTTGATCATATCTTACTCATTATAATGATCCCATTGCATGGCCAACTCTCACATGTGTACAAGACCTAATACTTACTGTATATTGATTCCACTTTGCCATTTTATCAGTTTAATATATGGTTAGTTACTATTTTTATACAACTAACTTATTAAGCAAGATTTTAACCTTTTTACATATGGTTTTCCATCTCTTTAACCATGTTTATCAACACCAAATCCTCACATAATATTTTTAATCATCATTCATCATCATATACATATACATAAATAAAGAAAATACAATATTACATAATCAAAATAACAAGAGGATAGGAAGAAACAATCTCTATACTACCATTAGTGATGAAAAGATGAGTTTTTGATGAACAAGGCTTGGATTTTGATGGCAAAACTTGTGATAAACCAATATCATCTTCAAGTACACCAATCTTTATAATCTCCTTGTAGGAAATCAGCCCTAGGACACCAAGAAATCTCTTCTTTGGATGTTAGAATCACCTCCAATCTCCATAACTTCAAAGGGTAATCTACTTGTGCAAGTTAAACACATGATTCATGGTTGAATTTTTTTATCAAATGGGGTGTTTCGGGAGCATGGTGGACGTTCATAGGGAGCCAAGAGAGTTTGTGTGTGGTTTGCATGTTGTAAATGAGATAATGGTTTAGTCTTGGCTAGTTTTGTGTTGCTAGTGGTTTGGAAAGAAACAAGGACAAGTGTCCTTGTTTACTTAAGTAAACTTGACACATCAAGAGTGTTTTGTGTACTCTTGGATGCCACTTGTATAGGGGTAGGCAAGTGTAAACTTGTCCCATCCCTATTAATTTACGGGTACTCCTCGATTATAGTTTCCTCGATTTGCGTGCCCTCGGGTCGTTTTACGAAAAACGTTTTTATAAATTATGAATCAACGGCACAAAACGAAACTAATAAAAATTGTCTCATAAAAAACGGAGTTCAAAAGCATAAATACCTAAACCTAGGGTTTCCGGTTTAATCGTAAAGGACGTTAAATTATGAACGTAAGTCCTAATCTCTTCTCGTAAATTTGTGAGTTTATGAACCAACACAAATTTAAAATTCCAAAATAATATTCACAATTAAATTTATTTCCCGAAGTGTCAGACTGTCACCAAAAACGGTGTATGTAAACGTAAGCACGTAACGTAGAATCCTCCGTTTTAGAAGTAGTCGATGCTATTTCAAGACGTAAACCCAAATTTCTTCCCAAAACGAGTGAGTTCATAATATAACATTAAAATAATGTTTTTAAATTATACTTGGGAATAAAATATCAACCATAAATTGACGGATTGTCACAAGAATTGAGTATGCAGACTTCATTTCAGTGGAACTTAAAACAGGATTTAACAATCTTTTTAGCTAAGTCCTCCTTTGATGGAGGAGTGTGGCGCTGAGCCAACTCAAATCTATAATAACACCATGAAAACACCACCATTAACCATATTATCACCTCCAAAAGCCATTGTTGTTCAAAATCAAACCAATCTGCATCAAACTGCTTCTAAGGACTGGAAAGGACTGATCTGGCTAGAAAAGCTTGCTGTAATTTCCAAAATATCTCAAACAAACTCCATTGATCACTTAAGATCAATGTAATCACAGACAATAACAGGATTGCAGGTAATGATAAGTGGATTGAAGATAAGAGAAAGGAAATGGAAATTTTTTGGATTTTTATTGATGATTGAAGGAAATCTGTTAAAACAGTTTTAACTAACTCCTAACTAACTCTCAAGAGTGTGTCAAAATCTTGAGAGAAGTTGCTAACTGAATTGAAAGAACAGAAATAGGAGAAATTCTAAAGTGTGTGTGTTTTTGCACACTTTTCTACATTACAACAAATGAGAGCCTAATCCTCTATTTATAGACTTGAGATGAAGTGAGGTGATTGCGAATGACGTGTTGCCACCAATCAAATGCTGCCAGGTGTCATAAATCTGTTAATTGCTCATAGCCGTTGAACTTTTGAATTTGGGATTTTCTCTTTGGTTGACTTCCAGATTAATTGAGCAAGTGGGATAGATTCCTTGCTCAAAGACGATCACTTTTCATGTATAAAACATTTTATGAAATGCAGTATAGATGAATCCACGACCTGGGCTCGTTTGAAGAAGAAGATGCCACGTGTGATAATGTGGTTGGGTGGATTTTTGTCACACGGATCATCATCCGTTTAGGATAATATGAATATTGCATGTCCATTTCTGATTGGCCAAGGAGATAGATAGTGGGAGGCACTGTTTTGGCTTTTTACATTTAATGCGAAGGTGATGTGGCAGCTAGCTGGCGATCCATGACTTAGGGGGTGTTTGGGGTTTAATATACTCAAATATTTTCTTAATAATTACTAGGAAGCCTTTTTTGGTCATTCAACTTTTTCGGCTATTAACTAATATGAAATATTATTACCATGCAAAAAAGCATAATCAAATCCAAACACTTAATATCAAAACTACGTTTTGTAACAACTGATTATCTGATTATTCATTTTCAAAACGGATAATCTATTATAAATAATCAACCCCAAACACCCCTTAGTTTTCTTGCATTGTGATTGGTCCATAGGCATAAGACACAGATCATGACCAAACTTGAGGCATTTTTGACAAAAACAGTCCTTAGACTTTGGCAGATTATCAAAATGAGCTCTAATCTTCATTCAAATGGCAATTTTAGTCCTTTGACTTGTATTCTTGTTCATTTGACTCCCTTTACTTGGTTGACTTGAAGTTTGACCAAGTTTGACTTTGATCTTGACTTTTCTAAAGTTTGCATTTAAGTTCCTCAACTTTTGAATATTGTTAAGATAGGTCCTTCATCTTCAATTGACTTGTCATCTTTGATCCCTCTCTTGTCTTTTCATCATAAATGAGCTTGATTTCCTCTTGTTTGCTTGAAAATGTATCCTTGTTACCTATTTAAGCACAAACACAAAACACACCATATAATTCTGCTTTATATCACAAAAGTTAGGTATTTTCCATGTGTTTTAAGGTGATTTGTTGATTAATTGATATGAGATTTTTCTCATATCAAATCCCCTACACTTGAACATTGCCATGACCTCATACAATGCTATATTTTAAAGCACAAATTTACATTTTCCTCATAATTAACCCACCTTGGCTAATATGGAATGTTATTACACTATTCTACTCTATATGATGCATGATTTTGATTTTGTACAATAAAATACAAAGAAAATAAATCTATATATATATTTTTGGAATTTTCTTGAAATGGTTTTGATGGAAAAACTCATAAAGAAATCAATGACTTAAATTAGGCTTTGGTACCATGGACACTTATCACCCTCAAGTTTCACTTTCCCCATACCAAGCATAAAAATGGGATCATTGCATTCACAAGTAAAAAGTGCATCAACTTATTCATGACAATTAAATGTGGAACCGGTGATTATTTGAGCAAATTGCTTGAAGGCAAATTTGTCATTATTTGAAGCGTGAAATATAAGAAATGTAAAATCCAAAAATAAGGAAGCACGGTTTTAATCCTAAGTAATCTTCTCATCCATTACTTGAAAAACCGCTCACAATTAATATAAGTCCGTTTCAAGAGTAATAAGTTATTCGCCTTATGTGTAAAATCCTCATGTCATGCATTAATTAGTAACTACACACTCGCTAAGGAAAGAAAAATAAAACTCACGCAATAATTTACATCCCCCATCTTTTTGAGACTTTGGATCTTCAATCCCGCAACCCGTCAAGGTAATATTGGATTGGAGCAACTATTAAATCCCCGCAACCCGTCAAGGTAATATGGGAATCTAATAGTTACTATAATTAACACTTCACTGCCCCTCTTGGGAGTCTTGTATAATTATTTTTTTCTTTTCTTTTCTTTTTCTGTTTTTTTCTAGCAACTCATTTTTTTGTAAGCCGCTCTTATTTTTCTTTATTCCTCATAAGGAAATTTTAAAAGAATAAAAGGAAAAACACCCGCTAAATATTAAGCATGACATAAGTCTAATACACATAAAGCGTTCTAACTAAAAATCTTAAGACGTACTTATACCAACCATGAATGATTAGACAAAAATGCATAAGAGATTACAAACCGATTAAAACCGTTCTTGATTATTTATTAACATATATACATGCGAAGAAAAATAGAGGTAAAGAAGAGAATTGTTTAGCCACACGTAATTATCATGAAGTTTATCTAGCCCTTTTATACTTTCTTTAACTCTATCATCTCCCATTCTCCAAAAATTTAAAATCTCAAATAATGAGACTCGTGGATGCTTAGCCTAATAGACCAATGAAGGAATACATGGTTAAGGATATTAGCTAGAGAGTGCTTTAGATAAGCAAAATCGGGTTGAGTCAAAATATCCATGGCGGGCCTAATATGTCAAAGAAGTCTAAATTTTTTAAACCATACCCTTATTATATTTTTTCTTTTTATATTCTTGATGAAAACTAAAAGAAGAAATATATACAATGCAAATGTGTTATACAAATGAAAATGGTTAATATAAAAATTATGAATGCATATTTTTTGTGGCTAAAGTATATCAAAAATTTAAAAAATGTTTGAAAAATTAATTTCCAAGTTATCATGAAGGTCAATGACAAGGTCTAGGTAAGGTCACTTCGATAGAAGACCCCCCTACACTTAAGCTAAACATTGTCCTTAATGTTTAAGAGCATGGAAGTATAAACTTCCCCTACACTAATGACAATGAATATACTTTTCTTAACCCAAGCTAAGGAAAGATCAACTATAGTGAATTCATTTTTTAAGCACAATGTGTCTATGAAAAATCAAAATAGTAACAAAATGAACCGGATAGAAGGGCCTCCTCTATAAGCTCCAAAGAACGTGATGAGTGAGCAACCCTACAAAAAAAAGAATACAAAAGGAAGGTCTCCCCTACACTTCTCATCAACTCTCCATCCTTATTTCTAACCTAGAACACTCTAAGTCTAAAACTTCTAAAACTAGTTATTCAAGCTTGATTTAAGGAGTCTCTAGCTCGACTCTTCCCACAATGAATTAATTCATGGAGAAAATGGGGATATCTTGGACCATTTCCACGAAAATGTCCTCCCCAAAATAGTGTTTAACACGGTGACCATTCACTTTGAAATTGGGACCATCGGTTTGTGACAACTCAATAGTTCCATAAGGAAATACTAGAGCAATAGTGAATGGACCGGATCATCTCGACTTAAGCTTGCCCGCAAAGAGTTTCAACCTTGAATTAAAGAGGAGAACCGGCTCTCCAACTTTGAACTCGCGGTTCTTGATCTTAGCATCATGCAATTGCTTAGTGTTTTCCTTATAAAGCAATAAGTTCTCATAAGCATTGGCTCTCAGTTCATCCATTTCATTGAGTAGGTGCTTTCTATGTGAGCCGTCTTGGTTTAAATCAAAGTTAGCCTACTTGAGAGCCCAAGAAGCCTTATGCTCTAACTCGAATGGGAGGTGGCATGCTTTTCCATAGACAAGCCTATATGGGGTACAACCAATTGGTGTCTTAAAAGCCGTCCTAAAAGCCCACAAAGCATCATCAAGCTTATCCGACCAAGAAGCTCGATGCTCTCCCACCGTTTTTCCAAAATTCTCTTTAAACCACGATTTTTGACCTCGCTTTGACCATTGGTTTGAGGGTGATACGCGGTAGAAAGTCTATGATTAATGGTAGTGAGATTTTACTAGGTTAAAAGTTCGTTGTTCACGGTCTAATCGAATTGATCATGGATTAAATGTGTGACTCAGTCGTCTTTGGTGGATAAAATAAAAGGTTGTCGTTGTGTAACAAAATAAAAATGCGAACTTTAAAGTAAAGGGCAAATTAATAAAAGGATAAATTAATAAAGTCTTAAACGAAATATAGATAAAAGCTTGAAAAGATTAAACTAAAAATAAAACTTTAAAAATAAATGACGAAAAATTAAAACTCGACAAAAAGTAAAATTTGCAAACTTAAAAATAAAACTAAGACAAAACAAGTTTAAAATAATTCTAAGTAAAAATGGTGGGAAAAGTTAAATTTTAATTTAAAAATAAAAACAAGAAATAAAAACTGAAAAATGCAATCCGATCGCACTCCCGATCGCAATCTGGATCGCACTCCCCATCGCACTCTCAATCGCACTCCCCATCGCACTCTGGATCGCACTCCCCATCGCACTCTCGATCACACTCCCCATCGCACTCTGGATCGCTCTCCCCATCGCACTCCCGATCGCACTCCCCATCGCACTCCCCATCGCACTCTGGATCGCACTCCCCATCGCACTCCCGATCGCACTCCCGATCTTACTCAGTGATCTTACTCAGTGATCTTACTCAGTGATCTTACTCAGTAATCTTACTCAGTGATCTTAATGAGTGATCTTACTCAGTGATCTTAATGAGTGATCTTAGTTTGGATCGCAAGTAGAAACCCCCGGGGTTGATGCGATCACGAAACTAGATCGGAACAAGTAAACCCTTAAAAAAATTACGATGGTATATAAGAGGAAAATAAGCAAAACAAAATAAGCACTTTAATAATAAGCAATTACCAAAAACTTAATTAAAACAATAAAAAGAAAAGCTAAATAAGTTCAAATTTAAAAACTTTCAAAACACTAAATAAACGAAATTTATAAAATAAACTTTAAAAAGATTAAACTTTTTAAAACACTTAAAAGAAAATAAGCTAAACAAGAAATAAGCTAAAAACACAACAAGGAAAGAACATCAGTTGCATGACAATGATAAGAACAATGGAAAAATTAGAACTTTTATCAAATAAACATCAAGATTAAACAAAACTTCAAGATTAATCAAACAAAACAAGATATTTAAAAGAACGAAAGGAAGAATGAGAGATTGTAAAGAGCTTGAAATAAGATGAAGATTAAAGATTCAAAAGTACAAGATTAAAGATTAAAGATTAAGAAAACTTGAAAGAAAAGCTTAAGAACATGAAATAAATCTAGAGAGAGAAAGTAATCTACTCCTACTCCTAAACTAATCTACTCCTAAAATGACTAACTCTTCAAAATGAAGGAGTAAATGACTATTTATAGGAGGAGGGGAAGTTGTTGTTGTTTCCTCTCTTTCTTTCTTTGTCTTTTCGTCTTTTAATTTCTTAGTCTTTGTCGACGTTGTCTCGGGATTTGTCAATATAAAATGAACTCGTCTTCTAATTTTCTTCTATTATTAGACTTGGTTATTCGACTTCGTTAAACTTCCGTCTTTAGCCTTTTTCTTCCATAAATCTTCAGAATAAGCTTTTGACTTCCGTTCTTTTTGCAATCTTGATCTTTTGACTCCGTCTTTTATCTTTTTATTCGATAAAAGCTCGTGAAAGCCCGTGTTTTCTTCCTTTTTCATATTTTGGTCCGAAAACACAATAAAAACACAAACCACGCATAATTCCGACTTTTACGACATAAAATACACGTTTTGGTCTTATTATCATTGGAAATAAGTGGTAAAAGGATAGGTGTTTTCACACTTATTAAATCCCCTACACTTGACCATTGCAATGCCCTCATGCAATGCATTAATTTCAAAGCACGATTTACATTTTTCCTCATAAATAACCCACCTTGGCCTTTATGAAAAAGATATAAATATATACAAAACAAGTAAAGAAATCAAAGACTTACATTGGGGTTTTGGCTGTCATGAATGTTTATCATCCTCAAGTTTCACGTTCCCTATACCAAGCTTAAAAACGAGATCATTGTTATTATAAGTTAGCAAACTATCAATCACTCATGTGGCCCAATTATTCACTTAGACTCCCTTATTCCTAGGTGTATCTCTTATATTTTATTGTTGTCTTGAATGATCACGAGGATGCATTGTTGACTTATTTCGATAGTTATTTAGGCTGAAAATAAAGTAGGACAATTTAATCAATAGTTAGCTAAAGGACAAAATCTTTTAAAACTGTTTCTTGGGACCTCATAAAGTTCATATCTTGGCATAACTCGCTTCACGATTTGAGACCTTTCTCGGACCGATATTTGGCAGTGACTTCATACTTTGAATCTTGAGAGACGTTCATGAAATAATGGTCTTCTCTTCATAATAGGAATTTCTTCACTTGATGTTTTGAGAGATTCTTCATACTTGGACCACGACTTCTTCATTTTTCTCCAATCTTTATTTTGGATTTTGATATACAACGATCCGCCTCCTTTTAGGACTTGGATCTATTTATCCTCATACCTTGTTAGGGTCTTTTCGGATAGACTTCTCTATGATCTTGAGGGAAGTATTTGCTTTTCGTCGTGTGTCTCGATCCTTCATATTGATTTTTGATAAATGATTCTTCACATCACTTTGGATCTTTAGCAACAAAATGTAGCCCTCATGCCTTGTTAGGGCCTTTTCGGACTCGACAATCTTCGCATCCCGCTTCAATAAGTTATGCCTTGGCTATGAACTCTAATTAATACCAAGCAACTTTTAAACGATCTTGGGCTAGAAGCTAAGTAACTTTTCAAATCGTACGACCTTATTTATTGTAATTAAATTTATTAACAAGCAATGGGAGAAAAAGCTCATAATCAACTCACATAAATTCATGAAAGAATACCAAACTTATAATTGACTCTATCATCTCTCATTCTCTACAATTTAAAATCTCAAAGAACGAGACTCGTGGATGCTTAGCCAATTAAATCAATGTTTTGGGTTTTCAAGTCATCTATAGGATCTTGCAACTTCTTAGACTTTTTCAAGTTTAGAATTCGCATATTAAAGTTCCCTTGATAAACGACTTTCTAAGATCAATTATAGGAACTTGTGAAAAGTTCTTGTTCTTAACCCGTAAGAATTAAGACTTTCGCGTTTTAAAGTTCCCTATATAAAAGCCTAGCAAAACTTGACTAAAACACGTTAAGGATACTAGCAAGAGTAAACTTTAGATATGTAAACTCGAGTTGAGTCAAAAGATTCACAACGTTGAAAGATTAAAACCACTTTATTAAAATTTATTCTAGCAAAGAAAGAAAATAACTATACAAAGGTAAAAACAACTAGGCCAAAATAGATCAAAAATTTTAAAAAATGTCGAAAAATCGATTTTCCGGTTAAAATGAGGACAAATACAAGGAAAAGCCCACTTAACTTCAATAGAAGTCCCCCCCTACAGTTAATATAAACATTGTCCTCAATGTTTAAGCATGTGGGAGTAAACTCCCCTACACTTAGGACATTGTGCACGTTGTTTAAATCTTGCTAAGGAAAGGACAACTAAAGTGATTCCTATTTTTATATTGAAGAATATAAAATAGAGAATCAAAAGAGTTTAGGATAGAACCGATAAGACGGGAACACGGAATCACGCGTCGTCAAAAGTCATCAAGAATGGATCTTTGAAAGCTCGAATCCCTACACATGATAAGAAAGAAAACAACAAACACTGATGTTGGAGTTTTGCAACCCTTTAGGAAAAGGATGCAATAAATAGGGCAAGTGAGCACGACGATTTAGGAAAACCGTGTGTGAATGACCCAATTAAGTTCGTTCTCAAGGAGGCTAGTGTGTTATATGTGTAATGATTTGGATTAATTTGTGATTATATTTGAAAAAGAAGAATAGAAAGGGGGTTAGAAGAGAGTGACGGTTATGAAGACGGATTTAACTAAGTCTAAAAAGGCGTACACGTAAAGTCGTAAAAACCACCAAAATTAAAATTAATACCTAAAAATTCTTAAAAATCACCAAAAATCCTTAATAATATTCTAAGAGTTTACAAAAAAATCAAAACTTGCAAAAACCTTTTAATTAATTAGATAATGACTTTTTAATGCTAATTAAAGCCCTAAAAATCAAAATTAATTATTAAAAAGCCCTAAACAAGATTTTCAATTTTGTAAACCTCAAAAACACTCTAATTAAGCTAAAAACTATTTTTCAAAATTTTAAAACCAATTAAAACTATTTTTAAATAATTAAAAACTCCTAAAATCAATTAAATGTTAAATTAATTATAACAAATAATTAAAAGACCTAAAAAATATTTGGAAAGTTGCAAAAATCCTAATTAAGTATTTAGAACCTAGGAAAAATATAAAAACCTAGAAAATCAGACTTTTAATTTTTAATAATAAAATAATATTAAAATAATATTAAAAATCCAAAAATTATAAAAAATTCTAAAAACTTGCAAACTAGCTTAATTTAACCTAAATAACTCAGAAATGAAAGTGAAATTACCTAAATACCCCTATTGGTCCTAGAAAATGGGCCAAACCCAAAACAGTCCCTTATTGGGCTTAATTAAGGCCCAATAAGAAAAAGTGCTCAAAATAAGCTCAAAAAACACAGGTTGCCTCAAAATTTGATTTTAAACAACTTTTTCCAAAGGCCCAAAAGCTGAAAATGTGAAATAAGCTAACTTATAATAAGCAGCTTATTCTTAATGGGCTTTTTGGCCCATTAAGCTATAAGCTGATGCCATAAGCTAAAATTTAACACACAACCTTCTTTTGACCTAACAAAGACTTTTGCAAAAAGAAATTTCAAATAAGACCACTCAATAAGCCAGAAACAAGTCAACAACTTATTCACAAAACGACAAAATAGTCGTTTTTATGATCTAGACCACCTCAGAAGCTGATTCAAGTTGCAAAATGTTTCTTTTGACAAAACTAAGCTTATAAACCAAAGAACTTTCAAATAAGCACACTCAATAAGCTGGAAAATCAAATAAGCACTTATCTTAAAAGTCAAACAAGTTGGTTTTCTAGTGAAAAGTCAAAGTCAAAGTCTGATAAGCTCCAGTTCACTTAAATGGGTCAAATAATGAAGATCTATTACAAAAAATAAGTTGTTGCAAGTCAGAATAAGCTAGAATAGCTTATTAATAAGCTGATGATAAAATTGCACTAGCAGGGGCTAGTTTTGGATGTTGAGCAGTGGGAACGTTTCCCACTGCTTGACTATTTTGACTTGTTGTCTTTAGTGACTTTTTCTTGGATTCAGATTTCACAAAGGCACCCAATTGATCTTTGGATCAAAAGGAGTCAATAACAATCAAAATAACACAATCACAAACAGCCAATTGATACAGTTTAATCAATTAATCACCAGACATTGCACATACATGAACAATAAGCAGTTTAGCATTCAAGAGCAGTTTTAGCACAAATCAGCCAACCAAATTCAACAAAATGCACACACAAGCTATAATAAACTCCAATAAGAAAGTCTAAACAGGTTTCATGCACTGGTTCAAAGAATTAAGCAAGATCCAAGCTATGAAAGTTACTGATGAACACTACACATGCAGATTTCTACTTTTGCTGATGTAATTGACACACAAGCCAATTTCAACACCTCAAATCTTTCAAACAGGTTATGTTAACTTTGTTTAAACCACTTTTATCCCTAAGCATGCATACACACTAAGTGTTCCCAAAATCCTAGGTCAAAACAAGCAGAAACAAGGTCTATATAGCAGATTGATCAATTCAAGTGTTCAAACCCAAAAACTTGCAGCAAAACACTCTCAAACAAAGGTATAACAGATACAAAGCATGAACAACACTTTCCCTTAACACAAAATCAGATTACAAGCATAAACCAGTAGACCCAAACACCCCTTTAACTTTTTCAAATCAAGATTTTCAAAAGCAAAACAAGATTTCAGGCCAACCAAGCATCAATTAACACTCAAACAAGTCTAATGAACAGATTCAAGCAAGAACAAGCCACAAAATTCACAAGAACAACAGTTTCATACAAATATCACCAAAAATCACAATTTATGCAGATTTGGAGATTAAGTAAGCAAACCTCATGGATGTACATCCACACCCACGAATTTTGAGCTTATGTGCTAGCAAGAACAAGCACAAGCTTCCACAAAAGCCTGCTAAGATTCAACAAGGGTTAAGCACAATAACATGAAAAATCAGAAACTTGGAAAAATCTTGATTGATGCAAACTTGTTACCCCACACTTGATTATCCCCAAGTTATAAGCCTCACCACACCTTAACCAACTCAGTTAGGATGCTATGATCAGCCCTATAGCCCAAGAATTCCAAGATTGGAACAAGACTTAGCAAAATATCAAGAAAATGAGGAAAATATGCAAACTTGTGCACACTCCTCTTTTGAAAACAGGTTTTTAACTTCAAAAGCAGTAAACTAAGAACAATAATAAGCAGAATAAAGATGGCACTTGGTCTTTCTTCAAAGCACTTAACTTAAATTCATTAAACTGAAAAAGGATTTACAAGTGTTTGAACAAAGGAAAAACCAAAAGCAGCTGAAAAATGAAGGCCTAAGTGGCTTTATATAGCCTTACAATGAGCTAAGTTACAGCTAAAAACTATAAACCCTAATGGTTGAAGTTCCAAAATTGCCCTCTTGAATTTGAACTCATATGCTTCATGTGACATATTCTTGGACGTATGTGAAGAAGATAGCTGTTGAAATTTGATCCAAGGGCTCTAACAAAGCTTAAAAAGTAAGCTTGTATCTGGATGGTTGATTCTCTGGCAAGGTTTTGGCAGTTTCCCAAAAGTGTGTAGCAGGGCACCTTTCATGTGCACCCTTGGTTGATGAGGTGGCACATATTAAGGTTGGGTTGTGATTATAGGACCCTTAATCATTATTCTGGAAAGAATTAGCCTTTAATTCATAATGATTAAGGAATGCCTAATTGTGTTCTTGAGCTGATGAACACCTGGTTTGATTTGTTTTTGAGTTGGATTAAGTTTAAATAAGTGTTAATGGCGCCAAGATTAATTTAATCTTAATTCAGCTGAGTGGGATGGTGACATGGAGGAAAGGTGAGTTGCCATTGGTTGAAAAGAGATAGTGGGGCACGTGGCAAGAGCTGGTTGGTCTAGGTAACTTCTTTGTCTGGCCCATTATTACCCCCTTTCTTTCAGAAACTTGCCACTTTGTAAATATTTAGCCAAAAACTCGTTTCCTTTGTATTTGAAGTTTCAAACTTCACACTTTTGCCCCAAAAAGTTTCATAAAGTAAATTCAGGGGTATTTCTTGCCATATTTGAATTCTTCAAGGGCTGGTTTGGTAATTTCTTCAAAGGTAATGGTCTTGACTTGTATGATTGTCATTTTGGAGGACTGAAATTGCCAAGTCTTGATAAATGAGGGACCATTTTTGCCAATTGTTGAAAGTTGAGGGTCCTTTTTGTAATTTTGGATTTTTCAAAGGACCAAACTTGTCATTTCTTGTACTTTTGAAGGACTTCATGATGTATTTGACTTTGTGGATGAAATTGGTTGACAATTTAGCTTTGTTGAGGGGCTAAATTTGCCAATTCTTCAAAGTTAAGGGCCCTTTTTGTAATTTTGACAAACTTTAAGACCAAACTTGTAATTATGAGGATACAAGGGTATAAAGTGTCAATTCTTCATAATTGGAGGACCCTTCTTCATAATTCTTCAAATCTTCCAGGGTTGATCTTGGGAAAGTCTTCACTAGGGCTTGGTTCATTGTGCGGCTTCGTTTCCCGTGTTCGTTTTTGCATGATTCTTGTGATCTTTTGTCATTATCTCAATATCCGTACCTAAAATACACAAGCAACAAACACAAGCATATATTTGGGTATTTTGATGATATTTAATCCATTTTAAGCTCTATTTGGAAGATGAGACTATGTATAAAAGCAGTCTCATCACTCCCCCATACTAAACCATTGCCGTGCCCTCACACAATGCTAGAATAAAGTATCAAAGCATCACCAAAATTTAATTCTATGACTTTATTTGAATGATAAACTAGCTACACTACTACTATTACTACTACTTGTGTTATAGACATAATGTATGATTTTCATCGCAAAATGGGACGTTTAGGTTCATAGAATAAGAACATGTGAATGCTTCGTTAGAAATAATTTCATCGTCCTCGATTTTCACTCCAATTCCATGCTAAGCGTGCAACGAGATCATTGTCATTATAAGTTAGTAATGCTAACACTACTCATATGCCCTAATCACGTACTTATTCTCCCATTATTCCTAAGTTGTATCTCTTATATTTTATTTTGTCTTGAATGTTTCACGAGGATACATTGTTTGACTTATGCGATAATAGAGATTTAGGTCTAAAAATAGAGTCCTAACGGTGTAACTAAGACCATCAAATCAATAACCCCTCCTAATAGACGACGATGTTAAAAAATTAAGTTGACAAGAAGAATCGATAAACACGGTTTTATAACGGTTTTGAACATGAGACTTATTACCAAGACATTTATATGCCCCCTAACGGAAGGGCCTTATTATCTTTGGTTTACCTCCATCTTTAATTCAACTTCGCCATGAAGCTTTTATTATGACTTCGGTCTTGCCTTGCCTTTTATTATCCGCCTCATCGGTGGTTTTATTAGCCAAAGACGTATATCCTCACGCTAAGGCGAATTTTGGATCTTTAAAGCTTCGAAGATTAAGGCTTGATTCACTTTCAATTTTTGCATAGATTTTTCGGCCTTGTGAGGCTTCAAATTGTTTGCTTGATTTAGGTGAGCACTTGAAATCTTATTATTGGGTGAAGCTTTCGATTATTGGGGTGCCAATACTTCAAAACCGTGACGCTGGCGATATCTTAATGTCTTCCCAATTTAATTACACGGAAGCTACTAGAAAAGACTAGAAACCCGACAATCCTAACTAAACCGCTAAGTCAATATTTATTAAGCAAAAAATATTTACATGCGAAGGGAGAATAAGCAAACAACGAGAACACATGAGTTTTTGAAAGAATACGAGTACTCTACGTTTAGCATAGTAACTTATAATTAACTCTATCATTTCTCGTCCTCATTTAAGAGACTTAGCCTAAGCTGTAGTTAAGGAATCAAAGCTAAGTGCTCAACACGCACGGTCGAGTCAAAAATTACTCTTATTCTTGCCATCGGAAAACCTATATTCGTGTCTTTAAGCACTTATAAAACATAAGAAAAATTTAAAATTTGGCCATTTTTAGCCTTATTTTGCAACAAAAAATGATAAACAAAACGATAAACTTTGGAAAGCGTGAAAGTTTGGCAAGGCAAGTATCTATTCACACCCCCATACTAAAGTTAAACATTGTCCTCAATGTTTCGAGTCTAGGGGTGCAAACACCCCCATACTAGAGACGTAGTCGAATGCCTAATCTAGCATGGAAAGGGTGTAACCATTAAGTAATAGCCATTTATGAAGTGTGCTAAAAACCTAAGGTTAGAACATCAAAGGATACATCATGGATATTGAGAAATGTCTCCAAAGCAAACGATCGAGTGCTCCCTTAAAACGAACACGAGAGGCTCCAATCGTGAAGATCATGATCTAAAAACCACATATCACAAACAACCACGGAACAAAGGTTGGAAGGGCACAAATCCCCACACGTAAGCTACATTAGACTAAGAAAGCGATAATATGTACATAGGATAAGCATGGGACTCCCCCACGAGGCTCCTCGTTTTTGATTACCGAGTCATGAGCTCGACTCGATCCCCTCAACACTAATTATCATTGGGGAAGGTGACTTGGTCGAGGTAGTTCAAGGATGGAACTTCCCCACCAAAGTAGTGCTTCAACCTATGTCCATTCACCTTGAAGTTAGGACCATCATCTTGAGCTAGCTCGATGGTCCCATACGGAAACACTTGAGTCACGGTGAATGGACCGGACCAACGGGATTTTAATTTACCGGAAAATATTTTCAATCTTGAATTAAAAAGCAAAACTTGATCCCCAATGTTAAAAACCCGGTTTTTAATTTTTGAATCATGCAACTTTTTAGTTTTCTCTTTGTAAATCAATGAATTTTCATAAGCAATGTCTCTCAATTCATCCAATTCATTTAATTACATTTTCCGGTGTTTTCCCACGGTCTCTATGTCATCATTACAATGCTTTAGGGCCCAATAAGCCTTGTGTTCTAACTCGATAGGCAAATGACAATTCTTTCCATACACAAGCTTATAGGGAGTGCACCCAATGGGCGTCTTATGAGCGGTCCTAAAGGCCCATAAAGCATCGTCTAACTTATCCGACCAAGATTGTCGGTTTTCCCCCACGGATCTCTCCAAGATCCTCTTCAATGCCCGGTTTGAAACCTCGACTTGCCCACTCGTTTGTGGGTGATAAGCCGTAGAAAGACGATGTGTAACCCCATATTTCCTTAAGACTCTTTCGAATTGGTCATTACAAAAATGGGTTCCACGATCGCTTATGATCGCACGAGGGGTTCCAAACCTAGCAAACAAACTTTTCAAGAACTTAACTACCACACGAGCATCATTAGTGGGCAAGGCCTTCGCCTCCACCCACTTAGATAGGTAGTCAACCGCAACAAGGATGTACTTATTACCACGAGATGATGGGAACGGCCCCATAAAGTCTATACCCCAAACGTCAAAGATCTCACATACTTGAATGATATTTTGTGGCATTTCATCTTTTTGTGAGGCTTTTCCTTGTCGTTGGCATGCATCACAAGACTTCACAAGAATTTGTGCATCTCGGTAAATAATAGGCCAAAAGAAGCCGGCATCAAACACCTTCTTAGCCGTGAGATTAGCACCGTGGTGACCACCCGTGGGTCCCTCATGGCAAGCTCTAAGGATGTTAGAAGCTTCGGTGCCAAATACACAACGTCGGATGATTTGATCCGCACAAGTTCGAAACAAGTAAGGGTCGTTCCAAAAGTAGAACTTGACGTCACGAAAGAATTTTCCTTTTTCTTGAGTCGTCATACCCTTAACAATGAAGTTACCCGCATGGTAATTTGCAAAATCCGCAAACCATGGGGTAGAAGAATCAAGCTTAGAATTCACTACACCAAGTGTCTCGAGCGGAAATGTTTCGGTGATTTCCTTGGGCTCGTAAACACTTTGGTGAGGATCTTCCAAACGAGAGAGATGATCGGCCGCTAGATTCTCGGCTCCTTTTTTGTCAACAATGGTGTGATCAAATTCTTGAAGGAGGAGAATCCAACGAAGTAATCTCGGCTTTGCATCTTGTTTAGCCATGAGATACTTGATAGCCGAATGGTCCGTATACACTATGCATTTCGTCAAGACGAGATAAGGTCGGAATTTCTCAAACGCATACACCACGGCAAGGAACTCCTTTTCCGTTGTAGTGTATTTAAGTTGAGCCTCGGTCATTGTTTTGCTAGCATAGTGGATAGGCAAGAAGTGCTTTTCATGACGTTGCCCCAAAACGGCCCCAATAGCGTAATCACTTGCATCACACATAAGTTCAAAGGGGAGGTTCCAATTTGGAGCAACAAGAATGGGAGCTTCGGTAAGTTTCCTCTTAAGGATCTCAAAGGCTCGTACACAATCTTCGTCAAAGACAAAACGTGCCTCTTTTTCAAGAAGATGTGTAATGGGTCGAGAAATCTTCGAGAAATCCTTGATGAATCGTCGATAAAAGCCCGCGTGGCCTAGGAAACTCCTAACTCCCTTGACGGTTTCGGGATGAGGTAATTTGGCGATGACGTCTACCTTAGCTTGATCTACCTCAATCCCCGCTTTCGAGACCTTGTGCCCTAAGACGATTCCACTCTTAACCATAAAATGACACTTTTCCCAATTGAGCACAAGGTTGGTTTCCTCACAACGTTTTAACATTTTCTCAAGGTTCGACAAACACGAAGTAAAGGAATCACCAAACACGGAAAAGTCATCCATGAAGACTTCCATCGTCTTCTCGATCATATCATAAAAAATAGCCATCATGCATCGTTGAAAAGTTCCCGGTGCATTGCAAAGTCCGAATGGCATTCTACGATAGGCAAACGTTCCATATGGACACGTGAACGTAGTTTTTTCTTGATCACGAGGATCGATGGGAATTTGGAAGTAACCGGAAAAACCATCTAAAAAGCAATAGAAATCGTTTCCCGCAAGACGCTCCAACATTTGGTCCATGAAGGGCAAGGGAAAATGGTCTTTTCGAGTGGCTTCATTTAACTTTCGATAGTCAATGCACACTCTCCATCCGGTCACGAGTCTAGTGGGAATCAACTCGTTGGCATCGTTTGGCACAACGGTCATCCCTCCCTTTTTAGGGACACAATGGATAGGACTCACCCAAGGGCTATCGGAAATAGGGTAAATCATTCCCGCGTCAAGGAGTTTAAGGACCTCCTTTTTGATGACGTCGTGAATTTTGGGGTTCACCCTCCTTTGACTTTGGATTGTTGGCTTGAAATCCTCCTCCATTAAGATTTTGTGGGTACAAAACTTGGGATCGATCCCCTTAATGTCGGATAACTTCCACGCAATCGCCCCTTTGTGAGCCTTAAGAACATCGACAAGTGCGGTTTTTTCATCATTCGAAAGTTCCTTCGCAATAATAACCGGCAACTTGTCGTCCTCCTCCAAATAGACATATTCGATGTGAGGAGGTAAATCTTTCAACTCGAGAATAGGTGGTTCCTCAAGTGAAGATTTGGGCTCGATACTCATAACCTCCTCGGGTGGAGGAAATGGGAAATCGTTAAGAAAATCCTTGATAATCGAGAAGTCCTCATCGTTGTCGAGGTCTTTGTCACAAGTACGTGGAACATTGCATTCTTCCAACGTAAAACCACCACCTTCAAAAGGAGTGAAGGTTGGTGTCGAGTTATCAAGAATTGGATCCAACATAGTGGGATTGCCACTAGTTTCTTCATCACCAAAACCTAGAATTTCTTGTGAAAATTCTTCGCAAACCACGTCAATCATATCAACGAGGTTTATGGTTGCAACGGAATAAACATGAGAAATTTGAGAGTTTTGAGTTGCGTTTATAACAAGTTCCTCATCGTTGAAACGTAAGGTGATCTTTCTAGCATGCACATCGATCAAAGCCATAGACGTATCTAAAAACGAACGACCTAAAATGAGAGGAACTTGAGGATCCGTGGGGATGTCAACAACAATGAAGTCTACGGGATAGTAGAACTTCCCCACTTTCACAAAAACGTCTTCCGCCAAACCACATGCGGGAATTGTGGAATGGTCGGCCAACTCGATAGACATTAGTGAAGGAGTAAGATTAGGAAGATTGAGCGACTTGAAGATTGCAAGTGGCATCAAGTTAATGCTAGCACCAAGATCGGCCAAGGCGAAGCATTCTTCCATGTCTTGGATTGCACAAGGGATCAAAAATTTATCGGGATCACCGACTTTTTGAGGTATGCGATTAAGATAAACCGACGAACAACTAGACAATTGGTGCAATTTTTCCTTGTTGTTCAACATACTCTTAAAGTTAGCGGCAAATCGAGGCATCATGACCAAGGCATCGGCGAAACTCACATTAAGGTGCAAATCACGAAACATTTTCATAAAAAGCTCAAATTGGTAATTGTCGCGCTCTTGACGTTTCTCCTTCCTAAGTCTTGATGGATAGGGCAAAGGTGGTGTGGGTTGAGGCATAGTAGGCATAGCCTTTGGAATCTCGGGTTCCAATGATGGTAATGGGTCAACCGTAGGTGTGGTATGAGCGGTACTTCGTGGGATTGGGACATGCTCCTTTTGGACCACCACCTCGGGTTCTTCCTCAATTGCTTCCTCCGTAGGAGCAATTGGTTGAGGAATCGGCTCCTTAAGTGTCTTACCACTACGTGTGGTAATCACCTTCATCTCACCCTTAGGGTTGGATATTGTGTTACTAGGAAGACCACTTGACGACGGTTTACACATTATTGCCTCAAACATAGACGAGATTTTATCTTCAAAATTAGATTGCCTCAATACGGCTTCGGTTTGCCTTTTCTCGGCCTTAAGCATCTCTTGTTTAATCTCATGTTGCCCTTGTTCCATTTTTTGTTGGTTTTGTTGCAACCTAGTGACATTTCCTTCCATCTTGTTGGTGTGGATTTTAAGTTCATTAGCTAACTCATTTTTCAACTCTTTCTTCAAGTCGTTTTTGAACTCGGATCTTAGGCTAATTAATTCTCTTTGAATGTTGTCAAACCTAGCATCATTACCACTAGCATATTCAACAAAATCACTTGGAAGATCTTTCAGTGTTTGCAAACTCTTGTTGTTATTTTGAAAATCATTTTTGTTTGAAACTTGATTATTAGCCCCTTGATTCCCATAATTTCCCTTGTTATAATTGTTCTTAAAACCAACTTGATTGTTGCGATAGTTGTTAGCATTTTGATTTGATCCAAAACCCGGTGGAGTCATTTGATTAGAGCGGGAAACTTGACCGTTTTGGTTGTAATTTCCCGTGGCCGCAAAGGCACTCGAAGTGTTACCACCGTTGGTAATGCACTCGGAGAAATCATGACCTCCACCACAATACATGCAAGAAACCTCAACCGCTTTAATCGTAGCGGGAGCACTTGGTTCACCAACTTTAAACTCAATCAAAAGTCCTTTCAACTTATCAAAAATCTTGTTTTCCAAGTTCGCCTCAATTTGGCAAGCATCGATGGTATTAGACAAAGAAGGTGAAGCCGAAGACGAAGCCTTACGAACACTAGACGTGCTACGAGGACTATACACCTTAGATCTATTTTCAATAATCACCAAAGCTTCCTCAACCGTTTTACACAAAAAATTACCACCCGCGGCGGCATTCAAATAATCCCTTTCATGATCATTAAGTCCATTGTAAAACGTGTCAATTTGATGCAAATCGGAAAAACCGTGATGAGGACATTCATGTAACATTTCCTTAAACCTATTCCAAGCCGTTGAAAAACTTTCATTAAATTCTTGTGAAAACTTTGAAATCTCGTTTTTCAAGTGCGTAGTCTTAGAGGGCGGAAAAAATTGGTTCACAAACTTAGACACGAGATCCTTCCACGTCAATATAGAATTGGGTGGCTCTTTCTCTAACCAAATTTTTGCGGGCCCCGCTAAGGAATACGAAAAAAGCATCATCTTAATCGAGTCGTTAGATACATCCTTAAACTTGCAAGTAGCGGTAAGACGATTGAATTGGCGGATATGGTTGTGTGGATTGTCCTTCTCATCACCACGGAATTTGTTGTTTTGAATCATGGACAACAAACCCGTCTTAACCTCAAAATTCTCCGCAAGGATAGCGGGAATCACAATAACCTCTCCATAACCCTCGGTGGGTGCTTGAAGTAACTCCATCATAGTTCGATTCGCCATGGTTGGTGCTTCTCTTACAATGGGTTCGTCAATAGGAGACTCCTCACTAGAATTGTTTGGAGTGATGGATTGGTTTTTTCGTTTACGAGCACGTCTTGCTTGATTTCGAGTTAGCATAAACGTCACGTACAACGAGGGGATGAGCAAAGAAGATTCTTTTTGGTGTTTTGTATTTTTTTCAATTTTTTTTGTGGTTTTTGATTGTATTAACTTTTTTTTGGAACTTGGTGAAATGTATTAGGTAGACAAAAAGTCCACAAATCTCCTCACTAATCAAATCTCTTGATTAACGAAGCCTCAAGGAATGAAAACGAACACGTGGAGTGAACGCCTTCGATGACTTTAGAACGATGGTGGAACACCAAATCGTTCAAGAGGGTTTAATCAAATTGAAACCAAGAAAATATATATGATACTTAGTAACACTTTGGGCGGCAAAACCCTCGATTCACTCTCACAATCAAATACTCACAAGCAAGCGGGGAAACGAGGCGACGCGAAGCACTTAAGAGCCTTTTTCCTTAGGATATATTTTATAATATCCGCCTTATACCCACCTTATAGTTTGTATTTTCAAGATTAAGCTTCACGAAAGTATTTATCTATTTTTGCCTTTTTTTTTGGTTTGAGATTCGAATACAATGATTGGGTAATGACCTCCCAAGTCAAGGTTGTGATTGCTCACGTATTTGGAGTACTTGTGTATTTATTGTTCTACGTATACAATATAGTAATAATATTCACACAAAAACCGAAAAACGATAATACGTATTAGTAGAGTGCTACTAATACAAATACTAATTATGGTTAGTATAAAAACAACAATGCCAAATCAAAACACAACACGCCTCCCCGGCAGCGGCGCCAAAATGATGTTGGAGTTTTGCAACCCTTTAGGAAAAGGATGCAATAAATAGGGCAAGTGAGCACGACGATTTAGGAAAACCGTGTGTGAATGACCCAATTAAGTTCGTTCTCAAGGAGGATAGTGTGTTATGTGTGTAATGATTTGGATTAATTTGTGATTATATTTGAAAAAGAAGAATAGAAAGGGGGTTAGAAGAGAGTGACGGTTATGAAGACGGATTTAACTAAGTCAAAAAAGGCGTACACGTAAAGTCGTAAAAACCACCAAAATTAAAATTAATACCTAAAAATTCCTAAAAATCACCAAAAATCCTTAATAATATTCTAAGAGTTTAAAAAAAAATCAAAACTTGCAAAAACCTTTTAATTAATTAGATAATGACTTTTTAATGCTAATTAAAGCCCTAAAAATCAAAATTAATTATTAAAAAGCCCTAAACAAGATTTTCAATTTTGTAAACCTCAAAAATACTCTAATTAAGCTAAAAACTATTTTTCAAAATTTTAAAACCAATTAAAACTATTTTTAAATAATTAAAAACTCCTAAAATCAATTAAATCTTAAATTAATTATAACAAATAATTAAAAGACCTAAAAAATATTTGGAAAGTTGCAAAAATCCTAATTAAGTATTTAGAACCTAGGAAAAATATAAAAACCTAGAAAATCAGACTTTTAATTTTTAATAATAAAATAATATTAAAATAATATTAAAAATCCAAAAATTATAAAAAATTCTAAAAACTTGCAAACTAGCTTAATTTAACCTAAATAACTCAGAAATGAAAGTGAAATTACCTAAATACCCCTATTGGGCCTAGAAAATGGGCCAAACCCAAAACAGTCCCTTATTGGGCTTAATTAAGGCCCAATAAGAAAAAGTGCTCAAAATAAGCTCAAAAAGCACAGGTTGACTCAAAATTTGATTTTAAACAACTTTTTCCAAAGGCCCAAAAGCTGAAAATGTGAAATAAGCTAACTTATAATAAGCAGCTTATTCTTAATGGGCTTTTTGGCCCATTAAGCTATAAACTGATGCCATAAGCTAAAATTTAACACACAACCTTCTTTTGACCTAACAAAGACTTTTGCAAAAAGAAATTTCAAATAAGACCACTCAATAAGCCAGAAACAAGTCAACAACTTATTCACAAAACGACAAAATAGTCGTTTTTATGATCTAGACCACCTCAGAAGCTGATTCAAGTTGCAAAATGTTTCTTTTGACAAAACTAAGCTTATAAACCAACGAACTTTCAAATAAGCACACTCAATAAGCTGGAAAATCAAATAAGCACTTATCTTAAAAGTCAAACAAGTTGGTTTTCTAGTGAAAAGTCAAAGTCAAAGTCTGATAAGCTCCAGTTCACTTAAATGGGTCAAATAATGAAGATCTATTACAAAAAATAAGTTGTTGCAAGTCAGAATAAGCTAGAATAGCTTATTAATAAGCTGATGATAAAATTGCACTAGCAGGGGCTAGTTTTGGATGTTGAGCAGTGGGAACTTTTCCCACTGCTTGACTATTTTGACTTGTTGTCTTTAGTGACTTTTTCTTGGATTCAGATTTCACAAAGGCACCCAATTGATCTTTGGATCAAAAGGAGTCAATAACAATGAAAATAACACAATCACAAACAGCCAATTGATACAGTTTAATCAATTAATCACCAGACATTGCACAGACATGAACAATAAGCAGTTTAGCATTCAAGAGCAGTTTTAGCACAAATCAGCCAACCAAATTCAACCAAATGCACACACAAGCTATAATAAACTCCAATAAGCAAGTCTAAACAGGTTTCATGCACTGGTTCAAAGAATTAAGCAAGATCCAAGCTATGAAAGTTACTGATGAACACTACACATGCAGATTTCTACTTTTGCTGATGTAATTGACACACAAGCCAATTTCAACACCTCAAATCTTTCAAACAGGTTATGTTAACTTTGTTTAAACCACTTTTATCCCTAAGCATGCATACACACTAAGTGTTCCCAAAATCCTAGGTCAAAACAAGCAGAAACAAGGTCTATATAGCAGATTGATCAATTCAAGTGTTCAAACCCAAAAACTTGCAGCAAAACACTCTCAAACAAAGGTATAACAGATACAAAGCATGAACAACACTTTCCCTTAACACAAAATCAGATTACAAGCATAAACCAGTAGACCCAAACACCCCTTTAACTTTTTCAAATCAAGATTTTCAAAAGCAAAACAAGATTTCAGGCCAACCAAGCATCAATTAACACTCAAACAAGTCTAATGAACAGATTCAAGCAAGAACAAGCCACAAAATTCACAAGAATAACAGTTTCATACAAATATCACCAAAAATCACAATTTATGCAGATTTGGAGATTAAGTAAGCAAACCTCATGGATGTACATCCACACCCACGAATTTTGAGCTTATGTGCTAGCAAGAACAAGCACAAGCTTCCACAAAAGCCTGCTAAGATTCAACAAGGGTTAAGCACAATAACATGAAAAATCAGAAACTTGGAAAAATCTTGATTGATGCAAACTTGTTACCCCACACTTGATTATCCCCAAGTTATAAGCCTCACCACACCTTAACCAACTCAGTTAGGATGCTATGATCAGCCCTATAGCCCAAGAATTCCAAGATTGGAACAAGACTTAGCAAAATATCAAGAAAATGAGGAAAATATGCAAACTTGTGCACACTCCTCTTTTGAAAACAGGTTTTTAACTTCAAAAGCAGTAAACTAAGAACAATAATAAGCAGAATAAAGATGGCACTTGGTCTTTCTTCAAAGCACTTAACTCAAATTCATTAAACTGAAAAAGGATTTACAAGTGTTTGAACAAAGGAAAAACCAAAAGCAGCTGAAAAATGAAGGCCTAAGTGGCTTTATATAGCCTTACAATGAGCTAAGTTACAGCTAAAAACTATAAACCCTAATGGTTGAAGTTCCAAAATTGCCCTCTTGAATTTGAACTCATATGCTTCATGTGACATATTCTTGGACGTATGTGAAGAAGATAGCTGTTGAAATTTGATCCAAGGGCTCTAACAAAGCTTAAAAAGTAAGCTTGTATCTGGATGGTTGATTCTCTGGCAAGGTTTTGGCAGTTTCCCAAAAGTGTGTAGCAGGGCACCTTTCATGTGCACCCTTGGTTGATGAGGTGGCACATATTAAGGTTGGGTTGTGATTATAGGACCCTTAATCATTATTCTGGAAAGAATTAGCCTTTAATTCATAATGATTAAGGAATGCCTAATTGTGTTCTTGAGCTGATGAACACCTGGTTTGATTTGTTTTTGAGTTGGATTAAGTTTAAATAAGTGTTAATGGCGCAAAGATTAATTTAATCTTAATTCAGCTGAGTGGGATGGTGACATGGAGGAAAGGTGAGTTGCCATTGGTTGAAAAGGTTAGCAATAACGCCGAGTGAATTCATAGAGTTTAATAATTTCCATCAATATAACATCGGTATAAAATTATTACCGAAAATCATTGTAATAGGCCATAAAATAGCCGAAGTCATTTTATACAAATCCTTATCAAAATCATAATATAGGCTTTCGCCTTCAAAATCATTATACGAACCATTGTCGTTAAAAACATTATACAATACGTTTTATAACGTTGTATAAAGTTAAATAAAAACCGTTATATGTATATGGTTATGTAAAACTAAAACACAAACATAAAATCAATAATAAGACCCCGTATTGCTAGTCAGGCAATATATCGTAATTCAATGCATAAAGCGATATTTCCTTAATCGGATTATTACAAGCCGCATGACATTGTTACCTTACTAAACCAAACAACGGGTAGCTAGCCCGAAACTCATTTGCCCATCTAAATTAGCGTGTCGTCACAATAACCACGTTTGTGTAAATCTTCTTATACATAAATTCGCTTACCAATCAATGTGGCACGACGGGGATCAACCGTCAAGGCGCGAACTGGGGTGATCGTCCCCAAATAGTACTATTATATGCATAAGCGTCTACCAAATCCCGGTAGTTCACAATTCATGCTAATGGGACTTTTAGTGACATAACCTAACTTTAATAATCCATTTCATTTCATCTATCGGGTCATTTAATCATTTATCGGGTCATACAATCATTCGGGTCCAAATCAATAAACAGACAATCGGGACAACTAGTGTCCTATTTTATAAAAACTAACAAGTTATCTCTCTCGCGGGTTTATAAAACGTTTCATAAAAACATTTAAAAGAGTGCGAGGCTATGAACTCACGTTGATGTGGGAAGGCGGTTATCGGCGATTCGGATGTACGGTACGTGCTTCAATCACGGAAACCTAGACAAATAATACTCGTCTTAGACTCTTGTCCAATGACTTTATCAAAATAATAATTATGTATAAATATGATTATTATATATATATGATGATGATCAAGTGGGTTTATACATCTTTACTCATTCATTATAGTGTTTATGTGTTGGAAATTTTCAAGACTAGTTACACTAGTTCAACTTGTTTACATTTTAAAGCCCAGTGGGCCTATTACAAGCCCAATACTATTCATTAGCCCAATTATACTTTTATTATCAGTATTATACTTTATATGTTGGGCCCAAATGGGTTAAGCCCAATAAATAAGTTTATAAGTGTTTTACCAAATTAGTCGGGTTTATTGTCTATGAAAGCTACTTTGGCCCGTTAATGTCTATATGTTGTAAAGCTAGGGTTTTATCGATTTTTACTTGTTATATATGTTTATATATCAGTATGTGAGTTTATAAAAGTTTACATTAGACGGGTCCAACCGTCTAAGTTTTATTTAACAAAAACGTTAATCTTTCGGTTTTAGCTGAAAAGACGTAAAACTTAATATATAGTTTTTATAACTTATAAAACTTACCAAACTACCATTTTTATATAATGTCCATTTATTTATCCTTATGCATTTTTATATAAATTAAATATATAAGTTAGTGGGTTTTAATTCACATTTTATACTATATTAGTTTGAGTGCTTATATAATAATATTAAACATTAATTTCACAAAATCACTCTTAAAAATCTAGTTTAGTAAAATGATCATATCTAGAGTTCTACATGGAGATAAAACCCCAAATTTTTATCACAGAAACTACATGATATGTGCTTAATTTTATTCTTATAGCTACTGATGAATCAACCTTTAAGTATTTTATAAAATTCGTCCAAAACAGTGTACTCAGATTTGCACTCTAAACTTGTTTTGATCATATCTCACTCATTTTTATGATTCCATTGCATGGCCAACTCTCACATGTGTACAAGTCTCAATACTCACTGTATATCAATTCATCTATACCATTTTATCAGTTCATCATATGGTTATTTATTATTTTTATACAGCCTACTAAATTAAGCAAGATTAACCATTTTTACATATAGTTTTTCATCTTTTTACCCATATTTATCAACACCAAATCCCCACACAATACTTTTATCATCATATATTCATCATATAAATATACAATAAGAAAGAAAATACATGATTACATAATCAAAATAAAAAGAAGGATGGGAAGAATGATCCTTATACCACCATAGTGATGAAAATGTGAGGTTGATGAACAAGGCTTGGATTTTGATGGCAAAACTTGTGATATACCATTATCAACTTCAAGATCACCTATCTTCATGAATCATATTGTGGAAAATCAGCCCTTGACTCCTTTGAAAACTTCTTTCTAGATGTTAAAATCACCACCAATCTATAGAGCTTTAAAAGGGCTTCATCATATGTGTTAATAACACATGATTTCATGGTTAAAATTGATCAAATGAGGGTGTTTATTGATGAATATGGGACGAATTTTGGGGAGGAAAGAGAGAAAGTTGTGGTGGTTTACATGGATGGAAATGGAGAAATGGTTTAGTGAAGTGGTTTTGTGGTTTGGTGGTATGTGTAGCTTACTTGTTAAGCTTTAGCTAACAAGTGTTAGCTTGTTAGCTACAAGTTTGCCACATCTTATGATGTGGTGTCTTTGTAGCCTTCCCATATAGTGGGGTGGGACAAGTGTATAATTGTCTCATCCCACTAATTTACGAGTATTCCTCGATTCTAGTTTCCTCGATTTGCGTGCCCTTGGGTCGTTTTACGAAAACGTTTTTATAAATTATGAATCAACGGCACAAAAAGAATCTAATAAAAATTGTCTCATCAAAAACGGAGTTCAAAAACGTAAATACGTAAACCTAGGGTTTCTGGTTTAGTCGTAAAGGTCGTTATATTAAAATCGTAAGTCCTAATCTCTTCTCGTAAATTTGTGAGTTTATGAACCAACACAAATTTAAAATTCCAAAATAATATTGACGGACAAAATTTATTTCCTGAAATGTCGGACTGTCACCAAAACGGTGTATGTAAACGTAAGCACGTAACGTAGAATCCTCTGGTTTAGACGTAGTCGATGCTACTTCAAGACGTAAATCCAAATTTCTTCCCAAAAATAAGTGAGTTCATATTATAACATTAAAATAATGTTGTTAAATAAATATTGAGAATAAAATATCAACCATAAATTGACGGATTGTCACAGCATTCACCCCTAAACAGGATCTTTGTCCTCAAAGATCATCTTTTCTTACTACTCGCTTCTTATAGAGTTAAAGCCATGTGGGTATTTCCTCCACATTCGGTCTTTTCTCACAAGTGTAATTCATTACAATACGCGAGTTTCATCCAACATAACTACGGGAATAAGATCAGGCTTAATGTTGACTTACTTTCTCTATCCATGATGTTCATGGGTTTCTGATGAATGCAACTTTTCGCCGATCTAAACATTACTAAGAAACAATCAGATTTTCACTTGATATACATTTTATCAAGTTCGATATACGAAACATAATTCACGCAGCTCTTGAAGTCCTAGGGTAGATCCAGCTTATATGCCTTTCAAACTAATCTTTTACATCATCTCAATGGTCCCATACTACGGGGACTTATATCCCATGATCTTTCAGATCATCTATTCATTTTTCCAAGGTGAAAATTTTTGGCATAACTTCGCTACCCATCTGGCACTTCAAGATCTACATTTCATATTCACATAACCTCCTGCCCACTACCGACAGTCAATAATCAGATCCTAGTTTCAACAATCATTTCAGGTCTCGCGGGTCGAGTATTTTGTAAGGTTAGGTTCGCCATCATAGGAAACCTCAAACCTAAAAGACATGTCCAACTCACAATGGGTGTATGTCGGGTGTCTTTATCCCAACTCCTGCTTACAGATGCTCTAATGTATATCCTCACAAGATTCGATCTTGATCCTAATACGATAGTTTTCAATGATAATCTCTCCAAATGAAAACGATTATACGGTTTATTACCAAAGGTCAATTATTCAAGCATAACACAAGACTTCTAGTGTTTTGTATCGTTACTTTGCCTCGTCCCTTCGATTAGGGTGGTAAATAGTACTCTCATCAAGGTTCGTTCCCAATGACTTCTGAGCAAATCTCTAGAAATTTGATGCGAAGCGAGGATCTTGATAGAGATGATTGATACGACACATTATTTTTACAAAACTCTTTTAAATACAAAAGAGTCAATTTCTTCATCAAGAATCTATCATTAACAGGAATGATATTAGCAAATTTGGTCAGTCTGTCGACGATGACCCAAATCGAATCAAATTCAGATGATGACCTTTGCAATAGTTAGACGTTTACTAATGTATGAGGCGATGTCTGCCTTCATAATTTTCCATTAGTACAACTTCTTCAGATAAAGATACATTAGATCGGGATTGATGTAAATAGAATACTTAAACTTATAAGATTCCAACATAACTAAATCTCAAAATCTCCATATTTAGGCAACCACAAGTGGTCTTTAAAAGCATTTAACGCCATAGGCTTCTCAATTCTAATGGTTCACATTAGTCGCGAACCCCTTTTTTTATCTATATTATCCTTTTTACAAGTATCAGCTATGTTTTAAATTGCTCGGCAATTTATTTTGCACATTCATTATTAAGGAACACATCCTAATTTATTCTTTATCCTTTTTACATAATGCGTCAGTATCTATATTCACCTTTCCTGGTGAAATAATTATCATAACCAAAATTCACTCAGAATTTCTTTCTTTCTTCATATTTTATAAGTCTTAATTTTGTCTCATCTATCATTTTTATCAATTTTCCTCAGTCCGGCGTCTAAAGCGTCGATAATTATTACAAGTAATTAAATAATAAATAATTAATTTTATGAAATGTAAACGTAAAAGTTTTAAATTTTCTCAGTTCGACCAATTTTATAAAAGTGTTCAAAATAAATTTGAATTTAATTAACAAGATTTTTGTTGATTTATCGAAAATAATTAAAATAATTAACGAGATCCGTAAATGTTCGAAAAATCTTTGTTTATACTTTGGTCGAAAATTTTCTTAGTTGAAAAGCAGAAATTTGCGTTTCAAATTCCAAGTCATGGTTTAAATGTTTTCCTCAATCCCTTTTAGGTTGTTTTGAGTTAGGCACAAACATTTACCCCTAAACAGGAGTTTAGTTAAATGATTTAGTTATAAGGAATGATTCCTTAAAAATCCTTTGTTAAAACATTTGTCAAAACATATTTGCACTAGCTTTTTGGTAAAACCCAAAGTCTTAAAAGGGCTCTTAATTTTTTTTAAAGAGTCAATATATTCCATTTTCTATTAATCACACGATCAACTAATATAAAGGATTAAGCCTTAAATTACATGTTAATTATTTAAGGTACAAATTTTTCATTACTCGGCCAATTCAGGGCAGTCTATAAATAATTATTAACTCCTTCTTATTCTTATAAACAAACAGATGGTTCTTAATGATCACAAGCATGAATTTATCAAATTACAGCCTACATACGTGATTCACCAAATTTATGGATGCTACATGTGCATTAGTCAATCCAAACAACATAACATGAACTCATAATATTTATTACGAGTCTCGGATGTAGTGATTGGAATAGATAATCTTTTTCGCGGATGCGAAGTTGATGATAACCATGCCGTGGATCAAATTTTTAAAACATACGCTAGAATCTTGTAAATGATCAAACAAATCTATCATCTTGGGTAGTGGATATAGATTTTAATCGTCAATTTACTTAGTTTACGGTAATCAATAAACATAAGGAATGATAATACCATAGCTCTTCATGATGACGAGCTTGGTAGAATAAAAGCTTTCTCCGACAACTAGCTCAGTTGCACGATAATTCTTTTAATTCAAATGGTGTTGTCGTATAGTGCACACGCCACAGGTGCAGCACCAAGAATATAATCAATACCAAATTCATCCTGTCTTAATGGCAAAAGTCTAGGTAATTCACCAGCAAATGCCTCCTAAAGTTTCAGATAGCAGGAACATCTTTTAATAAATTCATATTAGGTTCTTTCTATATTATAATATCTATGATTAATTCACAACCATTCACGGTATAATTTCAAGTCTAAATGCAGGATATGGTCATCCGTCAAGAATTATTTAGATCACTTTTGATAATCAACATCTTATTATTTAGGGGAATTCTATTCGAGTTCCCATCAATTAAGAAAATGTCATCATGTCATAATCAATCAATCCATTCTACTGGCACTATTAACTTTCTAGTTTCATTGTCGTCGATAAGATGTGAATTTCTCAAAAGACTAATAATAACTCATAATCCTTCACAAGTTCAAGGATATCTGGAGACATAACTAACCTTAAAAGAGTAAGGTCAACGCATAATCTACGGGAGAGAATATCAAATCAGATACAGACGAAAACATTTAATGAATATGAATATATCCCATGTTTTCCTAATTTGAGTACGCATTCGAATGCTCCTCGGATTGTTACCCAGGTCATTCAAATGAAATCTAATCAAAAGAAATGATAGGAACGTCGATACATCCAATCGGGTATCAACACTTGGTAATCAGATACTTTTCCAAAGAATCTCACCATGGGAGAATTGGACAAGAAAGGAATATCAATTTGTCAAATAAGACAAATTTCACAGATGAATAAATTCGACTCAGAAGAATAAATAGTACGGGCACATATGTAGGTGTCCCTATCAATATGTCCCTATTTTTCACTTCTTGCAGATCTCATAAAATTTAATCTTTCACAATCTTCAAAGAAAATTTAGTGTTTATTAATAATTCCATGGTGACTACTAATCAGCCTTGCATGGTCACCTCCAAATTGTATGTAGGCGCGCAACTATATACAATTTCAAGATTAACGATGCAATACTCAGTTCGTCAAAATTTTATCATCATGTTTGTAATAAAAACATTTTCATGCTTAATTCTTAAATAAGAATCAAAAATAAATTTACAAAGATTTTATTTGTTATGAAAACAATTAATTTTTCCAAGGTGTTTCATAAATAACTTCATTTCGATAACGATTATCTATAAATCACACTTTAAATAATCCTTATGGTGATGAAAATTCAATTTTTCTCAAGGGATACTATTGTATCTTATAAAACAATGAGTAATCTGCAAAAGAGTGATGAAGAGTTGTTCACCAAGAACTAACTACAATATGATAGGAAATGAGCTTAGCCAAATAATCATGAGGTTCATGACCTCGATGGCACTAAAAAGAATAATCCACAACGTAACTCAAATCGAGATGAGTACTTGTTCAATGGTTGCATCACTAATGCGAACATTAGGATGAAGCAATAAAAGATAGACAACATCGATACATGTCGAATTTAGCAATCAAAGGTAGTCTTTTCATTAATCACAAACAAGTCAAAATTGTACCGTAACACATTACGTGTCACTATGTCATACAATTCCAAGAACTCATCCTACCAACTGATGTCTCAGTTAAGTTAGGGATTATTTTTAAAAGATACCACAATGAATACTAATCTACAAGAGTCATTAGGTGTTCCACATGTCCCGAAAGATCCATCGGTCCCAATTTCAGAAGAGGATTTCTTCAATTTATTTCTTGGACACTGAGCATCCTCGTTAGTGGACAATGGCCTAGGAACAACCCTTAACACGAACCAACAATCATTTAAAACCTTACAATTCAATCACATAACTTAACGACTTCCTCTTATCAATCTCATATTCCATACGGGTTCTCCAATACTTTCAATCTTTATTCTTAGACCTTAATAGGGCAATAAAAGTTCAATGTGAACAACACTTAATTTCCAATCCTATAGCTCCTACAACAATAGTTATCAAATGAGTCACTAGTCTAAAATGACTCGATCATTCAATTAGACTTCTTGGAAAGGTACTAGTGGCATGAGGCTTTTGGGTAATGGTTCCAGTGACAGCCTCAAGTGCAACATTAACCCTTTCGATTTCAATTTAAAAACTGGATGACAACGAATCAGATGACATCTTTCTAGGTGGTAACGTTTTGTCAAACTCCACTCTATAAGGAAAGATCGTCATGACATCGATATCAGATATAATCTCGCCAATTCTTCTTTAATATCACAATCAACTAATATCAACATTTCTACGAATATTAACCATTTTGTTGGGATCATAAATATCCGCAACTTGGTTTAGATCAAGAATAGCTAGAATTCCTACGGGAATAGCTTCGGTTAATTTACTAGGGGATTTAGGGTTCCTTGTGACAATCTACGTCGTATAAATACCTCGTATAAATATTAAAATAATCATCAAACAATCATGTAATCAAATTACATCATATATACATATTATAATAACACTTCTCAGTCTGGCCTTGTCGGTAACTCGGGAATTCTTCGGCACCATTATAGTCAAAAGATTTTTTAGACATTTTTAGAAAAATGTTTATAGTTAAATGATTTTGAAATGTTTTATTCAAAACCTTAGTTTTAAAAACTTTCGTTCTCTATAACGAGAGCTCTGGTACCAAACTGTAACACCCCCAAATTTACACCATTCAATACAGCGGAAGACTCGTTGGTGTTACGGGATAGCACATTACTCACATCATAGACAATGCTTAAGAATCGCGTCGTTTAGTAATAAAGCATTTCCATTCATAAATATCAAATTTACATAGGTCCCAAGTCATTGTATTTCATACAAGTTTTACAAAGAATTTGAATGGAAATTATTATTTAAGTGCGGGCCATGAATTCTTGTTGTCTTCCCGAGAATTACCTTCAAGTACCTGAGATAAAACATGTTAAAAGAAAAGGTCAGCGATAACGCCGAGTGAATTCATAGAGTTTAATAATTTCCATCAATATAACATCGGTATAAAATTATTACCGAAAATCATTGTAATAGGCCATAAAATAGCCAAAGTCATTTTATAGAAATCCTTATCAAAATCATAATATAGGCTTTCTCCTTCAAAATCATTATACGAACCATTGTCGTTAAAAACATTATACAATACGTTTTATAACGTTGTATAAAGTTAAATAAAAACCGTTATATGTATATGGTTATGTAAAACAAAACACGAACATAAAATCAATAATAAGACCCCCTATTGTTAGTCAGGCAATATATCGTAATTCAATGCATAAAGCAGTATTTCCTTAATTGGATTATTACAAGCCGCATGACATTATTACCTTACTAAACCAAACAACGGGTAGCTAGCCCGAAACTCATTTTCCCATCTAAATTAGCGTGTCGTCACAATAATCACGCTTGTGTAAATCTTCTCATACATAAATTCGCTTACCAATCAATGTGGCACGACGGGGATCAACCGTCAAGGCGCGAACTGGGGTGATCATCCCCAAATAGTACTATTATATGCATAAGCGTCTACCAAATCCCGGTAGTTCACAATTTATGCTAACGGGACTTTTAGTGACATAACCTAACTTTAATAATCCATTTCATTTCATCTATCGGGTCATTTAATCATTCATCGGGTCATACAATCATTCGGGTCCAAATCAATAAACAGACAATCGGGACAACTAGTGTCCTATTTTATAAAAACTAACATGTTATCTCCCTCGCGGGTTTATAAAACATATAATAAAATATTTTAAAGAGTGCGAGGCTATGAACTCACGTTGATGTGGGAAGGCGGTTATCGGCGATTCGGATGTACGGTACGTGCTTCAATCACGGAAACCTAGACAAATAATACTCGTCTTAGACTCTTGTCCAATGACTTTATCAAAATAATAATTATGTATACATATGATGATTTTATATATATGATGATGATCAAGTGGGTTTATACATCTTTACTCATTCATTATAGTGTTTATGTGTTGGAAATTTTCAAGACTAGTTACACTAGTTCAACTTGTTTACATTTTAAAGCCCAATGGGCCTATTACAAGCCCAATACTATTCATTAGCCCAATTATACTTTTATTATCAGTATTATACTTTATATGTTGGTCCCAAATGGGTTAAGCCCAATAAATAAGTTTATAAGTGTTTTACCAAATTAGTCGGGTTTATTGTCCATGAAAGCTACTTTGGCCCGTTAATGTCTATATGTTGTAAAGCTCGGGTTTTATCGATTTTTACTTGTTATATATGTTTATATATCAGTATGTGAGTTTATAAAAGTTTACATTAGACGGGTCCAACCGTCTAAGTTTTATTTAACAAAAACGTTAATCTTTCGGTTTTAGCCGAAAAGACGTAAAACTTAGTATATAGTTTTTATAACTTATAAAACTTACCAAACTACCATTTTTATATAATGTCCATTTATTTATCCTTATGCATTTTTATATAAATGAAATATATAAGTTAGTGGGTTTTAATTCATATTTTATACTATATTAGTTTGAGTGCTTATATAATAATATTAAACATTAATTTCACAAAATCAGTCCTAAAAATCTAGTTTACTAAAATGATCATATCTAGAGTTCTACATGGAGATAGAACCTCAAATTTTTATCATAGAAACTAAATGATATGTGCTTAATTCTATTCCTATAGCTACTGATGAATCAACCTTTAAGTATTTTATAAAATTCGTCCAAAACAGTGTACTCAGATTTGCACTCTAAACTTGTTTTGATCATATCTCACTCATTTTTATGATTCCATTGCATGGCCAACTCTCACATGTGTACAAGTCTCAATACACACTGTATATCAATTCATCTATACCATTTTATCAGTTCATCATATGGTTATTTACTATTTTTATACAACCTACTAAATTAAGCAAGATTAACCATTTTTACATATAGTTTTTCATCTTTTTACCCATGTTTATCAACACCAAATCCCCACACAATACTTTTATCATCATATATTCATCATATACATATATAATAAGAAAGAAAATACATGATTACATAATCAAAATAAAAAGAAGGATGGGAAGAATGATCCTTATACCACCATAGTGATGAAAATGTGAGGTTGATGAACAAGGCTTGGATTTTGATGGCAAAACTTGTGATATACCATTATCAACTTCAAGATCACCTATCTTCATGAATCATCTTTTGGAAAATCAGCCCTTGATTCCTTTGAAAACTTCTTTCTAGATGTTAAAATCACCACCAATCTATAGAGCTTTAAAAGGGCTTCATCATATGTGTGAATAACACATGATTTCATTGTTAAAATTGATCAAATGAGGGTGTTTATTGATGAATATGGGACGAATTTTGGGGAGGAAAGAGAGAAAGTTGTGGTGGTTTGCATGGATGGAAATGGAGAAATGGTTTAGTGAAGTGGATTTGTGGTTTGGTGGTATGTGTAGCTTACTTGTTAAGCTTTAGCTAACAAGTTTTAGCTTGTTAGCTACAAGTTTGCCACATCTTATGATGTGGTGTCTTTGTAGCCTTCCCATATAGTGGGGTGGGACAAGTGTATACTTGTCTCATCCCACTAATTTACGGGTATTCCTCGATTCTAGTTTCCTCGATTTGCGTGCCCTTGGTTCGTTTTACGAAAACGTTTTTATAAATTATGAATCAACGGCACAAAACGAATCTAATAAAAATTGTCTCATCAAAAACGGAGTTCAAAAACGTAAATACGTAAACCTAGGGTTTCCGGTTTAGTCGTAAAGGACGTTATATTAAAATCGTAAGTCCTAATCTCTTCTCGTAAATTTGTGCGTTTATGAACCAACACAAATTTAAAATTCCAAAATAATATTCACGGATAAATTTATTTCCTGAAATGTCGGACTGTCACCAAAACGGTGTATGTAAACGTAAGCACGTAACGTAGAATCCTCCGGTTTAGACGTAGTCGATGCTACTTCAAGACGTAAATCCAAATTTCTTCCCAAAAATAAGTGAGTTCATATTATAACATTAAAATAATGTTTTTAAAGAAATATTGAGAATAAAATATCAACCATAAATTGACGGATTGTCACAGCAATTGAGGCCACGGTCTCAACATGGGGCATATCTTCACTATTACTCTTGCAAGCGTCATGGAAATGCTCATCACAAACTTCATCAAGTACATAAACTATGTTAATGGTTTCATAAGCTTGAGACTTCTTAGTCACTTTTCCTAACTTAAACACCACTTTTTCATCCTCTATTCTCATGATTAATTCTCCCTCCAACACGTCTATTAGAGTATGACCCGTCCTCAAAAATGGTCTACCAACAATTAGAGGAACTCTCGGGTCCATGTCATAATCGACCACTACAAATTCGGCCGGAAAGGTAAACTTATCCACACCTACAAACACATCCTCCACATTACCTACCTGGTAAGCTATTGTACGATTGGCTAACTCAAGGGTCATCCTAGTTTGAGTGAGCTCGGGAAGAGAGAGTTTTTGCCAAACCGATAAAGGCATGAGATTTATGCTTGCCCCTAGATCCGCCAATGCCATGCAATTTTCCACCCCGGGAAAATTACAAGGGATCAAAAAGCGCCCCGGATCTCCAAGTTTTGTAGGTAAGGTTTTGAGCAACACGGCGGAACAATTCTAATTAAGGGATGTGTTGGGAAAATCAACCAATTTTTCCTTGTTGGGGAGGAGATCTTTGAACATCTTAGAAAATTTTGGCATGTAAGCAAGAGCTTTCGCAAAGGAGATGTTTATGTTGAGTTGCTTGAACATCCTCAAAAAGTTTGAGACTGGTATATCATCCTTGTTTTTCAATTTTTCCTTTCTCAATTATGAAGGGTAAGGAAGGTTTGGTTTAGGTGTAGGTGGATTAGGTGTTGTAGTGGAAGATTTCTCTTTTTTAGCTTCTTCATTGGGAGTTGTGGAAGGTAAAGGAGAAGTGGGTATAGGTTGAGAAAGTGTTGGTGATGAAGTAGTAGAGCTTGGAAGTGGTGAAGAAAATGTAGAAGGCTTATCGCAAGTTGGAACCAAAGTAGGCTTAGCAATAGAAGGTGTAGGAGGTGAAGGATCATTGGTCGTTTTTCAAATTCTTGTTGTAATAGCATTGACATTTGCCCTCGGGTTTGTTTGTGTGTTAGATGGTAAAGCCCCTTGTGGTCTTTGATTATGCATAATTTGGTTGTGAAGAAGAGAAAATTTCTTGTTGTTTTCTTCTTGAGCCTCTTTCATTTGTTTGTCATAGGAAGTAAGCTTTTGAAGAATCAAATCCATGGGGTTAGGTTGTACATTCCCTTGATAAAAACCTTGGTTTGGATAGGATGGAGGTGGTGCATTAAATCCTTGATTTGGTGGATAAAAGTTATTTCCTTGATTGTGAAAGTTGTTGGGTTCTTTATAGTTGTTCCCTTGGTATTGTGGTCTTGGCCCTTGGTTCCTTTCTAACAATTGAGGGGGATTGGGTTGATTAAGGGTGGGTGGATGGGGTGGGAATCCCGGTGGAGCAAGGTAATTTTGAGACTTGTAAGAAACGTTGTTTGGATTTATGTTGGGTTTGAAATGTTCTCGATGTTCTTCTTGGTAAGCATAACACTCCCCTTGATACCCTTGCACCTTATCACATTGTTGATAGGAATTGGGACCTCCACAAATCTCACATGAAATATCAATAAAATGTACATCATTGGTGGAATTGTTGCCCAACGAAATTTTCATAAAGTCATTCATCATGGTTTGTTGCATGTTTTGGGTGGTTTGCAAAATTTTTTGACTTTCTTTTTGAGCTTGAGTCAATTCTTGTATTGATGAAAGCAGTTGAGTCTCAAATGGTTTGGAACCTCCTTCTTGAATGACATGGACTCTCTCATCAAATTGTGTGTTAGTTTGCACCATTGATTTGGTTTCAATAATGTCCCAAGCGTCTTGAATGGATTTAGAAAGAATATTTCCGCCCGCGGAAGCATTAAGTGAATCTTGGTGATGAGGTCTTAGTCCATTGTAGAAAGTATTGATTTGGTAAACTTCATCGAATCCATGATTTGGGCATTTTCTCAATAACTCCTTGAACTCTTCCCAAGCATCACTAAAGGTTTGACTAGGTTTTTGTTGAAAGCCTATAATTAAGTTCCTCAAAGCCGTGGTCTTAGATGGAGGAAATAACTTGTTCAAAAACTTCTTATTGAAACTATCCCATGTAGTAATGCTCTCGGGTGGTTGTGTATCTAACCAATACTTAGCATTTCCCTCGAGTGAAAATTGTACCAATATCAAATTAATGGCATCATGGGGAACTTCATTGTACTTAATGGTGTTGCAAAGAGCAAGAAATTTATTAAGGTGATCATGTGGATTATCATTCTTATTCCCAAAAAATGGTTTGTTTGAAACCAAGTTAATCATGGATGTCTTTAGCTCAAAGGTGTTTGCGGGAATATCGGGTATCTTGATAGCATCGGCATATCCTTGCACATTGGATTGCAAGTGCTCCATCAAAGGTCGAGTGTCAACGTCGGCCATGGCTTCTTGTTGTGTGTGGATCAAAGTACGATTCTCGGGATCGGCTTGATGGACGGTGGTGTTTCTACTCTTTCTCTTTTTCTTCCTTTTGGGAGGAAGGGGTTGTGCACGCCCGCGAGTGAGCATGCAACTCAATACAAGGAGTGAGAGCGAAGCTCTCGTTCGACTTTGAAGAAGAAGGGATTATCCTCTTCGAGATTCAATATGAAATATGCACAAGAAAGTATAATATATGTAATTACTACTTGGGTGCAAGACCCCCAATCAAGCCTTCCTTCTTAGAATACGCACTAGTGAACGGGGGGTTAGGTGGCGCGAAGAACTTAAGTACCTATTAACCCTTAGATGGCATTTTACAGCACATCGCCTTTCTATTCACTTTGTAGTTTGTATTCTTCGAATTATTGCTTATTGGAAGTATTTATCTATTCTTGCTTAATTAATTTGATCGATACATGCGTCAAGGACCGGAACGCTCCCTAACATTGTGTATTGCAAAAGCAATACTTATGGAGATATGTGTATTGGTTGTTCGTATATGGATACGTATCTACATAAAATAATATAGAGAAAATATTTTTGTATTTATTAGGTTTTTTAAAGAAAATACTATATGTACGTAAAAACCGAGGAAATCCAATAATATATATTTTTGGGTGCAATCTCTTAGGAAAAAGATTGCTTTTTGAATTTTTTATTTTTTTGGTCAATTCTTTAGAAAAAGAATTGTTTTTGTTATTTTTTAGTTTTTATATTTTTATATTTTTGATTTTTTTTATGTTTTTTATTTATGATACGTAAAAATAACGTTCATGAGGTGAACGGATCCCAAAAGCCAATGAAAACCGTCAATCAATAGTCTCTCGTAAAGTCAAAGAACCGGCAGCGGCGCCATTTGATTTTGAGTATATTGAAGTTCGTTTCTCTTGATTCTTGACCAATTGAAAGTCCTAAAAATCTTAAGTTTATTATCGTTCTTGGTTGATAGGGTTTTTTGGATATTCTATGTCTATTTAAAACAACAAGTAAAAATGGTGAAAAATATTAAGCTATTTATCCGTAAAACATTTAGCAAATACCAATTAATATTCACAAAGGGACAAAATGTAAAAATGTGAAAGTAATGTACCCAAAATGTAAAGTAAAGGAAAGTTCTAAGTTTGAAATGTAAATTCTAGAAAGTAAAAGGACCAAAAGTGAAAATTCCAACAAACTTTTAACTAACTTTTAACAACTAACAAATAACCTAACTATTTTTGACAAGTCCCTGAAAGTTTAAGGGTGAAATTTATGTAAACCCTAATTAATTGCAAAATTAGCAACAATTACAAACAGTGACAATCTACAAGGACCAATATGCAAATAATGGGAACTTTTTATCAAAAACGGGCATCAACAAAAAATAAGCTCGTATGAGCTTATAACTGAACCAAATAAGCTCAAACAAGTTTCAATAGTCTTAAAATTGAAAAGTAGCTAGACCTGTATAAGGAATTTGCTTAAAACCAAGAAAAACTCAAACTAGCTTATTCCAATAAGCCATGAATAAGCTATCTAAAAATTGAGACGTGCACAATCAGATTTTTAATCTCAAACTTGTTAAACAGCTTATTAGGAGTAGGGAATGTTTTTCCTTTTTGAAAATGGTCAAGTGAATAAGTTAGAAAATGGATTTAAGCTAAAATGTAGCTTATTTGACTTTTGTTGACCAAAAATGGAAAAAACTCAAAATCTTCAAAATTACTCAATACATGTTCCTAAACAAGTTTGTGAAGAAAAATCACTAGTTTTATGAAGTAGAAATTGCTCTACAAGAAAACAGTCCACTTTTCTTTATAGAAACTTACTTTTGATCAAGTGCTTATGAATAAGCTGATTTCTAGCTCAATTCTGAAAACTGTAGAAATTCCTTACACAGACTAAAACTTTGGATGTTTGACTACAATTAAAAACTGGTTTCAAGCAATTTGATTAAGGAATAAACAAATGGCAAGGGATTGAAATGAGCTAGTTTTCTAAATGACAAATGATCACAGACTTGACCCAAACCTTTTACAAGCCATTTACCTTTTTGACCTTTGTTTTGACTTTAAAACTCAACACACTTATTACCAAATGTCTACTGAATGTAAATGAGAAAATCTTATCAGTTTTATCACACTTGAATTACAAAGATTTGACAAATCCAAACACCAATTATAAGATCTAATATGAACTTTTACAAAGCAGATTTAAGTAAATGAGCGATCCAAACTTTGACTACAATCAAAACATCTTTAGCTATTGAAATGGGAGTTATTTGACTCAATTTCAGACTTGTCAAACACTAAACACACAAATTGCACTCAAAAGTACTTAACTGATGAAGTAAAGGGTAAAATCAAGTAAAAACAGACTAAAGGCTATAAGGCTACTCAAAAGCTATCAATTCAATCCAATTACACTAAGACAAAGCCAAAACACAAGATCAGAGCAGCACAGATTGTTTACACTAGAATTGAGCATACAGACTTCATTTTAGTGGAACTTAAAACAGGATTTAACAAACTTTTTAGCTAAGGCCTCCTTTGATGGAGGAGTGTGGCACTGAGCCAACTCAAATCTACAAGAACATCATGAAAACACAACCATTAACCATATTATCACCTCCAAAAGCCATTGTTGTTCAAAATCAAACCAATCTGCATCAAATTTCTTCTAAGGACTAGAAAGGACTGATTTGGCTAGAAAAGCTTGCTGTAATCTCCAAAATATCTCAAACAAACTCCATTGATCACTTAAGATCAATGTAATCATAGACAATAACAGGATTGCAGGTAATGGTAAGTTGATTGAAGATAAGAGAAAGGAAATGGAAATTTTTTGGATTTTTATTGATGATTGAAGGAAATCTGTTACAACAGCTTTAACTAATTCCTAACTAACTCTCAAGAGTGTGTCAAACTCTTGAGAGAAGTTGCTAACTGAATTGAAAGCACAGAAATGGGGTAAATTCTAAAGTGTGTGTGTTTTTGCACACTTTTCTACATTACAACAAATGAGAGCCTAATCCTCTATTTATAGACTTGAGATGAAGTGAGGTGAGGAGGAATGACGTGTTGCCACCAATCAAATGCTGCCAGGTGTCATAAATCTGTTAATTGCTCATAGCCGTTGAACTTTTGAATTTGGGATTTTCTCTTTGGTTGACTTTTAGACTAATTGAGCACGTGGGATAGATTCCTTGATCAAACACGATTACTTTTCATGTATAAAATGTTTTATGAAATACAGTATAGATGAATCCATGACCTGTGCTCGTTTGAAGAAGAAGCTGCTAAGTGTGGTGATGTGGTTGGGTAGAGTTTTGTCACATGGATCATTATCCGTTTAGGATAATATGATTATTGCATGTCCATTTCTGATTGGCCAAGGAGATAGATAGTGGGAGGCACTGTTTTGGCTTTTTACATTTAATGTGAAGGTGATGTGGCAGCTAGCTGGTGATCCATGACTTAGTTTTCTTACATTATGATTGGTCCATAGGCATAAGACACGGATCATGACCAAACTTGAGGCATTTTTGACAAAAACAGTCTCTAGACTTTGGCAGATTATCAAAATGAGCTCTAATCTTCATTCCAATGGCAATTTTAGTCCTTTGACTTGTATTCTTGTTCATTTAACTCCCTTGACTTGGTTGACTAGAAGTTTGACCAAGTTTGACTTTGATCTTGACTTTTCCAAAGTTTGTATTTAAGTCCCTCAACTTTTGAATATTGTCAAGATAGGTCATTCATCTTCAATTGACTTGTCATATTTGATCCTTCTCTTGTCTTTTCATCATAAATGAGCTTGATTTCCACTTGTTTGCTTGAAAATATATCGTTGTTACCTATTTAAGCACAAACACAAAACACACCACATAATTTTGCTTTATAGCATAAAATTTAGGTATTTTCCATGTGTTTTAGGGTGATTTGTTGATTAATTGATATGAGATTTTGCTCATATCAATACCGCGGTTCCCTAGTGATAAGGACCCGCCGGCTAAGGTACGGAACCGCACCCAGTACTCTACTTTTCGGATATTCCTGAAACTTCAAATTTGCTCCAACACTTTTTAGAATCCTTGTTTCAACCATTTGACCACCCCCAAATTATCTTGGGCATTCTCTATTTAACCTTAAGCATTTGGCCTTCTTTCTCAAATCAAAATGTCTTATTCCTCAAATGAAAGCTTTGATTCTCTTCCATTCTCTCCAATTGCTTTCAACCCTAATTCACCCAAGAACACTCAAAATCACATCTCTTCTCCTTCTAAGAATGTTGATTGTGGAACTTCTTTTCTTCCACCACTAGCCTTTAGTGTTCTACCTCCTTCACATGATAATGTCATGCATAATGGAACATATTGTCAATGTTGTCAATATCAACATCTTGTTATTGCTCACATCTATGAAGAGTTGAATTACATCAAGAGTCTCTTAGTCAAACCTCCTCTTTTCTATAACTATGAGATCTCTACCAAGCCACCACCACCTCCTTCCGCCACTACCTTGTCTTTTATCTAAGCATTGATTGCTTATCTTCAAGACATCTAGTTCAAGCAAATCTTAGGGTTCTAGCTTAACTATGATTAGATTTATGCTTTTTATTTTGGCTTGTATTTGTGTCTCATACATCTTTGTATGATTTATTTCCTTGTATCTTTTATCATGTTTTCTTTTAACATGACTTATCTTGGATCTTTTGTTTCTAATTTTTTTTGTGATCTTTACTATATCTTGTTGGATGTTTCTTCTCTACTACTAACCCTTCTATGTAGCTTGTCACCATATATCGATTCCTTGGTGCCCCAATCAAGGGGAGTAAGCACCAAGGGGGAGCATTTGCAAAGTCCGGTTCTTTTCTTCTTCAAAGACTTTTGCAACCTTTTGCTTTGACAAAGGGGGAGAAATGATAAACTCGTCTTCGAAAATCTTGTTTTATTAGATGATTGAGTTTATGGATTGTCGGAATCAAAAAGGGGGATATTGTTAATGCAATGATGCCTAAAAACGTTACTTGTATTTTTTGGTCACACTTTGTTTTGATTACGACAATATGTAAAAACAAGCATTTACGAAAACAATAAAAAAACGAATTCTTGAGTTCAAGTGTTTTTCATTTAAACCATTATCACTTAAGGTATGAACAAACAAGTAATTATACTAATTAAGTGATCAAGGATTTAATCTTTTCTTAAAACTCACTTTTTATTAAGTGTGACAAAGTTTTATTATTAAACTCTCTTTTTAAGAAAATGTTTTATTAAATTAATTATTCGAAAATTTGAAATTTAAAAATGGCATATTCTATCTTGGTTTGGAATATCCTTTTAGGATATTTTAATCCCCAGATTCGAACCAACCCACTAAAAGACAAAAGGGAGCAGACTCTACGCCGGCGGTTCCTTAGCACCTACGGCGGTTCCTTATCGATAAGTAACCGTGGGATCCAATAAGGAACCACGGGCAGATATAGTCGTTGGATGTTTGTCTTATAAATAGTGGACCATTCTTAGACTTTCAATCTACCTCTTTTGCACATACATTTCCAAATTCTTTCATTCTTCTTAAATCACTCAAATCCTTGATCATTTTTTTTATTACTACTTGTTTAGAAGTGAATCTTTCTCCTCTCATCTTTTCCTCTCAAAGTGCAAAGAGAACACTATCATTCTTGAAGTGTTGTGTCTACCTCAAAGATCCATTGAAGATCCAAACTTATTTATTCATTGTTATGTCATTATTGTGAAGATCCAAGTACTTGTGTCTATTTGGAAGTTGTGTATGTATTAAGGTTAATACTTAGTCCTCAAAGTATATTGGTGTAGATTGGTCCTAGCTAAGATTAGGGCTCGACTTTTAGCTTAGAGTCGGAAATTGGTTAAGTGACGTTGTGTACGGTTTCTCCACCTTAAGGATCTTGTTGATTAGTGAACTCTCGAGTATGGAGTACTCGAGGAGTGGAGTAGGAACGAGGAGTGAGCTTTGTTTCCGAACCACTATAAATCCTTGGTGTTTGGTTTGATATTTCCTTCCCTTATCTCTTTACATTCATTATTCTTTATACTTGTGATTATTAGTTAGTTGCACTATACCTTGTTTATATTGTGTATAAGAAGGTTTAACATAAACACTCAAGCTTAAGTTTTTGTAAAAGGATTTTTTAAAACCAATATTTAACAAGTAAATTTAAGAAACCATTCAACCCCCCCCCCCCCCCCCCCCCCCGCCCTTCTAGTTTCTACAATTGTTAGCAGAGCGTGGTTGCTCAAGACTTTTTAAAATATATTGTATTTTAAAACTTGAATCGATCTATGGATTCCAACAAGTATCTAGAAGGGAAATCCATGCAAAGACCACCTCTTTTTGAAATTGATAGTTTTATTTATTGGAAAAATAGGTTTGAGACTTATGTGAAATCAAAAGATTTAGATCTTTGGCATGTTATTACCAATGGTGAGTTTTTTTCCATTTCAATATAATGAAGTTTCTAAAAGTAAGGAGATAGTCACTTTTGATAAAGCTAATGATGATACTAAAAGGAAACTTGCTAAAAATAACTAGGCTAAAATGGTGATATATAATGCTTTACCAAAGAAAGAGTATGAAAGGATTTTTATGTGTGAAACCGCTAAAGATATCTGGAATACTCTTTTATTAAATCACGAAGGTAATAGCCAAATCAAAGAAAGTAAAATCGATCTTCTTGTTCAACAATATGAACAATTTGTCATCTTAGAAGATGAAACCATAGATAGTGCATTTTCTAGATTTAACACTATTATTACTAGTCTAAAAGCACTTGATGAAGGTTTTTCTAGCAAGAACAATGTTTGGAAGTTTCTTAGGGCGTTGCATCCAAAGTGGAGAGCTAAAGTCACGGCGATTGAAGAATCAAAGGATCTCGCGAAATTATCCCTTGGTGAACTCATTGGTAACTTGAAGGTTCATGAGATGATAATTTTGAAGGACTCAGAAATGGTGGAAACTAAGAGTGAAAGAAAGTCTCTTGCACACAAAGCCAAAAAGGCACAAAGTGACTATGAAAGCTCCTCGGATAGTGATGATGAGGAATATGCCTTGGCGGTTAGAGACTTTAAGAAGTTCTTCAAAAGACGAGATCAATATGTGAGGCAACCAAACAACGACAAGAAACCCTTCTCTAAAACCGATTTGCCAAAGATGATAAAGGTGATAGGAAATGCTTTAGATGTGGTGATCCAAATCATTTCATTGGTAATTTTCCTAAGCCTTCACGCGACAACAACCACACGGCGTTTGTTGGAGGTCCATGGAGCGATAGCGGTGAAGATGTTGATGACAACCCCAAAGATGAGAAGTGTCTTATGGATCACACTTCTAAAGAGGTACTTTCTGAAACCGATTATTAAAGCAATAATAGTTCTTCTCAAGATTATTGTAAAATAGAAGGTCAATACAATAACTTGCATAAGTCTAAAATTTATTGAAAAGAACAAAGTGCTAAAATCAACTAAAACTAAGCTTGAAAATGAGATTAGTGAGCTAAAAGAGAAATTATCTAAGCTTGAGAAAAATAAAGAAATAGATCTAGGATGCTTAAAATGTGAAAACCTTAGAAAAGAAAAAAAAACCTTAAGAGCACCCCCATTAGACTTGAAAAGTTCATGAGAGGTACTAATGCTCTTGATGATATGTTAAACAAACAAATTCATTCTATGGAAAGACGTGGGTTAGGATATAACACTAATGAAGCATCAACTAGTAAACCAAAAAAAGTTAGGTTTTCAGAAAAACAGTCCCATGTACGCGGTGCTCCAATACATGGGGAGGTTCCTTATCGCTATGGAACCGCCGATGGAGCTAAGGAACCGCGTCCAGAAGAAGATCTTTGTGAAAATCCTGAACTTTCTGAAAAGTCAATGTTGGAAATACGTTTTACGTATTTATGAAGGATCGGTCGCTCCAACGATAATTATGTAATGGGCTCGTGGTCCACTGTGTAATGTATAGTCCATATAGCCCACATGTAGGGTGGGCTATATATATACCCCTCCTAGCATGTTAGGAGGGGTTGGTTAGTTCATTGATTCATCTTTTCATTTAATCTAATCACTTTCTCTCTCTACTTTTCTTCCCTCTCCTTTCTCTCTCTACACCTAATCTCCTTCTTCCCCATCTCTTCCACCAAATCCATAGATCTAATCCTTCATTTACCAAATCCTTAGAATACGTAGGCCTTCAATTGGTATCAAGAGCCATGGTTGAATCTTAGGATTTGCTTATTTTTTATCTTTTGATTTGGTGGTAAAAATCCTTTCTTTTCTAATTTTTTATCCATCTTTTCATCATTCGATCAATTTTTTATCAATTTTTTAAAAAAATTTATCAAATTTTGTTTTTTATTATTATCAGTTTTATTCTTTTTTTCGTATGTTTTTACCATCAGTTTTTGATTATCAGTTTTTTTTTTAGTATCATTTTATCAATTTTGTTTAAAATAATCAGTTTTTCTTTTTCAATAATAAGTTTTTTATAATCACATTTTTTAATCCTTTTTTAATCAGTCATTTTTTAATATTTTTTTAGATCAGTTTATCAGTCCAAATCCGTCCATCTTTTCATTTTTTTTTTTCATATCTGTCCAAAGTCAGTCCTATAGTCCATATCATCAATCTGTCCAACATCAGTCTCGTTTCATTGTCAAACGTCTCGTTTCTGTTCATTCAAGCTGTTGTAAAACATTCCGTATGGACGAATTTTGAAAATCTTTCCGAATAGACATATTTTCCGAATAGACATATTTTCCGAATAGACATATTTTCCGAATAGACATATTTTCCGAATAGACATATTTTCCGAATAGACATACTTTCCGAATAGGACTCGACTTTCCGAGTAGGACTCAACTTTCCGAGTAGAAAACTTTCCGAGTAGAAAACTTTCCGAATTGAAAAACATTCCGAATAGATTTTTTTTAAAATAGACACTTCTATTCGGAATAAACACGACTCGCCTGAAGACTCAAACCACTCTCGGACACCAATCTCACACCTCGACTCACTCTCGAAAACCATACTCAAACTCACACTACTCTCGACTCCACAAACCAAACACCCCCCTCAATTTTTCACAATTCTCTCGACCCTCGGCCAACACAACACAAACCAAACATCCCAGTCTCGACCAACCAAGAAACACCCTGGACTCACACCCTCGACTCCAAACCTGACTCGATCAAACCTTCGCAACACAACCCCAAATATTCCCTCGTCTAGACCCTCACCCTCGAAAACTCGACTCCCACACTCGACATCACAACCCCTTCACTCGTCTTCTGACAATCCCCTCGACTATCGACCTGGTCTCACCTCACACCTATCAAACAAACCTCTCGACAAAACTTTTGTCCAAAACAACTCGAACCCCTCACCCCAAACCAAAACCTCTCGACAAACCAACAACACCTCAAACCCTCCAACCCTCTCTCTCTCTCGGACACCACTCATAACACCCTAACCACACAACACCACTCTAGACTTAAAAGATCTCAGTTTGTTTAAACTTTTTTCAAAATCTTTTCTAAGATTTATAAGTTTAAACATTATCATCATTGATCGAAGATTTATTTCCAGACTCAACACAAACAAGAAAGACACACAGATGAAGAGAACGGTTGTGCTTCGACAATAAAAGTTAAAGACACCTACCTGAGACCCATTTACAGGATCTTGAAGATCATCACGCTTGCTTGATAACGCATTGATATAGGTTTGGAGAGAGATATAAAGAAACTTGATAAAGAATTGATAAAGGAAGAAACTTGATAAAGAATTGATATAGGCAGAAACTTGATAGGAATTGATAAAGAAGATTGAGGAGTTTTGATTGAGGCTGCGTTTTTGGTTATCTGTGTGAGGAAGAGAGAGGATTTAGGTTTGTGAGTGTATGGTTGAGAGAGAAAGAGAAGTCAAGCGTGTATATTTTTTTGGGCGGATAAAACTAGGTGGAGTTGGGGGACACGTGGGTTGACTGGCGGAAATAACAAGGAAAGGGCGGTGGATCTTTTCTGTTTGGCCCACGTGTTGTGGTTAGGCGGACAAAACAAGAACAGTTTTTTTTATTTATTTAATTTTTAAATTAGGTAATTTTTTTTTAGTTAACGCAATTTTCAAATTCATTTTACAAAAATATATCCGATTTTTTTTTATATTTTCAAAAATAAATCAGTTTTTTCTATTTTTAAAAAGTGTTATTTTAGAAAGTTTTTTTAAGTTACGTTATTTTTTTATTTTGTACCTTTTTTTATTTTGAAAATTTTATTTTTTTGGATATTAACTTTTCTTTTTATATATTTTCTTTATTTAAATTGTTTTTATTTTTATTTTGTTTAAATAAAAGTGTTGTGACAAAAGTGACGTGACAACGTGATATAGTGACAAGGATTATTTCGCCGACGGATTGTTGAGGCGGTAATTCTGAAAGTTAACGTGGAAAAATCCTGTGAATTTCATTTTCTTGGTTTATCCACGTTTTGTCAAGTATCGTATTGGTCTCTCGACATTTACCACGATTATCTTTCTTCGACTTTCAATGGAGTCTTTGAATTTGACACTTAAAGAGGGAGACTTGCATCGAATGCAAGACAAAGCTCGAGAAAGTGGTGTACATTCATTTCAAATGCTTCAGTGTCATCTAGTCACTCTTTCACGAATTCAAGGAGGGAGCGAATTTGTGACAATCTTTGGACAAGATCGTCATATATTCATCGACTCAATGTTCACCACTTTGACCGAACTCGCCGAGCAACTCAACCGTTACAACTTTAATCAATCTGCATCGGCACTTGCTTATAAGGCTCTTGTGACACAACTCACGCCTTTCCTCCAATTTAATATCATCAAGTCTGAAAGTTCGATGCTTTGCCAATCTTTTCTTCGAGATACACATACCGAGCTTCGAGTTTTTCGTGATACAATATTGAAACTCATGACCTCGGTCTCGTCTTCGATTTATGAGAGATCTCGACTTCAGCAAGGGTATGATAATGGAGTGCAAGACTCTTCGATGCAAGAGGAAATTGGTCATACGGTTGACAACTTGGAGCCTAACGATGGCAAGAGCACCGAATCAGGAGGACAACATGATGCCAGTGGCACGTCAGGGAATGTTCACGAGATTTCTCTTGATGACACCTTACCCATTTATGACACAGAGCCTGCAAACATGGTACAATGTGATGTTAATTATGATGTATATGCTGATGACATACCGCATATTGAGCATTCGAAACCTAATTATGACAAACATGGGATGGAAAAGAGTGATAGAAATACCACTTCTGATTCATCCGATGTGAGTCATAATGGGGGAGAAAGTATTCAAAATGCTAAACATCATGATAATTGTCCCATAACTGCTTCATTGATTGCTTCTGATTCCAAGATTAGAGAGCTCGAAATGATTGTAGCTCAACAATTAAAAGATCTTGAGGATGCCAAACTTGAATTTTCTAAGAAAACGGATAAATTTGAAACATACTTTGAAAAACTTGAAAAGTCAAACGTTGTTCTTGAAAGAAAATTGGATCAAACTGTTCTAGATTCTAAAGCTGAAAAGGATAATTTTTTGAAACAAATTCAACTGCTTGAATCTAAGTTGGCATCCCAAGATAACTTGCTCAAAGAAAATGAAACGTTAAAAGCCCAAGTTCAGGAAAAGGTATTTGCTATAGCTGCGTTGAAAAACGAGTTAAGGAAAAATAGAGGAACTAGTGTGGACACTAAGCTTGAAAAACCATCAATCTTGGGGAAACCGCCTACAAATCAGTTCGTCAGACAACCGACAGTCAGACAACCTACTGCATTTAGATCCGAGCGACCACAATCCTCGAGATCGCGGTTTGCCTCCCAAGTTGATTTGGTTCATCTTTCTAGACCAGTCACTCCAGCAACTAGGCCCAATGTGATCACTCCAGCTTTAGCAAGACCAAATCATATGATTGCCTCTAGTTTCCCTAAAAATACCAAGACCACGTCTAGAACTAGTTCAAATGACGTTTGCCATAAATCTGGTCAAAGGGAAGCTATTCAAAAGACACATGTAAGAGATAGCAATGTCCAACCTAGTCAGATGCCTTCTAGATTACCCAACACTGCTAACCGTAGCATGCCATCTTCTAGGAGCATCGATCAATCATCTAGGAATTATTCAGACATTAAATATGCTACTTGTAAAACATGTAGAAAATGTGTCTTTACGGCAAATCATGATGCTTGTGTCAAGAAATTACTTGATGAGGTGAACTCCCGTGCTAGAATTAAGTCCCAGTGGATAGCTAAAATCAAACCCTTTGGTAAAGTTTGGCGCCCCACTGGTAGAACTTTTACTCTTGTAGGAAACGAGTGCCCTTTAACTAGGATAGTCCCTGATTCTACGAAGACTACTAGGGAGGAAATTGCAAAGGATGATACATCACTTAAGCTTGAACTTAAGATTTTCTATAAAAGGAAACGTTTGCCAACTAAGACAAGTGAATCATCCCCTCAGGCCACCTCTGACACAAGTAAAGCCAACTGTGAACCCCCACGTGCTTCTATAATTGATATCGCTAACCCATGTCAAAGCATGCAAATTCCTAATGAGATTGCAGGTACCAAAGTTGATGTTCCAAAAGAACGAAGCGGTCCAATCGTTGTGTACCGTTCAACTAAGGACACTCTCAGAGTTTGGTTGCTGAAGAAGCAGATATCAGAGAAACTAGTATCTCAGGGGATTCAGGGTTAAAGCTCACAAGGACTTACAGTCACATAACAGACTGTAACTCGATCTCAAAAGACAGGAAAGTTCATCCCGATGATGACTTATCCTAAAAACGAGAAATTCATTTTTCTCGGGCATGAGCTTATGTTAAAAACATTCCACGTTTTTAAGCTCATGCACAAGGACTTATAGTCATATCACAGACTGTAACTCGCTCTCACAAAGAAAGGAAAGTTTATCGCCGATGATAAACTTATCCTAAAAACGAGAAATTCATTTTTCTCGGGCATGAGCTTATATAAAAAACATTCCAAGTTTTTAAGCTCATGCATCAAGGCTTATAGATAAATGACAGTCTGTAACCCGTTCTTCAAAGGCAGGAAAGTTTATCGCCGATGATAAACTTCTCCTTACAACGAGAAATTAATTTTTCTCGGGCATGAGCTTATATCGAAAACATTCCAAGTTTTTGAGCTCATGCACAATGACTTACAGTTAAATGTCAGACTGTAACTCGAACTTAAAATAAAGGAAAGATTATCTTTTATGATAACTTATCCTCTTAACGAGAAATTCACCTTTCTCGGTCATGAGCTTGTATTAAAACATTCAAAGTTTTAAGCTCAGAAAGGAAAGTGTATTTTTTAAATAAGAGAAATTTTCCTCGTAACGAGAAATTAACCTTTCTCGGTCATGAGCTTTCCGTTAAAACAGTCAAAGTTTTCAAGCTCATGAAAAACGACTTCTAAGTAAATGTCAGCTTAGGACTCGTTCTTCAGATAAAAGGAAAGTTTATCGCCGATGATAAACTTATCCTTAACAACGGGAAGTTTACAACTTCTCGGACTTGAGCTCGTTTTATAAGATATTCAACATCTTAAGCTCAAGTAATTGTTTTTCAAAACTTTGAACACAATTTTTCGAGAATTTCTCAAAAGATTTTTCTAAATCTTTCAAAATTGTGTGTTCAAAAACGTTTTGATAAAACGAGCATGTCTTCTGGAATCGATAATATTTACGAACCTAGAAATGTCATTCAATAATGACACGGGGTTGTAAATAAAGTTCGAGCAGAAGTTCAAACTTTTAAAACATGCTCAAAATGGTTTGCTATTATTTCAGATAGCAACCCGCTTTTCATAATCAAGTCAAGCATTTCACCGGAAAGCTTTGACTCAACAACGGGAATTAATTTTCTCGGGGACGTGACGAGGTGACCAACATTCGTGAACAAGAACCATGTGCTTCTTTCATATGCTGTTCTCTATCATTCAGGTCCAACCTCGTACTTTGCTAATATTGTGAATTCATCATCATATATTGATCTTTGCACGTGTTAAATACCTTACACTTGTGTTTAAAAGGTATTTAATTTACGTTTCAAGTACACCCTCATTAATTTGAGGGGGAGCTTGTTAATATCACGAAGATAATTGCACTTGCATTTTTCTTCCCAAATTTTCTTAAAAAGCTATTAAATCAATTGATATTAAAAACATTGATTGAGTTAATATTTTTAATATGGGGGAGAAAATGTGATTTAATATGGGAAATGATTAATCACAAATGGTTTGACTTAACGTGCTAGCTCATCCCGACATGTGCGAAATGTTTTCGGATATCGTGGCATATGTTAAGGGGGAGCAAAATGGATTTGCACTTCAAAATGAATTTCATGGTGACATACACTTACCCAAAACATCTCTATTCACGACGGTGACGATTGTGGTGACATAAGGATGGTAGGATAGGTTAAAGTCCAATGATTTCTCTAGAACCGGAGGAATCTTCCCAAGGACATTCCATAGCTAGAAATAGTAGTCCTTAGGAAAGATGGAGAAAGATTGTGAACGTAGCTGAATGCCGACCAAGTACTTAAGTTAGCACTGGAACAATCACAACAAGGTGCTAGTTATGACGTATTGGTAAGCATTGAAGGAGTTGAAGAATGAAAAAGAATTGTAAAGATAAAGGGTGTAAAGAAAGAAGCCCTCCTTACAACCTTAGGCAGAAACCGGGTCAATTCATATGCTATTGAGATCATTTTTAATGATTCTTGATATTGAAGAAAGACATCATGGACCCAGTGATGCAAGGCACAACCCATCCCAGCTAACTCAGATATCTCTCAAAAGATATTTGTTTTAATCACACGGAGATAACACATTATCTATTGATTTATTCACTCCGAATAAATTGGTATTGAAAAGGTGGCACTCCTCTCCAGCCTCCGATCACTAAAATCCAAAATGCACGATCAAGTCTAGAGCCATTTGAGATCATCAAATATCTCATTAGGACACACTTTCATTATTCCTTGCTTGTTCACACAATGTGAAAAGTAAGAAAGATCTTAAGAGTCCTACGCAAAATCTTTATGATCTTGCCTGAACATCCGAGTAATACGAAAGTATTTACAATGAAGATGGAAATCCTTCTTGAGCGAATATCAAAAAGCTCATGGTAGGTGACTTGTGCGATTCTTTATGAATCAAACTTGTGATAACTGGAAAGCAACAGTGGTTTAATTCTTAAATGAATTTAAACACGTTCCAGGCCTCTACGCATTATCATATGATCTTGCCAGAACACTCAGAGTGACTCTTTATTGATCACAGTGACGAGTGGAAATCCTTCTAGTGTTAACATCAAACAGCACTTGGTAGGTAACTTGCAAGATTCTTTATGAATCAAGCTAGTGACAACTGGAAAGCAACGATGGTGCGGTTCTTAATTGAACTTCACTTGTTCCAGGAACATGAATTGACGGCTTCAAATCATGCGGATAATATTATCCAAATGATTCACTCTTTACGTTCGCAGTCAGCTTTGGACGGTCGAGTAAAGAGAACGGGTTTACCCGCGAAATCTTGTCAAGGAGGTTCTTTATTGAAACTACCTGCCACAAGTACGATATTTAATATCGTCCAACGGTCTTCACCGACCGGAGGTAAAATGCTACCGAATTAGAATGAAATGTTCAAGGCCATTTCATCCGTGTATATTGTTTGTTGCTAACTGTCTTATGCAGTGTAACAAGAAGGTGGCATTGCGGTGTACAATCCAAAAGAAGTCGTCACCACATGCTTATACTACATACACTTAGTACTTCAACAAATTCAAGAAAGTCTGAAGGTCAAGTCTTCCGCTGTATCAAACCCTGAAGGTTTCAAGAATTTAAAGGTATAAGTATGTGGAACATGAAGTCACGAAGAGGCAAATTTCACAAGTGATGAATGCATAAGGTCAAGGCAAGGAAACATGCTCAAGGACTAAAGTCAAAGATCACATCAAGCATATTCACAAGAACAAGATCGAAGACTCAAGCATAGTATGCTAGGTTTAAGATTTTGTAAAATGGTGTGACCTCCCTTAGTGGGATATTGTTGGAAATGTATTTTCCCAAAGAAAGTCTCGGTCACATCATTATTAGCATAGATCACGAGCCATAGAATATTTAGAACTTTGTAACTTGGAGCGACCTCCCTTAGGGGGAGATTGTTGGAAATACGTTTTACGTATTTATGAAGGATCGGTCGCTCCAACGATAATTATGTAATGGGCTCGTGGTCCACTCTGTAATGTATAGTCCATATAGCCCACATGTAGGGTGGGCTATATATACGTAGGCCTTCAGTCAATTTTACATGAAGGACCAAAACATATTCTTATTAACAAGGTCAATGTACCTATAATTTAAAAGTCTACTCTAGATAAATTCTACAAGCCCTTGAGTAAACCTCTAATGGGAACTAGAAATTTATCTAGATAAACATCTACTCCTCTAAGAGTACGAAATGAATCTAAATCTAGAAGTAGAACAGCTACGCCAAAAATAAATGATCAAGCTAAACCACGACCTAAAAGTAAAACTCCAACACCTAGGAGGAATATAATAATACTAGATCAAGATCAAAGACACCTAGGAGAAACTATGGACAACAAAATAGCCATATTAATTGGAATAATTTTCAACAACAATACTTTTCCCCATGGGTAATGTCTCCTTCATTCATGCATCCCAACCAAATGCAAGGGATGTTTGGAACTAACAATTTTGGACCCATGAGATATTGGGGACCAAATGTTTGATCTTGTGTGTTGTTACCTAGATATGCTTGGGAATCGATCTAGAGCCCGACGAGTGGATTAAGGATAGTGGTTGTTCTAAACACATGACGGGTAATCAAAGTTTGTTCTCACACTACAAAGCATATGATGGAGGTAACGTTATATTCACAAGTAATTGACGTGGTAATATCATTGGCAAAGGTACGGTCTCTCTTGACTCTATGACTATAGGAAACATAGAGCACGTAGATTACTTAGGTTTTAACCTTTTAAGTATAGGTCAAATTTGTGACAATAAGTGTAAGGTCATCTTTTCAGAATATGACAGTGAAATCGTAAAAGATGGAAAAGTCATTGGAAAAGGTGTTAGAAAGCATGGGCTTTATGTCATGAAGGTTAATAGGAAGTCAAAGGAAAACTTATGTCTAGCGACTTTAGATGATAGTTCTACTCTTTGGCATAGGAGATTAGGTCACGCTAATATGCTTTTAATTCAATCTTTAGTCACTAAGGAGTTGGTAAGACATCTCCCCAAGATGAAGTTTCATAGTCACTTTTGTGATGCTTGAAAAATTGGGAAGCAAGTTCACTCTAGTCACAAAGCCAAGAATTTGGTTTCGACCTCTCGGTGCTTAGAGCTCCTACATATGGATCTCTTTGGACCTTCCGCCATACGGAGTTATGGAGGTAACCTTTATACCCTAGTTATAGTTGACGACTACTCTAGATTCACTTGGACTACATTTTTGGCGTCTAAGAATGAAGCTTTCGATCACTTCGAAACCTTAGGTCGAAGAATTCAAAATCAACTATGATGTTCAATTGTCTCTATTAGGACGGACCATGGTAGGGAATTTGATAATGAAGTGCAATTTGATGCCTTTTGTGAAGCTCATGGTATTACCCATAACTTCTAGGCTCCTCGCACCCACAATTAAATGGGGTAGTTGAAAGGAAGAATAGGACCATCCAAGAGATGTGTAGGACGATGTTAAATGATCAATCTTTGCCTAAAAAGTTTTGGTGCAATACCGTGGACACATCAACTTACAATCTGAACCGAATTCTTATTCGAACATTTCTAGGAATGACCCCCTAAGAGATTCTTAAAGGTAAGAAGCCCTCATTGGAATACTTTAAGGTGTTTGGAAGCAAGTGCTTTATTCTTAACACCAAAGATTACCTTACAAAGTTTGACCCAAAGTCTTACGAAGGTATCTTTTTAGGTTATTCTCAAACTAGCAAAGCCTACATAGTCCTCAATAGAACCTCGGGTGTAATTGAAGAATCACTTAACGTGACATTTGATAAAACCACTCCTTCATCTAAGACACCACCTTTGGTAGATGATGACTTAGATGAAATAGACATAGTTAATCCTAAAGATGTTAGAAACATAGGAGTTGAAGACCTTAGTGTTAAAAAGGGAGTAAACATTAAGGAGTCTAAGGATCATGCTCTCGATAACGTCATAGGCGAATTAAATCAAAGGACCCTAAGATCTCAAGTCCAAAATCAAAGTAACTTCTTTTGTTCGTCTCCTTGATTGAACCAAAGAATGTTAAAGAAGCTTTGATGGATGAGAGTTGGGTCATCGTTGTGCAAGAAGAATTGAATCAATTCATTGCTAATGACGTTTGGGAACTTGTTCCTCAACCTAGAAGTTCGACCATCATAGGAAACAAATTGGTATATATGAATAAGTTAGATAAGAATGGTGTTGTGTCTCGTAACAAGGCTAGACTTGTAGCTCAAGGCTATAATCAACAAGAAGGTATTGATTATGACGAGACATACGCACCCGTATCTAGATTAGAATCCATTAGAATCCTTTTAGCTTACGCTTGTGCTTTAGACTTTAAGCTTCAACAAATGGATGTAAAGAGTGCATTTCTTAACGGTTTGATAAATGATATGTGGATCAACCTCCCGGCTTTATTGATTTTGAGAAACCGGATCATGTTTACAAGCTTAAGAAAGCTCTTTATGGTCTCAAACAACCACCCAAAGCTTGGTAAGATAGACTTAAAGCGTTTCTTGTAAAACATGAGTATACCAATGGGATGGTAGACAATACACTCGTTACAAAGAAGAAAGTTTCTCACCTCATTATCGTACAAATATATGTTGATGACATTATATTTGGTTCAACTTCTCAATCATTATGTGATGACTTTGCCAAAATCATGCATGACGAGTTTGAAATGCGTATGATGGGAGAACTTAACTTCTTTTTAGGACTCCAAATTAAACAAATGGACGATGATATTTTCTTTAATCAATCCAAGTATGTTAAAGAAATGCTAAAGAAATTTGGATCAGAAGACTCTATACCAATGAAGACCCCTATGGCCTCGGATACTAAACTCACCGTAGATGATGATTGTGAGTCGGTAGACAACACAAAATATATAGGTATGATTGGTAGTTTGTTGTACCTAACGGCAAGTCGACCCGATATCATGTTTTGTGTTTGCCTTTGTGCTCGCTTCCAAGAGGCTCCCAAAACCTCTCACCTTGAAGCGGTTAAGTGTATCTTCTAATACATTAAGGGCACTATACAATTAGGATTATGGTATCCTAAAGTGACCAGCGTAGAAACCATTGTCTATGCGGACTCGGATCATGCGGGAGACTATGTGGACCGGAAAAGCACTAGTGGAGTTTGTACCTTCATGGGTTGTTGTTTAACTTCTTGGTTCTCCAAGAAACAAACCGCTCTTGCTATATCCACCACAGAAGCCGAGTATGTGAGAGCCGGTAAAGCTTGTAAACAAGCTCTATGGATGAAGCAAGCGCTTGTTGATTACGGGATTTCTCTTGATGACGTTCCCATCATGTGCGACTGTGCAATAGACCTTAGCAAGAATCCCGTGCAACATTCGCGAACTAAGCACATAGAGATTCGCCACTATTTTCTTAGGGATAATGTTCAAAAGGGGAACATTTCGATAGAGAAGGTACCCTCGGTAGAAAACTTATCCGATATCTTCACTAACCCACTTAAGAGGGAAACTTTTAATTACTTGCGTCTAGGTCTAGGTTTAATGTGCATTCTAATTTATCTATTATCTTTTATCTTTTGAGTCTTTTCTTTTTTGAGCTTTTGAGTATAATAAACTCTTTTTTGGAAAACTTCTCTTCCCTTTTTTTCAAAATTCTCAAAGTTCTTTCGAAAATGGTCGAGAAATGTTCTTGCATTGTTAATTCAATATAAAAATGTTTTTCATAGCTTCTTGCTATTCATAATGAGCTTACATAATTCATATGTCAGGGTCTCTCAAATATAGCAAGAACAAAAGAGAACCATGGAGGGTCGTTGTGTCATGACCCTGTGTCTAGTTCTATATACCTCCTACAACGATTTTATTAAAAATCCATGTATTTCGGTCTAAACCTTGTTTGGTGAGCTCTTGTGTGTTTTCTTTGTCTATATTTACTTTTTAGCATATCCTCATGATTTGTTAGACTAGAAAAATAGGATTTGCTGAATTGGAAAATCCTCCCTCATCACCAAACTCAACCTACTGTGGGCGGTTCTTATTGATATCGTGGTTCCCCAGTGATAAGGAACCACCGGCTGAGGTAAGGAACCGCACCCAGTACTCTACTTTTCGGGTATTCTGGAAACTCCAAATTTGCTCCAACACTTTTTGAAATCTTTGTTTCAACCCTTTGACCAACCCCAAATTATCTTGGGCTTTCTCTATTTAACCTTAAGCATTTGCATTCTTTCTCAAATCAAAATGTCTTATTCCCCAAATGAAAGCTTTGATTCTCTTCCATTCTCTCCAATTTCTTTCAACCCCAATTCACCCAAGAACACTCAAAATCACATCTCTTCTCCTTCTAAGAATGTTGATTGTGGAACTTCTTTTCTTCCACCACTAGCCTTTAGTGTTCTACCTCCTTCATATGATAATGACATGCATCATGGAACATATTGTCAATGTTGTCAATATCAACATATTGCTATGGCTCACATCTATGAAGAGTCGAATTACATCAAGAGTCTCTTAGTCAAACCTCCTCTTTTCTATAACTATGAGATCTCTACCAAGCTACCACCACCTCCTTCCGCCACTACCTTGTCTTTTATCTAAGTATTGGTTGCTTATCTTCAAAACATCTAGTTCATGTAAATCTTAGGGTTCTAGCTTAACTATGATTAGATTTATGCTTTTTATTTTGGCTTGTGTTTGTGTCTCATACATCTTTGTATGATTTATTTCCTTGTATCTTTATCATGTTTTCTTTTAACATGACTTATCTTGGATCTTTTGTTTTTATTTTTTTTGTGATCTTTGTTATATCTTGTTGGCTATTTCTTCTATACTACTAACCCTTCTATGTATCTTGTCACCATATATCGATTCCTTGGTGCCCCAAGCAAGGGGGGTAAGCACCAAGGAGGAGCATTTGCAAAGTTTGGTTCTTTTCTTCTTCAAAGACTTTCGCAACCTTTTTGCTTCGACAAAGGGGGAGAAATGATAAACTCGTCTTCTAAAATCATCTTTTATTAGATGATTGAGTTTATGGATTTTCGAAATCAAAAAGGGGGAGGTTGTTAATGCAATGATGCCTAAAAACGTTACTTGTATTTTTCGGTCTCACTTTGTTTTGATTACAACAATATGTAAAAACAAGCATTTACGAAAACAATGAAAAACGAATTCTTGAGTTCAAGTATTTTTCATTTCAACCATTATCACTTAAGGTATGAAAAAACAAGTAATTATACTAATTAAGTGATCAAGGATTTAATCTTTTCTTAAAACTCAATTTTTATTAAGTGTGACAAAGTTTTATTATTAAACTTTCTTTTTAAGAAAATGTTTTATTAAATTAATTATTCAAAAATTTGAAATTTAAAAATGGCATATTCTATCTTGGTTTGGAATATCCTTTTAAGATATTTTAATCCCCAGATTCGAACCAACCCACTAAAAGACAAAAGGGAGCAGACTCTACGGCGGCGGTTCCTTAGCACCTACGGCGGTTCCTTATCGATAAAGAACCGCGGGATCCAATAAGGAACCACGGGCAGATATAGCCGTTGGATGTTTGTCTTATAAATAGTGGACCATTCTCAAACTTTCAATCTACCTCTTTTGCACATACATTTCCAGATTCTTTCATACTTCTTAAATCACTCAAATCCTTGATCATTTGTTTGATTACTACTTGTTTACCCCTCATCTTTTCCTCTCAAAGTGCAAATAGAAGAACACTATCATTTTTGAAGTGTTGTGTCTACCTCAAAGATCCATTGAAAATCTAAACTTATTTATTCATTGTTATGTCATTATTGTGAAGATCCAAGTAGTTGTGTCTATTCGGAAGTTGTGTATGTATTAAGGTTAATAATTAGTCCTCAAAGTATATTGGTTCAGATTGGTCCTAGCTAAGATTAGGGCTCGACTTTTAGCTTAGAGTCAGAAATTGGTTAAGCGACGTTGTGTACGGTTTCTCCACCTTAAGGATCTTGTTGATTAGTGAACTCTCGAGTATGGAGTACTCGATGAGTGGAGTAGGAACGAGGAGTGAGATTTGTTGTCGAACCACTATAAATCCTTGGTGTTTGGTTTGATCTTTCCTTCACTTATCTCTTTACATTCATTATTCTTTATACTTGTGATTATTAGTTAGTTGCACTATACCTTGTTCATATTATGTATAAGAAGGTTTCACATAAACACTCAAGCTTAAGTTTTTGAAAAAAAGGATTTTTTTAAAACCAATCTTTAACAAGTAAATTTAAGAAACTATTCAACCCCCCTTCTAGTTTCTACACAAGGTAAGACTGGTTGCTCAAGGTTACACACAAGAATAAGACATTGACTATGAAGAGGTTTTTCCTAGCCTATTCTTCTTGCATGGGTTTCACAGTCTACCAGATGGATATCAAGAGTGCTTTCCTATATGGCACAATTCAAGAGGAAGTATATGTTATGCAGCCTCCTGGTTTTGAAGATTCAGAGCATCCAAACAAGGTCAATAGAATTAAGAAGGTAATGTATGGCCTTCATCAGGCCGCTAGAGCTTGGTATGGTACTCCTTCCACATACTTGGTGGAAAATGGTTTCAAAAGGGGCACCATAGATCAAACTTTGTTCACAAAACAGGAAGGGAAGGATTTTCTTCTTGTACAGGTCTATGTTGATGATATCATCTTTGGTTCTTCTAACCGAAGGATGAGTGATGATTTCTCCAAGCTGATGACTGAAAAATTTCAAATGAGTGTAATGGGAGCGATGAACTTCTTTCTAGGTCTTCAAGTCCAACAGAAAGCAAATGGTATCTTCATCTCTCAAGACAAATATGTAGATGAAATTTTGAAGAAGTGTAGCTTTTCCCCTCATGAGAAACGGGCTAACACCCCCATGGATAGGGAACACCCCTGGGGAAAGATTGGAGATGGAAAGGATGTTGATGTTAGGCATTATAGGTTAATGATTGGTTCATTAATATATCTTACTGCCTCTAGACTTGAAATCATGTTTGTTGTGTGTGCATGTGCAAGTCATCAAGTGACTCCCAAAGAGTGTCATTTTCATGTTGTTAAAAGGATCTTTAGGTATCTTAGGTTCTATCCCACTTTGGGATTATGGTACCCTAAAGATTCTCCATTGGAGCTTGTGGGCTATTCAGACAGTGACTATGGAGGAGACAATAATGATAGGAAATCCACAACTGGTGGATGTTAATTTTTTGGGAGCAGACTTATTTCTTGGCAATGCAAGAAACAAACAGTGGTGGCCAATTCAACAACTGAGGCTGGGTATGTAGCTGTTGATGCATGTTGTGGGTAAGTGCTATGGATTCAAAATCAGCTTTTAGATTATGGGTACAATTTTATGCATACCAAGATTTTTGTAGATAATAATAGTACACTTTGCATTATTAAAAATCATGTACATCATTCTAAAACTAAACACATAGAAATAAGGCATTATTTATAAGGAATTGTTTTGAAAAAGGTTTAATACATCCAAATAGAATAGACACAGCAGATAATGTGGCTGATCTTTTGACTAAACCTTTTGATGTTGGGAGGTTCCAGTACTTGGTAACAAGTATTGGAATGATCAATCCATAAAATATGTGTTTTGAGTTTATTGTATAATATGTACAGGATATGCATTGTTATTATCTCATGTAAATGTGTTATATTTTCCACTATATTTTCTAACCGCTGACAAAGGCATTCTATCCGCTGACAAGTGGAAAGAAGACGCTGACAGCCTATGTTAGTTTTTGTGGTTTTTCATCTAATCATGCAAGCATTTTGAGCATTGTGCAATAGGATACAGAGTTTCTTATGGACTTCATAGATATGAAGAATACTTATTTATGATGGTTGGAATATTTACATTCCTATCTTGAAATAAAAATTTATCATATTCATTTCTCTTGCAAACTGTGTAAGTTTAAGGGGAGGTTTAGGAAACCATTAGGTATTTGGGTACTTATAGAGTGCTCTTATCACAATTCTAGATTGTGTCCACTGGTGATTAGGGGTTAGAAATAATGAAGACTTTTATTTTTAAGAATTGTTGTAATTTCCAAACCTTGAGGCATTGTAGCATGCAAAGTTGATATAATTATGCATGTTGCCAAGACTATTTTACCTAGAATTGGGATTGGTCGGTTGGGAGACTTAGGGTAAATAAAAATGGGCTTACTTGGGAGTTACAAAGTGTTTATATGAGATAACTTCACTCCAAAGGACTTACCTTAGCAAGGTTCACTTGAGGACAGTTATTTCTATCTTGCTTATGTAAGTATGTATAATTGGACAGAGAATGCTAATTTCAGTCCGTGTCAAAGGAAGAGTTATCTTCATTAGAGTAAACCTATTTGTTAAGGTCTTTTTATTTTATTACTTTTTATTTTTGGCCGTTGACACATACGTGGTTTAGACTCTGACAAGCACATTTTCAAACACTGACATGGCAAATTTTACATGCTGACAAAATATAGCGGTTACCCGCTGACACTCATATTTTGATGTTGAAGAACACTGGGTTCCACCTAGTTGTTAGTTTTCCGATAATTTTGGTTTTAATTTTATGGGATTTGGTAATTTCTTTTAAAGCTAAGAGATAAGTTATTGTTTTTCAAGATTTTCATCATTACTTTTTGAATAACATACCTCTTTATCAACCAATAGTAACTTAGCTTACCACCTATATATACGGCTCATTCTGTTTAAACAGGGTAACTTGCTTGTTTGTCTAACTTTCTCCATAACCAAAATTATACACTTTCCTTCATCTTAAAACTTTTCACAACAGTTTTCATGGCTCCATTGTTTAAACATGCTGGTGATACTTTGGGATTAAGGATCAACACAACATGGTTGCTTATCTTGAGGCTGATCCTGATCAGCATCCCCAATATAATCGAATGATTGAGTATCTCTTGGATTCCAACCTAAGGTATTCTTTGACTCATGATCCACTCATTCCGATCACACACATCAAGCAGTTTGGAACACTAGTAGTTCTAAAACACTTGATGGAGTGATTACATTATCTAGCATTGTTCATTGGACCAAATGGGTGGTCACTGAAGCACTCATTCATCAATCTTTATCTATTGATGATGTTGATGGTGTAACTACCCTTCCTATTGAGCAGATAGAGGAAGGACTTAGAGGCTTGGGGTATGATTTTCCCCCAGAGGGAAAAATAAACAGATATTCAAAACAACAATATCCCCCAGCCTGGAAGTTCTTAATACATGTCCTCCTTCAGTATCTTAGTCCCAAGTTTACATCTTTCAACGAAATTAATCGTTCATTCGCTTGTGTTCTTGTGTGTATTGCCACTGGGCAAAAATAAATTTTTTTCTCATATGATTTTTGAGGTCATGTTGCACAACCAGGGTAGCAAGATGAATCTTGCTTACCCTAGGTTTTTACAAATGGTTTTTGAGCAACAAGGATATTGTCGTAAGGATCATGACAATTTTTATAAGATCCCTACTCAAAAAGAAAATATTTTTTTGTCCATGAATACTCAACCTTTTAGACTCTTACCTTTGACCCCTTCCATGGTGGCTATCATTGAAGCGGCCAAAAACCCTCAACCATTGCCTGAACCTAAACCAGAACAAAAACCACCTTCCCCCCATCATGTTGAAAAAATAACCATTGACCCCCAGCCGTCAGCCGCTAACACTCGCGCTTCAGCCGCTGACACAGCCACCACACCCTCTGTCACCTCACCACCCCACCTACAGATCCAGCAAATGTAAGTGATAAAGGGTCCCATGAAGGTTCTTATGGGACAAAATAAGTAGTAGAGGAACTTTCAGGGTTGAAGGATCAAGCTACTCCTCTTTTGGTTACTCCTATGCAGCAGTCTCTCACAGAAATGATGTTGCAAACAAGTGGACTATCAGTCGCTGACAAAGGTACTTTAAATGCTGACACATCAATTTTAGCTGCTGACAGAACTCCTAGTTTGACTAGTGTATCCCAGCCACCATTTATGATCAAGGAGCCTTCTACATAGGTAACACCTTCTACTTTGCACATTATTGATCCAACGGATAAGAGTAAAAGTTGTTTTGGTAGAAGAAAACATTCCCAAGGATGCAGTTCAGCAACAGGTTGATGCTATGCTTGCTCATCAGTTACAAGAGCAAGAAAAGAAAGGACTTAGGAAAGGGAGCATTGTAGCCTAGATTCTCTCATCTGAATTTGGAGGAGATGAGTTTGATGAATCTGGTAATGATGAAAGTTCACATAGCTCAAGTGCTGATATGATCAAACTGATGGACTTAGAGAAGTTGGAATATTGGGAGGATAAGCTAGCAAGGGAAAAGCTCAGGGAACTAAAGATGCAGGTAGATTTTGATATTCCCCATGTTTCTACAATGTATTTTAGAGGTATGTGCAGAGAATCCAAACATGTCTTTAACTGAGCAAATTTGGGGTTTAGAGATTCTGTTAAGAGTCCAAAGTGATTGCAAAATCATTTTGGAACATAGGGAAAACAGGGTACTATTTGAGAACAATACATCCAAAAGGGAGCTTTACAACATGTTACTTAGATGCCATCAAACAATATAGACTTATATTAAATTAAGGAAGCTATCTTTTGAGAAATTAGAGTACTATGCTTATCCCATTTGGGAGTCTGTATGTGAGGCAAACACATTCAGATTGTTGTCTACAGAGAGACAAGAAGAGATTGAAGAAGAGCTAAAGATCAAGAAAGCTTTAGTTGTACCCAAGCCAGTGAAGAAATGGTTCAAGTTGCAGTTTCCAACACTTAACCAATTACACCCAACTGAAGCAGCCTTAAAGAAGAATTTGGTGCTTTCTCAATTAATGGCTTCTGATCTAGCTGTTGTTGTACCCTTTGACTTTAGAAATCCAATAATCAAGTATGAAGAAGATTCTGTGGGATTCTGGAAGATCATTATGGCTGGTGATAAGGTACATACATTTACTTTTTTGGTTTTATTGTTTGCCAGCTTGGATTGAGAGGATATAGAAACTCTTTGGATTTTGATGAAGGAGGTATATTAGGTTGAAGCTCCTTCTTCTTTGAATGGAATAAAGATCTGGAAAACATTTAGAAGGATGTTTTTTCATGATGTTGTTGATCCAGTATGGTTGGATCTAGTTGACTTAAGTGAGATAAAGTGGCACTTGTATTCAGCTGCTGCTGTTTACCATCTATGGACTACAAAGTTTACATAATACTTGTTGATAGATCATGAATACCCTCTATCACAAGAATTGTTGAAGAATTCGGTCTGCATAAAGCTTGAGGTTGATTACACCACTGATGTTAGCATGGACTTTATGAGATTTGTATATTCTCAAATTAAGGAGTATGTTTTTTTGTAAGAATCTTCTTTGTATTTTTTTTTATTTAGAAACTTGAATCTTGTTATAAGTATCAAGTTAAGGGGAGGATTGTTGGGAATAAAATTAGCTATGTCACTATGTCGCTGACAAGAGGATTTTGGATGTTGACAAGAGTAATTGAGGCGCTGACAGAATGAGCACTGACAAGACAAATTCAAGCGCTAACAAAGGAAATCCCTGTTATTATCAACTACTTAGTCAACACGTTTGTATACTTTGGAAAAGATATGTTCTACATTGTATTCTTAATATTTATCTTTTCCTATAATAGTTGATAGACAGATTATTGTTCAAGACTCTTTATGTTATAAAAGGAGGTCTTAGGGTTTGTTATTTATAGACATTCTGAATACTTTCATTGTACCTCATCGTTTATTAATACAAGTGAATATTTGGTATACCTTGTGTTTTGCCTTGTTCTTTAGTTTAAGTGTTAATTACGCGTAACACTTAGATTGTTATAAAGACAAAGTTTTTCTACATGTTATTCTTGATTCAATTTCGATAACACAAAGCTAAAAGATCTAAGTTTGGGATCAACAAGCCATAACATGATGAAGATCTCTCCTTCTTGATCAATTCATGATTATAGTTTTCCTACAATGTATATGTAGTAGATCCAAGTAGTGGGTTCACTTGGATGTCTTTGTAAGGGTATAATATCCAAATGATGTGTATACTTGGATTAGGTGTTAGGTGTGTAGATCCAAGTTTTTTAATACTTTGATATAGTGTAAGAGTCATAGATCTAAGTGGTGTGTACTTAGATCTATATAGTTTATGTTTTTAGGCCACAAAACAAAAAGTTTGTTATGTTGTGCCATAAAACATAACTAGTGGAGTCATAGGTGCAAGATCGGTTCTAGCTTGGATTAGGACTTGACATGTAGCTTAGTGTCGGAAAAGAATGTAAGCTACTGGTTTATGTGTTTGGACCATAAAACACAAGGTTTGTTATGTTGTGCCATAAAACATAACGGGTTTGGTTATACCCAAAGAAGGACTCGACATCTAGCTTAGTTTCGGAAATATGTATTCGACGTGTATGGTTTTCTCTGCCTTAAAAGGAGCTTGTTGACTAGTGAAGTAACTCTCGAGTTGGGTACTCGAGGAGTGGAGTACGGCGAAGAGGAGCTTCATGACCGAACCACTATAAATCATCGTGTCGGTACTTTCCTTTACATTTATGTCTTTACCTTTATAGATGCATTTATATGTTGTTGTGTGTTGTGTGCATCACATAATCTAAACATCTAAGTTGCCGAAAAGCTAAGGCTTAGTACATGTGTGCTTCATGTTTAGATTATGGTTAAGTGTCCATCCCTTAGTCTAAACATCTTAGTCGCGGAAAAGTTATGGCTTACTACGTATGTGCTTAATGTTTAGTCTATTGCTTCATGTACTCTGGATTTGATGTGTTTGTTCGTTTATTTACTTATAGTCTTTATCTCCAACAAACACATATCATATCAAGTCAAGCTTAATCAAGAATTTGATACAAAGGATTGCTAAGGTTTAAAATGTATCAATATTTGGCATCCACTGTCGGCGATTCTTTATTGGACCACCGGTTCTTTATTGATAACGAACCGCGATGATATTTATAGAACCGTGGCCAGTGGGTTTATGGGAAATGTTTTGAAAAATTAACTACAAACTATTCAACCCCCTCCCTTCTAGTTTCTACAAAGAACATAACATAATATAAAACAATATCCAAATATTAATCTATTGTAGTAATTACAATTATAATACCATCACGAATTATATTCATTTCAAAAGCTAACAATTCCTCCTAAGAGTAGATTGATGAGACTGTAATTATACATAGTCTCATCGTCCAAATCGGGCTTAAAACGCTTAAAATATCATCAAAATACCCAAATATATGCTTGTGTTTGTTCATTGTGTATTTTAGGTACGGATATCGTGAATTCACCAAAAGATCACAAGAATGAAGCAAAAACGAACAAGGGAAACGAATCCGCACAAAGAACCGGACCCGAAGAATGAATTTTGCAAAAATGCCCTTGAAGTTTGAAGATTTGTCAAGTTTGGTCCCTCAAGTTTTGAAGATTGACACTTTATACCCCTAATAATATCAAAATTACTTTGGGGTCCCTAAAGTATGAAGACTTTACAAATTGAGCCCTTAAAGTTGAAGAGAATGGAACATTAGTCCTCATTCCAACAAAAGGACTAACAATGCAAATGCATCAGGACTAACGATGACAAACCATAAGGACTTTGGATGAGAAGCTGTTTAAAGAATATTGTTAAGTGGGGGACCATTTCTGCCAATACACCAAAATTACTTAACACTTAACCCATTTAAACCTGTTCAATACCCGGTCAAACCCGTATTACCCCTACCCACCACTCTCAAGTCGCCACGTCACCCATTATCTCTAACCCACTAACCCAGCTGATAAATAATAATTAAGATTCAAATCTTTAGTTATTATTTAAAACAGCGGGTAACACACCCACAGCCCCAATTTTAGATTAACCCCCACTGTAGCAATTAACATAAACCCTAATTCTTTCTTTTCTCATTACTTGATGATTAGCTACTAATCACTCCAGATCCACAATAAAACATGCTCTCACCAAACCCTCACACCCAAAAAGATACCAGGTCACTTGTAGGACCCCCACGTGGCCTCCACTACTACAAAAGTCCAAAAATACAGTAAATCAATGGTTGTGATATATTTACTTGGATACTACGCACTTTTGGACGTCCGTGATCACTTTTTCCAGCTACATCATCACATGAGCTCTAGCAAATCACATGAAGGACAATATTGACCATTTGAAGACCAAGGGCAGTATTGTCAAGTCTGTTACTAGGGTTTGTTGTTTTAATGTTTTCTATATTGTTCCATATGATAGTATTTATAGGGATGTCGCCTGTGACATGCCCTTTTATTCCAGCCTCTTTGTAAGAATTTTTAATTAATGAAAAAAATTGTTTTAAGTTTGGTACAAAAGCTGAGTTCCTTTTAATTTGTTTTCGTAGTGTAATGATTTGAAGTTTATCTTGTAATATTAGCTTAATCTTTATCAAAGCATTTTTTTCAAAGTTTTTGACAAAAGGTGTTTGAGATCCGGCTGATTATGGTTTATGAGCTTGTGTGGATTGACACACACATAAGTTTGATAAGCTCCTTTAAAGATGTTATTTTTCTTGTAAGTTATAACTTGGTTAAATTTTTTTGGTTTAAGTTGAAGGTTTCAAAGTGTATGTGTTATCTATCATGTTGTTTTTCACCAACTGTTTCAAAAGGACTACTCAAAAGCTTCTAACAAAAAGCTTTTGAGCAGCTTTTTGAACTTGTTAATTGTTTGCTTCTTGGTTTGTATTTTGTGTGCAGGTGACTCAAGTAGCATCATCTTTCTTATTTCCTTTTTCTTTCGTTGAAGATATATTGGGTGTCGACTGTTGAAGTCACACCATCATTCTCAACATTCAGCAACTCATTTGGCCATAAGCTCATCAGTTCTAAGCTAATTTGGAGATTGCCTCAGCCATGGTGGGGGCCGGATGTGGGTCCCATAAGGTATAATACCTCAAGGGCTTGAACTCTCCTAGTAGTCTAAATCTAATAGTTTTTTCTGTGCTTTGTGGTTTGTGGAATTTGGTTTGAATGTTAGATAAAGAGTATGTAAATGTTAATTATCTAAGTTGTATGCATGTTAGCAAGATTAGAAGAGGATTATAGTGTTTTAACTTAAAAAACTGTTTGCTAGAAATTTTCAGAATTAGTTATGGGGTGTTTGGATTTGTCTTATCCTGGCTGTTAGTGACACACTATAAGGGTAATATTAGTCTAAACATGGCCAACTAGGTTAGTTCAATAGGTATTTGCTATTGGTTAGATTGGTGGTAGTCTCTAATTAGATTGCTTGTGAGTTCATTTCTCTTTTTTTCTGTCCAAATATGAGTAATCATACAATGTTTTCTCTTGCCTTTGTTCATGAGTTTAGATAAGAGTAATTTAAGTCATAGATAGGTTGTAAGGTATAATCAGCTCTTGTGCATTCTTATTGGAGGTTTGTGTAGCTATAAATTCAGTTTTGGTAGCTCTAATCTCACAACATTGCCTATCAGATCAGCAACTAGTGCACTGATATTGCTTTATGTTATGAAGTAACATGTTTATGTCAATTTAGTGTGATTTTTGTATGTGAGTGATGAGACTGCTTTTATACATAGTCTCATCGTCCAAAAAGGGCTTTAAATGCATTAAATATCATGAAATTGGCCAAATATATGCTTGTGTTTGTTGCTTGTGTATTTTAGGTACGGATATTGAGAAAATGACAAAAGATCATAAGAATCATACAAAAACAAACACGGGAAACGAAGCCGTACATTGAACCAAGCCCTAAGATTTTCCAAATAAAACCCTTGGAGATTTGAAGATTATGCAAGAAGGGTCCTCCGGTATTGAAGAATTGACACTCTATACCATTGTATCCTCATAATTACAAGATTGGTCCCTAAAGTTTGTCAATATTACAAAAAGGGTCCTCCACTTTCAAGAATTAGCAATTTTAGTCCCACAACAAAACTAAATTGTCAACCATTATCCTCCTTAAAGTTAAACATATCATGAAGTCCTTCAAAGTACAAGAAAGAACAAGTTTGGTCCTTGAAATATGATAAATTGCAAAAAGGACCCTTAACTTTCAAACAATTGGCAAGAATAGTCCCTCATAAAGGAAGACTTGGCAATTTCAGTCCTCCAAAATGCCAATCATACAAGTCAAAACTATAATCCTTGAAGAAAATACCAAATCAGCCCTTCAAGAATCATGAAATGGCCAGAAATGCACCTGAAAATAAAGTATTTGGGGCAAAAGTGTGAAAAAAGGAAACTTGAGTTATAAAGGAAATCGTATTTTGGCCAGATTATTTACAAATGGAAAGAGTTATAAAAATGGAGGGCTAAATCTGGCAGACAACCTAAGACACCTTAACCAACCATGGGAGGACACGTGTCCTACTACCACCTTTCCACCAATCACCACTCACCTGGCTGCCACATCACTCTCCACTCACAACAAACTTAACCAACCAGTTTAAACTTATTTAATTAAGTTAAAAACTGGCGCTAAACACTTTTTTTCAACCCACACTCAGATTAAACACACTCACTATTCACCAAGAACACAATTAGGCATTTGTTATTTACCAATAATTAAACCCTAATATTGTGCAGATTTATGATTAAGGGTCCTATAAACACATCCCAACCTTAATATCAATTGCCACATCACCACATTTGTCCCCTTGTGACTCCCCTGCTACACGTTTGAGGAAGAAGACAAAGGAGCCAAGAAAATCCAACGCCCCACATTCCAGCTTATTTTCTAAGCTTATTTGAAGCTATTGATCATATTTTCACTATGCCAACTCACACAACCAGCCAAGAACTTGTCACATGATCTTCAAAGTTTAAGCTACGCAAGGGGCATTTTTGGGACTTCACCACCAATTAGGGTTACGTTTTTATGTGACAATCCGTCAATTTATGGTTGGTATTTTATTCTCAACATTTATTTGAAAACATTATTTTAATGTTACAATATGAACTCACTTATTTTTGGGAAGAAATTTGGATTTACGTCTTGGAGTAGCATCAACTACGCCTAAACCGGAGGATTCAACGTTACGTGCTTACGTTTACATACACCGTCTTTGGTGACAGTCCGACATTTCAGAAAAATAAATTTATCCGTGAATATTATTTTGGAGTTTTAAATTTGTGTTGGTTCATAAACTTACAAATTTACGAGAAGAGATTAGGACTTACGATTTTATTTTAACGTCCTTTACGACTAAACCGGAAACCCTAGGATTACGTATTTACGTTTTCGAACTCCGTTTTTGATGAGACAATTTTTATTGGATTCGTTTTGTGACGGTGATTCATAATTTATAAAAACGTTTTTCGTAAAACGACCAGAGGGCACGCAAATCGAGGAAACTAGAATCGAGGAGTACCCGTAAATAAATGGGGATGAGACAAGTGGGACACTTGTCCCACCCCCATCAAAACCGGCCCTAACTAGCAAGTTAACACACTTGAGGTGTCAAGTGTAGCTAGAAGCCTTACACTTGTAAGCAAAGCTTACAAGTTAAGCTTTTACACATCAAAACCACTAGCAAATACCACATACCATTTTACTCCATGCAAACAACACACATCTCTCTCTCTAACCTTAATGTGCCGTCCCATTTTTCTCCCTAAATCACCATCACTTGACAAAAATTTAACCATAAACATATGTTATAATTAACATATGTTAATCCCCATCCAAAAAGATGAAGATTGGTGTAAGTTATAACATCAAAGGAGGGGTTTCCATGGAGTATTAGGGCTGATTTTCCACAAGGTTTCTATGAAGAATGGTGGTCATGAAGGTGGTCTTGGTGCATCATAAGTTTCTCCATCCAAAACTATGTCAAACTCATAACCTACATCAAGTTGGTGGTATAAAGATTGTCCTCCTCAACTTCTTGTTATTTTGATTATGTAAACATGTATTTTATTTCCTATTGTATATATTTATGATGATTATATGATGATAAAAATGTTATGTGGGGATTTGTTGTTGATAATCATGGATAAAAAGGTGAAAAACCATAAGAAACAAGGTTAAAATCTTGGTTAAATTTGATGGCTGTATAAAACAGTAAAGAAGTAAGTCATAAACTGATAAAATGATGAAGTGGAATAGATTTACAGTAAGCTATGGGTCTTGTACACATGTGAGAGTTGGCCATGCAATGGAATCAAAATAATGAGTGAGATATGATCAAAACAAGTTTAGGGTATAAATCTGAAGTTACTGTTTTGGACGATTTTTAGAAAATACTTAAAGGATGATTCAACAGTAGCTATAGAAGAGTTAAATGTAGCACATATCATTTAGTTTATGTGATAAAAATTTGAGCTTCTATCTCCATGTAGAACTCAAGATATGGCAGTTTTGGTGAAGATGAAGTTAAAAATCAGATTTTTGGAAATTAAAGAATAATACTATTATATAAGCACTTACATTTTAATATATAAAATGTAAAATAAAAACCCACTAACTTATAAAACTTATTTATATAAATATATATATATATATAAGGTTAATCAAATGGATAAATTATATAAATGGTGGTGAAATAATGTTTATAAGTAATAAAAACTATAAATATGATTTTTACGACTTTTTCGGCTATTGCCGTAAAATTAACGTTTTTATTAAATAAAACTTAGATGGTTGGACCCGTCTAATGAAAACTTTATAAAACTTATATACTGATATATAGACATGTATAACAAGTAAAAACCGATAAAACCCGAACTTTAGGGCATACGGACATTAACGAGCTAAGTAAACATATTGGACTAATACTTGGGTTAATAATTGGACTACATAAGATAAACACCCATAAAAAGAACTTATTGGGCTTAACCCATTTGGGCCCAACTTGAAAGTGTATGTACTGATAATATAAGTACAAAAAGGATTAATACAAGTTAAGAACTTATAATAGGCTTATTGGACCTAAAACACGTAAATAGGTACAACGAGAAAACTAGTATAAAAGTTATCAACACATAACTCTAAAATGAGTAAACGAGAATATGTAAACCCACTTGATCATCATATATATATATAATCATCATATGTATACATAATTGATATTTTTATAATGTCATTGGACAAACGTCTAAGACCGAGTATTATTTGTCTAGGTTTCCGTGATTGAAGCACGTACCGTACGTCTGAATTGCCGATAACCCGCCTTCCCACATCAACGTGAGTTCATAGCCTCGCACTCTTTTAAATGTTTTTATAAATATTTTATAAACCCGCGAGGGAGATAACATGTTAGTTTTTATAAAATAGGACACCATTTGTCCCGATTGTTTGTTTATTGATTTTCGATTGCCGGACCTATCCCCGATCATGTATTTGATAGAGTTGTACCCGAATGATTGAATGACCCAATTGTATGACCCGATAAATGATTAAAGGACCCGATAGATGAAATTAAATGGATTATTAAAGTTAGGTTATGTCACTAAAAGTCCCATTAGCATGAATTGTGAACTACCGGGAGTTGGTAGACGCTTATGCATTTAATAGTACTATTTGGGGACGATCACCCCAGTTCGCGCCTTGACGGTTGATCCCCGTCGTGCCACATTGATTGGTAAGCGAATTTATGTATGAGAAGATTTCAATAGCGTGACCTTTGTGACGACACGCTACTTTAGATGGGCAAAATTTGTATCGGGTTAGCTACCCGTTGTTGGTTTAGTAAGGTAACAATGTCATGCGGCTTATAATAATCCAAATCACCGAAATACTATTAGACGCTTCGAATTACAATGTATTTCCTGACTAGCAATACAGGGTCATACTACTGATATTATGTTCGTGTTTTGGTTTTCATAACCATATTCTTATAACAGTTTTTATTTAATCTATACAAACGTTGCGAAACGTATTGTATGATGTTTTTACGACATTGGCTCGTATAATGATTTTTAAGGCAAATGCCTATATTATGATTTTCGATAAGAATTTGTATAAAAATGACTTTGGCTATTTTATGGCCTATTACAAAGATTTGTATAAAATGATTTTGGCTATTTTACGGCCTATTACAATGATTTGTATCCAAAGTTATATTAATGGAATTTATTAAACTCTATGAATTCACTCGGCGTTATCGCTGACCTTTTCTTTTAACATGTTTTATCTCAGGTACTTGAAGGTAATTCTCGGGAAGACAACAAGAATTCATGGCCCGCACCTAAACAATATTTTCCATTCAAATACATTGTAAAACTTTGTATGAAATAATATGACTTGGGACCGATGTAACTTTAATGTTTATGAATGGAAATACTTTTATTATTAAACGACGTGATTTTTATGCGTTGTCTATGATGTGAGTAATGTGCTATCCCGTAACACCAACGAGTCTTCCGCTGTACTGAGTTGTATAAATTTGGGGGTGTTACATTTTATGCTTTGTAGTATTCACTTGTAGCCTATAAAAGGCATAGGACTCATTACATTTCAGTTTGCTCTTGAATTTTCCTTTGTTCAAAATTCTGTAAATCCATATTCAGTTTAATGAAATGTGTTTGAATCTTTGAAGAAAACTCAAGTGCCATTGTTATTTCCTGCTTATTATTGTTACATGTTTACTAGTCTTGAATCCTAAAACCAGTTTTCAAAGGAGTGTGCAAAAGTTTGCATATTTTCCTTTAAGCTTGATATTTTGCTATGTTTCTTGGTACACCTTGGAATTCTTGGGCTATAAAGCTGATCATAGCATCCGGATATTGTGATATCAAGGTGTTGTGAAGCTTATAACTTGGGGATAATCAAGTGTGGGGTACAAGAGTTGCATTAATCAAGGCTTTTTCACCTTTCTGTTTTTGATATTGTGCTTCTAACTTTGTTCCATCTTAGCAGGCTTTATTGTGGAAGCTTGTGCTTGTTCTTGCTAGCATATAAGCTCAAAATTCGTGGGTGTGGATGTACATCCATGAGGTTTGCACCCTTAATCTCAAAATTCGATAAAAAGTTGGATATTTGTGATATTTATGTGTTGCTTGTGCTCTTGTGAAATTTGTGGCTTAATCTTGCTAAAATCTGCATATTACATCTATTATTGTGTTGATTTGGGCTTGGGTAACCTTGGAATACACTTTTGATTTGAAAATTTTGATTTGAACATTTAAAGGGGTGTTTGGGTTAATCTGTTTAAGATCATAAGTTGATATTTTATGGTTGGAAGTTTGTGTTTGTGCTTTGTATTTGCTAAGTACTTGTTTGTGTGCTATTTGCTGCAAGTTTTCAACTTTGAAACACCAAATCAAAGATTGTGCTATAATTTTCTTGTTTTGACTGATTTTGACCTAAGATTTTGGGAACACCTAGAGTGTATGCATGCTTAGGGCTAAAAAGTGTTTAAACATAGTTAATATAACCTGTTAACAAGATTTGGGTGTTTAAATTTTGCTTGGTGGTCAAATACATCAGCAAAGTAAAAATCTGCTTGTGTTAGTGTTCATCAGTAAACTATTTGTGCTTGAATCTTGACTTAGACTTTGAATCATTGCATGAAACTTGTTTAAACTTGTTTATTTAAGTTTATTATAGCTTGTGTATGCTTTTGGTGCAATTTGGTTGGCTAAAATTTACTAAAACAGCTTATAAGTGCTTAACTGCTTATTTGTTCATGTCTGGGCTAGATCTGGTGATGTTTTGAATTAACTGTACTAATTGGCTGATTGTGATTGTGTTTTTGTGATTGCTATTGACTCCTTATGATTAACTGATCATTTGGGTGCCTTTGTGAAACTTGAATCCACAAAAAAGTCACTAAAGACAAATAGTCAAACAAGTCAAGTAGTGGAAACTTTTCCCACTGCTCAGACACCAAAACTAGCCCCTGCTAGTGTTAATTTTCAGTTAGCTTATTAATAAGCCATATTGGCTTATCCAGACCTGCAACAACTTATTTTTTGTGATCAATCTTCCTCATTTGACCCATTTGATTGAACTAGAGCTTATCAGACTTTGACTTTGACTTTTTGCTAGAATTCATAAAGTTGACTTTTAATTAAGTGCTTATTTGCTTATTCCAGCTTATTGAGTGAACTTATTTGAAAACTTTTTGTTGATTAAGCTTAGTTAAGTCATTTAAAAGCTTTTGAAACTTGAATCAGCTCTTGGGGTGGCCTAGAACTCGAAAACGACTATTTTGTCGTTTTGTGAAGATAGCTTATTGATTTTTCAGGCTTATTTCTTGGACATTTTTCAAATTTCTTTTTACAGAACTCTTAGGTAACTCAAAAGAAGCTTGTGTGTCTAATTGGAGCTTATGGCATCAACTTATAGCTTAATGGGGTAAAAAGCCCATTAAGAATAAGCTAGCTTAAACTCATTTTTAGCTTTTGGGCCTTCAGAATTTTGTGTTTAAAATTAAATTTTGAGTCAGATAGGGCTTTTGGGCCATTTTTATAAACATTTTTCTTATTGGGCTTATTTTGGCCCAATAAGGGTCTGTTTTGGACTTTGGCCCATTTGAAGGCCCATTAGGGGTATTTAGGTAATTTAAACTTCATTCTTGTGTTTGTTAGGTTAAAGTAAACTAGTTTGCAAGTTTTTAGAATTTTTTAAAAATTTTGGATTTTTAATATTATTTTATTATTATTTTATTATTAAAAATTAAAATTTAGATTTTTCAAGTTTTCATATTTTTCTTAGGTTAAATACATTAAGTTAGGATTTTTACAATTTTTAGAATATTTTTATTGTTATTAGATTAATTTTTTTAATTATTTTAAGTTTAAATAGTTTTTAATTGTTTTTAAATAGTTTTTATTACTTTTAAAATTTTCAAAAATAGTTTTAAATTAAGTTAGGTCATTTTAGAGGTTTACAATTGAAAAAATCTCATTTTGGGCTTTTTGTTAATTAAATTGATTTTTTGGGATTTAATTAGCATTAAAAAATTATTATTTAATTAAATAAAAGATTTGAGTGATTTTTGATTTTTTTTTAAACTCTAATTACATTATTTAGGATTTATTGCAATTTTCTAGGAATTTTTAGGATAAATTTTAATTTTGCTACTTTTTACGGTTTTACGTGTACGACATTTCGTCTTAGTTTAATTCGTCATTGTAACCGTCATTCTCTTCTAATCTCATTTCTATTTTCTTTTCTCATAATCAATATATTCACATAATTAATCATCTCTTAACACACACACCAAGCCTCCTTGAGAACGATCCCCACTTTGGGTCATAACTAGTGGTTTTCCTAAACCACTACTTAATACTTCCCCTAATTACGCTCTTTTTCCTAAAAGACGTGTTCTTACAACTATCATTTTGGCACCGCTGCCGGGGAGGCGTGTTGTGTTTTGATTTTGCAATTGTTGTTTTTATATATAGCCATAATATCTATTTGTATTAGTAGCACTCTACTAATACGTATTATCAGTTTTTCGTTTTTTGTGTGAATATTATTAATATATTGTATACGTAGAACAATAAATTCATAAGTACTCCAAAAGTGTGAAAACACAACCTTGACTTGGGAGGTCATTACCCAATCATTGTATTCGAATCTCAAACAAGAAAGAAAAGGCAAAAATAGATAAATACTTTCGTGAAGCTCGATTTTGAAAAATACAAACTATAAGGTGGGTATAAGGCGGGTATTATAAAATATACCCTAAGAAAAAAGGCTCTTAAGTGCTTTGCGCCGCCTTGTTTCCCCGCTTTCTTGTGAGTATTTTGAGATTGAAAGCTAATCGAGGGTTTTGCCGCCCAAAGTATTATTAAGTATCATATATACTTTCTTGGTTTCATTTGATTAAACCCTCTTAAACGTTTTGGTGTTCCACCAACGTTCTAAAGTCATCGAAGGCGTTCACTTTACGTGATCGTTTTCATTCCTTGAGGCTTCTTTAATCAAGAGATTTGATTAAGGAGGAGATTCGTAGATTTTAGTCTACTTAATACAATCACAAAAATCCAAAAAAAGTAAAAACAATCAGAAACCACAAAAAATTGGAAAAATACAAAACACCAAAAAGAATCTTCTTTGCTCATCCCCACGTTGTACGTGACGTTTATGCTTACTCGTAATCAAGCAAGACGTGTACGTAAACGAAAAAAGCGAAAGGAGTCAACACCTACTCCTAATCTTTCTAGTGAGGAGTATCCTATTGACTAACCCATTGTAAGAGAGGAACCAACCATGGAGAATCAAACTATGATGAAGTTACTTCAAGCACCCACCGAGGGTTACGGAGAGGCTATTGTAATTCCCGCTATCCTTGCGGAGAATTTTGAAGTGAAAACGGGTTTGTTGTCGATGATCCAAAACAACAAATTCCGTGGTGATGAAAAGGACAACCCGCACAACCATATCCGCCAATTCAATCGTCTTACCGCCACTTGCAAATTTAAGGATGTTGCTAATGACTCGATTAAGATGATGCTTTTTCCGTATTCCTTAGCGGGGCCCGCTAAAATTTGGTTAAAGAAAGAGCCACCCAATTCTATATGGTCGTGGAAGGATCTCGTTTCTAAGTTTGTGAACCAATTTTTCCCGCCCTCTAAGACAACGCATTTGAAAAAATGAGATTTCAAAATTTTCACAAGAATTTAATGAGAGTTTTTCAACGTCTTGGAAAAGGTTTAAGTAAATGTTACATGAGTGTCCTCATCACGGTTTTTCCGACTTGCATCAAATTGACACGTTTTACAATAGACTTAATGATCATGAATGGGGTTATCTTAATGCCGCCGCGGGTGGTAATTTTTTGTGTAAAACGGTTGAGGAAGCTTTGGTGATAATTGAGAATAGATCTAAGGTGTATAGTCCTCGTAGCACGCCGAGCGTTCGTAAGGCTTCGTCTTCGGCTTCACCTTTTTTGTCTAATACCATCGATGCTTGCCAAATTGAGGCGAACTTAGAAAACAAAATCTTTAATAAGCTTAAAGGACTTTTAATTGAATTCAAAGTTGGAGAACAAAGTGCCCCCGCTACGGCTAAAGCGGTTGAGGTTTCATGCTTGTATTATGGTGGAGGTCATGATTTCTCCGAGTGCATTACCAACGGTGGTAACACTTCGAGTACCTACGCGGCCACGGGAACTTACAACCAAAACGGTCAAGTTACCCGCTCTAATCAATTGACTCCACCGGGCTTTGCTTCAAATCCAAATGCTAACAACAACTATCGAAACAATCAAGTTGGTTTCAAAAACAATTACAAAGGAAACTATGGTAATCAAGGGGCTAATAATCAAGTTTCAAACAAAAATCAAGGTGATTTTCAAAACAACAACAAGAGTTTGCAAACTTTGAAAGATCTTCCAAATGAATTTGTTGAATACGCTAATGGAAACGATGATAGGTTTGACAACATTAAAAGAGAAATCATTAGCCTAAGATCCGAGTTTAAGAATGACTTGAAGAAAGAGTTGAAAAATGAGTTAGCAAATGAGCTTAAAATCCATACAAACAAAAAGGAAGGAAATGTAACTAGGTTACAACAAAACCAACAAAAATGGAACAAGGGCAACATGAAATTAAGCAAGAAATGATTAAGGCCGAGAAGAGGCAATCCATGTTTGAGGATAAAATTTCATCTATGTTTGAGGCAATTATGTGAAAACCGTCTTCGAGTAGTCTTCCTAGCAACACCATATCGAACCCTAAGGGAGAGATGAAAGTGATTACCACACGTAGTGGTAAGACACTTAAGGAACCGACTCCTCAACCAATTGCTCCTACGGAGGATGCAATTAAGGAAGAACCCGAGGTGGTGGTCGAAAAGGAGCATGTCCAAATCCCACGAAGTACCGCTCATGCCACACCTACGGTTGACCCATTACCACATTTGGAACCCGAGATTCCAAAGGCTATGCCTATGCCTCAACCCACACCACCTTTGCCATATCCATCGAGACTTAGAAAGGAGAAACGTCAAGAGCACGACAATTACCAATTTGAGCTTTTTATGAAAATGTTTCGTAATTTGCATATTAATGTGAGTTTCGCCAATGCTTTGGTCATGATGCCTCGATTTTCCGCTAACTTTAAGAGTATGTTGAACAACAAGGAAAAATTGCAACAATTGTCTAGTTGTTCATCGGTTTATCTTAATCGATACCTCAAAAAGTCGGTGATCCCAGTAAATTTTTGATTCCTTGTGCAATCCAAGATATGGAAGAATGCTATGCCTTGGCCGATCTTGGTGCTAGTATTAACTTGATGCCACTTGCAATCTTCAAGTCGCTCAATCTTTCTAATCTTACTCCTTTACTAATGTCTATCGAGTTGGCCGACCATTCAACAATTCCCGCATGTCGATTGACAGAAGACGTTTATGTGAAAGTGGGAAAGTTCTATTATCCGGTAGACTTTATCGTTGTCGATATTCCCACGGATCCTCAAGTTCCTCTCATTTTAGGTCGTTCGTTTTTAGATACGTCTATGCCTTTAATCGATGTGAATGCTAGAAAGATCACCTTACGTTTCAACGACGAGGAACTTGTTATAAACGCAACTCAAAATTCTCAAATTTCTCATGTTTATTCCGTTGCAACCGTAAACCTCATTGACATGATTGACGTTGTTTGGGAGGAATTTTCACAAGAAGTTCTAGGTTTTGGTGATGATGAAAATAGTGGCAATCCCACTATGTTAGATCCCATTCTTGATAACTCGACACAAACCTTCACTCCATTTGAAGGTGGTGGTTTTACGTTAGAAGAATTCGATGTTCCACGTACTTGTAAAGGTTGACCTCGACAATGATGAGGACTTCTCGTTTATCAAGGATTTTCTTAACGATTTCCCATTCCCTCCACCCGAGAAGGTTATGAGTATCGAGCCCAAATCTTCAATTGAGGAACCACCTATCCTCGAGTTGAAAGATTTACCTCCTCATTGATAGGTGTGTAAACACCCATCCTTTTTACCACTTAATTACAATAATAACCGAGCCAAAACGTGTATTTTATGTCTTTTATGTCGGAATAATGCGTGGTTTGTGTTTTTGTTGTGATTTAGGACGAAATTGTGAAAAGTGGAGAAAACACGGCATTTACGGGCTTTTATTGAAGAAAAAGATGAAACACGAAGTCGAGAAGTCAAGAGTGAAAAAAGAACGGAAGTCCAAGACCAATTCTGAAGATTTATCGAAGAAAAAGTCAAAAGACGGAAGTTTGTCAAAAGCCGAAAAACTCAAGTCTAATTTATTGAAGAATTAAAAGACGAGTTCAAAGAAATCCCGAGCCAAAAGTCATTAAAGTCCAAGAATAAAGAAGATTTAATGGCTTAAGGACTACTGGTGCAATTAACAAAGAGATTAAGAAGGAAGGACCTAATGATGCAATTAAGGAGAAAGAAAAGAGGGGAGGAAGCATCCTAAGCATTCCTTAATCCTCCCCTATATATAGATTAGTTCTTAATCATTTTCATTTTGTTGGCTAATAGTGACAATTAGTTCTTCCACTTTTAATTACCTTGTCATTTAAATACTTGTCAAATTTAAATACTTGTCTTGCACCTTAATTACCATTTAATTTCAAGTAAGTTTTTCTTTTTAATTCTTCACAATCTTTATCTTTATTGTTCATCTCTCATTCTACCTTTCTTAATCTTTGATTTTTACTGTTTATGTTCATGTTCATGTTCTTATGTTCTTATTTTGATCAAAATAGGTTTTGGACATCTTGATTAGTTTTGATAGATTTGTTGTTTTGGATTGTTTGATTATCATTAGTATATGTTTATTTGTTAGTTTGATTTAATCTTGTGGTTGATTTAGCTTTGTTTTTATTAGATTCGTGCCTATTTTGTTATCCTTGTTCTTTGGGGTATTTGTTTCTGTATTTCCCAGGTGCTGATCTTCTAAACTTTCCGAGTAAGAAATTGTTCCGAATAAAGGTCTTAAAAGGTGGTCCATCCGGAATATTTGATATTCCGCATAAGGAGGATATTCCGAGTAGGGGTACTTATTCCGCATAGGGGTATTTATTCCGCATAGGAAATATATTCCGCATAGGGAATATTTCTAATAGCTTGGATATTCAGCATAGGACCAATTATTCCGGATAGGCTTGTATTCCGCATAGGGGTGTTATTCCGAGTAGGCTGAATATTCCGCATAGGGGATTATTCCGCATAAGCCTGGTATTCCGAATAGGGGCATTATTCCGAATAAGCATCTATTCCGCATAGTGAAAGTATTCCGAATAGGGGTTTTATTCCGGACAAGGACTTATTAATTTCAGTTTTTTTTAATTTTCTACTTTTTAATTTCGAGCTTTATTTGTCCCGCCTTTTTCCTTACTCGCACTTTATTTTTTATTGCCTTAGATAAATTTTAGCCTTGCCTTAGTTTTAAGTTTTAGTTGCGTTTTAAGTTTGCCTTAGTTAGTTTTAAGTTTGTGTTATTTACATTTAGTGCCCTTTAATTTTAGCCTCGCTTTTAAATACTTGCACCATTTACTTTAAATTAGTTTTAGATTTACTTTTAAGTCATTTACTTTAATTGTTTTGCACATTTTAATATACTGCAACGACACACTTTTGTTTCACCAAAGACAGCTGAGTCGCAAATTAAACACAAGTTTTTCAATTCGATAAGACCACTACTTCGAACTTTAAATTTTATACGAGGTGTCAAAAACCTTGTATCAAATGGCGCCGCTGCCGGCTCTTTTCGTAAAGATTAACGGTTTTCTGTGAGAGACGCGTTGCTTTTTGGGATCCGTTCACTTGTGAGCGTTATTCTTCTTGTTTAAAAAATTCAAAAAATCATAAAAATTAAAAATTGCTAAAAATCCATAAAAATTAAAAATTTCAAATAACCAAAAAGATTTTATCTTTATTGTGTATATATATTGTCTTTGTGTTTGGTTTCTTTTTCTTTTGCATTTTCAGGTGTATGCGTACTAGATCTTCTAATTATCAAGAGCCCGAGACTCGAGAAGATTTTAGTATGTCAGGTGTTAACAACAACAATAATCCACCGCACCTCAACAATAACAACAATGTTCTTCCACAGCCCGATCTTCGGACAATGGAGGAGCTTTGTCAACCTACCATGTTTGGACGAGGAGGCCCGATTGCGCCGATGCAAATCAACGCTCCTGAGTTTTCGTTGAAGCACCACATGATTCAGCAAGTGCAAACTAACCCATTCCGTGGTTTGCCTGATGATGATGCCAACAAACACCTCGACAAGTTCATAACAATCACCCAAAGCATGAAGTTGCCTGGTGCCACAATGGATGTCCTTCACCTACAACTCTTTCCACATACTTTATCACATCATGCCGAGAAATGGTTTGATCGTCTCCCGAAGAATTCTATTCACACTTGGGATGACATGACTCAACGCTTTTTGTCGCGCTACTTTCCACCATCCATGGTAACGAGCCTTCGCAATCAAATCAGCGGTTTCATGCAAGACCCTTATGAATCTCTTTTTGATGCTTGGGAAAGATATAATGTCTTGATTGATCGTTGTCCAAACCACAACATGCTCCCTGTGATATTAATTGATACTTTCTACAACGATTTGACTTTTCGAGATCGTGATACGATTAATGCAGCCGCCGGTGGCACATTCATGAAAAGGAGACCCGAGGAGTGTAGAGAGTTAATTGAGAACATGACTACTCACCACAAAAACTAGGATTCCTCTGCTTCTTCAAGGAACAATCCGAGAGTCAATGTTTCTTCTACCTCAGCAAACCCTGATATGACCGAACTCACCCGCATGATGACTGAAATGAGCAAAAGTATCACGCTTCTCGCTTCAAACCAACAACAACAACAAATTAAAGCGGTTGCTAATCCTTGTGAAACATGCGGCGGTCCACACTCATACACCGATTGTCATTCTACACAAGGAAATCTGGAAAATGTGTATGCAGCTTATGGTAATTATTCACCGGAAAATTACCAAGCTCGACCTCAAGGGGATAGAAATTTGCTGAGTTACCGATCAACCAACTACCTTTCACCCGGTTTTTCTCCTCAAAACCAAAACCCCGCCAACAACTACAATAGAAGCAACCGAATCCCACCAAGAGCTTCTAATCCTTATCACCCACCCGCTCAACAAGCCCCACCCATTAATCCCGATGTTGAAGCCATCATGAGAACCCAAGGTGAGAAAATCAAGAATCTGCAGAGCCAAATTATCAATCTTAAAGGAGATATTACCAAGCAAGGAAATGAGATAAGATCCGAACTTCGAGATAATATTCAATCCTCCTTCAGCAATCAAACCAATGATTTAAAAAATATGCTTGCTAGTTTCTTGCCCGCCGCTCAACCTTCTTCTTCGAGTTCTCTACCTTCAAACACCGTCACCAATCCGCGAGCAAATGTGAGTGCTATTACTACTCGTAGTGGAATTACCATTGTCGATCCACCTATCCCACCCCCATCATCTACACCTCCTCCACCACCGTTTATCCTTACTCCACCTAGTATTAGTGCACCATTACCGTCTCCGCCTCGTCATGACGATGTTTCTAGGAAGGACCCTTCAACATCTCAACCTTTACCTGCTACGCCTTCACCTTCACCACCCAAACCCAATATCCCTTATCCATCTCGTTTACGCAAGACCAAAATGCTAACCAAGGATGACTCTGAAGTGTCATGCTATGTGAAGATGATCTCTCAAATGAACTTCAACATTAGCTTTCTTGAAGCACTTGTCCACATGCCCAAATTTGTTAAAGCATTTAAGGAATTGCTTAACAAGAAGGAGAAGCTAATTGAGCTCGCCAACACACGCTTAAATGAAAACTGCTCTGTAGTTATTCTTAAAGAACTTCCGGAAAAGCTTGGAGATCCCGGTCGTTTTGTGTTGCCTTGCGTGTTCAACAAAACTGAAAAATTTACTGCCCTTGCTGATCTCGGGGCTAGTATTAATCTTATGCCTTTGAGTGTTTGGAAAACACTATCATTGCCCGACCTCACTCCAACAAAGATGACTCTTGAACTTGCAAATCGCACTCTCGCTTACCCCGTTGGTATTGCCGAAGACGTGTTCATTAAAGTTGGCACATTTACTTTCCCGGTCGACTTTGTGGTAGTTGACTATGAAATGGACCCTCGTATTCCTTTAATACTTGGTCGGCCATTCTTGAGAATCGGACGAGCTCTAGTTGATGTTGCCGAAGGTGAGTTAATCTTAAGAGTCGGGAATGATTCACAAGTTTTTAAAATGGGGAAGCTTACAAGTACATCCTTTGGAGGCCGAGAATCAGTGAATATGATTAATGTGCTTGATGACTTTGTTGTCTACAACAATCCTCTATTCGATTCTTCCATTGATAATCCACTTTTTCATGATGATGTGGATGATTCTCTCTCCAATTTGGAACCTTCTCCCATTTATGAGTCTCCACCGGTCTTTGATGCTTATGATGATGAGTCTAGCTCAGATTCGGATGATTATGATGACCTTACTTCTGAGTATCCCAATCTGCCCACTTATGATGATTTCGATGAGCCTGATACTCTTTCGAGCGGTTCTTCCCATGATGAAGATCCTCCGCCATCACTCGATCCTACTTTGGATGATTACTCATTTGAGGAAGACTTCTCTATGTTTCTCAACACTTACTTCCCTCATGAGAGTGATGCTCCTCCTTTAGATTTTGAAGATTATCGTCTTGATCCTACTTTGGATTTGAAGCACATTCTTTCAAAGGAGAAGAAACCGATCGACACCAATATCCGCAGCACGTATGAGTTAACACCTTTTTGTCCCCCTTCTGAGGACGAGGTTGTGCTTCTTCGCGGATCTTCTTCACATTCTGCTGAGCCTGAGTGCTATTTTCCCTTAAAGGAAAAGGTGTTCGACCCCGGTATTGAAATCTTTAAGCCATCTCAGTATCCACCTGATGAAATAAAAGAAAACATCTTTGGAAATATTGAAGACATGCTTGCACCTCACCATACTTGCTCCCACCGTGCTCCATCACTGCTTAAGGGAACCTTGCCTATTCTTCTTTGGCTTGCCTTGTTCGCCTTAAGCTTGTGCTATTTGATGGACGAACACTATGTCTTTGATCTTGGTGGATATGTTTCATGCTTCTTCCATTGATGATCAAGGTCGATTCAAGCGCACGACTCGGTTAACAAAAATCAAGCGCTTCTTGGGAGGCAACCCATGCATCTATCTTTTAGCTTTCTTTATCATAAGTGTAGGGGGAGACCCGTTGGTTTGCTTTCCTCTCCTCCCTTCTTATAATCAGGGATTCGAGCGCTCAAATACATACTCTTGATGATTCTTGATGACCCGTGCTTTCGTGTTCCATTTTCTCGGTTCTATCCTAAACTCTTTTCGAGATCTAAACAAAGTGCACAATGTCCTAAGTGTAGGGGAGTTTACTCCCACATGCTTAAACATTGAGGACAATGTTTATGTTAAGTGTAGGGGGACTTCTATCGAAGTTAAGTGGTCTTTTCCTTGTGTTTGTCCTCATTTTAACCGGAAAATTTGATTTTTCGACATTTTTCAAAATTTTTAATCTATTTTGGCCTAGTTGTATAGTTGTATTTTCCTTTGTTATGTTTATTTTCTTTCCTTGCTAGAATAAATTTTCAATAAAGTGGTTTTAATTTTCAAACGTTGTGAATCTTTTGACTCAACCCAAGTTTACTTATCTAAGTTTACTCTAGCTAGTATCCTTAACGTGTTTAAGTCAAGTTTCGCTAGGCTTTTATATAGGGAGCTATAAAACGCGAAAGTCTTAACTCTCATGGGTTAAGAACAAGAACTTTTCGCAAGTTCCTATAATTGATCCTAGAGAGTCGTTTATCAAGGGAACTTTAAAATGCGATTTCTAAACTTGAAAAAGTCTAAGAATTTGCAAGATCCTATAGATGACTCGAAAACCCAAAACTTTGATTTATTAGTCTAAGCATCCACGAATCTCATTCCTTGAGATTTTAAACTGTGGAGAACGAGAGATGATAGAGCCAATTATAAGTTCGGTATTCTTTCGGGAATTTATGTGAGTTAATTATAAGCCTATTCTCTCATCGCTTGCTAATAAATTTATCTGCAATAAATAAGGTTGTACGATTTGAAAAGTTACTTAGCTTCTAGCCCAAGATCGTTTAAAAGTTGCTCGGTATGGATTAGAGTTCATAGCCAAGGCATAACTTATTGAAGCGGGATGCGAAGATTGGCGAGTCCGAAAAGGCCCTAACAAGGCATGAGGGCTACATTTTGTTGCTAAAGATCCAAAAGTGATGTAAAGTATCATTTATCAAAAATCAATATGAAGGATCGAGACACACGACGAAAAGCAAAAACTCCCCAAAAGTCATGGAGAAGTGTATCCGAAAAGACCCTAACAATGTATGAGGATAAATAGATCCAAGTCATAAAAGGAGGCGGATCGTTGTATATCAAAGTCCAAAATAATGATTGGAGAAAAAAATGAAGAAGTCGTGGTCCAAGTATGAATCTCTCAAAGCTTCAAGTGAAGAAATTACTATTAAGAAGAGAAGACCATAATTTCATGAACGTCTCTCAAGGTTTGAAGTATGAAGTCGCTGCCAAATATCGGTCCGAGAAAGGTCTCAAATCGCGAAGCGAGTTATGCCAAGATATGAACTTTATGAGGCCCCGAGAAGCAGTTTTAAAAGATTCTGTCCTTTAGCTAACTATTGATTAAATCGTTCACTTTATTTTCGGCCTAAATAACTATCAAAATAAGTAAAAAATGCATCCTCGTGATCATTCAAGACAACAATAAAATATAAGAGATACCCCTAGGAATAAGGGAGTCTAAGTAAATAATTGGCCCACATGAGTTCGTGTTAGTTTGCTAACTTATAATAACAATGATCTCGTTTTTAAGCTTAGTTTGGAGAAAGTGAAAACTTGAGGATGATGATTATTCATGACATTTTCAAAACCCAAGGTATGCTTTTGATTTCTTTACTTTGAATGTTTATAATTTTCTATTTCTTTAATAAAGGCCATTATGGATTGATTATGATGATAAGTGTAAACGTGCTTTGTAACTAATGCATTACATGAGGACATTGCAATGATCAAGTGTAGGGGATTTGATAGGTGTGTAAACACCCATCCTTTTTACCACTTAATTACAATAATAACCGAGCCAAAACGTGTATTTTATGTCTTTTATGTCGGAATTATGCGTGGTTTGTGTTTTTGTTGTGATTTAGGACGAAATTGTGAAAAGTGGAGAAAACACGGCATTTACGGGCTTTTATTGAAGAAAAAGATGAAAGACGAAGTCGAGAAGTCAAGAGTGCAAAAAGAACGGAAGTCCAAGACCAATTCTGAAGATTTATCGAAGAAAAAGTCAAAAGACGGAAGTTTATCAAAAGCCGAAAAACTCAAGTCTAATTTATTGAAGAATTAAAAGACGAGTTCGAAGAAATCCCGAGCCAAAAGTCATTAAAGTCCAAGAATAAAGAAGATTTAAAGGCTTAAGGACTAATGGTGCAATTAACAAAGAGATTAAGAAGGAAGGACCTAATGATGCAATTAAGGAGAAAGGAAAGATGGGAGGAAGCTTCCTAAGCATTCCTTAATCCTCCCCTATATATAGATTAGTTCTTAATCATTTTCATTTTGTTGGCTAATAGTGACAATTAGTTCTTCCACTTTTAATTACCTTGTCATTTAAATACTTGTCAAATTTAAATACTTGTCTTGCACCTTAATTACCATTTAATTTCAAGTAAGTTTTTCTTTTTAATTTTGTCAATCTTTATCTTTATTGTTCATCTCTCATTGTACCTTTCTTAATCTTTGATTTTTACTGTTTATGTTCATGTTCATGTTCATGTTCATGTTCTTATGTTCTTATTTTGATCAAAATGGGTTTTGATCATCTTGATTAGTTTTGATAGATTTGTTGTTTTGGATTGTTTGATTATCATTAGTATATGTTTATTTGTTAGTTTGATTTAATCTTGTGGTTGATTTAGCTTTGTTTTGATTAGATTCGTGCCTATTTTTTTCTCCTTGTTCTTCGGGGTATTTGTTTCTGTATTTCCCAGGTGCTGATCTTCGAAACTTTCTGAGTAAGAAATTGTTTCGAATAAAGGTCTTAAAAGGTGGTCCATCCGGAATATTTGATATTCCGCATAAGGAGGATATTCCGTGTAAAACCCGTATTTAAATATTTCGAAATATTAAATACGCGGTTTTAATTATATAAAACTATATGCAGTTATTCAAGAAAATAAATATTACGAACGTATAGACGTTAATACGCAAAATTATACGTTTCAGAAAGACTAAAGCAAGTTTTAAAAAAAACATTAGAGAACTATATAAGAGATTAAGGGCCCAATGTTGTAAAAAAAAGAGAAAAAGGATTTTGGGCTTAAGCCCATTATGGTACAAGAGTATACACGGGGGAGTAATATCAAATCAGGAGAAAAAAAAAGAAGTTCTAGGGTTTATGGTGGCCGCCGGTTAAAAAAAAGGGGGGGTTTCGAGTTTTATTATCCATTTCAATCCGGGTATTAGTATTCATCTTCTAAATCATTCATGTTAAGCATCTCGTTCTTTGTCCCATGTGTTATCACGTTTTAATTTTGATCCTAGGGTATATAAACGAAACCTATAATATAGCACATAAAATCATACCAAGATTAGGGTTCGGGGTTGTGGGACTGCACAAGCAACCGAGACACCACCATGTCTCGGTGGTTCTCCCTTGCCCAGCCACGAACAACAACATTAATCAGGGGGTCGGGTTGTTGTAGTTTTATAACCAGCCGAGACCTTAAGGTCTCGGTGGTACTTCTTGTTTTGGCCGACCGAAAACAGCAACCCCAATCGGGGTGCGTAAACATAGTAAGGGAGGTGTCGGGTTTGATTTTGAAAATGGAACCGAGACCAAGGGGTGTAGGTATACTTCTGTCCGAGAGACCAGCCGTGACCACAGGCCGGCTTGGTTCCTTTTGGCCAGCCGTGAGGCTAGAAACTCAAAAATAAAATGGGACGTTTGGTGTACCAAAACAGAAAGTATCATTATAAAATCAATATAAACATTGTATAAAACCAGTGGTTAAATTTCGGGCAGGAAATAGCAGTTTTAAATTGAAATTAGCGACAGTTTAGCGACAACTTTACTGTCGCAGTTTTCATAACAGATTTGGGACAGTTTTTAGTCACAGTTTTTAGTGACAGATTTTTCTGTCGCTAAGTCAGATGGACAGATTTAATATATATTTGTCGAATTGTTTTTTTGAGTAACCGAGAAGGGGTATCTCGGTAGGCTCGGGGCTGTATTATAAAGGATAAAAATGGAGTTTTAGTTACCTTCTTTAATCACTTTTATAAATAAATGTTTTAATGATTTAATTAGTAAATTAAATTTATAATGTTACACAAGTTTTCTTTTATACAAATTAAAAGAGTATAATATTATTAAATGATTTGTATTCATTTTTGGAAACTTTCTAAATTTAGGAACTTTCTAATAATGTCAGATTATTATTTATAGTAATAATAATTATATCAGAAATATTAGAACATTCAGACTTATCAGTTTATATACTAACAGTAATACAAGAATAAATAAATTAAACTAAGAACATATAAGATCAGTAAAACTAAACAGATATCAGTCAACTCATTTCACGTCCCTTATTCATGTAGTATCCGTGAAGTCGGAGTCGGTCCTTTAGCTTTCATTCTTATTTCATTACTGGACACGAGGTACGGATTTTCCGTCCTTTCAGTAAGGACTTTCTTTTATGCATGATTAGGATTCCCCGTTTGCAGCCAAATGTTTTCCCCAGTATGTGTTTAATCTTATCAGTAATCATGTTAATAACTAAATAAATTGCCTGAGCATTATATACAAGCACGACCAGTTTATGTACTAGTTACGGAGGTACCGTAACCACGGCACTAGAGGCACCGGTGTCGTGACTCACATGCAGGAGAGTGATATCCTGCATCGTCCCACTCAGCTCAGCTTGGCCATTTTATCAGTATTATTAGTGGGGCGTATGGATGCATCCTAGGCTTATATGTGTTACAAGTTATCAGGGTGAATGTGGTGTGTGCTCTACATCCTTCACATTGGAGCTGATCCCTCCACCCAGCACAGTTATTTAGAGGTCATCCCTCTACAGCATGACGAGGTCACCCCTCCAGTTATTCATGCGCGGTTGTTACAGCACGTGACCTATATAAGCTCCGGCAAATTAAAATACAGTAAATGCATGTTTTCAGAATTAATAGTTATATTTCAGTATCAGTATATATGAACCAGGTTTCTCAGATTTTATGCAGAGTTCTACCACATGTTACATATCGGTCTTACAGCTTCAGTATTCTATCGCATGTTTCATTCAATATATTCTTATCATGCTTTATATCCGTTCACTGAGCGTTATGCTCAGCCGTAGTTCCTTTCATGTTCTAACGGCAGGTACACCAGGACGCTCTTAGGATTCTGAGAGCATGTGCATTTGGATGGAAGCTATCCAGACTTCTTACTTTATGCATTTCTTACATTATTCTGCTTATTTGGACATTGTTTAGTCCTTTCCTTCAGTATTTTACTTTTCATGTTTTGGGCTTATGTTTGGATTACCGATGTTTGATTCCGGTATTCCTTTATGGTCAGTTAATGTTTTAGGACATTTACCGTATGCTTTGATGACACGCCATAAATATACGTAACGGTCCACTTATCCAAGTGGGGTGTTACATTTATGGTATCAGAGCGCGGTTCGACCTGTAGGCTCTAAAACTTGACTTGTGACTAGTGGGTAGTCACCAGAAACTTTCTAGATTCTGGCGTTGTTATCTTTCATGTTTCTCATGCATAAATCAGTCAGTTTTCTTCAGTTATCAGTCGGTTTCTTAAAGTTTTTGACTAAGTAAAAGGTTGGTACAGGACTGGCCATATTTAGTCGCATGTGCTTTTCTGCGAATTTTCGTTTTGGTGAACCGACCCATAGGCGTTCATCCTTGCCCGTTCAGATTTTGCATTGGTAAACCAAACCATAGGCGTTTACCCTTACTCATGTCAGATTCATGTTTTCAGTCAAATATTAATTAGTGAACCAGCCATAATCGTGCACCATTATTCAGGTCAAATTTTATGCTTTTCAGTCAAATGCTATTTTGAACCAATCCATAGTTATTCACCTTTGTCATATCATGACATTTCATAAAATTTTGACAAGTATGGTTTGAACTACAGCCAACCATATTTAGTCTCAAATTATAAATTTCTATACATGACAGTTCTCATAAATTTTTGACAAGTATGGATCGAAACAGAATCACCCATACTTAGTCACATGCTTCCTACTATGAATACTGTGGATTAAACCATAACTATCAACATCAGTTGATGTTAAACCTCAGTTGATTATTCTTCTATGTTCTTTGAACCAGTCAAGTTTATACTCTCACGTGGATGTCGTTTTCATGCTGACTAAGTTCATGTCTCCTTATGAGGATTATGTTTTCAGCAAGGTGATGATGTTTTCATGCTAAGATACAGAAGGGGTTACAGTTAAATCCTGTTTTCTTAATAATCAGGTTTGATCTTCATCAGTCATGTCTTCATGCTGACCATTGTTGAAATTCTGTTTAATCATATTCTTGAAACTCTATACAACCAGCATTAAGTCTACGCAGAAATTATCAGCCTATCATGATTAACCATTTCAGTTCAGTTTGGTAACCAGTTAAATCAATTTAATCCTTGATCATGTCACACAAGTGACACCAGTATTGATCATTCCATAAAATTTCCACCAGTGCCCCGTATAGTCTTCCATATGTACCCCATGTACAGTGTCTCAGTTATACTCCATGTACAGTGATTCATGTGTACTCCACGTACATTGTCTCAGATATGCTTCATGTGCAATATTCATTTTGTACTTCATGTACAGTAGTCCATGTATACACCAGGTACCCTACTCCATGGATATTGCTAATCGATCCTCAATCATCTAATGCGTTTCCACTTGTCGATATTCTACCAGATGTTGATGCTGCTCGTGAGTTGAAGATTTTACCAGATGCTGATGCTGCGAACACTTTGAAGACCTCAAAATTGTTGATGCTGCTGATACTTTGGAGATTTCTCAAAATGCTGATGCTGATGCTGTTATACTATAAAGACACTTTAGAGCAAGGATGAAAACTAAATTTGAAACTTCTGACAAGAGTAAATTTCAACCATCAGACACTACCATTCTATTCCATGCCTTACTTCCTCAGTTAGCTATCGCACGTTACTCAGCTAAGCGTTCATTCAGAAGAGTGGGAACCGGAACTCAGCCGGTCACTCAGCAGAATGGTTACATGAATCACGGTCATGATAATGACCGTCATAAATTGACAGACAAAGAAGTAGTGACAACCACCGTGATTATAATTAACCAGTCAGTAACCATCGAAACTCCGGAACGGACGTGACCAGAAATACAGAGGTCAGTAGTCTAATCGGTCCGCTGATCCTAGTAGTTACCAAAATTTTCAGCCTTTTCCAGATTCACCCAATAGAACCTATATCAAAACATCAGTCAACACATGGTTCTCAGGTATCATTTCGGAAGACACACATCATGACACCAGTCATGGTACACGTCATACGAATATCTTCTCAAAGTACGAATCATAACTCATAACTCCGTATGTTTACTAAACCATGCCCTCAGAAATTCAGTGTATCCTCCAAGGGAGTTTACCCATTTTGTCATGCCATGCATAAATCAGACCATTAAAAATTCAGCTACCACCACTGGAGTATTATTCAGGTTAGACACGCAGTATTCAGTCGGTGAGGTTACAAAAGAACACATTCAGTGAAAGTCGCCATAGTACCACCCATGTTTATTAAGTTCTCCTTTCAGTTAACGACGAGATCCGTCTTACTAAATCCCATATATATTCATTATATTTTGCCAGAAAAATCAGTATAAATTGTTTCTGCCTTACAAGCGTGTGACTTGTCAGTCCATAGCTACGAAGACTTTCTAGCCACTAGTTATAATCCACCTCTGAAGTTCCTTGAATTTATGATCAGCAGATTTTATTCTACAGTTCCAGAAATTCCTTCCTAACCACAAGACAGGGTTTAACATAGGGCTTGTCTCAAGTACAGAACATGTTTTCAAACTCCTGATTTTAGGGCTTCAGTGGAGTTAAAAGAGTTACAGCATTTGCTGCAAGAATTACCGACACGAGGCTTTATTCGCCCTAGCGCATCACCAGGAAGTGCATCGTTTCCGTCTATCAGGAAGAAGGCTGGTAACATGAGATCATATATCGATCACCGAAAATTTTACAAGATCACTATTCATAATTGATGTTCGTCTTATGTATGGAAGGTTTCTCTGATCTGATATGATGTCTTAAACATTTCTAGAACAATTCCTGATTATGCCACCAGCAATGGTGAGAGAAAGAACATGAGAATATTTTTTTTCAGACTGCTGTGCACACGTTATAGTCTCCCTAATACTCCAGCTATAGTATGAAATTATGAATAAATTTTTTTTCTTTCCATGGTTTCTCAGACAAAATCGTCAGTATATTCATTGATAACATTATGATCTGCTAAATTCTAAGAGAAGTACATGAGGATCATCTTTTCACGATCCTGCAGATTCTTCGAAAGGAGAAAATTATATAAGCAGCTTTCCAAATGTGAATTTCAGTTGAACGAAGTGGCATTTCTGAACCACCCTATTTCAGCAGAAAGAAATTTCAGACAATCCTGCGAAGGTGAAGGCCATCACCTGATGGTCCTGACCGACGCTTGTGAACGAAGTACGAAAATTTTCTAGAACTCAAGTGACTGCTACCGCAGAAATTGCTGACACTTCTCACTAAAAAAAATAAAAAAAATAAAAAAAATAAAAAATTTTCCATGACTATCCAACCAGATTTTCGCCAGAATACCCCATAATCCCAGGTAGAATTTTGATAGAAACAGTATAACACGTTGAGGCAGCTATGTTCATATCTAATGCCTGCCATTCCAGCAGGTTTAAGATAGAACGCCATCATGCTATCGAGTTATTACTACCAGTAGAAATTCTGGACCGAAAGGAGACAAGACTCTATGGAGATCGTTATCAGTTTACCAAAGACTCAGAAAAAGTATAATACTATCTAAGTCATTGTCGACCATGTAATCAACCTACGCGTTTTCTTTCATACGGAAGGATTACGCAGTAGCGAACCTGCAGAAAATTCAGCAGTAAATCGTATGATTTCTAGGCATTCCATCAAACATCTTATCAGATAGAAATTCATGCTCACGATCACGTTTACCTTCACATTCACGTTCGCATTTATTTTCATGTTCACGTTTACGTTCACATTCGCGTTTATATCTCACGTTCACATTAAGATGTTATCTCAATCCATAGTTTATGCTATCTCGTGATTTAAGTTCACGTCCGCATTCATGACATTGTTCATGTTCAGGTTCGTGTGTCAGCTTGCGATACGCATTTCACAGATGGTTATTAAAGATAGTTACGGAAAGCTTAAGAAACCAGACTCAAATTTAGCTCAACTTTTCCATACTCAGGCAGACGTTTCACATCTCAGGCCGTACCGTTTGACATTCTTTCCCCAGTTAGTATACGATCATGATACGTCCTAGATCACGTTCACATTATGTTTTGAGTATCACATTCACAACATATTTCATGCACATCGTTCCTATTATAATCACGAACCATGTTCACAATTGCGAACGTACTACGTGAGCAATTGTTCACGTAGTTCGTTCCTATATATTCTCAGCAGCTTACTCAGAGATACAAATGTTAACTTTTCTGGATATTTTACGTACCGTTTCATGTATACTACATGTCATAGCTTATTCATTCTATCAGATTCAGAAAATCCATCTTAAGTATAAAACCAGAAACTATTCAACATCATCAGGACAGGGTCATCATGACCAAGATTTTGTTCATTATGTTTAGACCTTTGAAGAAATCGTTTCGAGCGGGAAGCCACTCGAAACGGAGGAGTCCATCCGGACCTCTCATTAATTTCCCCTTAATAAATTCAGTTAAGTCCTTTCAGTCATGTCATGTTCTATGTTCTCTTCAGCCAGGTCACGTCACATGATCATTTCAGTCATGGGAGGTTTAAAACTATCAGCAGCATTATGTCTTATTAGAAGGCAAATTATCCTTCATCTTTATTGTCTTTCCAGTTTACGTGTTCTTTAAGTTCTTATAGCTTCATCATCTTATTACCTTTAATTCGAGGACGAATTTCTCCTTTTAGAGGGGAAGAATTGTAAAACTACGATATTTTCGTATCCTTAATTCGAGGACGGATTATTTTTTTTTAGAGGAGAAGAATTGTAAAACCCTTATTTAAATATTTCAAAATATTAAATACGCGGTTTTAATTATATAAAACTATATGCAGTTATTAAGGAAAATAATTATTACGAACGTATAGACGTTAATACGCAAAATTATACGTTTCAGAAAGACTAAAGCAAGTTTTTTTAAAAAAAAAACATTAGAGAACTATATAAGAGATTAAGGGCCGAATGTTGTAAAAAAAAAAGAGAGAAAAAGGATTTTGGGCTTAAGCCCATTATGGTACAAGAGTATACACGGGGGAGTAATATCAAATCAGGAGAAAAAAACAAAAAAAAAGAAGTTCTAGGGTTAATGGTGGCCGCCGGTTAAAAAAAAGGGGGGGGGGGGGGGGGGTTTCAAGTTTTATTATCCATTTCAATCCGGGTATTAGTATTCATCTTCTAAATCATTCATGGTAAGCATCTCGTTCTTTGTCCCATGTGTTATAACGTTTTAATTTTGATCCTAGGGTATATAAACGAAACCTATAATATAGCACATAAAATCATACCAAGATTAGGGTTCGGGGTTGTGGGACTGCACAAGCAACCGAGACACCACCATGTCTCGGTGGTTCTCCCTTGCCCAGCCACGAACAACAACATTAATCAGGGGGTCGGGTTGTTGTAGTTTTATAACCAGCCGAGACCTTAAGGTCTCGGTGGTACTTCTTGTTTTGGCCGACCGAAAACAGCAACCCCAATCGGGGTGCGTAAACATAGTAAGGGAGGTGTCGGGTTTGATTTTGAAAATGGAACCGATGCCAAGGGGTCTAGGTATACTTCTGTCCGAGAGACCAGTCGTGACCACAGGCCGGCTTGGTTCCTTTTGGCCAGCCGTGAGGCTAGAAACTCAAAAATAAAATGGGACGTTAGGTGTACCAAAACAGAAAGTATCATTATAAAATCAATATAAACATTATATAAAACCAGTGGTTAAATTTCGGGCAGGAAATAGCATTTTTAAATTGAAATTAGCGACAGTTTAGCGACAACTTTTCTGTCGCAGTTTTCATAACAGATTTGGGACAGTTTTTAGTCACAGTTTTTAGTGACAGATTTTTCTGTCGCTAAGTCAGATGGACAGATTTAATATATATATTTCGAATTGTTTTTTTGAGCAACCGAGAAGGGGTATCTCGGTAGGCTCGGGGCTGTATTATAAAGGATAAAAATGGAGTTTTAATTACCTTCTTTAATCACTTTTATAAATAAATGTTTTAATGATTTAATTAGTAAATTAAATTTATAATGTTACACAAGTTTTCTTTTATAAAAATTAAAAGAGTATAATATTATTAAATGATTTGTATTCATTTTTGGAAACTTTCTAAATTTAGGAACTTTCTAATAATGTCAGATTATTATTTATAGTAATAATAATTATATTAGAAATATTAGAACATTCAGACTTATCAGTTTATATACTAACAGTAATACAAGAATAAATAAATTAAACTAAGAACATATAAGATCAGTAAAACTAAACAGATATCAGTCAACTCATTTCACGTCCCTTATTCATGTAGTATCTGTGAAGTCGGAGTCGGTCCTTCAGCTTTCATTCTTATTTCATTACTGGACACGAGGTACGGATTTTTCGTCCTTTCAGTAAGGACTTTCTTTTATGCATGATTAGGATTCTCCGTCTGCAGCCAAATGTTTTCCCCAGTATATGTTTAATCTTATCAGTAATCATGTTAATAACTAAATAAATTTCCTGAGCATTATATACAAGCACGACCAGTTTATGTACGAGTTACGGAGGTACCGTAACCACGGCACTAGAGGCACCGGTGTCGTGACTCACATACAGGAGAGTGATATCCTGCATCGTCCCACTCAGCTCAGCTTGGCCATTTTATCAGTATTATTAGTGGGGCGTATGGATGCATCCTAGGCTTATATGTGTTACAAGTTATCAGGGTGAATGTGGTGTGTGCTCTACATCCTTCACATTGGAGCTGATCCCTCCACCCAGCACAGTTATTTAGAGGTCACCCCTCTACAGCATGACGAGGTCACCCCTCCAGTTATTCATGCACGGTTGTTATAGCACGTGACCTATATAAGCTCCGGCAAATTAAAATACAGTAAATGCATGTTTTCAGAATTAATAGTTATATTTCAATATCAGTATATATGAACCAGGTTTCTCAGATTTTATGCAGAGTTCTACCACATGTTACATATCGGTCTTACAGCTTCAGTATTCTATCGCCTGTTTCATTCAATATATTCTTATCATGCTTTATATCCGTTCACTGAGCGTTATGCTCAGCCGTAGTTCCTTTCATGTTCTAACGGCAGGTACACCAGGACGCTCTTAGGATTCTGAGAGCATGTGCATTTGGATGGAAGCTATCCAGACTTCTTACTTTATGCATTTCTTACATTATTCTGCTTATTTGGACATTGTTTAGTCCTTTCCTTCAGTATTTTACTTTTCATGTTTTGGGCTTATATTTAGATTACCGATGTTTGATTCCGGTATTCCTTTATGGTCAGTTAATGTTTTAGGATATTTACCGTATGCTTTGATGACACGCCATAAATATACGTAACGGTCCACTTATCCAAGTGGGGTGTTACATTCCGATTTGGGGTACTTATTCCGCATAGGGGTATTTATTCCGCATAGGAAATATATTCCGCATAGGGAATATTCCGAATAGCTTGGATATTCAGCATAGGACCAATTATTCTGGATAGGCTTGTATTCCGCATAGGGGTGTTATTCTGAGTAGACTGAATATTCCGCATAGGGGATTATTCCGCATAAGCCTGGTATTCCGCATAGGGGCATTATTCCGAATAAGCATCTATTCCACATAGTGACAGTATTCCGAATAGGGGTTTCATTATGGACAAGGACTTATTAATTTTAGTTTTTTTTTAATTTTCAGCTTTTTAATTTCGAGCTTTATTTGTCCCGTCTTTTTCCTTACTCGCACTTTAAGTTTTATTGCCTTAGATACATTTTAGCCTTGCCTTAGTTTTAAGTTTTAGTTGCGTTTTAAGTTTGCCTTAGTTAGTTTTAAGTTTGCGTTATATACATTTAGTGCCCTTTAATTTTAGCCTCGCTTTTAAATACTTGCACCATTTACTTTAAATTAGTTTTAGATTTACTTTTAAGTCATTTACTTTAATTGTTTTGCACATTTTAATATACTGCAATGACACACTTTTGTTTCACCAAAGACAGCTGAGTCGCACATTAAACACAAGTTTTTCAATTTGATAAGACCACTACTTCGAACTTTAAATTTTATACGGGGTGTCAAAAACCTTGTATCACTCATCTCGAATATGTCTTTTTGGAGGAGGGCGACAAGTTGTCGGTTATTATTTCGAAAGAACTTTCAAATGATGAAAAAACCGCACTTGTCGATGTTCTAAAGGATCATAAAGGGGCAATTACGTGGAAGTTATCCGACATTAAGGGAATCGATCCTAAATTTTGTACCCACAAAATCTTAATGGAGGAGGATTACAAGCCCGCAATCCAATGTCAAAGGAGGGTGAACCCAAAAATTCACGACGTCATCAAAAAGGAGGTCCTAAAACTCCTTGACACGGGAATGATTTACCCTATTTCTGATAGCCCTTGGGTGAGTCTTATTTATTGTGTCCCTAAGAAGGGAGGAATGACCGTTGTGCCAAGCGATGCCAACGAGTTAATTCCCACTAGACTCGTGATTGTATGGAGAGTGTGCAATGACTATCGTAAGTTGAATGAAGCCACTCGAAAAGACCATTTTCCCTTGCCCTTCATGGACCAAATGTTGGAGCGTCTTGCGGGAAACGATTTCTATTGCTTTTTAGATGGTTTTTCCGGTTACTTCCAAATTCCCATCGATCCTCGTGATCAAGAAAAAACTACGTTTACGCATGGAACGTTTGCCTATCGTAGAATGCCATTCGAACTTTGCAATGCACCGGGAACCTTTCAAAGGTGCATGATGGCTGTTTTTCATGATATGATCGAGAAGACGATGGAAGTCTTCATGGATGACATTTCCGTGTTTGGTAGTTCGTTCACTTCGTGTTTGTCGAATCTTGAGAGAATGTTGAAACGTTGTGAGGAAACCAACCTTGTGCTTAATTGGGAAAAATGTCATTTTATGGTTAAAAGTGGAATCGTCTTAGGGCACAAGGTTTCGAAAGCGGGGATTGAGGTAGATCAAGCTAAGGTAGACGTCATCGCCAAATTACCTTATCCCAAAACCGTTAAGGGAGTTAGGAGTTTCCTAGGCCACGTGGGCTTTTATCGTCGATCCATCAAGGATTTTTCAAAGATCTCTCGACCTATCACACATCTCCTTGAAAAAGATGCACGTTTTGTCTTTGACGAAGATTGTATACGAGCCTTTGAAATCCTTAAGAGGAAACTTACCGAAGCTCCCATTCTTGTTGCTCCCAATTGGAACCTCCCCTTTGAGCTCATGTGTGATGCTAGTGACTACGGTATTGGGGCAACGTCATGAAAAGCACTTCTTGCCTGTTCACTATGCTAGCAAGACGATGACCGAGGCTCAACTTAAATACACTACAACGGAGAAGGAATTCCTTGCCGTGGTGTATGCATTTGAGAAATTCCGACCTTATCTCGTCTTGACGAAATGCATAGTGTATACGGATCATTCGGCTATCAAGTATCTTATGGCTAAACAAGATGCTAAGCCGAAATTACTTCATTGGATTCTCCTCCTTCAAGAATTTGATCACAAAATCGTTGACAAAAAAGGAGCCGAGAATCTAGCGGCCGATCATCTTTCTCGTTTGGAAGATCCTCACCAAAGTGTTTACGAGCCCAAGGAAATCACCGAAACATTTCCGCTCGAGACACTTGGTGTAGTGAATTCTAAGCTTGATTCTTCCACCCCATGGTTTTCGGACATCGCAAATTACCATGCGGGTAACTTCATGATCAAGGGTATGACGACTCAAGAAAAATGAAAATTCTTTCGTGACGTCAAGTTCTATTTTTGGTACGACCCTTACTTGTTTCGAACTTGTGTGGATCAAATTATTTGACGTTGTGTCTTTGGTACCGAAGATTCTAACATCCTTAGAGCTTGTCACGAGGGACCCACGGGTGGTCACCACAGTGGTAATCTCACGGCTAAGAAGGTCTTTGATGTCGGTTTCTTTTGGCCTACTATTTACCGAGATGCACATGAGCTTGTGAAGTCATGTGACTCATGCCAACGACAAGGAAAAGCCTCACAAAAAGATGAAATGCCACAAAATATCATCCAAGTGTGTGAGATATTTGACGTTTGGGGCATCGACTTTATGGGGCCGTTCCCATCATCTCATGGTAATAAGTACATCCTTGTCGCGGTTGACTACCTATCTAAGTGGGTGGAAGCTAAGGCTTTGCCCACCAATGATGCTCGTGTGGTAGTTAAGTTGTTGAAAAGCTTGTTTTCTTGGTTTAGAACCCCTCGTGCGATCATAAGCGATCGTGGAACCCATTTTTGTAACGACCAATTCGAAAGGGTCCTAAGGAAATATGGGGTTACACATCGGCTTTCTACGGCTTATCACCCACAAACGAGTGGGCAAGTCAAGGTTTCAAACCGAGCGTTGAAGAGGATCTTGGAGAGATCGATTGGGGAAAACCAACAATCTTGGTCGGATAAGTTGGACGATGCTTTATGGGCCTTTAGAACCGCTCATAAGACGCCCATTGGTTGCACCCCTTATAAGCTTGTGTATGGGAAAACTTGTTAGTTGGCAATTGAATTGGAACACAAGGCTTATTGGGCCCTAAAGCATTGCAATGATGATATGGAGACCGCGGGAAAACACCAGAAAATGCAATTAAATGAATTGGATGAATTAAGGGATATTGCTTATGATAATTCATTGATTTATAAAGAAAAGACTAAAAACTTGCATGATTCAAAAATTAAAAACCGGGTTTTTAACATTGGGGATCAAGTTTTGCTTTTTAACTCTCGTTTGAAAATCTTTTCCGGTAAGTTGAAATCCCGTTGGTCCGGTCCATTCACCGTGACTCAAGTTTTTCCATATGGGACCATCGAGCTTTCTCAAAATGATGGCCCTAATTTCAAGGTGAATGGACATAGGTTTAAGCACTACTTTGGCGGGGAATTTCCATCCTTGAACTACCTCGACCAAATCACCTTCCCCAATGATAATTAGTATTGAGGGGATCGAGTCGAGCTCATGACTCGGTAATCAAAAACGAGGTGCCTCGTGGGGGAGTCCCATGCTTATCCTATGTACATATTATCGCTTTCTAATGTAGTAACGTATGGGGATTTGTGCCCTTCCAACCTTTGTTCCGTGGTTGTTTGTGAATTGTGGATTTTAGATAATCATTATCTTCACGATTGGAGCCTCTCGTGTTCATTTTATGGGAGCACTCGATCGTTTTCTTTGAAGACTTTCTCAATATCCATGATATATCCTTTGATGTTCTAACCTTAGGTTTTTAGCACACTTCATAAACGGCTTTAAATTTAACGGTTACACCCTTTCCATGCTAGATTAGGCATTCGACAACGTCTCTAGTATGGGGGTGTTTGCACCCCTAGACTCGAAACATTAAGGACAATGTTTAACTTTAGTATGGGGGGTGAATAGATACTTGCCTTGCCAAACCTTCACGCTTTCCAAAGTTTAACTTTTTGTTTATCGTTTTGTTGCAAAATAAGGCTAAAAATGGCCAAATTTTAAAAAATTTCTCATGTTTTGTAAGTGTTTGAAGACACGAATGTAGGTTTTCTGATGGCGAGAATAAGAGTAATTTTTGACTCGATCGTGGGTGTTGAGCACTTAGCTTCGATTCCTTAACTTCACATTAGGCTAAGTCTCTTAAATGAGGACGAGAAATGATAGAGTTAATTATAAGTTACTATGCTAAACGTAGAGTACTCGTATTCTTTCAAAAACTCATGTGTTCTCGTTGTTTTCTTATTCTCCCTTCGCTTGTAAATATTTTTTGCTTAGTAAATATTGACTTAGCGGTTTAGTCTTGATTGTTGGGTTTCTAGTCCTTTCTAGTAGCTTCTATGTAATTAAACTGGAAGACATTAAGGTATCGCCAGCATCACGGTTTTGAAGTATTGGCACCCGAATAATCGAAAGCTTCACCCAATAATAAGATTTCAAGTGCTCACCTAAATCAAGAAAGCAATATGAAGCTCACAAGGCCGAAAAATCTATGCAAAATTGAAAGTGAATTAAGCCTTAATCTTTGAAGCTTTAAAGATCCAAAATTCGCCTTATTGTGAGGGTATACGTCCTTGGCTAATAAAACCACCGATGAGGTGGATAATAAAAGGCAAGGCAAGATCGAAGTCATAATAAAAGCGTCATGGCGAAGTTGAATAAAAGATGGAGGTAAACCTATGATAATAAGGCCATTCCGTTAGGGGGCGTATAAAAGTCTTGGTAATAAGTCTCATGTTCAAAACCGTTATAAAACCGTGTTTATCGATCCTTCTTGTTGACTTAATTTTTTGACATTGTTGTCTATAAGGAGGGTTATTAATTTGATGGTCTTGGTTACACCGTTAGGAATCTATTTTTAGACCTAAATCTCTATCATCGCATAAGTCAAACAATGTATCCTCGTGAAACATTCAAGACAAAATAAAATATAAGAGATACAACTTAGGAAAATGGGAGGATAAGTACGTGATTAGGGCATATGAGTAGTGTTAGCATTAGTAACTTATAATGAAAATGATCTCGTTGCACGCTTGGCATGGAATTGGGGTTAAAATCGAGGACGTTGAAATTATTTCTAACGAAGCATTCACGTGTTCTTATTCTATGAACCTAAACGTCCCATTTTGCGATGAAAATCATACATTATGTCTAAAACGCAAGTAGTAGAAGTAATAGTAGTAGTGTAGCTAGTTTATCATTCAATAAATGTGAATAAAAATGAATTTTGGAGGTGCTATGATACTTTATTCTAGCATTGCGTGAGGGCACGAAAATGGTTTAGTATGGGGGAGTGATGAGACTGCTTTTATACATAGTCTCATCATCCAAAAAGGGCTTTAAATGCATTAAATATCATGAAATTCGCCAAATATATGCTTGTGTTTGTTGCTTGTGTATTTTAGGTACGGATATTGAGAAAATGACAAAAGATCACAAGAATCATACAAAAAACGAACACGGGAAACGAAGCCGTACATTGAACCAAGCCCTAATGAAGATTTTCCAAAGAAAACCCTTGGAGATTTGAAGATTATGCAAGAAGGGTCCTCCAATATTGAAGAATTGATACTTTATACCCTTGTATCCTCATAATTACAAGATTGGTCCCTAAAGTTTGTCAATATTACAAAAAGGGCCCTCCACTTTGAAGAATTGACAATTTTAGTCCCTCGACAAAACTAAATTGTCAACCATTATCCTCCTCAAAGTTAAACATATCATGAAGTCCTTCAAAGTACAAGAAAGAACAAGTTTGGTCCATGAAATATGATAAATTGCAAAAAGGACCCTTAACTTTCAAACAATTGGCAAGAATAGTCCCTCACAAATGAAGACTTGGCAATTTTAGTCCTCCAAAATGCCAATCATACAAGTCAAAACTATAATCCTTGAAGAAAATACCAAATCAGCCCTTCTAGAATCATGAAATGGCAAGAAATACCCCTGATAATACTTTGGAAAAGTATTTGGGGCAAAAGTGTGAAAAAGGAAACTTGAGTTATAAAGGAAATCGTATTTTGGCCAGATTATTTGCAAATGGAAAGAGTTATAAAAATGGAGGGCTAAATTTGGCAGACAACCTAAGACACCTAAACCAACTATGGGAGGACACGTGTCCTACTACCACCTTTCCACCAATCACCACTCACCTGGCTGCCACATCACTCTCCACTCACAACAAACTTAACAAACAAGCTTAAACTTATTTAATTAAGTTAAAAACTGGCGCTAAACACTTTTTTTAAACCCACACTCAGATTAAACACACCCACTATTCACCAAGAACACAATTAGGCATATGTTATCTACCAACAATTAAACCCTAATATTGTGCAGATTTATGATTAAGGGTCCTATAAACACATCCACACCTTAATATCACTTGCCACATCACCATATTTTTCCCCTTGTGACTCCCCTGCTATACGTTTGAGGAAGAAGACAAAGGAGCCAAGAAAATCCAACGCCCCACATTCCAGCTTATTTTCTAAGCTCATTTGAAGCCATTGATCACATTTTCACTATGCCAACTCACACAACCAGCCAAGAACTTCTCACATGATCTTAAAAGTTCAAGCTACTCAAGGGGCATTTTTAGGACTTCACCACCAATTAGGGTTACATTTTTATGCTTTGTAGTAGTCACTTGTAGCCTATAAAAGGCATAAGACTCATTACATTTTAGTTTGCTCTTTAATTTTCCTTTGTTCAAAATTCTGTAAATCCATATTCAGTTTAATGAAATGTGTTTGAATCTTTGAAGAAAACTCAAGTTCCATTGTTATTTCCTGCTTATTATTGTTACATGTTTACTAATCTTGAATCCTAAAACCTGTTTTCAAAGGAGTATGCAAAAGTTTGCATATTTTCCTTTAAGCTTGATATTTTGCTATGTTTCTTGGTACACCTTGGAATTCTTGGGCTATAAAGCTGATCATAGCATCCTGATATTATGATATCAAGGTGTTGTGAAGCTTATAACTTAGGGATAATCAACTGTGGGGTACAAGAGTTGCATTAATCAAGGCTTTTTCACCTTTCTGTTTTTGATATTGTGCTTCTAACTTTGTTCCATCTTAGCAGGCTTTATTGTGGAAGCTTGTGCTTGTTCTTGCTAGCACATAAGCTCAAAATTCGTGGGTGTGGATGTACATCCATGAGGTTTGCACCCTTAATCTCAAAATCTGATAAAAAGTTGGATATTTGTGATATTTGTGTGTTGCTTGTGTTCTTGTGAAATTGGTGGCTTAATCTTGCTAAAAGCTGCATATTACATCTGTTATTGTGTTGATTTGGGCTTGGGTAACCTTGGAATACACTTTTGATTTGAAAATTTAAAGGGATGTTTGGGTTAATCTGTTTAAGATCATATGTTGATATTTTGTGGTTGGAAGTTTGTGTTTGTGCTTTGTATCTGCTAAGTACTTGTTTGTGTGCTATTTGCTGCAAGTTTTCAACTTTGAAACACCAAATCAAAGATTGTGCTATAATTTGCTTGTTTTGACTGATTTTGACCTAAGATTTTGGGAACACCTAGAGTGTATGCATGCTTATGGCTAAAAAGTGTTTAAACATATTTAATATAACCTGTTAACAAGATTTGGGTGTTTGAATTTGGCTTGGTGGTCAAATACATCAGCAAAGTAAAAATCTGCTTGTGTTAGTGTTCATCAGTAACCTATTTGTGCTTGAATCTTGACTTAGACTTTGAATCATTGCATGAAACCTGTTTAAACTTGTTTATTTAAGTTTATTATAGCTTGTGTATGCTTTTGGTGCAATTTGGTTGGCTGAAATTTGCTAAAACACTTTATAAGTGCTTAAATGCTTATTTGTTCATGTCTGGGCTAGATCTGGTGATGTTTTGAATTAACTGTACTAATTGGCTGATTGTGATTGTGTTTTTGTGATTGCTATTGACTCCTTATGATTAACTGATCATTTGGGTGCCTTTGTGAAACTTGAATCCACAAAAAAGTCACTAAAGACAAATAGTCAAACAAGTCAAGCAGTGGAAACATTTCCCACTGCTCAGACACCAAAACTAGCCCCTGCTAGTGTTAATTTTCAGTTAGCTTATTAATAAGCCATATTGGCTTATCCAGACCTGCAACAACTTATTTTTTGTGATCAATCTTCCTCATTTGACCCATTTGTTTGAACTGGAGCTTATCAGACTTTGACTTTGACTTTTTGCTAGAAAATTCATAAAGTTGACTTTTAATTAAGTGCTTATTTGCTTATTCCTGCTTATTGAGTGAACTTATTTGAAAACTTTTTGTTGATTAAGCTTAGTTAAGTCATTTAAAAGCTTTTGAAACTTGAATTAGCTCTTGGGGTGGCCTAGAACTCGAAAACAACTATTTTGTCATTTTGTGAAGATAGCTTATTGCTTTTTCAGGCTTATTTCTTGGACTTTTTTCAAATTTCTTTTTATAGAACTCTTAGGTAACTCAAAAGAAGCTTGTGTGTCTAATTTGAGCTTATGGCATCAGCTTATAGCTTAATGGGCCAAAAAGCCCATTAAGAATAAGCTGCTTTGAAATAAGCTAGCTTAAACTCATTTTCAGCTTTTGGGCCTTCAGAGTTTTGTGTTTAAAATCAAATTTTGGGTCAGATAGGAGCTTTTGGGCCATTTTTATAAACATTTTTCTTATTGGGCTTATTTTGGCCCAATAAGGGTCTGTTTTGGACTTTGGCCCATTTGATGGCCCATTAGGGGTATTTAGGTAGATTCAACTTTATTTCTGTGTTTATTAGGTTAAATTAAGCTAGTTTGTAAGTTTTTAGAATTTTTTATAAATTTTGGATTTTTAATATTATTTTATTATTAAAACTTAAAATTTAGATTTTTCAAGTTTTCATATTTTTCTTAGGTTAAATACATTAAGTTAGGAATTTTACAATTTTTAGAATATTTTTATTGTCATTAGATTAATTTTTTAAATTATTTTAAGTTTAAATAGTTTTCAATTGTTTTTAAAAATATTTTATTAATTTTAAAATTTTCAAAAATAGTTTTAAATTAAGTTAGGTCATTTTAGAGGTTTACAATTGAAAAATCTGATTTTGGGCTTTTTGTTAATTAAATTGATTTTTTGGCTTTAATTAGCATTAAAAAATTATTATTTAATTAAATAAAAGGTTTGAGTGATTTTTGATTTTTTGTAAACTCTAATTACATTATTTAGGATTTATTGCAATTTTCTAGGAATTTTTAGGATAAATTTTTAATTTTGCTACTTTTTATGGTTTTACGTGTACGACATTTCGTCTTAGTTTAATTCGTCATCGTAACCGTCATTCATTTCTATTCTCTTTTCTCATAATCAATATAATCACATAATTAATCATCTCTTAACACACACCAAGCCTCCTTGTGAACGATCCCCACTTTGGGTCATAACTAGTGGTTTTCCTAAACCACTTGTTAATACTTGCCCTAATTACGCTCTTTTTCCTAAAAGACGTGTTCTTACAACTATCAGTGAGCTGGTTGTTTTTGTGTTCAATCTGACTCCCCACACACCACTGAGTGTTGGGGTGCCTTTGGTTCCCAATAAAATCAAGTAATCATCAAGATACAAGCTAATCAGTCACCAGATCATTTTATTATAGCTATCAGTGGGAACCAAGTTCCCACTGTCAGTGTTGTAGTTAGCACTGCTTTGCTAACAGACAAAAGAAAACCAAATGTCACTATCAGATTTTGAAGTTTTTGTCTTTAGTGGTCTATTTTAGGAATTTTTGGTTGTTTTTAATTTTGTTATTTTTCTTACTTATTTTCTGATTTTTCTATTTAGTTTATTTTTCACTTACTGTTCATTTATTATTTTTTAGATTAAATAGCATTTTAAATTAATTTTTAATTTATTGTTTTTGTCTTTTAGTGTCAAAACTTGATATTTTTCAGTTTTAAAAATTTTCCTAGATTTAGAAAAGTATTTTAAGATTTTTAGTTTAAAAATATTTTACTGTTCACTTTTTAAAGTAATTTTTAGATTATTTTTAGTTTAATTAGGGTTTAATTATAATTTATTTTGTCTTTTAGTGAAAAATATTTACTTTTTCAATCTTCTTCATTTTTCTACTATTCATTAGTATAATTTAGGATTTTTTAAATTGTCAAATTATTTTTAGGATTATTTTATTATTTTTAATCATTATTTTAGTTTAAAAATAGTTTTTAGCATTTTAAAAATATAAAAATAGTCTTTAAAATTTAGGAAAAATACTTTTTAGTCTTTAAATAGAATTAAGTGAGTTATTAGTTCAATAAAATAATATTTTTGGCTTTTTCTTAATTATAGTTAATTTTAGGGCTTTAATTAGCATTTAAAATTGAATATTTAATTAATAAAAGGTTTTAAAATTTGTTTATTGAATTTTTATTCTTATTTATATTATTTTAGATTTAGTTTTCATTTCTAATTAATTTTTAGGTTTTATTTTTAATTTCGTCACGTTTTACGTAATTACGTTCGTGTTTTACGTCAATTCGTCGTAGTGTAATCGTAACCGTAGCTCGTCTTTAATTTTTCTCTCTCAACCCAAAAACTTCACTAATCCAAACTTTGATTTTACATATTGGCACACTCATAATCACACACCTCCTTCGAGAACGAACCCGCATTTATTCGACTTGTCGCTTTCTTAAACCGTCGAGTTTAATACTTGCCCATCATACGCGTTTTTCCTAAAACGTGTACGATTTACCTATATCAATTTTTGGCGCCGCTTCCGGGGAGGTGTTTTTAGTGTGCCATTATTATTATTGTGTTTGTGTGAGTAGTGCGTTTTTGCTTTTCAATTTTTGGAAAGCGCATATAACGTACATACTTATTTTTGTTATTTTCCTTAATATATTCTAGTATCCAAATAAAACGTGTTTAATTTTCCTAAATTAAACACACAACAATCTTTACTATATTGTAGATATCCCATTATCGTTTTTGTTTTTCTTGTGAATATATTACTATATTGTACATACGTAGAACAATAAATATACAAGTACTCCAAAAGCGTGAAAATGCAACCTTGATTCGGGATTTCATCACTCGATCATTGTATTCGTATCTAAAGCAAAAGTTTAAAGGCAAAATAGATAAATACTTTCGTGAGGCTTAATTTTGATTAACACAAACTATAAGGTGGGTATAAGGCGGTTGTATTTCACGACCTAAGGGAAAAAGGCTCTTAAGTGTTTAGCGCTGCCTCGTTTCCCCCGCTTGCTTGTGCGTGTTTTGAGAAAGAGGGCCAATCGAGGGTTTTCCGCCCAAGTATTATCTACGTATCATATATATTTGCTTGTTTTCAAGATTAAACCCTCTTGAATGTTTTGGTGTTCTACCAACGTTCTAAAGTCATCGAAGACGTTCACTCCACGTGATCGTTTTCATTCTTTGAAGCTCCTTTAATCGAGAAATCGATTCGAGGGGAGATTTGTAGATTTGTGTCTACGTAATACACCAAAATCCAAAAAAATTAAAAACAATCAAAAACCAAAAAAAAATTGAAAAATCAAAAAACCTGATAAGTGTGAAAACACTCATCAATAATGATCCATAAACCACTCAAAACACAGTCAAATACATTATTTTAACTGTAAAATATCAGAATTACGCGTGTATTTGTATCTTGTGTGTTTCAGGTAAAGAAGATACATTTTGAAGCAAAGATGCGTTTTTCAAGGATTAATTTGATAAAAAGATGAAGAAAAGGACGAAAGAGCTTCTAAGGACTTTATTTGCCAATATTATCAAAGATCGAGGGCTTAGCTTGCAACTTTCTACGAGACGAAGGATTAAAAGAAACTTGATTTCAAAGTTATAAACATTTGATGAAAGAATGAAAGAGAAAGGACCAAAATGCAAAATAGTGAAAAGTTTTATTTAATTTGGTCTGTTGACCAAGTCTCGGTCAAAACAAACATAGACGTCTTCTTCAACACAAATAAGAGAGAGAAGAGAAAACGACTTTGCTTTTCTTTCCACCTCAAAACCTGCAATCGAGAAACAAGGAAGATACAAGAAGATTCAGCCAAAGCTTTCAACTACAAAAACACTCATCTCCTTCTCCTCTACAAGAAGGTACTAATTAATTTGATCAAGGAATGAAGACGAAGAAAGCCCCAAATGTGATGAAGAAGAAGAACGAGTTTTATCCTCGTATTAAACACGTGGCATTCGGTCATTGGCTAGAACACGTCATCCATTCCCTCTCTCGACGCCTACAAAAGGAAGATGAAGACATCAGTTTCAATCGGTTAGACTAGGAGTAGATTACACCTAGTAGTTAGGAGTAGTTTAGTTTTCTTTCAAAGTTTTACGAATTTCAGTTACGCAATCAGTTAGATTCAGTTTGATTTCGTTAAACTTGTTGTAACCGAATATTGTTTTTCACCATTAATGGAAGATTAAAGTTTTAGTTTTCTTAATCTCTTTCTTTATCCTCCTTTCTACTGTTTTAAAGTTCAAATTCACAAGGTTTGTGAAAGTCCACTGTTTACGTGATTGTAACTGTTCACAAGGTTTAAGCAGTGGAGAATTTCTATTTGGATTAAGTCTCGTTACAAAATTAATAGTTGCTATTATCAGTTGTAATTGTTTTCTTGTGGTTCATTAATGAAAGTTTTTCATGATTCCATTATGTTTACCTTTATTACTGAGTTAGTAGCTTATAAGAGTTTTCAAATAGATAGTTCAAGATTCCATTTTAAATGATATAAGTAGAATTTCAGGTAGCTTTAAGAATTTCTGATTTTGCAAGTAAAATTTTGAGTATTAGGCTTATAAGCTTTTTACAGTTTAACAGAATCTTTCTGCCTCGTATCTTTGATCACTTTGAGGACTAGTATTTGCGAGTAAAAATTCATAGCTTAGCATTTTAGCTTTAGCAAGTTTAAGTTCAGAAGTTCGCGTTTCTTTTCATGCAATTTATGCAGTATGTGATTCAGTTCAGCAGCTCAAATCTGCAAGTTCAGCAATACGGTTGATTGCTGTTAGTTAATAAGATGATTTTGGCTTATCAGTGAAAAGCCTGAACAACCTGTACTGGAGTAATGGTTTTTATCTAAAAGTTCAGTTCAGATATAGTAGCAAGCCGGTTCAGCACCGCGCTTCTCGACATCAAAGGGCTAGTCTTCGGAAGTGCAGGTCAAGCGCTTTTGGTTTTCTGTATATTTTAGCTTAAGTCTTTGTTACTGAACATGTTGATATGTAGATAGTTTACTTGATTTCTGTGCATACTGTGAGTCAAATTGACATACTGTTTTGATCTATTTTTTTTCATTAGTTCATTATAGTGGTTCATAATTTTCTGTATTAGTTTCATATCTAGTGTTTGGTAAATATAATAGTACCACTTTATTAGTGAACGAATTAGGAGAAAGATATGCTAAAAGATGAGAATTGAAATAGCCATTGTTTTTCTTATAATTCATTTGCAGAAGTTTTAGGAAAGTACGACTTCAGCCCTTCATAGTGCTACTACGCATGACAGTTACAGTCCATGTTTGTTAAGTCATTTAGTTGTTAGTCCTTTTAGTTAAAAATCTGTTACACTATAAGTCATTGCCATTAATTTCCTTAATAAGCCATTTAATTGATTTGTAGTGGATCATTTTCTCTGTTGGGCCGAGAGTAGTTTGGTGGGTCAATTGGTTTTGTTAGACTTTAAATAAACGTCATTTTAAATTTTCAAAGTTAGGATTTATAAAAAACAAATTTTATAGATATAGTTTTTTTTTGTTATTTTTGTTAATTTTGTTAAAAAATTAGTTAGAGTGTTGAATTCATATTTTAGGTTTACATTTCATATTTTGTATTTCTAATTTGTAGAGTAAAATTGTATTTTCTTACTTTTGTATTATGTGCATTAAATTGCTATACTTGCAATATGTTTTTAGATTAGTACGTATTACGTAGTAAAAATAATATTTTTACATTTTTTACGTGCTTTATTTTCCAAATAGCTTAAATACCAAATAACTCTCTTTAACCAAAAACAATTAAGTCGAGCTTAAAAACGTTATATCAATTCGGATTGAGTCGAGAAAAACGAACTAAAAAGACAATTATTAAATGGCGCCGCTGCCGGTTCTTTTCGTGAAGATTAACGATTTCGAGTGAGACGATTGGATTTTGGGATCCGTTCACTTTGTGAACGTTATTTTTACGTATTATAAATCAAAAAGATAAAAAAAATCAAAAACATAAAAATACAAAAATATAAAAAAAAATCACAAAAATCAATTCTTTTCCTAAAGAATTGAACCAAAAAAATAAAAAATCCAAAAAGTAATCTTTTTCCTAAAAGATTACACCCAAAAATATATATTATATCGTTTTCATCGCTTTTTACGTACATATAGTATTTTTCTTAAAAAAATCAAATAAATACAAAAATATTTTTCATATATTAATTATATGTAAATACGTATACATATACGAACAACCAAAATAACATATCTCCATAAGTATTGCCGAGGCAATACACCGTGTTGAGGGGCGTTCCGGTCCTTGACACGCGTATCGATCAAATAAAATAAAGCAAGAATAGATAAATACTTCCAATAGGCAATAATTCGAAGAATACAAACTACTAAAGTGAATAGATAGGCGACGTGCTATAAAATGCCGTCTAAGGGTCAATAGGTACTTAAGTGCTTCGCGCCACCTAACCCCCCGTTCACTAGTGCGTATTTTGAGAAGGAAGGCTTTATTGGGGGTCTTGCACCCAAGTAGTAATTATATATATACTTTCTTGTGGATATTTCATATCGAACCTCGAAGAGGATAATCCTTTTCTCTTCAAAGTCAACCGAGGGCTACTCCCTCATTCCTCGTGTTTACTTACACGTGTACTCGCACACGTGTAAACATACCACCTTTGGTGTATTACTTCCTTCCCCGGGGAAGCTTTTAAACGTCATTATACTTGTATATACATTCGGCCGCCTTGTTAAACATGGATACTCGTTCCATGTTGGAGATTTTGCAACAACGATCCGCCAACGCTAATTATTCGCCTTGTTCGACTTGTGGTGGTCCACACGATACGTATTTATGTGATCAAAATAATGGTTATTATGGGGAGGGATATGCTTACAATGGAACCGAGAACCCTAATTTTCGACCTAACATTCAAATGGACTACACTTGTAATGACTATATGGGCTATTCCGGTTTTTCATCACAACCTCCACCATCATTTCATGATCAAACCTTTAATGTGCCATACCAAAACCAAGGATTTTCCAATTATGAAGGTTTTCAAAACAATGAACATTTTTAAGGCTATAATCAAGAAACCTTTCATAATCAAGGATTTTCAAACAATGAAGGCTTTCAAAATGATGAGAATTTTCCATGCAATAATCAAGACACCTTTCAAGATCAAGGGTATTCACATTCGACCATTTTGCCACACATGGATACTCGTCCTATTTTGGAGATATTACACGACGAGAAATATCGAGCTATGTATGGGCCTTGTGCGACTTGTGGAGGATCGTATAGGGAAAATAATTGTCAACGATATGCGGTTAATTATGCTCAAGGGTTTGATGAGAATTTTCAAAATCAAGAATTTTTAAATCAGGACGATTTTCAAAATGAAGAAAATTTTCAGAGTCCTAATAAAAAAACCGTTAACAATCAAGGCATTTATCATTTCTTGAGTAAAGACGCTTTTAATATGGTAATGCAAGCACTTGAGACAATGCAAGAGTCAACTGATCCGAAAATCTTAGGCTTGAGCACATACATCTTGCAACACATGAGACCGAACGATGCTTTACCTGATGATGAGCTTTCTTTGAGAGTAGATGTTGAGGATGATACACTTAGTGATGTTCCTATTATAGACCCTTCCATCTCTCCACCGACTATACTTGAGCCATACACACCTTCATCACCTTTCCCTCACATGGGACCCACCGACTCTTTCACCATGGGGGACGAGCTTCTTAGCACTAATACAAATATCGATTTGGATGAATTAACATCTTCTAGTGTTGAGAACCTTATCCCAATCCAAAGAGAGCTTGAGAGGGTTTCCAATGAACCATGTGATGAGCTTTGTGTTGATACCTCATCTCCTCATGATCACATTGAGATTTCATCCCATATTGACCTTCATGCTACTACTAGTGATTTGGTGAATTTGATCTTGATGAATTGTTTAAAGAAAGGGATAATGAGATTGAGGAAGAGTTTGAGGAAGACTTGACACAAATAGAGGATGAAAATTGTGATTCTAGTGACGCGTCTTATGCTATATCATCCGATGATTTGTCTTGTCAAGATAACATTCCTAATTTGGATGAAGAGTTTGCTCCTATAGGAAAAGTGGATCCTTCTCCTCTACCACCTTATGATTCTTGTGATGAAACCTTTGATGATCCTTATGATAGTGATGAGTCTTTTACTTTTGATGATGACGACTCCATTTCTTCTATGACTCCTTCACCTATTCCTCTAAGTGATTTTGTGATACATTCAAATCCTCTTTTTGAGACATGTTTTGATAACCCACTTTTTGAGGAGTGTGAAGAACCTCATAATGAGTCTATAGAAGAAGAACCCTTAATTGATTATCCTTCACTGGTTTTTGAGGATACACCTATTGATTTTCATGATCATATCATCCCTTTGAGTGATTCTCTCATTAATACACCTCCTTTTGAGCCTTATGTTCCCACCCTCCCACCCTTGAAGTTGGTTATTGATGAAGATCCTTTCCTCTTAGAGATTGATACTTTTTCATCTAAGGCACCTTTAGAACTCAAAACCTTTGATATGGACTCTTTTATGGAGATTGATGCCACCATAGAGGATACTCTTGCACATTTTGATATAGAGGTCGACGATAGTGTTTCTAATTTGGAAGAGGAGGTTCGTCTTATTACTACATTGCTTTTTGGGAACATAGAGACTACACCTCCTTCACAAGACATTATTAATATTGATCCTCCTTTCGCTATGCCTTCTATGGAAGATTACCCACCTTTTGATGATGATGATGATGAGCCTAACATGGACATAATTGTTATGAATGGTTTGATACCTACACCTTCATATTCTCATGATGCTTTGATCACTAAGGGGGAATCTTATATGGTTGACACGAGCACATCTTCTTATTTTCCCATGAAGGGAAAGGTTTTTGATCCTGGGATACATAAATTTGAGACACATTGGTTTTCATCTACTCCACTTAAGAGTGTGATTTCGATTGATATGGACTTCTTGTATGAGCTTACTTTGTTGATACTACCTACTTTGGAGTTGTTCACTTGTCGAGATGGAAATTATGTATTTGATCCTGGGGTGCTTCCTATTTGAGAGATTTCGTATGTTGGAAAAACTCAAGCATTGAATAACTAGGTTAGAAAACGTAGAGTAGATTTTCAATAGGTTAGGTTTAATTAAAAGGATGTTATAGTAGAGTTGAAGTGGAGGGGTGGCCTTTCTTCGTCTTTTCGTGTTTGTTTCAAGGGTTGCTCTCTCACATTTCATGCTTGGAGCTTATGGAGGAGGCCCGTGTATCTGGTTCACTTCGATTAGTTTTTGTTATCGTGATATTCAAAACACTTGTGCTTACAATGAATACCCTTTAGTTGTCTCTTCCTTAACTTGGGTTAAGCAAAGTAATCAATGTCATAAGTGTAGGGGAGTTTACTCCAATACTCTTAAACATTGAGGACAATGTTTATTAAGTGTAGGGGAGACTTCTATCGAAGTGACCTTACCTAGACCATTGCCTTAACTTCATGATAACTGGAAAATTGATTTTTCAACATTTTTCAAATTTTTGATCTACTTTGGCCACCAAAAATATGCATTCATAATTTTTGCATCAATCATTTTTCTTTTGCATAACACATTTGCATTGTATATATGTCTTCTTTTATTTTTCATCAAAAATGTATAAAAAGAAAAAAAAATATAATAAAACATGGTTTTAACAAGTTTAGATTTCTTTGACATATTAGGCCCGCCATGGATATTTTGACTCAACCCGAGTTTGCTTATTTTAGCACTCTCTAGCTAGTATCCTTAACCATGTAGTCCTTTATTGGTCTATTAGGCTAAGCATCCACCAATTTCATTATTTGAGATTTTAAATTTGTGGAGAATGGGAAATGATAAAGTTGAAGCAAGTATAAAAGGGCTAGATAGACTTCATGGCAATTACTTGTGGCTAAACCCTTCTCTTCTTGACCTCTATTTTCTTCGCATGTATATAATTGTTAATAAATAATCAAGTACGGTTTTAATTGGTTTGTAATCTCTTATGCATTTTTTGCTAATCATTTATGATTGATATGAGTACGTCTTAAGATTCTAAGTTAGCACGTTTTATGTGTACTAGACTTATGTCATGCTCCATATTTAGCGGGTGTTTTTCCTTTTCTTCTTTTCAAATTTCTTTGTGAGGAATAAAGAAAAATAAGAGCGGCTTATGAAAAAAAATGAGTGGCTAGAAAAAAAAAAAGAAGAAAAGAAAAAGAAAAAAAAATAATGCAAGACTCCCAAGAGGGGCAGTGTGGTGTTAATTATAGTGACTATTGAGTTCCAATATTACCTTGACGGGTTACGGGGATTCAATAGATTGCTCCAATCCAATATTACCTTGACGGGTTGCGGGGTTGAAGATCCAAAGTCTCAAAAAGATGGCGGATGTAAATTATTGCGTGAGTTTATTTTCCTTTCCTTAGCGAGTGTGTAGCTACTTATGAAAGCATGACATGAGGATTTTACACATAAGGCGAATGACTTATTATTCTTGAAACGAACTTGTATTAATTGTGAGCGGTTTTTCAAGTAATGGATGAGAGGATTATTTAGGATTAAAACCGTGCTTCCTTATTTTTGGATTTTACATTTCTTATACTTCACGCTTTAAATAATGACAAATTTGCCCAAAAGCAATTTGCTCAAATAATAACCGGTTCCACATTTAATTGTCATGAATAAGTTGATGCACTTTTTACTTGTGAATACAATGATCCCATTTTTAAGCTTGGTATGGAGAAAGTGAAACTTGAGGGTGATAAATGTCCATGGTACCCAAGCCCTAATCTAAGTCATTGATTTCTTTATGAGTTATTTCCATCAAAACAATTTATGAAAAATCAAAAATATATAACTAGAATTGATTCTTTTGCATTGCATTGTAAATATTCAAAACCATCCATCATATAGCATAGTATAGTTTATTAAATCATAAAATGGCCAAGGTTGGTTAATTATGAGAAAAGTGTAACTTGGTGCTTTAAAATGCTGCATTGCTTGAGGACATGGCAATGGTCAAGTGGAGGGGAGTTGATAAGTGTGAAAACACTCATCAATAATGATCCATAAACCACTCAAAACACAGTCAAATACATTATTTTAACTGTAAAATATCAGAATTACGCGTGTATTTGTATCTTGTGTGTTTCAGGTAAAGAAGATACATTTTGAAGCAAAGATGCGTTTTTCAAGGATTAATTTGATAAAAAGATGAAGAAAAGGACGAAAGAGCTTCTAAGGACTTTATTTGCCAATATTATCAAAGATCGAGGGCTTAGCTTGCAACTTTCTACGAGACGAAGGATTAAAAGAAACTTGATTTCAAAGTTATAAACATTTGATGAAAGAATGAAAGAGAAAGGACCAAAATGCAAAATAGTGAAAAGTTTTATTTAATTTGGTCTGTTGACCAAGTCTCGGTCAAAACAAACATAGACGTCTTCTTCAACACAAATAAGAGAGAGAAGAGAAAACGACTTTGCTTTTCTTTCCACCTCAAAACCTGCAATCGAGAAACAAGGAAGATACAAGAAGATTCAGCCAAAGCTTTCAACTACAAAAACACTCATCTCCTTATCCTCTACAAGAAGGTACTAATTAATTTGATCAAGGAATGAAGACGAAGAAAGCCCCAAATGTGATGAAGAAGAAGAACGAGTTTTATCCTCGTATTAAACACGTGGCATTCGGTCATTGGCTAGAACACGTCATCCATTCCCTCTCTCGACGCCTATAAAAGGAAGATGAAGACATCAGTTTCAATCGGTTAGACTAGGAGTAGATTACACCTAGTAGTTAGGAGTAGTTTAGTTTTCTTTCAAAGTTTTACGAATTTCAGTTACGCAATCAGTTAGATTCAGTTTGATTTCGTTAAACTTGTTGTAACCGAATATTGTTTTTCACCATTAATGGAAGATTAAAGTTTTAGTTTTCTTAATCTCTTTCTTTATCCTCCTTTCTACTGTTTTAAAGTTCAAATTCACAAGGTTTGTGAAAGTCCACTGTTTACGTGATTGTAACTGTTCACAAGGTTTAAGCAGTGGAGAATTTCTATTTGGATTAAGTCTCGTTACAAAATTAATAGTTGCTATTATCAGTTGTAATTGTTTTCTTGTGGTTCATTAATGAAAGTTTTTCATGATTCCATTATCTTTACCTTTATTACTGAGTTAGTAGCTTATAAGAGTTTTCAAATAGATAGTTCAAGATTCCATTTTAAATGATATAAGTAGAATTTCAGGTAGCTTTAAGAATTTCTGATTTTGCAAGTAAAATTTTGAGTATTAGGCTTATAAGCTTTTTACAGTTTAACAGAATCTTTCTGCCTCGTATCTTTGATCACTTTGAGGACTAGTATTTGCGAGTAAAAATTCATAGCTTAGCATTTTAGCTTTAGCAAGTTTAAGTTCAGAAGTTCGCGTTTCTTTTCATGCAATTTATGCAGTATGTGATTCAGTTCAGCAGCTCAAATCTGCAAGTTCAGCAATACGGTTGATTGCTGTTAGTTAATAAGATGATTTCGGCTTATCAGTGAAAAGCCTGAACAACCTGTACTGGAGTAATGGTTTTTATCTAAAAGTTCAGTTCAGATATAGTAGCAAGCCGGTTCAGCACCGCGCTTCTCGACATCAAAGGGCTAGTGTTCGGAAGTGCAGGTCAAGCGCTTTTGGTTTTCTGTATATTTTAGCTTAAGTCTTTGTTACTGAACATGTTGATATGTATATAGTTTACTTGATTTCTGTGCATACTGTGAGTCAAATTGACATACTGTTTTGATCTATTTTTTTTCATTAGTTCATTATAGTGGTTCATAATTTTCTGTATTAGTTTCATATCTAGTGTTTGGTAAATATAATAGTACCACTTTATTAGTGAACGAATTAGGAGAAAGATATGCTAAAAGATGAGAATTGAAATAGCCACTGTTTTTCTTATAATTCATTTGCAGAAGTTTTAGAAAAGTACGACTTCAGCCCTTCATAGTGCTACTACGCATGACAGTTACAGTCCATGTTTGTTAAGTCATTTAGTTGTTAGTCCTTTTAGTTAAAAATCTGTTACACTATAAGTCATTGCCATTAATTTCCTTAATAAGCCATTTAATTGATTTGTAGTGGATCATTTTCTCTGTTGGGCCGAGAGTAGTTTGGTGGGTCAATTGGTTTTGTTAGACTTTAAATAAACGTCATTTTAAATTTTCAAAGTTAGGATTTATAAAAAACAAATTTTATAGATATAGTTTTTTTTGTTATTTTTGTTAATTTTGTTAAAAAATTAGTTAGAGTGTTGAATTCATATTTTAGGTTTACATTTCATATTTTGTATTTCTAATTTGTAGAGTAAAATTGTATTTTCTTACTTTTGTATTATGTGCATTAAATTGCTATACTTGCAATATGTTTTTAGATTAGTACGTATTACGTAGTAAAAATAATATTTTTACATTTTTTACGTGCTTTATTTTCCAAGTAGCTTAAATACCAAATAACTCTCTTTAACCAAAAACAATTAAGTCGAGCTTAAAAACGTTATATCAATTCAGATTGAGTCGAGAAAATGAACTAAAAAGACAATTATTAAAACCCCAAAAAGAATCTTCTTTGCTACCCCCCATTCTACGCTTAGTGCATGGGCACTCGATCGAAGGATTATTCTAATTCTAGCGACGCTTCGAATCGATGCAATCGTTATCGAAGGAATCGACGACGTAGACGAGATTTAGAAACCGACGTTCCTAATATCGTTGTTGAAGAAACCGTAGACGAGATGGCCGACAATCGTTCGATGATGGAATTGTTCCAAGCGCCCACCGAGGGTTATGGAGACGCGTCCGTAATTCCTGCTATCGAGCGGAGAATTTTGAGATTAAGAGTGGAATGCTTTCGTTGATTAAAGCTACGAAGTTTCAAGGTCGTGAAGCCGATAATCCTCACGACCATATTCGGAATTTTGATCGTCTTTTAGCCATGAGCAAGTTTAAGAACGTCGACACCGATGTCGTCAAGCTTATGATTTTTCCGTACTCGCTCGATGGTGCCGCCAAGGATTGGTACGAGAAAGAGCCACCTAATTCGATAATTACGTGGAAGGATCTCGTTTCCAAGTTCGTTAATCATTTTTTCCCACCGTCTAAAACGGCGTTTTTCAAAAACGAGATTACGAGATTTGAGCAAAAACCGAATGAATCTTTTAGAGACGCGTGGGATCGTTTTAAGGAATTGCTTAGGCAATGTCCTCACCATGGATTTTCCGAGTTGCACCAAATCGATACGTATTACAACGGTCTTAGTTTTCAAGAACAAGATTCGTTGAATTCCGCCGCCGGTGGCAACTTTTTGTGTAAAACTCCGAAAGATGCTTTAATGATTATCGAAAATCGATCCAAGGTTTACCAACTCCGCAACGTACCGAGTGTTGCCAATGTCGCCAATGTTAGTAATTCTAATCGCGACATTGAGAGAGTTGATGCGAAAGTTGACAAGCTTACGAATGTGTCTACGTCTTTTCTCGTTGAAATGCAAAAGAAAGACGCTCCCGCTACGGTGAAAGCGGTTGAGACTTCGTGTACGTTTTGTGGTGGACCTCATAATTATTACGAGTGTGCAGCTACAGATGGCCAAACGTTGAATGTGAGTGCGTTAAATGGAAACAACAATTTTCAAAATCAAAACAACGCGGGTCCATCACAACAAGGCAATTATAACCAAGGCAACAATTTTAATCAAAACCGTAACAATTTTCAAGAAAACAATCAACAAGGGAATTTTCAAAACCAAGGTTATAATCAAGGTCGTAATTTGAATTGGCAAAGTCGAGACAATAATCAAAACTCGAATTTTTCAAACAACAACAATCAAGGAAACAATTTTTCAAGTGGTAATCAAGGAAATTTTCAAAGAAGTAATCAAAACCAAGGGAACTTTAATGCTAATCAAAATAGTTCGTCAAACAATTTTCAAAATTACATGAAAACGAATGAGGCTAATATGAGACGATTAGAGGGAGAAATTGATACTTTGAAAAACGACTTTACTAATACTTTGAAACTTCAAAACACGAAGATTGAGCAAGGACAAATTGACATTAAAAAGATGTTTTCGGCCATTATGAACAAGTCCTCGGGTGCTTTGTCGAGTTCGTTACCTAGTGACACCGTTGCAAATCCGAAGGAACAATGTAAAGCTTCCTCGTCTCATGAGAAAGGTCGTGTGATTACCCCTACCCTTGATGGATTTCGTGTTGTTCCTTCTTCTCAACCCTCGACTTCTAAGACGTCTTATTGTTCTAAAGTCGATGGGGTGAACGTGGCGACCAAGGAAAAGAGTGCACACCCTCGTGTACCTCAAATTCCATCCACGGTTCAAAAAGAGAGCTTTACCGACCTAACCAAAGTAACCCTTGAAGAAACTTGTGCTTCGATCCTTCTTAAAGAACCCAAAAGGCATATGCCGAGAAAGGAAGAGGATCCGGGCCAATTTCTACTACCTTGTGATTTTTCCGAGATTGAGGGATGTTTAGCCCTTGCCGATTTAGGTGCTAGCATCAATCTCATGCCTCATTCTCTTTGGAAATTGATGAGATTGCCTAGACTTACCCCACGAACATGACTATCGAGCTAGCAAATTGTACACTATTAATACCAATTGGAATAGCTGAGGATGTCTATGTTAGGATTGGAAAGTTTGTTTTTCCCGTGGATTTCGTTATATCCGATTACGAGTGTGACCCTAGATGTCCCATTATTTTAGGTCGACCATTTTTATCGACGGCTCAAACCGTAATCGACGTTCACGAGGGGAGACTTACTATGAGATATGGGGAGGATAAAATGGACTTTTCCACGAGTAAATCCCAAGTGTTTAATGATAATGAAAAAACCGATTTCTAAACCTAATGATTTCAAAATGTACACTTTAGCGGAAAGAATGAGGCTTAATGCATGTTTTGAAAAAATTAAGAAGAACGGTTTTAAAGATGAGGATTTTAATGATAAAGAATACGTGTACCTAATTCAAAAGGGTATGTGTAAATTTATGAATGAAAAATCACTTTAGGATGTATTTGATGAAACAAGTGAACAACCAATTCCGAAGGGCGACGTTAGTGCCATCACGACAATGACCAAAATGGACTCGTCTTCACCACCTTCGAAGGACCACGTCTTTGAGGCTTTAACTTCTAACTCCATCGAAGTGCCTCCTATTCCTAGCCCAACACCCGTTGAGGCTAAAGGTTTCATCGACATCGATCCTCTCGTCCTAGAAAAGTCACCTAAGCATAGTCATTCGACTTGTAAGACCATGGTTGTGAGTGCTCACATCGACTCTTTCTTTGATGATGACGATGGCGATTTTACCGAGATTGATCACGTACTTCGTAATCCACATGCCATTTTTGAGGATTATCCTAAAAAGACCTCTTCTCATGTGATGTACGATGATTACGAGTTTGATCCCGAGATAGAGGAAATCATTGAACGAGAGCTAACTCTTTTGCCTCCACTCCCACCTACGAGTGAGGTCGATCTTTCCAAAATCGAGGATGAACTAAATAAGTTGGAACGTCTTATTTTTGATGACGAACCAACTCATGTGACCACCCAAAATCCAATTCTCGAGGAGTTACCTAATCAACACTCCTCAAATGAGAATTACGTTTACCACATTCGTGAGGATTTAACTTATCAACAATCCCCATAAATGGATGATGGTTTCGTGCTTGATCGTGATCTTTTTGAGAGAGTTTCTAAGATACTCAAGGAGGGGAATGACAAACCTTGGTTTGACAAGCCTATCTTTGATAAAGAAATCGATGAGATCGACGTTCATGAGGATGACGAGTATGTAGACCCCGAGGGGGCGGTGTTCTTTATTGATAAACGTTTTGAGAACTTATATAATCCGCCACCCCTCCCACCAAAGACTTAAATGTGAGGAATGTTAGCGCGACTAATTTTGAATTTGACACGACAAATATTTTCAACATTATCAAATCGGGTTTTCATAGAGAGTTTTTAAACGATGAAAAAGGAAAAGATTTTAAAAATGTTTTAAAAGATTTTTCTACAAGTTTAACTCCGTCATCTCATCGTTGTTTGAGTGATACCACCTCGTCTACTCCTTTTGACGACGGTTGGTGTGGATCTAGTGTGGGGGAAGCCCCTTATGTTCTTTCACATTTCTCCACCGAGGACGAGATTTATGATCCCGGAATTGCTTGTAAAGGGAAATCTCGGTCTTCCACCGATGCAATAAATAGAAATTATATTCATTTGCTTGGTGTGAGTCTACCTCGAGTAGCTCATTGTTTTAGTGACTTACCCATTGCCCTACCTTTATACTTCTCATCTCTTTTCTTCTACCCGTTTGGGTTTTTGCTATCGGTTGAAGTAGCGTTGTTTCGTCTTTCATCCGAAAACGAGGACGCTATCTTTGACCCCGGTATACGTTTATCGGGTTTTTAAAGTACTCCATGTACTTTTGGGCATTGTTTATCATGTAAGCCCTACGAAAAATGACCATACCAAGATTATCCCTAAATGATCACATTTATGGGGATTCGAGTCGAGCTTTTGACTCGGTTAACAAAAACAAGGTGCCTCGTGGGGGATTCTCATGCTTATCCTTGTAAATATTATCGTTTTTTAATAGTGTAACGAGGGGACTTGTTCTCTTCCAACCTTTGTTCCGTGGTTGTTAGTGATTGTGATTCATTAGGTTCATCGTCATCATTGAAGCCTCTCGTGTTCGTTTTATGGATCACTCGAGCTTCGATCGTTGCCTTTGTAGATTCCGATATCCGATGATATCCTTTTATGTTCTAACGTTTATCTTATTATCATAATTCATAAACGGCTTTTAGGTTATTTGTTTTACCCTTTCCATGCTCGAGATTAAGCATTCGACTTCGTCTCTAGTATGGGGGTGTTTTCACCCCTAGACTCAAAACATTGAGGACAATGTTTAGTTTTAGTATGGGGGGGTGAGTAGATACTTCACCTTGCTTACGTCACCAGCAATCCAATTTTCATCTTTTTGTTATCGTTTTATGCAAAATAAGGCTAAAAATGGCCAAATTTTAAATTTTTTTCTAGTTTTTCATAAGTGTTTAAGACACGAATGTAGTTTTTCCGATGGTGAGAATAAACGTAATTTTTTACTCGACCGTGCGTGTTGAGCACTTAGCTTCGATTCCTTAACCTTTTTAGGCTAAGTCTCTTAAATGAGGACGAGAAATGATAGAGTTGTTTATAAATCTCGTAATCGTCACGATCTCATGTGTAGTAATTATTAGCTTATTCTCCCCACACTTTTGATAATAAATTGTTAGTAAATATTGATTTAGCGGTTTAGTCACTATTGTTGGTTTCTAATTTGTTTTAGTAGCTTCCATGTAATTAAATTGAGAAAACATTAAGGTATCGCCAGCGTCACGGTTTTGAAGTATTGGCACCCGAATAATCGAAAGCTTCACCTAATAATAAGATTTCAAGTGCTCACCTAAATTAAGCAAAAATTTGAAGCTCACAAGGCCGAAAAATATATGCCCAAATTGAAAGTGAATCAAGCCTTAATCTTTGAATCTTTAAAGATCCAAAATTCGCTTTAGCGTGAGGATATACGTCTTTGGCCATAATAAAACCACCGATGATGGCGGATAATAAAAGGCAAGGCAAGACCGAAGTCATAATAAAAGCTTCATGGCGAAGTTGAATAAAATATGGAGGTAAACCTATGATAATAAGGCCCTTCCGTTAGGGGGCGTATAAAAGTCTTGGTAATAAGTCTCATGTTCAAAACCGTTATAAAATCGTGTTTATCGATCCTTTTTGTTGACTTAATTTTTTGACATCGTTGTCTATTAGGATGAAATATTAATTCAATGATTTTGGTTACACCGTTAAGACTCTATTTTTAGACTTAGTCTCTATTAACGCATAAGTCAATGATGTATTAATAAGTGTGAAAACACTTATCCTTTTACCGCTTATTTCCAATAATAACAAGACCAAAACGTGTAATTTATGTCGTAAAAGTCGGAATTATGCGTGGTTTGTGTTTTTATTGTGTTTTAGGACCAAAAGATGAAAAAGGAAGAAAACACGGGCTTTCACGGGATTTTATCGAAGAAAACGAGAAAAGACGAAGTCAAGGGATCAAGAGTGCTTAAAGAACGGATGTCCAAGACCTATTCTGAAGATTTATCGAAGAAAAAGTCTAAAGGCGGAAGTTTAATGAAGTCAAAGAACTCAAGCTAAATTAAAGAAGAAAATTATTAAGACAAGTTCAAATCCCGAGACGACGTCGAGAAAAGACAAAGAATTAAATCGAGTCGAGAATAAAAGAAAGAAGGAAGCACACCACACATGCACTTCCCACTTAGCCTATAAATACCCTCCTAATCACATTAGGAGGGTGGTTAGCTAGTTTTAGTTTTCATTTTTCTTTCTAGTTTTTAGAGAGAGAAAGTTCTCAACTTTCTCTCACTAAGTTTCATCTTTTTCTTTCAAGTTTAAGCTTTTTGGCATCATTCTTGTATTTGGATTTCATTAATCTAATTCAAGTTAAGCTTTTTGTTCTTTAATCTCTTTCTACATTTCTTGGTTTTACTTTACTTTTGATCCGAATCATTCATGATCCGTGATTGAGTTTGATGTTGTGTGGTTAGAAAGTTCATTTCTTTTGTTCCTACATAAGCTCTTAGACGTATAAGCTATAAGCTCTTAATGTTTAGTGGCTTATTCGTTGTTTTAGCTTATTAACCTTTAAACTTTCTTAAAAAGTTTATCTTTTTAAAGTTCGGTTTATAAAGGTTACGTGTTTAGATTCCTAAAAGTTTCAAATTTGTTCTTATTTATCTTTATCTGAAAGTTTGAAAGTGCTTATTATGTCTACTTCTTATTTGTTAAGCTTGGTTACTCTTGGGATTTCATTACGATCTCAGGAGGGTTGTGTTGTTATGATCATCTGGCTTCGATCGCATTGACTGCGATCTACACGTTTTTCACTGGTACCATCCATACCCACGATCACTCATTGCGATCTGTTGGTGCGATCTAGTCACACCTCCTTGTTACGATCGCATTGATTGTGATCTGTTGTGTTGCGATCACTTCCCACGATCAAAGGACCACGATCCACTAGTTGCGCTCGTGGTTGCGATCTGGGAGTACGATCACGTTTACCCATCGCACTGCTGAGTGCGATCGGATTCCTTTGTTGTGATCGCATTGAGTGCGATCGGTGGGCACGATCCATCATACCATTTGGGTACTGACTCTAGTTTTTGCTTTGTTTTACTTAATTTTTAAATCTAGTTTTCCCTGCCCTTTTTACTTAGTTAATTTTAAACAAGTTTCCAAGTTTTTAATCATTTACATTTTAATTTCTAAAGATTGTTCACTTTTATTTTTAGTTTATTTTTTTTAAGTTTCCATTTTACTCAACGACAATTTTAATTATTTTCTTTTAGTTTAAAATTAGATAATCAAACAAGCACATCCTCTTGTTTTCCAAAAGACAATTGAGTCGCACTCTTAGCCGGTAATCAATTCGAAAAGACTTGGAACAACGAACTTTCATAACTAAGTAAAATCTAGTTATTAAATGGCGCCGCTGCCGGCTCTTTTCGTTAAGATTAACGGTTTTTAGTGAGAGACGCGTTGAATTTTGGGACCCGTTCTTTTAGGAACGTTATTTTACTTGCTAAAAATTTTCAAAAATCCATAAAAAATATAAATTTTCAAAAATACAAAAACATTAAAAATCATAAAAAGCATTTCTTTTCCAAAGGTTTTGCACCAAAAAAAAGATATATATATATATATATATATATATATATATATATATATATATATATATATATATATATATATATATATATATATATATATATATATATATATATATATATATATATATATATATATATATATATATATATATATATTCTCTGTTTCTTTGGTATCTTTTTCTTCTGCAGGTGTATGCGTACTGGATCTTCAAATTATTCTGAGCCCGAGACTCGTGAAGATTTAGATATGGCTGGTGTGCATAATAACAATAACAACCCACCTCTACCAAATTTGAATAACAATAACAACAACAATGTTCCCCTACCTGATTTACGAACAATGGAGGAACTGTGTCAACCCACCATGAACGGACGCGGAGGACCGATTGCGCCAATGCAAATCACGGCTCCTGAATTTTCGTTGAAGCATCACATGATCCAGCAAGTTCAAAACGCTTTCCCATTTAGCGGATTACCCGATGATGATGCCAACAAACATCTAGACAAGTTCATTACCGTCACTCAAAGCATGAAACTACTCGGTGCTTCCATGGATTTTCTTCGCCTTCACCTTTTTCCACACACTTTATCCCATCACGCCGAAAAATGGTTTGATCGTCTCCCCAAAAACTCAATTCAAACATGGGATGACATGACTCAAAAAATTTTGTCGCGCTATTTTCCACCATCCATGGTCACTAGTCTTCGCAACCAAATCAGTGAATTCACACAAGAACCTGATGAGTCGCTTTACGATGCTTGGGAACGCTATAATGTCTTGATCGACCGTTTTCCGAACCATAACATGCTCCCCGTTACTTTGATTGATACTTTCTATAATGGTCTAACTTTTCGTGATTGTGATACGATTAATGCTGCCGCCGGTGGTACATTCATGAAGAGACGACCTGAGGAGTGTAGAGAGCTGATAGAGAACATGACCACTCACCACAAAAATTGGGATTCATCTGCATCGTCAAGGAATAATCAGAGGGCCAATGTTTCTTCTACATCATCTAACCCAGAGCTCATCAAACTTACTCGCCAAATAGTTGAGATGAACAAAAACTTCTTAACCATGGCTACAAACTAATTTCAACAAGCCAAAGCTATTGCACCTTCTTGTGAAATTTGCGGGGGTTCTCATTCGTACACCGATTGTCCTTCTACTCTTGACAATCCGGAAAATTTGTACGCCGCTAACGGTAACTTCGGATACCAAGCACGTCCTCAAGGAGACCGTAACTTGCTAAGTTATCGTTCAAACAACTATCTATCTCCACCCGATTTTTCTCCTCAAAACCAAAACCAAAACAATTTCAACCGCAACAATAAAAGCCAACCTCGAGCTACCAATCAATATCAATCCCAAAGAAACCCATATCCACCTCAAGGAAATAATTCAGCTTACCAAGCTCCACCTCTCAACCAACCCGCGGCATTGAACCAAGACCTCGAAAATTACATGAGGACCAATAGAGAGATGGTGACGAATCTTCAAAGCCAATTCATTAACTTGAAAGGTGACATGGCAAAACAAGGGAACGGTATTCGTGCTAAGCTAAGGAATGACATGGAAAAACAAGGAAATGCTCTTCAAGCCGACATGAGAAATTCTATGAACAATCAAACGAATAACTTAAGGGATATGATGGCTAGTTTTTCCCCAAGTAATCAAGCCTCTGGCTCGGGTAATCTTCTAAGTAACACCGTTGCTAATCCCAGAGGGGAGATGAAAGCAATCACCACTCGCAGTGGCAAAGGTTTAAAGGAACCTGAGATTCCTACACCTACACCGGTGATTGTGATTAAGGAAAACGAGTCCCCTTCTCCAATTCCACCACCTCCTACTTCCACCCTCCACCACCCATGGATGTGAGTGAGAATTCCATTCCGAAGCCTTCATCTCAACCCAATATACCTTATCCCTCAAGGTTGAGGAAAGAGAAATTGAAGAACAAGGATGATATTCAGGTTTCTAACTTTCTCAAAATGTTTAAACAACTGAATTTTAATATCTCCTTCGCTGAGGCTCTCGCTCACATGCCTAAATATGCTAAGATGTTTAAGGATCTTTTAAGTGATAAGGAAAAATTGCTCGACATCGCCAATACCCAATTAAATGAGAATTGTTCTGCCGTTCTTTTGAGAAAGCTTCCAGTTAAGTTAGGAGATCCGGGTCGTTTCTTGATTCCTTGCAACTTTCCTGGGGTAGAGAATTGTATGGCCCTGGCCGATCTAGGTGCTAGTATCAACTTAATGCCTCTAAGAGTTTGGAAACAATTATCTCTACCCGAGCTAGTCCCCACCCGAATGACCTTGGAATTAGCTAACCGTATGGTTGCTTATCCTGTGGGGATAGCCGAAGACGTCTTCGTTGGTGTCGACAAATTCACCTTTCCGGCGGATTTTGTTGTCGTTGACTACGAGATGGACCCCCGTGTTCCATTAATCGTTGGACGTCCATTCCTGAGGACCGGTCGCACTCTCATTGATGTAGCCGCTGGCGAATTAATCATGAGAGTTGGTGACGATAAAATCGTCTTCAACATGGGTAAACTTTCTAAGCAGCCTTCTGAAAATGCGAGCGTTAATTTCATTGACGTTCTTGATGAGGCTTGTGAAGAACATTTTAAAGACGCTTGTAAAAGTGGTTCTTCTTCTCTACCCACTGTTGAGACCGTTTCCTCTATTGCTCCATCACTAACTCCATTTGGAGAAAGTGATTTCCTCTTGAAAGAATTTGAAGCAACTCTAGGAGATGTGGATTTGCAATATGACGATTCTCCCTCCAATTGGGATGAAGAATTCGTACCATTGAGAAACTTCTCAATGAGGACCATATTTCCCCACAGTCTCCTAAGGCTATCTACTGATGATCCGAAGTTGACTACGCCGTCCATCTAAAATCCTCCTGATTTAGAGCTTAAGGATTTTCCGTCTCATCTCGAGTACATTTTCCTTGAAGACAACAAGATGTTACCGGTCATCATCGCAAAGGACCTGAAAGAAGAAGAAAAATCCCGACTTATCGCCGTGCTGAAGAATCATAAGAAAGCGATTGTTTGGAAAATCTCCGATATTCGTGGAATTGATCCTCACTTTTGCACACATAAAATTCTCATGGAGGACGACTTTAGACCCACTATTCAAAGCCAAAGAAGGGTGAATCCCAAGATCCATGACGTTATCCAAAAAGAGGTTATCAAACTTCTTGATGCAGGCATGATCTATCCTATCTCGGATTCCCCATGGGTTAGTCCAGTCCATTGTGTGCCTAAGAAAGGCGGAATCACCGTTGTGCCCAACGAAAACAACGAGTTGATTCCTACTCGTCTCGTTACAGGGTCGAGAGTTTGTATAGACTATCACAAACTCAATGATGCTACGAGAAAGGATCATTTTCCCCTTCCTTTCATGGACCAAATGCTTGAACGTCTGGCAGGTAATGACTATTACTGCTTCTTAGACGGTTTTTCGGGTTATTTTCAAATACCCATCGATCCCCAAGACCAAGAGAAAACCACATTCACTTGTCCTTATGGAACATTTTCTTACAAAAGAATGCCTTTCGGTTTATGCAATGCTCCTAGGACATTCCAAAGGTGTATGATGGCTATCTTCCATGACATGGTTGAAGAAACCCTGGAAGTCTTCATGGATGATTTCTCAGTCTATGGTGATTCCTTTTCTACTTGCCTTGCCAATTTGGAACGCATGCTTAAGCGGTGTGAAGACACTCGCCTTGTTCTGAATTGGGAAAAATGCCATTTCATGGTAAAAGAAGGCATTGTGCTGGGACATAAAATCTCTAAAGCCGGTCTTGAAGTGGACCGTGCTAAAGTGTCATAGCCAAATTACCTCCACCTTCAACCGTGAAGGGTGTGAGAAGTTTTCTTGGTCATGCGGGCTTCTATCGTCGATTTATTCAAGACTTCTCTAATATCGCTCGCCCGATGACCCACCTCTTGGAAAAAGATACTCCTTTCATCTTTTCCAAAGAGTGTCTTGAATCCTTCAATCTTCTTAAGGATAAGCTAACTAAGGCACCTGTCTTGGTTACCCCTAATTGGGAGCTACCTTTTGAGTTGATGTGTGATGCTAGCGATTTTGCTATTGGAGCGGTTTTGGGCCAAAGAGTGAACAAACACTTCCAAGCAATCCATTACGCTAGCAAGACAATGACAGGGGCTCAATTGCATTATACCACTACCGAAAAAGAGCTTTTAGCTGTAGTGTATGCTTTTGAAAAATTCCGCCCCTATCTTGTCCTTTCAACCACCATCGTGTATACCGACCACTCCGCGTTGAAGTACTTGTTGACTAAGCAAGATTCCAAGCCAAGACTTCTTCGTTGGGTTTTGCTCCTTCAGGAATTCAAAATTAAAATTCGTGACAAAAAGGGAGCCGAAAACCTAGCAGCGGATCATCTGAGTTGACTTGAGGATCCTTATCTAGGGGATCATCTGAACCAAGAGATCAATGACTCTTTTCCCCTTGAGACCTTAATATCTATTCATTCCAATATTGATGACACCCCGTGGTTTGCGGACATTGCAAACTACTTAGCGGGTGGTATTCTCATCAAAGGGTTAACATCCCAACAAAATAAGAAGTTCTTTAAAGACGTTAAGACTTACTTCTGGGATGACTCTTATCTCTTCAAACAATGCGCTGATCTGATCATTCATCGATGTGTTGATGGACCGGCAGCTTTACAAATCCTTGATTCTTGCCATAAAGGACCCACCGGTGGTCACTTTGGTCCCAACTACACCGCTAAGAAAGTGATTGACTCTGGATTCTATTGGCCCACCATTTTTCGTAACGCTCATGAAATGGTTAAGTATTGTGATGCTTGCCAACGACAAGGAAAGATCACACATAAAGATGAGATGCCTCAAAATTTCATACAAGAATGTGAAATCTTCGACGTATGGGGCATCGACTTTATGGGGCCATTTCCATCATCCAAAGGGAACAAGTACATCCTCGTATCCGTTGACTACGTTTCTAAATGGGTTGAAGCTAAGGCTCTCCCAATGAATGATGCGAGGGTGGTTGTGAACTTTTTGAAGCAGCTGTTTGCTCGATTCGGTGTTCCTCGTGCTACAATCAGTGACCGCGGGACTCATTTTTGCAATGATCAATTTGCAAGAGTCATGGCTAAGTATGGTGTTAATCATCGTCTTTCCACCGCCTATCATCCCCAAACCAATGGGCAAGCCGAGATTTCCAACTATGGATTGAAGCAAATTCTGGAACATACTGTGGGAGAGCATCGTGCCGCGTGGGCCGACAAGTTAGATGATGCTCTGTGGGCTTTCCGTACATCTTATAAGACCCCGATTGGTTGTACACCTTATCTTCTTGTGTACGGGAAACCATGCCACCTCCCTATCGAGCTAGAACATAAGTCATACTGGGCCTTGAAGTGGGCTAACTTCGACATCAACAAAGCCGGTGATCTTCGGAAGATTCAACTCAACGAGCTTAATGAATTGAGGAATGAAGCTTATGAGAACTCATTCTACAAGGAGAATACCAAGATCATCCACGATGCAAGAATTAAGAACAGAGAGTTCCACGTTGGTGATCAATTTTTACTCTTTAACTCTCGGTTGAAGATCTTCTCTGGCAAGTTGAAGAGCCGCTGGTCTGGTCCATTCACCATCACCAAAGTCTTTCCGTATGGCACCATTGAGCTTTCTCAGCCAAATGGGCCTAATTTTAAGGTGAATGGCCAGCGTTTGAAGCTGTACTTTGGTGAGGACATCTCTCATAAGATGATTCCATCCCTCACCACGTTTCCCATGAACTAGTTTTGGGTCGAGTCAGGCTCGTGACTCGGTTATCAAAAACAAGCGCTTCTCGGGAGGCAACCCGTGATCTATCCTTTACCGTTTTCATAATAAGTGTAGGGGGAGCCCCGTATGTGTTTGTTTTCTTGTTTCTTCTTATGTGCAGGGATTCAAGCTTCAAAGAGCACCTCGATGACTTTTGACGAACCGTGATTCCGTGTTCCTGTCTTCCTGGTTCTATCCTAAACTGTCGTGATTCAATTTTTCATATCTTATATGTTCATATTGAAATCACTTTAGTTGTCCTTTCCTTAGCAAGACTTAAACAAAGTGCACAATGTCCTAAGTGTAGGGGAATTTATTCCCACATGCTTAAACATTGAGGACAATGTTTATATCAAGTGTAGGGGGGACTTCTATCGAAGTAAGTGGTCTTTTCCATGAATTTGCCCTCATTTTAACCAAGAAAATTTGATTTTTCGACATTTTTCAAAATTTTTAATCTATTTTGGCCTTGTAGTTTTCCTTTATTATCGTTATTTACTTTCTTTGCTAGAATAAATTTGCAATAAAGTGGTTTTAAATTTTTCAAAGTCGTGAATATTTTGACTCAACCCGAGATTACTTATCTAAGTTTACTCTAGCTAGTATCCTTAACGTGTTTAAGTCAAGTTTTGCTAGGCTTTTATATAGGGAGCTTTAAAACGCGAAAGTCTTAACTCTCACGGGTTAAGAACAATAACTTTTCGCAAGTTCCTATAATTGATCCTAGAGAGTTGTCTATCAAGGGAACTGCAAAATGCGATTTCTAAACTTGAAAAATTCTAAGAATTTGCAAGATCCTATAGATGACTCGAAAACCCAAAACTTTGATTTAATAGGCTAAGCATCCACGAGTCTCATTCCTTGAGATTTTAAACTGTGGAGGACGAGAGATGATACAGTCAATTATAAGTTTGGTATTCTTTCGTGAATTTATGTGAGTTAATTATGAGCCTATTCTCCCATCGCTTGTTAATAAATTTATCTGCAATAAATAAGGTTGTACGATTTGAAAAGTTACTTAGCTTCTAGCCCAAGATCGTTTAAAAGTTGCTCGGTATTAATTAGAGTTCATAGCCAAGGCATAACTTATTGAAGCGGGATGCGAAGATTGGCGAGTCCGAAAAGGCCCTAACAAGGCATGAGGGCTACAGTTTGTTGCTAAAGATCCAAAAGTGATGTGAAGAATCATTTGTCGAAAATCAATATGAAGGATCAAGACACACGACGAAAAGAAAATACTCCCCTAAAGATCATGGAGAAGTCTATCCGAAAAGACCCTAGCAAGGTATGAGGATAAATATATCCAAGTCCTAAAAGGAGGCGGATCATTGTATATCAAAATCCAAAATAAAGATTGGAGAAAAATGAAGAAGTCGTGGTCCAAGTATGAAGAATCTCTCAAAAACTTCAAGTGAAGAAATTCCTATTATGAAGAGAAGACCATAATTTCAAGAACGCCTCTCAAGATTTGAAGTATGAATTCGCTGCCAAATATCGGTCCGAGAAAGGTCTCAAATCGTGAAGCGAGTTATGCCAAGATATGAACTTTTCCCGAGAAGCAGTTTTAAAAGATTTTGTCCTTTAGCTAACTATTGATTAAATCGTCCCACTTTATTTTTGGCCTAAATAACTATCGAAATAAGTCAAACAATGAATCTTCGTGATCATTCAAGACAAAAATAAAATATAAGAGATACACCTAGGAATAAGGGAGTCTAAGTGAATAATTGGCCCACATGAATTCGTGTTAGTTTGCTAACTTATAATAACAATGATCTCGTTTTTAAGCTTGGTATGGGGAAAATGAAACTTGAGGGTGATAAACGTTCATGGCAGCCTAAAACCAATGTAAGTCTTTGATTTATTTACTTGTTTTCTATCTTCTTATTTTCCTTAAATGTTTAGTATTTAATAAAGGCCAAGGTAGGTAATTTATGATGAAAATGTAAACCGTGCTTTAAAATTAATGCATTGCATGAGGGCATTGCAATGGTCAAGTGTAGGGGATTTAATAAGTGTGAAAACACTTATCCTTTTACCGCTTATTTCCAATAATATCAAGACCAAAACGTGTAATTTATGTCGTAAAAGTCGGAATTATGCGTGGTTTGTGTTTTTATTGTGTTTTAGGACCAAAAGATGAAAAAAGAAGAAAACACGGGCTTTCACGGGCTTTTATCGAAGAAAACGAGAAAAGACGAAGTCAAGAGATCAAGAGTGCTTAAAGAACGGATGTCCAAGACCTATTCTGAAGATTTATCGAAGAAAAAGTCTAAAGGCGGAAGTTTAATGAAGTCGAAGAACTCAAGTCTAAATTAAAGAAGAAAATTATTAAGACAAGTTCAAATCCCGAGACGACGTCGAGAAAAGACAAAGAATTAAATCGAGTCGAGAATAAAAGAAAGAAGGAAGCACACCACACATGCACTTCCCACTTAGCCTATAAATACCCTCCTAATCACATTAGGAGGGTGGTTGGCTAGTTTTAGTTTTCATTTTTCTTTCTAGTTTTTAGAGAGAGAAAGTTCTCAACTTTCTCTCACTAAGTTTCATCTTTTTCTTTCAAGTTTAAGCTTTTTGGCATCATTCTTGTATTTGGATTTCATTAATCTAATTCAAGTTAAGCTTTTTGTTCTTTAATCTCTTTCTACATTTCTTGGTTTTACATTACTTTTGATCCGAATCATTCATGATCCGTGATTGAGTTTGATGGTGTGTGGTTAGAAAGTTCATTTCTTTTGTTCCTACATAAGCTCTTAGACGTATAAGCTATAAGCTCTTAATGTTTAGTGGCTTATTCGTTGTTTTAGCTTATTAACCTTTAAACTTTCTTGAAAAGTTTATCTTTTTAAAGTTCGGTTTATAAAGGTTACGTGTTTAGATTCCTAAAAGTTTCAAATTTGTGCTTATTTATCTTTATCTGAAAGTTTGAAAGTGCTTATTGTGTCTACTGCTTATTCGTTAAGCTTGGTTACTCTTGGGATTTCATTACGATCTCAAGAGGGTTGTGTTGTTACGATCATCTGGCTTCGATCGCATTGACTGCGATCTACATGTTTTTCCCTGGTACGATCCATACCCACGATCACTCATTGCGATTTGTGGGTGCGATCTAGTCACACCTCCTTGTTACGATCGCATTGATTACGATCTGTTGTGTTGCGATCACTTCCCACGATCAAAGGACCACGATCCACTAGTTGCGATCGTGGTTGCGATCTGGGAGTACGATCACGTTTACCCATCGCACTGCTGAGTGCGATCGGATTCCTTTGTTGTGATCGCATTGAGTGCGATCGGTGGGCACAATCCATCATACCATTTGGGTACGATCGCGTTGCGATCTGGCTCTGGTTTATGCTTTGTTTTACTTAGTTTTCAAATCTAGTTTTTCCCGCCCTTTTTACTTAGTTAATTTTAAACAAGTTTCCAAATTTTTAATCATTTACATTTTAATTTCCAAAGATTGTTCACTTTTATTTTTAGTTTATTTTTTTTTAAGTTACCATTTTACTCAACGACAATTTTAATTATTTGCTTTTAGTTTAAAATTAGATAATCAAACAAACAGATCCTCTTGTTTTCCAAAAGACAATTGAGTCGCACTCTTAGCCGGTAATCAATTCGAAAAGACTTGGAACAACGAACTTTCATAACTAAGTAAAATCTAGTTATTATGTATCCTCGTGATCATTAAGATAAAATAAAATATAAGAGATACCAAGTAGGAATAAGGGAGTTTAGGTTCGTAATTAACACTCATGAGATATGATCGTGTTGCTAACTTATAATAACAATGATCTCGTTACACGTTTAGCATGGAATTAGGTGAAAATCGAGTATGACGAACTTATCTCTATGAGGCATTCACGTGTTCTTATTCTTTAACCCTAAAAGTCAGTTAATCGTGATGAAAACATTACATTATGTCTAAAACACGTGTAGTAGTTTATTTAAATTTATGTCCTCAATAAAAGTCATCATAAAATGAATTTTGGAAGTGCTACAATACTTAATTCTAGCATTACGTGGGGACACGAAAATGGTTTAGTATGGAGGAGTGATGACACTGTAATTATACATAGTCTCATCGTCCAAATCTGGTTTAAAACGCTTAAAATATCATCAAAATACCCAAATATATGCTTGTGTTTGTTCATTGTGTATTTTAGGTACGGATATCGTGAATTCACCAAAAGATCACAAGAATGAAGTAAAAACGAACACGGGAAAAGAAGCCGCACAAAGAACCAGACCCGAAGAATGAATTTTGCAAAAATGCCCTTGAAGTTTAAAGATTTGTCAAGTTTGGTCCCTCAAGTTTTGAAGATTAACAGTTTATACCCCTGATAATATCAAAATTACTTTGGGGTCCCTAAAGTATGAAGACTTTACAAATTGAGCCCTTAAAGTTGAAGAGAATGGAACATTAGTCCTCATTCCAACAAAAGGACTAACAATGCAAATGCATCAGGACTAACGATGACAAGCCATAAGGACTTTGGATGAGAAGCTGTTTAAAGAATATTGTTAAGTGGGGGACCATTTCTACCAATACACAAAAATTACTTAACACTTAACCCATTAAAACCCGGTCAATACCCGGTCAAACCCGTATTACCCCTACCCACCACTATCAAGTCACCACGTCACCCATTATCTCTAACCCACTAACCCAGCTGATAAATAATAATTAAGATTCGAATCTTTATTTATTATTTAAAACAACGGGTAACACACCCATAGCCCCAATTTTAGATCAACCCCCACTGTAGCAATTAACATAAACCCCAATTCTTTCTTTTCTCATTACTTGATGATTAGCTACTAATCACTCCAGATCCACAATAAAACATGCTCTCACCAAACCCTCACACCCAAAAAGATACCAGGTCACTTGTAGGACCCCCACGTGGCCTCCCCTGCTATAAAAGTCCAAAAAATATAGTAAATCAATGGCTGTGATATATTTACTTGGAGCTTACGCACTTTTGGACGTCCATTATCACTTTTGCCAGCTACATCATCACATGGGCTCTAGCAAATCACATGAAGGCCAATATTGACCATTTGAAGACCAAGGCAGTATTGTCAAGTTTGTTGCTAGGGTTTATTGTTTTACTGTTTTCTAGATTGTTCCATATGATAGTATTTATAGGGATGTCGCCTGTGACATGCCCTTTAGTTCCAGCCTCTTTGTAAGAATTTTTAATTAATGAAAAAAATTGTTTTAAGTTTGGTACAAAAGCTGACAAAAGGTGTTTGAAGTTTATCTTGCAATATTAGCTTAATCTTTATCAAAGCATTTTTTTTTCAAAGTTTTTGACAAAAGGTGTTTGAGATCCGGCTGATTGTGGTTTATGAGCTTGTGTGGATTGACACGCACATAAGTTTGATAAGCTCCTTTAAAGCTGTTATTTTTCTTGTAAGTTACAACTTGGTTCAAAATTTTTGGTTTAAGTTGAAGGTTTCAAAGTGTATGTGTTATCTGTCTTGTTGTTATTCACCAACTGTTTCAAAAGGACTACTCAAAAGCTTCTAACAAAAAGCTTTTGAGCAGCTTTTTAAACCTGTTCATTGTTTGCTTCTTGGTTTGTATTTTGTGTGCATGTGACTCAAGTAGCATCATCTTTCTTGTTTCCTTTCTCTTTCGTTGAAGATATATTGGGTGTCGACTGTTGAAGTCACACCATCATTCTCAACATTCAACAACTCATTTGGCCATAAGCTCATCAGTTCTAAGCTAATTTGGAGATGGCCTCAGCCATGGTGGGGCCCGGATGTGGGTCCCACAAGGTATAATACCTTAAGGGCTTGAACCCTCCTAGTAGTCTAAACCTAATAGTTTTTTCTGTGCTTTGTGGTTCGTGGAATTTGGTTTGAATGTCAGATAAAGAGTATGTATATGTTAATTATCTAAGTTGTATGCATGTTAGCAAGATTAGAAGAGGATTATAGTGTTTTAACTTAAAAAACTATTTGCTAGAAATTTTTAGAATTAGTTATGGGGTGTTTGGATTTGTCTTATCCTGGCTGTTAGTGACACACTATAAGGGTAATATTAGTCTAAACATGGCCAACTAGGTTAGTTCAATAGGTATTTGCTCTTGGTTAGATTGGTGGTAGTCTCTAATTAGATTGCTTGTGAGTTCATTTCTCTTTTTTTCCTGTCCAAATATGAGTAATCATACAATGTTTTCTCTTGCCTTTGTTCATGAGTTTAGATAAGTGTAATTTAAGTCATAGATAGGTTGTAAGGTATAATCAGCTCTTGTGCATTCTTATTGGAGGTTTGTGTAGCTATAAATTCAGTTTTGGTAGCTCTAATCTCACAACATTTCCTATTTGATTAGTAACTAGTGTACTGATATTGCTTTCTATTATGAAGTAACCTGTTTATGTCAATTTAGTGTGATTTTTGTATGTGAGCTGGTTGTTTTTGTGTTCAGTTTGACTCCCCACACTCCACTGAGTGTGGGGGTGCCTTTGGTTCCCAATAAAATCAAGTAATCATCAAGATACAAGCTAATCACTCACCAGACCATTTTTTTATAGCTATCAGTGGGAACCAAGTTCCCACTGTCAGTGTTGTAGTTAGCACTGCTTTGCTAACAGACAAAAGAAACCCAAATGTCACTATCAGATTTTGAAGTTTTTGTCTTTAGTGGTCTATTTTAAGAATTTTTGGTTGTTTTTAATTTTGGTTGTTTTTAATTTTGGTTGTTTTTAATTTTGTTATTTTTGTTATTTAATTTCTGATTTTTCTATTTAGTTTATTTTTCAGTTATTGTTCATTTATTATTTTTTAGATTAAATTGCATTTTAAATTAATTTTAAATTTATTGTTTTTGTCTTTTAGTGTCAAAACTTAATATTTTTCAGTTTTAAAAATTTTCCTAGATTTAGAAAAGTATTTTAAGATTTTTAGTTTAAAAATATTTTACTGTTCACTTTTTAAAGTAATTTTTAGATTAATTTTTGTTTAATTAGGGTTTAATTATAATCTTTTTTGTCTTTTAGTGAAAAATATTTACTTTTTCAATCTTTTTTATTTTTATACTATTCATTAGTATAATTTAGGATTTTTAAAATTGTCAAATTATTTTTAGCATTATTTTATTATTTTTAATCATTATTTTAGTTTAAAAATAGTTTTTAGCATTTTAAAAATAGAAAAATAGTCTTTAAAATTTAGGAAAAATACTTTTTAGTCGTTAAATAATATAAGAGAGTTATTAGTTCAATAAAATAATATTTTGCACTTTTTCTTAATTATATTTAATTTTAGGATTTTAATTAGCATTTAAAATTGAATATTTAATTAATAAAAGGTTTTAAAATTTATTTATTGAATTTTTATTCTTATTTATATTATTTTAGACTTAGTTTTCATTTCTAATTAATTTTTAGGTTTTATTTTTAATTTCGTCACGTTTTACGTATTTACGTTCGCGTTTTACGTCAATTCGTCGTAGTGTAATCGTAACCGTAGCTCGTCTTTAATTTTTCTCTCTCAACCCAAAAAGTCACTAATTCAAACTTTGATTTTACATATTGGCACACTCATAATCACACACCTCCTTCGAGAACGAACCCGCATTTATTCGACTTATCGGTTTTCTTAAACCGTCGAGTTTAATACTTGCCCATCATACGCGTTTTTCCTAAAACGTGTACGATTTACCTACATCATAGATCCTTACGGTAGTATGACAATTTCACATATATGGATGTTCTCTTAGATACTTGCAAGTTATGTTAATCTTTTCATACATCTCTAATGACTATCTGGTACCCGAGCGATGCAATGACAAATACCCGTATGATTATATTTTCAAGCAAAAACCTTATTCAAAGTACTTTTTATGGCGCGATTTTTAGCTCTATAATGATTTCAGTTTATAGGTGCTAAGTAATACCAAAAACCCATGCATTTTCTGAGAGAGAAAGAAATAGTGTCATGTATTTGTTTTGTTAGAGAGAGACAAATAAAAGGATTGTGTTACAAGGAGAGAAATGGTAGTTCATATGTAATTTTCGGTGAGTTCGCTATAATGTTTTCAATTGGTTATTACAAGTTTGTTGATTGAGCAGTATTAATATTGAGTTGTTACAAGTTTTTTAAAGGGTTAATATCAATATTTTGATGTCACAAAACTTTTAATGTGTAGCATCTTTACTGGGTTGTCACAAGGTTATATAAGTTCAGACAATAATTTTCTTGTTTTAATGTGTGAAGCAAGTTTTAATTTTCAATTTTCTTAACAAAACAATTCCCTTTCATAGTAGTATCTCTAGTTTTCAAAGTTCAAAGATTTTCATTTTAAAATGTTCTTACTGCTTTTTAACTTAGTAACATCCTCAAAAGAAAAAATCAAACCATTATTCAAAGGAGGAAAAGTAACAAAAATGTCTTTAGCCTAAAATTTATCTTAGAAGAAATCTTAAAACACCATTTTTCACTTGATGTGTATCCTCGTCCCAAATACCATCAATTATAAGTCCATGAACCGTTTGGCACCGTCTTCTTTGATTAATCATTAATCTACACTTTTTGAACCAAATTCAAAGCCTCCACTTGTTCAAGGTCATCCCATTCTTGTAACGGTTAAATACGAGTATCCATATCTTCATGTGTAGCTCGAAAAAGCATCCATTTTCTCGTATAGCACTTTGAACATATTCAAACCCACACGTGTCATGTTGCTCTGTGTTTGTTTTGAAAAATCATGTCAAGCTTTAACTCTTTATTACAAGTCTTGAAAAATATCACTAAACTGCGTTTGGCCTGTATTTTTATTGATCATGATCATTAACCGTGCCTATGATAATACCGTCCAAGTCAGTTCTATGTAACTATAAATGAAAAAACTTGAATGGGGGACCATAATCAAGTTTCTTGGCATAAAAAAGATGATTATGATTAGACGATAATTTACCTAATGTCAAAACTTTTAAATGAAGTAAAGAATAGAAAAACATTTAAGACTATCAAGAACATATCCATCTTGCTCTTCTTTGTTCCCTCCATATTCACACACGTAAATGCTCAACCACCTAAGGGTAGTATTTTTCCTTATACTATAGATATGAGTACGTAAGATCGTCCATAAATCGTTCATGAGTTAATAAGTTGCAAAGTTTCTAATCTTTTAGTTTAAATTACAATACTGATAATTATGCAAAATTTAGTTACAAATTTCATGTTCAGAGATTGAATTATGATTATGCATATGTTTATTGGAAACCTAATGACAATTACCACTCTGTAGATAAAGTGTGCCTCACTTCTATGAAAGTGCATCGTACTTTTAACCAGAAAGGCAAATAGAAAGTTCATACCTTTTATATTGTCTTGTAGATGTTATTTAAGAATATTAGAGTGCAAAAAATAATTTGAATTTTATAGGAATAACATATTAATGTTTATCTTGATTTTTTTTTTTTGCTTAAGGTAGAATAGATCCTGAAACTAGTCTTAGTCGATAGTGCTTAGGAATTTATGGTCATGTTACCGTGAATGGTGGTGTTTAAAGGGAAGGAAATTGGGGTGGACCTGAGTTGGTGGATACATCTGATAGTAGGAAACGTAAGTTTGTTTTTTACTTTTTATAGTATGGAAAAGCTTGCTCCATGTGAGAAGTATTTCACACCATGCTCGGTAGAAGGATTAGAAGCCTATAATGGACAAAATTTTGAAGAATTCAAGCAAAGGGCAGAATGGGAATCAATAGAGCTAGGGTTTACATTTTTCTTGTATTTCTTGATCTTTCTATCCAGTAGTATAAAACCATTCGACCTGTGAATGGTTTTCTTTGTTCAGTTTTCTTTGTAATTTTTTTTGATAAATGAATATTTAAAGTATTTGCATAAATCTTGCAATTGAAACTATGTTCCAATTTTTAATACTTGTTTTAGCTTAATCACTTTTATTTTCTACAAAATTAGTTAAGTTTTATCGAAAGATTTTTGGTTCAAAAGCCATTTTTGGTTGAAGATTAGTTTAGACCCCTTGTGATATAACTGATCATGGTAGCCTGATATTGATACATCAAGCTATTGTGAGGTTATATTTCAAGGTTTAATACATTGTTGGCTACCTTTTGTATTTACAAAATTTGGTTTCAAGATTTTCCAAAAAAATTGTTCACTTGTTTTTAACTCATTGTCCTATAAGCTACCAAAAAGCCATCTGACAAATGAGCTTTTAGATAGCTTAAAGGGCTTGTAGTGTGTTTCTCTTGGTGTTGTGTTCAAACAGGTACCCACAAGACACCACCCTTTTGACTGTTGTAGTCTAGGGTGGTGTATTCCTCTTTTCATCATTGCATTATCAACATTTATTCATAAGCCCCTAATCTCAGATAAAGCTAGAATTAAGATGGCATCAGCATGCCATTGTGGGGTCTGGATGTAAGTCCTACAAGGTAAAACAGCTTCAACCCTCAAATTTGTGTGAAATTTGGTGATTTTTGTGGAATTGTGTTTGACTACTCTCTTTTGTTACTTTAGTGCTTATATCATGTTTATTTGATGTTCGATGCATGTTCTAATTAGTCTGGATGATTTTTGAGTGGATTGGTTAATGTAATCTTTGAAAAATTTGTGTTACTGTTTTAAAAGGGTGTTTGAGAAAGCTATTTTAATGGGTCTTGGGTGACAACAAACCCTACAACTTTGGTTGTGCACTCTTGTTTTTAACCAGTTGGTTTAGTTCAAAAGTTTTAGTTTGAAGTGATAAGGTGTAAATCTGTGGTTGCATAGTCTCACTTTTATGCCTAAAATAGTAAAATTACAACAGTTAGCCTTGTGTGGTGATTTGTTGGGTTTTTATGTTTGGTGTTTAGGTACCTGCTAGATTAGGTCATCATCTAGGTCTCATGTTAGTTTAGTTCAATTTTGATAGCTTTTAGTAGCTAGTAGCTTAAAAGAAAAGTCACAAAAAAATTGCTTACACGTACTTGTCTGAGAACTAGCATTTCTGTTAGTCATCAGATATCGGGTAACACATAGTTTTTAGGTCACCCGATATATGAGAATAGAGGATTCTCTGTATGCTTATTTGACTGTTGGTGGGCTTTTTCTTGGCTGATTTTCTTTGTTTGTCTAGTTTTAGCTTGTAACTCACCTCCCCAATAAGCCACTGCTTATTGGGGTTGTATTTGTTCCATAAAAAATCAATAAAATAAAATAAAATAAAATAAAATAAAAACCACAAAGGTCTTGGCATGGATTCAAACACAGGACCCCTCATTGAGGAAGTGAATGTGATTACCCTTGTAACAAGCCTTGTATCTTGTCAAGGTTTGGTAACACGTTCTATTTAAAGCCTAGTTCATTTCCCTTATTGTTTAAATGTTGTGGCTTAATTGTAGTTTTTTAGCTTATTTTGATTGCTTATCTCGTATTTGCTATTTTTCCTAGGTAGAGTACAACAGTTAAGATTTTTGAAAAATGGTTTTAGATTTTTCACGTTTATTATTTATTTTTTATGCATTTTTCAAATTTTGTTTTTGTTAATTGCTTTAAAAATAGATAACATCAGTTTTAATTTTTTGAAAAATACTTTTTAGACTTAGAAAAATATAATCTAGGTTTAGAAATAATAAAATTTTTGTTTGGGCTTTTTCTTGATTATTTTCAATTTAAAGTCTTTAATTAGATTTTAAAATTTATTAAATAAAAGTTTCAAGGAGTTTTATTTATTTTTTCTACCTTAATTATATTTTATAGGATTTATATGCAATTTTTTTAATTTTTTAATCAACTTTTATTTTTACGTCTCGTTTTGCGTGAAAACGCGTATTTCGTTTTAGTTTAATTTTAGCATAATCCGTTTTTTTATTTTTCTCTCTTGTACCACCAAAAACAAACTAATCCAAATAATGTTTTAATACTTGGAACACAAACACATATACCTCCCTCGGAGAACGAACTTACTTTCGGATTTTACGTTTTTCCTAAAGCGTAAATTCTAATACTTTGCTGGTGTTTGCTTTCTTTTTCCTAAAAGAAAGTATATACTAAAAATAATACATCAGTTGTATTGCTTAACTTGAAAAGACCAATAATTGAAACTCTTAAATTCAATGATAAATAAAAACATAGTTGACGAGGTAGTTATTGATAAGCTAAAGTTGGAAGATGATTTTTTTTTTTTGGAAACGGCAAATAATTAAACGGAAGCCTACTCGTAATATTTTAACGTGCACCCCGAGTTCGAGCTCCGCATAGCGGGCAAACCCAGCCCCCAAAGGGGTTTCCAGGGAGAATTCCCACGTGTGCCCGTTAGAGGTATGAATTAAATTTATACATAAAGCGACGACCACAAGGATCGAACCCACAACCTGCAGCCCACAGTGGATGTAATCCCAGTGCATCATGCCAGCTGGGCTGGAGGTCATTTGCTGGAAGATGATCTTAAGGAGGAACACGACGAAGTAGTATTGATGTAATAAGGGACTGAAGATGCTAAATGAAAAGGAAGATTCAGGTTGTTTTGACTTAATAATTCACCTCAAATGGAAACTCATTTATAATGTTGTGGTAGACATGGGATCTAACATCAATGCCACGCCCTATGTTATCTTTAAACATTTGGAATGCGGGAGAGTTATGACTGAATTCGATAACATTAGGATGTTTTATCATTTCTACGTGGAAGCTCATGGTCCCTTACTTAGAGTTCTTAGTAGGAACGACCACCTTGTTGGCTGATTTTGTTCTCTTAGACATGCCCATTGATCGCGATATAACATTAGTAATGGAAAAGAAATTCTTGCACACCATTCGATGCGAACATCGACCTTGGAAATGTCTTGATGTCCACCTTTTTGATGGACTAGTTCACCAACAATACAATGTGTGGAAACTCAGGACCCCAAAAAGTGATAGTGACGGAGAACAAGATGAGTACTATGAGATTAGAAGGGATAATACCGGGATATCCATTATGGACCTCACGTCCCACCCTTTTATGGAAGTGAAGACGAGATTAACGATGCTCTAGAAGACCAAAACTATAATAACCCTTTTATGGATATATGTGGGCATAAGAAGATCGTTTGACTACTTGGATCTTTGCCCATATCACTTAAAAATATGGAATGGCGGCCTAATTACTCTAAGTATGACGAAATTGAAGGAGGTGATTGAAAGTGGTATGCTAAGAGCACGCGGTACAGTTGAGCCGTCGTGCTCGTGTCGTGGGCAAAAAGTGATGCCACGTCACTTTTTACTCCCACGACACCAAAACACCCCACGATGGCTCAACCCCCCTCCCTAGTTAACACGAGAATTCTCGTGTCGTCGTCACCCAACTTTTTTTTTTCAACAATTAATTAACATAAACTTAAATTTTCATTAATAAAAAAAATACAATTACTAATAGAAAAAAAACAACACGAAAAAAAAATTACCGAAAAAAAAACACAAATACGAAAATAAACTTAAAAATTAAAATATTTTGCACGCGCCTCGTCTTTGAGCTTCTCGATCCTCGTCGCGTCTTGTGGACTTAATTCGGTAGGATCAAATCGAAGGATTTGCAAATCCTCGTTTCTTTTTTGAAGTGCAACCACTTCTAGTCTAGCCGCCACCTCTCGGTTCAATCGCTCCTTTTTAGTTTCACGATCGGATAACATTTGTTGTTGTAGCATATCCACCAATTGTTCTTTTTGAGACCCCGAAGTGGCGGATGAGCTTGTCGAGCGTTGAACCTTGGCCTTTCTTGGAGCACCGGATGGACGAGGGATCTCATCGTCATTGAAAAGATCCGGATCTTGATCGGCTATCTTCCCTCGTGCCCGGCGTGTTCGAGTTGAATCGGGATTTTTCCATTTATACTTGTCTTTCAAAACAAGCCAAGCACTTTTGTGTGGAAACTCCTTGTTCCCGTTTTCATCTCGATACAAACTCATCACACGAGTCATCAAATCGTCTTGATTTTCGCCACTTAAAAGTTTGGCGCTTTCATAAAACGAATTAAACCTATGAACCTCGCGGTTCAAATTCGTCCACTTCCCGGTCAACATATTTTTGTTTCGAGTTTTAAAACCCTCATCCTTAAGCCGATCGTTATACAAATCCATAACTTGGTACCAAAACGTATCGTGTGGTTGATCGGTCCCGACCTTCGGGTCTTCGGATACTTCAATCCAACACTCGGCCAAAACTTCTTCCTCACGTTGGCTCCAAAAAGAACGGTCCGACTTCGGAGGTGGTTGTGTAGCCGCGGCCACGCCTTTGTTCTTTGGGTTTTTTTTAGCAACACTTTTCTTCCTCGGACCTTTCTTCGCTTGTGCATCGACTTGTTCTTCGGGTTCTTCGGGTGCATTGTTTTGTTCGGGTTCTTCGGGTTCTTGTGAAGAGTGTTGAGGAATGGTTTGGAATTGTTGTGATTGTTGGAAGATTTGTGATTGTTGGGATTGTTGGAACCACATATTAAATTGCTCGGGTGTACAATTAAGAAATGGGTTTTGTTGTGATTGTGGGAAGGTAGTGAATGGATTTGGGAGTTGATTATAGTTGGCGAATGTTCGTGAAGTGCTAGATGTTGCGGATGAGGGAGTATTCGGGTTAGACGAAGAAGACGAATTCGGTAGTTGAGTTGAGGGAATTTGATTTTGAGGATCGGAAAAGTAATTGTTTAACCATTGATTCGGGTATTGGTTTGGGTTAGGATTTTGACTCATGGTGGATAGAAAAATTAGAGAAATTAGATGTAGAAGAAGGTGTGAGTTGTGGGTGATTTGAGGTAGAATTTATAGGAAAAAAAGATGAAAAAGGGGGTTTTTTTCACCCTCAAACGGTCAAAAAAACGGGCAAAAAAAAAAACGTTAGCCAACGGCTATTTTTATAAATTTTCAAAAAAAAAAAATTAAAAAATTAAAAAATCCGACGACGCGAGCCACGGTGTGGTTGGCGCCGCCGTGGCCTCGCGCCGTCACCATGGCGTCGGCTAGTAGGTACCAGCCTAAAACCGACGACGCGAGCCACGGTGTGGTTGGCGCCGCCTTGGCCTCGCGCCGTGATGGCCAGCCCCCCACCAGCCCACCGTACCGCATGCTCTAACATCAAAATGGTTGATCCGTTTGGTAGAGTTTATCAACGTGGGTACAACACCGAACACACCGATAAGAAAGTATCGGGAGGTTATAAGCTGAGTGACATTATGTCACCGATTTTGTTTCTACTACAAAAAGTTAAACATGGTATAGGAGTGACACCATTAGCTCCTAAGTTTAATTTTCATTTCTTTTATTTTTCTATTTTGAATAAAACGTATACCAAAACCATGTGATCCTAGAAGTTTTAGGAACATTTTGGTGTAAGGGCTTATGTCCCTAATATTGACTGCTTGTGGAAGTAATGAATTGGAGGTTTTTATTTTTTAAATTTTGTACACACGTAAAAATTAAGTTCATTAAAAAATTTTGCTAGGAAATACGCCACACTTTACCAGGTACATCCCAATTCTGGGTGGGAAGAAAATATATAAGTCCTTTTCTTTATTCACTTTAGACAATAAAAAAACCTACAAAAGCTGATCTCTCTCTGAGGATCATCGACAAAAAAGGTTTAAATCAAGATTCAATTCATAACTTCACAATACATATGGTAATTGTTCCATCTTTGATTTCTTTTTGTTATCGTTATCATTTTTTGTAATTTAAATTTGTAAATTTTTGGGGTAAAATTGAGATATAACTTTGATTCTTAACCCCCCCTATCTAACCCATCTAGATAACTGATTAAAACTGTGACGGAATTGATTTTTTACTTCTTTTTAATTAAGATTAGCTACCAATCATATTGACTTGACCTAAAAAGAATGGGGGTAGGGTTAGAGTTCACCCTCGCAACCTATTGGAAACGTATTATTATGGATTAATGGCTTGTGATGTTAAAGTGTGGTCACTATACTTTGAAACCCGGAAATTACGTCTATTTTTTGTCAAAACCGCCGCACTTTCTTATTTTTTAGAAAGTACACTGGGCTTAGACCAAGTGTGTCACACTTTTCCTTTGGAAACAAACATAAGGTTTGTACCAGGTTCCTGCGATGATCCGTTGAATACTTTTTGTTTCTAACATAAATATATGCCTATCTTGTGATGATTTGTGAAGACATCAGGTACCCATGATGATGAAGCCGACTCTTCTAGCCGATCAAAGAAAAGATGAAAGTTGAAACCATTAGTGCAGATTTAATGAGGTATCAATGGTAACACAAATATATTGCAATATTGAAGTATAAATGGCAAATTTGTTACAACATGCTTATCATAAGTATGGGGAACCAATAACCCTCAAGTGAAAGAAAATAAAAACTAATAAGGCAAAAATAAACCAAAAGTTAAAGTTATGTACGAAATGTGTTCATACTTATAGATATGGTGAATCATGATCAATTAGAGGCTTTTTGATATTTAGATTTAAAGTAATAATAAAATAAAATATAAAAGTCCTCTTTTAATATTATACTTGATACTTATGCCATGCCACTAAAATTTAGTTCTTTGTACAAGCCTATGGTAATTATACTTTTTATGACTGAGCATTTGAGCGAATTATGTTCAAATACTACTCCACTATATGAGCGCGACTGAATTAAAAATTTGTTATTTCGTAAGATGTTTTAGTCAAGTTATCTGATCGACGTCGAAGTGCCGGTCAAAAATAACCTAATTACCTTATACTAGATAGGGTAAGCGGGTATCGATCCACGAGGACTATGTGGTTTTAGTTTAAGTTTTGGGGTGATCACTGATCAATAAAGGTTTTGGTTTTGAAATCTAACAACTAAAATACTTTTGATAATAAAAATGATGATTAAAAATTAAAATAATTATTAAACTAATAATAAAGCGAGAAAAATATAATAAAGATGTAAACAATTAAAAGAAAAATGTAATTCCTTCCAGCTCCTAATATTTATGGTTGGTCACACTTATGGATTATCAAAACTTTTTAGAACCGATTACAAAGATTATTTTGACTTAATATGAATGAATTAATGTCGGCATTTATTATGTTTATCAACGACTCGCAATAATAAATCTTATATTAATCCAACCAATAATTATGTTTTAACAATTTATTTAGGCACAACTTATGTTGATTATACGACCATCTTTTTTTACTAAATAAAATAAGTATGAACCGTTAACTAACAATAAATTGTCTCACACAAATAATTAAACATAATATTAACTCAATAAAAATAATTTATAAATAAATTATAAATCAATGTAATAAAAATATGATAATCCAAGAGTAATGATCAAACCATAAATAAAGTTAGCGGAAGGAATTACAACAAAATTAGCCGGACATTGCGATGCACTCGGGCCACTTAATATCAATCGTCCCCATCAAGTTGCAAATCAACTTTCTTCTCTAGTTATGTGTTGACTGTGTTTAATAAAATATCCCCACAAAGGACAAGTGATCCTCTTTTTCTTCCTTCAATATCTCAGCCCCATCCAATGTGCACCCTTTTTCTTTGTTGTTTTTTTTTGTCTTCTAAAATTCGGATGCTATGTGGGATGCGGGCCCCCCCTTTTTTTAATCCTTTTTTTCTTTCTACAATCGATCCCAACTCTCCACTTTCAATTCAATTTCGGCTGCATCCATCCTCTTGTATTTATATTCTTTTTTTAAGTCAGTTCACAATTTGGGCTAATTGGGCCAAAACTTTTTTTTTAATTCTTTTGTCATATAATAACTTTGGCCCAATAAAAAATAATCCAACATCAATAATTGCTCGAACGAAGCCCGGACAAATAAAAAATAACCGAAAATATTGCGACGCGCTCAAATCTTTTTCTTCAATATTTTTTCTTCATTTATCGGCGCTCACAATATCTTTTCTCCAAAAAAAATTAATTAAGCGGCCATTTTATTCCATTTCGCTCGTAACCTGCATAATCACAAAACACACTCAAAGTACATATATAACGACAAATAAATATACAATTATGTTAAATTAACATGCTATGAGGTGAATGCAAAATACACCAATCAGATCCCCTCGCACTTAGCCTTTTACTTGTCCCTAAGTAAAAATAAAATAAAAATATACAAGCATGTTAAATTCATAATTTTTAATCATACTATTGAAATTTCATTAAAAAGATCACATTCAACCTAATACACTAATAACCATCCTACATGACAAATAATCCAAAATGATTACCAATATTTTTGTGCTTCTTAAACACTTAGCATAACCATTCTCATTGATTCTATTTACTTTATATTTCATATAATTAACCATGTGTCCAACGTACCTAATCTACACCTATAATCAATATAAACATTGATCTAAAACAAGAGGTGAGAATATCGTACACCTTTTATGACATTGGAGTTTTTATACTATAAGAGCTCATCATAAGCCATCATACTTTAGCTTACATACTTCCACTTTTTCCTCATCATTTTTTTTTCTTTCACATATTTTTTTTTTCACTTTTTTATTCACTTTTTTTTCTTTTTTTTTCACATCACACATAAGCTCTTTTTTAGCCATTCGGGACCGTTTCTTATACAAGTCATCCCGAACGCTTTATACACTCCTTTCAAGGTTGATATAAAGACCAATTATTCAGAAAATGAATCTCTATCCTATAGGTGCATACTAAGACACATTGGCACATGAGAACCAGTTAATTAAGGTTGTTTAATTAAATGGGAACAATTATACTTCGTGCCTACTGGTACATCACATGATGGAATTATCTACCACATAGTATAATTATACAATGCACTAAATTAAACTAATCTTTCTAATTTCATTACAATAATATAAGGATTGGGTTATATCACATAAAATTGTCTCAACTAAGTGCAATGCTATCCATCATAAAAATTGGTGTCTGACCCATGCTAACTACTAAAGTATCACCTTGCGCGGGTGACGAATCAGATAGGCAAGCCCAGCATATGACTACCACCAATAATTATGACAGTTCTCCAGCTCTTTTCTAAGGCCACCGTGCGCGGGTGGCGAGCCGAATAAGATCAATTCTAAATGTCCTAACCCAACTATTACATTACTATATTTCATATTATTTTATTCAAAATTTTTACTCAATCTAAGAAAAAGTAAGTACAGAGAATTCAACCCGGCGTGGTTTGATCATCTAAATTATACATATGCCTAACTACATGCAAACAATCAAATCAATTTAATAACCAAATTATACAATGGAATCGGGTGCACCTGATAAGTATGGCCAAATCTTCTAGCTTGCTCTAATAAATCATCCACAAACTAATCATCAGAATCTGCAAACACTCAACAAACATATATGTAGAATAAACTTCCACATCTAATTAGCACAAGACTCTTATAATGTGATTTAAAATTTTAAAAATTTTCAATTTTTCCCAAAAATCACATTTTAACCCATTTTGACCAAAATTTCACACAAAAACATGTAACACATGTGCCACCCCCCTCAACTTAAAGCATTGCATTGCCCCTAATGCAAAAACTTAAAATTAAAATTTTGGTTAAAAATCAATTTGACAAACTCACACAAAAAACAAAAACCTAACTCACTTTCGTAGGAATCACGGTTGCATTTAGCGTATGCAACAAGCCTTTAAACCACTCGGTAGCCCGACTGGACGAGTTTTGTCTCGTGAGGGTTTGTAGTGAACACACCCACAAAGTCCCACAAACCACGGGTTGCCTCCCACGAAGCGCTAAGTTTACCGTCTTCAGCCAGACATAACTCAAATGAGCTATTGAGACGGTTGGAGTGGTTCCAAGTAAACCACATCCACCGTTTCCACCTGATCACTCTCCAACTCAACATACGGCTTTAAACGGTGTCCATTAACTTTAAAATGCTCTCCACCCACCATATTTTTTATTTCAATAGCTCCGTATGGAGAGACTTGAGTTACAATATATGGACCCGTCCATTTACTTCTTAACTTTCCAAGAAAAAGCTTAAGTCTAGCATTGAATAACCAAACTTTTTGACCAACCAAGAAGGACTTCTTGGTGATGTGTCGATCATGAAAAGCTTTGGTTTTCTCCTTATAAATCCTAGAACTTTCATAGGCATCACGTCTAATCTCATCTAGTTCAGATAATTGAAGTTTCCTAGAACTACCCGCTTTCTCTAAATCCAGATTAACGGTCTTAATCGCCCATTCAGCCCTATGCTCTATTTCAACCGGTAAATGACACGCCTAACCATATACCAACTTATACGGTGACATACCAATAGGAGTCTTAAAAGCCGTCCTATATGCCCACAAAGCATCATCTAACCTCAAGGACCAATCTTTCCTATCACTACGAACGGTCTTTTCTAAGATTCGCTTAATCTCCCTATTAGATACTTCCACCTGTCCACTAGTCTTTGGGTGATAAGGGGTAGCTATCCTATGATTAACTCCATAGTGTTTCAATAATTTTCCAAATCTAAAGTTCTTAAAGTGGGAACCCCCATCACTAATGATAGCCTTAGGAATTCCATGCCTAGCAAAGATATTCTTCTTAACAAACTTAAGAACTACAGTATGGTCATTCGTTCTAGTAGCCTCAGCCTCTACCCACTTAGACACATAATCAACTGCCACTAAAATGTACACATTGCCATGGGAAGTGGGGAATGGTCCCATAAAATCAATACCCCACACGTCAAAGATCTCAACAACAAGTATGGGATTCATAGGCATTTGATCACGCCTTGAAATCCCTCCAACTTGTTGGCAACGAATACATGCTTTCACAAAATATTGGGCATCCTTGAATATAGTCGGCCAAAAGAAACCGCTTTGTAGGACTTTATGCCCAGTTTTCGTAGCACCAAAGTGACCACCACATGCATAAGAATGGCAATGAGCCAATATGTCCATATGCTCGTGATCGGGAACACATCTCCTAACAACTTGGTCAGCACACACCTTATAGAGCTCCGGATCCTCCCAAAAATAATGTTTCAACTGGGAGAAGAAGTATTTTCTTTGTTGATTGGACCAAAAATCCGGAAGTTTTTTAACAGCTAGGTAATTAACTATATTTGCGTACCAAGGAACCTTAGAAACCTCAAATAAGCTTTCATCCGGAAAGCTTTCCTTAATCACATCAGAAGGGTTGAACGGCGGAGGAATAATTCTAGACAAATGGTCGGAAACTACATTTTCTGACCCCTTTTTATCCCGAATTTCTAGATTAAATTCCTGTAAAAGCAAAATCCACCTAAGCAACCTCGGTTTTGTCTCTTTCTTAGTCAACAAATGTCTTAAGGCACTATGATCTGAAAATACTATCACCTTAAAATGCCCCCAAATATATGACCTAAACTTATCAAAAGCAAAAACCACGGCTAAGAACTCTTTTTCAGTAGTGGTGTAATTTATTTGAGCTTCTGAAAAAGTCTTACTAGCATAAAAGATCACAACGGGTTTCTTATCGACCCGCTGTCCTAGAACCGCCCCAGCGGCATAATCACTCGCATCACACATGATCTCGAAAGGCTTCGACCAATCAGGTGATTGCAGAATAGGGGCTTCTACAAGCTTTTGCTTAAGCATGTTGAATGCTTTAAGACATGATTCATTAAAGTCAAAGCGTGCATCTTTTAAGAGTAGATTACAAAGAGGCTTTGATATAGCACTAAAATCTTTAATAAATCACCTATAGAACCCGGCATGACCAAGAAAAGAACGCACACCTTTGACGGTAGTGGGAGGAGGAAGGGTTGAAATTACCTGAAATTTGGCACGATCAACCTCAAATCCTTTTTTAGACACAACATGCCCTAATACAATTCCCTCTCGAACCATGAAATGGCTCTTCTCCCAACTAAGCACCAAATTAGTTTAGGTGCATCTTTTTAACACACTTTCAAGCTGATCAAGGCAGCTTTCAAAGGATTGACCAAAGATGGAGAAATCATCCATAAATATCTCTACAGATTCTCCAACCATGTCAGAAAAGATACTCATCATACACCGTTGAAAGGTAGCGGGTGCATTACACAGGCCAAAAGGCATTCTTCGAAATGCAAACGTCCCATATGGACACGTAAACGTAGTTTTGGCCTAGTCATCAGGATGGATGGGTATTTGATTATAACCGGAGTACCCATCCAAGAAGCAATAGAACTTTTTACCCGAAAGCTTCTCAACTATTTGATCAATGAAAGGTAGTGGGAAGTGATCTTTAGATGTGGCATTATTTAGCTTACGGTAATCTATACAAACTCTCCACCCAGTAACTGGTCGGGTTGTGATCTTTTCCCCATTGTCGGTTTCTACAACGGTGATTCCGGCCTTTTTAGGCACCGTTTGAGTAGGACTTACCCATTTACTATCCGAGATGGGATAGATGATACCAGCATCTAACCATTTAAGAACTTCCGTCTTCACCACCTCTTTTATATTAGGATTCAGACGCCTTTGTGCATCTCTTGCTGGCTTAATATCCAGGCCCGTAACAATTCGATGCATACATAATGAAGGGTTGATCCCTTTCAAGTCTGCAATCGTCCATCCCACTGCTGCTTTGTACTTAGAAAGCACTTTTAAAAGTGCTTCCTCTTGTGATTCAGAAAGATCATAAGCAACAATAACGGGTAATGTACTGTTAGGACCTAGAAAAGCATATTTGAGATTGGATGGCAAAGGTTTTAGTTCAAGAGTTGGAGGCACCTCCAAAGACGGCTTCGTAGCCGTGTCAAAAGTAGAAGGTAAGGGCTCCACTTTATACGACCAAGGTGGTTTTTGATGGTCCAAAGAACTGACCAAACACTCTTGAATATCTAGAACTTTAGCAACATCAAGAATCTCCTAATTATCACCAGTTAGATATAATTCCAAAGGATCATCCTTAAGCATACGGGAGGCATGCTTTTGAACTTCCTCATCAATCACATCTACTTGGTAACATTCATTCATCGTAGGAGAATTCATAGAATTAAACACATTCAGTCTTATCTTTTTATTACCGAATGCAATATCCATGGCACCAGTCCGACAATTAATCCTAGCATCTATCGTGGCTAAAAATGGGCGCCCAAGGATAATAGTTGGTTGAACATCTTTTTATTGTGACTCGGTGTCCATAACAAAGAAGTCAACTGGGTAATAGAAATCATCAACTTTCACAATAACATCCTCTAAGACACCTCTAGGAATTTTGGTAGATCGATCGGCTAAGGAAATAATGGTGTCTGTCTTACGAAGAGTTCCTAAGTCATACTTATCAACCAAACTAGCAGGAAGGATGTTAATACTGGCACCAAGATCAAGGAGCGCCTTCTTAATGGCAATATTTCCGACCACAACTGAAATCAACGGTGCTCCAGGATCTTTGAATTTAGGAGGAAGAGAGCTAGATAAGACTGCACTAACATGCTCAGTTAGGTCAATCTTTTTAGGCAAAGACGCCTTCAGCTTCCTCTTCTGAGTACACAAGTCCTTTAAAAACTTGGCATAAGCAGGAATTTGCTTGATAGCATCAATAAGGGGGAGATTGATCTTAACTTGCTTGAAAGTCTCCCACATATCCTCAGCATGAGGACCCTTTTTAGATAACCTTGCAGATGTAGATTTCTCCAAAGCCGTAGGGTAAGGTGTGCTGGACACACCACCCTCCTCAACTTCGGGAGATTCAGTAGCTTTAAGATTCCGTGTTGTTGGTTTAGGAAAATCATTTAACAAATCATTCACCAACTCAGAACCGGACTTAACATTATCAGAATTTGTACCTTCAACAATGATTTCGTCATCAGTAACGAAATCCTCGACATCAGGAGAATTTGGAATTCCCTTGTCATTGTTGTAGATTTTACTGTTTCGAAGAGATGTCACCATATTTACGTGCTCATTTCCATTTTTCTTGTGTGCAGGATTCATGGTGGGGTAGCTCGGTAGCATTCCCTCATCTCTTTTGCTTAATTGATCCGCTAATTGACCAACTTGTCTCTCAATAACTGCAATAGATTTAGTAGTGGTCTCGTGTCTTTGATTCGTGACCTCGAATTTTCTATTGATCTCTTGATTGTTGGTAGACAATGAATCCATAAGCCTATCAAACTTTCGGTCAAGGTTCAAGAGACGGTTGTCATCTTGGCCTTGGCCCTAATTTGGATATTGTTGTTGTAGCCTATGATTGTAAGAATTTTGTTGGAAATGAGATGAATCGCCACCCTCGTACCTTGGTTTGTAACCATAGTGTTGTTGTTGGGCATTATTAGGGCGATGGTCTTCATCTTTCCAACGGAGGTTAGGGTGATTGCGCCATCCAGGATTGTAACTTTCAGAGAATGGGTCATTTCGTGGAGGACCACCATAGACTCTATTTACCTCCTCATTTGGTGGTGCCCCCAACTTTGACAATTATCGACAGAGTGACTTGGATCACCACACATTGAACACCCACTATGCGACACATTAGACACATTCGGAACACCTTTTCCTATATTTTTCAACAAAAGATCAACTTTCTTACTTAACTCGCTAAATTTCAGAATTTGTGCCACGTTGGTTAGACACATAATTGGCGGAAGATGGGTGGTTGTTTCGATCCACTAAAGCTTGGGTCTTGGAACCTTTGCTTAGTTTTTCAAAAAACTCCCATTCTTCCTCCATAGGTCGCGAGAAAAACATACCCCCACTAGTGGCCATCACAAATTGTTGGTTGTTATAATCCAACTCATCATAGAAGACTTTAACAAGCTCCCATTTTGGAACATCGTGATGAGGGCATGTTCTTAATAACTCCTTAAGTCTATTAAATGCTTCATGAAATTGCTCGCCTGGGATTTGACGAAAGGATTTAATCTTATTCCTAATGGCAGCAGTTTTATTTATAGAATAAAATTCCTCAAGAAAAGCAGATTTCATTTCAGACCATGAGTTAATACTACCTGCCTCAAGAGATGAGAAACAGTCCTTAGCTTGATCTTTAAGAGAAAAAGGAAAAAGGCGAAGTCTTACCTCATCCTTGGTAATAATATTAACCTGATGTGTGTCAGCAATTGAGAAGAATTCTCGCAGATGTGCGTATGGCTCCTCACGACCTCTAAACACTAGCAAGATTGCTATGAGGTTCAGCTGGATCTTAAAGTTACTTGTAACCCCTTTAACCGGATCCGGATAAACGATATGCGAGGGATCCTCGAAGATCCCCGGCCTGTAATAAGAATCAACACCCCGTGGTGGAAATTCTTCTCTGCTACTACTTCCGCTAGCACCTCCGCCAACATCTTCGTCACCTGGCATTTCAGCGAAAAGCTCTGCTAAACCTGAAAAATCAAGATTAGTAGAAAACTGTCGAAACGTCTTCCTTCTTAACCTTGCACTTTTCTCAACCTCAGGATCGTAAGCTAACGGTGATGTACGTCCCGATCTGCGTGTGCGCATACACTAACCTGCACACTCACAAGAAACAAAACAAACAAACAAAACAAAACAAAACAAGAAAAATAAAATCTTTTTGTATTTTTGTATTTTATTAAAGAAAAATATTAACAAAAACTTAAACGAAAAGATCACTGAGTCCCCGGCAGCGGAGCCAAATTTTTTATCGACGTCTAAGTGCCGGTCAAAAATAACCTAATTACCTTATACTAGATAGGGAAAGCGGGTATCGATCCACGAGGACTATGTGGTTTTAGTTGAAGTTTTGGGGTGATCACTGATCAATAAAGGTTTTGGTTTTGAAATCTAACAACTAAAATACTTTTGATAATAATGCTGATTAAAAATTAAAATAATTATTAAACTAATAATAAAGCGAGAAAAATATAATAAAGATGTAAACAATTAAAATAAAAATGTAATCCCTTCGAGCTCCTAATATTTATGGTTGATCACACTTATGGATTATCGAAACTTTTTAGAACCGATTACAAAGATTATTTTGACTTAATATGAATGAATTAATGTCGACATTTATTATGTTTATGAACGACTCGCAATAATAAATCTTATATTAATCCAACCAATAATTATGTTTTAACAATTTATTTAGGCACAACTTATGTTGATTATACGACCATTTTTTTTACTAAATAAAATAAGTATGAACCGTTAATTAACAATAAATTGTCTCGCACAAATAATTAAACATAATATTAACTCAATAAAAATAATTTATAAATAAATTATAAATCAATGTAATAAAAATATGATAATCCAAGAGTAATGATCAAACCATAAATAAAGTTACCGGAAGGAATTACAACAAAATTAGTCGGACATTGCGATGCACTCAGGCCACTTAATATCAATCGTCCTCATCAAGTTGCAAATCAACTTTCTTCTCTAGTTATGTGTTGACTGTGTTTAATAAAATATCCCCACAAAGGACAAGTGATCCTCTTTTTCATCCTTCAATATCTCAGCCCCATCCAATGTGCACCCTTTTCCTTTGTTGTTTTTTTTTTGTCTTCTAAAATTTGGATGCTATGTGGGATGCGGGCCCCCCTTTTTTTAATCCTTTTTTTCTTTCTACAATAGATCCCAACTCTCCACTTTCAATTCAATTTCGGCTGCATCCATCCTCTTGTATTTATATTCTTTTTTTTAAGTCGGTTCACAATTTGGGCTAATTGGGCCAAAACTCTCTTTTTTTTAATTCTTTTGTCATATAATAACTTTGGCCTAATAAAAAATAACCTAACATCAATAATTGCTAGAACGAAGCCCGGACAAATAAAAAATAACCGAAAATATTGCGACGCGCTCAAATCTTTTTCTTCAATATTTTTTCTTCATTTATCGGCGCTCACAATGTCTTTTCTCCAAAAAAATTAATTAAGCGGCTATTTTATTCCATTTCGCTCGTAACCTGCATAATCACAAAACACACTCAAAGTACATATATAACGACAAATAAATATACAATTATGTTAAATTAACATGCTATGAGGTGAATGAAAAATACACCAATCATTATCCATGCTTCTGATTATTGAACTTATTTATTCTTCCATGTATAAAACATGTAATTCTTATTCTACTTGAGGGCAATCAAATGTTAAGTATGAGGGATTTGATAACGTTATAAATATACATATAAATATCATTAAACTAGTTTCAATTATCTATCTAAATGACTGAATTTTTATATAATTTGATATTGGTTTGCAAAATAATCGTGATATGGTTGCAACGAGCTGAACAAAGGAAAATGGAGTAAAAGAAATAAAGAAAGTGTCCAAAGAAAAAGAAGAGGGATAGCAATATGTGGAAATATGCAAAGTGCGGCGCAATTCACGCAAGTGCATTGTATTTTCACTATGACAAGCTGAATATGATTAGGGAGAAGTGCGACACACTTTCCTACAAGTGCGACGCACTTGTAGCATCAATTACAAAAGTCAATTGCAATTAGGCGTGGTATTGAATGTGGGACTATTGGTTTATCTTCTACAATTACTCCCTACGTTTTAGAGGTTTCATTAAGCCTATTCAGCACGCAATAAACACACTAGAAAAATATCACTAATCTCATAGCAATATTATCATCAAAGGAAGGCTAGGAGGAACTAATATAAGTTTCATATTGTTTTAGCAATCTCGAAAGAATTTTGGTGTTATGAAACTTCTATGAAAGAGGAGTTAGTAGTTTGGATTCATAGTTGGCACAATAGAGTGTTCGTTTGGGAAAACTAGTGGTAGAATCATAACACTTGTAATCGATTTGTATAATTTCTATACCCTTATGATAAAGTTTACTAGAATTTACATGATTATTATGAGGTTTATTCCGTGATTATGGAGTAGTCATTTTGTGTTTGTTTAGGAATTAGTTAGAATTTGTTATTTGAATATGTAATGTGGATGTATGCTTGGTTATGGGAATTACGTTCTCCATCTTTGAATATTTTTATCGTTGATATTGATTTAGCAATGTCACTAAAACAGAATTTGGTCGATAGACTATCTGATGGATTGCGTTTTGTGTCATTCATCCATAAATGAATCAATATTAGACTTGTAAAAATTGCCTAATATGATCTTTATCAACGTAAGTACGATTTTGTTTAATGTTTTATCATATGTCTAATGAATGTGATTTAATGAACATATAACTTAGTTTAACAACGCCAACCAATATATATGCACTTGATGTAATTCAAATTATTGGCCGAAATGGATTTCTTTTTATATTGAATAGATAAATGCTTAAGTGATAAGTTCGATACATTAAATTGAGAAAAAACAAGTTGAGTACATTAAACTGAAATTGATTATAAGTTAGATACATTTTTGTGCAATTTGCCCTACTCAAATATATTTACGTTAATAACTTTATGATTGTGTTGATTATGTTGTTGTGCATGGTATAAAAGCAGTAGTGTCACTTCAGACTTTATTCCTTGTTTGTGTGATTATATCGATCCGTGTTATTATTTCTTTTCATTGTTCTCAGCCTAAAACGAACACTCCTTTAATTATCTTGTTTACAAATCATAAGTGGAGTCGTAGTATTTTTTAACTAATCTTTTGGATACATAACAATCTACGGCTTATTTTCGAAAGATTTCAAACTAATAAGCTACAATAATCCTCTTAGAACGACCTCGTCTTATCATTACTATATTGCAAAACGAAAGGCTATACATTTTTAGTCTATTAGTAATATTAATCAGATAAAACTAGAATATAAGTTAAAATCTTTCGTAACCATCAAGGCTATTCGTGACTAATTAACGAGTCAATGATCACAGAATTTCTAGGTAATAAAAGCCATTGTTGGTGGGTTTGTGCAAGTGGATAAAAGATTTAAAGAAGGGTATGTTTATGGTATAACGTACTATTGTAGGATACAAATAAAAAATAAACAGGTGTTTGAAAATAAAATAAAGGATAATATGATCATATAAATAAAACTAGCCTCTTTCAATTATCAATTTCAATTTTTAAGTGTGAATAACAAAACTAACTAAAATCTTTTTCTAGATCTAGTTTTTTTAACAATAGTGAATTTTTAAAAGTAGAGTCACTTCTACATGTTCATCTTCGTCTCCATACATATATCTTGTGAGACCATCACCGACTTCGGTTGTGTCATCTCTTTAACTCATTGGTTAGCTTCGAGGGGTCTTCAAAAGTCTGTCAAATCGTATCAATGTCGTGCGTGGATGTCTTGTTCTTGTTTTATGATTTTTGTGTTTGGTAGGTTTGGTATGAGTGGTTGTATTTTTGTTGGGTTTTCGCAAGTCACTATCTGTATCTATGGATGTATATTCATCCTTCATTTAAAGTCAAGATAATAGTTAGCATATTGAGAAAATCGACAAGATTGAAAAAAGATTGCTGAAGGAAAAGTTACTCTTGTGGATGATCAAGGAAATTCGGTTTCTAGAAAAAAAAGAGTGTTATTTTAGGTGAGCTAAATGAGGAGGATGTAATTTACCCTGTGGATAATGATATGACATTTTTTGGCTTCTAAAATGTTGGATATAGGATATAGGACTAATAGTTTGTGAGAACAATGAATGAATAGTACAAGAATGCGGTCAATGACTATGACCCATATGATGATGATATGTATAATGATTAAGATATTTCGGACTCAGACTATTGCTTATAATTTTGAAAACCAGAGTTCATGGAAGAAAAAAATTATTGGTTTTCCTTATTTTCTATGTGACTTTGTTTTATGTGTTTCTTTCATGGTAGAAAGTTGCTTGCTTATATAACGGGTGAAATATATAATTCATCTACATCTTATGTACTTAATTAGTTTTTTTAAGTAATTAAATTTACTATGATAAAGGTTATAGGTTATTTTATTTCAACCTCTATCTTTTGTTTCACTTGAATTTTCTTTGTAAATGTTAATAAGGCCATGATCATCAATGCGCGTTTCTTACAACTATAAGGACTGGCTTTAAAAAATTCTAGACTTAAG